>JAREYC010000011.1:11505000-12755000 GCA_030015325.1 Cryptoblepharus egeriae | reverse complement strand
GAGCTACCCCAAAGAATGACACCCCCCAGTGCCTGGAAAGGGTCAGGCTCCCCCCAGGTGGAATGGATATAAAGGGTGTGCCCCCCAAGAATGACACCCTCCCCCCAGAATGACACCCACAGTGCCAGGAAGTGTCAGGGGAGGCTGCGGTGTCGCAGCTAGACGGGGGCAGTTGACAGTTTTTTGGGGGTCTCACGTGTTCGGAGCCATTCCCGGTGGGGGGAGCCTGACCCTCCTTGATGGCGGTGGGGTGGTGGCATAGCTAGAGGGGGCGCAGCTATTAGTCTTGGGAAGCTCACCCCTTAATAGCCATTCCAGTTGGGGGAGTCTGATCCTTCCTGGCTCTGGATGGGGGTGAGCTGGAGGCATAGTTGGAGGGGGCGCAGCTGCCAGTCTTGGGGGATCATCCCTTTATAGCCATTCTCGGTGGGGTGGGGTGGGTGGGTCGTGTGAGCTGGTGGCGTACTTAGAGGGGGCGCAGCCGTCACTTTTGGGGGAGTCTCACCCCCAAGACTGACGGCTGCGCCCGCTCTAGCTATCCCACCCGCACCACTCGTGGCAAGGAGGGTCAGGCTCCCCCCACCCGGATTGGCTATAAAGAGGTGATTCCCCAAGACTGGCAGCTGCGCCCCCCTCCAGCTCCGCCACCGCCGCCTCCCCATCTTCAGATCGTTCATTCCGCCCCCCCCCCCACCCCACGTTCCATCCTTAGAACGTTCTTCTTCCGAAGGTTCCATTCATACCTGGAGGCGGCGCGGCTGAGCGATGGGGGTCCCTGTGCCTCTCTCGTCCCAGGCTTGCCAGCCCCAGCTCAGGTTCCCCCCAGGATCCCACCCGCAGCCTGCACTTCCTCCCGCCGCTCCAACAAAGGGCTCCCGGCAGGGTCTGGGGTCGCCAGCCCAAGTGGCAGGTGGGGTCAGTCCTCTGCAGCTTCCTCCTGCCGGAGTCCCTGGTTCAAGGGCGGACCAGGGCGTCCGCAGCAGGCGTCCGGTTCAAAGGGCGAGCCGAGGCGTCGGGGTGGAGCTGGAGAGGGCCCGAGTCCCACCGCCCCCGTGGGGAGAAGAGTGGCAACCCTTCCCTCCATGGTCTCGTGCGGGCGAGGGGCGACAGGCTCTCACCCCCGATACTGGTGAGAAATGGCCCCCGGGGGAGAGTTCCCGGGTTCTTTTTCCCACCTGCTGGCGTAGTTGGAGTTTGGGGGTGATTCTGCTGCCACCCAAAAAACTGACGGCTGCGCCCCCCTCAAGCTACGCCACCAACTCACCCCCGCCCCCGTGCCAGGAAGGGCCAGCTTCTCTCCCATCTGGAATGGCTATAAAGGGGTGAGCTACCCCAAAGAATGACACCCCCCAGTGCCTGGAAAGGGTCAGGCTCCCCCCAAGTGGAATGGATATAAAGGGTGTGCCCCCCAAGAATGACACCCCCCCCCAGAATGACACCCACAGTGCCAGGAAGTGTCAGGGGAGGCTGCGGTGTCGCAGCTAGACGGGGGCAGTTGACAGTTTTTTGGGGGTCTCACGTGTTCGGAGCCATTCCCGGTGGGGGGAGCCTGACCCTCCTTGATGGCGGTGGGGTGGTGGCATAGCTAGAGGGGGCGCAGCTATTAGTCTTGGGAGGCTCACCCCTTAATAGCCATTCCAGTTGGGGGAGTCTGATCCTTCCTGGCTCTGGATGGGGGTGAGCTGGAGGCATAGTTGGAGGGGGCGCAGCTGCCAGTCTTGGGGGATCATCCCTTTATAGCCATTCTCGGTGGGGTGGGGTGGGTGGGTCGTGTGAGCTGGTGGCGTACTTAGAGGGGGCGCAGCCGTCACTTTTGGGGGAGTCTCACCCCCAAGACTGACGGCTGCGCCCGCTCTAGCTATCCCACCCGCACCACTCGTGGCAAGGAGGGTCAGGCTCCCCCCACCCGGATTGGCTATAAAGAGGTGATTCCCCAAGACTGGCAGCTGCGCCCCCCTCCAGCTCCGCCACCGCCGCCTCCCCATCTTCAGATCGTTCATTCCGCCCCCCCCCCCCACCCCACGTTCCATCCCTAGAACGTTCTTCTTCCGAAGGTTCCATTCATACCTGGAGGCGGCGCGGCTGAGCGATGGGGGTCCCTGTGCCTCTCTCGTCCCAGGCTTGCCAGCCCCAGCTCAGGTTCCCCCCAGGATCCCACCCGCAGCCTGCACTTCCTCCCGCCGCTCCAACAAAGGGCTCCCGGCAGGGTCTGGGGTCGCCAGCCCAAGTGGCAGGTGGGGTCAGTCCTCTGCAGCTTCCTCCTGCCGGAGTCCCTGGTTCAAGGGCGGACCAGGGCGTCCGCAGCAGGCGTCCGGTTCAAAGGGCGAGCCGAGGCGTCGGGGTGGAGCTGGAGAGGGCCCGAGTCCCACCGCCCCCGTGGGGAGAAGAGTGGCAACCCTTCCCTCCATGGTCTCGTGCGGGCGAGGGGCGACAGGCTCTCACCCCCGATACTGGTGAGAAATGGCCCCCGGGGGAGAGTTCCCGGGTTCTTTTTCCCACCTGCTGGCGTAGTTGGAGTTTGGGGGTGATTCTGCTGCCACCCAAAAAACTGACGGCTGCGCCCCCCTCAAGCTACGCCACCAACTCACCCCCGCCCCCGTGCCAGGAAGGGCCAGCTTCTCTCCCATCTGGAATGGCTATAAAGGGGTGAGCTACCCCAAAGAATGACACCCCCCAGTGCCTGGAAAGGGTCAGGCTCCCCCCAGGTGGAATGGATATAAAGGGTGTGCCCCCCAAGAATGACACCCCCCCCCAGAATGACACCCACAGTGCCAGGAAGTGTCAGGGGAGGCTGCGGTGTCGCAGCTAGACGGGGGCAGTTGACAGTTTTTTGGGAGTCTCACGTGTTCGGAGCCATTCCCGGTGGGGGGAGCCTGACCCTCCTTGATGGCGGTGGGGTGGTGGCATAGCTAGAGGGGGCGCAGCTATTAGTCTTGGGAGGCTCACCCCTTAATAGCCATTCCAGTTGGGGGAGTCTGATCCTTCCTGGCTCTGGATGGGGGTGAGCTGGAGGCATAGTTGGAGGGGGCGCAGCTGCCAGTCTTGGGGGATCATCCCTTTATAGCCATTCTCGGTGGGGTGGGGTGGGTGGGTCGTGTGAGCTGGTGGCGTACTTAGAGGGGGCGCAGCCGTCACTTTTGGGGGAGTCTCACCCCCAAGACTGACGGCTGCGCCCGCTCTAGCTATCCCACCCCCACCACTCGTGGCAAGGAGGGTCAGGCTCCCCCCACCCGGATTGGCTATAAAGAGGTGATTCCCCAAGACTGGCAGCTGCGCCCCCCTCCAGCTCCGCCACCGCCGCCTCCCCATCTTCAGATCGTTCATTCCGCCCCCCCCCCACCCCACGTTCCATCCTTAGAACGTTCTTCTTCCGAAGGTTCCATTCATACCTGGAGGCGGCGCGGCTGAGCGATGGGGGTCCCTGTGCCTCTCTCGTCCCAGGCTTGCCAGCCCCAGCTCAGGTTCCCCCCAGGATCCCACCCGCAGCCTGCACTTCCTCCCGCCGCTCCAACAAAGGGCTCCCGGCAGGGTCTGGGGTCGCCAGCCCAAGTGGCAGGTGGGGTCAGTCCTCTGCAGCTTCCTCCTGCCGGAGCCCCTGGTTCAAGGGCGGACCAGGGCGTCCGCAGCAGGCGTCCGGTTCAAAGGGCGAGCCGAGGCGTCGGGGTGGAGCTGGAGAGGGCCCGAGTCCCACCGCCCCCGTGGGGAGAAGAGTGGCAACCCTTCCCTCCATGGTCTCGTGCGGGCGAGGGGCGACAGGCTCTCACCCCCGATACTGGTGAGAAATGGCCCCCGGGGGAGAGTTCCCGGGTTCTTTTTCCCACCTGCTGGCGTAGTTGGAGTTTGGGGGTGATTCTGCTGCCACCCAAAAAACTGACGGCTGCGCCCCCCTCAAGCTACGCCACCAACTCACCCCCGCCCCCGTGCCAGGAAGGGCCAGCTTCTCTCCCATCTGGAATGGCTATAAAGGGGTGAGCTACCCCAAAGAATGACACCCCCCAGTGCCTGGAAAGGGTCAGGCTCCCCCCAGGTGGAATGGATATAAAGGGTGTGCCCCCCAAGAATGACACCCCCCCCCAGAATGACACCCACAGTGCCAGGAAGTGTCAGGGGAGGCTGCGGTGTCGCAGCTAGACGGGGGCAGTTGACAGTTTTTTGGGAGTCTCACGTGTTCGGAGCCATTCCCGGTGGGGGGAGCCTGACCCTCCTTGATGGCGGTGGGGTGGTGGCATAGCTAGAGGGGGCGCAGCTATTAGTCTTGGGAGGCTCACCCCTTAATAGCCATTCCAGTTGGGGGAGTCTGATCCTTCCTGGCTCTGGATGGGGGTGAGCTGGAGGCATAGTTGGAGGGGGCGCAGCTGCCAGTCTTGGGGGATCATCCCTTTATAGCCATTCCCGGTGGGGTGGGGTGGGTGGGTCGTGTGAGCTGGTGGCGTACTTAGAGGGGGCGCAGCCGTCACTTTTGGGGGAGTCTCACCCCCAAGACTGACGGCTGCGCCCGCTCTAGCTATCCCACCCGCACCACTCGTGGCAAGGAGGGTCAGGCTCCCCCCACCCGGATTGGCTATAAAGAGGTGATTCCCCAAGACTGGCAGCTGCGCCCCCCTCCAGCTCCGCCACCGCCGCCTCCCCATCTTCAGATCGTTCATTCCGCCCCCCCCACCCCACGTTCCATCCTTAGAACGTTCTTCTTCCGAAGGTTCCATTCATACCTGGAGGCGGCGCGGCTGAGCGATGGGGGTCCCTGTGCCTCTCTCGTCCCAGGCTTGCCAGCCCCAGCTCAGGTTCCCCCCAGGATCCCACCCGCAGCCTGCACTTCCTCCCGCCGCTCCAACAAAGGGCTCCCGGCAGGGTCTGGGGTCGCCAGCCCAAGTGGCAGGTGGGGTCAGTCCTCTGCAGCTTCCTCCTGCCGGAGCCCCTGGTTCAAGGGCGGACCAGGGCGTCCGCAGCAGGCGTCCGGTTCAAAGGGCGAGCCGAGGCGTCGGGGTGGAGCTGGAGAGGGCCCGAGTCCCACCGCCCCCGTGGGGAGAAGAGTGGCAACCCTTCCCTCCATGGTCTCGTGCGGGCGAGGGGCGACAGGCTCTCACCCCCGATACTGGTGAGAAATGGCCCCCGGGGGAGAGTTCCCGGGTTCTTTTTCCCACCTGGTGGCGTAGTTGGAGTTTGGGGGTGATTCTGCTGCCACCCAAAAAACTGACGGCTGCGCCCCCCTCAAGCTACGCCACCAACTCACCCCCGCCCCCGTGCCAGGAAGGGCCAGCTTCTCTCCCATCTGGAATGGCTATAAAGGGGTGAGCTACCCCAAAGAATGACACCCCCCAGTGCCTGGAAAGGGTCAGGCTCCCCCCAAGTGGAATGGATATAAAGGGTGTGCCCCCCAAGAATGACACCCCCCCCCCAGAATGACACCCACAGTGCCAGGAAGTGTCAGGGGAGGCTGCGGTGTCGCAGCTAGACGGGGGCAGTTGACAGTTTTTTGGGGGTCTCACGTGTTCGGAGCCATTCCCGGTGGGGGGAGCCTGACCCTCCTTGATGGCGGTGGGGTGGTGGCATAGCTAGAGGGGGCGCAGCTATTAGTCTTGGGAGGCTCACCCCTTAATAGCCATTCCAGTTGGGGGAGTCTGATCCTTCCTGGCTCTGGATGGGGGTGAGCTGGAGGCATAGTTGGAGGGGGCGCAGCTGCCAGTCTTGGGGGATCATCCCTTTATAGCCATTCTCGGTGGGGTGGGGTGGGTGGGTCGTGTGAGCTGGTGGCGTACTTAGAGGGGGCGCAGCCGTCACTTTTGGGGGAGTCTCACCCCCAAGACTGACGGCTGCGCCCGCTCTAGCTATCCCACCCGCACCACTCGTGGCAAGGAGGGTCAGGCTCCCCCCACCCGGATTGGCTATAAAGAGGTGATTCCCCAAGACTGGCAGCTGCGCCCCCCTCCAGCTCCGCCACCGCCGCCTCCCCATCTTCAGATCGTTCATTCCGCCCCCCCCCCCCCCACCCCACGTCCCATCCTTAGAACGTTCTTCTTCCGAAGGTTCCATTCATACCTGGAGGCGGCGCGGCTGAGCGATGGGGGTCCCTGTGCCTCTCTCGTCCCAGGCTTGCCAGCCCCAGCTCAGGTTCCCCCCAGGATCCCACCCGCAGCCTGCACTTCCTCCCGCCGCTCCAACAAAGGGCTCCCGGCAGGGTCTGGGGTCGCCAGCCCAAGTGGCAGGTGGGGTCAGTCCTCTGCAGCTTGCTCCTGCCGGAGTCCCTGGTTCAAGGGCGGACCAGGGCGTCCGCAGCAGGCGTCCGGTTCAAAGGGCGAGCCGAGGCGTCGGGGTGGAGCTGGAGAGGGCCCGAGTCCCACCGCCCCCGTGGGGAGAAGAGTGGCAACCCTTCCCTCCATGGTCTCGTGCGGGCGAGGGGCGACAGGCTCTCACCCCCGATACTGGTGAGAAATGGCCCCCGGGGGAGAGTTCCCGGGTTCTTTTTCCCACCTGCTGGCGTAGTTGGAGTTTGGGGGTGATTCTGCTGCCACCCAAAAAACTGACGGCTGCGCCCCCCTCAAACTACGCCACCAACTCACCCCCGCCCCCGTGCCAGGAAGGGCCAGCTTCTCTCCCATCTGGAATGGCTATAAAGGGGTGAGCTACCCCAAAGAATGACACCCCCCAGTGCCTGGAAAGGGTCAGGCTCCCCCCAGGTGGAATGGATATAAAGGGTGTGCCCCCCAAGAATGACACCCCCCCCCCCAGAATGACACCCACAGTGCCAGGAAGTGTCAGGGGAGGCCGCGGTGTCGCAGCTAGACGGGGGCAGTTGACAGTTTTTTGGGGGTCTCACGTGTTCGGAGCCATTCCCGGTGGGGGGAGCCTGACCCTCCTTGATGGCGGTGGGGTGGTGGCATAGCTAGAGGGGGCGCAGCTATTAGTCTTGGGAGGCTCACCCCTTAATAGCCATTCCAGTTGGGGGAGTCTGATCCTTCCTGGCTCTGGATGGGGGTGAGCTGGAGGCATAGTTGGAGGGGGCGCAGCTGCCAGTCTTGGGGGATCATCCCTTTATAGCCATTCCCGGTGGGGTGGGGTGGGTGGGTCGTGTGAGCTGGTGGCGTACTTAGAGGGGGCGCAGCCGTCACTTTTGGGGGAGTCTCACCCCCAAGACTGACGGCTGCGCCCGCTCTAGCTATCCCACCCGCACCACTCGTGGCAAGGAGGGTCAGGCTCCCCCCACCCGGATTGGCTATAAAGAGGTGATTCCCCAAGACTGGCAGCTGCGCCCCCCTCCAGCTCCGCCACCGCCGCCTCCCCATCTTCAGATCGTTCATTCCGCCCCCCCCCCACCCCACGTTCCATCCTTAGAACGTTCTTCTTCCGAAGGTTCCATTCATACCTGGAGGCGGCGCGGCTGAGCGATGGGGGTCCCTGTGCCTCTCTCGTCCCAGGCTTGCCAGCCCCAGCTCAGGTTCTCCCCAGGATCCCACCCGCAGCCTGCACTTCCTCCCGCCGCTCCAACAAAGGGCTCCCGGCAGGGTCTGGGGTCGCCAGCCCAAGTGGCAGGTGGGGTCAGTCCTCTGCAGCTTGCTCCTGCCGGAGTCCCTGGTTCAAGGGCGGACCAGGGCGTCCGCAGCAGGCGTCCGGTTCAAAGGGCGAGCCGAGGCGTCGGGGTGGAGCTGGAGAGGGCCCGAGTCCCACCGCCCCCGTGGGGAGAAGAGTGGCAACCCTTCCCTCCATGGTCTCGTGCGGGCGAGGGGCGACAGGCTCTCACCCCCGATACTGGTGAGAAATGGCCCCCGGGGGAGAGTTCCCGGGTTCTTTTTCCCACCTGCTGGCGTAGTTGGAGTTTGGGGGTGATTCTGCTGCCACCCAAAAAACTGACGGCTGCGCCCCCCTCAAGCTACGCCACCAACTCACCCCCGCCCCCGTGCCAGGAAGGGCCAGCTTCTCTCCCATCTGGAATGGCTATAAAGGGGTGAGCTACCCCAAAGAATGACACCCCCCAGTGCCTGGAAAGGGTCAGGCTCCCCCCAGGTGGAATGGATATAAAGGGTGTGCCCCCCAAGAATGACACCCCCCCCCCCAGAATGACACCCACAGTGCCAGGAAGTGTCAGGGGAGGCCGCGGTGTCGCAGCTAGACGGGGGCAGTTGACAGTTTTTTGGGGGTCTCACGTGTTCGGAGCCATTCCCGGTGGGGGGAGCCTGACCCTCCTTGATGGCGGTGGGGTGGTGGCATAGCTAGAGGGGGCGCAGCTATTAGTCTTGGGAGGCTCACCCCTTAATAGCCATTCCAGTTGGGGGAGTCTGATCCTTCCTGGCTCTGGATGGGGGTGAGCTGGAGGCATAGTTGGAGGGGGCGCAGCTGCCAGTCTTGGGGGATCATCCCTTTATAGCCATTCCCGGTGGGGTGGGTGGGTCGTGTGAGCTGGTGGCGTACTTAGAGGGGGCGCAGCCGTCACTTTTGGGGGAGTCTCACCCCCAAGACTGACGGCTGCGCCCGCTCTAGCTATCCCACCCGCACCACTCGTGGCAAGGAGGGTCAGGCTCCCCCCACCCGGATTGGCTATAAAGAGGTGATTCCCCAAGACTGGCAGCTGCGCCCCCCTCCAGCTCCGCCACCGCCGCCTCCCCATCTTCAGATCGTTCATTCCGCCCCCCCCCCCCACCCCACGTTCCATCCTTAGAACGTTCTTCTTCCGAAGGTTCCATTCATACCTGGAGGCGGCGCGGCTGAGCGATGGGGGTCCCTGTGCCTCTCTCGTCCCAGGCTTGCCAGCCCCAGCTCAGGTTCCCCCCAGGATCCCACCCGCAGCCTGCACTTCCTCCCGCCGCTCCAACAAAGGGCTCCCGGCAGGGTCTGGGGTCGCCAGCCCAAGTGGCAGGTGGGGTCAGTCCTCTGCAGCTTCCTCCTGCCGGAGTCCCTGGTTCAAGGGCGGACCAGGGCGTCCGCAGCAGGCGTCCGGTTCAAAGGGCGAGCCGAGGCGTCGGGGTGGAGCTGGAGAGGGCCCGAGTCCCACCGCCCCCGTGGGGAGAAGAGTGGCAACCCTTCCCTCCATGGTCTCGTGCGGGCGAGGGGCGACAGGCTCTCACCCCCGATACTGGTGAGAAATGGCCCCCGGGGGAGAGTTCCCGGGTTCTTTTTCCCACCTGCTGGCGTAGTTGGAGTTTGGAGGTGATTCTGCTGCCACCCAAAAAACTGACGGCTGCGCCCCCCTCAAGCTACGCCACCAACTCACCCCCGCCCCCGTGCCAGGAAGGGCCAGCTTCTCTCCCATCTGGAATGGCTATAAAGGGGTGAGCTACCCCAAAGAATGACACCACCCAGTGCCTGGAAAGGGTCAGGCTCCCCCCAGGTGGAATGGATATAAAGGGTGTGCCCCCCAAGAATGACACCCCCCCCCAGAATGACACCCACAGTGCCAGGAAGTGTCAGGGGAGGCTGCGGTGTCGCAGCTAGACGGGGGCAGTTGACAGTTTTTTGGGGGTCTCACGTGTTCGGAGCCATTCCCGGTGGGGGGAGCCTGACCCTCCTTGATGGCGGTGGGGTGGTGGCATAGCTAGAGGGGGCGCAGCTATTAGTCTTGGGAGGCTCACCCCTTAATAGCCATTCCAGTTGGGGGAGTCTGATCCTTCCTGGCTCTGGATGGGGGTGAGCTGGAGGCATAGTTGGAGGGGGCGCAGCTGCCAGTCTTGGGGGATCATCCCTTTATAGCCATTCTCGGTGGGGTGGGGTGGGTGGGTCGTGTGAGCTGGTGGCGTACTTAGAGGGGGCGCAGCCGTCACTTTTGGGGGAGTCTCACCCCCAAGACTGACGGCTGCGCCCGCTCTAGCTATCCCACCCCCACCACTCGTGGCAAGGAGGGTCAGGCTCCCCCCACCCGGATTGGCTATAAAGAGGTGATTCCCCAAGACTGGCAGCTGCGCCCCCCTCCAGCTCCGCCACCGCCGCCTCCCCATCTTCAGATCGTTCATTCCGCCCCCCCCCCACCCCACGTTCCATCCTTAGAACGTTCTTCTTCCGAAGGTTCCATTCATACCTGGAGGCGGCGCGGCTGAGCGATGGGGGTCCCTGTGCCTCTCTCGTCCCAGGCTTGCCAGCCCCAGCTCAGGTTCCCCCCAGGATCCCACCCGCAGCCTGCACTTCCTCCCGCCGCTCCAACAAAGGGCTCCCGGCAGGGTCTGGGGTCGCCAGCCCAAGTGGCAGGTGGGGTCAGTCCTCTGCAGCTTCCTCCTGCCGGAGTCCCTGGTTCAAGGGCGGACCAGGGCGTCCGCAGCAGGCGTCCGGTTCAAAGGGCGAGCCGAGGCGTCGGGGTGGAGCTGGAGAGGGCCCGAGTCCCACCGCCCCCGTGGGGAGAAGAGTGGCAACCCTTCCCTCCATGGTCTCGTGCGGGCGAGGGGCGACAGGCTCTCACCCCCGATACTGGTGAGAAATGGCCCCCGGGGGAGAGTTCCCGGGTTCTTTTTCCCACCTGCTGGCGTAGTTGGAGTTTGGGGGTGATTCTGCTGCCACCCAGCAGAATCAGGTCAGGTGGGGGGAGCCTGACCCTCCTTGCCACGAGTGGTGGGGGTGGGATAGCTAGAGCGGGCGCAGCCGTCAGTCTTGGGGGTGAGACTCCCCCAAAACTGACGGCTGCGCCCCCATCAAGCTACGCCACCAACTCATCCCCGCCCCCGTGCCAGGAAGGGCCAGCTTCTCTCCCATCTGGAATGGCTATAAAGGGGTGAGCTACCCCAAAGAATGACACCCCCCAGTGCCTGGAAAGGGTCAGGCTCCCCCCAGGTGGAATGGATATAAAGGGTGTGCCCCCCAAGAATGACACCCCCCCCCCAGAATGACACCCACAGTGCCAGGAAGTGTCAGGGGAGGCTGCGGTGTCGCAGCTAGACGGGGGCAGTTGACAGTTTTTTGGGGGTCTCACGTGTTCGGAGCCATTCCCGGTGGGGGGAGCCTGACCCTCCTTGATGGCGGTGGGGTGGTGGCATAGCTAGAGGGGGCGCAGCTATTAGTCTTGGGAGGCTCACCCCTTAATAGCCATTCCAGTTGGGGGAGTCTGATCCTTCCTGGCTCTGGATGGGGGTGAGCTGGAGGCATAGTTGGAGGGGGCGCAGCTGCCAGTCTTGGGGGATCATCCCTTTATAGCCATTCTCGGTGGGGTGGGGTGGGTGGGTCGTGTGAGCTGGTGGCGTACTTAGAGGGGGCGCAGCCGTCACTTTTGGGGGAGTCTCACCCCCAAGACTGACGGCTGCGCCCGCTCTAGCTATCCCACCCCCACCACTCGTGGCAAGGAGGGTCAGGCTCCCCCCACCCGGATTGGCTATAAAGAGGTGATTCCCCAAGACTGGCAGCTGCGCCCCCCTCCAGCTCCGCCACCGCCGCCTCCCCATCTTCAGATCGTTCATTCCGCCCCCCCCCCCCACCCCACGTTCCATCCTTAGAACGTTCTTCTTCCGAAGGTTCCATTCATACCTGGAGGCGGCGCGGCTGAGCGATGGGGGTCCCTGTGCCTCTCTCGTCCCAGGCTTGCCAGCCCCAGCTCAGGTTCCCACCGCCCCCGTGGGGAGAAGAGTGGCAACCCTTCCCTCCATGGTCTCGTGCGGGCGAGGGGCGACAGGCTCTCACCCCCGATACTGGTGAGAAATGGCCCCCGGGGGAGAGTTCCCGGGTTCTTTTTCCCACCTGCTGGCGTAGTTGGAGTTTGGGGGTGATTCTGCTGCCACCCAAAAAACTGACGGCTGCGCCCCCCTCAAGCTACGCCACCAACTCACCCCCGCCCCCGTGCCAGGAAGGGCCAGCTTCTCTCCCATCTGGAATGGCTATAAAGGGGTGAGCTACCCCAAAGAATGACACCCCCCAGTGCCTGGAAAGGGTCAGGCTCCCCCCAGGTGGAATGGATATAAAGGGTGTGCCCCCCAAGAATGACACCCCCCCCCAGAATGACACCCACAGTGCCAGGAAGTGTCAGGGGAGGCTGCGGTGTCGCAGCTAGACGGGGGCAGTTGACAGTTTTTTGGGAGTCTCACGTGTTCGGAGCCATTCCCGGTGGGGGGAGCCTGACCCTCCTTGATGGCGGTGGGGTGGTGGCATAGCTAGAGGGGGCGCAGCTATTAGTCTTGGGAGGCTCACCCCTTAATAGCCATTCCAGTTGGGGGAGTCTGATCCTTCCTGGCTCTGGATGGAGGTGAGCTGGAGGCATAGTTGGAGGGGGCGCAGCTGCCAGTCTTGGGGGATCATCCCTTTATAGCCATTCCCGGTGGGGTGGGGTGGGTGGGTCGTGTGAGCTGGTGGCGTACTTAGAGGGGGCGCAGCCGTCACTTTTGGGGGAGTCTCACCCCCAAGACTGACGGCTGCGCCCGCTCTAGCTATCCCACCCCCACCACTCGTGGCAAGGAGGGTCAGGCTCCCCCCACCCGGATTGGCTATAAAGAGGTGATTCCCCAAGACTGGCAGCTGCGCCCCCCTCCAGCTCCGCCACCGCCGCCTCCCCATCTTCAGATCGTTCATTCCGCCCCCCCCCCCCCCACCCCACGTTCCATCCTTAGAACGTTCTTCTTCCGAAGGTTCCATTCATACCTGGAGGCGGCGCGGCTGAGCGATGGGGGTCCCTGTGCCTCTCTCGTCCCAGGCTTGCCAGCCCCAGCTCAGGTTCCCCCCAGGATCCCACCCGCAGCCTGCACTTCCTCCCGCCGCTCCAACAAAGGGCTCCCGGCAGGGTCTGGGGTCGCCAGCCCAAGTGGCAGGTGGGGTCAGTCCTCTGCAGCTTCCTCCTGCCGGAGTCCCTGGTTCAAGGGCGGACCAGGGCGTCCGCAGCAGGCGTCCGGTTCAAAGGGCGAGCCGAGGCGTCGGGGTGGAGCTGGAGAGGGCCCGAGTCCCACCGCCCCCGTGGGGAGAAGAGTGGCAACCCTTCCCTCCATGGTCTCGTGCGGGCGAGGGGCGACAGGCTCTCACCCCCGATACTGGTGAGAAATGGCCCCCGGGGGAGAGTTCCCGGGTTCTTTTTCCCACCTGCTGGCGTAGTTGGAGTTTGGGGGTGATTCTGCTGCCACCCAAAAAACTGACGGCTGCGCCCCCCTCAAGCTACGCCACCAACTCACCCCCGCCCCCGTGCCAGGAAGGGCCAGCTTCTCTCCCATCTGGAATGGCTATAAAGGGGTGAGCTACCCCAAAGAATGACACCCCCCAGTGCCTGGAAAGGGTCAGGCTCCCCCCAGGTGGAATGGATATAAAGGGTGTGCCCCCCAAGAATGACACCCCCCCCAGAATGACACCCACAGTGCCAGGAAGTGTCAGGGGAGGCTGCGGTGTCGCAGCTAGACGGGGGCAGTTGACAGTTTTTTGGGGGTCTCACGTGTTCGGAGCCATTCCCGGTGGGGGGAGCCTGACCCTCCTTGATGGCGGTGGGGTGGTGGCATAGCTAGAGGGGGCGCAGCTATTAGTCTTGGGAGGCTCACCCCTTAATAGCCATTCCAGTTGGGGGAGTCTGATCCTTCCTGGCTCTGGATGGAGGTGAGCTGGAGGCATAGTTGGAGGGGGCGCAGCTGCCAGTCTTGGGGGATCATCCCTTTATAGCCATTCCCGGTGGGGTGGGGTGGGTGGGTCGTGTGAGCTGGTGGCGTACTTAGAGGGGGCGCAGCCGTCACTTTTGGGGGAGTCTCACCCCCAAGACTGACGGCTGCGCCCGCTCTAGCTATCCCACCCCCACCACTCGTGGCAAGGAGGGTCAGGCTCCCCCCACCCGGATTGGCTATAAAGAGGTGATTCCCCAAGACTGGCAGCTGCGCCCCCCTCCAGCTCCGCCACCGCCGCCTCCCCATCTTCAGATCGTTCATTCCGCCCCCCCCCCCCCACCCCACGTTCCATCCTTAGAACGTTCTTCTTCCGAAGGTTCCATTCATACCTGGAGGCGGCGCGGCTGAGCGATGGGGGTCCCTGTGCCTCTCTCGTCCCAGGCTTGCCAGCCCCAGCTCAGGTTCCCCCCAGGATCCCACCCGCAGCCTGCACTTCCTCCCGCCGCTCCAACAAAGGGCTCCCGGCAGGGTCTGGGGTCGCCAGCCCAAGTGGCAGGTGGGGTCAGTCCTCTGCAGCTTCCTCCTGCCGGAGTCCCTGGTTCAAGGGCGGACCAGGGCGTCCGCAGCAGGCGTCCGGTTCAAAGGGCGAGCCGAGGCGTCGGGGTGGAGCTGGAGAGGGCCCGAGTCCCACCGCCCCCGTGGGGAGAAGAGTGGCAACCCTTCCCTCCATGGTCTCGTGCGGGCGAGGGGCGACAGGCTCTCACCCCCGATACTGGTGAGAAATGGCCCCCGGGGGAGAGTTCCCGGGTTCTTTTTCCCACCTGCTGGCGTAGTTGGAGTTTGGGGGTGATTCTGCTGCCACCCAAAAAACTGACGGCTGCGCCCCCCTCAAGCTACGCCACCAACTCACCCCCGCCCCCGTGCCAGGAAGGGCCAGCTTCTCTCCCATCTGGAATGGCTATAAAGGGGTGAGCTACCCCAAAGAATGACACCCCCCAGTGCCTGGAAAGGGTCAGGCTCCCCCCAGGTGGAATGGATATAAAGGGTGTGCCCCCCAAGAATGACACCCCCCCCAGAATGACACCCACAGTGCCAGGAAGTGTCAGGGGAGGCTGCGGTGTCGCAGCTAGACGGGGGCAGTTGACAGTTTTTTGGGGGTCTCACGTGTTCGGAGCCATTCCCGGTGGGGGGAGCCTGACCCTCCTTGATGGCGGTGGGGTGGTGGCATAGCTAGAGGGGGCGCAGCTATTAGTCTTGGGAGGCTCACCCCTTAATAGCCATTCCAGTTGGGGGAGTCTGATCCTTCCTGGCTCTGGATGGAGGTGAGCTGGAGGCATAGTTGGAGGGGGCGCAGCTGCCAGTCTAGGGGGATCATCCCTTTATAGCCATTCTCGGTGGGGTGGGGTGGGTGGGTCGTGTGAGCTGGTGGCGTACTTAGAGGGGGCGCAGCCGTCACTTTTGGGGGAGTCTCACCCCCAAGACTGACGGCTGCGCCCGCTCTAGCTATCCCACCCCCACCACTCGTGGCAAGGAGGGTCAGGCTCCCCCCACCCGGATTGGCTATAAAGAGGTGATTCCCCAAGACTGGCAGCTGCGCCCCCCTCCAGCTCCGCCACCGCCGCCTCCCCATCTTCAGATCGTTCATTCCGCCCCCCCCCCCACCCCACGTTCCATCCTTAGAACGTTCTTCTTCCGAAGGTTCCATTCATACCTGGAGGCGGCGCGGCTGAGCGATGGGGGTCCCTGTGCCTCTCTCGTCCCAGGCTTGCCAGCCCCAGCTCAGGTTCCCCCCAGGATCCCACCCGCAGCCTGCACTTCCTCCCGCCGCTCCAACAAAGGGCTCCCGGCAGGGTCTGGGGTCGCCAGCCCAAGTGGCAGGTGGGGTCAGTCCTCTGCAGCTTCCTCCTGCCGGAGTCCCTGGTTCAAGGGCGGACCAGGGCGTCCGCAGCAGGCGTCCGGTTCAAAGGGCGAGCCGAGGCGTCGGGGTGGAGCTGGAGAGGGCCCGAGTCCCACCGCCCCCGTGGGGAGAAGAGTGGCAACCCTTCCCTCCATGGTCTCGTGCGGGCGAGGGGCGACAGGCTCTCACCCCCGATACTGGTGAGAAATGGCCCCCGGGGGAGAGTTCCCGGGTTCTTTTTCCCACCTGCTGGCGTAGTTGGAGTTTGGGGGTGATTCTGCTGCCACCCAAAAAACTGACGGCTGCGCCCCCCTCAAGCTACGCCACCAACTCACCCCCGCCCCCGTGCCAGGAAGGGCCAGCTTCTCTCCCATCTGGAATGGCTATAAAGGGGTGAGCTACCCCAAAGAATGACACCCCCCAGTGCCTGGAAAGGGTCAGGCTCCCCCCAGGTGGAATGGATATAAAGGGTGTGCCCCCCAAGAATGACACCCCCCCCAGAATGACACCCACAGTGCCAGGAAGTGTCAGGGGAGGCTGCGGTGTCGCAGCTAGACGGGGGCAGTTGACAGTTTTTTGGGGGTCTCACGTGTTTGGAGCCATTCCCGGTGGGGGGAGCCTGACCCTCCTTGATGGCGGTGGGGTGGTGGCATAGCTAGAGGGGGCGCAGCTATTAGTCTTGGGAGGCTCACCCCTTAATAGCCATTCCAGTTGGGGGAGTCTGATCCTTCCTGGCTCTGGATGGGGGTGAGCTGGAGGCATAGTTGGAGGGGGCGCAGCTGCCAGTCTAGGGGGATCATCCCTTTATAGCCATTCTCGGTGGGGTGGGGTGGGTGGGTCGTGTGAGCTGGTGGCGTACTTAGAGGGGGCGCAGCCGTCACTTTTGGGGGAGTCTCACCCCCAAGACTGACGGCTGCGCCCGCTCTAGCTATCCCACCCCCACCACTCGTGGCAAGGAGGGTCAGGCTCCCCCCACCCGGATTGGCTATAAAGAGGTGATTCCCCAAGACTGGCAGCTGCGCCCCCCTCCAGCTCCGCCACCGCCGCCTCCCCATCTTCAGATCGTTCATTCCGCCCCCCCCCCCACCCCACGTTCCATCCTTAGAACGTTCTTCTTCCGAAGGTTCCATTCATACCTGGAGGCGGCGCGGCTGAGCGATGGGGGTCCCTGTGCCTCTCTCGTCCCAGGCTTGCCAGCCCCAGCTCAGGTTCCCCCCAGGATCCCACCCGCAGCCTGCACTTCCTCCCGCCGCTCCAACAAAGGGCTCCCGGCAGGGTCTGGGGTCGCCAGCCCAAGTGGCAGGTGGGGTCAGTCCTCTGCAGCTTCCTCCTGCCGGAGTCCCTGGTTCAAGGGCGGACCAGGGCGTCCGCAGCAGGCGTCCGGTTCAAAGGGCGAGCCGAGGCGTCGGGGTGGAGCTGGAGAGGGCCCGAGTCCCACCGCCCCCGTGGGGAGAAGAGTGGCAACCCTTCCCTCCATGGTCTCGTGCGGGCGAGGGGCGACAGGCTCTCACCCCCGATACTGGTGAGAAATGGCCCCCGGGGGAGAGTTCCCGGGTTCTTTTTCCCACCTGCTGGCGTAGTTGGAGTTTGGGGGTGATTCTGCTGCCACCCAAAAAACTGACGGCTGCGCCCCCCTCAAGCTACGCCACCAACTCACCCCCGCCCCCGTGCCAGGAAGGGCCAGCTTCTCTCCCATCTGGAATGGCTATAAAGGGGTGAGCTACCCCAAAGAATGACACCCCCCAGTGCCTGGAAAGGGTCAGGCTCCCCCCAGGTGGAATGGATATAAAGGGTGTGCCCCCCAAGAATGACACCCCCCCCCCAGAATGACACCCACAGTGCCAGGAAGTGTCAGGGGAGGCTGCGGTGTCGCAGCTAGACGGGGGCAGTTGACAGTTTTTTGGGGGTCTCACGTGTTCGGAGCCATTCCCGGTGGGGGGAGCCTGACCCTCCTTGATGGCGGTGGGGTGGTGGCATAGCTAGAGGGGGCGCAGCTATTAGTCTTGGGAGGCTCACCCCTTAATAGCCATTCCAGTTGGGGGAGTCTGATCCTTCCTGGCTCTGGATGGGGGTGAGCTGGAGGCATAGTTGGAGGGGGCGCAGCTGCCAGTCTTGGGGGATCATCCCTTTATAGCCATTCCCGGTGGGGTGGGGTGGGTGGGTCGTGTGAGCTGGTGGCGTACTTAGAGGGGGCGCAGCCGTCACTTTTGGGGGAGTCTCACCCCCAAGACTGACGGCTGCGCCCGCTCTAGCTATCCCACCCCCACCACTCGTGGCAAGGAGGGTCAGGCTCCCCCCACCCGGATTGGCTATAAAGAGGTGATTCCCCAAGACTGGCAGCTGCGCCCCCCTCCAGCTCCGCCACCGCCGCCTCCCCATCTTCAGATCGTTCATTCCGCCCCCCCCCCACCCCACCTTCCATCCTTAGAACGTTCTTCTTCCGAAGGTTCCATTCATACCTGGAGGCGGCGCGGCTGAGCGATGGGGGTCCCTGTGCCTCTCTCGTCCCAGGCTTGCCAGCCCCAGCTCAGGTTCCCCCCAGGATCCCACCCGCAGCCTGCACTTCCTCCCGCCGCTCCAACAAAGGGCTCCCGGCAGGGTCTGGGGTCGCCAGCCCAAGTGGCAGGTGGGGTCAGTCCTCTGCAGCTTCCTCCTGCCGGAGTCCCTGGTTCAAGGGCGGACCAGGGCGTCCGCAGCAGGCGTCCGGTTCAAAGGGCGAGCCGAGGCGTCGGGGTGGAGCTGGAGAGGGCCCGAGTCCCACCGCCCCCGTGGGGAGAAGAGTGGCAACCCTTCCCTCCATGGTCTCGTGCGGGCGAGGGGCGACAGGCTCTCACCCCCGATACTGGTGAGAAATGGCCCCCGGGGGAGAGTTCCCGGGTTCTTTTTCCCACCTGCTGGCGTAGTTGGAGTTTGGGGGTGATTCTGCTGCCACCCAAAAAACTGACGGCTGCGCCCCCCTCAAGCTACGCCACCAACTCACCCCCGCCCCCGTGCCAGGAAGGGCCAGCTTCTCTCCCATCTGGAATGGCTATAAAGGGGTGAGCTACCCCAAAGAATGACACCCCCCAGTGCCTGGAAAGGGTCAGGCTCCCCCCAGGTGGAATGGATATAAAGGGTGTGCCCCCCAAGAATGACACCCCCCCCCCAGAATGACACCCACAGTGCCAGGAAGTGTCAGGGGAGGCTGCGGTGTCGCAGCTAGACGGGGGCAGTTGACAGTTTTTTGGGGGTCTCACGTGTTCGGAGCCATTCCCGGTGGGGGGAGCCTGACCCTCCTTGATGGCGGTGGGGTGGTGGCATAGCTAGAGGGGGCGCAGCTATTAGTCTTGGGAGGCTCACCCCTTAATAGCCATTCCAGTTGGGGGAGTCTGATCCTTCCTGGCTCTGGATGGGGGTGAGCTGGAGGCATAGTTGGAGGGGGCGCAGCTGCCAGTCTTGGGGGATCATCCCTTTATAGCCATTCCCGGTGGGGTGGGGTGGGTGGGTCGTGTGAGCTGGTGGCGTACTTAGAGGGGGCGCAGCCGTCACTTTTGGGGGAGTCTCACCCCCAAGACTGACGGCTGCGCCCGCTCTAGCTATCCCACCCCCACCACTCGTGGCAAGGAGGGTCAGGCTCCCCCCACCCGGATTGGCTATAAAGAGGTGATTCCCCAAGACTGGCAGCTGCGCCCCCCTCCAGCTCCGCCACCGCCGCCTCCCCATCTTCAGATCGTTCATTCCGCCCCCCCCCCACCCCACCTTCCATCCTTAGAACGTTCTTCTTCCGAAGGTTCCATTCATACCTGGAGGCGGCGCGGCTGAGCGATGGGGGTCCCTGTGCCTCTCTCGTCCCAGGCTTGCCAGCCCCAGCTCAGGTTCCCCCCAGGATCCCACCCGCAGCCTGCACTTCCTCCCGCCGCTCCAACAAAGGGCTCCCGGCAGGGTCTGGGGTCGCCAGCCCAAGTGGCAGGTGGGGTCAGTCCTCTGCAGCTTCCTCCTGCCGGAGTCCCTGGTTCAAGGGCGGACCAGGGCGTCCGCAGCAGGCGTCCGGTTCAAAGGGCGAGCCGAGGCGTCGGGGTGGAGCTGGAGAGGGCCCGAGTCCCACCGCCCCCGTGGGGAGAAGAGTGGCAACCCTTCCCTCCATGGTCTCGTGCGGGCGAGGGGCGACAGGCTCTCACCCCCGATACTGGTGAGAAATGGCCCCCGGGGGAGAGTTCCCGGGTTCTTTTTCCCACCTGCTGGCGTAGTTGGAGTTTGGGGGTGATTCTGCTGCCACCCAAAAAACTGACGGCTGCGCCCCCCTCAAGCTACGCCACCAACTCACACTCCCCAGTGCCACAAAGGGTCAGACTCAGGCTCTCCGCCAGCTGGAATGGCTGTGAAGGCGTGAGCCCGCCTAAAACTGACTGCTGCGCCCCCCTCTAGCTATGCCACCACCTCCTACCCTCAGTGCCAGGAACAGTCAGGCTTCTTCCAACTTGAATGGCTCTGAAGGTGTGAGACTCCCCCCTAAGACTAACTGCTACGGCCCCCTCTAGCTATGCCACCGGTCTCTTCCACTTCTGGGGCTCCTGCGCTGCCCAGCACAGAACATCCCTGCAATGCAGGCGCCTGGGGAGAGAAGAAACCCCACTCTCATTATGACTCCCTTTAGCCCCCCCCCCCCCACCACCACCTGGGATGGCTCCGAAGGGATGAGACTCCCTCCAAGACTGAGTTCTCCGCCCCCCTCTAGCTACTCCACCACCTGGTACTCACTCCTATGGGAGTTTGCTGGCTGCATCCCAGGAATAGCAACTCAGAAGTGCCGCTTATTCCCAGATAACTGTGGATAGGACTGCAGCCCGAAAGCACATGGTCCTGAATGTCTGTCTACTCAGAAGTAAGTCCCACTCTAGTTAATGGGTTTCCTCCCAGGAAAGTGGATAGGATTGCTGTGGATGATGGGAAGGCTGTGGAGGCGGAGCTGGAGGGGCCGCGGCTGACCGTTTTTTGGGGGTCTCACACCTTCTGAGCCATTCCAAATGGGGAGAGCCTGACCCTCCTTGACACGGGGGTGGATGGGTGGGGGTGGCACAGCTAGAGGGGCGCAGCTATTAGTCTTGGGAGGCTCACCCCTTTATAGCCATTCCAGCCATCCCCAGTCTTACCCTTCCTGGCACTGGGTAGGGGGTGTGAGCTGGTGGCGTAGCAAGAGAGGGCGCAGCCGTCACTTTTGGGGGGAGTCTCATCCCCAATACTGACAGCTGCGCCCCCCTCTAGCTACGCCACCGGGTGGGAAAAAGACAAACCGGGTTGGGAACCCGGTGGTCGTTCCTCACCTGGGCCCAGAGATATAATCCAGGCTACGGTGAGAACCTGCCGGCCCGCCCGTCTCCCCCGCGCGCAGGGATTCGAGTCCAGGGAGGGCGAGTGGCCGCCGCTGCCTGGCCGAGCAGCCACGACCTTCGCCCCCCTTGGGGCTTATGGGACTCGGGACCCGACCCTGGACGCCTCCCGTCACCGACGCGCCCTGGGCAGCCCTTGGACCAGAACGCACGCCGGGAGGGCGGAGGGTGGCAGGAACCGGGCTGAACCCACGGTGCCACTCAGGCCGACGGCTCAAAGGCCCTCCCAGGACCTCTTATGGGGAGCGACCCCCCAGTACCCCTGCTGCTGCACAGCCTGGGAGAGCCAAGCAGGGCACGGAGGGCCTTTCAGGACCTGCCCCCCTTGGCCTTCTGTCCCGGGTATAACATCTGCTGCCCCCCTTTCCCCCAGGACTTCTCCCCCTTTTTGCCTTCTATCCTGGGTATAAGGTCATGACATCTAATGACCTCTTTCTCCAGGACGTGTCCTCCTTTTTGCCGCTGCCCCAGGAAAAAATTCTCCCTTTTCCCCAGGACGTGTCCTTTTTTTATAGTAAGGGACATGGAAGGCTGCTTTGAGAATCTTCCATTTTTCCAAGCAAATAAACCTCATGGGTCACCCCGAAGGAGATTTGAACCCCCCCCCCCAACCTGCTGTGCCCCAGACTGGAGACTCAGATTCCCCCCCCCCCCCAGGCAAGAAAATGGAAGACCTGGAAGATCAGGGTTTAAATCCCACCTTGGCCATGAAGCTTCCTGGATGACCTTGAGTAGGTCACTTACTCTCAGCCTCACCTACCTTACAGGGTTGTTGTGAGGACAAGGACTAAAAGTAAACTTTGTAGCTTTGGCATGGGAAAGATAGTGGTGGGCTTCAGGGGGTTCTTACAGGTTCTATAGAACCCTTTGCTAATGAGTGCCTGGTTCTGAGAACCGGTTACTAATGGGACACAGAACCTGTTGTTAATTTTGGACATAGAACCTGTTGTTTACTTGAATCACCACTGGAAAGATGGTGATGTAAATAAGAGGGGCCTGGATGTCATCACTCAGTGGTGCTGGACTGACCTTTGAGTTTTCCAGCTCTGAGAAGAACAATCCTTGGTGCCCTCCAAGGTCCTGAAGCACTGACCTCACTGCCTGCACCCGTTTCTTGCAAGGAGAGCAGGAGTTCCCAAACTCAGCAGTGGCGCGACCCACCTTGTCCTCTGTGGTGGCTCATGTTGCTTCTGGGGATGCTGGAGGCCTCTCCTACCCGAGGGGCGACGAGTTCTCAAATTGGAAGAGGCTTCCCAAAACTGGAAGTGGCTTATGGAGGGTTCCAAGAATGGACTGAAGAGTTGGTTCCAGGGTGACCAGATGCCCAAACCTCAAACCTCAAAAGGAGGCATCGTATCTGAAAACAAGGGAGAAGAAAACAGCTTCATCATAAACCTTCTAATGTCACATTCGGAGAACCTAGTAGCATGTGCAGTGCAATTCATTGGTGGCCCACTGAACTAATGCATTTGTTTTCTAAATAGCAGCTGAGAAGGCCAAGAAAGAGGACTGGAATGGTGTACTGTGCAGTTGATGCAAAAGCTGGAGACAGAGAGGAAGAGTTGGTGGCAAGACGGTATGGTTAGGATGGTGATCTTCCTCCTGGCAAGAGACACCCAGCAGAGTTAATCAAGGTGCCGTATGAGTTGGCTGCAAACCAAAGGTTCTTACCATTGAGGATGCCCTTCTTTCAGTTATCAAACATATTATCATTGCCTTCTCCTTCACAGCTGCCTTTACGCAACTCTATCTATTCTATATATATATAAATGAAAAGTCACTGACTGACTGACTCACTCACTCACTCACTTAGACAATACCACTAGACTTAGAAGCGTGAAATTGGGGGGAGAGTGTTCATTCCATGTCAGAGGCACCAACTAAAAACCAATTTTTGGAAATTCCAACAAGAAGGGGGTAAAAAAGGGCACAACGTGTTTACCTCCTTATACTTCACATTGAAGAATCTCTGACTGATGGACACTCTTGACCAGGGGTCCTCAAACTTTTTAAACAGGGGGCCGGTTCACTGTCCCTCAGATACTGTCGGGGGCCGGACAAGAGGGGAGGTTTCTGGGGGGTGGTGGGTACTGGCAGGGCTAATGGGGGGTTTCTGGGGGTGGGGGTTACTAGCAGGGATAGTGGGCGGGTTTCTGGGGGTGGTGGGTACTGGCAGGGCTGGTGGGGGTTTCTTGGGGGTGGTGGGTGCTGGCAGGGCTGGTGGGGGTTCTGGGGGTGGTGGGTACTGGCAGGGCTAGTGGGGGATTCTGGGGGGTGGTGGGTACAGTCAGGGTTAGTGGGGGATTTTTGGGGGGTGAAGGCCTGTCAGGGATGGTGGGGAGTTTTTGGGGGGTGGAGGGCAGTGGTGGGCACCAGCAGGTTCGCACCTACTCTATAGAACCGGTTCTTAACAAGAGATAGTACATATAAAGTTTAAAAATAGCCATTTAAAAGTGGCTGCCAGATGGACAGAGAACCGGTTCTTAATTTCTTTGAAGCCCATCACTGGTGGAGGGGTACTGTCAGGGCTGGTGGGGGTTTCTTGGGGGTGGTGGGTGCTGGCAGGGCTGGTGGGGGTTCTGGGGGTGGTGGGTACTGGCAGGGCTAGTGGGGGGTTTCTGGGGGTGGGGGTACTGGCAGGGCTTCTGGGGTGTGGGGGTTACTGGCATGGCTGGTGGGGGTTCTCGGGGTGGTGGGTACTGGCAGGGCTAGTGGGGGGGTTTCTGGGGGCTGGGGGTTCTGGGGGTAGGGGTTACTGGCAGGACTAATAGGGGGTTTCTGGGGGGTGGGGTTACTGAAAGGCTGGTGGGGATCGGGGAAAGAAAGGGAGGCACTTACCTGGGGAGCCCTGTGGCCACCATCCAAGCCCCCTGGCTGGCCAGGGTAGCTGTGGATTAGGCGCTGCAGCTGTGCAGTCCCCCATCAAAGCCCCCTGGCCGGGCAAGGAAGCTGTGGATGGGGCGCTTCAGCTGCGCAGCCCCCCATCCAAGTCAAGTTCTTCCACTGGGCGAGCAGGTGGGCGGGCAAGCGAACAGACAGGCAGCCTCTTGCCATGGTGGGCACCCAGCCACTCAGCAACAGCGAAGCAGGGAGGGGGAGGAGCTGTGCCCTCAGGACAGCACAGCGCACACAGCAGCGTGCCAAATTTAAAATGGCAGCCGCCACCAAGCCTCTTTTCCCAGTGGCGGCCAACAAGCCTCAGCGGGCCGGATTGAGGGCCCTGGCGGGCCGTATCCGGCTCCCGGGCCGTAGTTTGAGGACCCCTGCTCTTGACCAATCCTGGACCTAGAAGTGTGAAATTTGGGGAGGGTACTCCTTCTGTGATGGAAGCTCCACCACGATACAGTTTCTAAAAATTTAACCTTTAAGGGGGTGAAAAGGGGTGCAATGTATTTTTGTATCATACTTAACATTGGAGACCGACTGACATCATCCAGCCAATTTGGTCTCCGGTGCCTGATCACTGGGAGGGAGGGTGCACTGGGGGGATGGTGCACATGGGGCGTTGATGCACGTGGAGGGATGTGGCTCATGGGGGTTGATCAGTGATGGGCCCAGCCTGGCCCAACAACCGGTTCCTCGGAAGTGGGCAGGGCCAGGCCAGGTCAGGGGGTGGGGCTGGGTCAGGGGGAAGGGCTGGGGTTAGGGGGCGGGGCTGGAAAAAATTAAATATAAAAAAAATTAAAAAAATTAAAAATTTAAAAAAATTAAAATTGACTGTCATGGGACTGTCATGGTTGTCATGGGACAACCTGAGTAGTCAGGTTGGGCTCTCAAGCTGCAGTTCCAGCCACTTTCCTGGGAGTAAGTCCCATTGACGATCATGGGACTTACTTCTGAGTAGTCAGATTGGGCTCTCAGGCTGCAGTGCCAGCCACTTTCCTGGGATAGGGTTGCAGCATCCCCAGAGCCCAGTCCTGTGCAGGTCTACTCAGAAGTAAGCCCTATTATAGCCAATGGGGCTTACCCCCAGGAAAGTGTGGATAGGGTTTCAGCATCCTCATAGCCCTGACCTGTGCAGCCCAGTCCTAACCATGTCTACTCAGAAGAAAGTCCCATTATAGACAGTGGGCTTACTCTCAGGAAAGTAGACAGGGCTGGAGGAATAGGGGACAAAAGCCCTGGAGGATCTCATCCTAACAACACTCAGGTGCTGCTCCTACAGGCTCCCAGACCTTTCTTAGCAGCTGTGGCTTCTAAGGAAGCCACTGAGGAAGGAGGAGGGAGTGGAGCTTCTGGGAAGACAGATCCAGAGACCCTTTAAGAGAAATTCAAACACACTTGCATGCAATTCAAAGATGACGGGCCCCTCTTAACAACCGGTTCGCTAACATCCTCCCCAAATTAACCAGCTGCTGCCCACCAGTGGGGTTGATGTGCATGGGGGTTGATGAACATGGGGGGTTGATGCGCATGGGGGATGATGTGCGTGGGGACAAGTGGAACTTGGGGGGAACACGGGATGTTAATGTGCATGGGGGATGATGTGCATGGGGAAGTGGTGCATGGGGGATGCGGTACATGGGGGATGATGTGCATGGGGGAGTTGATGCAGCGGATGGGCGGTTGATGTGTATGGGGTGTTGTTGCTCATGGGGGTTGATACACAAAGGGGGTGTTGAGCAATGGCGGATAGCGTAGGGTGTAGTTTACTCCCACAATGTGAGTACGTTTTGCTCGTCTATATAGAAAATTGAAAAGTTACTGGCTGATTCATCAACGCCCAACCAAAACTGCCAGACCTAAAACCATGAACTTTGGGGAGGGTGTTCCTTCCATGATAGAGGTACCCACTAAGAAAAGATTTTGGGAAATTCAAATTGGAAGAGGGTGAAAGGGGATGCAACGTGTTTTCATCCCTATACTTTACACGGAAGAATTGCTGACTGACAGGGTGACCATACAGAATGGAGAAAAGGATGCCCCTAGCTTTTGCTTTGCATAGAAGAGGGAATTTAGGCAGGTGCTGCCTTTTTAAACCTTTCTATTATGAGCTAAACCTGCCTATGTTCCCTCTTCTATGCAATGCTTAAAGGTAGAGACACTCTGTCCTCCGTTCTATATGGTCATCCTTCTGACTAAGAACTGATTTTTAAAAAACTGGGAAAAAAACTGGGAAAAACTGGATTTTTAAAAAACTGGGAAATAGGTTATTGGGAAAAGTACTAGTGCGTGTAAAACAGGTCAGAAGAATAATTAAGAGTCTTGGGGTTCCCTGGAAAGAGCCTCAAAAAAGCATGTTGCTTACCTTTCAGTCTACACTCATTATAACATTCCATCTGAGTTTCAAACCTATTATCATTACCTTCACAGCCAGTATAAGGAAAACCTCTACAGGACCTCACATAGAAATCATAATAATACTTAAGCTCAAGTCCTGTGCAAATGCCCATGTCAGGAAGCTATCTGCATTCTTGGGGCAATGAATCTGAAAACAAGAGAGAAGAAAACAAGTTTATCGTAAACCTCATGTCACATTTGGAGAGCCTAGTAGCAATTGCAGTGCAATGCAATGGTGCCCCTTGGGGAGAACACACTTGTTTTATAAATAGCAGACAAGAAGGCAAGAAAGGGATTGGAATGGTGTATTGTTCAGTCAATGCAAAACCTGGAGACGGAGAGGAAGTAGCTGGTGGCAAAACGGTATGGTTACGATGGTTAGGATGGTGTTCTTCCTCCTGGCAAGAGACACCCAGCAGAATTAATCATGGTGCTGAACTCAAATGGGGGATTTTCAACACACCGTCAGACAAGAATAGAACATCCTGACTAGAGAGAGGCAGCCGTGTTCAACCAGGGCAGATTGGTGGGTTTTGACCCAATTTTTCTGGGTCATGAAACTTGGGGAGGCTCTCAAGAAGACATCCAGCAACTGATATTCCCATGCCGGATACAGCAGAAGCCTTTTGACATCACTGCATCTCAGTGTGGGAATTTTGATAGGATTTTGCTGAAGAGACCCCTCCTTGCATCGCTGCAGTTCTGTGTGAAGCGGAATCTGAGAGACCTCTCAGATGTTCTCAGATGGGCAGTTTCACATAGAGAAAAGCAGTCCACAGATGACAGTACTGTTATTTACAAAAACAATAACAACAAGAAAACCTGAGCAAATTCTTACTGGAATTTGCACACTCCTGGATGCAGTCAGATTCTGTTTCAAAGTTCTTTGCATTGCCTTGTGGTGAGGCCCCTCACCCCTCTGAAGGTTTCACCAGTGAAAGGGTGAAGAAAAGAGATGCCTGGGAGGAGGTCCTAGAGAGGACAGGATGTAGCCATTTCAGAGCACAAGGAAGGGCTCTGGCTCTCCCCTGGAAGAGGAAAGAAAAGGGGAGGAGGGAGAAGAGGGATAAAAGGGAAAAAGAGCGGGAAAACAGGCAGTGGGTGTGGAGAAGCTGAAGGAGACACTACTGGAGATAGTGCTGGACACCTGCTGGTTCAAGGCCTGCCTGAAAGACAAATGGGAGAGGGTTAGTTGTATGCTTTTGTTGGACACTGACCTTTATGTTGATCTGGCAAAGAGAACAGAGGTCCTCATGTAAAAATCCTCTGCTTCTTGGTGAAGGAACTGGGAAAGAAAGAGAGACAATGGACACTGAGGAAGCATTGAATGTCAATAGCTGTTTATGAAACTAACTTGTTGAAATACAAAGAACCTGTTGATACTCACCTGGTGTCTCTTCTCTGGAGCTGTTGTGGTGTGATGCTGCTATGGCTGAAAAGAGGAAGGAACAACAGCACGAGGGGAACAGGGAGGATGGGTCTAAACCTGACATGCCTTCACAGCCACCATATAGGAATGGTTCACTCGTTTTTGTACTGACATCGTAGTAATAGCTCGGAAAGGCAGCTTTGCATCTTCCAACTTCTCTCGGAAGTGTGCATGTTTCCGGCAGAGCCTCTGCAGAGAAGAGGGTCATATGTTAAGCTACTGAGCACATACAACTCCCGGTCTGAAACTAAGAAAATTATTATTTTCAGGTATTGTGACACAAACCCCTGAGTGCCTTTCAGTCGGCATTTGTACAACCTTTCCTGTGGTCATTTTGGGGGTATGGAGAAGGCGATGGATCCAAGCCTTGTCTTAGGCAGCCTCCTCTAGAAGTGGTCCAAGTCTGAGTAGACCCATTGGCACTGCTGCAGCCCCGCTGCAAGAAAGGGATGACCCTCTTCTTCCTCACAGTGCCACAGCAGCAGTCCCAATACTTGGGCTGGGTTCAGCACAGGTGACGACAGCCTGCCGTATATAGTGCAAGTTAGGACTGTGCTGTCAAAGTGCTCTCTTGCACAGCACAGTCCTAGGGATTTCTACTCAGAAGCATGTTCCAGTATATTCAGTGGGGCTTACTCCCAGGAAATTGCACAGGAAATTGTAGCCCACTTGTCAAAGCAAAATGATACCTACAGACAGTGCTTTTGGTTCTAGAAATAAAGGAAATAAAGGTGGGGTAATTACCATGAAGATGATTTACTGTATTTGTAATCATAGGTATGTCTTTTTTGGGGAGGTGGAGGTGCCTGTACTTACCACAGAGGTGCCGGTACTCAATCCGGTTAGTACCCCTCTCAAAAAGATGGAGAATTCTGGTTGAGAGTGTTTTCTAGTCCCAACCCCTCCAATCCCTCCCATTATCCAAATGACGCCCGAAGAGAGGAAGAGTTGCAGATATGATAGAGGACTCCTGCAGAGGACTAGCATGGAACTCCTACCTGCATCCTGAATAGAAATCCCCAGCAATTCAAACCAGTTTCCCAGGAGGCCCAGTATGAGGACCAATAAAATAGTCTTACTGTGCTGCATGATGGCCATTTGTTTTGACTGTCTGCTGCCCATTAAAGCTGCTTTATGTTGTGGGTCATAAGGAAGGGAAGCAAAGGTATTCAGGCAGCAAAGAGAAGAAATTTTATACCAGAAAGATTAGGTTGCATTTAGGAAAACTTCCTTTACTATTCCATGCTAACCCCTTCTAAGTACCCAACTGAGTGAAAAGGGGACAGTACCTAACTATCTGCAGTACCTAACCAAGCTGAAAATGAGGACAAAATGGTGTGGAACACTTCCCTTCAATCTAAGATATAGGGAAGGAGGGACCAGCCATGGCTCATTGGCCATACCATGATTGTGGCTTGTGTGTTGTGTAGCTGTGTAACCACAACTCATCAATCTTTCCATTCCCTTAGTGATGTAGGACAGTAATTGCGTGTCTGTCCACTGTCCTAATCATCTCGGAGGAGTGGCACAGAAGTGTCTTATGGCACTTTTGTGACACCCCCAGATCAGCACAGGACTTATTTGCAGCTTAGTATGGCTTGACTGGAGGTTGGAAATGCAGGCTTAGTGATTTAACTGTCCTGGTTCCTCATTCTCATTTGGCAATCTCCAAATTCATTGGACAAGACACAAGAGCATGTTGCCCATGCACACACTTCACATCAAAAGCCATCTTCACGAAATAATCCTTAAAGACAAATTAATCCTTAAACCAAACTAGGCCAGCACAACGCACTCATACCCCCGTTCCCATGGTGGTGCGTGGAGGCCATACAAGTCTGTGCAGTGGGTTAACCGCCCCCAGATGTGGCGCAGAAGTGCCCTATGGCAATTGTGTGACATGCCTGGGCCATCACAGGACTTGTGAGATGGAGGCCCGAGATCCCAGCCCGAGCTGAGTGCCAAATCCGCTACATTTGGCCCTCTTCTTGGCCCAGAAGAGGATGGAGTGGCTGATGAGCAGGATCCGAGTCCAGGTTCCTCCTACGAGGGAAAGAAAAAACATAGCCACATTAGAATGCAACAAACAGCACTCCAGGCCAAAACATCAACCAGAAAGATTGGTTGATGACCAAGCCCTAACAGTCAGTCAATGGGCCGGGGATGCCGACCCAAGCCCCTACTCTAAGCGCAGCCCGAAGGCCCAACACATTCGGGCTATGCCCGACAAGTTGCAACCCTATGCAGGGCGCAACACCAGTAGACCCGTGCCGGCGCCAGCCGGGCTGCTTACATCACAGTTTGGGCACAAGCCCATATAACAACAAGCCAAGCTGACGCCAGCAAGGCAAGGGCTTTCACAACTGTCGGCACCACCTACTGTCAACTGGGACAACAGTCCCTTAAAAATTATGGGGAAGCCAACCCTGGCAATACACAGGCTCTTAAAGCGAAATGCTGGCCCGACCCTTGTCCATCTATGATAAGAGGCCCCCCCCAAAAAAAGAAAATTAACAATAAAGCCAACCGCTGTCGATACCTCCAGCTACACCTATAGGCCTTGGATCAAAAATTACCCCATAGGTAAAACAAACTGGAGCCAAAACTCAAACATCTTGTCCTCCTAACCCAGATTAGAGGTATCAGACTACCTTGTGTCCCATCCTAAATTAAGAGTGACTGACATGCCCATCGCACTGGGTGCACCTAAGGGCACAGCAGACCACTTCCTACCTCGTTTCCCCTATGGGATGCCCCTCAGATTTCCCCTGGGTGAAAGGCCACAAAGACTCACCTTAAAGTCTCACACACGGGCCAGAAGTTGATGAAACTCCAAACAGCTGAAAACCACCCATCCTATACATACAAATGCAAATATGCAAAGCTGCCTGAAAAAGCAGGTAAGGTTGCAAAGCCACCGATGAGCCTTATCCTCATTATGCCGTCCGAAACTCCCACCATGGTGATAACAAATACTGATGTTAATGCAAAATTACAAGGTGCCATAATAGTCATGATAGCCAGACACCGAAGGGAGCGGGACCACCACGAGCTAACTGGTCCACTAACCTCTGCTGTGGACAAAACCATGCATCCACTAATTGCTGGTGTGCTTAGAAAAAATACCGAAATCGCCTGATAAAGGCAGCAACGGCAGCCAAACTATAATGGAGTGCATAGCTCTCTGGAAGCTAAACTCCTCAGCAGGCCTTACCTACATTTCTTACACTCATTAAGATGAAGATACATAACCAAAGATGCCTGAGAAAGGCATCTAAGGTGGCAGAGCCCCCACTGAGCTTCATACACAGGAGTATAAATCCTACCTTACCCGAGAAAGTACATCAACCCCAAATTCTATTGCACATCCTTCATTTAATCCATTCTGAGTAGATAGCCACTCATTCCTCCACTACAAATATGAATGAATATCAGAGGAAAGCATTTGCTAACCTGTCACAAAAGGATTGGGCCAGCATAGAGTTTAAAACTCCTTAAGATAAGCTCCCCTTCAGGTGATATAGATGTGGGACACAATTAATGCACCCACTAATCAAGTTAGCCCCGCTACCAGATGTATATATAGCTGCAAAGAGCCCTTTAAACCAGCACATAAAGCGCCGGAGCCCACATTAGGCGTAATGCTGCAGCTGCAGACGAAAACCCCAATTATGTGCCATACCAGAAGATATAAGCATGCCTAAGCAGAAAAGTTGCCTGCAAACCATACCCCTAAAATAACTGAGCAGCCAGGAGCTTATTGCTCAACATGAAGCTAGGCCTCACTGTGTGAGAGCCACACCCTCTGTGGGTATAATTATAAAAGTAAAATAAATGAGTAGCAAAGCAACAATCATATAATGTGCAAGTAGTAGCGAATATATATAATTAGTTAAATCGCTCAATATATAATCAGTGAATACAATCATCACGATGACAAACAGCAATGGGGACAATGAGTCCCCCTGGAAGATTCCCCATCTAATGTTGACAAGTCCATAGCTTTCATTGGCTACGGATAATTCTGTCTTCCAGAGTTTCATTGCGTTTCCAATGAAATGTGTAAGATTTTTGTTGACCCCGATGGACTCCAGACATTTTATGATCCAGCTGTGTGGCAGTGAATCAAAGGCTTTTCTATAGTCAATCCAAGCCACGTGCAGATTGGTTTTCCGGCTTTTACAATTCCCCAGTATCATTTTATCAATCAGGAGCTGGTCTTTTGTGCCTCTGCTTCTCCGTTTATTGCCTTTCTGCTCCACTGGTAAGATGTTATTTCCTTTCAAGTAATCCTGAATCCTGTCAGCTATGATGCCTCTCAACAGCTTGAGCATGGTGGGTAGACACGTTGTTGGCCTGAAGTTTCCTGGTGCTATCCCTTTTGCTGGATCCTTCTGTATTAGTAGAGTCCTTCCAGTTGTTAACCACTGGCTGATGTTATCTGTTCGTAGCATTTTATTAAATAGTTCAGCCATTTTTCCATGCAGGCTAGTCAGGTACTTGAGCCAGAACCCATGGAGCTGATCATTACCAGGTGAAGTCCAGTTTTTAACTCTTTTCACTCTCTGTCTGATCATTTCAGCTGTTATTTCCATCTGTTCCATTTTGTTCTTGGAGAATTGTTCTTCAAACTCTTTTATCCACCCAGCATCTCTGTTGTAATCTTTCTCGGTTTCCCATAAGTTTTTCCAGAGTTGAGTAGTCTCATTTTTCTCAGGTTTTATTACTTTTATATCTGCTTTCTGATTCAGCGCCTGGTAGAACCGCCTTTGATGTGACTGGAACATTTGATTTTGTCTGTACTGGATGATTCTGTACTGGACTGATTCTGGCTTCATATCTTTCCATTTTTCTGGCTGTTGCTGTTATCTGCTGTTATCTGCTGCTGATTTGTTTGTTCAATAGATGTTATGTAAGTTGTTGCAAGTGCAGCATTGGCGTCTTTTATTAGTGGTGCCAGGTGCTTTCTGGGTATATGTTTCAGGACTTGAAGCCTTGTCCTTTCTGCATTTGAGGCAGCATGGGTCAGGATTTTATCTTTCAGTTCTTGTCAGGAATAGTCAGTATTCCTGGCAACTCACCAAGACCTTCAGATTTTTGCTCAGCTTCACACAAAATGTCTATGCTTTCTTCTGGTTTAGTGCGTCCCTGTATGGGAGCTTCTCCCACAGTCACTACAGAAGTCGGCTGTTCTTCAGTTTTGCAGCTTTTCCTTATTTCTTCCAGTTCAACATCACTGAAGATCTTATTCCGGACTATGAGTTGTCTCTGGTCAGCCAGTCTAAGATGGGTTGTATTTGAATGGAGGAATTCTTGGATCAGAGTTGGTACATCCTTTTCTGGTAGCCACACTTTTCAGGTTCTGAGTTGTAGTAGCACTTCATGATGATACGATTCTCTAACATTGAGTATTTCTGCCGCTTTTGTGGTTGTCGACAAAATTATTATTATTATTATTATTATTATTATTATTATTATTATTATTATTATTATTATTATTATTATTATTATTAATTTACCTCTAGCTCTTACTATTAATTTACTGCCTGTCTCATTATTTATTTATTTATTTATTTATTTATTTATTTATTTATCTATTTATTTATCTATCTCTAACTCTCATTATATACTAGCAAAAGTGTACCCGTGTTGCAGGAGTAAAATTCCCCGTACGCCATCCCCCCACTGCGCATCAACCCTCCATGCGCAACATCCCCGATGTTCATCCAACCCATGCATATCAACCCCCCCGCGCACATAAGCCTCCCTGCACATATCATCCCTTTGTGCTTATCAGTCCCCCATGCACAAAATCCCTCCATGCACATCAGTCCCCCATGCACATCAGTCCATGTGCATCATCTCCATGCACAACACCCCCCTTCGACAACAGCCTCCCATGAGCAACCGCCCCCCATGCACAGCATCCTCCCCAATGAAATCCCTCCCTCCAAATAACATCCCCCCAGTGCACCGGGCACCGAGCACCAAATTGGCTGGATGTTGGTCAGTCTTCCATGTTAAGTATAGGACAAAAACAATTTGCACCCCTTTTCAGCCCCTTAAGGGTTAAATTTCTCCACATTAGTTTTTGGTGGGTGTTCATGTGACGGAAGGAACACCCTCCCCAAATTTCACGCTTCTAGGTCTGGTGGTTAGGGCAGAACATCCCTCAGTCATTGATTCTTCAAAGCAAAGTATAAGGAGGAAAACGCTTTGCGCCACTTTTCGTCCCCTTCCGGTTGGAATTTCCAAAAACCAGTTCTTAGTGCTCCCCTCGGTCACAGAAGGAGCACGCTCCCCACTCCCAAAATTTCACACTTCTAGGCCCGGCAGTTTTGGCAGGGAGTTGATCAGTCAGTCAGTGACTTTTCTCTTAGATAGATAGATAGATAGATAGATAGATAGATAGATAGATAGATAGATAGATAGATAGATAGATAGATAGATAATTTATGAATTACAGAAAACTACATGCTTCTTGTGCGAAAGAAAAAGGAGGACAAAAATTTTTTCGAGGACACAAGGACAAAAAGAGGGCATGTCCTGGAAAAATGGCATATGGTCACCTATACCCATACTGGTCACCCATAGCCATACTAGTGTGCTGGCAGTGCAACATGGCACAGTGGTTGACAATATGTGAGATAGATTGCAATCCGAAAGACACTTTCCTGGGAGTAAGACCTATTGAACAAAACGGGGCTTACTTCTAAGTAGACATGTTAGGATTGTGCTCTTTATGGTTAGGTAGCAAGAATGAGGCCTGGAAGATCGAGGTTTACAACCCCACTTCCTTCCCTGGTGACCTTGAGCCACTCATTCTAAGCCTGACCTACCTTGCAGGATTGTTGTGACTGTAAAAGCTTAGTGAGATGCATGGGAACGGCTCTGTTTACCGGCAGTGCATCTGCTCTGCATGACTTCCTCAAGCCAGATCTCATGCATGCCTACTCAGAAGCATCTCCATTCAATTCAATGTGAGGACTCCCAGGAAAGTGCTTCCTGAGCCTGATTTTTCTGTCCCTCGCTTAGTATGACCAGCTGTGGGTGGCAGCAGGAATTCAGGGGTGCAGGAAGGTGTCTCCCCTTGCATTGCACCCAAATATGCACCTGGCCCTGCTGCAGCCTCCCCCCCCCCCCATTGCTTGGTACATCCCCCATGCATGAGGCTTAGTCTATCCTCTAGCTGCTGGATCCCCACCTGGTGGCACATGTGCAGAAGCAGCGCAGGCAGCCAGAGCCCAGGCAGGGGCAGCGCTTGATGATTCCAGCCAGTCAGCATCCCCAAGGACTGTGTGGGCCAGTTAAGGCGGTTGTAGTCAAAGGCGTGCAGGGCTCGACCTGCGAACGCCACATCCAGTTCCCAGTAGTGGCAGCAGCAAAATGGCGCCCGCCTGGTAGCCCACGGTAGCGGGAGCAGCAGTGCCATCTCTGACCACTGCAAGTCTACCGGAACTAGCCTTTGTCTAGGCTTTGTTTCACAGGCTAAGCACCTCGCATGACGCGAAGATCGATGTGACCGTTTCCAGAGGACCGGGGCCCCACTCTCGGCATTAACAGAGCAGGGCTGCGAACGGGGGCTCCAGCAGGGTCCCTCTGGTGACTCTCATTGAGGGGTTCACCGCCGAAGGGCTCCAGCTAACAACACCCACTGTTGGGGGGGAGGCACCTCGCCTCATAACCTGACACCCACCGCCACCAGCACTCCAGGGCCGCCTCCCTCAGCATGGACCAGGTTCGAGTCCTGCCTCAGCCCCTCATGACCTCCTCTTCTATCTGTGGTAGGGGAGAGGGGCAGTCAGGCAGATAACAGTTCCCCTACTCCCCCTCACTCCTCATGACAGGGTTAAATTCCATCTAAGCAATTTCTTCTCGGACTCCAAGAGGGGTCCTGAACTGTCAGTAACAGTAGAAGCTTCTCCCTTACCCCAATGTAAGGCTACAGCAGTTTGTATGGAACTCCTCAGATTTAGTCCACTTCTGGAGGTGGCCTAAGTCCAAGGAGACAGGAGTGGCAGTGCACTGCTCCTGCCTGCCCTGGGGACAAGGTCAGGATCGGACATATGATGGAACCTGTCCCTGGCCCCCTACTCCCCTTCCAGCTCCTCCTCTCTTTTGTGTCATTCCTATGTGATTGTTGTCCTATGTGATGTTATGGTGAGTGACCCCACGTTGTACTCAAAGGTAGAACCTCAAAACAACACCTAGTTCCCAGACATGTGGGGAACAGCAACAGTTGGGCCATGATGGAGCTGTCATGCTCTGAGATCTTGGAGAAAAAAATTCAGGAAGCTCAATCTATGTGCTGGGAAAGAAACAAAACTAGAGCATACAAAATATGTCAACTAGGCAGGCAGGGCTACAACTAGATTAATCTCTCTTTTTCAGTATTCTTGTTAAATGGACAGAAAGGCACTATTTCAAGAGGGGCTCCTCTATATATTCAGCAGTGGACAGATTCACTGTCCCTTTTCACTCCAGCACTACTTTGCTAATGCTAGTTTTCAGGTGTTTCTTCTAAATCTTTTTAGATGATGATGATGATGATGATGATGATGATAAGATGCAAGACTTATGAATAGAAGGTCAGTATTTTGGCCAGTTGCATTACAGCCCTAGGAGAGTTGCTGAGAAGCATGAAGGCTCAGTTAATAATTTCCCCATTAATAATAGAAGCAACTAATGATCTTGGAAATGATGTTTGCAGAGGCTTATTTCAGGGATCTGAAGGAAGAAAAGAAACACCTTTTTAATATAGTTTTAAAATAAAAATGACTAAATACATTTTGGGGCAAAAACTATTCCTCAAATACAGTACATGAACACCAGAGATGACAAGATGTGTTTATGGATACGGAACACATTTATTTCATGTACATTGTTTTAGCCCTAAGAATGTGAAATGAAAGCTACAATGACAGATTCACACCAGTCCATAACTTGCTCCTCTTCAACCGTTTTTGTGGAATAATTACCAACAAATAAAAGAAAACACATGAATTTGGGAACCTATTGCTGTTCCCTCCCAGAACTTCCTGTGGTCCAAACAGACTGTCATTCTAAAACATGTTCTGGTCTCTCCACATTGCTCCTTTACTATGAAGAGTTTGCTTTTGTTATGAGAAATGCTCTCTTACTATATTTGTCATTAATTTTATCCTGTTACACAGAAGGTTTCATCATCACAAAATCAATCTCTGCAGGAATATGTTTTTCCCATAAGCATCAGTCTTACAGGTCAAGCTGAAGGCTTATCAAGGCCTGACCCTTACAGTAGCCCCTGACTGTGTTACTCGGGACTAGGCAGCCCATTGCCTTGCTAATAGTCAGTACTCAGACAAGTGATCAATGCTCTTTTCAGATCCTATAGTTTGGTTCCTGTCTAGATAGCCCAGGAAATATTCAAAAGGATTAACCAAAAAACAAGCAGTCAGTAGACAAGGGCCAGAATATGTATAAAAAGTTATAGTTTGGGCTCAGTAAGGGTGTGGAGTGGTCCCCACCAGTGATGGGCCCAGCCTAGCCCAAGAACCGGTTCCCTGGAAGTGGGTGGGGCCAGGTGAGGTCAGGGGGTGTGGCCAAGGTCAGGGGGCGTGGTCAGGTCAAAGGGCGTGGCCGGCGAGAATTTAAAGGGGAAATTTTTTTTAATCTAAAAATTAAAAAATTATTTTTTTAAATCTAAGTTTTTGTTAGTGCCCCCAGCAACCTTAACCACACTTTCCTAGGAGTAAGCCACACTGACTGTCATGAGACTTACTTCTGAGTAGACCTGCATAGGATGGGGTTCTGAGGCTGCAGTCCTCTCCACACTGACCTGGGAGTAAGTTCCATTGACGAGCATGGTGCTTACTTCTGAGTAGACACGCATAGGATTGGGGTCTCAGGCTGAAATCATACCCTCACTGACCTGGGAGTAAGTCCTATTGAACAACATGGTGCTTACTTCTGAGTAGACACGCAATAGGATGGGGCTTTCAGGCTGAAATCATACCCTCACTGCCCTGGGAGTAAGTCCCATTGACGAACATGGTGCTTACTTCAGAGTAGACATGCTAGGATGCTCCCAGGCTGCAGTGCCAGCCTCCCCTCCACACTTTCCTTGGAGTAAGCCCCATTGACGATCATGGTGCTTACTTCAGAGTAGACATGCTAGGATGCTCCCAGGCATGCTAGGATCCTAGGATGCTAGGATGCTCCCAGACATGCTAGGATGCTCCCAGGCATGCTAGGATCCCAGCATGCTAGGATGCTTCCAGGTCGCAGTGCCAGCCTCCCTTCCACACTTTCCTTGGAGTAAGCCCCATTGACAATCATGGTGCTTATTTCAGAATAGACCTGCTCTGAGGCTGCAGTCCTCAGATGGGGTTCTGAGATGATGATGATGATGATGATGATGAGTCCTCTGCAGATGGGGCTATGAGGCTGCAGTCCTCTCCACACTGGCCTGGGAGTAAGTCCCACTGACTATACTGGGGTTTACTTCTGAGTAGACCTGAATAGGATGGGGCTGTGAGGCTGCAGTCCTCTCCACACTCAGCCTCCCTGGCCAGCCGGGAGAGGCTGACGCTGATGCTTCTCAGCCTCCTGGGCTGGGAGACTGGGAGGGCTCAGAACCTGTCCTCATGATCCCCCCCCTGCTGCTGCCAGCTCTCCAGCGGCAGGGGATTTGGAAGAACAGGTCCCCGAGAACAGGAGCGATCCCCCTTGTGCCCACCATTGGTCCCCACCAAGTTGGACACTCTCTCTCTCTCTCTCTCTCTCTCTCCCTCTCTCTCTCTCTCTGTGTGTGTATGTGTTTGTGTGTGTGCGTGCGTGTGTGCGTGCGTGCGTGCGTGCGTGTGTGTGTGTGTGTGTGTATGTGTCTCACCCCAAAGATGGCCAGACCAGATCATGAAAGTATGTGCTCTCAGGATGGGTAATATGGCATCTTGACCCCCCTTTTTCCTACTCTCCTACTTTCTTTTTATTGTTTGTAATAGATTAGCTAGCTCAGCATAGAACTTGATTGACTGTATTCATTGTTATTTTGTTTAGTCTTGCTGTGATTGTTCTTAATAAAGTTTGCTAAAATATACCTTCTAAAGCTCATCCTTCTACAAAGGTTATCTGTGGTGACGCTGTTTGATGAATAGTCCAGCCCTATCCTTATGAGCAAAGAGAGGCAGTGCCTAATTCCCCTACAAAAGTACTGTATGCTGCTCTCTTGGGAACACTTTTTCCTCCCCACCCCAGGAGGCCAGAGTGGCTTTGACTTTTTAGAAAAGCAGCAATCAGGAGAATGGCTGTTGGGTCTATAGCAGGAAGACTTTGCCCTGCCCTATTCCTCCACCAAGGATATACCCTTTTCTCTATATAGAGATAAAATTGAAAAGTCACTGGCTGACTCACTGACTGACTCATCAACACTCTGCCAAAATCACCAGACCTAGAAGCATGAAATTAGGGGAGGGTGTTCCTTCCATGACAGAGGCACCCACTAAGAACCAGTTTTTGGAAATTCCAACTAGAAGGGGGGTGATAAGGGGCTCAACGCATTTTCCTCCCTGTACTTTACATTGAAGAATCCCTGCCTGATGGAAACTCAGCCCCAACCTCTGGACCTAGAAGCATAAAATTTGGGGAGCCTATTCTTTCCATGATGGAAGCACCCACCAAGATCCAATTTCTGGAAATTTAACCCTAAGTGGCTGAAAGGGGTACAATACGTTTTCTTGTATTTCTTACGTGGTGCCCCGTTGTACTCAGCGCCTGGTGTCCCTTGCCTGGTGTCCAGTGGTGCCATTGGTGTGTGCTTTCCACTAGGAGACAGTGCCCAGTGGTGCCTTCAGGGATGAGTGGTCGCTAGTACAGATGGCCAGAGCCCATGGCCAAATGGTGCCCAGAGGTGCATGCTTTTGTATCTGCTGCGCACTGGTGTGTGGTGGTGCCTGCTGGTGCCAAGAGGTGCCCACTGCCAGATAGTGTCTGCTGATACCGAGGAGTGCCTAGTGCAAAGTAGGTGTACTCAGTGGTGCCTGCTGCCCACTAGGAGGTGCCTATAGGGATGAGTGGTCACTAGTAAAGATGGCCAGTGCCCACGGCCAATTGGTGCCCAGAGGTGCATGCTGCTCACTTGTGTCTGCGGCCCACTGGTGTGTGGTAGCACCAGCTGGTGCCCAGTGGTGCCCACTGCCAGATGGTGCCTGCTTGTGCTGGTGCTCAGGAGTGCCTGGAATCTGATGGTGACTGGTGGTGGCCGTTGCCACCCACTGGTGCCCATTACCTACTGATGTCCATTGCTTGTTGGTGCCTACTGGTTCCTGCTGCCCAGTGCCACCCAATGGTGCCTGGTAGGGATGCACAGTGCTCTGTAGGGATGCCTGCTGGTGCCTGATGTTGTCTGCCACTGCCCCCTAATACCCTATGGTGCTGGTCCCTGTCATTTTCCAGTGGTGCCAATGCCTGCTGGTGCCTGCCACCTGGTGTCACAGCCTAGTGTCCAGCAGTGCCAGCCATTCCCAGAACACACAAATATTCTTGAAATTTTACTTCTGCAATGGTGGCTCCATTCCACTAGTCCCCTGATAAAGTTCCAGATAAGGGTGTTGGAACATATTTTATTTCATGTACATTGTTTTAGCCATAAGAATGTATAATGAAAGCTACAGTGATAGGTTCATACCAGCCGGTAACTTGCTGGAAGCAGGAAAAATGCTCAATCTCTACTGCGCAATTGAAAATACAATTTGTGATATGTTTTCCTTATTGACCAGATGAAAGAGGATGAAGCAGGGAACCAATTGATCCCTCCCAGAACTTCCCATGGTCCAAACTGATTGTCATTCCAAAACATTTTCTAGTTTCTCCACATTGTTCATTTACTTTGAAGGGTTTGCTTTTTCATCACCAACCCAGGAGGCCGGAGTGGCTTTGACTTTTTAGAAAAGCAGCAACAGGAGAATGGCGACTTCCACTTGGGTCTACAGCAGGAGGACTGTCCTGTTCCACCACCAAGGATATACCCTCTTCCAGAGGGGCAAAAGAGGTTATTGGGCAAACTTACTACTGCATGTTAAACAGGTCAGAAGAACAATTAAGATTCTTGGGGTTCCCTGGAAAGAGCCTCAAAAATACATGTTAATAAGGTTTCGCTTGACACTCTTTTTCGCATTCCATTCTCGTGTTAAACCTATTGGGATCACAGCCATTATCAGGAAGCAGTTGACAGCGCTGATACCTCATATCATAAGCAAAGTTAATTTCGTTGATAATGGGACAGCCTACGCGAATTGGAGCTGTGCATTTCTCGGGCAGCGCCATATCTGAAAACAAGAGAGAAGAAAACAGGTTCATCATAAACCTTCTACTGTCACGTTTGGAGAGCCTAGTAGCATTTGCAGTGCAATGCAATGGTGGCCCATGGGGAGAACACACTTGTTTTCTAAATAGCAGCTGATTGGTGGGTTTTGACCCAATTTTTCTGGGTCATGAAACTTGGGGAGCCTCTCAAGGAGACATCCAGCAACTTAGATTCCCATGTTGGATACAGCAGAAGCCTTTTGACATCACTGCATCACAGTGTGGGAATATTGATAGGATTTTGGTAAAGAGGCCCATCCTTGCATCGCTGCCAGCTGCATTTCTGTGTGAAGTGGAATCTGAGAGACCTCTCAGATGTTCTCAGATGGGCACAGAGGGAAGCAACCTATAGTTTCTACACTGTTCTCTCCGCCCCCCAAAAAGATTGAGCAAATTATGAATGGAATTTGCACACTCTCTCCTGGATGCGATCAGATTCTTTTGTAGAAGTTACTGTATTTACTCAAATCTAATGCGCCATTGAATCTAATGAGCACATGATACTTACAGTCAAAACACAGCATTTACTCAAATCTAATTAACCATCAAATCTAATGCACACCCTGATTTGGGAGACTGAATTCGGCTGAAAAGCGTGAGCATTGTATTTGAGTAAATACAGTATTTTCATTGCCTCAACTGCCACCATATATGAAGGGCTCACAGTTGTTCTTGTTGACATCATAGTAATAGCATCGAAAGTAATAGCATCTTCCCACCTTTCTCGGAAGTGCACATTTTTCAAGCGAAGCCTCTGCAGAGGAAAATCATATACTAGCCTACTCTGCGCATAAAACTCCCTGACTGAAACTCAGAAAAGTGATATTTTGAGGTACTGCAACACTAACCCTTGAGTTCCTTTCAACTGGCATTTGAACAACCTTCCCAGTGGTTGTTTTGGGCTGTGGAGCAGCAGGTGGAGCTCAGATCCTACACATTTGCCAGATCCAAGCCTTATCTCAGGCAGCGTCTGCTGTTCCTGTCTGCTCAGACATCTGTGGAGGTGGTCCAAGTCTGAGTAGATCCATTGGCACTGCTGCAGCCCTACCGTGGGGAAGGCACAATCCTCTCCTTCCCAGCAGTACCACAGCAGCAGTCCAGATCTTTTCACTGGATTCAGTGCTGGTGAAGACAGCCTGCCTGGTCCAGCACAAGTGAGGATTGTGCTGTCAGAGCGCTGTGGACAATCTCGGTTCTGGGGGATTTTGTTCACATCCTGGCAAATGGGACAGAGGGTCTTGCTCCAGTTTGGTGGAAGAGAATTATGGCAACCCTACCCTATGGCAACCCAACCCTAACCTTCTCAAAGCTAGTTGAGAACCTTTACTAGTTCCTACACCGCCCACAGTCCAGTGGTGGGTTTCAGGGGGTTCTCACAAGTTCTATAGAACCCTCTGCTAATGAGTGCCTGGTTCTGAGAACCGGTAACCAATGGGACACAGAACCTGCTGTTAATTTAGGTTATTAGGACAATGAACCTGATGTTAATTTATTTGAATCCCACCACTGCGCCCACCCCTTCCATTATCCAAATGATGCCCAGAGAGAGAAAGGGTTGCAGGAGGACTACAGAGTCTAGCATGGAACTTCTACCTGCATCCTGAATAGAAACCCCCAGAAAGTCAAACCAGTTTGCCAGGATGCCCAGCACCAATACAAAGAAGACCATCTGATTGCGCTTCATGATGGCTGCCCAGTATGACAGCCCCCTGCTCATTGCAGTTGCTTTATGTTGTGGGTCATAAGGAAGTGAAGGGGGCAATTAGGCACCAAATGTAATTCTCAAGTACACGCTGGGAAGACCGCGTTGCATTTATGAATATTTTGATTACTATTCCATGTCAGGAAGTACTCAACTGAGCAAAAAGGAGCAGTATACCTAACCAGGCTGAAAAAGGAAATAAAATGGTACAGAATCTGAGATATGGTGGGGAAGAAGTGATGGCTCATTAGCCATAATTGTGAATATATCCCTAACCGAACCGCCCAAGCCGGTAATGTAATGAAATTCAAAAGCTGTGTCCCAGAACCATTACTAGATGTGCTGTTACCACCTGATCAGTAGAACACCTTGCTGTTTTCATTCCTCTCTGGGACATGGGGAGTAGCCTTCGTCCTTAACATTGGATCAGGGTGACCATAGATCATAACCCCAAAAATGAGGACAAGTTCCTCCAAAATGTAGGACACCCAAGAAAAATGAATGTAGGCGAAGAAAAATGAAAAAAGATAAATGCTAAAAGCACTCATATACAGTGGCGCCTCACATAAAGAATGCCTCACGTAAAGTGCGTTTCACATTAGAAACAAAAATTTCTCTAGGATTCTGCTTCACGTAAAGAACACATTCATTGGCAGTTGGGGCAGACGCGCTGGCCGGCAGCCTGTTTAAAAAGCGTCAGGGCTGCCTAGCGCACCTGCCCATGGTGAAAGCAACACTTCCATGCTGTTCCTCCTGTGGCCGGAGGGAGAGAAGAGCAGTGAAGAAGAGGGAAGCTGCTCAGGGTAGCCAGAAGGGAGCAGGGGAGAGAGAGGCTGAGGATGGAGAGAAGGAGAAAGTGGGGAGACACTTTGAAAGTGTCTTGGATTGCAGCCTCCTAACCATGCCTACCCAGAAGTATGCCCCATTGTGTTAAATGGGTCTTACTCCCAGGAAAGTGTCTTTAGGACTGCAGCCTAAGTAGATTTCATAAGATCATGCACACTGAATGCATGTTTTGAATTCAGTCCCAGTGTTCTTTCATCATTTTTACCTCCAGTTAATATTTTTATATGAATTTTTTTTGGGGGGTGGGGTGGAACCAATCGTCTGAGTTTCCATTATTTCCTATGGGAAAATCCGCTTCACGAAAAGAATGTTTCACGTAAAGAACATGCCTCTGGAACAAATTAAATTTGTAGGCATCAGTAGGTAATGGGCACCAGTGGGTGGCAATGGTCACCACCAGTCACCACCGTATACCAGGCACTCCTGGGCACCGGCAGGCAGCATCTGGCAGTGAGAAATTAGAAAAGTAGTGCTGGAGTGTAAAGGGACAGTGATTGTGTCCACTGCTAAATATATAGAGGAGCCCCTTTTGAAATAGTGTCTTTCTGTCCATTTAACAAGAATACTGAAAAAGAGAGATGAATCGAGTTGTAGCCCTGCCTGCCTAGTTGACATATTTTGTATGCTCTAGAACAGCGTTTCTCAAAGTGGGGGACCCCTTTGGGGGTCGCCAAGAGCTTTCCTGGGGGTCGCCTAAAGAACCCTGGTGCAGGAGGCCAGGCCAGGCTTGCCAGATCTCTGGCTGTAGCTGCGCGCGCACTGGGGCTGACTGACAGCCTCAGGGCCCAATCCTACGCATGCCTACTCTGAAATAAATCCCATTATATTCAGGGGGGCCTTTACTCCCATGTAAATGTGGATAGGATTGCAGCCTCAGGGCCCAATCCTATGCATGCCGACTCTGAAATAAATCCCATTGTGTCCAATGTGTGCATAGAACACATTTCATTTGTAACAATGAAAATACATCCTGCATAGCGGATATTTACATTACGATTCATAACATTAGCAAAATTACAGTTATGAAGTAGCAAGGAAAATAATTTTATGTTTGGGGGTCCCCACAACATGAGGAACTTATAAAGGGGTCACGGCATTAGGAAGACTGAGAACCACTGCTCTAGAATTAGTTTGTTTCTTTCCCAGCACATAGATTGAGCTTCCTGAATTTTTTTCTCCAAGCCTCATGCATGGAGGATGCACCAACCGGGGGGCCGGGGGGGGGGGGGGCTGAAGCAGAGCCAGGTGCACCTTTGGGTGCAATGCAAAGGGAGACACCTTCCTGCACCCCTGAATTCCTGCTGCCACCCACAGCTGGTCAGACTTAGCCAGGGGCAGAAAAATCAGGCTCAGGAAGCACTTTCCTGGGAGTCATCCCACTGAATGGAATGCAGATGCTTCTGAGTAGGGATGCATGAGATCTGGCTTGTGCAAGTCATGGGCATGTGCAGATGCACTGCCGGTAGACAGAGCTGTTCCCATGCAGCTCAGTAAGCTTTTATAGTCACAACAACCCTGCGGGGTAGGTCAGGCTTAGAATGAGTGGCTCAAGGTCGCCAGGGAAGCAAGTAGGCTTGTAAACCTTGATCTTCCAGGCCTCATTCCTGCTCCCTAACCGTAAAGAGCACAATCCTAACATGTCTGCTTAGATGTAAGCTCCATTGTGTTCAATACGTCTTACTCCAGGAAAGTGTCTTTCGGAATGTCTTTTTGGGAGGGTGTTTCTTCCGTGACCGTGGGGAGCACTAAGAACCGGTTTTTGGAAATTTCAGCTGGAAGGGGGTGAAAAGGGGCGCAACACGTTTTCATCCCTATACTTTGCATTGAAGAATTGATGACTTATCAACATTCCACCCCAACCCCCAGACCGAGAAGCATGGAATTCTGGGAGGGATCCTTCTGTCACCTGAACACCCACCAAGAACCATGTGGAGAAATTTAACCCTTCAGGGGCTGAAAAGGGGTGCAATATGTTTCTGTCCTGTACTTAACATGGGAGACTGACTGTGATGTTGATTGGGACGCATACCAGCGTTTCAACATGGAGCCGATGGGGGTGCACATGGGGGAAAGCCTCCGTGTGTGGAACAGACCCAACTACCCCCACTCTTGACATCAAAGACTTTCCAGACACAGTTGAAGTGTGGACCATGAGTGACATGGTGGAATTATGGAAGACAGGGGGAAGGGGAGGACCAAAACAGAGGGGTATCACTGTGGGACCTTCCACAAGATGGTACGCTCGAGGGGGTGTTCCCTCGCTGATGGGAATCTGGCGGGAAGAAATGGGGGGGGGTACAAGATATAAGAGAACGGGAAGGGGAGGAACGAGAGGTTCTTTGGCAGGAGGATTTGCCTTGGAAGGAGCGGAGTACATACCTAGCATGGCGAGAGAACCCAAGGAACCTAACCTTAGAAGCCCTAACCCTGGAGGAGCAGGAGCGTCAACTAGGAATTGAACACAACAGTCAGAGACCCCTTCCCGGATCAAAGCCTGAGGAGGCGGAGGAGAGAGGAGACGAGGCGGCAAAGGCGGGACGCACCTGAAAAGGGAACCAGAAGTGAGCAGGTTATGACTGTTATGAAGGAAGGACTAAGTTGTCAGAGAGAAACACTTACCTGTTTGTGGTGGGGTTCTGTTGTAGTTGTTGTTATTTGTCATGGAACCTGCAAGAAAGAAAAAGACAGTTAATTGTTGTGAAACCGTAAGCCTGTGCAAAGTAAACGTGTTGAAAACTCATTCACCTGTGTCTGCTGTTACGATGTATACCCGGAGGGAAGAAGATGATGAGACTCAGATCTGAATGGTTCTAGAGGATCAGATCCCCGAGGGTGGGGGCACTGGGAGGAGAAGTAGAAGGACCCGTGACACTGACCAACATACAGCCAATTTGGTGTTCAGTGCCTGGTGCACTGGGGGGATTTTGGTCAGAGGAAGAGGTTGCACTGGGGACGATGCTGCGCATGGGAGATGTTGCGCATGGGAGGTTGATGCGCATGGGGAGATGTTGAACATGTGGAGATGATGCGCGTGGGGAGCTGATGCACATGGGGAGATGTTGCGCATGGGGATGTTGCGCATGGGGGATGTTGTGCATGGGGGTCGATGCACATGGGGGTTTGATGCACATGGGAGTTTGATGCCCATGGGTGTTGGATGCCCATGGGGTTTTGATGCGCATGGGTGATGTTGCACATGGGGGTTGATGAGCATGGGGGGGTTGATGTGCATGGGGGTTCATGCGCATGGCGGACTGATGCGCATGGGGTATGTTGCACATGGGGTTGATGCGCATGGGGAGATGTTGCATATGCGGGAATTATGCACATGGACAAAATTGTGCATGGGGGGATGATGATAATGGGGGTTGATGTGAATGGAGGTTCATGCGCCTGGTGGACTGATGCACATGGGGGATGTTGCATATGGGGGTTGATGCACATGGGGAGATGTTGCGCATGGGGGATGATGTGTATGGGGGTTGATGTGCATAGGTGTTCATGCGCATGATGGACTGATGTGCATGGGGGATGTTGTGTCCCCTGGTGTCCCTTGCCTGGTGTCCAGAGGTACCATTGTTGTGTCCTGCCCCGTGGTGCCTACTGCCAACTAGGGGCACTATTCTCAGCCACAGCTGAGAATGCACTTTTAAATTAGCAAACATATTATCATTGCCTTCTCCTGCACAGCTGCCTTTTCACAGAACCGCTCAGAAACCCTGCAACAAACATTAGACCCTCAGCAATTCTAGTGAACCCTCAACAGCCGAAGTAGTAAAAGAGGAAGAATAGAGAAAAAAAGATTGAGTAAATGCTTACTGGAATATACACACGTCCGGAGGCAATGAAATATTGTGTCAAAGTTATTTCCATTGCCTTTACAGCCACCAAATACTATTATCTGACACGTTTTCGTAGTGACATCATAGTAATAGCGCGGAAAGAAAGAATCGCATCTTCCAGCTTCCAGTGGAAGTGTGCATTTTTCCGGCAGAGCCTCTGCAGAGAAGAGGGTCATACATTAAGATATTGAGCACATACAACTCCCAGTCTGAAACTAAGAAAATTAATATTTTGAGGTATTGTGACACAAACCCCTGAGTGCCTTTCAGTCGGCATTTGTACAACCTTTCCTGTGGTCCTTTTGGGGGTATGGAGAAGGAGATGGATCCAAGCCTTGTCTTAGGCAGCCTTCTGACTGATCAAACACCTCTAGAAGTGGTCCAAGTTTGAGTAGACCCATTGGCACTGCTGCAGCCCTACTGCAAGAAAGAGACGTCCTTCTTCTTCCTCACAGTACCACAGCAGCAGTCCCAATACTTGGGCTGGATTCAGCACAGGTGATGACAGCCTGCCGTATATAGCGCAAGTTAGGATTGTGCTGTCAAAGTGCTGTCTTGCACAGCACAAACTAGGGATTGTTACTCAGAAGCAAGTTCCGGTGTATTCAGTGGGGCTTACTCCTGGAAAACTGCTAAGAGGATTGTAGCCCTTTTGTTAAAATGATAATGACAGACAGTGCTTTTGTTCTAGGAATAAAGGTAGGGGTACTCAACATGAAGAAGTTATTTGTAATCATAGGCATGTCTACTTGGGGCGAAGGCATGAGGGTGCCTGTACTCACCACAGGGGTGCCAATATCACGAGAGAGGGCTGGCAGTATGGTGAGTAAACCCTCAAAAAGACAGAATGCTGGATGAGAGCCTTTTCTAGTCCCAACCCCTCCAACCCCTCCCATTATCCAAATGATGCCCGAAGGGAGGAAGAGTTGCAGATATGATAGAGGACTCCTGCAGAGGACTAGCATGGAACTCCTACCTGCATCCAGAACAGAAATCCCCAGAAATTCAAACCAGTTTCCCAGGATGCCCAGTATGAGGACCAAGACTATAATCTGACTGTGTTGCATGATGGCCATTTGTTTTGACAGTCCACCGTCCATTGAAGCTGCTTTATGTTGTGGGTCTTAAGGAAGTGAAGAGGGGCATTCAGGCAGCAAAGGGCGGAAATTATATACTGGAAAGAGTATGTTGCATTTATGGAAACTTCCTATACTATTCCATGCTATGTTGCATTTATGAAAACCTCCTTTACTATTTCATGCTAACCCCTTCTAAGTACTCAATTGAGTGAAAAAGGGACAGTACCTAACTATAAGCAGTACCTAAGGAAGCTAACCCCTACTAAGTACCCAACTGTGTGAAAAGGGGACAGTATCCAAATATAAGCAGTATCTAACCAAGCTGAAAATGGGGACAAAAATGGTGCAGAATAACTCCCTTCAGTCTGAGATATGGGGAAGGAGGGACCAGTGATGATTCATTGGCCATAGCATAATTGTGGCTTGAGTGTTGTGTAGTTGTGTGACCACAACTCATTGGTCTTTCCATTGGTGATGTAGGAAGGCAATTGGGTGTCTATCCACTGGCCTAACCATCTCCCAGGAGTGGCACGGAAGTATCTTATGGCACTTTTGTGACATCCCCGGATCAGCACAGGATATAAGCGGGGTTAGTTTGGCTTGACTGGAGGTTAGGATAGCAGCTGGGCAGTGCAATCCAGAGTTAGGGCAGTGAGGAGTGCCCTAGCTGGGCTTCCCCAAGTATTCTGAATCCAGAGCAGGAAATGATAGTGAATCCAGAGAGTTAGGAAGTTTGGGCTGCCCTAGCTGCCCCAGAGCAAGCTTAGTAGGCACCAAGTCAGTAACACCTGGGGAGGGCTTGCTCTCGAGGAGACCTGCCTCAGATCTCACTGAAAACAGAACAAATTTCATGCTTCTAGGTCCAGAGGTTGGGGTAGTGACCGTCAGTCATTGATTCTTTAATCTATATATATAAAAGAGAAAAGTCACTCACTGACTGACTCACTGACTCACTGACTGACTCACTCATCACCGCCCTGCCAAAACTGGTGGGCCTAGAAGCATGAAATTTGGGGAGGGTGTTCCGTGTCTGAGTGGTGCACTAAGAACCGGTTTTCGGAAATTCCAACGGGAAGGGGGTGAAAAGGGGCGCAACGCGTTTTCCTCCCTATACTTTGCATTGAGAATTGCTGACTCAGCAACATTCTGCCCCAACTGCTGGGCCTGAAGCATGGAATTCTGGGAGTTCCTTCTGTCACCTGAACACCCACCAAGAACCATCTGGAGAAATTAACCCTTCAGGGGCTGAAAAGGGGTCAACGTGTTTCTGTCCTATACTTAACACGGGAGACTGACCAACCTCCAGCCATTTTGGTGCTCTCTGCCTGGTACACTGGGGGATGTTGTTCGGAGGAAAAGGTTGCACTGGCGAGGATGCTGTGCATGGGAGGAAGTTGCGCATGGGGGGAAGTTATGCACAGGGGACGATGCGCATGGGGGACAGTTGCGCATAGGGGAAAGTTGCGCATGAGGGATGTTGTGCATGGGGAAAAGCTGCGCATGGGTAGGATGCGCATGTGGGAAAGTTGCACATGGGGGAATTTGCACATGGGGAAAGTTGCGCATGTGGGAAAGCTGTCCATGGGGGATGATGCGCATGGGGGAAAGCTGCCTCTGGGGGATGATGCGCATGGGGAAGTTGCGCATGGGGGAAAGTTGCGCACGGGGGATGATGCACATGGGGAAGTTGTGCATAGGGGATGATGCGCGTGGGGGGAAAGTTGCTTATGGGGAATTTACTTATGGGAAAGTTGTGCATGGGGGGATGATGCACATGGGGGGATGATGCACATGGGGAAGTTGCACATGGGGGAAAATTGTGCATGGGGTGATGATGCACCTGGGGGAAAGTTGCACACGGGGAATGATGCGCATGGGGAAGTTGTGCATAGGGGATGGTGCGCATGGGGGATGATGCGCATGGGGGAATTTGCGTATGGGGAAGTTGCGCATGGGCGATGTTGAGCATGGGGGAAGTTGCGTATGGGGATGATGCACCTGGGGGATGTTGCACATGTGGGAAAGTTGCACATGTGGGATGATGCACATGGGGAAGTTGTGCATAGGGGATGATGCGCATGGAGGAAAGTTGCGCATAGGGGATGATGTGCATGGGGGAAAAGTTGCGCATGGGGAATTTGCTTATGGGGAATTTGCGCATGGGGGGATGATGCACATGGGGCATGATGAGCATGGGGGGAAGTTGCGCATGGAAGGGGGTGAAAATGGGCACACTGCATTTTCCTTCCTATATTTTCAATTGAAGAGTCCCTGACTGATGGACACTCTGCCCTCACCCGAGACCTTGCATTATGGAGGTGGTGCTTATGGGAGGTGGTGCTCATGGGGGGATGTGCATGGGGAGATGATGTAGGATGATGTAGGATGGGGAGATGATGTAGGGTTGATGCGCATGGGGAATGTTGCTCAATGGGGGTTGCGTGTAGGGGATATTTTACTCCCACAACGTGGGCACATTTTGCAAGCTTGTGTGTGTGTGTAGTATAGACTATAGTATCTGGTGCCTTCATAACTGATGGATGGGTATCTCCATCACAATTTACCCTTTGTTTAAATCTATTTTTGAACCATATAAGTGGGGTGCCTGGGCAGCAAAAGGTACCAGAGGGCATTACTCAACACTGGCCACTGGGTGCCAGTGAGACCCATTGAACTGCAGCAGGTACCAGGATCCTGACCAGGCATCACCAGTAAGTAGCAGGCCCCGGCAGATAGTGGGCACTGGGCATCTCTACTTGGCACCACAAGGCCACAAAGTACCATCAGGTACCACAGACCAGTGGGAGTAGGTGAAACATGCACCAGGCACCATGTATCATACCAGGTAGCCACAGTGATGGGCAGTGCAGAAATTCTTCCTCTACCAGATGTTTCATGGTGGCCTTTGAGGTCAGAGTAAGTTCCTTGGAGAGGCACCAATGAACCTACTATGAAGAAAAGGCCTTGAAACATCACATCCCGTCATCCGTTTTTCATTTCTTTTCTCTGTTCCTTCGTTCCTCTGCAGAAGAGAAAGGTCTACTCGAGAAGGTCTCAGGCAGTATGCAAATGAGCAGAGGGCATTCCGTGTAAGAACAGTGGGTTCTACCTGCATGCTGAGACAGGAACCCCATGCAAAAGAATGCAGGAAGGGGGTTCTGGAAACAATTCAGTTTTGCAAAGGGAAGATTGAGGCACCAAGTACTCCTAATGGATATCACCAGTGGGCACTGGACACACTTACCGGGCAGCACGTGGCATTGGGTATCCCAATCCAGCACTAGTGGGCAGCACTAGGCAGTGGGCACCAGTGGGAAGCAGGCACAACCAGCCACCAGGCACTTCTCCTGGGCACTGGTTGTCAGGATCCTTCCTACTGGCAATGCACCTAAACAGCTAAATAATAAATTTTCCTGTATTAGGCACCATATTTTCAGATAATAGAAAAAGTGCTATTAACCCTGAAAAGGTACTGAAATCAAACCCATAATAAACCCATAGAAGACTAACTCGTCAAGCATTTCTTCCCTCTAAAATAATAGCATTTTACAGCAGGAACTGTAAACTGTGGTTGAGCAGACCCTACGCTACCACCACAGCTTGGATGATTCCTAGCCCCAATGGGTTGAAGGTTCCCAAACCACTTTCCCATTCCTGGACCTGAGTCCAAGGAGACAGGAGTGAAGATGCACCTCTCCTGCCTGCCCTTGGGACAAGGTCAGGATCTGACATTTGTTGGAACATGTCCCACCCCCTCCTCTCCTTCCAACTCCACCTCTTTTTGTGTCTTTCTGACACGGTTGTTGTCCTATGTGATGTTATGAGTGACCCCAAGTTGTGTCCAAAGGTAGAACCTCAAGACAACACCTAGTTCCCAGACAGGTGGGGAACAGCAACAGTTGGGCCATGACTGAGCTGTCATGCTCTGAGAACTGGGAGAAAAAAATTCAGGAAGCTCAATCTACAAAAAAGCTCAATCAATCTCATATGTACTGTGAAAGAAACAGGTTTATTCCAGAGGATACAAGACAAGTCAACACCCATCAGGCAGGGGAACAACTAGATTAATCTTTCTTTTTCAGTATTCTTGTTAAATGGACAGAAAGGCACTATTTCAAGAGGTGCTCCTCTTTATATTTAGCAGTGGACACATTCACTGTCCCCTTTCACTCCAGCACTACTTTTCTAATGGTATTTTTCAGGTGTTTCTTCTAAATCTTTTTAGATGATGGTGATGTTAACGACGACAACGCCAGGATGCATGTGCTGTGAATAGAACTTGGGCACCTCTGAGAGAAGAAGGTCAATATTTTGCCAGTTGTCATTAGAGCCGTAGGAGAGTTGCCTGGAAGCCCGAAGAAACAACTCAACAACAACAACAGTATTTATATATAGCTTTTCAACAAAATGTTCACAAAGAGGTTTACAGAGGAAACCAAATAACCAATGGCTCCCTGTTCCAGAGGGGCTCACAATCTAGAAAGATGAAAAAGAACACCAGCAAAAGCCACAAGAGAAAACAGTGCTGCTGTGAGAAGGGACACTTAATAATTTCCCTCTGATAAACAGGAGCAACTAATTATCTTGGAAAAGATCTCTCAATGTCTTGGAAATGATGTTTGCAAAGGCTTATTTCATTGATCTGGAAGGAAGAAAAGAAACACAGTTTTAAAATTAAAAATGAATACAGTGACGCCTCACGTAAAGAACGCCTCACGTAAAGTAAGTTTCACGTAACAAAAAAATTTTCTCTAGGATTCTGATTTACATAACAAACTGTGCTTCACGTAAAGAAAACATTCGTTGGCAGTTAGGGCAGACGTGCTGACCAGCAACCTGTTTAAAAATGTCAGGGCTGCCTAGCGCACCTGCCCATAGTGAAAGCAACACTTCCATGCTTTTCCTCCTGTGGCCAGACATCCGCTGGGCAGAGGGAGAGAAGAGCAGTGGAGAAGAGGGAAGCAGCTCAGGGCCAGCCAGAAGGGAGCAGAGAGAGAGAGGCTCAGGATGAAGAGAAGGAGAAAGTGGGGAGATTTGGATTACAGAAGAAAGTGTCTTTGATTGCAGCCTCCTACCCATGTCTACCCAGAAGTCTACCTCATTGTGTTAAATGGGTCCTACTCCCAGGAAAGTGTCTTTAGGATTGCAGCCTAAGTAGACTCCATAGGATCATGCCCACTGAATGCATGTTTTGAATTCAGTTACAGTGTTTTGTCATCATTTTTAAAACCAGTTAATATTTTTATATAAATATTTTTGGGGTTGTGGAACCAATCATCTGCGTTTCCATTATTTCCTATGGGAAAATCCACTTCACGTAAAGAAAGTTTCACATAAAGGAACTGCCTCCGGAATGAATTAATTCTGTTACATGAGGTACCACTGTACGTACATTTTGGAGCAAAAAATATTCCTCAAATACTTTACATGAACACCAGAGATGATGAGATGTGTTTTTGGATATGGGAGCTGGAACACATTTATTTCATGTACAGTGCGTTGTTTTAGCCATAAGAATATGAAATGAAAGCTACCATGACAGATTCACAACAGCCCATAAATTGCTGGAAGCAGGGAAAAGTGGAAAATACAGTTTGATATGTTTTTCTTATTGACCAGATGAAACAGGATGGAGGGAGTAGCGATGAATTGGGCCCAACTCTGAATTTCATTTGAAAATGAAAAGTGGCAACCAGTGAGATGGGAGATCTGTAGTCTTTAACCTTTTGTGATGAATAATAAGCAAACAAGTAAAAGAAAACATATGAAGCTGGGAACCTATTGTTGATCCCTCCCAGGACTTCCTGTGGTCCAAACAGATTGTCCTCTCTCTATAGAAAATTGAAAAGTCTCTGACTCACTGACTGACTCATCAAAACCCAGCCAAATCCATCAGGCCCATAAGCATGAAATTTGGGGAGAGTTTTCTTTCCTTGATGGAGGCACCCACTAAGGACTGGTTTTCAAAAATTCCCAGCAGAAGGGGGTGAAAAGGGGCACAACAGGTTTTCTTCCCTATACTTTCCATTGAAGAATCCCTGACTGAGGAATGTTCTGCCTCAACTCCCAGATCTAGAAGCATGAAATTGGGGGAGCGTATTCCTTCTATGAAGGGGGTACCACCAAGAACCAATTTTTAGAAATTTAACCCCTAAAGGTCTGAAAATGGGTGCAACACATTTTCTGCCTGTATTTAACTTTGGAGACTGATCAACATCCAGCTGATGCACTGGGATGCAAGGTGCACAGAAGGTGATGGTGCACAGGGAGGTGCATGCAGGGTTTTATGCGTATGGGAAATGATGCACATGGGGTTGGTGCACATGGGAGTTTGGTGTGCATGGGGGGTTGGTGTGCATGGGGAATGTGAGTGGGGTGCTGTGCATGGGGGGTTGGTGCACATGGGGGTAAGTTTACAGGAGTGAATGTGCATTGGGATGGTGTGCATCCAGGTATTGCACATGGGGGTTGGTGTGCATGGGGAACGGATGGTACGCATGGGGGTGAATGTGCATGAGGAGGTGTGCATCTGGGGGTGGTGCGCATGGGGGTGTTGGTTTGCATGGGAGTTTGATGCTCCTGGAGTCCCAGGTGGCAACTGTGGCCAGGGGAGCCTCTGCTCAGCTTCAGCTGATTCGCCAGCTGCAACCATACCTGAGTCACTCGGATCTGGCCATGGTGACCCATGCCCTTGTGACATCCAGACTGGATTATTGTAACACACTCTATGTCAGGCTGCCTCTGACGACAGTCCGGAAGCTTCAATTAGTTCAGAATGCAGCGGCCCGTGTGGTTGCTGGGACTCGTTGGTTCGACTCTGTCGGGCCACTGCTTCAGCGACTACACTGGCTGCCCATTTGTTTCCAGGCTGAATTCAAAGTGCTGGTCCTGACCATTAAAGCCCTATACAGCTCTGGTCCAGGGTATCTGAGGGACCGCCTTCTTCTGTACAATTCGACCCATCACCTAAGGTCAGCTGAGGGGGGCCTACTGACTGTGCTGCCACTATGAGATGTGAGAGGTGTGGCGGCCAGAGACAGGGCCTTCTTGGTGGTGGCACCCTGGCTTTGGAACTCCCTCCCCTTAGAATTGAGGAAAGCTCCCTCAACACAGAGCTTCAGGCGGAGCCTTAAAACCTTTTATTTTAAAAAAGATTTTTAACGGGGCAGAGGTTGGGGGCTGTTGTTTTATTGTTTTTAGTATATATGTTTTTTAGCTTGTATGTTTTAATTGTTTTTATTGAATTGCTCTATTTATGTTTTTAATTATGTTTTATTTCAGCTGCCTTGAGTCGGGCTAATGGCCCGAGAAAGGTAGGATATAAATTTTTAAAATAAATAAATAAATAAAATAATGCACATGGGAGGGTATTCCACATGGGGAGTAGATGCACAGTGGGGAATGTTGCACATGGGGGAAGGTGTGCATGGGTTGAATGTGCATGAGGGGGTGCGCATGTGGGGATGGTGTGCATGGGAGGGTATTGAGCATAGGAGGGTATTGTGCACGGGTGGTTGATGCGCAGTGGGGGATGTTGCACATGGGGCTTGATGCACATGAGGGGGTTGGTGTGCATGTGGGGGCTTGATGTGCATGTGGAGGTTGATGAACATGGGAGTGGTGCACATGGGACAGGGTGACCAGATGACAAACCCAAAATTCCTGAACCCCCAGATTCCTACCCGCTTAAAAAAATTGCCAAAAAATGTAATTTTTTTATATTTTTTGGTTTTTGGTTTTTTGGCCATAACCTTTGATGGGAAGGTATCTCAAAACTGATTTTTGCATTGGATTCTGCTCTTCAGTACAAATCCAACAACATATGACATGATGGTGTACTGCACACCATGACGAAGATAAAAAATGAAGCCAAAATGTAGGACACCTGGACAGGAGGCTAAAAATCCGGACAATTTCAGGTTTTTCCAGTCATATGGTCACCCTGGCATGGGAGGGTATTGCACATGAGGGTTTATCTATATATATAAAAGAGAGAAGTCACTCACTGACTGACTGACTCACTGACTGACTGATTGACTGACTCATCACCGCCCTGCCAAAACCGCCAGCCCTAGAAGCATGAAATTTAGGGAGGGTGTTCCTTCCATGACGGAGGGGTGCACTAAGAACCGGTTTTCGGAAATTCCAACCGGAAGGGGGTGAAAAGGGGCGCAACAGGTTTTCCTCCCTATACTTAGCATTGAGAATTGCTGACTCATCAACATTCCGCCCCAACTGCTGGGCCTGAAGCATGGAATTCTGGGAGTTCCTTCTGTCACCTGAACACCCACCAAGAACCATCTGGAGAATTTTAACCCTTCAGGGGCTGAAAAGGGGTCAACGTGTTTTTGTCTTAGTGTAGACAAAAAGTATGTTTTTGTTAAGTATAGACTTAACATGGGAGACTGACCAACATCCAGCCAATTTGGTGCTCAGTGCCTGGTGCACTGGGGGATGTTGTTCGGAGGAAGGGGTTGCACCGTGGAGGATGCTGTGCACGGGGGGTTGGTGCGCATGGGGGAAGTTGTGCATGGGGGTTGATGTGCATGGGGAAGTTGCGCATGGGGGAAGTTGCGCATGGGGGTTGATGAGCATGGGGGAAGTTGCGCATGGGGGAATTTGCGCATGGGGGAATTTGTGCATGGGGGGTGATCCGTATGGGGAAGTTGCATATGGGGTTTGATGCGCATAGTGGACTGATGCTCATGGGGAGCTGATGCGCATGAGGAAGTTGGGCATGGGGGAATGTTGCTCATGGGAGTTGATGCCCATGGGGGAAGTCGCACATGGGGGGAAGTTGCGCATGGGGGAAGTTGCACATGGGGGAAGTTGCGCATGGGGGAAGTTGCGCATGGGGAAGTTGCACATGGGGGAAGTTGCACATCGGGGTTGATGTGCATGGGGGAAAGTTGCGCATGGGGGGTTGATGCGCATGGGAGAAGTGGCGCATGGGGGTTGATGCACAAGGGGAAGTTGCGCATGGGGTGTTGATGCGCATGGGGACCATCTACTAGGTGGTATGCACGAGGAGGAGTCCGGTCATTAGTGGGGATTTGGCGGGAAGAGATGGGGGAGGGGTACAAGATATAAGAGAGAGGGAGGGGGAAGAACAAGAGGTCCTTTGGCGGGAAGAGCTCCCATGGAAGGAACCGGGTACCTATTCAGCTTACCGGGAAAAGGCAAGAGAAGGCGAGGATCCTGGAGGAGCAACAGGAACCTGGAAGGAATAGGGAGAGAAGTGAGCATTGAGAATTTCTTAAAGAAAGACTTTAGTTGAGGGTGTTTAAAGGACTTACCTGTTGGTGGTGGGATTTGTTGTGAAGTTCTTGTGACCTGTAAAGCAGAGAAGTGTTGTTAAAAGAAACTAAAAGACAGTGCTGGAGTAAACTTGTCCTGACATACTTACCTTGTTCCGTATCTTGCCATGTATACCCGGGGGGAGGAAGCAGATGATGAGACCCAAATCTCTGTCGTCCTGGAAGAGCAAACCCCTGCTAGTGGGGGGTCCAGAAGCAGAAGTAGACGTACCCGTGACATTGGTGGCCCATACGGGGAAAGTGAGAAGGACGATGAGAGGCCCCCACCCCCAGACGGGTGAAGTGGTGGTTAAGGGAACAGACGAAGATGCTAGGCACCTTGACCCAACAGCTCGGGCGAGGCGCTGAAGGAGACAATAATAAGACTAGTGTAGAACCCCACCATTTTAAGTTAACCAAAATGAAGAAGGATGATGACCCCGAAGCATATATCAATGCATTCGAGAGGATGGCAGTAACAGTGAGATGGCCGAGATGTCAGTGAAGTGCGATATTAACCCCGTACCTGACCGAGGCGGCTCAGCTAGCGGTGGATGCGTTACCCCTCTATGAGACGAGAGATTATGGGAAGGTCTGGCAAGCCATCCTCAGCACTTTGAAAATATCTGAGGAGTCATATAGGAGAAGGATGAGGGCTGCCAAGTACTCTAAAGACAAAGGGGGGAGACTGCTAGCCAACACCATCCACGCTCATGGACTTAGATGGCTCAAGCCAGTAGAAAGATCAACAGAGGAAATATTGGGGTTGATATGGGAGCAATTGATATGGGTTGATATGGGAATATTGGGAGCAATTCCTGGAGGCAGTACCGACTAAGGCAGAGAAATGGATAAGGTCCCATAACCCACACACTTGGACGAAGCTATCCAGATCATGGAAGCATTTGAAAGTGCAGAAGAGGCGGGGGAACACAAGTCTCTCAAGGTGAATGACAGATCAAGAGGCGGGGGACCGACGGCAGTGAGGGGAGGAGGACACGCCATTCCCCAGGTCTCCCCAATTGGGTGGGGTCGTCCCTTCGAAAGAGAAAATAAGATGGCTGACTCCGGCAAGCACCCCAATTCCCAAGGTCCAGGAGAGATGGAGAAGGAGGCATCAGAGGGAGCCCAGAGGTGGAGAGAAAGGCCCTGGTACCAGCCGGGGGGGCTCGTCTGCTTCAAATGTGGCATCCGCGGCCATGTCCGCCGCGAGTGTCCATACAGAGAGGCGCCCCGGGACTCGGCTTATGTGCAGAATCAGGTACCCCGCCCCGCACCCCTAACTCAGACCATAAAGGTCAATGGAAAGGAAGGGACAGCCCTCACTCGGGGTGTACCCAAACCCTAATCAAGGAAGGATGGGCCCAAGATAGGATAAGAGGGGCTGGAGTGCTGATCCGATGCGTACATGGGGACATGAAAAGTTACCCAGCCGGGACGGCAACCTTTCAAGAGACTCACACCTTGCGAGTGGGGATAGCAAGGAGGCTCCCTTATGACATCATCCTGGGGAGAGACTGGCCCGGATTTTGGAAGTTGGTGAGCTCCCAGAAGCAGAGAGAAGCCTGTGCAGGGGAGGGGGACACCGAGACCCCACATGGAGGTAGCCTAGAGGAGGAACAAGGAGCGGACCCCACCTTAGCTAAGGCCAGGGAGCGAGCACAGGAAGGGGGGCCTAAAAATGAGTTGGGACCTCAGTTTGAGTTGAGAAACAGGGTGATGTATAGGGTAGGGAAAGACCCACATACTGAAGAGGAGGTGGACCAACTAGTTCTCCCGAAGGCGAGAAGGGTGAAGGCCCTCACCATGGCCCATGAGTGTCCACTGGGGGGGCACATGGGGGAGGCCTCAACCTTGGCTAGGTTGCTTGCACGGTTTTATTGGCCAGGGATTTATCATGATGTAAAGAGACACTGTAGTACCTGCAAGCAATGCCAACTTACCCAGGATAGGGGGAGACATGGGGGGAACTACACCCCCTTCCCATAATAGCAGTACCTTTTGAGAGAGTGGGCCTGGATCTGGTAGGGCCGCTACTGAAAGGAAGGGGGGGCTATCAGTACATCATGGTTGTTGTTGATTACGCAACCCGGTACCCAGAGGCAGTACCTTCAGTTCTGGCGAAGGAATTACTAAAGATATTCTCGAGGGTAGGGATTCCTTGGGAAATAGTGACTGATCAAGGGACCAACCTTATGGGAGAGGTAAAGGGCGAATTATGAAAGCAGCTGGGGGTGAAACGCTTACATACCAGCGTTTACCACCCCCAGTGCAATGGGTTGGTTGAACGATTCAACCAAACCCTCAAAAGAATGTTGAGGAAATTCACCATAGAAGACCCCACAGGATGGCCCCAATTTATAGAACCATTGCTTTTTGCTGTCAGGGGGGTTTCCCAAGCTTCTACGGGTTTTTCCCCTTTCGAATTACTTTTCGGGAGGAGGCCACGAGGGATTTTAGATCTAGCCAGGGAACAATGGGAAGGAGATAACCAACGGAAAACCCCCCCCCCCCCGAAGCATAAACCTGGGTGACTTGAGGGCTAGATTGAAAAGGCTAGCCGCGTGGGCTAAAGGTAACATTGAAGCGGCACAGATCAGCCAAAAGGCCCGGTATGATAACAAAGTATCCCCCAGGGAGTTCCTGATGGCACCATAAGAGTGTGTATTGACTTTCGAAAGGTTAACGAGGCTTCGCTTTTCGATGCCTCCCCTATGCCCCGCATTCAAGAGCTATTAGAGAAGTTAGGAGAGGCCAAATACTTAACAACATTAGACATGACCAAGGGGTATTGGCAGATACCCCTTGAGGAGATGACTAAGGGTTACACTGTCTTTTCTACACCCATAGGGTTATATCAATTTAACAGAATGCCTTTTGGACTACACGGCGCAGCCGCCACTTGGCTGGTAGACTGTTTTCAGAGGCTGGTAGACCATTTACTAAAGAGACACACTTCATACGCTGCTGCGTATATAGACGATGTAGTAGTGTTCAGCCAGTCATGGACGGAGCACTTAAAACACCTACAAGCAGTCTTAGAAGAAGTAAAGGAGGCCGGATTAACAATAAACCCTGAGAAGTGCAAAGTGGGAAGGGAGACCACGCAGTTCCTGGGCTTCATAGTGGGGAAAGGCGAAGTGAAACCCGTGATGTCCAAAGTGCAGGCCATAAGAGAGGTACCCACCCCCCAGAATAAAAAAGATATTCAGAGGTTCCTGGGGATGGTGGGATACTACCGCTCATTTATTCCCCAATTCTCAGAAATAGCCACCCCCTTGACAGACATGCTAAGGGGGAAGAAGCAGAGTGGGTGGAAATGGAGATCCGAGTGCCAAAAAGCTTTCGACCAGCTTAAGAACTTACTCTGTACTGGACCAGTTTTACGGGCCCCAGATTTCACAAAACCCTTTAAAGTCATAACAGATGCATCAGGAAGGGGGATGGGGGCAGTGCTAGTACAAGACTTCAAAGAAAAAGAACATCCCATCATGTATTTAAGCAGGAAGTTCTCCCCCGCTGAAGCCAAGTACTCCACGATAGAGAGGGAGGCTCTGGCAGTCAAATGGGCCTTGGAGAGGATCGCTGCCCATCCTATGCATCATGCCTACTCAGAAGTTAGCCCCATTACAATCAATGAGACTTAGTCCAAGGTTTAAAAAATGAAGGACAAAATATAGGACATCCTACATTTTGTCCTATTTTTTTTAAAAAAAAAGTTGTTAGTGTTTATATGCAGTCCACACCAACTTGTCTTCTTCCAGTGCGGCCCAGGGAAGCTAAAAGGTTGGACACCCCTGTTTTAGGTTATTTAATGAAGCTCCAAGAATTTATTTAATGACTCTCCTAAGCCTTGGCATAAATTCTGTGCTGACCTGGGGGTGTTACACCAGGGGGTGGGGAGTTAGGCCAAAGCACATGTATACGCCTATCTTCCCACACCATCATTCAAAGATTAGCCAGGTGAGTTAAAAGGTGTTTATACTGCTAGATGCGACCGACTGTAACATGTGGTGCTCATCCCCGTTTCTAAAGCCATAGAGCCAGCGTTGTCCGACATGTGGCTCGCATGTGCACGGAACGATGCTACCTTCCCACCAAAGTAGTACCTATTTATCTACTTGCATTTCCATGCTTTTGAAATGCTAGGTTGGCAGGAGCTGGGCTAAGGACAGGAGCTCAACCCATCTTGTCAGACCCGCATCTCAAACCCCTGCCTGCTGGTTAACAGGCACAATGTCTTAACCAGCTGCACCACCATAGCCTACTCCAGATGAGTTAGGCCGGCCTAAATTTCTTGGGGCTCAATTCGTAGGGCACAATCCTAACCTAGGCCGGCACAAGTCATCAGTCTTCCCATCCCCGTGGTGATGTAGGGAGGCTGGTGCATGTTTGCACTGACCTAACCGTCCCCCAAAAGTGGCACAGACATTTCATACAGCACTTTTGTGACACCCCCAAGTCAGCACAGGTCTTATGCTGGGACTTAGGTCAGACCTAGGGCAAGGTGCTAATTTTGTTCCCTGCTAGAGCCCAGCTTGTTAATGGTTTGTCTGTCCCAAATGAGAAAATATATATGATGTGACCAGGGAGATGAGAAACAGGCGTGGATCTATCAGCAGGACGAATAAGTGCCATTGCCCCTCATCCAGCCTTTCTTTGCAAGGGGCATTTGAGTCCGCTCCCCCATCCCAACTGACTTTGCAGACCCAACTCTTCCTTCTCTCTGCCAGAAAAGAGAGAGAAGGGGGAATTTTAGGTGGGTGGGGGTGTGATTGGGGGTTGTAGTGTGTGCGTTGGGTCTGGTCTCTGGGTGTCTTGTGAATTTCATTGTATGTGTACACTGTGTATACGTACAATGACAATAAAGAATTTATTTATTATTTCAAAACTATGATTCACGTTTACTGGCCATTAACAGCATCCCTAACCTAGAAAATCAAGTAGGCCTGACAGGAGCACAGAATATCCTGGTGTCCTTCTTCTGCACGAGGCTAGTTTCAGGATGCACAATTATAATGACATTCAGAAAACTGACCCACAACGCTCGAACCCAGACAGTTCTGTGTTGGAAACTGCCCTGTATTGGCTGCATACTTGGAGTCAGTTTCCTTTGGAGCACTATAGATGAAGAAGTCAATCCTAACCAGTTTAGGCCAGCATAACTCACCTGGCATCACTACCTGTGGTGGTGTGGAGAGGCCAGCACATGTCTGTGCGCTCTGTCCTAACCCCACCAAGACAGAACTTGCTCCAGCCTCCGCACACCACTACAGATAGTAATGCCAGGTGAGTTATGCTAGTGATGCAGTATCAGAAATCTGTATTACCAAAGACTATTTAGTCAGTTTCCTTGGATGATGAACAAATAAAACTATTCAGCGCATTAATCCAACTTGTCCAACATTACCTACAGTGAATGGTAGCAGCTCCCCAAATTTTGGACACCTTTCCCCACTACACCATATCTTGTAAATGGCTAAAAACATGATCTCTGCTGCATGAAGGACACATTCCTTCCCACAGAACTATAAGCTGCATACAATTTAAGGGTTCATTATATACATAGTGGATAATCTTCTAGGATGCTGAAGATACAAACTCATTTACTGAGATACTACAGCTGACATGAGTATAATTTTCTGCTTAGGACTTAGGTGAGTTATGCCAGCCTAAGTTGGTTAGGATAGCACCACGAGAGTAATTCTGTAACATGTACAATGAGAGTAAGTCTTGTTTAATACATGTTTGGTTCAGCCATTCTTGAAAGAACATGCTTGCTTAATACCAAAAACTTACTTGCACTCCCAAAGCTTTGAAATTCAAAATTTCCTAAGCCAAAGGAGGCTTGTTAGAGAAAGATGGAGGCTTGTTAGAGAAAGATGGTAGGTATCCCCCCACTTTAGTTGTATCCAGTTGTGAGAAGGTGGGTTAGTAAGGGTTGAAAGGCAGGTCTGCATGGCAGGAGACTGCAGTCAAAATCCACTAACCAGGGGCTAAGCCCCCCCCCCCCCCATGTAGACATGCCATGGCTGAGATCTGTACTCATCTTCCCCACCCACTGCCTCTTCCACTTCCCTGGACCCCTTTCCATCTGTCTCAGCAAGCCTCCAGGCAGAGCTTAAGCACCATTTCAAGGCTTGCATCCTCAGCTTCGCCATAATTCTGCACATTATTATTAATTGGGAGAAAGAGGAACATCCTACCAGCTAGACACAGCTTGTCCGTTAGCAGGACTTTAGCAGGATTAGCAATTCTGCCCAACTTCCTGAGATGCAAGTGAGTAACAGTGCAATCTCATAAGCATGTCTCCTCAGAAGTAAGTCCCATTCTGTTTGATTGTACTTACTCCCAGAAAAGTGTAATTAGGATTGTGGCCTAAATCCTTCCTTCTTCCTCCTCTACAGATCCTTGTGCAGATATGGACATCTCCGTAACGACAATGTCGGGCCTAGCCAGCATGTGGATTCTGGCATGGAAATATTAGTAGGGGAAATACTGAGACAAAATGGACAAGGGAGGAAGTTTAACCAGCCTGTCTCACCTGTGAAGAGCTCCTGGATCAGTCCTCAAATGCTCTGGAGTTTCAAAGGGATGAGCTCCTTCCAGATCCACCTGTTTGCACACTCCCAGGTGTCACAGGTAGCCTCCAGGTATTTTTCTAGACTGAGTTCTTGCACACCCATACACCAGTCTATCCTTTCCCAAGATAGCAATACCTAAATAGCTCACTCATTACATCCCTTTCTTAGCCAACACACACACACGCAGGTGTGTGTACACACACACACCCCCAGTTGGAACACACACATTTGTGGCTCTCTGAGCTTCCATTGTCAAACTTATTGATGTACATCCAGTTGACAAACTCTTGTCATCTTCTCCATCAAAATCTGCAGGTGAACTTTCCCTGAGGATCCAAATCAGGACTTTCCAGCAATAGCTTAGCTACACCAGGGAAACTGCAGCCTGCCTTTAGATCCTCTTTCCCGGAATTGTTGTACTATAATATTCCGGAATAAATCCAAGCAGTCCCACTGATTCGAGGACCTCAAATCCAGTTCAGGTGAACAATTCCAGGAGACATCCTGGCTCCTTTGGGTCCCTTTGTTCTGTTGTCTTCAAATGGTCGGTCACCAGGGTTGATCAGAGGCAAGGTGTCTCTGAAGACCACCAGCAGCCAAGGGTGGTCTTATGAGAAAGCAGCCACTGAGCTTGGATAGGCTTTGGGTACAGAAAGAACGGATTGAACCAGCTGTGGAAGGCAAGCAGTGTCCTGGGAATGGCAGCCCACTAGAGGGCAACCCTGCCTGAGGTACGGAGCCTCCTGCTCCTGCCCTACTTCTGCTTCTCTCCAAGCTTGTTAGCCAGGCAGCTAACAAGAAAACTGTGTGTGTTGGGGGTAGGTAGAGACCACCCACCTCCCTTCCCACAAGCATGTGGGTCTGTTCTAGTGCTAGCTGGAATTATTGTGTTATTTTGCCTCCCATCGAGGGAAAAAGATTATTATGCCTTCCATGAAGAAATAAAAATTTATTCAATAATTACCAGGCTACGATAAGCAGGTTGCTCTTAGTGCACCCCAACCCTTCTGCCTTACCTTGCCTTGCCCCACTGAAAGGTCTCATTAATTTGATTTGGGTATCCACAGCTGACTTGGCCTCCAGCCCCATTGCTCATTCTCCATCACATTTGAGACTGACATGTAGGGTTGGCCACAGGGATCTCCCGAAGGCAGTGGAAAGCTCCAAGGAAGTGAATGAGGGTGTTCAAATAGTGCGTTTGGAGGACGGAAGGCAGAAGAGCCCAGACAAGCAGGCCTCCCAGAAACCTCCTGCCCCCCCCCCCAAAGGAAAATGTGCTGAACTAAGGCTGCAATCCTTTCCTGGGAGTAAGACCCATTGAACAAAATGGGACTCACTTTTGAGTAGATATGGTTAGGATTGCATCCTTAGTCCCAGCAATTCAAAGGGACTGCGGAGAAAAACAGGCAGACTAATGAGCATGTTCTGGAACCTCCTGTGGAGAATAAAAATCGGTGTATAAAGAAGACAATGGAAAAGACCCACTTCCAGGTTTCTTGGCGCCTCTTTTGCACCTAATGGAATAAGATAGTGCTTTAATATCTGCAGGGTTTTGATTCTGGGATGGAAAAATGGAATGATTGTTTGCATGACTGCCTCTCTACAACAGTAGAAGAGCAGTTTTTAACACTGTGATTTGCAGTGGCCATTCATGTTGAGTAAAATCCATGTATATCAAGGTTGAACCAGTAATTAGCCCTTTAATTACCTTCCTGAGTGGATTGTGGCAAGGGAGAGGCCAGTGCAGGGGGATTCCAGGAACTTTCTTGCTGCTTCATTACGTGCCCTGCAGTAGGTAATGTTTCCTGCACTTGCTGAAAGGTCAGCAACTCCCTTGTAAAGAGCATTGAGAGTTGGGAAAAGGGCCCCCCAGCAATGGCTGTAGTGGTGAGGGTAGCAGGGCTGGTTAGGGGCACCACTTAGGGCTGGTGAGATGGAGGTGACAATGGATGGGCACCATGGAGAGCAGGTCCAAAAGGCCAGGAAAGTGGCTTTGGCTGCAATCTTAAATGCACTTTCTTGGGAGTAAGACCCACTGAACAAAATGGGGTTACCTCTCATTAGACATGCACAGACATGGACTGAGCCCGCAATCCTATCCACTTTCCTCGGAGGAAACCCCATTAACTGGACCGGGACTTACTTCTGAATAGACACTGCTGAGTTGGTGGCGTAGCTAGAGGGAGGCGCAGCCGTCAAAGGTGGTCAGCCCTCTGCAGTCTCCTCCTGCCGGGGTCCCTGGTTCAAGGGCGGACCAGGGCGTCCGCAGCAGGCGTCCGGTTCGAAGGGCGAGCCGAGGCGTCGGGGTGGAGCTGGAGAGGGCCCGAGTCCCACCGCCCCCGTGAGGAGAAGAGTGGCAACCCTTCCCTCCATGGTCTCGTGCGGGCGAGGGGCGACAGGCTCTCACCCCCGATACTGGTGAGAAATGGCCCCCGGGGGAGAGTTCCCGGGTTCTTTTTCCCACCTGGTGGCGTAGTTGGAGTTTGGGGGTGATTCTGCTGCCACCCAGCAGAATCAGGTCAGGTGGGGGGAGCCTGACCCTCCTTGCCACGAGTGGTGGGGGTGGGATAGCTAGAGCGGGCGCAGCCGTCAGTCTTGGGGGTGAGACTCCCCCAAAACTGACGGCTGCGCCCCCCTCAAGCTACGCCACCAACTCATCCCCGCCCCCGTGCCAGGAAGGGCCAGCTTCTCTCCCATCTGGAATGGCTATAAAGGGGTGAGCTACCCCAAAGAATGACACCCCCCAGTGCCTGGAAAGGGTCAGGCTCCCCCCAGGTGGAATGGATATAAAGGGTGTGCCCCCCAAGAATGACACCCTCCCCCCAGAATGACACCCACAGTGCCAGGAAGTGTCAGGGGAGGCTGCGGTGTCGCAGCTAGACGGGGGCAGTTGACAGTTTTTTGGGGGTCTCACGTGTTCGGAGCCATTCCCGGTGGGGGGAGCCTGACCCTCCTTGATGGCGGTGGGGTGGTGGCATAGCTAGAGGGGGCGCAGCTATTAGTCTTGGGAGGCTCACCCCTTAATAGCCATTCCAGTTGGGGGAGTCTGATCCTTCCTGGCTCTGGATGGGGGTGAGCTGGAGGCATAGTTGGAGGGGGCGCAGCTGCCAGTCTTGGGGGATCATCCCTTTATAGCAATTCTCGGTGGGGTGGGGTGGGTGGGTCGTGTGAGCTGGTGGCGTACTTAGAGGGGGCGCAGCCGTCACTTTTGGGGGAGTCTCACCCCCAAGACTGACGGCTGCGCCCGCTCTAGCTATCCCACCCCCACCACTCGTGGCAAGGAGGGTCAGGCTCCCCCCACCCGGATTGGCTATAAAGAGGTGATTCCCCAAGACTGGCAGCTGCGCCCCCCTCCAGCTCCGCCACCGCCGCCTCCCCATCTTCAGATCGTTCATTCCGCCCCCCCCCCCACCCCACGTTCCATCCTTAGAACGTTCTTCTTCCGAAGGTTCCATTCATACCTGGAGGCGGCGCGGCTGAGCGATGGGGGTCCCTGTGCCTCTCTCGTCCCAGGCTTGCCAGCCCCAGCTCAGGTTCCCCCCAGGATCCCACCCGCAGCCTGCACTTCCTCCCGCCGCTCCAACAAAGGGCTCCCGGCAGGGTCTGGGGTCGCCAGCCCAAGTGGCAGGTGGGGTCAGTCCTCTGCAGCTTCCTCCTGCCGGAGTCCCTGGTTCAAGGGCGGACCAGGGCGTCCGCAGCAGGCGTCCGGTTCAAAGGGCGAGCCGAGGCGTCGGGGTGGAGCTGGAGAGGGCCCGAGTCCCACCGCCCCCGTGGGGAGAAGAGTGGCAACCCTTCCCTCCATGGTCTCGTGCGGGCGAGGGGCGACAGGCTCTCACCCCCGATACTGGTGAGAAATGGCCCCCGGGGGAGAGTTCCCGGGTTCTTTTTCCCACCTGGTGGCGTAGTTGGAGTTTGGGGGTGATTCTGCTGCCACCCAAAAAACTGACGGCTGCGCCCCCCTCAAGCTACGCCACCAACTCACCCCCGCCCCCGTGCCAGGAAGGGCCAGCTTCTCTCCCATCTGGAATGGCTATAAAGGGGTGAGCTACCCCAAAGAATGACACCCCCCAGTGCCTGGAAAGGGTCAGGCTCCCCCCAGGTGGAATGGATATAAAGGGTGTGCCCCCCAAGAATGACACCCCCCCCCCCCAGAATGACACCCACAGTGCCAGGAAGTGTCAGGGGAGGCTGCGGTGTCGCAGCTAGACGGGGGCAGTTGACAGTTTTTTGGGGGTCTCACGTGTTCGGAGCCATTCCCGGTGGGGGGAGCCTGACCCTCCTTGATGGCGGTGGGGTGGTGGCATAGCTAGAGGGGGCGCAGCTATTAGTCTTGGGAGGCTCACCCCTTAATAGCCATTCCAGTTGGGGGAGTCTGATCCTTCCTGGCTCTGGATGGGGGTGAGCTGGAGGCATAGTTGGAGGGGGCGCAGCTGCCAGTCTTGGGGGATCATCCCTTTATAGCCATTCCCGGTGGGGTGGGGTGGGTGGGTCGTGTGAGCTGGTGGCGTACTTAGAGGGGGCGCAGCCGTCACTTTTGGGGGAGTCTCACCCCCAAGACTGACGGCTGCGCCCGCTCTAGCTATCCCACCCCCACCACTCGTGGCAAGGAGGGTCAGGCTCCCCCCACCCGGATTGGCTATAAAGAGGTGATTCCCCAAGACTGGCAGCTGCGCCCCCCTCCAGCTCCGCCACCGCCGCCTCCCCATCTTCAGATCGTTCATTCCGCCCCCCCCCCCCCACCCCACGTTCCATCCTTAGAATGTTCTTCTTCCGAAGGTTCCATTCATACCTGGAGGCGGCGCGGCTGAGCGATGGGGGTCCCTGTGCCTCTCTCGTCCCAGGCTTGCCAGCCCCAGCTCAGGTTCCCCCCAGGATCCCACCCGCAGCCTGCACTTCCTCCCGCCGCTCCAACAAAGGGCTCCCGGCAGGGTCTGGGGTCGCCAGCCCAAGTGGCAGGTGGGGTCAGTCCTCTGCAGCTTCCTCCTGCCGGAGCCCCTGGTTCAAGGGCGGACCAGGGCGTCCGCAGCAGGCGTCCGGTTCAAAGGGCGAGCCGAGGCGTCGGGGTGGAGCTGGAGAGGGCCCGAGTCCCACCGCCCCCGTGGGGAGAAGAGTGGCAACCCTTCCCTCCATGGTCTCGTGCGGGCGAGGGGCGACAGGCTCTCACCCCCGATACTGGTGAGAAATGGCCCCCGGGGGAGAGTTCCCGGGTTCTTTTTCCCACCTGCTGGCGTAGTTGGAGTTTGGGGGTGATTCTGCTGCCACCCAAAAAACTGACTGCTGCGCCCCCCTCAAGCTACGCCACCAACTCACCCCCGCCCCCGTGCCAGGAAGGGCCAGCTTCTCTCCCATCTGGAATGGCTATAAAGGGGTGAGCTACCCCAAAGAATGACACCCCCCAGTGCCTGGAAAGGGTCAGGCTCCCCCCAGGTGGAATGGATATAAAGGGTGTGCCCCCCAAGAATGACACCCCCCCCCAGAATGACACCCACAGTGCCAGGAAGTGTCAGGGGAGGCTGCGGTGTCGCAGCTAGACGGGGGCAGTTGACAGTTTTTTGGGAGTCTCACGTGTTCGGAGCCATTCCCGGTGGGGGGAGCCTGACCCTCCTTGATGGCGGTGGGGTGGTGGCATAGCTAGAGGGGGCGCAGCTATTAGTCTTGGGAGGCTCACCCCTTAATAGCCATTCCAGTTGGGGGAGTCTGATCCTTCCTGGCTCTGGATGGGGGTGAGCTGGAGGCATAGTTGGAGGGGGCGCAGCTGCCAGTCTTGGGGGATCATCCCTTTATAGCCATTCCCGGTGGGGTGGGGTGGGTGGGTCGTGTGAGCTGGTGGCGTACTTAGAGGGGGCGCAGCCGTCACTTTTGGGGGAGTCTCACCCCCAAGACTGACGGCTGCGCCCGCTCTAGCTATCCCACCCCCACCACTCGTGGCAAGGAGGGTCAGGCTCCCCCCACCCGGATTGGCTATAAAGAGGTGATTCCCCAAGACTGGCAGCTGCGCCCCCCTCCAGCTCCGCCACCGCCGCCTCCCCATCTTCAGATCGTTCATTCCGCCCCCCCCCCCCCCCGTTCCATCCTTAGAACGTTCTTCTTCCGAAGGTTCCATTCATACCTGGAGGCGGCGCGGCTGAGCGATGGGGGTCCCTGTGCCTCTCTCGTCCCAGGCTTGCCAGCCCCAGCTCAGGTTCCCCCCAGGATCCCACCCGCAGCCTGCACTTCCTCCCGCCGCTCCAACAAAGGGCTCCCGGCAGGGTCTGGGGTCGCCAGCCCAAGTGGCAGGTGGGGTCAGTCCTCTGCAGCTTCCTCCTGCCGGAGTCCCTGGTTCAAGGGCGGACCAGGGCGTCCGCAGCAGGCGTCCGGTTCAAAGGGCGAGCCGAGGCGTCGGGGTGGAGCTGGAGAGGGCCCGAGTCCCACCGCCCCCGTGGGGAGAAGAGTGGCAACCCTTCCCTCCATGGTCTCGTGCGGGCGAGGGGCGACAGGCTCTCACCCCCGATACTGGTGAGAAATGGCCCCCGGGGGAGAGTTCCCGGGTTCTTTTTCCCACCTGGTGGCGTAGTTGGAGTTTGGGGGTGATTCTGCTGCCACCCAGCAGAATCAGGTCAGGTGGGGGGAGCCTGACCCTCCTTGCCACGAGTGGTGGGGGTGGGATAGCTAGAGCGGGCGCAGCCGTCAGTCTTGGGGGTGAGACTCCCCCAAAACTGACGGCTGCGCCCCCCTCAAGCTACGCCACCAACTCATCCCCGCCCCCGTGCCAGGAAGGGCCAGCTTCTCTCCCATCTGGAATGGCTATAAAGGGGTGAGCTACCCCAAAGAATGACACCCCCCAGTGCCTGGAAAGGGTCAGGCTCCCCCCAGGTGGAATGGATATAAAGGGTGTGCCCCCCAAGAATGACACCCTCCCCCCAGAATGACACCCACAGTGCCAGGAAGTGTCAGGGGAGGCTGCGGTGTCGCAGCTAGACGGGGGCAGTTGACAGTTTTTTGGGGGTCTCACGTGTTCGGAGCCATTCCCGGTGGGGGGAGCCTGACCCTCCTTGATGGCGGTGGGGTGGTGGCATAGCTAGAGGGGGCGCAGCTATTAGTCTTGGGAGGCTCACCCCTTAATAGCCATTCCAGTTGGGGGAGTCTGATCCTTCCTGGCTCTGGATGGGGGTGAGCTGGAGGCATAGTTGGAGGGGGCGCAGCTGCCAGTCTTGGGGGATCATCCCTTTATAGCCATTCTCGGTGGGGTGGGGTGGGTGGGTCGTGTGAGCTGGTGGCGTACTTAGAGGGGGCGCAGCCGTCACTTTTGGGGGAGTCTCACCCCCAAGACTGACGGCTGCGCCCGCTCTAGCTATCCCACCCCCACCACTCGTGGCAAGGAGGGTCAGGCTCCCCCCACCCGGATTGGCTATAAAGAGGTGATTCCCCAAGACTGGCAGCTGCGCCCCCCTCCAGCTCCGCCACCGCCGCCTCCCCATCTTCAGATCGTTCATTCCGCCCCCCCCCCACCCCACGTTCCATCCTTAGAACGTTCTTCTTCCGAAGGTTCCATTCATACCTGGAGGCGGCGCGGCTGAGCGATGGGGGTCCCTGTGCCTCTCTCGTCCCAGGCTTGCCAGCCCCAGCTCAGGTTCCCCCCAGGATCCCACCCGCAGCCTGCACTTCCTCCCGCCGCTCCAACAAAGGGCTCCCGGCAGGGTCTGGGGTCGCCAGCCCAAGTGGCAGGTGGGGTCAGTCCTCTGCAGCTTCCTCCTGCCGGAGTCCCTGGTTCAAGGGCGGACCAGGGCGTCCGCAGCAGGCGTCCGGTTCAAAGGGCGAGCCGAGGCGTCGGGGTGGAGCTGGAGAGGGCCCGAGTCCCACCGCCCCCGTGGGGAGAAGAGTGGCAACCCTTCCCTCCATGGTCTCGTGCGGGCGAGGGGCGACAGGCTCTCACCCCCGATACTGGTGAGAAATGGCCCCCGGGGGAGAGTTCCCGGGTTCTTTTTCCCACCTGCTGGCGTAGTTGGAGTTTGGGGGTGATTCTGCTGCCACCCAAAAAACTGACGGCTGCGCCCCCCTCAAGCTACGCCACCAACTCACCCCCGCCCCCGTGCCAGGAAGGGCCAGCTTCTCTCCCATCTGGAATGGCTATAAAGGGGTGAGCTACCCCAAAGAATGACACCCCCCAGTGCCTGGAAAGGGTCAGGCTCCCCCCAGGTGGAATGGATATAAAGGGTGTGCCCCCCAAGAATGACACCCCCCCCCCAGAACGACACCCACAGTGCCAGGAAGTGTCAGGGGAGGCTGCGGTGTCGCAGCTAGACGGGGGCAGTTGACAGTTTTTTGGGAGTCTCACGTGTTCGGAGCCATTCCCGGTGGGGGGAGCCTGACCCTCCTTGATGGCGGTGGGGTGGTGGCATAGCTAGAGGGGGCGCAGCTATTAGTCTTGGGAGGCTCACCCCTTAATAGCCATTCCAGTTGGGGGAGTCTGATCCTTCCTGGCTCTGGATGGGGGTGAGCTGGAGGCATAGTTGGAGGGGGCGCAGCTGCCAGTCTTGGGGGATCATCCCTTTATAGCCATTCCCGGTGGGGTGGGGTGGGTGGGTCGTGTGAGCTGGTGGCGTACTTAGAGGGGGCGCAGCCGTCACTTTTGGGGGAGTCTCACCCCCAAGACTGACGGCTGCGCCCGCTCTAGCTATCCCACCCCCACCACTCGTGGCAAGGAGGGTCAGGCTCCCCCCACCCGGATTGGCTATAAAGAGGTGATTCCCCAAGACTGGCAGCTGCGCCCCCCTCCAGCTCCGCCACCGCCGCCTCCCCATCTTCAGATCGTTCATTCCGCCCCCCCCCCACCCCACGTTCCATCCTTAGAACGTTCTTCTTCCGAAGGTTCCATTCATACCTGGAGGCGGCGCGGCTGAGCGATGGGGGTCCCTGTGCCTCTCTCGTCCCAGGCTTGCCAGCCCCAGCTCAGGTTCCCCCCAGGATCCCACCCGCAGCCTGCACTTCCTCCCGCCGCTCCAACAAAGGGCTCCCGGCAGGGTCTGGGGTCGCCAGCCCAAGTGGCAGGTGGGGTCAGTCCTCTGCAGCTTCCTCCTGCCGGAGTCCCTGGTTCAAGGGCGGACCAGGGCGTCCGCAGCAGGCGTCCGGTTCAAAGGGCGAGCCGAGGCGTCGGGGTGGAGCTGGAGAGGGCCCGAGTCCCACCGCCCCCGTGGGGAGAAGAGTGGCAACCCTTCCCTCCATGGTCTCGTGCGGGCGAGGGGCGACAGGCTCTCACCCCCGATACTGGTGAGAAATGGCCCCCGGGGGAGAGTTCCCGGGTTCTTTTTCCCACCTGGTGGCGTAGTTGGAGTTTGGGGGTGATTCTGCTGCCACCCAAAAAACTGACGGCTGCGCCCCCCTCAAGCTACGCCACCAACTCACCCCCGCCCCCGTGCCAGGAAGGGCCAGCTTCTCTCCCATCTGGAATGGCTATAAAGGGGTGAGCTACCCCAAAGAATGACACCCCCCAGTGCCTGGAAAGGGTCAGGCTCCCCCCAGGTGGAATGGATATAAAGGGTGTGCCCCCCAAGAATGACACCCCCCCCCCCAGAATGACACCCACAGTGCCAGGAAGTGTCAGGGGAGGCTGCGGTGTCGCAGCTAGACGGGGGCAGTTGACAGTTTTTTGGGAGTCTCACGTGTTCGGAGCCATTCCCGGTGGGGGGAGCCTGACCCTCCTTGATGGCGGTGGGGTGGTGGCATAGCTAGAGGGGGCGCAGCTATTAGTCTTGGGAGGCTCACCCCTTAATAGCCATTCCAGTTGGGGGAGTCTGATCCTTCCTGGCTCTGGATGGGGGTGAGCTGGAGGCATAGTTGGAGGGGGCGCAGCTGCCAGTCTTGGGGGATCATCCCTTTATAGCCATTCCCGGTGGGGTGGGGTGGGTGGGTCGTGTGAGCTGGTGGCGTACTTAGAGGGGGCGCAGCCGTCACTTTTGGGGGAGTCTCACCCCCAAGACTGACGGCTGCGCCCGCTCTAGCTATCCCACCCCCACCACTCGTGGCAAGGAGGGTCAGGCTCCCCCCACCCGGATTGGCTATAAAGAGGTGATTCCCCAAGACTGGCAGCTGCGCCCCCCTCCAGCTCCGCCACCGCCGCCTCCCCATCTTCAGATCGTTCATTCCGCCCCCCCCCCCCACCCCACGTTCCATCCTTAGAACGTTCTTCTTCCGAAGGTTCCATTCATACCTGGAGGCGGCGCGGCTGAGCGATGGGGGTCCCTGTGCCTCTCTCGTCCCAGGCTTGCCAGCCCCAGCTCAGGTTCCCCCCAGGATCCCACCCGCAGCCTGCACTTCCTCCCGCCGCTCCAACAAAGGGCTCCCGGCAGGGTCTGGGGTCGCCAGCCCAAGTGGCAGGTGGGGTCAGTCCTCTGCAGCTTCCTCCTGCCGGAGTCCCTGGTTCAAGGGCGGACCAGGGCGTCCGCAGCAGGCGTCCGGTTCAAAGGGCGAGCCGAGGCGTCGGGGTGGAGCTGGAGAGGGCCCGAGTCCCACCGCCCCCGTGGGGAGAAGAGTGGCAACCCTTCCCTCCATGGTCTCGTGCGGGCGAGGGGCGACAGGCTCTCACCCCCGATACTGGTGAGAAATGGCCCCCGGGGGAGAGTTCCCGGGTTCTTTTTCCCACCTGCTGGCGTAGTTGGAGTTTGGGGGTGATTCTGCTGCCACCCAAAAAACTGACGGCTGCGCCCCCCTCAAGCTACGCCACCAACTCACCCCCGCCCCCGTGCCAGGAAGGGCCAGCTTCTCTCCCATCTGGAATGGCTATAAAGGGGTGAGCTACCCCAAAGAATGACACCCCCCAGTGCCTGGAAAGGGTCAGGCTCCCCCCAGGTGGAATGGATATAAAGGGTGTGCCCCCCAAGAATGACACCCCCCCCCCAGAATGACACCCACAGTGCCAGGAAGTGTCAGGGGAGGCTGCGGTGTCGCAGCTAGACGGGGGCAGTTGACAGTTTTTTGGGGGTCTCACGTGTTCGGAGCCATTCCCGGTGGGGGGAGCCTGACCCTCCTTGATGGCGGTGGGGTGGTGGCATAGCTAGAGGGGGCGCAGCTATTAGTCTTGGGAGGCTCACCCCTTAATAGCCATTCCAGTTGGGGGAGTCTGATCCTTCCTGGCTCTGGATGGGGGTGAGCTGGAGGCATAGTTGGAGGGGGCGCAGCTGCCAGTCTTGGGGGATCATCCCTTTATAGCCATTCTCGGTGGGGTGGGGTGGGTGGGTCGTGTGAGCTGGTGGCGTACTTAGAGGGGGCGCAGCTGTCACTTTTGGGGGAGTCTCACCCCCAAGACTGACGGCTGCGCCCGCTCTAGCTATCCCACCTCCACCACTCGTGGCAAGGAGGGTCAGGCTCCCCCCACCCGGATTGGCTATAAAGAGGTGATTCCCCAAGACTGGCAGCTGCGCCCCCCTCCAGCTCCGCCACCGCCGCCTCCCCATCTTCAGATCGTTCATTCCGCCCCCCCCCCCCCCCCACCCCACGTTCCATCCTTAGAACGTTCTTCTTCCGAAGGTTCCATTCATACCTGGAGGCGGCGCGGCTGAGCGATGGGGGTCCCTGTGCCTCTCTCGTCCCAGGCTTGCCAGCCCCAGCTCAGGTTCCCCCCAGGATCCCACCCGCAGCCTGCACTTCCTCCCGCCGCTCCAACAAAGGGCTCCCGGCAGGGTCTGGGGTCGCCAGCCCAAGTGGCAGGTGGGGTCAGTCCTCTGCAGCTTCCTCCTGCCGGAGCCCCTGGTTCAAGGGCGGACCAGGGCGTCCGCAGCAGGCGTCCGGTTCAAAGGGCGAGCCGAGGCGTCGGGGTGGAGCTGGAGAGGGCCCGAGTCCCACCGCCCCCGTGGGGAGAAGAGTGGCAACCCTTCCCTCCATGGTCTCGTGCGGGCGAGGGGCGACAGGCTCTCACCCCCGATACTGGTGAGAAATGGCCCCCGGGGGAGAGTTCCCGGGTTCTTTTTCCCACCTGGTGGCGTAGTTGGAGTTTGGGGGTGATTCTGCTGCCACCCAGCAGAATCAGGTCAGGTGGGGGGAGCCTGACCCTCCTTGCCACGAGTGGTGGGGGTGGGATAGCTAGAGCGGGCGCAGCCGTCAGTCTTGGGGGTGAGACTCCCCCAAAACTGACGGCTGCGCCCCCCTCAAGCTACGCCACCAACTCATCCCCGCCCCCGTGCCAGGAAGGGCCAGCTTCTCTCCCATCTGGAATGGCTATAAAGGGGTGAGCTACCCCAAAGAATGACACCCCCCAGTGCCTGGAAAGGGTCAGGCTCCCCCCAGGTGGAATGGATATAAAGGGTGTGCCCCCCAAGAATGACACCCTCCCCCCAGAATGACACCCACAGTGCCAGGAAGTGTCAGGGGAGGCTGCGGTGTCGCAGCTAGACGGGGGCAGTTGACAGTTTTTTGGGGGTCTCACGTGTTCGGAGCCATTCCCGGTGGGGGGAGCCTGACCCTCCTTGATGGCGGTGGGGTGGTGGCATAGCTAGAGGGGGCGCAGCTATTAGTCTTGGGAAGCTCACCCCTTAATAGCCATTCCAGTTGGGGGAGTCTGATCCTTCCTGGCTCTGGATGGGGGTGAGCTGGAGGCATAGTTGGAGGGGGCGCAGCTGCCAGTCTTGGGGGATCATCCCTTTATAGCCATTCTCGGTGGGGTGGGGTGGGTGGGTCGTGTGAGCTGGTGGCGTACTTAGAGGGGGCGCAGCCGTCACTTTTGGGGGAGTCTCACCCCCAAGACTGACGGCTGCGCCCGCTCTAGCTATCCCACCCCCACCACTCGTGGCAAGGAGGGTCAGGCTCCCCCCACCCGGATTGGCTATAAAGAGGTGATTCCCCAAGACTGGCAGCTGCGCCCCCCTCCAGCTCCGCCACCGCCGCCTCCCCATCTTCAGATCGTTCATTCCGCCCCCCCCCCCACCCCACGTTCCATCCTTAGAACGTTCTTCTTCCGAAGGTTCCATTCATACCTGGAGGCGGCGCGGCTGAGCGATGGGGGTCCCTGTGCCTCTCTCGTCCCAGGCTTGCCAGCCCCAGCTCAGGTTCCCCCCAGGATCCCACCCGCAGCCTGCACTTCCTCCCGCCGCTCCAACAAAGGGCTCCCGGCAGGGTCTGGGGTCGCCAGCCCAAGTGGCAGGTGGGGTCAGTCCTCTGCAGCTTCCTCCTGCCGGAGTCCCTGGTTCAAGGGCGGACCAGGGCGTCCGCAGCAGGCGTCCGGTTCAAAGGGCGAGCCGAGGCGTCGGGGTGGAGCTGGAGAGGGCCCGAGTCCCACCGCCCCCGTGGGGAGAAGAGTGGCAACCCTTCCCTCCATGGTCTCGTGCGGGCGAGGGGCGACAGGCTCTCACCCCCGATACTGGTGAGAAATGGCCCCCGGGGGAGAGTTCCCGGGTTCTTTTTCCCACCTGCTGGCGTAGTTGGAGTTTGGGGGTGATTCTGCTGCCACCCAAAAAACTGACGGCTGCGCCCCCCTCAAGCTACGCCACCAACTCACCCCCGCCCCCGTGCCAGGAAGGGCCAGCTTCTCTCCCATCTGGAATGGCTATAAAGGGGTGAGCTACCCCAAAGAATGACACCCCCCAGTGCCTGGAAAGGGTCAGGCTCCCCCCAGGTGGAATGGATATAAAGGGTGTGCCCCCCAAGAATGACACCCCCCCCCCAGAATGACACCCACAGTGCCAGGAAGTGTCAGGGGAGGCTGCGGTGTCGCAGCTAGACGGGGGCAGTTGACAGTTTTTTGGGGGTCTCACGTGTTCGGAGCCATTCCCGGTGGGGGGAGCCTGACCCTCCTTGATGGCGGTGGGGTGGTGGCATAGCTAGAGGGGGCGCAGCTATTAGTCTTGGGAGGCTCACCCCTTAATAGCCATTCCAGTTGGGGGAGTCTGATCCTTCCTGGCTCTGGATGGGGGTGAGCTGGAGGCATAGTTGGAGGGGGCGCAGCTGCCAGTCTTGGGGGATCATCCCTTTATAGCCATTCCCGGTGGGGTGGGGTGGGTGGGTCGTGTGAGCTGGTGGCGTACTTAGAGGGGGCGCAGCCGTCACTTTTGGGGGAGTCTCACCCCCAAGACTGACGGCTGCGCCCGCTCTAGCTCCGCCACCGCAGCCTCCCCATCTTCAGATCGTTCATTCCGCCCCCCCCCCCACCCCACGTTCCATCCTTAGAACGTTCTTCTTCCGAAGGTTCCATTCATACCTGGAGGCGGCGCGGCTGAGCGATGGGGGTCCCTGTGCCTCTCTCGTCCCAGGCTTGCCAGCCCCAGCTCAGGTTCCCCCCAGGATCCCACCCGCAGCCTGCACTTCCTCCCGCCGCTCCAACAAAGGGCTCCCGGCAGGGTCTGGGGTCGCCAGCCCAAGTGGCAGGTGGGGTCAGTCCTCTGCAGCTTCCTCCTGCCGGAGTCCCTGGTTCAAGGGCGGACCAGGGCGTCCGCAGCAGGCGTCCGGTTCAAAGGGCGAGCCGAGGCGTCGGGGTGGAGCTGGAGAGGGCCCGAGTCCCACCGCCCCCGTGGGGAGAAGAGTGGCAACCCTTCCCTCCATGGTCTCGTGCGGGCGAGGGGCGACAGGCTCTCACCCCCGATACTGGTGAGAAATGGCCCCTGGGGGAGAGTTCCCGGGTTCTTTTTCCCACCTGCTGGCGTAGTTGGAGTTTGGGGGTGATTCTGCTGCCACCCAAAAAACTGACGGCTGCGCCCCCCTCAAGCTACGCCACCAACTCACCCCCGCCCCCGTGCCAGGAAGGGCCAGCTTCTCTCCCATCTGGAATGGCTATAAAGGGGTGAGCTACCCCAAAGAATGACACCCCCCAGTGCCTGGAAAGGGTCAGGCTCCCCCCAGGTGGAATGGATATAAAGGGTGTGCCCCCCAAGAATGACACCCCCCCCCCAGAATGACACCCACAGTGCCAGGAAGTGTCAGGGGAGGCTGCGGTGTCGCAGCTAGACGGGGGCAGTTGACAGTTTTTTGGGAGTCTCACGTGTTCGGAGCCATTCCCGGTGGGGGGAGCCTGACCCTCCTTGATGGCGGTGGGGTGGTGGCATAGCTAGAGGGGGCGCAGCTATTAGTCTTGGGAGGCTCACCCCTTAATAGCCATTCCAGTTGGGGGAGTCTGATCCTTCCTGGCTCTGGATGGGGGTGAGCTGGAGGCATAGTTGGAGGGGGCGCAGCTGCCAGTCTTGGGGGATCATCCCTTTATAGCCATTCCCGGTGGGGTGGGGTGGGTGGGTCGTGTGAGCTGGTGGCGTACTTAGAGGGGGCGCAGCCGTCACTTTTGGGGGAGTCTCACCCCCAAGACTGACGGCTGCGCCCGCTCTAGCTATCCCACCCCCACCACTCGTGGCAAGGAGGGTCAGGCTCCCCCCACCCGGATTGGCTATAAAGAGGTGATTCCCCAAGACTGGCAGCTGCGCCCCCCTCCAGCTCCGCCACCGCCGCCTCCCCATCTTCAGATCGTTCATTCCGCCCCCCCCCCCACCCCACGTTCCATCCTTAGAACGTTCTTCTTCCGAAGGTTCCATTCATACCTGGAGGCGGCGCGGCTGAGCGATGGGGGTCCCTGTGCCTCTCTCGTCCCAGGCTTGCCAGCCCCAGCTCAGGTTCCCCCCAGGATCCCACCCGCAGCCTGCACTTCCTCCCGCCGCTCCAACAAAGGGCTCCCGGCAGGGTCTGGGGTCGCCAGCCCAAGTGGCAGGTGGGGTCAGTCCTCTGCAGCTTCCTCCTGCCGGAGTCCCTGGTTCAAGGGCGGACCAGGGCGTCCGCAGCAGGCGTCCGGTTCAAAGGGCGAGCCGAGGCGTCGGGGTGGAGCTGGAGAGGGCCCGAGTCCCACCGCCCCCGTGGGGAGAAGAGTGGCAACCCTTCCCTCCATGGTCTCGTGCGGGCGAGGGGCGACAGGCTCTCACCCCCGATACTGGTGAGAAATGGCCCCCGGGGGAGAGTTCCCGGGTTCTTTTTCCCACCTGCTGGCGTAGTTGGAGTTTGGGGGTGATTCTGCTGCCACCCAAAAAACTGACGGCTGCGCCCCCCTCAAGCTACGCCACCAACTCACCCCCGCCCCCGTGCCAGGAAGGGCCAGCTTCTCTCCCATCTGGAATGGCTATAAAGGGGTGAGCTACCCCAAAGAATGACACCCCCCAGTGCCTGGAAAGGGTCAGGCTCCCCCCAGGTGGAATGGATATAAAGGGTGTGCCCCCCAAGAATGACACCCCCCCCCCCAGAATGACACCCACAGTGCCAGGAAGTGTCAGGGGAGGCTGCGGTGTCGCAGCTAGACGGGGGCAGTTGACAGTTTTTTGGGGGTCTCACGTGTTCGGAGCCATTCCCGGTGGGGGGAGCCTGACCCTCCTTGATGGCGGTGGGGTGGTGGCATAGCTAGAGGGGGCGCAGCTATTAGTCTTGGGAGGCTCACCCCTTAATAGCCATTCCAGTTGGGGGAGTCTGATCCTTCCTGGCTCTGGATGGGGGTGAGCTGGAGGCATAGTTGGAGGGGGCGCAGCTGCCAGTCTTGGGGGATCATCCCTTTATAGCCATTCCCGGTGGGGTGGGGTGGGTGGGTCGTGTGAGCTGGTGGCGTACTTAGAGGGGGCGCAGCCGTCACTTTTGGGGGAGTCTCACCCCCAAGACTGACGGCTGCGCCCGCTCTAGCTATCCCACCCCCACCACTCGTGGCAAGGAGGGTCAGGCTCCCCCCACCCGGATTGGCTATAAAGAGGTGATTCCCCAAGACTGGCAGCTGCGCCCCCCTCCAGCTCCGCCACCGCCGCCTCCCCATCTTCAGATCGTTCATTCCGCCCCCCCCCACCCCACCTTCCATCCTTAGAACGTTCTTCTTCCGAAGGTTCCATTCATACCTGGAGGCGGCGCGGCTGAGCGATGGGGGTCCCTGTGCCTCTCTCGTCCCAGGCTTGCCAGCCCCAGCTCAGGTTCCCCCCAGGATCCCACCCGCAGCCTGCACTTCCTCCCGCCGCTCCAACAAAGGGCTCCCGGCAGGGTCTGGGGTCGCCAGCCCAAGTGGCAGGTGGGGTCAGTCCTCTGCAGCTTCCTCCTGCCGGAGTCCCTGGTTCAAGGGCGGACCAGGGCGTCCGCAGCAGGCGTCCGGTTCAAAGGGCGAGCCGAGGCGTCGGGGTGGAGCTGGAGAGGGCCCGAGTCCCACCGCCCCCGTGGGGAGAAGAGTGGCAACCCTTCCCTCCATGGTCTCGTGCGGGCGAGGGGCGACAGGCTCTCACCCCCGATACTGGTGAGAAATGGCCCCCGGGGGAGAGTTCCCGGGTTCTTTTTCCCACCTGCTGGCGTAGTTGGAGTTTGGGGGTGATTCTGCTGCCACCCAAAAAACTGACGGCTGCGCCCCCCTCAAGCTACGCCACCAACTCACACTCCCCAGTGCCACAAAGGGTCAGACTCAGGCTCTCCGCCAGCTGGAATGGCTGTGAAGGCGTGAGCCCGCCTAAAACTGACTGCTGCGCCCCCCTCTAGCTATGCCACCACCTCCTACCCTCAGTGCCAGGAACAGTCAGGCTTCTTCCAACTTGAATGGCTCTGAAGGTGTGAGACTCCCCCCTAAGACTAACTGCTACGGCCCCCTCTAGCTATGCCACCGGTCTCTTCCACTTCTGGGGCTCCTGCGCTGCCCAGCACAGAACATCCCTGCAATGCAGGCGCCTGGGGAGAGAAGAAACCCCACTCTCATTATGACTCCCTTTAGCCCCCCCCCCCCACCACCACCTGGGATGGCTCCGAAGGGATGAGACTCCCTCCAAGACTGAGTTCTCCGCCCCCCTCTAGCTACTCCACCACCTGGTACTCACTCCTATGGGAGTTTGCTGGCTGCATCCCAGGAATAGCAACTCAGAAGTGCCGCTTATTCCCAGATAACTGTGGATAGGACTGCAGCCCGAAAGCACATGGTCCTGAATGTCTGTCTACTCAGAAGTAAGTCCCACTCTAGTTAATGGGTTTCCTCCCAGGAAAGTGGATAGGATTGCTGTGGATGATGGGAAGGCTGTGGAGGCGGAGCTGGAGGGGCCGCGGCTGACCGTTTTTTGGGGGTCTCACACCTTCTGAGCCATTCCAAATGGGGAGAGCCTGACCCTCCTTGACACGGGGGTGGATGGGTGGGGGTGGCACAGCTAGAGGGGCGCAGCTATTAGTCTTGGGAGGCTCACCCCTTTATAGCCATTCCAGCCATCCCCAGTCTTACCCTTCCTGGCACTGGGTAGGGGGTGTGAGCTGGTGGCGTAGCAAGAGAGGGCGCAGCCGTCACTTTTGGGGGGAGTCTCATCCCCAATACTGACAGCTGCGCCCCCCTCTAGCTACGCCACCGGGTGGGAAAAAGACAAACCGGGTTGGGAACCCGGTGGTCGTTCCTCACCTGCGCCCAGAGATATAATCCAGGCTACGGTGAGAACCTGCCGGCCCGCCCGTCTCCCCCGCGCGCAGGGATTCGAGTCCAGGGAGGGCGAGTGGCCGCCGCTGCCTGGCCGAGCAGCCACGACCTTCGCCCCCCTTGGGGCTTATGGGACTCGGGACCCGACCCTGGACGCCCCCGGTCACCGACGCGCCCTGGGCAGCCCTTGGACCAGAACGCACGCCGGGAGGGCGGAGGGTGGCAGGAACCGGGCTGAACCCACGGTGCCACTCAGGCCGACGGCTCAAAGGCCCTCCCAGGACCTCTTATGGGGAGCGACCCCCCAGTACCCCTGCTGCTGCACAGCCTGGGAGAGCCAAGCAGGGCACAGAGGGCCTTTCAGGACCTGCCCCCCTTGGCCTTCTGTCCCGGGTATAACATCTGCTGCCCCCCTTTCCCCCAGGACTTCTCCCCCTTTTTGCCTTCTATCCTGGGTATAAGGTCATGACATCTAATGACCTCTTTCTCCAGGACGTGTCCTCCTTTTTGCCGCTGCCCCAGGAAAAAATTCTCCCTTTTCCCCAGGACGTGTCCTTTTTTTATAGTAAGGGACATGGAAGGCTGCTTTGAGAATCTTCCATTTTTCCAAGCAAATAAACCTCATGGGTCACCCCGAAGGAGATTTGAACCCCCCCCCCCCAACCTGCTGTGCCCCAGACTGGAGACTCAGATTCCCCCCCCCCCCCAGGCAAGAAAATGGAAGACCTGGAAGATCAGGGTTTAAATCCCACCTTGGCCATGAAGCTTCCTGGATGACCTTGAGTAGGTCACTTACTCTCAGCCTCACCTACCTTACAGGGTTGTTGTGAGGACAAGGACTAAAAGTAAACTTTGTAGCTTTGGCATGGGAAAGATAGTGGTGGGCTTCAGGGGGTTCTTACAGGTTCTATAGAACCCTTTGCTAATGAGTGCCTGGTTCTGAGAACCGGTTACTAATGGGACACAGAACCTGTTGTTAATTTTGGACATAGAACCTGTTGTTTACTTGAATCACCACTGGAAAGATGGTGATGTAAATAAGAGGGGCCTGGATGTCATCACTCAGTGGTGCTGGACTGACCTTTGAGTTTTCCAGCTCTGAGAAGAACAATCCTTGGTGCCCTCCAAGGTCCTGAAGCACTGACCTCACTGCCTGCACCCGTTTCTTGCAAGGAGAGCAGGAGTTCCCAAACTCAGCAGTGGCGCGACCCACCTTGTCCTCTGTGGTGGCTCATGTTGCTTCTGGGGATGCTGGAGGCCTCTCCTACCCGAGGGGCGACGAGTTCTCAAATTGGAAGAGGCTTCCCAAAACTGGAAGTGGCTTATGGAGGGTTCCAAGAATGGACTGAAGAGTTGGTTCCAGGGTGACCAGATGCCCAAACCTCAAACCTCAAAAGGAGGCATCGTATCTGAAAACAAGGGAGAAGAAAACAGCTTCATCATAAACCTTCTAATGTCACATTCGGAGAACCTAGTAGCATGTGCAGTGCAATTCATTGGTGGCCCACTGAACTAATGCATTTGTTTTCTAAATAGCAGCTGAGAAGGCCAAGAAAGAGGACTGGAATGGTGTACTGTGCAGTTGATGCAAAAGCTGGAGACAGAGAGGAAGAGTTGGTGGCAAGACGGTATGGTTAGGATGGTGATCTTCCTCCTGGCAAGAGACACCCAGCAGAGTTAATCAAGGTGCCGTATGAGTTGGCTGCAAACCAAAGGTTCTTACCATTGAGGATGCCCTTCTTTCAGTTATCAAACATATTATCATTGCCTTCTCCTTCACAGCTGCCTTTACGCAACTCTATCTATTCTATATATATATAAATGAAAAGTCACTGACTGACTGACTCACTCACTCACTCACTTAGACAATACCACTAGACTTAGAAGCGTGAAATTGGGGGGAGAGTGTTCATTCCATGTCAGAGGCACCAACTAAAAACCAATTTTTGGAAATTCCAACAAGAAGGGGGTAAAAAAGGGCACAACGTGTTTACCTCCTTATACTTCACATTGAAGAATCTCTGACTGATGGACACTCTTGACCAGGGGTCCTCAAACTTTTTAAACAGGGGGCCGGTTCACTGTCCCTCAGATACTGTCGGGGGCCGGACAAGAGGGGAGGTTTCTGGGGGGTGGTGGGTACTGGCAGGGCTAATGGGGGGTTTCTGGGGGTGGGGGTTACTAGCAGGGATAGTGGGGGGGTTTCTGGGGGTGGTGGGTACTGGCAGGGCTGGTGGGGGTTTCTTGGGGGTGGTGGGTGCTGGCAGGGCTGGTGGGGGTTCTGGGGGTGGTGGGTACTGGCAGGGCTAGTGGGGGATTCTGGGGGGTGGTGGGTACAGTCAGGGTTAGTGGGGGATTTTTGGGGGGTGAAGGCCTGTCAGGGATGGTGGGGAGTTTTTGGGGGGTGGAGGGCAGTGGTGGGCACCAGCAGGTTCGCACCTACTCTATAGAACCGGTTCTTAACAAGAGATAGTACATATAAAGTTTAAAAATAGCCATTTAAAAGTGGCTGCCAGATGGACAGAGAACCGGTTCTTAATTTCTTTGAAGCCCATCACTGGTGGAGGGGTACTGTCAGGGCTGGTGGGGGTTTCTTGGGGGTGGTGGGTGCTGGCAGGGCTGGTGGGGGTTCTGGGGGTGGTGGGTACTGGCAGGGCTAGTGGGGGGTTTCTGGGGGTGGGGGTACTGGCAGGGCTTCTGGGGTGTGGGGGTTACTGGCATGGCTGGTGGGGGTTCTCGGGGTGGTGGGTACTGGCAGGGCTAGTGGGGGGGTTTCTGGGGGCTGGGGGTTCTGGGGGTAGGGGTTACTGGCAGGACTAATAGGGGGTTTCTGGGGGGTGGGGTTACTGAAAGGCTGGTGGGGATCGGGGAAAGAAAGGGAGGCACTTACCTGGGGAGCCCTGTGGCCACCATCCAAGCCCCCTGGCTGGCCAGGGTAGCTGTGGATTAGGCGCTGCAGCTGTGCAGTCCCCCATCAAAGCCCCCTGGCCGGGCAAGGAAGCTGTGGATGGGGCGCTTCAGCTGCGCAGCCCCCCATCCAAGTCAAGTTCTTCCACTGGGCGAGCAGGTGGGCGGGCAAGCGAACAGACAGGCAGCCTCTTGCCATGGTGGGCACCCAGCCACTCAGCAACAGCGAAGCAGGGAGGGGGAGGAGCTGTGCCCTCAGGACAGCACAGCGCACACAGCAGCGTGCCAAATTTAAAATGGCAGCCGCCACCAAGCCTCTTTTCCCAGTGGCGGCCAACAAGCCTCAGCGGGCCGGATTGAGGGCCCTGGCGGGCCGTATCCGGCTCCCGGGCCGTAGTTTGAGGACCCCTGCTCTTGACCAATCCTGGACCTAGAAGTGTGAAATTTGGGGAGGGTACTCCTTCTGTGATGGAAGCTCCACCACGATACAGTTTCTAAAAATTTAACCTTTAAGGGGGTGAAAAGGGGTGCAATGTATTTTTGTATCATACTTAACATTGGAGACCGACTGACATCATCCAGCCAATTTGGTCTCCGGTGCCTGATCACTGGGAGGGAGGGTGCACTGGGGGGATGGTGCACATGGGGCGTTGATGCACGTGGAGGGATGTGGCTCATGGGGGTTGATCAGTGATGGGCCCAGCCTGGCCCAACAACCGGTTCCTCGGAAGTGGGCAGGGCCAGGCCAGGTCAGGGGGTGGGGCTGGGTCAGGGGGAAGGGCTGGGGTTAGGGGGCGGGGCTGGAAAAAATTAAATATAAAAAAAATTAAAAAAATTAAAAATTTAAAAAAATTAAAATTGACTGTCATGGGACTGTCATGGTTGTCATGGGACAACCTGAGTAGTCAGGTTGGGCTCTCAAGCTGCAGTTCCAGCCACTTTCCTGGGAGTAAGTCCCATTGACGATCATGGGACTTACTTCTGAGTAGTCAGATTGGGCTCTCAGGCTGCAGTGCCAGCCACTTTCCTGGGATAGGGTTGCAGCATCCCCAGAGCCCAGTCCTGTGCAGGTCTACTCAGAAGTAAGCCCTATTATAGCCAATGGGGCTTACCCCCAGGAAAGTGTGGATAGGGTTTCAGCATCCTCATAGCCCTGACCTGTGCAGCCCAGTCCTAACCATGTCTACTCAGAAGAAAGTCCCATTATAGACAGTGGGCTTACTCTCAGGAAAGTAGACAGGGCTGGAGGAATAGGGGACAAAAGCCCTGGAGGATCTCATCCTAACAACACTCAGGTGCTGCTCCTACAGGCTCCCAGACCTTTCTTAGCAGCTGTGGCTTCTAAGGAAGCCACTGAGGAAGGAGGAGGGAGTGGAGCTTCTGGGAAGACAGATCCAGAGACCCTTTAAGAGAAATTCAAACACACTTGCATGCAATTCAAAGATGACGGGCCCCTCTTAACAACCGGTTCGCTAACATCCTCCCCAAATTAACCAGCTGCTGCCCACCAGTGGGGTTGATGTGCATGGGGGTTGATGAACATGGGGGGTTGATGCGCATGGGGGATGATGTGCGTGGGGACAAGTGGAACTTGGGGGGAACACGGGATGTTAATGTGCATGGGGGATGATGTGCATGGGGAAGTGGTGCATGGGGGATGCGGTACATGGGGGATGATGTGCATGGGGGAGTTGATGCAGCGGATGGGCGGTTGATGTGTATGGGGTGTTGTTGCTCATGGGGGTTGATACACAAAGGGGGTGTTGAGCAATGGCGGATAGCGTAGGGTGTAGTTTACTCCCACAATGTGAGTACGTTTTGCTCGTCTATATAGAAAATTGAAAAGTTACTGGCTGATTCATCAACGCCCAACCAAAACTGCCAGACCTAAAACCATGAACTTTGGGGAGGGTGTTCCTTCCATGATAGAGGTACCCACTAAGAAAAGATTTTGGGAAATTCAAATTGGAAGAGGGTGAAAGGGGATGCAACGTGTTTTCATCCCTATACTTTACACGGAAGAATTGCTGACTGACAGGGTGACCATACAGAATGGAGAAAAGGATGCCCCTAGCTTTTGCTTTGCATAGAAGAGGGAATTTAGGCAGGTGCTGCCTTTTTAAACCTTTCTATTATGAGCTAAACCTGCCTATGTTCCCTCTTCTATGCAATGCTTAAAGGTAGAGACACTCTGTCCTCCGTTCTATATGGTCATCCTTCTGACTAAGAACTGATTTTTAAAAAACTGGGAAAAAAACTGGGAAAAACTGGATTTTTAAAAAACTGGGAAATAGGTTATTGGGAAAAGTACTAGTGCGTGTAAAACAGGTCAGAAGAATAATTAAGAGTCTTGGGGTTCCCTGGAAAGAGCCTCAAAAAAGCATGTTGCTTACCTTTCAGTCTACACTCATTATAACATTCCATCTGAGTTTCAAACCTATTATCATTACCTTCACAGCCAGTATAAGGAAAACCTCTACAGGACCTCACATAGAAATCATAATAATACTTAAGCTCAAGTCCTGTGCAAATGCCCATGTCAGGAAGCTATCTGCATTCTTGGGGCAATGAATCTGAAAACAAGAGAGAAGAAAACAAGTTTATCGTAAACCTCATGTCACATTTGGAGAGCCTAGTAGCAATTGCAGTGCAATGCAATGGTGCCCCTTGGGGAGAACACACTTGTTTTATAAATAGCAGACAAGAAGGCAAGAAAGGGATTGGAATGGTGTATTGTTCAGTCAATGCAAAACCTGGAGACGGAGAGGAAGTAGCTGGTGGCAAAACGGTATGGTTACGATGGTTAGGATGGTGATCATCCTCCCGGCAAGAGACACCCAGCAGAATTAATCATGGTGCTGAACTCAAATGGGGGATTTTCAACACACCGTCAGACAAGAATAGAACATCCTGACTAGAGAGAGGCAGCCGTGTTCAACCAGGGCAGATTGGTGGGTTTTGACCCAATTTTTCTGGGTCATGAAACTTGGGGAGGCTCTCAAGAAGACATCCAGCAACTGATATTCCCATGCCGGATACAGCAGAAGCCTTTTGACATCACTGCATCTCAGTGTGGGAATTTTGATAGGATTTTGCTGAAGAGACCCCTCCTTGCATCGCTGCAGTTCTGTGTGAAGCGGAATCTGAGAGACCTCTCAGATGTTCTCAGATGGGCAGTTTCACATAGAGAAAAGCAGTCCACAGATGACAGTACTGTTATTTACAAAAACAATAACAACAAGAAAACCTGAGCAAATTCTTACTGGAATTTGCACACTCCTGGATGCAGTCAGATTCTGTTTCAAAGTTCTTTGCATTGCCTTGTGGTGAGGCCCCTCACCCCTCTGAAGGTTTCACCAGTGAAAGGGTGAAGAAAAGAGATGCCTGGGAGGAGGTCCTAGAGAGGACAGGATGTAGCCATTTCAGAGCACAAGGAAGGGCTCTGGCTCTCCCCTGGAAGAGGAAAGAAAAGGGGAGGAGGGAGAAGAGGGATAAAAGGGAAAAAGAGCGGGAAAACAGGCAGTGGGTGTGGAGAAGCTGAAGGAGACACTACTGGAGATAGTGCTGGACACCTGCTGGTTCAAGGCCTGCCTGAAAGACAAATGGGAGAGGGTTAGTTGTATGCTTTTGTTGGACACTGACCTTTATGTTGATCTGGCAAAGAGAACAGAGGTCCTCATGTAAAAATCCTCTGCTTCTTGGTGAAGGAACTGGGAAAGAAAGAGAGACAATGGACACTGAGGAAGCATTGAATGTCAATAGCTGTTTATGAAACTAACTTGTTGAAATACAAAGAACCTGTTGATACTCACCTGGTGTCTCTTCTCTGGAGCTGTTGTGGTGTGATGCTGCTATGGCTGAAAAGAGGAAGGAACAACAGCACGAGGGGAACAGGGAGGATGGGTCTAAACCTGACATGCCTTCACAGCCACCATATAGGAATGGTTCACTCGTTTTTGTACTGACATCGTAGTAATAGCTCGGAAAGGCAGCTTTGCATCTTCCAACTTCTCTCGGAAGTGTGCATGTTTCCGGCAGAGCCTCTGCAGAGAAGAGGGTCATATGTTAAGCTACTGAGCACATACAACTCCCGGTCTGAAACTAAGAAAATTATTATTTTCAGGTATTGTGACACAAACCCCTGAGTGCCTTTCAGTCGGCATTTGTACAACCTTTCCTGTGGTCATTTTGGGGGTATGGAGAAGGCGATGGATCCAAGCCTTATCTTAGGCAGCCTCCTCTAGAAGTGGTCCAAGTCTGAGTAGACCCATTGGCACTGCTGCAGCCCCGCTGCAAGAAAGGGATGACCCTCTTCTTCCTCACAGTGCCACAGCAGCAGTCCCAATACTTGGGCTGGGTTCAGCACAGGTGACGACAGCCTGCCGTATATAGTGCAAGTTAGGACTGTGCTGTCAAAGTGCTCTCTTGCACAGCACAGTCCTAGGGATTTCTACTCAGAAGCATGTTCCAGTATATTCAGTGGGGCTTACTCCCAGGAAATTGCACAGGAAATTGTAGCCCACTTGTCAAAGCAAAATGATACCTACAGACAGTGCTTTTGGTTCTAGAAATAAAGGAAATAAAGGTGGGGTAATTACCATGAAGATGATTTACTGTATTTGTAATCATAGGTATGTCTTTTTTGGGGAGGTGGAGGTGCCTGTACTTACCACAGAGGTGCCGGTACTCAATCCGGTTAGTACCCCTCTCAAAAAGATGGAGAATTCTGGTTGAGAGTGTTTTCTAGTCCCAACCCCTCCAATCCCTCCCATTATCCAAATGACGCCCGAAGAGAGGAAGAGTTGCAGATATGATAGAGGACTCCTGCAGAGGACTAGCATGGAACTCCTACCTGCATCCTGAATAGAAATCCCCAGCAATTCAAACCAGTTTCCCAGGAGGCCCAGTATGAGGACCAATAAAATAGTCTTACTGTGCTGCATGATGGCCATTTGTTTTGACTGTCTGCTGCCCATTAAAGCTGCTTTATGTTGTGGGTCATAAGGAAGGGAAGCAAAGGTATTCAGGCAGCAAAGAGAAGAAATTTTATACCAGAAAGATTAGGTTGCATTTAGGAAAACTTCCTTTACTATTCCATGCTAACCCCTTCTAAGTACCCAACTGAGTGAAAAGGGGACAGTACCTAACTATCTGCAGTACCTAACCAAGCTGAAAATGAGGACAAAATGGTGTGGAACACTTCCCTTCAATCTAAGATATAGGGAAGGAGGGACCAGCCATGGCTCATTGGCCATACCATGATTGTGGCTTGTGTGTTGTGTAGCTGTGTAACCACAACTCATCAATCTTTCCATTCCCTTAGTGATGTAGGACAGTAATTGCGTGTCTGTCCACTGTCCTAATCATCTCGGAGGAGTGGCACAGAAGTGTCTTATGGCACTTTTGTGACACCCCCAGATCAGCACAGGACTTATTTGCAGCTTAGTATGGCTTGACTGGAGGTTGGAAATGCAGGCTTAGTGATTTAACTGTCCTGGTTCCTCATTCTCATTTGGCAATCTCCAAATTCATTGGACAAGACACAAGAGCATGTTGCCCATGCACACACTTCACATCAAAAGCCATCTTCACGAAATAATCCTTAAAGACAAATTAATCCTTAAACCAAACTAGGCCAGCACAACGCACTCATACCCCCGTTCCCATGGTGGTGCGTGGAGGCCATACAAGTCTGTGCAGTGGGTTAACCGCCCCCAGATGTGGCGCAGAAGTGCCCTATGGCAATTGTGTGACATGCCTGGGCCATCACAGGACTTGTGAGATGGAGGCCCGAGATCCCAGCCCGAGCTGAGTGCCAAATCCGCTACATTTGGCCCTCTTCTTGGCCCAGAAGAGGATGGAGTGGCTGATGAGCAGGATCCGAGTCCAGGTTCCTCCTACGAGGGAAAGAAAAAACATAGCCACATTAGAATGCAACAAACAGCACTCCAGGCCAAAACATCAACCAGAAAGATTGGTTGATGACCAAGCCCTAACAGTCAGTCAATGGGCCGGGGATGCCGACCCAAGCCCCTACTCTAAGCGCAGCCCGAAGGCCCAACACATTCGGGCTATGCCCGACAAGTTGCAACCCTATGCAGGGCGCAACACCAGTAGACCCGTGCCGGCGCCAGCCGGGCTGCTTACATCACAGTTTGGGCACAAGCCCATATAACAACAAGCCAAGCTGACGCCAGCAAGGCAAGGGCTTTCACAACTGTCGGCACCACCTACTGTCAACTGGGACAACAGTCCCTTAAAAATTATGGGGAAGCCAACCCTGGCAATACACAGGCTCTTAAAGCGAAATGCTGGCCCGACCCTTGTCCATCTATGATAAGAGGCCCCCCCCAAAAAAAGAAAATTAACAATAAAGCCAACCGCTGTCGATACCTCCAGCTACACCTATAGGCCTTGGATCAAAAATTACCCCATAGGTAAAACAAACTGGAGCCAAAACTCAAACATCTTGTCCTCCTAACCCAGATTAGAGGTATCAGACTACCTTGTGTCCCATCCTAAATTAAGAGTGACTGACATGCCCATCGCACTGGGTGCACCTAAGGGCACAGCAGACCACTTCCTACCTCGTTTCCCCTATGGGATGCCCCTCAGATTTCCCCTGGGTGAAAGGCCACAAAGACTCACCTTAAAGTCTCACACACGGGCCAGAAGTTGATGAAACTCCAAACAGCTGAAAACCACCCATCCTATACATACAAATGCAAATATGCAAAGCTGCCTGAAAAAGCAGGTAAGGTTGCAAAGCCACCGATGAGCCTTATCCTCATTATGCCGTCCGAAACTCCCACCATGGTGATAACAAATACTGATGTTAATGCAAAATTACAAGGTGCCATAATAGTCATGATAGCCAGACACCGAAGGGAGCGGGACCACCACGAGCTAACTGGTCCACTAACCTCTGCTGTGGACAAAACCATGCATCCACTAATTGCTGGTGTGCTTAGAAAAAATACCGAAATCGCCTGATAAAGGCAGCAACGGCAGCCAAACTATAATGGAGTGCATAGCTCTCTGGAAGCTAAACTCCTCAGCAGGCCTTACCTACATTTCTTACACTCATTAAGATGAAGATACATAACCAAAGATGCCTGAGAAAGGCATCTAAGGTGGCAGAGCCCCCACTGAGCTTCATACACAGGAGTATAAATCCTACCTTACCCGAGAAAGTACATCAACCCCAAATTCTATTGCACATCCTTCATTTAATCCATTCTGAGTAGATAGCCACTCATTCCTCCACTACAAATATGAATGAATATCAGAGGAAAGCATTTGCTAACCTGTCACAAAAGGATTGGGCCAGCATAGAGTTTAAAACTCCTTAAGATAAGCTCCCCTTCAGGTGATATAGATGTGGGACACAATTAATGCACCCACTAATCAAGTTAGCCCCGCTACCAGATGTATATATAGCTGCAAAGAGCCCTTTAAACCAGCACATAAAGCGCCGGAGCCCACATTAGGCGTAATGCTGCAGCTGCAGACGAAAACCCCAATTATGTGCCATACCAGAAGATATAAGCATGCCTAAGCAGAAAAGTTGCCTGCAAACCATACCCCTAAAATAACTGAGCAGCCAGGAGCTTATTGCTCAACATGAAGCTAGGCCTCACTGTGTGAGAGCCACACCCTCTGTGGGTATAATTATAAAAGTAAAATAAATGAGTAGCAAAGCAACAATCATATAATGTGCAAGTAGTAGCGAATATATATAATTAGTTAAATCGCTCAATATATAATCAGTGAATACAATCATCACGATGACAAACAGCAATGGGGACAATGAGTCCCCCTGGAAGATTCCCCATCTAATGTTGACAAGTCCATAGCTTTCATTGGCTACGGATAATTCTGTCTTCCAGAGTTTCATTGCGTTTCCAATGAAATGTGTAAGATTTTTGTTGACCCCGATGGACTCCAGACATTTTATGATCCAGCTGTGTGGCAGTGAATCAAAGGCTTTTCTATAGTCAATCCAAGCCACGTGCAGATTGGTTTTCCGGCTTTTACAATTCCCCAGTATCATTTTATCAATCAGGAGCTGGTCTTTTGTGCCTCTGCTTCTCCGTTTATTGCCTTTCTGCTCCACTGGTAAGATGTTATTTCCTTTCAAGTAATCCTGAATCCTGTCAGCTATGATGCCTCTCAACAGCTTGAGCATGGTGGGTAGACACGTTGTTGGCCTGAAGTTTCCTGGTGCTATCCCTTTTGCTGGATCCTTCTGTATTAGTAGAGTCCTTCCAGTTGTTAACCACTGGCTGATGTTATCTGTTCGTAGCATTTTATTAAATAGTTCAGCCATTTTTCCATGCAGGCTAGTCAGGTACTTGAGCCAGAACCCATGGAGCTGATCATTACCAGGTGAAGTCCAGTTTTTAACTCTTTTCACTCTCTGTCTGATCATTTCAGCTGTTATTTCCATCTGTTCCATTTTGTTCTTGGAGAATTGTTCTTCAAACTCTTTTATCCACCCAGCATCTCTGTTGTAATCTTTCTCGGTTTCCCATAAGTTTTTCCAGAGTTGAGTAGTCTCATTTTTCTCAGGTTTTATTACTTTTATATCTGCTTTCTGATTCAGCGCCTGGTAGAACCGCCTTTGATGTGACTGGAACATTTGATTTTGTCTGTACTGGATGATTCTGTACTGGACTGATTCTGGCTTCATATCTTTCCATTTTTCTGGCTGTTGCTGTTATCTGCTGTTATCTGCTGCTGATTTGTTTGTTCAATAGATGTTATGTAAGTTGTTGCAAGTGCAGCATTGGCGTCTTTTATTAGTGGTGCCAGGTGCTTTCTGGGTATATGTTTCAGGACTTGAAGCCTTGTCCTTTCTGCATTTGAGGCAGCATGGGTCAGGATTTTATCTTTCAGTTCTTGTCAGGAATAGTCAGTATTCCTGGCAACTCACCAAGACCTTCAGATTTTTGCTCAGCTTCACACAAAATGTCTATGCTTTCTTCTGGTTTAGTGCGTCCCTGTATGGGAGCTTCTCCCACAGTCACTACAGAAGTCGGCTGTTCTTCAGTTTTGCAGCTTTTCCTTATTTCTTCCAGTTCAACATCACTGAAGATCTGATTCCGGACTATGAGTTGTCTCTGGTCAGCCAGTCTAAGATGGGTTGTATTTGAATGGAGGAATTCTTGGATCAGAGTTGGTACATCCTTTTCTGGTAGCCATACTTTTCAGGTTCTGAGTTGTAGTAGCACTTCATGATGATACGATTCTCTAACATTGAGTATTTCTGCCGCTTTTGTGGTTGTCGACAAAATTATTATTATTATTATTATTATTATTATTATTATTATTATTATTATTATTAATTTACCTCTAGCTCTTACTATTAATTTACTGCCTGTCTCATTATTTATTTATTTATTTATTTATCTATTTATTTATCTATCTCTAACTCTCATTATATACTAGCAAAAGTGTACCCGTGTTGCAGGAGTAAAATTCCCCGTACGCCATCCCCCCACTGCGCATCAACCCTCCATGCGCAACATCCCCGATGTTCATCCAACCCATGCATATCAACCCCCCCGCGCACATAAGCCTCCCTGCACATATCATCCCTTTGTGCTTATCAGTCCCCCATGCACAAAATCCCTCCATGCACATCAGTCCCCCATGCACATCAGTCCATGTGCATCATCTCCATGCACAACACCCCCCTTCGACAACAGCCTCCCATGAGCAACCGCCCCCCATGCACAGCATCCTCCCCAATGAAATCCCTCCCTCCAAATAACATCCCCCCAGTGCACCGGGCACCGAGCACCAAATTGGCTGGATGTTGGTCAGTCTTCCATGTTAAGTATAGGACAAAAACAATTTGCACCCCTTTTCAGCCCCTTAAGGGTTAAATTTCTCCACATTAGTTTTTGGTGGGTGTTCATGTGACGGAAGGAACACCCTCCCCAAATTTCACGCTTCTAGGTCTGGTGGTTAGGGCAGAACATCCCTCAGTCATTGATTCTTCAAAGCAAAGTATAAGGAGGAAAACGCTTTGCGCCACTTTTCGTCCCCTTCCGGTTGGAATTTCCAAAAACCGGTTCTTAGTGCTCCCCTCGGTCACAGAAGGAACACGCTCCCCACTCCCAAAATTTCACACTTCTAGGCCCGGCAGTTTTGGCAGGGAGTTGATCAGTTAGTCAGTGACTTTTCTCTTAGATAGATAGACAGATAGATAGATAGATAGATAGATAGATAGATAGATAGATAGATAGATAGATAGATAGATAGATAGATAGATAGATAGATAATTTATGAATTACAGAAAACTACATGCTTCTTGTGCGAAAGAAAAAGGAGGACAAAAATTTTTTCGAGGACACAAGGACAAAAAGAGGGCATGTCCTGGAAAAATGGCATATGGTCACCTATACCCATACTGGTCACCCATAGCCATACTAGTGTGCTGGCAGTGCAACATGGCACAGTGGTTGACAATATGTGAGATAGATTGCAATCCGAAAGACACTTTCCTGGGAGTAAGACCTATTGAACACAACAGGGCTTACTTCTAAGTAGACATGTTAGGATTGTGCTCTTTATGGTTAGGTAGCAAGAATGAGGCCTGGAAGATCGAGGTTTACAACCCCACTTCCTTCCCTGGTGACCTTGAGCCACTCATTCTAAGCCTGACCTACCTTGCAGGATTGTTGTGACTGTAAAAGCTTAGTGAGATGCATGGGAACGGCTCTGTTTACCGGCAGTGCATCTGCTCTGCATGACTTCCTCAAGCCAGATCTCATGCATGCCTACTCAGAAGCATCTCCATTCAATTCAATGTGAGGACTCCCAGGAAAGTGCTTCCTGAGCCTGATTTTTCTGTCCCTCGCTTAGTATGACCAGCTGTGGGTGGCAGCAGGAATTCAGGGGTGCAGGAAGGTGTCTCCCCTTGCATTGCACCCAAATATGCACCTGGCCCTGCTGCAGCCTCCCCCCCCCCCATTGCTTGGTACATCCCCCATGCATGAGGCTTAGTCTATCCTCTAGCTGCTGGATCCCCACCTGGTGGCACATGTGCAGAAGCAGCGCAGGCAGCCAGAGCCCAGGCAGGGGCAGCGCTTGATGATTCCAGCCAGTCAGCATCCCCAAGGACTGTGTGGGCCAGTTAAGGCGGTTGTAGTCAAAGGCGTGCAGGGCTCGACCTGCGAACGCCACATCCAGTTCCCAGTAGTGGCAGCAGCAAAATGGCGCCCGCCTGGTAGCCCACGGTAGCGGGAGCAGCAGTGCCATCTCTGACCACTGCAAGTCTACCGGAACTAGCCTTTGTCTAGGCTTTGTTTCACAGGCTAAGCACCTCGCATGACGCGAAGATCGATGTGACCGTTTCCAGAGGACCGGGGCCCCACTCTCGGCATTAACAGAGCAGGGCTGCGAACGGGGGCTCCAGCAGGGTCCCTCTGGTGACTCTCATTGAGGGGTTCACCGCCGAAGGGCTCCAGCTAACAACACCCACTGTTGGGGGGGAGGCACCTCGCCTCATAGCCCGACACCCACCGCCACCAGCACTCCAGGGCCGCCTCCCTCAGCATGGACCAGGTTCGAGTCCTGCCTCAGCCCCTCATGACCTCCTCTTCTATCTGTGGTAGGGGAGAGGGGCAGTCAGGCAGATAACAGTTCCCCTACTCCCCCTCACTCCTCATGACAGGGTTAAATTCCATCTAAGCAATTTCTTCTCAGACTCCAAGAGGGGTCCTGAACTGTCAGTAACAGTAGAAGCTTCTCCCTTACCCCAATGTAAGGCTACAGCAGTTTGTATGGAACTCCTCAGATTTAGTCCACTTCTGGAGGTGGCCTAAGTCCAAGGAGACAGGAGTGGCACCTCCACTTCTGGAGGTGGCCTAAGTCCAAGGAGACAGGAGTGGCAGTGCACTGCTCCTGCCTGCCCTGGGGACAAGGTCAGGATCTGACATATGATGGAACCTGTCCCTGGCCCCCTACTCCCCTTCCAGCTCCTCCTCTCTTTTGTGTCATTCCTATGTGATTGTTTTCCTATGTGATGTTATGGTGAGTGACCCCAAGTTGTACTCAAAGGTAGAACCTCAAAACAACACCTAGTTCCCAGACATGTGGGGAACAGCAACAGTTGGGCCATGATGGAGCTGTCATGCTCTGAGATCTTGGAGAAAAAAATTCAGGAAGCTCAATCTATGTGCTGGGAAAGAAACAAAACTAGAGCATACAAAATATGTCAACTAGGCAGGCAGGGCTACAACTAGATTAATCTCTCTTTTTCAGTATTCTTGTTATAAGGACAGAAAGGCACTATTTCAAGAGGGGCTCCTCTATATATTCAGCAGTGGACAGATTCACTGTCCCTTTTCACTCCAGCACTACTTTGCTAATGCTAGTTTTCAGGTGTTTCTTCTAAATCTTTTTAGATGATGATGATGATGATGATGATGATGATGATAAGATGCAAGACTTATGAATAGAAGGTCAGTATTTTGGCCAGTTGCATTACAGCCCTAGGAGAGTTGCTGAGAAGCATGAAGGCTCAGTTAATAATTTCCCCATTAATAATAGAAGCAACTAATGATCTTGGAAATGATGTTTGCAGAGGCTTATTTCAGGGATCTGAAGGAAGAAAAGAAACACCTTTTTAATATAGTTTTAAAATAAAAATGACTAAATACATTTTGGGGCAAAAACTATTCCTCAAATACAGTACATGAACACCAGAGATGACAAGATGTGTTTATGGATACGGAACACATTTATTTCATGTACATTGTTTTAGCCCTAAGAATGTGAAATGAAAGCTACATTGACAGATTCACACCAGTCCATAACTTGCTCCTCTTCAACCGTTTTTGTGGAATAATTACCAACAAATAAAAGAAAACACATGAATTTGGGAACCTATTGCTGTTCCCTCCCAGAACTTCCTGTGGTCCAAACAGACTGTCATTCTAAAACATGTTCTGGTCTCTCCACATTGCTCCTTTACTATGAAGAGTTTGCTTTTGTTATGAGAAATGCTCTCTTACTATATTTGTCATTAATTTTATCCTGTTACACAGAAGGTTTCATCATCACAAAATCAACCTCAGCAGGAATATGTTTTTCCCATAAGCATCAGTCTTACAGGTCAAGCTGAAGGCTTATCAAGGCCTGACCCTTACAGTAGCCCCTGACTGTGTTACTCTGGACTAGGCAGCCCATTGCCTTGCTAATAGTCAGTACTCAGACAAGTGATCAATGCTCTTTTCAGATCCTATAGTTTGGTTCCTGTCTAGATAGCCCAGGAAATATTCAAAAGGATTAACCAAAAAACAAGCAGTCAGTAGACAAGGGCCAGAATATGTATAAAAAGTTATAGTTTGGGCTCAGTAAGGGTGTGGAGTGGTCCCCACCAGTGATGGGCCCAGCCTAGCCCAAGAACCGGTTCCCTGGAAGTGGGTGAGGCCAGGCGAGGTCAGGGGGTGTGGCCGAGGTCAGGGGGCTTGGCCGGGTCAAGGGGCGTGGCTGGGGAGAATTTAAAGGGGAAATTTTTTTTAATCTAAAAATTAAAAAATTATTTTTTTAAATCTAAGTTTTTGTTAGTGCCCCCAGCAACCTTAACCACACTTTCCTAGGAGTAAGCCACACTGACTGTCATGAGACTTACTTCTGAGTAGACCTGCATAGGATGGGGTTCTGAGGCTGCAGTCCTCTCCACACTGACCTGGGAGTAAGTTCCATTGACGAGCATGGTGCTTACTTCTGAGTAGACACGCATAGGATTGGGGTCTCAGGCTGAAATCATACCCTCACTGACCTGGGAGTAAGTCCTATTGAACAACATGGTGCTTACTTCTGAGTAGACACGCAATAGGATGGGGCTTTCAGGCTGAAATCATAACCTCACTGCCCTGGGAGTAAGTCCCATTGACGAACATGGTGCTTACTTCAGAGTAGACATGCTAGGATGCTCCCAGGCTGCAGTGCCAGCCTCCCCTCCACACTTTCCTTGGAGTAAGCCCCATTGACGATCATGGTGCTTACTTCAGAGTAGACATGCTAGGATGCTCCCAGGCATGCTAGGATCCTAGGATGCTAGGATGCTCCCAGACATGCTAGGATGCTCCCAGGCATGCTAGGATCCCAGCATGCTAGGATGCTTCCAGGTCGCAGTGCCAGCCTCCCTTCCACACTTTCCTTGGAGTAAGCCCCATTGACAATCATGGTGCTTATTTCAGAATAGACCTGCTCTGAGGCTGCAGTCCTCAGATGGGGTTCTGAGATGATGATGATGATGATGATGATGATGATGATGATGAGTCCTCTGCAGATGGGGCTATGAGGCTGCAGTCCTCTCCACACTGGCCTGGGAGTAAGTCCCACTGACTATACTGGGGTTTACTTCTGAGTAGACCTGAATAGGATGGGGCTGTGAGGCTGCAGTCCTCTCCACACTCAGCCTCCCTGGCCAGCCGGGAGAGGCTGACGCTGATGCTTCTCAGCCTCCTGGGCTGGGAGACTGGGAGGGCTCAGAACCGGTCCTCATGATCCCCCCCCCCTGCTGCTGCCAGCTCTCCAGCGGCAGGGGATTTGGAAGAACAGGTCCCCGAGAACAGGAGCAATCCCCCTTGTGCCCACCATTGGTCCCCACCAAGTTGGACACACTCTCTCTCTCTCTCTCTCTCTCTCTGTGTATGTGTGTGTGTGTGTGTGTGTGTGTGTGTGTGCGTGCGTGCGTGCGTGTGTGTGTGTGTGTGTGTGTGTGTATGTGTCTCACCCCAAAGATGGCCAGACCAGATCATGAAAGTATGAGCTCTCGGGATGGGTAATATGGCATCTTGACCCCCCTTTTTCCTACTCTCCTACTTTCTTTTTATTGTTTGTAATAGATTAGCTAGCTCAGCATAGAACTTGATTGACTGTATTCATTGTTATTTTGTTTAGTCTTGCTGTGATTGTTCTTAATAAAGTTTGCTAAAATATACCTTCTAAAGCTCATCCTTCTACAAAGGTTATCTGTGGTGACGCTGTTTGATGAATAGTCCAGCCCTATCCTTATGAGCAAAGAGAGGCAGTGCCTAATTCCCCTACAAAAATATTGTATGCTGCTCTTTTGGGAACACTTTTTCCTCCCCACCCCAGGAGGCCAGAGTGGCTTTGACTTTTTAGAAAAGCAGCAATCAGGAGAATGGCTGTTGGGTCTATAGCAGGAAGACTTTGCCCTGCCCTGTTCCTCCACCAAGGATATACCCTTTTCTCTATATAGAGATAAAATTGAAAAGTCACTGGCTGACTCACTGACTGACTCATCAACACTCTGCCAAAATCACCAGACCTAGAAGCATGAAATTAGGGGAGGGTGTTCCTTCCATGACAGAGGCACCCACTAAGAACCAGTTTTTGGAAATTCCAACTAGAAGGGGGGTGATAAGGGGCTCAACGCATTTTCCTCCCTGTACTTTACATTGAAGAATCCCTGCCTGATGGAAACTCAGATCCAACCTCTGGACCTAGAAGCATAAAATTTGGGGAGCCTATTCTTTCCATGATGGAAGCACCCACCAAGATCCAATTTCTGGAAATTTAACCCTAAGTGGCTGAAAGGGGTACAATACGTTTTCTTGTATTTCTTACGTGGTGCCCCGTTGTACTCAGCGCCTGGTGTCCCTTGCCTGGTGTCCAGTGGTGCCATTGGTGTGTGCTTTCCACTAGGAGACAGTGCCCAGTGGTGCCTTCAGGGATGAGTGGTCGCTAGTACAGATGGCCAGAGCCCATGGCCAAATGGTGCCCAGAGGTGCATGCTTTTGTATCTGCTGCGCACTGGTGTGTGGTGGTGCCTGCTGGTGCCAAGTGGTGCCCACTGCCAGATAGTGTCTGCTGATACCGAGGAGTGCCTCGTGCAAAGTAGGTGTACTCAGTGGTGCCTGCTGCCCACTAGGAGGTGCCTATAGGGATGAGTGGTCACTAGTAAAGATGGCCAGTGCCCACGGCCAATTGGTGCCCAGAGGTGCATGCTGCTCACTTGTGTCTGCGGCCCACTGGTGTGTGGTAGCACCAGCTGGTGCCCAGTGGTGCCCACTGCCAGATGGTGCCTGCTTCTGCTGGTGCTCAGGAGTGCCTGGAATCTGGTGGTGACTGGTGGTGGCCGTTGCCACCCACTGGTGCCCATTACCTACTGATGTCCATTGCTTGTTGGTGCCTACTGGTTCCTGCTGCCCAGTGCCACCCAATGGTGCCTGGTAGGGATGCACAGTGCTCTGTAGGGATGCCTGCTGGTGCCTGATGTTGTCTGCCACTGCCCCCTGGTACCCTATGGTGCCGGTCCCTGTCATTTTCCAGTGGTGCCAATGCCTGCTGGTGCCTGCCACCTGGTGTCACAGCCTAGTGTCCAGCAGTGCCAGCCATTCCCAGAACACACAAATATTCTTGAAATTTTACTTCTGCAATGGTGGCTCCATTCCACTAGTCCCCTGATAAAGTTCCAGATAAGGGTGTTGGAACATATTTTATTTCATGTACATTGTTTTAGCCATAAGAATGTATAATGAAAGCTACAGTGATAGGTTCATACCAGCCGGTAACTTGCTGGAAGCAGGAAAAATGCTCAATCTCTACTGCGCAATTGAAAATACAATTTGTGATATGTTTTCCTTATTGACCAGATGAAAGAGGATGAAGCAGGGAACCAATTGATCCCTCCCAGAACTTCCCATGATCCAAACTGATTGTCATTCCAAAACATTTTCTAGTTTCTCCACATTGTTCATTTACTTTGAAGGGTTTGCTTTTTCATCACCAACCCAGGAGGCCGGAGTGGCTTTGACTTTTTAGAAAAGCAGCAACAGGAGAATGGCGACTTCCACTTGGGTCTACAGCAGGAAGACTGTCCTGTTCCACCACCAAGGATATACCCTCTTCCAGAGGGGCAAAAGACGTTATTGGGCAAACTTACTACTGCATGTTAAACAGGTCAGAAGAACAATTAAGATTCTTGGGGTTCCCTGGAAAGAGCCTCAAAAATACATGTTAATAAGGTTTCGCTTGACACTCTTTTTCGCATTCCATTCTCGTGTTAAACCTATTGGGATCACAGCCATTATCAGGAAGCAGTTGACAGCGCTGATACCTCATATCATAAGCAAAGTTAATTTCGTTGATAATGGGACAGCCTACGCGAATTGGAGCTGTGCATTTCTCGGGCAGCGCCATATCTGAAAACAAGAGAGAAGAAAACAGGTTCATCATAAACCTTCTACTGTCACGTTTGGAGAGCCTAGTAGCATTTGCAGTGCAATGCAATGGTGGCCCATGGGGAGAACACACTTGTTTTCTAAATAGCAGCTGATTGGTGGGTTTTGACCCAATTTTTCTGGGTCATGAAACTTGGGGAGCCTCTCAAGGAGACATCCAGCAACTTAGATTCCCATGTTGGATACAGCAGAAGCCTTTTGACATCACTGCATCACAGTGTGGGAATATTGATAGGATTTTGGTAAAGAGGCCCATCCTTGCATCGCTGCCAGCTGCATTTCTGTGTGAAGTGGAATCTGAGAGACCTCTCAGATGTTCTCAGATGGGCACAGAGGGAAGCAATCTATAGTTTCTACACTGTTCTCTCCGCCCCCCAAAAAGATTGAGCAAATTATGAATGGAATTTGCACACTCTCTCCTGGATGCGATCAGATTCTTTTGTCGAAGTTACTGTATTTACTCAAATCTAATGCGCCATTGAATCTAATGAGCACATGATACTTACAGTCAAAACACAGCATTTACTCAAATCTAATTAACCATCAAATCTAATGCACACCCTGATTTTGGTGACTGAATTCGGCTGAAAAGCGTGAGCATTGTATTTGAGTAAATACAGTATTTTCATTGCCTCAACCGCCTCCATATATGAAGGGCTCACAGTTGTTCTTATTGACATCATAGTAATAGCATCGAAAGGAAGCTTTGCATCTTCCCACCTTTCTCGGAAGTGCGCATCTTTCAAGCAGAGCCTCTGCAGGGGAAGATCACATACTAGCCTACTCTGCGCATAAAACTCCCTGACTGAAACTCAGAAAAGTGATATTTTGAGGTACTGCAACACTAACCCTTGAGTTCCTTTCAACTGGCATTTGAACAACCTTCCCAGTGGTTGTTTTGGGCTGTGGAGCAGCAGGTGGAGCTCAGATCCTACACATTTGCCAGATCCAAGCCTTATCTCAGGCAGCATCTGCTGCTCCTGTCTGCTCAGACATCTGTGCAGCTGGCCCAAGTCTGAGTAGATCCATTGGCACTGCTGCAGCCCTACCGTGGGGAAGGGACAATCCTCTCCTTCCCAGCAGTACCACAGCAGCAGTCCAGATCTTTTCACTGGATTCAGTGCTGGTGAAGACAGTCTGCCTGGTCCAGCACAAGTGAGGATTGTGCTGTCAGAGCGCTGTGGACAATCCCGATTCTGGGGGATTTTGTTCACATCCTGGCAAATGGGACAGAGCGTCTTGCTCCAGTTTGGTGGAAGAGAATTATGGCAACCCTACCCTATGGCAACCCAACCCTAACCTTCTCAAAGCTAGCTGAGAACCTTTACTAGTTCCTACACCGCCCACAGTCCAGTGGTGGGTTTCAGGGGGTTCTCACATGTTCTATACAACCCTCTGCTAATGAGTGCCTGGTTCTGAGAACCGGTAACCAATGGGACACAGAACCTGCTGTTAATTTAGGTTATTAGGACAATGAACCTGATGTTAATTTATTTGAATCCCACCACTGCGCCCACCCCTTCCATTATCCAGATGATGCCCAGAGAGAGAAAGGGTTGCAGGAGGACTACAGAGTCTAGCATGGAACTTCTACCTGCATCCTGAATAGAAACCCCCAGAAAGTCAAACCAGTTCGCCAGGATGCCCAGCACCAATACAAAGAAGACCATCTGATTGCACTTCATGATGGCTGCCCAGTATGACAGCCCCCTGCTCATCGCAGTTGCTTTATGTTGTGGGTCATAAGGAAGTGAAGGGGGCAATTAGGCACCAAATGTAATTCTCAAGTACATGCTGGGGAGACCGCGTTGCATTTATGAATATTTTGATTACTATTCCATGTCAGGAAGTACCCAACTGAGCGAAAAGGAGCAGTATACCTAACCAGGCTGAAAAAGGAAATAAAATGGTACAGAATCTGAGATATGGTGGGGAAGAAGTGATGGCTCATTAGCCATAATTGTGAATATATCCCTAACCGAACCGCCCAAGCCGGTAATGTAATGAAATTCAAAAGCTGTGTCCCAGAACCATTACTAGATGTGCTGTTACCACCTGATCAGTAGAACACCTTGCTGTTTTCATTCCTCTCTGGGACATGGGGAGTAGCCTTCGTCCTTAACATTGGATCAGGGTGACCATAGATCATAACCCCAAAAATGAGGACAAGTTCCTCCAAAATGTAGGACACCCAAGAAAAATGAATGTAGGCGAAGAAAAATGAAAAAAGATAAATGCTAAAAGCACTCATATACAGTGGCGCCTCACGTAAAGAATGCCTCACGTAAAGTGCGTTTCACATTAGAAACAAAAATTTCTCTAGGATTCTGCTTCACGTAAAGAACACATTCATTGGCAGTTGGGGCAGACGCGCTGGCCGGCAGCCTGTTTAAAAAGCGTCAGGGCTGCCTAGCGCACCTGCCCATGGTGAAAGCAACACTTCCATGCTGTTCCTCCTGTGGCCGGAGGGAGAGAAGAGCAGTGAAGAAGAGGGAAGCTGCTCAGGGTAGCCAGAAGGGAGCAGGCGAGAGAGAGGCTGAGGATGGAGAGAAGGAGAAAGTGGGGAGACACTTTGAAAGTGTCTTGGATTGCAGCCTCCTAACCATGCCTACCCAGAAGTATGCCCCATTGTGTTAAATGGGTCTTACTCCCAGGAAAGTGTCTTTAGGACTGCAGCCTAAGTAGATTTCATAAGATCATGCACACTGAATGCATGTTTTGAATTCAGTCCCAGTGTTCTTTCATCATTTTTACCTGCAGTTAATATTTTTATATGAATTTTTTTTGGGGGGGTGGGGTGGGGTGGAACCAATCGTCTGAGTTTCCATTATTTCCTATGGGAAAATCCGCTTCACGAAAAGAATGTTTCACGTAAAGAACATGCCTCTGGAACAAATTAAATTTGTAGGCATCAGTAGGTAATGGGCACCAGTGGGTGGCAATGGTCACCACCAGTCACCACCGTATACCAGGCACTCCTGGGCATCGGCAGGCAGCATCTGGCAGTGAGAAATTAGAAAAGTAGTGCTGGAGTGTAAAGGGACAGTGATTGTGTCCACTGCTAAATATATAGAGGAGCCCCTTTTGAAATAGTGTCTTTCTGTCCATTTAACAAGAATACTGAAAAAGAGAGATGAATCGAGTTGTAGCCCTGCCTGCCTAGTTGACATATTTTGTATGCTCTAGAACAGCGTTTCTCAAAGTGGGGGACCCCTTTGGGGGTCGCCAAGAGCTTTCCTGGGGGTCGCCTAAAGAACCCTGGTGCAGGAGGCCAGGCCAGGCTTGCCAGACCTCTGGCTGTAGCTGCGCGCGCACTGGGGCTGACTGACAGCCTCAGGGCCCAATCCTACGCATGCCTACTCTGAAATAAATCCCATTATATTCAGGGGGGCCTTTACTCCCATGTAAATGTGGATAGGATTGCAGCCTCAGGGCCCAATCCTATGCATGCCGACTCTGAAATAAATCCCATTGTGTCCAATGTGTGCATAGAACACATTTCATTTGTAACAATGAAAATACATCCTGCATAGCGGATATTTACATTACGATTCATAACATTAGCAAAATTACAGTTATAAAGTAGCAAGGAAAATAATTTTATGTTTGGGGGTCCCCACAACATGAGGAACTTATAAAGGGGTCACGGCATTAGGAAGACTGAGAACCACTGCTCTAGAATTAGTTTGTTTCTTTCCCAGCACATAGATTGAGCTTCCTGAATTTTTTTCTCCAAGCCTCATGCATGGAGGATGCACCAACCAGGGGTGGGGGTGGGGGGGGGGCTGAAGCAGAGCCAGGTGCACCTTTGGGTGCAATGCAAAGGGAGACACCTTTCTGCACCCCTGAATTCCTGCTGCCACCCACAGCTGGTCAGACTTAGCCAGGGGCAGAAAAATCAGGCTCAGGAAGCACTTTCCTGGGAGTCATCCCACTGAATGGAATGCAGATGCTTCTGAGTAGGGATGCATGAGATCTGGCTTGTGCAAGTCATGGGCATGTGCAGATGCACTGCCGGTAGACAGAGCTGTTCCCATGCAGCTCAGTAAGCTTTTATAGTCACAACAACCCTGCAGGGTAGGTCAGGCTTAGAATGAGTGGCTCAAGGTCGCCAGGGAAGCAAGTAGGCTTGTAAACCTTGATCTTCCAGGCCTCATTCCTGCTCCCTAACCGTAAAGAGCACAATCCTAACATGTCTGCTTAGATGTAAGCTCCATTGTGTTCAATACGTCTTACTCCAGGAAAGTGTCTTTCGGAATGTCTTTTTGGGAGGGTGTTTCTTCCGTGACCGTGGGGAGCACTAAGAACCGGTTTTTGGAAATTTCAGCTGGAAGGGGGTGAAAAGGGGCGCAACACGTTTTCATCCCTATACTTTGCATTGAAGAATTGATGACTTATCAACATTCCACCCCAACCCCCAGACCGAGAAGCATGGAATTCTGGGAGGGATCCTTCTGTCACCTGAACACCCACCAAGAACCATGTGGAGAAATTTAACCCTTCAGGGGTTGAAAAGGGGTGCAATATGTTTCTGTCCTGTACTTAACATGGGAGACTGACTGTGATGTTGATTGGGACGCATACCAGCGTTTCAACATGGAGCCGATGGGGGTGCACATGGGGGAAAGCCTCCGTGTGTGGAACAGACCCAACTACCCCCCCTCTTGACATCAAAGACTTTCCAGACACAGTTGAAGTGTGGACCATGAGTGACATGGTGGAATTATGGAAGACAGGGGGAAGGGGAGGACCAAAACAGAGGGGTATCACTGTGGGACCTTCCACAAGATGGTACGCTCGAGGGGGTGTTCCCTCGCTGATGGGAATCTGGCGGGAAGAAATGGGGGGAGGGGTACAAGATATAAGAGAACCGGAAGGGGAGGAACGCGAGGTTCTTTGGCAGGAGGATTTGCCTTGGAAGGAGCGGAGTACATACCAAGCATGGCGAGAGAACCCAAGGAACCTAACCATAGAAGCCCTAACCCTGGAGGAGCAGGAGCGTCAACTAGGAATTGAACACAACAGTCAGAGACCCCTTCCCGGATCAAAGCCTGAGGAGGCGGAGGAGAGAGGAGACGAGGCGGCAAAGGCGGGACGCACCTGAAAAGAGAACCAGAAGTGAGCAGGTTATGACTGTTATGAAAGAAGGACTAAGTTGTCAAAGAGAGAAACACTTACCTGTTTGTGGTGGGGTTCTGTTGTAGTTGTTGTTATTTGTCATGGAACCTGCAAGAAAGAAAAAGACAGTTAATTGTTGTGAAACTGTAAGCCTGTGCAAAGTAAACGTGTTGAAAACTCATTCACCTGTGTCTGCTATTACGATGTATACCCGGAGGGAAGAAGGTGATGAGACTCAGATCTGAATGGTTCTAGAGGATCAGACCCCCGAGGGTGGGGGCACTGGGAGGAGAAGTAGAAGGACCCGTGACACTGACCAACATACAGCCAATTTGGTGTTCAGTGCCTGGTGCACTGGGGGGATTTTGGTCAGAGGAAGAGGTTGCACTGGGGACGATGCTGCGCATGGGAGATGTTGCGCATGGGAGGTTGATGCGCATGGGGAGATGTTGAACATGTGGAGATGATGCGCATGGGGAGCTGATGCACATGGGGAGATGTTGCGCATGGGGATGTTGCGCATGGGGGATGTTGTGCATGGGCAATGTTGCGCATGGGGAATGTTGTGCATGGGGGTCGATGCACATGGGGGTTTGATGCACATGGGAGTTTGATGCCCATGGGTGTTGGATGCCCATGGGGTTTTGATGCGCATGGGTGATGTTGCACATGGGGGTTGATGAGCATGGGGGGAAGTTGCGCATGGAAGGGGGTGAAAATGGGCACACTGCATTTTCCTTCCTATATTTTCAATTGAAGAGTCCCTGACTGATGGACACTCTGCCCTCACCCGAGACCTTGCAATATGGAGGTGGTGCTTATGGGAGGTGGTGCTCATGGGGGGATGTGCATGGGGAGATGATGTAGGATGATGTAGGATGGGGAGATGATGTAGGGTTGATGCGCATGGGGAATGTTGCTCAATGGGGGTTGCGTGTAGGGGATATTTTACTCCCACAACGTGGGCACATTTTGCAAGCTTGTGTGTGTGTGTAGTATAGACTATAGTATCTGGTGCCTTCATAACTGATGGATGGGTATCTCCATCACAATTTACCCTTTGTTTAAATCTATTTTTGAACCATATAAGTGGGGTGCCTGGGCAGCAAAAGGTACCAGAGGGCATTACTCAACACTGGCCACTGGGTGCCAGTGAGACCCATTGAACTGCAGCAGGTACCAGGATCCTGACCAGGCATCACCAGTAAGTAGCAGGCCCCGGCAGATAGTGGGCACTGGGCATCTCTACTTGGCACCACAAGGCCACAAAGTACCATCAGGTACCACAGACCAGTGGGAGTAGGTGAAACATGCACCAGGCACCATGTATCATACCAGGTAGCCACAGTGATGGGCAGTGCAGAAATTCTTCCTCTACCAGATGTTTCATGGTGGCCTTTGAGGTCAGAGTAAGTTCCTTGGAGAGGCACCAATGAACCTACTATGAAGAAAAGGCCTTGAAACATCACATCCCGTCATCCGTTTTTCATTTCTTTTCTCTGTTCCTTCGTTCCTCTGCAGAAGAGAAAGGTCTACTCGAGAAGGTCTCAGGCAGTATGCAAATGAGCAGAGGGCATTCCGTGTAAGAACAGTGGGTTCTACCTGCATGCTGAGACAGGAACCCCATGCAAAAGAATGCAGGAAGGGGGTTCTGGAAACAATTCAGTTTTGCAAAGGGAAGATTGAGGCACCAAGTACTCCTAATGGATATCACCAGTGGGCACTGGACACACTTACCGGGCAGCACGTGGCATTGGGTATCCCAATCCAGCACTAGTGGGCAGCACTAGGCAGTGGGCACCAGTGGGAAGCAGGCACAACCAGCCACCAGGCACTTCTCCTGGGCACTGGTTGTCAGGATCCTTCCTACTGGCAATGCACCTAAACAGCTAAATAATAAATTTTCCTGTATTAGGCACCATATTTTCAGATAATAGAAAAAGTGCTATTAACCCTGAAAAGGTACTGAAATCAAACCCATAATAAACCCATAGAAGACTAACTCGTCAAGCATTTCTTCCCTCTAAAATAATAGCATTTTACACCAGGAACTGTAAACTGTGGTTGAGCAGACCCTACGCTACCACCACAGCTTGGATGATTCCTAGCCCCAATGGGTTGAAGGTTCCCAAACCACTTTCCCATTCCTGGACCTGAGTCCAAGGAGACAGGAGTGAAGATGCACCTCTCCTGCCTGCCCTTGGGACAAGGTCAGGATCTGACATTTGTTGGAACATGTCCCACCCCCTCCTCTCCTTCCAACTCCACCTCTTTTTGTGTCTTTCCAACATGGTTGTTGTCCTATGTGATGTTATGAGTGACCCCAAGTTGTGTCCAAAGGTAGAACCTCAAGACAACACCTAGTTCCCAGACAGGTGGGGAACAGCAACAGTTGGGCCATGACTGAGCTGTCATGCTCTGAGAACTGGGAGAAAAAAATTCAGGAAGCTCAATCTACAAAAAAGCTCAATCAATCTCATATGTACTGTGAAAGAAACAGGTTTATTCCAGAGGATACAAGACAAGTCAACACCCATCAGGCAGGGGAACAACTAGATTAATCTTTCTTTTTCAGTATTCTTGTTAAATGGACAGAAAGGCACTATTTCAAGAGGTGCTCCTCTTTATATTTAGCAGTGGACACATTCACTGTCCCCTTTCACTCCAGCACTACTTTTCTAATGGTATTTTTCAGGTGTTTCTTCTAAATCTTTTTAGATGATGGTGATGTTAACGACGACAACGCCAGGATGCATGTGCTGTGAATAGAACTTGGGCACCTCTGAGAGAAGAAGGTCAATATTTTGCCAGTTGTCAGTAGAGCCGTAGGAGAGTTGCCTGGAAGCCCGAAGAAACAACTCAACAACAACAACAGTATTTATATATAGCTTTTCAACAAAATGTTCACAAAGAGGTTTACAGAGGAAACCAAATAACCAATGGCTCCCTGTTCCAGAGGGGCTCACAATCTAGAAAGATGAAAAAGAACACCAGCAAAAGCCACAAGAGAAAACAGTGCTGCTGTGAGAAGGACCACTTAATAATTTCCCTCTGATAAACAGGAGCAACTAATTATCTTGGAAAAGATCTCTCAATGTCTTGGAAATGATGTTTGCAAAGGCTTATTTCATTGATCTGGAAGGAAGAAAAGAAACACAGTTTTAAAATTAAAAATGAATACAGTGACGCCTCACGTAAAGAACGCCTCACGTAAAGTAAGTTTCACGTAACAAAAAAATTTTCTCTAGGATTCTGCTTTACATAACAAACTGTGCTTCACGTAAAGAAAACATTCGTTGGCAGTTAGGGCAGACGTGCTGACCAGCAACCTGTTTAAAAATGTCAGGGCTGCCTAGCGCACCTGCCCATAGTGAAAGCAACACTTCCATGCTTTTCCTCCTGTGGCCAGACATCCGCTGGGCAGAGGGAGAGAAGAGCAGTGGAGAAGAGGGAAGCAGCTCAGGGCCAGCCAGAAGGGAGCAGAGAGAGAGAGGCTCAGGATGAAGAGAAGGAGAAAGTGGGGAGATTTGGATTACAGAAGAAAGTGTCTTTGATTGCAGCCTCCTACCCATGTCTACCCAGAAGTCTACCTCATTGTGTTAAATGGGTCCTACTCCCAGGAAAGTGTCTTTAGGATTGCAGCCTAAGTAGACTCCATAGGATCATGCCCACTGAATGCATGTTTTGAATTCAGTTACAGTGTTTTGTCATCATTTTTAAAACCAGTTAATATTTTTATATAAATATTTTTGGGGTTGTGGAACCAATCATCTGCGTTTCCATTATTTCCTATGGGAAAATCCACTTCACGTAAAGAAAGTTTCACGTAAAGGAACTGCCTCCGGAATGAATTAATTCTGTTACATGAGGTACCACTGTACATACATTTTGGAGCAAAAAATATTCCTCAAATACTTTACATGAACACCAGAGATGATGAGATGTGTTTTTGGATATGGGAGCTGGAACACATTTATTTCATGTACAGTGCGTTGTTTTAGCCATAAGAATATGAAATGAAAGCTACCATGACAGATTCACAACAGCCCATAAATTGCTGGAAGCAGGGAAAAGTGGAAAATACAGTTTGATATGTTTTTCTTATTGACCAGATGAAACAGGATGGAGGGTGTAGCGATGAATTGGGCCCAACTCTGAATTTCATTTGAAAATGAAAAGTGGCAACCAGTGAGATGGGAGATCTGTAGTCTTTAACCTTTTGTGATGAATAATAAGTAAACAAGTAAAAGAAAACATATGAAGCTGGGAACCTATTGTTGATCCCTCCCAGGACTTCCTGTGGTCCAAACAGATTGTCCTCTCTCTATAGAAAATTGAAAAGTCTCTGACTCACTGACTGACTCATCAAAACCCAGCCAAATCCATCAGGCCCATAAGCATGAAATTTGGGGAGAGTTTTCTTTCCTTGATGGAGGCACCCACTAAGGACTGGTTTTCAAAAATTCCCAGCAGAAGGGGGTGAAAAGGGGCACAACAGGTTTTCTTCCCTATACTTTCCATTGAAGAATCCCTGACTGAGGAATGTTCTGCCTCAACTCCCAGATCTAGAAGCATGAAATTGGGGGAGCGTATTCCTTCTATGAAGGGGGTACCACCAAGAACCAATTTTTAGAAATTTAACCCCTAAAGGTCTGAAAATGGGTGCAACACATTTTCTGCCTGTATTTAACTTTGGAGACTGATCAACATCCAGCTGATGCACTGGGATGCAAGGTGCACAGAAGGTGATGGTGCACAGGGAGGTGCATGCAGGGTTTTATGTGTATGGGAAATGATGCACATGGGGTTGGTGCACATGGGAGTTTGGTGTGCATGGGGGGTTGGTGTGCATGGGGAATGTGAGTGGGGTGCTGTGCATGGGGGGTTGGTGCACATGGGGGTAAGTTTACAGGAGTGAATGTGCATTGGGATGGTGTGCATCCAGGTATTGCACATGGGGGTTGGTGTGCATGGGGAACGGATGGTACGCATGGGGGTGAATGTGCATGAGGAGGTGTGCATCTGGGGGTGGTGCGCATGGGGGTGTTGGTTTGCATGGGAGTTTGATGCTCCTGGAGTCCCAGGTGGCAACTGTGGCCAGGGGAGCCTCTGCTCAGCTTCAGCTGATTCGCCAGCTGCAACCATACCTGAGTCACTCGGATCTGGCCATGGTGACCCATGCCCTTGTGACATCCAGACTGGATTATTGTAACACACTCTATGTCAGGCTGCCTCTGAAGACAGTCCGGAAGCTTCAATTAGTTCAGAATGCAGCGGCCCGTGTGGTTGCTGGGACTCGTTGGTTCGACTCTGTCGGGCCACTGCTTCCGCGACTACACTGGCTGCCCATTTGTTTCCAGGCTGAATTCAAAGTGCTGGTCCTGACCATTAAAGCCCTATACAGCTCTGGTCCAGGGTATCTGAGGGACCGCCTTCTTCTGTACAATTCGACCCATCACCTAAGGTCAGCTGAGGGGGGCCTACTGACTGTGCTGCCACTATGAGATGTGAGAGGTGTGGCGGCCAGAGACAGGGCCTTCTTGGTGGTGGCACCCTGGCTTTGGAACTCCCTCCCCTTAGAATTGAGGAAAGCTCCCTCAACACAGAGCTTCAGGCGGAGCCTTAAAACCTTTTATTTTAAAAAAGATTTTTAACGGGGCAGAGGTTGGGGGCTGTTGTTTTATTGTTTTTAGTATATATGTTTTTTAGCTTGTATGTTTTAATTGTTTTTATTGAATTGCTCTATTTATGTTTTTAATTATGTTTTATTTCAGCTGCCTTGAGTCGGGCTAATGGCCCGAGAAAGGTAGGATATAAATTTTTAAAATAAATAAATAAATAAAATAATGCACATGGGAGGGTATTCCACATGGGGAGTAGATGCACAGTGGGGAATGTTGCACATGGGGGAAGGTGTGCATGGGTTGAATGTGCATGAGGGGGTGCGCATGTGGGGATGGTGTGCATGGGAGGGTATTGAGCATAGGAGGGTATTGTGCACGGGTGGTTGATGCGCAGTGGGGGATGTTGCACATGGGGCTTGATGCACATGAGGGGGTTGGTGTGCATGTGGGGGCTTGATGTGCATGTGGAGGTTGATGAACATGGGAGTGGTGCACATGGGACAGGGTGACCAGATGACAAACCCAAAATTCCTGAACCCCCAGATTCCTACCCGCTTAAAAAAATTGCCAAAAAATGTAATTTTTTTATATTTTTTGGTTTTTGGTTTTTTGGCCATAACCTTTGATGGGAAGGTATCTCAAAACTGATTTTTGTATTGGATTCTGCTCTTCAATACAAATCCAACAACATATGACATGATGGTGTACTGCACACCATGACGAAGATAAAAAATGAAGCCAAAATGTAGGACACCTGGACAGGAGGCTAAAAATCCGGACAATTTCAGGTTTTTCCAGTCATATGGTCACCCTGGCATGGGAGGGTATTGCACATGAGGGTTTATCTATATATATAAAAGAGAGAAGTCACTCACTGACTGACTGACTCACTGACTGACTGATTGACTGACTCATCACCGCCCTGCCAAAACCGCCAGCCCTAGAAGCATGAAATTTAGGGAGGGTGTTCCTTCCATGACGGAGGGGTGCACTAAGAACCGGTTTTCAGAAATTCCAACCGGAAGGGGGTGAAAAGGGGCGCAACAGGTTTTCCTCCCTATACTTAGCATTGAGAATTGCTGATTCATCAACATTCCGCCCCAACTGCTGGGCCTGAAGCATGGAATTCTGGGAGGGATCCTTCTGTCACCTGAACACCCACCAAGAACCATCTGGAGAATTTTAACCCTTCAGGGGCTGAAAAGGGGTCAACGTGTTTTTGTCTTAGTATAGACAAAAAGTATGTTTTTGTTAAGTATAGACTTAACATGGGAGACTGACCAACATCCAGCCAATTTGGTGCTCAGTGCCTGGTGCACTGGGGGATGTTGTTCGGAGGAAGGGGTTGCACCGTGGAGGATGCTGTGCACGGGGGGTTGGTGCGCATGGGGGAAGTTGTGCATGGGGGTTGATGTGCATGGGGAAGTTGCGCATGGGGGAAGTTGCGCATGGGGGTTGATGAGCATGGGGGAAGTTGCGCATGGGGGAATTTGCGCATGGGGGAATTTGTGCATGGGGGGTGATCCGTATGGGGAAGTTGCATATGGGGTTTGATGCGCATAGTGGACTGATGCTCATGGGGAGCTGATGCGCATGAGGAAGTTGGGCATGGGGGAATGTTGCTCATGGGGGTTGATGCCCATGGGGGAAGTTGCACATGGGGGGAAGTTGCGCATGGGGGAAGTTGCACATGGGGGAAGTTGCGCATGGGGGAAGTTGCGCATGGGGGAAGTTGCACATGGGGGAAGTTGCACATCGGGGTTGATGTGCATGGGGGAAAGTTGCGCATGGGGGGTTGATGCGCATGGGAGAAGTGGCGCATGGGGGTTGATGCACAAGGGGAAGTTGCGCATGGGGTGTTGATGCGCATGGGGACCATCTACTAGGTGGTATGCACGAGGAGGAGTCCGGTCATTAGTGGGGATTTGGCGGGAAGAGATGGGGGAGGGGTACAAGATATAAGAGAGAGGGAGGGGGAAGAACAAGAGGTCCTTTGGCGGGAAGAGCTCCCATGGAAGGAACCGGGTACCTATTCAGCTTACCGGGAAAAGGCAAGAGAAGGCGAGGATCCTGGAGGAGCAACAGGAACCTGGAAGGAATAGGGAGAGAAGTGAGCATTGAGAATTTCTTAAAGAAAGACTTTAGTTGAGGGTGTTTAAAGGACTTACCTGTTGGTGGTGGGGTTTGTTGTGAAGTTCTTGTGACCTGTAAAGCAGAGAAGTGTTGTTAAAAGAAACTAAAAGACAGTGCTGGAGTAAACTTGTCCTGACATACTTACCTTGTTCCGTATCTTGCCATGTATACCCGGGGGGAGGAAGCAGATGATGAGACCCAAATCTCTGTCGTCCTGGAAGAGCAAACCCCTGCTAGTGGGGGGTCCAGAAGCAGAAGTAGACGTACCCGTGACATTGGTGGCCCATACGGGGAAAGTGAGAAGGACGATGAGAGGCCCCCACCCCCAGACGGGTGAAGTGGTGGTTAAGGGAACAGACGAAGATGCTAGGCACCTTGACCCAACAGCTCGGGCGAGGCGCTGAAGGAGACAATAATAAGACTAGTGTAGAACCCCACCATTTTAAGTTAACCAAAATGAAGAAGGATGATGATCCCGAAGCATATATCAATGCATTCGAGAGGATGGCAGTAACAGTGAGATGGCCGAGATGTCAGTGAAGTGCGATATTAACCCCGTACCTGACCGAGGCGGCTCAGCTAGCGGTGGATGCGTTACCCCTCTATGAGACGAGAGATTATGGGAAGGTCTGGCAAGCCATCCTCAGCACTTTGAAAATATCTGAGGAGTCATATAGGAGAAGGATGAGGGCTGCCAAGTACTCTAAAGACAAAGGAGGGAGACTGCTAGCCAACACCATCCACGCTCATGGACTTAGATGGCTCAAGCCAGTAGAAAGATCAACAGAGGAAATATTGGGGTTGATATGGGAGCAATTGATATGGGTTGATATGGGAATATTGGGAGCAATTCCTGGAGGCAGTACCGACTAAGGCAGAGAAATGGATAAGGTCCCATAACCCACACACTTGGACGAAGCTATCCAGATCATGGAAGCATTTGAAAGTGCAGAAGAGGCGGGGGAACACAAGTCTCTCAAGGTGAATGACAGATCAAGAGGCGGGGGACCGACGGCAGTGAGGGGAGGAGGACACGCCATTCCCCAGGTCTCCCCAATTGGGTGGGGTCGTCCCTTCGAAAGAGAAAATAAGATGGCTGACTCTGGCAAGCACCCCAATTCCCAAGGTCCAGGAGAGATGGAGAAGGAAGCATCAGAGGGAGCCCAGAGGTGGAGAGAAAGGCCCTGGTACCAGCCGGGGGGGCTCGTCTGCTTCAAATGTGGCATCCGCGGCCACGTCCGCCGCGAGTGTCCATACAGAGAGGCGCCCCGGGACTCGGCTTATGTGCAGAATCAGGTACCCCGCCCCGCACCCCTAACTCAGACCATAAAGGTCAATGGAAAGGAAGGGACAGCCCTCACTCGGGGTGTACCCAAACCCTAATCAAGGAAGGATGGGCCCAAGATAGGATAAGAGGGGCTGGAGTGCTGATCCGATGCGTACATGGGGACATGAAAAGTTACCCAGCCGGGACGGCAACCTTTCAAGAGACTCACACCTTGCGAGTGGGGATAGCAAGGAGGCTCCCTTATGACATCATCCTGGGGAGAGACTGGCCCGGATTTTGGAAGTTGGTGAGCTCCCAGAAGCAGAGAGAAGCCTGTGCAGGGGAGGGGGACACCGAGACCCCACATGGAGGTAGCCTAGAGGAGGAACAAGGAGCGGACCCCACCTTAGCTAAGGCCAGGGAGCGAGCACAGGAAGGGGGGCCTAAAAATGAGTTGGGACCTCAGTTTGAGTTGAGAAACAGGGTGATGTATAGGGTAGGGAAAGACCCACATACTGAAGAGGAGGTGGACCAACTAGTTCTCCCGAAGGCGAGAAGGGTGAAGGCCCTCACCATGGCCCATGAGTGTCCACTGGGGGGGCACATGGGGGAGGCCTCAACCTTGGCTAGGTTGCTTGCACGGTTTTATTGGCCAGGGATTTATCATGATGTAAAGAGACACTGTAGTACCTGCAAGCAATGCCAACTTACCCAGGATAGGGGGAGACATGGGGGGAACTACACCCCCTTCCCATAATAGCAGTACCTTTTGAGAGAGTGGGCCTGGATCTGGTAGGGCCGCTACTGAAAGGGAGGGGGGGCTATCAGTACATCATGGTTGTTGTTGATTACGCAACCCGGTACCCAGAGGCAGTACCTTCAGTTCTGGCGAAGGAATTACTAAAGATATTCTCGAGGGTAGGGATTCCTTGGGAAATAGTGACTGATCAAGGGACCAACCTTATGGGAGAGGTAAAGGGCGAATTATGAAAGCAGCTGGGGGTGAAACGCTTACATACCAGCGTTTACCACCCCCAGTGCAATGGGTTGGTTGAACGATTCAACCAAACCCTCAAAAGAATGTTGAGGAAATTCACCATAGAAGACCCCACAGGATGGCCCCAATTTATAGAACCATTGCTTTTTGCTGTCAGGGGGGTTTCCCAAGCTTCTACGGGTTTTTCCCCTTTCGAATTACTTTTCGGGAGGAGGCCACGAGGGATTTTAGATCTAGCCAGGGAACAATGGGAAGGAGATAACCAACGGAAACCCCCCCCCCCCCCGAAGCATAAACCTGGGTGACTTGAGGGCTAGATTGAAAAGGCTAGCCGCGTGGGCTAAAGGTAACATTGAAGCGGCACAGATCAGCCAAAAGGCCCGGTATGATAACAAAGTATCCCCCAGGGAGTTCCTGATGGCACCATAAGAGTGTGTATTGACTTTCGAAAGGTTAACGAGGCTTCGCTTTTCGATGCCTACCCTATGCCCCGCATTCAAGAGCTATTAGAGAAGTTAGGAGAGGCCAAATACTTAACAACATTAGACATGACCAAGGGGTATTGGCAGATACCCCTTGAGGAGATGACTAAGGGTTACACTGTCTTTTCTACACCCATAGGGTTATATCAATTTAACAGAATGCCTTTTGGACTACACGGCGCAGCCGCCACTTGGCTGGTAGACTGTTTTCAGAGGCTGGTAGACCATTTACTAAAGAGACACACTTCATACGCTGCTGCGTATATAGACGATGTAGTAGTGTTCAGCCAGTCATGGACGGAGCACTTAAAACACCTACAAGCAGTCTTAGAAGAAGTAAAGGAGGCCGGATTAACAATAAACCCTGAGAAGTGCAAAGTGGGAAGGGAGACCACGCAGTTCCTGGGCTTCATAGTGGGGAAAGGCGAAGTGAAACCCGTGATGTCCAAAGTGCAGGCCATAAGAGAGGTACCCACCCCCCAGAATAAAAAAGATATTCAGAGGTTCCTGGGGATGGTGGGATACTACCGCTCATTTATTCCCCAATTCTCAGAAATAGCCACCCCCTTGACAGACATGCTAAGGGGGAAGAAGCAGAGTGGGTGGAAATGGAGATCCGAGTGCCAAAAAGCTTTCGACCAGCTTAAAAACTTACTCTGTACTGGACCAGTTTTACGGGCCCCAGATTTCACAAAACCCTTTAAAGTCATAACAGATGCATCAGGAAGGGGGATGGGGGCAGTGCTAGTACAAGACTTCAAAGAAAAAGAACATCCCATCATGTATTTAAGCAGGAAGTTCTCCCCCGCTGAAGCCAAGTACTCCACGATAGAGAGGGAGGCTCTGGCAGTCAAATGGGCCTTGGAGAGGATCGCTGCCCATCCTATGCATCATGCCTACTCAGAAGTTAGCCCCATTACAATCAATGAGACTTAGTCCAAGGTTTAAAAAATGAAGGACAAAATATAGGACATCCTACATTTTGTCCTATTTTTTTAAAAAAAAGTTGTTAGTGTTTATATGCAGTCCACACCAACTTGTCTTCTTCCAGTGCGGCCCAGGGAAGCTAAAAGGTTGGACACCCCTGTTTTAGGTTATTTAATGAAGCTCCAAGAATTTATTTAATGACTCTCCTAAGCCTTGGCATAAATTCTGTGCTGACCTGGGGGTGTTACACCAGGGGGTGGGGAGTTAGGCCAAAGCACATGTATACGCCTATCTTCCCACACCATCATTCAAAGATTAGCCAGGTGAGTTAAAAGGTGTTTATACTGCTAGATGCGACCGACTGTAACATGTGGTGCTCATCCCCGTTTCTAAAGCCATAGAGCCAGCGTTGTCCGACATGTGGCTCGCATGTGCACGGAACGATGCTACCTTCCCACCAAAGTAGTACCTATTTATCTACTTGCATTTCCATGCTTTTGAAATGCTAGGTTGGCAGGAGCTGGGCTAAGGACAGGAGCTCAACCCATCTTGTCAGACCCGCATCTCAAACCCCTGCCTGCTGGTTAACAGGCACAGTCTTAACCAGCTGCACCACCATAGCCTACTCCAGATGAGTTAGGCCGGCCTAAATTTCTTGGGGCTCAATTCGTAGGGCACAATCCTAACCTAGGCCGGCACAAGTCATCAGTCTTCCCATCCCCGTGGTGATGTAGGGAGGCTGGTGCATGTTTGCACTGACCTAACCGTCCCCCAAAAGTGGCACAGACATTTCATACAGCACTTTTGTGACACCCCCAAGTCAGCACAGGTCTTATGCTGGGACTTAGGTCAGACCTAGGGCAAGGTGCTAATTTTGTTCCCTGCTAGAGCCCAGCTTGTTAATGGTTTGTCTGTCCCAAATGAGAATATATGATGTGACCAGGGAGATGAGAAACAGGCGTGGATCTATCAGCAGGACGAATAAGTGCCATTGCCCCTCATCCAGCCTTTCTTTGCAAGGGGCATTTGAGTCCGCTCCCCCATCCCAACTGACTTTGCAGACCCAACTCTTCCTTCTCTCTGCCAGAAAAGAGAGAGAAGGGGGAATTTTAGGTGGGTGGGGGTGTGATTGGGGGTTGTAGTGTGTGCGTTGGGTCTGGTCTCTGGGTGTCTTGTGAATTTCATTGTATGTGTACACTGTGTATACGTACAATGACAATAAAGAATTTATTTATTATTTCAAAACTATGATTCACGTTTACTGGCCATTAACAGCATCCCTAACCTAGAAAATCAAGTAGGCCTGACAGGAGCACAGAATATCCTGGTGTCCTTCTTCTGCACGAGGCTAGTTTCAGGATGCACAATTATAATGACATTCAGAAAACTGACCCACAACGCTCGAACCCAGACAGTTCTGTGTTGGAAACTGCCCTGTATTGGCTGCATACTTGGAGTCAGTTTCCTTTGGAGCACTATAGATGAAGAAGTCAATCCGAACCAGTTTAGGCCAGCATAACTCACCTGGCATCACTACCTGTGGTGGTGTGGAGAGGCCAGCACATGTCTGTGCGCTCTGTCCTAACCCCACCAAGACAGAACTTGCTCCAGCCTCCGCACACCACTACAGATAGTAATGCCAGGTGAGTTATGCTAGTGATGCAGTATCAGAAATCTGTATTACCAAAGACTATTTAGTCAGTTTCCTTGGATGATGAACAAATAAAACTATTCAGCGCATTAATCCAACTTGTCTAACATTACCTACAGTGAATGGTAGCAGCTCCCCAAATTTTGGACACCTTTCCCCACTACACCATATCTTGTAAATGGCTAAAAACATGATCTCTGCTGCATGAAGGACACATTCCTTCCCACAGAACTATAAGCTGCATACAATTTAAGGGTTCATTATATACATAGTGGATAATCTTCTAGGATGCTGAAGATACAAACTCATTTACTGAGATACTACAGCTCACATGAGTGTAATTTTCTGCTTAGGACTTAGGTGAGTTATGCCAGCCTAAGTTGGTTAGGATAGCACCACGAGAGTAATTCTGTAACATGTACAATGAGAGTAAGTCTTGTTTAATACATGTTTGGTTCAGCCATTCTTGAAAGAACATGCTTGCTTAATACCAAAAACTTACTTGCACTCCCAAAGCTTTGAAATTCAAAATTTCCTAAGCCAAAGGAGGCTTGTTAGAGAAAGATGGAGGCTTGTTAGAGAAAGATGGTAGGTATCCCCCCACTTTAGTTGTATCCAGTTGTGAGAAGGTGGGTTAGTAAGGGTTGAAAGGCAGGTCTGCATGGCAGGAGACTGCAGTCAAAATCCACTAACCAGGGGCTAAGCCCCCCCCCCCATGTAGACATGCCATGGCTGAGATCTGTACTCATCTTCCCCACCCACTGCCTCTTCCACTTCCCTGGACCCCTTTCCATCTGTCTCAGCAAGCCTCCAGGCAGAGCTTAAGCACCATTTCAAGGCTTGCATCCTCAGCTTCGCCATAATTCTGCACACTATTATTAATTGGGAGAAAGAGGAACATCCTACCAGCTAGACACAGCTTGTCCGTTAGCATTACTTTAGCAGGATTAGCAATTCTGCCCAACTTCCTGAGATGCAAGTGAGTAACAGTGCAATCTCATAAGCATGTCTCCTCAGAAGTAAGTCCCATTCTGTTTGATTGTACTTACTCCCAGAAAAGTGTAATTAGGATTGTGGCCTAAATCCTTCCTTCTTCCTCCTCTACAGATCCTTGTGCAGATATGGACATCTCCGTAACGACAATGTCGGGCCTAGCCAGCATGTGGATTCTGGCATGGAAATATTAGTAGGGGAAATACTGAGACAAAATGGACAAGGGAGGAAGTTTAACCAGCCTGTCTCACCTGTGAAGAGCTCCTGGATCAGTCCTCAAATGCTCTGGAGTTTCAAAGGGATGAGCTCCTTCCAGATCCACCTGTTTGCACACTCCCAGGTGTCACAGGTAGCCTCCAGGTATTTTTCTAGACTGAGTTCTTGCACACCCATACACCAGTCTATCCTTTCCCAAGATAGCAATACCTAAATAGCTCACTCATTACATCCCTTTCTTAGCCAACACACACACACGCAGGTGTGTGTACACACACACACCCCCAGTTGGAACACACACATTTGTGGCTCTCTGAGCTTCCATTGTCAAACTTATTGATGTACATCCAGTTGACAAACTCTTGTCATCTTCTCCATCAAAATCTGCAGGTGAACTTTCCCTGAGGATCCAAATCAGGACTTTCCAGCAATAGCTCAGCTACACCAGGGAAACTGCAGCCTGCCTTTAGATCCTCTTTCCCGGAATTGTTGTACTATAATATTCCGGAATAAATCCAAGCAGTCCCACTGATTCGAGGACCTCAAATCCAGTTCAGGTGAACAATTCCAGGAGACATCCTGGCTCCTTTGGGTCCCTTTGTTCTGTTGTCTTCAAATGGTCGGTCACCAGGGTTGATCAGAGGCAAGGTGTCTCTGAAGACCACCAGCAGCCAAGGGTGGTCTTATGAGAAAGCAGCCACTGAGCTTGGATAGGCTTTGGGTACAGAAAGAACGGATTGAACCAGCTGTGGAAGGCAAGCAGTGTCCTGGGAATGGCAGCCCACTAGAGGGCAACCCTGCCTGAGGTACGGAGCCTCCTGCTCCTGCCCTACTTCTGCTTCTCTCCAAGCTTGTTAGCCAGGCAGCTAACAAGAAAACTGTGTGTGTTGGGGGTAGGTAGAGACCACCCACCTCCCTTCCCACAAGCATGTGGGTCTGTTCTAGTGCTAGCTGGAATTATTGTGTTATTTTGCCTCCCATCGAGGGAAAAAGATTATTATGCCTTCCATGAAGAAATAAAAATTTATTCAATAATTACCAGGCTACGATAAGCAGGTTGCTCTTAGTGCACCCCAACCCTTCTGCCTTACCTTGCCTTGCCCCACTGAAAGGTCTCATTAATTTGATTTGGGTATCCACAGCTGACTTGGCCTCCAGCCCCATTGCTCATTCTCCATCACATTTGAGACTGACGTGTAGGGTTGGCCACAGGGATCTCCCGAAGGCAGTGGAAAGCTCCAAGGAAGTGAATGAGGGTGTTCAAATAGTGCGTTTGGAGGACGGAAGGCACAAGAGCCCAGACAAGCAGGCCTCCCAGAAACCTCCTGCCCCCCCCCCCCAAAGGAAAATGTGCTGAACTAAGGCTGCAATCCTTTCCTGGGAGTAAGACCCATTGAACAAAATGGGACTCACTTTTGAGTAGATATGGTTAGGATTGCATCCTTAGTCCCAGCAATTCAAAGGGACTGCGGAGAAAAACAGGCAGACTAATGAGCATGTTCTGGAACCTCCTGTGGAGAATAAAAATCAGTGTATAAAGAAGACAATGGAAAAGACCCACTTCCAGGTTTCTTGGCGCCTCTTTTGCACCTAATGGAATAAGATAGTGCTTTAATATCTGCAGGGTTTTGATTCTGGGATGGAAAAATGGAATGATTGTTTGCATGACTGCCTCTCTACAACAGTAGAAAAGCAGTTTTTAACACTGTGATTTGCAGTGGCCATTCATGTTGAGTAAAATCCATGTATATCAAGGTTGAACCAGTAATTAGCCCTTTAATTACCTTCCTGAGTGGATTGTGGCAAGGGAGAGGCCAGTGCAGGGGGATTCCAGGAACTTTCTTGCTGCTTCATTACGTGCCCTGCAGTAGGTAATGTTTCCTGCACTTGCTGAAAGGTCAGCAACTCCCTTGTAAACAGCATTGAGAGTTGGGAAAAGGGCCCCCCAGCAATGGCTGTAGTGGTGAGGGTAGCAGGGCTGGTTAGGGGCACCACTTAGGGCTGGTGAGATGGAGGTGACAATGGATGGGCACCATGGAGAGCAGGTCCAAAAGGCCAGGAAAGTGGCTTTGGCTGCAATATTAAATGCACTTTCTTGGGAGTAAGACCCACTGAACAAAATGGGGTTACCTCTTATTAGACATGCACAGACATGGACTGAGCCCGCAATCCTATCCACTTTCCTCGGAGGAAACCCATTAACTAGACCGGGACTTACTTCTGAATAGACACTGCTGAGTTGGTGGCGTAGCTAGAGGGAGGCGCAGCCGTCAAAGGTGGTCAGCCCTCTGCAGTCTCCTCCTGCCGGGGTCCCTGGTTCAAGGGCGGACCAGGGCGTCCGCAGCAGGCGTCCGGTTCGAAGGGTGAGCCGAGGCGTCGGGGTGGAGCTGGAGAGGGCCCGAGTCCCACCGCCCCCGTGAGGAGAAGAGTGGCAACCCTTCCCTCCATGGTCTCGTGCGGGCGAGGGGCGACAGGCTCTCACTCCCGATACTGGTGAGAAATGGCCCCCGGGGGAGAGTTCCCGGGTTCTTTTTCCCACCTGCTGGCGTAGTTGGAGTTTGGGGGTGATTCTGCTGCCACCCAAAAAACTGACGGCTGCGCCCCCCTCAAGCTACGCCACCAACTCACCCCCGCCACCGTGCCAGGAAGGGCCAGCTTCTCTCCCATCTGGAATGGCTATAAAGGGGTGAGCTACCCCAAAGAATGACACCCCCCAGTGGCTGGAAAGGGTCAGGCTCCCGCCAGGTGGAATGGATATAAAGGGTGTGCCCCCCAAGAATGACACCCTCCCCCCAGAATGACACCCACAGTGCCAGGAAGTGTCAGGGGAGGCTGCGGTGTCGCAGCTAGACGGGGGCAGTTGACAGTTTTGGGGGGGGGTCACACGCGTTCGGAGCCATTCCCGGTGGGGGGAGCCTGACCCTCCTCGATGGCGGTGGGGTGGTGGCATAGCTAGAGGGGGCGCAGCTATTAGTCTTGGGAGGCTCACCCCTTAATAGCCATTCCAGTTGGGGGAGTCTGATCCTTCCTGACTCTGGATAGGGGTGAGCTGGAGGCATAGTTGGAGGGGGCGCAGCTGCCAGTCTTGGCGGATCATCCCTTTATAGCCATTCCCGGTGGGGTGGGGTGGGTGGGTCGTGTGAGCTGGTGGCGTACTTAGAGGGGGCGCAGCCGTCACTTTTGGGGGAGTCTCACCCCCAAGACTGACGGCTGCGCCCGCTCTAGCTATCCCACCCCCACCACTCGTGGCAAGGAGGGTCAGGCTCCCCCCACCCGGATTGGCTATAAAGAGGTGATTCCCCAAGACTGGCAGCTGCGCCCCCCTCCAGCTCCGCCACCGCCGCCTCCCCATCTTCAGATCGTTCATTCCGCCCCCCCCCCCACCCACGTTCCATCCTTAGAACGTTCTTCTTCCGAAGGTTCCATTCATACCTGGAGGAGGAGCGGCTGAGCGATGGGGGTCCCTGTGCCTCTCTCGTCCCAGGCTTGCCAGCCCCAGCTCAGGTTCCCCCCAGGATCCCACCCGCAGCCTGCACTTCCTCCCGCCGCTCCAACAAAGGGCTCCCGGCAGGGTCTGGGGTCGCCAGCCCAAGTGGCAGGTGGGGTCAGTCCTCTGCAGCTTCCTCCTGCCGGAGTCCCTGGTTCAAGGGCGGACCAGGGCGTCCGCAGCAGGCGTCCGGTTCAAAGGGCGAGCCGAGGCGTCGGGGTGGAGCTGGAGAGGGCCCGAGTCCCACCGCCCCCGTGGAGAGAAGAGTGGCAACCCTTCCCTCCATGGTCTCGTGCGGGCGAGGGGCGACAGGCTCTCACCCCCGATACTGGTGAGAAATGGCCCCCGGGGGAGAGTTCCCGGGTTCTTTTTCCCACCTGCTGGCGTAGTTGGAGTTTGGGGGTGATTCTGCTGCCACCCAAAAAACTGACGGCTGCGCCCCCCTCAAGCTACGCCACCAACTCACCCCCGCCCCCGTGCCAGGAAGGGCCAGCTTCTCTCCCATCTGGAATGGCTATAAAGGGATGAGCTACCCCAAAGAATGACACCCCCCAGTGCCTGGAAAGGGTCAGGCTCCCCCCAGGTAGAATGGATATAAAGGGTGTGCCCCCTAAGAATGACACACCCCCCCCCCAGAATTACACCCACAGTGTCAGGAAGTGTCAGGGGAGGCTGCGGTGTCGCAGCTAGACGGGGGCAGTTGACAGTTTTTTGGGGGTCTCACGCGTTCGGAGCCATTCCCGGTGGGGGGAGCCTGACCCTCCTTGATGGCGGTGGGGTGGTGGCATAGCTAGAGGGGGCGCAGCTATTAGTCTTGGGAGGCTCACCCCTTAATAGCCATTCCAGTTGGGGGAGTCTGATCCTTCCTGGCTCTGGATGGGGGTGAGCTGGAGGCATAGTTGGAGGGGGCGCAGCTGCCAGTCTTGGGGGATCATCCCTTTATAGCCATTCCCGGTGGGGTGGGGTGGGTGGGTCGTGTGAGCTGGTGGCGTACTTAGAGGGGGCGCAGCCGTCACTTTTGGGGGAGTCTCACCCCCAAGACTGACGGCTGCGCCCGCTCTAGCTATCCCACCCCCACCACTCGTGGCAAGGAGGGTCAGGCTCCCCCCACCCGGATTGGCTATAAAGAGGTGATTCCCCAAGACTGGCAGCTGTGCCCCCCTCCAGCTCCGCCACCGCCGCCTCCCCATCTTCAGATCGTTCATTCCGCCCCCCCCACCCCCACCCCACGTTCCATCCTTAGAACGTTCTTCTTCCGAAGGTTCCATTCATACCTGGAGGCGGCGCGGCTGAGCGATGGGGGTCCCTGTGCCTCTCTCGTCCCAGGCTTGCCAGCCCCAGCTCAGGTTCCCCCCAGGATCCCACCCGCAGCCTGCACTTCCTCCCGCCGCTCCAACAAAGGGCTCCCGGCAGGGTCTGGGGTCGCCAGCCCAAGTGGCAGGTGGGGTCAGTCCTCTGCAGCTTCCTCCTGCCGGAGTCCCTGGTTCAAGGGCGGACCAGGGCGTCCGCAGCAGGCGTCCGGTTCAAAGGGCGAGCCGAGGCGTCGGGGTGGAGCTGGAGAGGGCCCGAGTCCCACCGCCCCCGTGGGGAGAAGAGTGGCAACCCTTCCCTCCATGGTCTCGTGCGGGCGAGGGGCGACAGGCTCTCACCCCCGATACTGGTGAGAAATGGCCCCCGGGGGAGAGTTCCCGGGTTCTTTTTCCCACCTGCTGGCGTAGTTGGAGTTTGGGGGTGATTCTGCTGCCACCCAAAAAACTGACGGCTGCGCCCCCCTCAAGCTACGCCACCAACTCACCCCCGCCCCCGTGCCAGGAAGGGCCAGCTTCTCTCCCATCTGGAATGGCTATAAAGGGGTGAGCTACCCCAAAGAATGACACCCCCCAGTGCCTGGAAAGGGTCAGGCTCCCCCCAGGTGGAATGGATATAAAGGGTGTGCCCCCCAAGAATGACACCCCCCCCCCAGAATGACACCCACAGTGCCAGGAAGTGTCAGAGGAGGCTGCGGTGTCGCAGCTAGACGGGGGCAGTTGACAGTTTTTGGGGGGTCTCACGTGTTCGGAGCCATTCCCGGTGGGGGGAGCCTGACCCTCCTGGATGGCGGTGGGGTGGTGGCATAGCTAGAGGGGGCGCAGCTATTAGTCTTGGGAAGCTCACCCCTTAATAGCCATTCCAGTTGGGGGAGTCTGATCCTTCATGGCTCTGGATGGGGGTGAGCTGGAGGCATAGTTGGAGGGGGCGCAGCTGCCAGTCTTGGGGGATCATCCCTTTATAGCCATTCCCGGTGGGGTGGGGTGGGTGGGTCGTGTGAGCTGGTGGCGTACTTAGAGGGGGCGCAGCCGTCGCTTTTGGGGGAGTCTCACCCCCAAGACTGACGGCTGCGCCAGCTCTAGCTATCCCACCCCCACCACTCGTGGCAAGGAGGGTCAGGCTCCCCCCACCCGGATTGGCTATAAAGAGGTGATTCCCCAAGACTGGCAGCTGCGCCCCCCTCCAGCTCCGCCACCGCCGCCTCCCCATCTTCAGATCGTTCATTCCGCCCCCCCACCCCTACCCCACGTTCCATCCTTAGAACGTTCTTCTTCCGAAGGTTCCATTCATACCTGGAGGCGGCGCGGCTGAGCGATGGGGGTCCCTGTGCCTCTCTCGTCCCAGGCTTGCCAGCCCCAGCTCAGGATCCCCCCAGGATCCCACCCGCAGCCTGCACTTCCTCCCGCCGCTCCAACAAAGGGCTCCCGGCAGGGTCTGGGGTCGCCAGCCCAAGTGGCAGGTGGGGTCAGTCCTCTGCAGCTTCCTCCTGCCGGAGTCCCTGGTTCAAGGGCGGACCAGGGCGTCCGCAGCAGGCGTCCGGTTCAAAGGGCGAGCCGAGGCGTCGGGGTGGAGCTGGAGAGGGCCCGAGTCCCACCGCCCCCGTGGGGAGAAGAGTGGCAACCCTTCCCTCCATGGTCTCGTGCGGGCGAGGGGCGACAGGCTCTCACCCCCGATACTGGTGAGAAATGGCCCCCGGGGGAGAGTTCCCGGGTTCTTTTTCCCACCTGGTGGCGTAGCTGGAGTTTGGGGGTGATTCTGCTGCCACCCAAAAAACTGACGGCTGCGCCCCCCTCAAGCTACGCCACCAACTCACCCCCGCCCCCGTGCCAGGAAGGGCCAGCTTCTCTCCCATCTGGAATGGCTATAAAGGGGTGAGCTACCCCAAAGAATGACACCCCCCAGTGCCTGGAAAGGGTCAGGCTCCCCTCAGGTGGAATGGATATAAAGGGTGTGCCCCCAAAGAATGACACCCCCCCCCCAGAATGACACCCACAGTGCCAGGAAGTGTCAGGGGAGGCTGCGGTGTCGCAGCTAGACGGGGGCAGTTGACAGTTTTTGGGGGGTCTCACGCGTTCGGAGCCATTCTCGGTGGGGGGAGCCTGACCCTCCTTGATGGCGGTGGGGTGGTGGCATAGCTAGAGGGGGCGCAGCTATTAGTCTTGGGAGGCTCACCCCTTAATAGCCATTCCAGTTGGGAGAGTCTGATCCTTCCTGGCTCTGGATGGGGGTGAGCTGGAGGCATAGTTGGAGGGGGCGCAGCTGCCAGTCTTGGGGGATCATCCCTTTATAGCCATTCCCGGTGGGGTGGGGTGGGTGGGTCGTGTGAGCTGGTGGCGTACTTAGAGGGGGCGCAGCCGTCACTTTTGGGGGAGTCTCACCCCCAAGACTGACGGCTGCGCCCGCTCTAGCTATCCCACCCCCACCACTCGTGGCAAGGAGGGTCAGGCTCCCCCCACCCGGATTGGCTATAAAGAGGTGATTCCCCAAGACTGGCAGCTGTGCCCCCCTCCAGCTCCGCCACCGCCGCCTCCCCATCTTCAGATCGTTCATTCCGCCCCCCCCACCCCCACCCCACGTTCCATCCTTAGAACGTTCTTCTTCCGAAGGTTCCATTCATACCTGGAGGCGGCGCGGCTGAGCGATGGGGGTCCCTGTGCCTCTCTCGTCCCAGGCTTGCCAGCCCCAGCTCAGGTTCCCCCCAGGATCCCACCCGCAGCCTGCACTTCCTCCCGCCGCTCCAACAAAGGGCTCCCGGCAGGGTCTGGGGTCGCCAGCCCAAGTGGCAGGTGGGGTCAGTCCTCTGCAGCTTCCTCCTGCCGGAGTCCCTGGTTCAAGGGCGGACCAGGGCGTCCGCAGCAGGCGTCCGGTTCAAAGGGCGAGCCGAGGCGTCGGGGTGGAGCTGGAGAGGGCCCGAGTCCCACCGCCCCCGTGGGGAGAAGAGTGGCAACCCTTCCCTCCATGGTCTCGTGCGGGCGAGGGGCGACAGGCTCTCACCCCCGATACTGGTGAGAAATGGCCCCCGGGGGAGAGTTCCCGGGTTCTTTTTCCCACCTGCTGGCGTAGTTGGAGTTTGGGGGTGATTCTGCTGCCACCCAAAAAACTGACGGCTGCGCCCCCCTCAAGCTACGCCACCAACTCACCCCCGCCCCCGTGCCAGGAAGGGCCAGCTTCTCTCCCATCTGGAATGGCTATAAAGGGATGAGCTACCCCAAAGAATGACACCCCCCAGTGCCTGGAAAGGGTCAGGCTCCCCCCAGGTAGAATGGTTATAAAGGGTGTGCCCCCTAAGAATGACACACCCCCCCCCCCCCCAGAATTACACCCACAGTGTCAGGAAGTGTCAGGGGAGGCTGCGGTGTCGCAGCTAGACGGGGGCAGTTGACAGTTTTTTGGGGGTCTCACGCGTTCGGAGCCATTCCCGGTGGGGGGAGCCTGACCCTCCTTGATGGCGGTGGGGTGGTGGCATAGCTAGAGGGGGCGCAGCTATTAGTCTTGGGAGGCTCACCCCTTAATAGCCATTCCAGTTGGGGGAGTCTGATCCTTCCTGGCTCTGGATGGGGGTGAGCTGGAGGCATAGTTGGAGGGGGCGCAGCTGCCAGTCTTGGGGGATCATCCCTTTATAGCCATTCCCGGTGGGGTGGGGTGGGTGGGTCGTGTGAGCTGGTGGCGTACTTAGAGGGGGCGCAGCCGTCACTTTTGGGGGAGTCTCACCCCCAAGACTGACGGCTGCGCCCGCTCTAGCTATCCCACCCCCACCACTCGTGGCAAGGAGGGTCAGGCTCCCCCCACCCGGATTGGCTATAAAGAGGTGATTCCCCAAGACTGGCAGCTGTGCCCCCCTCCAGCTCCGCCACCGCCGCCTCCCCATCTTCAGATCGTTCATTCCGCCCCCCCCACCCCCACCCCACGTTCCATCCTTAGAACGTTCTTCTTCCGAAGGTTCCATTCATACCTGGAGGCGGCGCGGCTGAGCGATGGGGGTCCCTGTGCCTCTCTCGTCCCAGGCTTGCCAGCCCCAGCTCAGGTTCCCCCCAGGATCCCACCCGCAGCCTGCACTTCCTCCCGCCGCTCCAACAAAGGGCTCCCGGCAGGGTCTGGGGTCGCCAGCCCAAGTGGCAGGTGGGGTCAGTCCTCTGCAGCTTCCTCCTGCCGGAGTCCCTGGTTCAAGGGCGGACCAGGGCGTCCGCAGCAGGCGTCCGGTTCAAAGGGCGAGCCGAGGCGTCGGGGTGGAGCTGGAGAGGGCCCGAGTCCCACCGCCCCCGTGGGGAGAAGAGTGGCAACCCTTCCCTCCATGGTCTCGTGCGGGCGAGGGGCGACAGGCTCTCACCCCCGATACTGGTGAGAAATGGCCCCCGGGGGAGAGTTCCCGGGTTCTTTTTCCCACCTGCTGGCGTAGCTGGAGTTTGGGGGTGATTCTGCTGCCACCCAAAAAACTGACGGCTGCGCCCCCCACAAGCTACGCCACCAACTCACCCCCGCCCCCGTGCCAGGAAGGGCCAGCTTCTCTCCCATCTGGAATGGCTATAAAGGGGTGAGCTACCCCAAAGAATGACACCCCCCAGTGCCTGGAAAGGGTCAGGCTCCCCTCAGGTGGAATGGATATAAAGGGTGTGCCCCCCAAGAATGACACCCCCCCCCCAGAATGACACCCACAGTGCCAGGAAGTGTCAGGGGAGGCTGCGGTGTCGCAGCTAGACGGGGGCAGTTGACAGTTTTTGGGGGGTCTCACGCGTTCGGAGCCATTCTCGGTGGGGGGAGCCTGACCCTCCTTGATGGCGGTGGGGTGGTGGCATAGCTAGAGGGGGCGCAGCTATTAGTCTTGGGAGGCTCACCCCTTAATAGCCATTCCAGTTGGGAGAGTCTGATCCTTCCTGGCTCTGGATGGGGGTGAGCTGGAGGCATAGTTGGAGGGGGCGCAGCTGCCAGTCTTGGGGGATCATCCCTTTATAGCCATTCCCGGTGGGGTGGGGTGGGTGGGTCGTGTGAGCTGGTGGCGTACTTAGAGGGGGCGCAGCCGTCACTTTTGGGGGAGTCTCACCCCCAAGACTGACGGCTGCGCCCGCTCTAGCTATCCCACCCCCACCACTCGTGGCAAGGAGGGTCAGGCTCCCCCCACCCGGATTGGCTATAAAGAGGTGATTCCCCAAGACTGGCAGCTGTGCCCCCCTCCAGCTCCGCCACCGCCGCCTCCCCATCTTCAGATCGTTCATTCCGCCCCCCCCACCCCCACCCCACGTTCCATCCTTAGAACGTTCTTCTTCCGAAGGTTCCATTCATACCTGGAGGCGGCGCGGCTGAGCGATGGGGGTCCCTGTGCCTCTCTCGTCCCAGGCTTGCCAGCCCCAGCTCAGGATCCCCCCAAGATCCCACCCGCAGCCTGCACTTCCTCCCGCCGCTCCAACAAAGGGCTCCCGGCAGGGTCTGGGGTCGCCAGCCCAAGTGGCAGGTGGGGTCAGTCCTCTGCAGCTTCCTCCTGCCGGAGTCCCTGGTTCAAGGGCGGACCAGGGCGTCCGCAGCAGGCGTCCGGTTCAAAGGGCGAGCCGAGGCGTCGGGGTGGAGCTGGAGAGGGCCCGAGTCCCACCGCCCCCGTGGGGAGAAGAGTGGCAACCCTTCCCTCCATGGTCTCGTGCGGGCGAGGGGCGACAGGCTCTCACCCCCGATACTGGTGAGAAATGGCCCCCGGGGGAGAGTTCCCGGGTTCTTTTTCCCACCTGGTGGCGTAGCTGGAGTTTGGGGGTGATTCTGCTGCCACCCAAAAAACTGACGGCTGCGCCCCCCTCAAGCTACGCCACCAACTCACCCCCGCCCCCGTGCCAGGAAGGGCCAGCTTCTCTCCCATCTGGAATGGCTATAAAGGGGTGAGCTACCCCAAAGAATGACACCCCCCAGTGCCTGGAAAGGGTCAGGCTCCCCTCAGGTGGAATGGATATAAAGGGTGTGCCCCCCAAGAATGACACCCCCCCCCCCAGAATGACACCCACAGTGCCAGGAAGTGTCAGGGGAGGCTGCGGTGTCGCAGCTAGACGGGGGCAGTTGACAGTTTTTGGGGGGTCTCACGCGTTCGGAGCCATTCTCGGTGGGGGGAGCCTGACCCTCCTTGATGGCGGTGGGGTGGTGGCATAGCTAGAGGGGGCGCAGCTATTAGTCTTGGGAGGCTCACCCCTTAATAGCCATTCCAGTTGGGAGAGTCTGATCCTTCCTGGCTCTGGATGGGGGTGAGCTGGAGGCATAGTTGGAGGGGGCGCAGCTGCCAGTCTTGGGGGATCATCCCTTTATAGCCATTCCCGGTGGGGTGGGGTGGGTGGGTCGTGTGAGTTGGTGGCGTACTTAGAGGGGGCGCAGCCGTCACTTTTGGGGGAGTCTCACCCCCAAGACTGACGGCTGCGCCCGCTCTAGCTATGCCACCCCCACCACTCGTGGCAAGGAGGGTCAGGCTCCCCCCACCCGGATTGGCTATAAAGAGGTGATTCCCCAAGACTGGCAGCTGTGCCCCCCTCCAGCTCCGCCACCGCCGCCTCCCCATCTTCAGATCGTTCATTCCGCCCCCCCCACCCCCACCCCACGTTCCATCCTTAGAACGTTCTTCTTCCGAAGGTTCCATTCATACCTGGAGGCGGCGCGGCTGAGCGATGGGGGTCCCTGTGCCTCTCTCGTCCCAGGCTTGCCAGCCCCAGCTCAGGTTCCCCCCAGGATCCCACCCGCAGCCTGCACTTCCTCCCGCCGCTCCAACAAAGGGCTCCCGGCAGGGTCTGGGGTCGCCAGCCCAAGTGGCAGGTGGGGTCAGTCCTCTGCAGCTTCCTCCTGCCGGAGTCCCTGGTTCAAGGGCGGACCAGGGCGTCCGCAGCAGGCGTCCGGTTCAAAGGGCGAGCCGAGGCGTCGGGGTGGAGCTGGAGAGGGCCCGAGTCCCACCGCCCCCGTGGAGAGAAGAGTGGCAACCCTTCCCTCCATGGTCTCGTGCGGGCGAGGGGCGACAGGCTCTCACCCCCGATACTGGTGAGAAATGGCCCCCGGGGGAGAGTTCCCGGGTTCTTTTTCCCACCTGCTGGCGTAGTTGGAGTTTGGGGGTGATTCTGCTGCCACCCAAAAAACTGACGGCTGCGCCCCCCTCAAGCTACGCCACCAACTCACCCCCGCCCCCGTGCCAGGAAGGGCCAGCTTCTCTCCCATCTGGAATGGCTATAAAGGGATGAGCTACCCCAAAGAATGACACCCCCCAGTGCCTGGAAAGGGTCAGGCTCCCCCCAGGTAGAATGGATATAAAGGGTGTGCCCCCTAAGAATGACACACCCCCCCCCCCAGAATTACACCCACAGTGTCAGGAAGTGTCAGGGGAGGCTGCGGTGTCGCAGCTAGACGGGGGCAGTTGACAGTTTTTTGGGGGTCTCACGCGTTCGGAGCCATTCCCGGTGGGGGGAGCCTGACCCTCCTTGATGGCGGTGGGGTGGTGGCATAGCTAGAGGGGGCGCAGCTATTAGTCTTGGGAGGCTCACCCCTTAATAGCCATTCCAGTTGGGGGAGTCTGATCCTTCCTGGCTCTGGATGGGGGTGAGCTGGAGGCATAGTTGGAGGGGGCGCAGCTGCCAGTCTTGGGGGATCATCCCTTTATAGCCATTCCCGGTGGGGTGGGGTGGGTGGGTCGTGTGAGCTGGTGGCGTACTTAGAGGGGGCGCAGCCGTCACTTTTGGGGGAGTCTCACCCCCAAGACTGACGGCTGCGCCCGCTCTAGCTATCCCACCCCCACCACTCGTGGCAAGGAGGGTCAGGCTCCCCCCACCCGGATTGGCTATAAAGAGGTGATTCCCCAAGACTGGCAGCTGTGCCCCCCTCCAGCTCCGCCACCGCCGCCTCCCCATCTTCAGATCGTTCATTCCGCCCCCCCCACCCCCACCCCACGTTCCATCCTTAGAACGTTCTTCTTCCGAAGGTTCCATTCATACCTGGAGGCGGCGCGGCTGAGCGATGGGGGTCCCTGTGCCTCTCTCGTCCCAGGCTTGCCAGCCCCAGCTCAGGTTCCCCCCAGGATCCCACCCGCAGCCTGCACTTCCTCCCGCCGCTCCAACAAAGGGCTCCCGGCAGGGTCTGGGGTCGCCAGCCCAAGTGGCAGGTGGGGTCAGTCCTCTGCAGCTTCCTCCTGCCGGAGTCCCTGGTTCAAGGGCGGACCAGGGCGTCCGCAGCAGGCGTCCGGTTCAAAGGGCGAGCCGAGGCGTCGGGGTGGAGCTGGAGAGGGCCCGAGTCCCACCGCCCCCGTGGGGAGAAGAGTGGCAACCCTTCCCTCCATGGTCTCGTGCGGGCGAGGGGCGACAGGCTCTCACCCCCGATACTGGTGAGAAATGGCCCCCGGGGGAGAGTTCCCGGGTTCTTTTTCCCACCTGGTGGCGTAGCTGGAGTTTGGGGGTGATTCTGCTGCCACCCAAAAAACTGACGGCTGCGCCCCCCTCAAGCTACGCCACCAACTCACCCCCGCCCCCGTGCCAGGAAGGGCCAGCTTCTCTCCCATCTGGAATGGCTATAAAGGGGTGAGCTACCCCAAAGAATGACACCCCCCAGTGCCTGGAAAGGGTCAGGCTCCCCTCAGGTGGAATGGATATAAAGGGTGTGCCCCCCAAGAATGACACCCCCCCCCCAGAATGACACCCACAGTGCCAGGAAGTGTCAGGGGAGGCTGCGGTGTCGCAGCTAGACGGGGGCAGTTGACAGTTTTTGGGGGGTCTCACGCGTTCGGAGCCATTCTCGGTGGGGGGAGCCTGACCCTCCTTGATGGCGGTGGGGTGGTGGCATAGCTAGAGGGGGCGCAGCTATTAGTCTTGGGAGGCTCACCCCTTAATAGCCATTCCAGTTGGGAGAGTCTGATCCTTCCTGGCTCTGGATGGGGGTGAGCTGGAGGCATAGTTGGAGGGGGCGCAGCTGCCAGTCTTGGGGGATCATCCCTTTATAGCCATTCCCGGTGGGGTGGGGTGGGTGGGTCGTGTGAGCTGGTGGCGTACTTAGAGGGGGCGCAGCCGTCACTTTTGGGGGAGTCTCACCCCCAAGACTGACGGCTGCGCCCGCTCTAGCTATCCCACCCCCACCACTCGTGGCAAGGAGGGTCAGGCTCCCCCCACCCGGATTGGCTATAAAGAGGTGATTCCCCAAGACTGGCAGCTGTGCCCCCCTCCAGCTCCGCCACCGCCGCCTCCCCATCTTCAGATCGTTCATTCCGCCCCCCCCCACCCCCACCCCACGTTCCATCCTTAGAACGTTCTTCTTCCGAAGGTTCCATTCATACCTGGAGGCGGCGCGGCTGAGCGATGGGGGTCCCTGTGCCTCTCTCGTCCCAGGCTTGCCAGCCCCAGCTCAGGTTCCCCCCAGGATCCCACCCGCAGCCTGCACTTCCTCCCGCCGCTCCAACAAAGGGCTCCCGGCAGGGTCTGGGGTCGCCAGCCCAAGTGGCAGGTGGGGTCAGTCCTCTGCAGCTTCCTCCTGCCGGAGTCCCTGGTTCAAGGGCGGACCAGGGCGTCCGCAGCAGGCGTCCGGTTCAAAGGGCGAGCCGAGGCGTCGGGGTGGAGCTGGAGAGGGCCCGAGTCCCACCGCCCCCGTGGGGAGAAGAGTGGCAACCCTTCCCTCCATGGTCTCGTGCGGGCGAGGGGCGACAGGCTCTCACCCCCGATACTGGTGAGAAATGGCCCCCGGGGGAGAGTTCCCGGGTTCTTTTTCCCACCTGCTGGCGTAGTTGGAGTTTGGGGGTGATTCTGCTGCCACCCAAAAAACTGACGGCTGCGCCCCCCTCAAGCTACGCCACCAACTCACCCCCGCCCCCGTGCCAGGAAGGGCCAGCTTCTCTCCCATCTGGAATGGCTATAAAGGGATGAGCTACCCCAAAGAATGACACCCCCCAGTGCCTGGAAAGGGTCAGGCTCCCCCCAGGTAGAATGGATATAAAGGGTGTGCCCCCCAAGAATGACACCCCCCCCCCCAGAATGACACCCACAGTGCCAGGAAGTGTCAGGGGAGGCTGCGGTGTCGCAGCTAGACGGGGCAGTTGACAGTTTTTTGGGGGTCTCACGCGTTCGGAGCCATTCCCGGTGGGGGGAGCCTGACCCTCCTGGATGGCGGTGGGGTGGTGGCATAGCTAGAGGGGGCGCAGCTATTAGTCTTGGGAGGCTCACCCCTTAATAGCCATTCCAGTTGGGGGAGTCTGATCCTTCCTGGCTCTGGATGGGGGTGAGCTGGAGGCATAGTCGGAGGGGGCGCAGCTGCCAGTCTTGGGGGATCATCCCTTTATAGCCATTCCCGGTGGGGTGGGGTGGGTGGGTCGTGTGAGCTGGTGGCGTACTTAGAGGGGGCGCAGCCGTCACTTTTGGGGGAGTCTCACCCCCAAGACTGACGGCTGCGGCCGCTCTAGCTATCCCACCCCCACCACTCGTGGCAAGGAGGGTCAGGCTCCCCCCACCCGGATTGGCTATAAAGAGGTGATTCCCCAAGACTGGCAGCTGCGCCCCCCTCCAGCTCCGCCACCGCCGCCTCCCCATCTTCAGATCGTTCATTCCGCCCCCCACCCCCACCCCCACCCCACGTTCCATCCTTAGAACGTTCTTCTTCCGAAGGTTCCATTCATAGCTGGAGGCGGCGCGGCTGAGCGATGGGGGTCCCTGTGCCTCTCTCGTCCCAGGCTTGCCAGCCCCAGCTCAGGTTCCCCCCAGGATCCCACCCGCAGCCTGCACTTCCTCCCGCCGCTCCAACAAAGGGCTCCCGGCAGGGTCTGGGGTCGCCAGCCCAAGTGGCAGGTGGGGTCAGTCCTCTGCAGCTTCCTCCTGCCGGAGTCCCTGGTTCAAGGGCGGACCAGGGCGTCCGCAGCAGGCGTCCGGTTCAAAGGGCGAGCCGAGGCGTCGGGGTGGAGCTGCAGAGGGCCCGAGTCCCACCGCCCCCGTGGGGAGAAGAGTGGCAACCCTTCCCTCCATGGTCTCGTGCGGGCGAGGGGCGACAGGCTCTCACCCCCGATACTGGTGAGAAATGGCCTCCGGGGGAGAGTTCCCGGGTTCTTTTTCCCACCTGGTGGCGTAGTTGGAGTTTGGGGGTGATTCTGCTGCCACCCAAAAAACTGACGGCTGCGCCCCCCTCAAGCTACGCCACCAACTCACCCCCGCCCCCGTGCCAGGAAGGGCCAGCTTCTCTCCCATCTGGAATGGCTATAAAGGGGTGAGCTACCCCAAAGAATGACACCCCCCAGTGCCTGGAAAGGGTCAGGCTCCCCCCAGGTGGAATGGATATAAAGGGTGTGCCCCCCAAGAATGACACCCCCCCCGAATGACACCCACACTGCCAGGAAGTGTCAGGGGAGGCTGCGGTGTCGCAGCTAGACGGGGGCAGTTGACAGTTTTTTGGGGGTCTCACGCGTTCGGAGCCATTCCCGGTGGGGGGAGCCTGACCCTCCTTGATGGCGGTGGGGTGGTGGCATAGCTAGAGGGGGCGCAGCTATTAGTCTTGGGAGGCTCACCCCTTAATAGCCATTCCAGTTGGGGGAGTCTGATCCTTCCTGGCTCTGGATGGGGGTGAGCTGGAGGCATAGTCGGAGGGGGCGCAGCTGCCAGTCTTGGGGGATCATCCCTTTATAGCCATTCCCGGTGGGGTGGGGTGGGTGGGTCGTGTGAGCTGGTGGCGTACTTAGAGGGGGCGCAGCCGTCACTTTTGGGGGAGTCTCACCCCCAAGACTGACGGCTGCGCCCGCTCTAGCTATCCCACCCCCACCACTCGTGGCAAGGAGGGTCAGGCTCCCCCCACCCGGACTGGCTATAAAGAGGTGATTCCCCAAGACTGGCAGCTGCGCCCCCCTCCAGCTCCGCCACCGCCGCCTCCCCATCTTCAGATCGTTCATTCCGCCCCCCCCACCCCCACCCCACGTTCCATCCTTAGAACGTTCTTCTTCCGAAGGTTCCATTCATAGCTGGAGGCGGCGCGGCTGAGCGATGGGGGTCCCTGTGCCTCTCTCGTCCCAGGCTTGCCAGCCCCAGCTCAGGTTCCCCCCAGGATCCCACCCGCAGCCTGCACTTCCTCCCGCCGCTCCAACAAAGGGCTCCCGGCAGGGTCTGGGGTCGCCAGCCCAAGTGGCAGGTGGGGTCAGTCCTCTGCAGCTTCCTCCTGCCGGAGTCCCTGGTTCAAGGGCGGACCAGGGCGTCCGCAGCAGGCGTCCGGTTCAAAGGGCGAGCCGAGGCGTCGGGGTGGAGCTGGAGAGGGCCCGAGTCCCACCGCCCCCGTGGGGAGAAGAGTGGCAACCCTTCCCTCCATGGTCTCGTGCGGGCGAGGGGCGACAGGCTCTCACCCCCGATACTGGTGAGAAATGGCCCCCGGGGGAGAGTTCCCGGGTTCTTTTTCCCACCTGGTGGCGTAGTTGGAGTTTGGGGGTGATTCTGCTGCCACCCAAAAAACTGACGGCTGCGCCCCCCTCAAGCTACGCCACCAACTCACCCCCGCCCCCGTGCCAGGAAGGGCCAGCTTCTCTCCCATCTGGAATGGCTATAAAGGGGTGAGCTACCCCAAAGAATGACACACCCCCCGCCTGGAAAGGGTCAGGCTCCCCCCAGGTGGAATGGATATAAAGGGTGTGCCCCCCAAGAATGACACCCCCCCCAGAATGACACCCACAGTGCCAGGAAGTGTCAGGGGAGGCTGCGGTGTCGCAGCTAGACGGGGGCAGTTGACAGTTTTTTGGGGGTCTCACGCGTTCGGAGCCATTCCCGGTGGGGGGAGCCTGACCCTCCTGGATGGCGGTGGGGTGGTGGCATAGCTAGAGGGGGCGCAGCTATTAGTCTTGGGAGGCTCACCCCTTAATAGCCATTCCAGTTGGGGGAGTCTGATCCTTCCTGGCTCTGGATGGGGGTGAGCTGGAGGCATAGTCGGAGGGGGCGCAGCTGCCAGTCTTGGGGGATCATCCCTTTATAGCCATTCCCGGTGGGGTGGGGTGGGTGGGTCGTGTGAGCTGGTGGCGTACTTAGAGGGGGCGCAGCCGTCACTTTTGGGGGAGTCTCACCCCCAAGACTGACGGCTGCGCCCGCTCTAGCTATCCCACCCCCACCACTCGTGGCAAGGAGGGTCAGGCTCCCCCCACCCGGATTGGCTATAAAGAGGTGATTCCCCAAGACTGGCAGCTGCGCCCCCCTCCAGCTCCGCCACCGCCGCCTCCCCATCTTCAGATCGTTCATTCCGCCCCCCACCCCCACCCCCACCCCACGTTCCATCCTTAGAACGTTCTTCTTCCGAAGGTTCCATTCATAGCTGGAGGCGGCGCGGCTGAGCGATGGGGGTCCCTGTGCCTCTCTCGTCCCAGGCTTGCCAGCCCCAGCTCAGGTTCCCCCCAGGATCCCACCCGCAGCCTGCACTTCCTCCCGCCGCTCCAACAAAGGGCTCCCGGCAGGGTCTGGGGTCGCCAGCCCAAGTGGCAGGTGGGGTCAGTCCTCTGCAGCTTCCTCCTGCCGGAGTCCCTGGTTCAAGGGCGGACCAGGGCGTCCGCAGCAGGCGTCCGGTTCAAAGGGCGAGCCGAGGCGTCGGGGTGGAGCTGCAGAGGGCCCGAGTCCCACCGCCCCCGTGGGGAGAAGAGTGGCAACCCTTCCCTCCATGGTCTCGTGCGGGCGAGGGGCGACAGGCTCTCACCCCCGATACTGGTGAGAAATGGCCTCCGGGGGAGAGTTCCCGGGTTCTTTTTCCCACCTGGTGGCGTAGTTGGAGTTTGGGGGTGATTCTGCTGCCACCCAAAAAACTGACGGCTGCGCCCCCCTCAAGCTACGCCACCAACTCACCCCCGCCCCCGTGCCAGGAAGGGCCAGCTTCTCTCCCATCTGGAATGGCTATAAAGGGGTGAGCTACCCCAAAGAATGACACCCCCCAGTGCCTGGAAAGGGTCAGGCTCCCCCCAGGTGGAATGGATATAAAGGGTGTGCCCCCCAAGAATGACACCCCCCCCAGAATGACACCCACAGTGCCAGGAAGTGTCAGGGGAGGCTGCGGTGTCGCAGCTAGACGGGGGCAGTTGACAGTTTTTTGGGGGTCTCACGCGTTCGGAGCCATTCCCGGTGGGGGGAGCCTGACCCTCCTTGATGGCGGTGGGGTGGTGGCATAGCTAGAGGGGGCGCAGCTATTAGTCTTGGGAGGCTCACCCCTTAATAGCCATTCCAGTTGGGGGAGTCTGATCCTTCCTGGCTCTGAATGGGGGTGAGCTGGAGGCATAGTCGGAGGGGGCGCAGCTGCCAGTCTTGGGGGATCATCCCTTTATAGCCATTCCCGGTGGGGTGGGGTGGGTGGGTCGTGTGAGCTGGTGGCGTACTTAGAGGGGGCGCAGCCGTCACTTTTGGGGGAGTCTCACCCCCAAGACTGACGGCTGCGGCCGCTCTAGCTATCCCACCCCCACCACTCGTGGCAAGGAGGGTCAGGCTCCCCCCACCCGGATTGGCTATAAAGAGGTGATTCCCCAAGACTGGCAGCTGCGCCCCCCTCCAGCTCCGCCACCGCCGCCTCCCCATCTTCAGATCGTTCATTCCGCCCCCCCCCTACCCCCACCCCACGTTCCATCCTTAGAACGTTCTTCTTCCGAAGGTTCCATTCATAGCTGGAGGCGGCGCGGCTGAGCGATGGGGGTCCCTGTGCCTCTCTCGTCCCAGGCTTGCCAGCCCCAGCTCAGGTTCCCCCCAGGATCCCACCCGCAGCCTGCACTTCCTCCCGCCGCTCCAAGAAAGGCTCCCGGCAGGGTCTGGGGTCGCCAGCCCAAGTGGCAGGTGGGGTCAGTCCTCTGCAGCTTCCTCCTGCCGGAGTCCCTGGTTCAAGGGCGGACCAGGGCGTCCGCAGCAGGCGTCCGGTTCAAAGGGCGAGCCGAGGCGTCGGGGTGGAGCTGCAGAGGGCCCGAGTCCCACCGCCCCCGTGGGGAGAAGAGTGGCAACCCTTCCCTCCATGGTCTCGTGCGGGCGAGGGGCGACAGGCTCTCACCCCCGATACTGGTGAGAAATGGCCCCCGGGGGAGAGTTCCCGGGTTCTTTTTCCCACCTGGTGGCGTAGTTGGAGTTTGGGGGTGATTCTGCTGCCACCCAAAAAACTGACGGCTGCGCCCCCCTCAAGCTACGCCACCAACTCACCCCCGCCCCCGTGCCAGGAAGGGCCAGCTTCTCTCCCATCTGGAATGGCTATAAAGGGGTGAGCTACCCCAAAGAATGACACCCCCCAGTGCCTGGAAAGGGTCAGGCTCCCCCCAGGTGGAATGGATATAAAGGGTGTGCCCCCCAAGAATGACACCCCCCCCGAATGACACCCACAGTGCCAGGAAGTGTCAGGGGAGGCTGCGGTGTCGCAGCTAGACGGGGGCAGTTGACAGTTTTTTGGGGGTCTCACGCGTTCGGAGCCATTCCCGGTGGGGGGAGCCTGACCCTCCTTGATGGCGGTGGGGTGGTGGCATAGCTAGAGGGGGCGCAGCTATTAGTCTTGGGAGGCTCACCCCTTAATAGCCATTCCAGTTGGGGGAGTCTGATCCTTCCTGGCTCTGGATGGGGGTGAGCTGGAGGCATCGTCGGAGGGGGCGCAGCTGCCAGTCTTGGGGGATCATCCCTTTATAGCCATTCCCGGTGGGGTGGGGTGGGTGGGTCGTGTGAGCTGGTGGCGTACTTAGAGGGGGCGCAGCCGTCACTTTTGGGGGAGTCTCACCCCCAAGACTGACGGCTGCGCCCGCTCTAGCTATCCCACCCCCACCACTCGTGGCAAGGAGGGTCAGGCTCCCCCCACCCGGATTGGCTATAAAGAGGTGATTCCCCAAGACTGGCAGCTGCGCCCCCCTCCAGCTCCGCCACCGCCGCCTCCCCATCTTCAGATCGTTCATTCCGCCCCCCACCCCCACCCCCACCCCACGTTCCATCCTTAGAACGTTCTTCTTCCGAAGGTTCCATTCATAGCTGGAGGCGGCGCGGCTGAGCGATGGGGGTCCCTGTGCCTCTCTCGTCCCAGGCTTGCCAGCCCCAGCTCAGGTTCCCCCCAGGATCCCACCCGCAGCCTGCACTTCCTCCCGCCGCTCCAACAAAGGGCTCCCGGCAGGGAGTGGGGTCGCCAGCCCAAGTGGCAGGTGGGGTCAGTCCTCTGCAGCTTCCTCCTGCCGGAGTCCCTGGTTCAAGGGCGGACCAGGGCGTCCGCAGCAGGCGTCCGGTTCAAAGGGCGAGCCGAGGCGTCGGGGTGGAGCTGGAGAGGGCCCGAGTCCCACCGCCCCCGTGGGGAGAAGAGTGGCAACCCTTCCCTCCATGGTCTCGTGCGGGCGAGGGGCGACAGGCTCTCACCCCCGATACTGGTGAGAAATGGCCCCCCGGGGGAGAGTTCCCGGGTTCTTTTTCCCACCTGGTGGCGTAGTTGGAGTTTGGGGGTGATTCTGCTGCCACCCAAAAAACTGACGGCTGCGCCCCCCTCAAGCTACGCCACCAACTCACCCCCGCCCCCGTGCCAGGAAGGGCCAGCTTCTCTCCCATCTGGAATGGCTATAAAGGGGTGAGCTACCCCAAAGAATGACACCCCCCAGTGCCTGGAAAGGGTCAAGCTCCCCCCACGGGGAATGGATATAAAGGGTGTGCCCCCCAAGAATGACACCCCCCCAGAATGACACCCACACTGCCAGGAAGTGTCAGGGGAGGCTGCGGTGTCGCAGCTAGAAGGGGGCAGTTGACAGTTTTTTGGGGGTCTCACGCGTTCGGAGCCATTCCCGGTGGGGGGAGCCTGACCCTCCTTGATGGCGGTGGGGTGGTGGCATAGCTAGAGGGGGCGCAGCTATTAGTCTTGGGAGGCTCACCCCTTAATAGCCATTCCAGTTGGGGGAGTCTGATCCTTCCTGGCTCTGGATGGGGGTGAGCTGGAGGCATAGTCGGAGGGGGCGCAGCTGCCAGTCTTGGGGGATCATCCCTTTATAGCCATTCCCGGTGGGGTGGGGTGGGTGGGTCGTGTGAGCTGGTGGCGTACTTAGAGGGGGCGCAGCCGTCACTTTTGGGGGAGTCTCACCCCCAAGACTGACGGCTGCGCCCGCTCTAGCTATCCCACCCCCACCACTCGTGGCAAGGAGGGTCAGGCTCCCCCCACCCGGATTGGCTATAAAGAGGTGATTCCCCAAGACTGGCAGCTGCGCCCCCCTCCAGCTCCGCCACCGCCGCCTCCCCATCTTCAGATCGTTCATTCCGCCCCCCCCCCCACCCCACGTTCCATCCTTAGAACGTTCTTCTTCCGAAGGTTCCATTCATACCTGGAGGCGGCGCGGCTGAGCGATGGGGGTCCCTGTGCCTCTCTCGTCCCAGGCTTGCCAGCCCCAGCTCAGGTTCCCCCCAGGATCCCATCCGCAGCCTGCACTTCCTCCCGCCGCTCCAAGAAAGGCTCCCGGCAGGGTCTGGGGTCGCCAGCCCAAGTGGCAGGTGGGGTCAGTCCTCTGCAGCTTCCTCCTGCCGGAGTCCCTGGTTCAAGGGCGGACCAGGGCGTCCGCAGCAGGCGTCCGGTTCAAAGGGCGAGCCGAGGCGTCGGGGTGGAGCTGGAGAGGGCCCGAGTCCCACCGCCCCCGTGGGGAGAAGAGTGGCAACCCTTCCCTCCATGGTCTCGTGCGGGCGAGGGGCGACAGGCTCTCACCCCCGATACTGGTGAGAAATGGCCCCCGGGGGAGAGTTCCCGGGTTCTTTTTCCCACCTGGTGGCGTAGTTGGAGTTTGGGGGTGATTCTGCTGCCACCCAAAAAACTGACGGCTGCGCCCCCCTCAAGCTACGCCACCAACTCACCCCCGCCCCCGTGCCAGGAAGGGCCAGCTTCTCTCCCATCTGGAATGGCTATAAAGGGGTGAGCTACCCCAAAGAATGACACCCCCCAGTGCCTGGAAAGGGTCAGGCTCCCTCCAGGTGGAATGGATATAAAGGGTGTGCCCCCCAAGAATGACACCCCCCCCAGAATGACACCCACAGTGCCAGGAAGTGTCAGGGGAGGCTGCGGTGTCGCAGCTAGACGGGGGCAGTTGACAGTTTTTTGGGGGTCTCACGCGTTCGGAGCCATTCCCGGTGGGGGGAGCCTGACCCTCCTTGATGGCGGTGGGGTGGTGGCATAGCTAGAGGGGGCGCAGCTATTAGTCTTGGGAGGCTCACCCCTTAATAGCCATTCCAGTTGGGGGAGTCTGATCCTTCCTGGCTCTGGATGGGGGTGAGCTGGAGGCATAGTTGGAGGGGGCGCAGCTGCCAGTCTTGGGGGATCATCCCTTTATAGCCATTCCCGGTGGGGTGGGGTGGGTGGGTCGTGTGAGCTGGTGGCGTACTTAGAGGGGGCGCAGCCGTCACTTTTGGGGGAGTCTCACCCCCAAGACTGACGGCTGCGCCCGCTCTAGCTATCCCACCCCCACCACTCGTGGCAAGGAGGGTCAGGCTCCCCCCACCCGGATTGGCTATAAAGAGGTGATTCCCCAAGACTGGCAGCTGCGCCCCCCTCCAGCTCCGCCACCGCCGCCTCCCCATCTTCAGATCGTTCATTCCGCCCCCCCCCTACCCCCACCCCACGTTCCATCCTTAGAACGTTCTTCTTCCGAAGGTTCCATTCATAGCTGGAGGCGGCGCGGCTGAGCGATGGGGGTCCCTGTGCCTCTCTCGTCCCAGGCTTGCCAGCCCCAGCTCAGGTTCCCCCCAGGATCCCACCCGCAGCCTGCACTTCCTCCCGCCGCTCCAACAAAGGGCTCGCGGCAGGGTCTGGGGTCGCCAGCCCAAGTGGCAGGTGGGGTCAGTCCTCTGCAGCTTCCTCCTGCCGGAGTCCCTGGTTCAAGGGCGGACCAGGGCGTCCGCAGCAGGCGTCCGGTTCAAAGGGCGAGCCGAGGCGTCGGGGTGGAGCTGGAGAGGGCCCGAGTCCCACCGCCCCCGTGGGGAGAAGAGTGGCAACCCTTCCCTCCATGGTCTCGTGCGGGCGAGGGGCGACAGGCTCTCACCCCCGATACTGGTGAGAAATGGCCCCCGGGGGAGAGTTCCCGGGTTCTTTTTCCCACCTGGTGGCGTAGTTGGAGTTTGGGGGTGATTCTGCTGCCACCCAAAAAACTGACGGCTGCGCCCCCCTCAAGCTACGCCACCAACTCACACTCCCCAGTGCCACAAAGGGTCAGACTCAGGCTCTCCGCCAGCTGGAATGGCTGTGAAGGCGTGAGCCCGCCTAAAACTGACTGCTGCGCCCCCCTCTAGCTATGCCACCACCTCCTACCCTCAGTGCCAGGAACAGTCAGGCTTCTTCCAACTTGAATGGCTCTGAAGGTGTGAGACTCCCCCCTATGACTAACTGCTACGGCCCCCTCTAGCTATGCCACCGGTCTCTTCCACTTCTGGGGCTCCTGCGCTGCCCAGCACACAACATCCCTGCAATGCTGGCGCCTGGGGAGAGAAGAAACCCCACTCTCATTATGACTCCCTTTAGCCCCCCCCCCACCACCACCTGGGATGGCTCCGAAGGGATGAGACTCCCTCCAAGACTGAGTTCTCCGCCCCCCTCTAGCTACTCCACCACCTGGTACTCACTCCTATGGGAGTTTGCTGGCTGCATCCCAGGAATAGCAACTCAGAAGTGCCGCTTATTCCCAGATAACTGTGGATAGGACTGCAGCCCGAAAGCACATGGTCCTGAATGTCTGTCTACTCAGAAGTAAGTCCCACTCTAGTTAATGGGTTTCCTCCCAGGAAAGTGGATAGGATTGCTGTGGATGATGGGAAGGCTGTGGAGGCGGAGCTGGAGGGGCCGCGGCTGACCGTTTTTTGGGGGTCTCACACCTTCTGAGCCATTCCAAATGGGGAGAGCCTGACCCTCCTTGACACGGGGGTGGATGGGTGGGGGTGGCACAGCTAGAGGGGCGCAGCTATTAGTCTTGGGAGGCTCACCCCTTTATAGCCATTCCAGCCATCCCCAGTCTTACCCTTCCTGGCACTGGGTAGGGGGTGTGAGCTGGTGGCGTAGCAAGAGAGGGCGCAGCCGTCACTTTTGGGGGGAGTCTCATCCCCAATACTGACAGCTGCGCCCCCCTCTAGCTACGCCACCGGGTGGGGAAAAGACAAACCGGGTTGGGAACCCGGTGGTCGTTCCTCACCTGCGCCCAGAGATATAATCCAGGCTACGGTGAGAACCTGCCGGCCCGCCCGTCTCCCCCGCGCGCAGGGATTCGAGTCCAGGGAGGGCGAGTGGCCGCCGCTGCCTGGCCGAGCAGCCACGACCTTCGCCCCCCTTGGGGCTTATGGGACTCGGGACCCGACCCTGGACGCCTCCCGTCACCGACGCGCCCTGGGCAGCCCTTGGACCAGAACGCACGCCGGGAGGGCGGAGGGTGGCAGGAACCGGGCTGAACCCACGGTGCCACTCAGGCCGACGGCTCAAAGGCCCTCCCAGGACCTCTTATGGGGAGCGACCCCCCAGTACCCCTGCTGCTGCACAGCCTGGGAGAGCCAAGCAGGGCACGGAGGGCCTTTCAGGACCTGCCCCCCTTGGCCTTCTGTCCCGGGTATAACATCTGCTGCCCCCTTTCCCCCAGGACTTCTCCCCCTTTTTGCCTTCTATCCTGGGTATAAGGTCATGACATCTAATGACCTCTTTCTCCAGGACGTGTCCTCCTTTTTGCCGCTGCCCCAGGAAAAAATTCTCCTTTTTTTATAGACGTGTCCTTTTTTTATAGTAAGGGACATGGAAGGCTGCTTTGAGAATCTTCCATTTTTCCAAGCAAATAAACCTCATGGGTCACCCCGAAGGAGATTTGAACCCCCCCCCAACCTGCTGTGCCCCAGACTGGAGACTCAGATTCCCCCCCCCCCCCAGGCAAGAAAATGGAAGACCTGGAAGGTCAGGGTTTAAATCCCACCTTGGCCATGAAGCTTCCTGGATGACCTTGAGCAGGTCACTTACTCTCAGCCTCACCTACCTTACAGGGTTGTTGTGAGGACAAGGACTAAAAGTAAACTTTGTAGCTTTGGCATGGGAAAGATAGTGGTGGGCTTCAGGGGGTTCTTACAGGTTCTATAGAACCCTTTGCTAATGAGTGCCTGGTTCTGAGAACCGGTTACTAATGGGACACAGAACCTGTTGTTAATCTTGGACATAGAACCTGTTGTTTACTTGAATCACCACTGGAAAGATGGTGATGTAAATAAGAGGGGCCTGGATGTCATCACTCAGTGGTGCTGGACTGACCTTTGAGTTTTCCAGCTCTGAGAAGAACAATCCTTGGTGCCCTCCAAGGTCCTGAAGCACTGACCTCACTGCCTGCACCCGTTTCTTGCAAGGAGAGCAGGAGTTCCCAAACTCAGCAGTGGCGCGACCCACCTTGTCCTCTGTGGTGGCTCATGTTGCTTCTGGGGATGCTGGAGGCCTCTCCTACCCGAGGGGCGACGAGTTCTCAAATTGGAAGAGGCTTCCCAAAACTGGAAGTGGCTTATGGAGGGTTCCAAGAATGGACTGAAGAGTTGGTTCCAGGGTGACCAGATGCCCAAACCTCAAACCTCAAAAGGAGGCATCGTATCTGAAAACAAGGGAGAAGAAAACAGCTTCATCATAAACCTTCTAATGTCACATTCGGAGAACCTAGTAGCATGTGCAGTGCAATTCATTGGTGGCCCACTGAACTAATGCATTTGTTTTCTAAATAGCAGCTGAGAAGGCCAAGAAAGAGGACTGGAATGGTGTACTGTGCAGTTGATGCAAAAGCTGGAGACAGAGAGGAAGAGTTGGTGGCAAGACGGTATGGTTAGGACGGTGATCTTCCTCCTGGCAAGAGACACCCAGCAGAGTTAATCAAGGTGCCGTATGAGTTGGCTGCAAACCAAAGGTTCTTACCATTGAGGATGCCCTTCTTTCAGTTATCAAACATATTATCATTGCCTTCTCCTTCACAGCTGCCTTTACGCAACTCTATCTATTCTATATATATATAAATGAAAAGTCACTGACTGACTGACTGACTGACTCACTCACTCACTCACTTAGACAATACCACTAGACTTAGAAGCGTGAAATTGGGGGGAGAGTGTTCATTCCATGTCAGAGGCACCAACTAAAAACCAATTTTTGGAAATTCCAACAAGAAGGGGGTAAAAAAGGGCACAACGTGTTTACCTCCTTATACTTCACATTGAAGAATCTCTGACTGATGGACACTCTTGACCAGGGGTCCTCAAACTTTTTAAACAGGGGGCCGGTTCACTGTCCCTCAGATACTGTCGGGGGCCGGACAAGAGGGGAGGTTTCTGGGGGGTGGTGGGTACTGGCAGGGCTAATGGGGGGTTTCTGGGGGTGGGGGTTACTAGCAGGGATAGTGGGGGGGTTTCTGGGGGTGGTGGGTACTGGCAGGGCTGGTGGGGGTTTCTTGGGGGTGGTGGGTGCTGGCAGGGCTGGTGGGGGTTCTGGGGGTGGTGGGTACTGGCAGGGCTAGTGGGGGATTCTGGGGGGTGTTGGGTACAGTCAGGGTTAGTGGGGGATTTTTGGGGGGTGAAGGCCTGTCAGGGATGGTGGGGAGTTTTTGGGGGGTGGAGGGCAGTGGTGGGCACCAGCAGGTTCGCACCTACTCTATAGAACCGGTTCTTAACAAGAGATAGTACATATAAAGTTTAAAAATAGCCATTTAAAAGTGGCTGCCAGATGGACAGAGAACCGGTTCTTAATTTCTTTGAAGCCCATCACTGGTGGAGGGGTACTGTCAGGGCTGGTGGGGGTTTCTTGGGGGTGGTGGGTGCTGGCAGGGCTGGTGGGGGTTCTGGGGGTGGTGGGTACTGGCAGGGCTAGTGGGGGGTTTCTGGGGGTGGGGGTACTGGCAGGGCTTCTGGGGTGTGGGGGTTACTGGCATGGCTGGTGGGGGTTCTCGGGGTGGTGGGTACTGGCAGGGTTAGTGGGGGGGTTTCTGGGGGGTGGGGGTTCTGGGGGTAGGGGTTACTGGCAGGACTAATAGGGGGTTTCTGGGGGGTGGGGTTACTGAAAGGCTGGTGGGGATCGGGGAAAGAAAGGGAGGCACTTACCTGGGGAGCCCTGTGGCCACCATCCAAGCCCCCTGGCTGGCCAGGGTAGCTGTGGATTAGGCGCTGCAGCTGTGCAGTCCCCCATCAAAGCCCCCTGGCCGGGCAAGGAAGCTGTGGATGGGGCGCTTCAGCTGCGCAGCCCCCCATCCAAGTCAAGTTCTTCCACTGGGCGAGCAGGTGGGCGGGCAAGCGAACAGACAGGCAGCCCCTTGCCATGGTGGGCACCCAGCCACTCAGCAACAGCGAAGCAGGGAGGGGGAGGAGCTGTGCCCTCAGGACAGCACAGCGCACACAGCAGCGTGCCAAATTTAAAATGGCAGCCGCCACCAAGCCTCTTTTCCCAGTGGCGGCCAACAAGCCTCAGCGGGCCGGATTGAGGGCCCTGGCGGGCCGTATCCGGCCCCCGGGCCGTAGTTTGAGGACCCCTGCTCTTGACCAATCCTGGACCTAGAAGTGTGAAATTTGGGGAGGGTACTCCTTCTGTGATGGAAGCTCCACCACGATACAGTTTCTAAAAATTTAACCTTTAAGGGGGTGAAAAGGGGTGCAATGTATTTTTGTATCATACTTAACATTGGAGACCGACTGACATCATCCAGCCAATTTGGTCTCCGGTGCCTGATCACTGGGAGGGAGGGTGCACTGGGGGGATGGTGCACATGGGGCGTTGATGCACGTGGAGGGATGTGGCTCATGGGGGTTGATCAGTGATGGGCCCAGCCTGGCCCAACAACCGGTTCCTCGGAAGTGGGCAGGGCCAGGCCAGGTCAGGGGGTGGGGCTGGGTCAGGGGGAAGGGCTGGGGTTAGGGGGCGGGGCTGGAAAAAATTAAATATAAAAAAAATTAAAAAAATTAAAAATTTAAAAAAATTAAAATTGACTGTCATGGGACTGTCATGGTTGTCATGGGACAACCTGAGTAGTCAGGTTGGGCTCTCAAGCTGCAGTTCCAGCCACTTTCCTGGGAGTAAGTCCCATTGACGATCATGGGACTTACTTCTGAGTAGTCAGATTGGGCTCTCAGGCTGCAGTGCCAGCCACTTTCCTGGGATAGGGTTGCAGCATCCCCAGAGCCCAGTCCTGTGCAGGTCTACTCAGAAGTAAGCCCTATTATAGCCAACGGGGCTTACCCCCAGGAAAGTGTGGATAGGGTTTCAGCATCCTCATAGCCCTGACCTGTGCAGCCCAGTCCTAACCATGTCTACTCAGAAGAAAGTCCCATTATAGACAGTGGGCTTACTCTCAGGAAAGTAGACAGGGCTGGAGGAATAGGGGACAAAAGCCCTGGATGATCTCATCCTAACAACACTCAGGTGCTGCTCCTACAGGCTCCCAGACCTTTCTTAGCAGCTGTGGCTTCTAAGGAAGCCACTGAGGAAGGAGGAGGGAGTGGAGCTTCTGGGAAGACAGATCCAGAGACCCTTTAAGAGAAATTCAAACACACTTGCATGCAATTCAAAGATGACGGGCCCCTCTTAACAACCGGTTCGCTAACATCCTCCCCAAATTAACCAGCTGCTGCCCACCAGTGGGGTTGATGTGCATGGGGGTTGATGAACATGGGGGGTTGATGCGCATGGGGGATGATGTGCGTGGGGACAAGTGGAACTTGGGGGGAACACGGGATGTTAATGTGCATGGGGGATGATGTGCATGGGGAAGTGGTGCATGGGGGATGCGGTACATGGGGGATGATGTGCATGGGGGAGTTGATGCAGCGGATGGGCGGTTGATGTGTATGGGGTGTTGTTGCTCATGGGGGTTGATACACAAAGGGGGTGTTGAGCAATGGCGGATAGCGTAGGGTGTAGTTTACTCCCACAATGTGAGTACGTTTTGCTCGTCTATATAGAAAATTGAAAAGTTACTGGCTGATTCATCAGCGCCCAACCAAAACTGCCAGACCTAAAACCATGAACTTTGGGGAGGGTGTTCCTTCCATGATAGAGGTACCCACTAAGAAAAGATTTTGGGAAATTCAAATTGGAAGAGGGTGAAAGGGGATGCAACGTGTTTTCATCCCTATACTTTACACGGAAGAATTGCTGACTGACAGGGTGACCATACAGAATGGAGAAAAGGATGCCCCTAGCTTTTGCTTTGCATAGAAGAGGGAATTTAGGCAGGTGCTGCCTTTTTAAACCTTTCTATTATGAGCTAAACCTGCCTATGTTCCCTCTTCTATGCAATACTTAAAGGTAGAGACACTCTGTCCTCCGTTCTATATGGTCATCCTTCTGACTAAGAACTGATTTTTAAAAAACTGGGGCAAAATAGGTTATTGGGAAAAGTACTAGTGCGTGTAAAACAGGTCAGAAGAATAATTAAGAGTCTTGGGGTTCCCTGGAAAGAGCCTCAAAAAAGCATGTTGCTTACCTTTCAGTCTACACTCATTATAACATTCCATCTGAGTTTCAAACCTATTGTCATTACCTTCACAGCCAGTATAAGGAAAACCTCTACAGGACCTCACATAGAAATCATAATAATACTTAAGCTCAAGTCCTGTGCAAATGCCCATGTCAGGAAGATATCTGCATTCTTGGGGCAATGAATCTGAAAACAAGAGAGAAGAAAACAAGTTAATCATAAACCTCATGTCACATTTGGAGAGCCTAGTAGCAATTGCAGTGCAATGCAATGGTGGTCCATGGGGAGAACACACTTGTTTTCCAAATAGCAGCTGAGAAGGCCAAGAAAGAGATTGGAACGGTGTATTGTGCAGTCCATGCAAAACCTGGAGACGGAGAGGAAGAGTTGGTGGCAAGACGGGATGGTTAGGATGGTGATCTTCCTCCTGGCAAGAGACACCCAGCAGAGTTAATCATGGTGCTGAACTCAAATGGGGGATTTTCAACACACCGTCAGACAAGAATAGAACATCCTGACTAGAGAGAGGCAGCCGTGTTCAACCAGGGCAGATTGGTGGGTTTTGACCCAATTTTTCTGGGTCATGAAACTTGGGGAGGCTCTCAAGAAGACGTCCAGCAACTGATATTCCCATGCCGGATACAGCAGAAGCCTTTTGACATCACTGCATCTCAGTGTGGGAATTTTGATAGGATTTTGCTGAAGAGACCCCTCCTTGCATCGCTGCAGTTCTGTGTGAAGCGGAATCTGAGAGACCTCTCAGATGTTCTCAGATGGGCAGTTTCACATAGAGAAAAGCAATCCACAGATGACAGTACTGTTATTTACAAAAACAATAACAACAAGAAAACCTGAGCAAATTCTTACTGGAATTTGCACACTCCTGGATGCAGTCAGATTCTGTTTCAAAGTTCTTTGCATTGCCTTGTGGTGAGGCCCCTCACCCCTCTGAAGGTTTCACCAGTGAAAGGGTGAAGAAAAGAGATGCCTGGGAGGAGGTCCTAGAGAGGACAGGATGTAGCCATTTCAGAGCACAAGGAAGGGCTCTGGCTCTCCCCTGGAAGAGGAAAGAAAAGGGGAGGAGGGAGAAGAGGGATAAAAGGGAAAAAGAGCGGGAAAACAGGCAGTGGGTGTGGAGAAGCTGAAGGAGACACTACTGGAGATAGTGCTGCACCTGCTGGTTCAAGGCCTGCCTGAAAGACAAATGGGAGAGGGTTAGTTGTATGCTTTTGTTGGACACTGACCTTTATGTTGATCTGGCAAAGAGAACAGAGGTCCTCATGTAAAAATCCTCTGCTTCTTGGTGAAGGAACTGGGAAAGAAAGAGAGACAATGGACACTGAGGAAGCATTGAATGTCAATAGCTGTTTATGAAACTAACTTGTTGAAATACAAAGAACCTGTTGATACTCACCTGGTGTCTCTTCTCTGGAGCTGTTGTGGTGTGATGCTGTTATGGCTGAAAAGAGGAAGGAACAACAGCACGAGGGGAACAGGGAGGATGGGTCTAAACCTGACATGCCTTCACAGCCACCATATAGGAATGGTTCACTCGTTTTTGTACTGACATCGTAGTAATAGCTCGGAAAGGCAGCTTTGCATCTTCCAACTTCTCTCGGAAGTGTGCATGTTTCCGGCAGAGCCTCTGCAGAGAAGAGGGTCATATGTTAAGCTACTGAGCACATACAACTCCCGGTCTGAAACTAAGAAAATTATTATTTTCAGGTATTGTGACACAAACCCCTGAGTGCCTTTCAGTCGGCATTTGTACAACCTTTCCTGTGGTCGTTTTGGGGGTATGGAGAAGGCGATGGATCCAAGCCTTGTCTTAGGCAGCCTCCTCTAGAAGTGGTCCAAGTCTGAGTAGACCCATTGGCACTGCTGCAGCCCCGCTGCAAGAAAGGGATGACCCTCTTCTTCCTCACAGTGCCACAGCAGCAGTCCCAATACTTGGGCTGGGTTCAGCAGAGGTGACGACAGCCTGCCGTATATAGTGCAAGTTAGGACTGTGCTGTCAAAGTGCTTTCTTGCACAGCACAGTCCTAGGGATTTCTACTCAGAAGCATGTTCCAGTATATTCAGTGGGGCTTACTCCCAGGAAATTGCACAGGAAATTCTAGGCCACTTGTCAAAGCAAAATGATACCTACAGACAGTGCTTTTGGTTCTAGAAATAAAGGTGGGGTAATTACCATGAAGATGATTTACTGTATTTGTAATCATAGGTATGTCTTTTTTGGGGAGGTGGAGGTGCCTGTACTTACCACAGAGGTGCCGGTACTCAATCCGGTTAGTACCCCTCTCAAAAAGATGGAGAATTCTGGTTGAGAGTGTTTTCTAGTCCCAACCCCTCCAATCCCTCCCATTATCCAAATGACGCCCGAAGAGAGGAAGAGTTGCAGATATGATAGAGGACTCCTGCAGAGGACTAGCATGGAACTCCTACCTGCATTCTGAATAGAAATCCCCAGCAATTCAAACCAGTTTCCCAGGAGGCCCAGTATGAGGACCAATAAAATAGTCTTACTGTGCTGCATGATGGCCATTTGTTTTGACTGTCCGCTGCCCATTAAAGCTGCTTTATGTTGTGGGTCATAAGGAAGGGAAGCAAAGGCATTCAGGCAGCAAAGAGAAGAAATTTTATACCAGAAAGATTAGGTTGCATTTATGAAAACTTCCTTTACTATTCCATGCTAACCCCTTCTAAGTACCCAACTGAGTGAAAAGGGGACAGTACCTAACTATCTGCAGTACCTAACCAAGCTGAAAATGAGGACAAAATGGTGTGGAACACCTCCCTTTAGTCTGAGATATAGGGAAGGAGGGATCAGCGATGGCTCATTGGCCATAGCATGATTGTGGCTTGTGTGTTGTGTAGCTGTGTAACCACAACTCATCCGTCTTTCCATTCCCTTGGTGATGTAGGACGGTAATTCTGTGTCTGTCCACTGTCCTAACCATCTCGGAGCAGTGGCACAGAAGTGTCTTATGGCACTTTTGTGACACCCCCAGATCAGCACAGGACTTATTTGAGGATTAGTATGGCTTGACTGGAGGTTGGAAATGCAGGCTTAGTGATTTAACTGTCCTGGTTCCTCATTCTCATTTGGCAATCTCCAAATTCATTGGACAAGACACAAGAGCCCATGCACACACTTCACATCAAAAGCCATCTTCACGAAATAATCCTTAAAGACAAATTAATCCTTAAACCAAACTAGGCCAGCACAACGCACTCATACCCCCGTTCCCAGGGTGGTGTGTGGAGGCCATGCAAGTCTGTGCAGGGGGTTAACCGCCCCCAGGAGTGGCACAGAAGTGCCCTATGGCAATTTTGTTACATGCCTGGGCCATCACAGGACTTGTGACACGTAATCAGTGCTTAGGATTGCATTGTTGATCATAATCATTCAGCACATTTTGTGGCCAGGTGAGGATTTGAATCTCCCAGTCCTGTCCAAGCCTAAACTGCCTGGAATGTCAGGACTCCTGTAGTGCCAGAATGGCTGCCACGGTATCCTGTGTGCTGTGGGCTACCACTTGTGCTGCAGGCTCTCTTTCTATCGGCTTCCCATCTCCTTTTGCAAATTAAGGGAATGTGTTGCAGAGGAGCAAAGATGATGAAAGGTCTTGGATCATCCCTGGAAATATGTGTGGCTCAGAGTTTAACCCATTAAAGATAAAGTTTTCAGTACAGGCTGTCAGCATTGGGGATGATCACAGGTATTGTTTTGAAGTAGTACTGCTGAAAACACACTGATACATTCTATTGGAAGATTTCTTAAACCAGGGGTGTCAAACTCATTTCATACAGAGGGCCGCAATAGCATTAATGGTGTCTCCCAAAGGCCACAATCCAATTTTTTGCATGTCTTCTCAGAAGAGCCCTCCTTCCTCCTGGGCTATTTCTCCAGCTCAAAATCAAGTGCGCTGCCGCCACTACTGAGTTGCTTCTGGGGGTGGGGAGATCACTTGAGGACCACAGGTGTGTCACTTGCAGCCCTCGGGCGGCCAGTTTGACATGCCTGTCTTAAACTGAATCATATAATTGGTTCATCTAAGTCGCTATTGTCAACGCAACTGGAAGTACTCCTGGAATTTTTCTCTGCACACTCTTGAGAGCTTGGGGATTTGAACCAAATGCCTTCTGTATGCAACAAGGTGCTTTATCCATGACTTGCTGGAAACTTCTGATATTGTAATTTTATACATTCCTAATCACTGATACATTCAGGTTTAAAAAAAATAGAGCAGAACCAAAGAGGAAAAAGAAGGTGGATCCAAAGAGGGAAATAGCCTAAAGACGGGATGAGGTAGAGGGTTAAACGGATGGAAAAAGCTACCCCCCCCCCACACACACAATGAATTGATTCTCATTGAAGACTATATAATCACAGTTCAGATTCATGGATGAATCAAGGTAATGGCAGGGAGACATACAGCTACTGTGAAGTTGTGCAGTTACCAAACCAGATGTATCAGTCATTCACTGACCTGAATTTCTCTGAACTCTAGACTTAATTTTGCATAGGTATGTACTATATAGGATTGCACTATTAGCCACTCATTGCACACATTTGCCATCAACTCAGCAGTAATGTTTGCCATCCCTAAGCACACCACTGCTTCTCAGTTTCCACTCCATCACTGCGATAAAGAGAATAAATCTTACCTTACATAATTGTAGTATGATAAATGACTATGACTACAGCTGACTTCAAGACACTGGACCCCTTTTTGCTGCTTTATTGACTTCAGTTGTCTGCCTTATTATTAATAAGTGCCTTATTGTTAATATGCCTTATTATTCCTTGCCATTAGTATGCTTGGAAGCAGTATCAGGATTATTGTCCCTATTTTGGGAGATGGGGAAGAATGAGGCTAACTGGGAGCAGCTTGTCTAAGAGCACAAAATCCTGACCACATCTACTCAAAAGTAAGCTGCAGTTTGTTCAATGGGTCTTACTCCCAGAAAAGAGCCTTTAGGATTGCCGCCTAAGTCTACCTGATGAGTTCGTGGCAAAGGTAGAATTTGAACCAAGGTAGTCCTGATGTCCAGCTTGTGCCAGTTTTAAGCTCCCAGTTAGGCCCTGAGATAGGGTAAACTATTTAGGCTGCAAACCTAAAGACACTTTCCTGGGAGAAGACCCACTGAACAAAATGCAGCTTACTTTTGAGTAGACATGGTTAGAAATGTGCTCTAAGATTTAAATTCTCAGAAAACATTGCTATAATTTCCTGTTCAACAAAAATTAAATCAATATTTTTACAACTCACAGACACTTAGAAAGTGGTTTTCTAACTACTTCCTTTTCAAATGTTATCTCTGGATCTTATTATTTATTTTTCCTCTCTTATTATTATTATTTTATTAAAAATCAAACATGAATACACAGCAAACAATTTCGTGCTGGTTTTGTTCACATCACCAGTCAGACCCTTCCCAAGAGTCTAGAACTGTGTGATGTAGAGGCGTATAATTCGTGCTGAACCCAGAAGAACGGCTTTCTGCAATTGGCAGAGTGATATTTTGTCAATGCCAATAGTTTTCAGATGCCTGCCAAGGTCTTTCACACTGCACCCAGTGTGCCAATTACCACTGGAACCACCTGCACTGGCTTACACCAGATACGCTGTAATTCAGTTCTTAGGTCTTGGTAGTGGGAGATCTTTTCCAGTTGTTTCTCCTCAATTCTGCTGTCACCTGGTATGGCAATGTCAACAACCCACACCTGACTGCTTTTTATGATGGTGATATCTGGAGTATTGTGTTCCAAGACCTTGTCCGTCTATACCCTGAAGTCCCACAGAAGCTTAATCTGCTCATCTACAATCACTTTTTCAGGCTTGTGGTCCCACCATTTTTTGCCACTGGCAGATGATACTCTTGGCATAGATTCCAGTGGATCTTCTGGGCAACAGATTGTGCCTCAGTTTGTAGTCAGTCTGCGCGATCTTCTTGCAGCCGCTTAGAATGTGGTCGATGGTTTCATCCACTTCTTTGCAGAGCCGGCATTTTGGGTCATGGGCTGATTTGTCAATTCTGACCTTGATGGCATTTGTCCTGATTGCCTGTTCTTGGGCAGCCAGTATCAGGCCTTCAGTCTCCTTTTTCAGTGTTCCACTCGTGAGCCACAACCAGGTATTATTATTATTATTATTATTATTATTATTATTATTATTATTATTATTATTATTATTAAGGGCACACAATCCTAACCTACTTTCCAGCACTTGCATAGTTGTACTAGTGGGGCATGTGGTGCATCCTGCAATGGGGGTGAAGTCATGGAGGGCTTTGCAAAGTAAGGGAAATCCTAAGCAAGTCTACTCAGAAGTCCTATTGTATTCAAATTGTACTGTATTCATTGAGTTCAATATTACTTGCTCCCAAGAAAGTATGGTTAGGATTGCAGCCTTTGCTCCCTTACCTCCAAGTTGCATTACCCTTACCCCAGAACTGGAAAATTACTTAAGATTGCATGCCAACTTAATTAAATTAAATTGGTGCACATTCATCTTACCTTAGCCATGTGACTTTTAGTCCCTGCAGTTTTCGTAGTCTATTTTCCACTGCTTGCAGGATGGCATTTCCCCATAAGTGTAGTAATGATGGAGGAGGTTGAAAACACTCTTGCAGTGCTTCCATTCCGCCCAGTAATCGTCATAGGCTCACGGGGTACAGAAAGCAAGAAGGACGGTGTACTGTAGTTAGTGCAGAGGTTTTCAACCTTTTTCATCTCATGGCACACTGACACAACACTAAAATTGTCAAGGTGCACCATCAGTTTTTTTTTACCATTGACGAGGCACACCATGCTTCTGGTAGGTGTTTCAAATCCCCCAATAACCATATTAATACATAACAATACCATATTAATAAATGGCCTCTTCACAATGTAGGACACCCAAGAAAAATGTAGAACATGACAAAATAAAAACTGAAAACATGTACAGTATATTGCTTTCAGGTGGTTAATTTCAACCATCATGTAACAGTAAATGTAAAACTATTACGTATATAGTGGAACCCTAAACACGTCTACCTAGAAGTAAGTCCCACTGTGTTCAATAGTACTTACTCCAAGGAAAGTGTGGTAAGGATTGCAGCCATAATTTATTACATACTAGCAAAATGTGTACCCACGTTGCGAGAGTAAAATGCCCCATACGCCAATTCCCCCATGGTGCAACATCCCACCATGCACATCAATCCTCCATCCACATCATTCCCCATGTTCATTTCCCCATGCGAATCGGTCCCCCATGTGCATCAACCACACATTCCCATCAACCCCCCATGAGCAACATCCCCACATGCATCAGTCCCCCATGTGCATCCACCCCCATGCACATAATATCCTTTGCGCAACATCCCCCCATGCACAACATCCCCCATGCGCAACATCCCCCAAGCACATCAGTCCCCTCAAACGCATCAGTCCCCCATGCGCATCTCCCCCATGTGCATCAACCCCCCCATGTGCAACAATCCCCCATGTACAACATCTCTCCATGCACATCAACACCCCATGCACATCATCTCCCCATACGCATCCCCCCATGCACAGCATCCTCCCCAGTGCAACCCCTCCCTCCAAACAACATCCCCCCAACTGCACCAGGCACCAAGCACCAAATTGTTTGGATGTTGGTAAGTCTTCCATGGAAAAAACATGTTTCACCCCTTTTCAGCCCCTTAAGAGTTAAATTTCTCCAGATGGGTTTTTGGTGGGTGTTCATGTGACAGAAGGAACTCCCTCCCAGAATTCCATGCTTCTAGGCCTAGGGATTGGGCAGAGCATCCCTCAGTCACTGATTCTCCAATGCAAAGTATAGGGAGGAAAACATGTTGCACCCCTTTTCACCCCTTCCGGTTGGAATTTCTGAAAACCAGTTCTTAGTGCACTCCTCAGTCACGGAAGGAACACCCACCCCAAATTCCATGCTTCTAGGCCTGGCGGTTTTGGCAGGGCGTTGATGAATCAGTCAGTCAGTCAGTGACTTTATCTACATCTACATATACTGTATAGATAATAATTTATGAATCACAGAAAACTACAATATGTGAGATTGACGGCAATCCGAAAGACACTTTCCTGGGAGTAAGACCTATTGAACACAATGGGGCTTACTTCTAAGTAGACATGGTTAGGATTGTGCACTTTATGGTTAGGGAGCTGGAGTGAGGCCTGGAAGATCGAGGTTTACAACACCACTTGCGCCACTCATTCTAAGCATGACCTACCTTGCAGGGTTGTTGTGACTGTAAAAGCTTACTGAGCTGCATGGGAACGGCTCTGTCTACCAGCAGTGCATCTGCACATGCCCATGACTTGCACAAGCCAGATCTCAGGCATGCCTACTCAGAAGCATCTGCATTCAATTCAATGGGATGACTCCCAGGAAAGTGCTTCCTCAGCAGATCTTTCTGCCCCTGGCTCAACATGACCAGCTGTGGGTGGCAGCAGGAATTCAGGGGTGCAGGAAGGTGTCTCCTCTTGCGTTGCACCCAAGGGTGCACCAGGTCCTGCTGCACCAGCCCCCTTGCTCGGTGCATTCCCCATGCATGAGGCTTATCCTATCCTACAGCTGCTGGCTCCCCACCTGGTGGTGCATGCACAGAAGCACTGCAGGCAGCCAGAGCATGGGCAGGGACGGAGCTTGGTGATTCCAGCCAAGCAGCGTCGCCAGGGACTGTGCAGCCCAGTCAAGGGGGTTGTACTCAAAGGGGTGCAGGGCTCGGCCTGCAAACGCCACTTCCAGTTCCCAGTCGCAGCAGCAAAATGGCACCCACCCGCTATCCTGCAGTCGACAGTGCTCCGCAGAGGGAGCAGCAGTGCCATCTCTGACCACTGCGAGTCTAGCGGACCTAGCCTTTGTCTAGGCTTTGTTTCACATGCCAAGCGCCTCGTGTGACACAAAGGTCGATCTGACTGTTTCAAGTGGCCAGGGCCCCACTCTCGGCATGCACAGAGCGGGGCTGCAAATGGGAGCTCCAGCAGGGTCCCTCTGGTGACTTTCGTCTGAGGAGTTTGCCACCGAAGGGCTCCAGCTATCAACACCACCACGGTGGGAGGTGCCTCACCTCACAGCCCGACACCCCCCGCCACCAGCACTCCAGGGCCACCTCCCTCAGAGGGGACAGGTTCGAGTCCAACCTCAGCCCTCCTCCACTTCTATCTGTAGAAGGGGATAGGGGCAGTCAGGAAGATAACAGTCCCCCCACTCCTCCTCACTCCTTCCTCTACCCCCTCCACTCCCCCTCACTCCTCATGACAGGGTTAACTTCCATCTAAGCTATTTCTTCTTGGACTCCAAGAGGGGTCCTGAACAGTGGTGGGCTCCAGCAGGTTCGCACCTACTCTATAGAACCGGTTGTTAACGAGAGATAGGACATATAAAGTTTAAAAATATCCATTTAAAAGTGGCTTCCAGATGGGCAGAGAACCGGTTGTTAATTTATTTTGAGCCCATCACTGGTCCTGAACTGTCAGTAACAGCAGAAGCTGAGAAGTTTGAGGGTGCAATCCTAACCGATTTACAGTGCGATCTTTGCTTTCGCTTTGACAGGCAGGCTGCTGTGCCTGAGCTGTATCCAGCGCAAGATATAGAAGCTGCTGCTGCTCTACCCTGGGGAAGGCAAGCGTCTCCCTTACCCCAATGTAAGGCTACAGCAGTCTGTATGGAACTCCTCGGATTTAGTCCACTTCTGGAGGTGGCCTAAGTCCAAGGAGACAGGAGTGGCAGTGCACTGCTCCTGCCTGCCCTGCGGACAAGGTCAGGATCTGACATATGATGGAACCTGTCCCTGGCCCCCTACTCCCCTTCCAGCTCCTCCTCTCTTTTGTGTCTTTCCGACATGCTTGTTGTCCTATGTGATGTTATGGTGAGTGATCCCAAGTTGTACTCTAAGGTAGAACCTCAAAACAACACCTAGTTCCCAGACAGGTGGGGAACAGCAACAGTTCCCATGACGGAGCTGTCAAGCTCTGAGATCTTGGAGAAAAGTTCAGGAGGCTCAAACGATGTGCTGGGAAAGAAACAAATTTATTCTAGAGCAGTGTTTCTCAAAGTGGGGGTCGGGACCCCTTTGTGGGTCGCCTAGAGCTTTCCTGGGGGTCGCCTAAAGGCCCCTGGTGCAGGGGGCCAGGTCAGGCTTGCCAGACCTCTGGCTGTAGCTGCACATGCACTGGGGCTGACTGACAGCCTACTGACAGTATGCATGCCTACTCTGAAATAAATCCCATTATAGTCAGGTGGGCATTTAGTCCCATGTAAATGTGGATAGGATTGCAGCCTCAGGGCCCAATCCTATGCATGCCTACTCTGAAATAAATCCCATTGTGTTCAATGTGTGCATAGAACACACATTTCATTTGTAACAATGAAAATACATCCTGCATATCCAATATTTACATTACAATTCATAACAGCAGCAAAATTAGTTATAAAGTAACAACGAAAATAATTTTATGTTTGGGGGTCCCCACAACATGAGGAACTTATAAAGGGGTCATGGCGTTAGGAAGATTGAGAACCACCGTTCTAGAGCATACAAGATATGTCAGCTAGGCAGGCAGGGCTACAACTAGATTAATCTCTCTTTTTCAATATTCTTGTTAAAAGGACAGAAAGGCACTATTTCAAGAGGGGCTCCTCTATATATTCAGCAGTGGACAGATTCACTGTCCCTTTTCACTCCAGCACTACTTTGCTAATGCTAGTTTTCAGGTGTTTCTTCTAAATCTTTTTTGATGATGATGATGATGATGATGATGATGATGATAAGATGCAAGACTTATGAATAGAAGGTCAATATTTTGGCCAGTTGCATTACAGCCCTAGGAGAGTTGCTGAGAAGCATGAAGGCTCAGTTATTAATTTCCCCATTAATAATAGAAGCAACTAATGATCTTGGAAATGATGTTTGCAGAGGCTTATTTCAGAGATCTGAAGGAAGAAAAGAAACACAGTTTTAAAATAAAAATGACTAAATACATTTTGGGGCAAAAACTATTCCTCAAATACAGTATATGAACACCAGAGATGACGAGATGTGTTTTTGGATATGGGAGCTGGAACCCATTTATTTCATGTACAATGTTTTAGCCCTAAGAATGTGAAATGAAAGCTACAATGACAGATTCACACCAGTCCATAACTTGTCCTCTTCAATCATTGATATGGATGAAATTGAAGATTACGTTATTAATATTTCCTTGATTAATATTTCTTTTATTAATATTTCTGTGGCCATACTAGCCATGTGAACCAGAGAGGTGACTAGGCCTCTGATTTAAGAATTAGTCCTCCTTCAACTCTCATGAGGTCCAGATCTAATCTTCCACATCCCTGGGAAACTTCTCCTTTGGATACAAATTTACTATACAAATTTACTCCTTTACTATGAAGAGTTTGCTTTTGTTACGAGAAATGCTCTTTTACTACATTTGTCATTAATTTTATCCTGTTACACATAAGGTTTCATCATTACAAATTAATCTCAGCAGGAATATGTTTTTCCCATAAGCATCAGTTTTACAGGTCAAGCTGAAAGCTTATCAAGGCCTGACCCTTACTGTATCCCCTGACTATGTTAATCTGGACTGGGTAGCCCATTGCCATGCTAGTTGTTCAGACACGTGATCAATGCTCCTTTCAGATCCTATAGTTTGGTTCCTGTCTAGATAGCTCAGGAAATATTCAAAAGGATTAACCAAAAAACAGTCAGTAGACAACGGACAAAATATGTATAAAAAGTTATAGTAACTTTTGGCTCAGTAAGAGTGTGCAGTGGTCCCCACCAAGGAGGAGACTCTCTCTCTCTCTCTCTCTCTCTCTCTCTCTCTCTCTCTCTCTCTCTCTCTCTCTGTGTGTGTGTGTGTGGGTGGGTGTCTCACCCCAAAGATGGCCAGACCACATCATGAAAGGATGTACTTTCGGGATGGGTAATATGGCATCTTGGTTACCCCTTTTTCCTACTCTCCTACTCTCTTCTTATTGTTTGTAATGGGTTAGCTAACTACGCATTGAACTTAATTGACTGTATTTCATTGTTATTTTGTTTAGTCTTGCTGTGATTGTTCTTAATAAAGTTTGCTAAAATATACCTTTCCAAAGCTCATCCGTCTACAAAGGTTATCTGTGGTGACGCTGTTTGATGAATAGTCCAGCCTTAGATCCTTCTGAGCAAAGAGAGGCAGTGCCTAATTCCCCTACAAAAGTACTGTATGCTGCTCTCTTGGGAACACTTTTTCCTCCCCACCCCAGGAGGCCAGAGTGGCTTTGACCTTTTAGAAAAGCAGCAACCAGGAGAATGGCTGTTGGGTCTATAGCAGGAAGACTTTGCCCTGCCCTGTTCCTCCACCAAGGATATACCCTCTTCCACATGGGCAAAAGAGGTGATCGTTGGGAAAATTCACTAGTGCACGTAAAACAGGTCAGAAGGACAATTAAGAGTCTTGAGGTTCCCTGGAAAGAGCCTCAAAAAAGCATGTTGCTTACCATGGTGCTTACACTCCATAAAGCACTGCCATTGAGTTGGAAATCTGTTGCCATTACCTCCACAGCCACCATAAGGAAAACGTTTACAGATCCTCTCCAGAAAATCATAATAATACATAACCCCCTGTTCTTCGCTGTTGCATGTATATCCTGTGCTAACCATATATTTGCATTTTTCGGGCAAAGTATCTGAAAGCAAAAGAGAGAAGAAAACAGGTTCATCATAAACCTTCTAATGTCACATTCAGAGAGCCTAGCAGGACGTGCATTTCAGTGCAGTGCTTTGCAACCATGCAATGGTGGCCCATGGGGAGAACACACTTGTTGTCTACATAGCAGCTGAGAAGGCCCAGAAAGAGAATTGGCATAGGGCCTTGTGCAGTTGATGCAAAACCTGGAGACAGAGATGAAGAGTTGGTGGCAGGATGGTATGGTTAGGACGAAGATCTTCCTCCTGGCAAGAGTCACCCAGCAGAGTTAATCAGGGGACCATATGAGTTGGTTGCAGATGAAAGCAACTTACTGAATTGTCCACTGTTGAGGATACCCTTCTTTCAGTTATCAAACATAATATCATTGCCTTCTGCCTTCACAGTGGCAATCACACGAATCTATCTATTCGATATGCCCTATATACTTGAGTATAAGCCTAGTTTCTCTGGTGGTACATCCACGGTGGGGTCAGTCCTCTAGTTTGAGTTGTAGACACTGTACGTTGGAGGTATACCCTAGAATTTCGCCAGCTCCACAGGGACAGGTTCATACGTGTGCACCGCCCCCCAAGTCTAGAGAAACACCTATGAACCTGTCCTGGGGTTCACGTATGAATCTGTCCCTGGGGAGCTGGTGAAATTCTAGGGTATACCCCCGACGTACAGTGTCTAGAACCCAAACTAGAGGACTGACCCCACCATGGATATACCACCGGGAAGGGGGCTAACACAGGTAAGACCAAGTCTCCCCATTTTCAGCACATTTTTTAATGCTGAAAAAGCCCCTCTCGGCTTCTACTCCGGTCTGCTTATACTTGTCATAAGATGGGCAAAGAAGTGGATTTCTGCACAAGCAGTTCAGCTTAGGTCACCATTTTTAAAAAGCAGGAAAGGCTGCTTTGCTTCCTTCTGGAAAAAAAACAAGAAGAAAACAAAACAAAACAAGTCAGCAGATGGATCCCTCTCCTCCCTGCATGTAGGAGCTTGATGGCTCACCACATTGGCTGTTTTCTCCTCCCACCCTAGGCTTATACTCGACTCAATAAGTTTCCCAGTTTTTTGTGGTAAAATTAGGTGCCTCGGCTTCTACTTGGGTCAGCTTATACTCGAGTATGTACGGTATATACTAGCGAAATGTACCCATGTTGCGGGAGTAAAATACCCGTCTACCATCCCCCCATTGCACAACACCCTCATTGTGCAACACCCCATTGTGCATCATCCCCCATGCGCAACACCCCCATGCACATCATCCTCCCATACACATCACCCCATGCACATCAGTCAGTCAGTGACTTTTCAATTTTATCTCTACATATCTCGATAGAGATAAAATTGAAAAGTCACTGGCTGACTCACTGACTGACTCATCAACACCCAGCCAAGACCACCAGAAGCATGAAATTTCATAGAAGCATGAAATTAGGGGAGGGTGTACCTTCCATGACAGAGGCACCCATTAAGAACCAGTTTTCAACTAGAAATTCCAAATAGAAGGGGGTGAAAAGGGGCTCAACGCATTTTCCTCCCTATACTTTACATGGAAGAATCCCTGACTGACCAACGCTCAGCCCCAAACCCTGGACCTAGAAGCATGAAATCTGAGGAGCCTATTCTTTCCATGAGGGAAGCACCCACCAAGATCCAATTTCTGGAAATTTAAACCTAAGTGGCTAAAAGGGGTACAATACGTTTTCTTGTATTTCTTACACAGTGCCCAGTTGTACTCAGTGCCTGGTGTCCCTTGCCTGGTGTCCAGTGGTGCCATTGGTGTGTGCTGCCCAGTGGTGCCTGGTGCCAAGTAGGGGCACCGAGTAGTTCCTGCTGCCCACTAGAAGGCAGTGCCCAGTGGTAACTGTAGGGATGAGTGGTCACTAGTACAGATGGCCAGTGCCCATGGCCAATTGGTGCCCAGAAGTGCATGCTGCTCACTTGTGTCTTCTGCCCACCGGTGTGTGGTGATGCCTGCTTGTGCCCAGTGGTGCTCACTGCCAGATCATGCCTGCTGGTACCAAGGAGTGCCTGGAATCTGGTGGTGACTGGTGGTGACCATTGCCATCCACTGGTGCTCATTATCTACTGATGTCCAATGTTTGTTGGTGCCCACTGGTCCCTTTTGCCCAATGCCGCCCAATGGTGTCTGGTAGGGATGCAGAGTGCTCCATAGGGATGTCTGCTGGTGCCTGATGTTGCTTGCCACTGCCCCTAGTATCCTCTGGTTCTGGTCCCTGTCATTGTCCAGCGGTGCCAATGCCTGCAGGTGCCTGCCACCTGGTGTCACAGCCTAATGTCCACGAGTGCCAGCCATTCCTGGAACACACAAATATTCTTCAAATTTTACTTCTGCAATGGCGGATTCATTCCACTAGTCCCCTGAGAAAATTCATGATATGGGAGTTGGAACATATTTTATTTCATTTACATTGTTTTAGCCATAAGAACGTATAATGAAAGCTACAATGACAGGTTCACAAAAGGCCGTAATTTGCTGGAAGCAGGAAAAATGCTCAATCTCTATTGTGCAATTGAAAATACAATTTGTGATATGTTTTCCTTATTGACCAGATGGAAGAGGATGAAGCAGGGAACCTATTGATCCCTCCCAAAACTTCCCATGGTCCAAACTGATTGTCATTCCAAAACATTTTCTAGTTTCTCCACATTGTTCATTTACTTTGAAGGGTTTGCCTTTTCCTCCCCAACCCAGGAGGCCAGAGTGGCTTTGACTTTTAAGAAAAGCAGCAACAGGAGAACGTTGCTACTTTCACTTGGGTTTTTAGCAGGAAGACTGTCCTGTTCCACCACCAAGGATATACCCATTTCCACGGGGGCAAAAGAGGTTATTGGAAAAAGTCAGTAGTGCATGTAAAACAGGTCAGAAGAATAATTAAGATTCTTGGGGTTCCCTGGAAAGAGCCTCAAAAATACATGTTGCTTACCTTTCCCAAAACACTCATCTTGGCATTCCGCTGCAGTGCCAAACCTATTGGGATCACAGCTATTATAAGGAATACGTAGACAGACCTGAGAACCTACATCATAACCATAGTTAATTTCTTGGATAAAGGGACAGCCTATGCGAAATGGATATCTGCATTTCATGGGAAGCGCCATATCTGAAAACAAGAGAGAAGAAAACAGGTTCATCATAAACCTTCTAATGTCACATTGGGAGAGCCTAGTAGCATTTGCAGTGCAATGCAATGGTGGCCCATGGGGAGAACACACTTGTTTACTGAATAGCAGCTGAGAAGGCCAAGAAAGAGATGGGAACGGTGTATTGTGCAGTCCATGCAGAACCTGGAGACAGAGAGGAAGAGTTGGTGGCAAGACGGTATGGTTAGGATGGTTAGGATGGTGATCTTCCTCCTGGCAAGAGACACCCAGCAGAGTTAATCAGGGTGCTGAACTCAAATGGGGGATATGAGGGATAGAGAGAGGCAACCATGTTCAACAAGGGCAGACTGGTGGGTTTCGACCCAATTTTGCTGGCCATGAAACTTGGGGAGCCTCTCAAGAAGATGTCCAGCAACTGATATTTCCAGGCTGGATACACCAGAAGCCTTTTGACATCACTGCATCAGAGTGTGGGAATTTTGATAGGATTTTGCTGAAGAGACCCCTCCTTGCATCGGTGCATTTCTGTGTGAAGTGGAATCTGAGAGACCTCTCAGATGTTCTTGGATGGGCAGTTTCACATAGAGGGAAGCAATCTATAGTTGACAGTACTGTTCTCCCCCCCCCCCACCGCCCACCCACCCAAAAAAGATTGACCAAACTATGAATGGAATTTGCACACTCTCTCCTGGATGCGATCAGATTCTTTTGTAGAAGTTACTGTATTTACTCAAATCTAATGCACCATTGAATCTAATGAGCACATGATACTTACAGTCAAAACACAGCATTTACTTAAATCTAATTAACCATCAAATCTAATGCGCACCCTGATTTTGGTGACTGAATTCGGCTGAAAAGCGTGAGCATTATATTTGAGTAAATACAGTATTTTCATTGCCTCAACCGCCTCCATATATGAAGGGCTCACAGTTGTTCTTGTTGACATCATAGTAATAGCATCGAAAGGAAGCTTTGCATCTTCCCACCTTTCTCGGAAGTGCACATTTTTCAAGCAGAGCCTCTGCAGAGGAAAATCATATACTAGCCTACTCTGCGCATAAAACTCCCTGACTGAAACTCAGAAAAGTGATATTTTGAGGTACTGCAACACTAACCCTTGAGTTCCTTTCAACTGGCATTTGAACAACCTTCCCAGTGGTTGTTTTGGGCTGTGGAGCAGCAGGTGGAGCTCAGATCCTACAGATTTGCCAGATCCAAGCCTTATCTCAGGCAGCATCTGCTGCTCCTGTCTGCTCAGACATCTGTGCAGGTGGCCCAAGTCTGAGTAGATCCATTGGCACTGCTGCAGCCCTACCGTGGGGAAGGGACAATCCTCTCCTTCCCAGCAGTACCACAGCAGCAGTCCAGATCTTTTCACTGGATTCAGTGCTGGTGAAGACAGCCTGCCTGGTCCAGCACAAGTGAGGATTGTGCTGTCAGAGCGCTGTGGACAATCCCGATTCTGGGGGATTTTGTTCACATCCTGGCAAATGGGACAGAGGGTCTTGCTCCAGTTTGGTGGAAGAGAATTATGGCAACCCTACCCTATGGCAACCCAACCCTAACCTTCTCAAAGCTAGTTGAGAACATTTACTAGTTCCTACATCGCCCACAGTCCAGTGGTGGGTTTCAGGGGGTTCTCACAAGTTCTATAGAACCCTCTGCTAATGAGTGCCTGGTTCTGAGAACCGATAACCAATGGGACACAGAACCTGCTGTTAATTTAGGTTATTAGGACAATGAACTTGTTGTTAATTTATTTGAATCCCACCACTGCGCCCACCCCTTCCATTATCCAGATGATGCCCAGAGAGAGAAAGGGTTGCAGGAGGACTACAGAGTCTAGCATGGAACTTCTACCTGCATCCTGAATAGAAACCCCCAGAAAGTCAAACCAGTTCGCCAGGATGCCCAGCACCAATACAAAGAAGACCATCTGATTGCGCTTCATGATGGCTGCCCAGTATGACAGCCCCCTGCTCATCGCACTTGCTTTATGTTGTGGGTCATAAGGAAGTGAAGGGGGCAATTAGGCACCAAATGTAATTCTCAAGTACACGCTGGGGAGACCGCGTTGCATTTATGAATATTTTGATTACTATTCCATGTCAGGAAGTACCCAACTGAGCGAAAAGGAGCAGTATACCTAACCAGGCTGAAAAAGGAAATAAAATGGTACAGAATCTGAGATATGGTGGGGAAGAAGTGATGGCTCATTAGCCATAATTGTGAATATATCCCTAACCGAACCGCCCAAGCCGGTAATGTAATGAAATTCAAAAGCTGTGTCCCAGAACCATTACTAGATGTGCTGTTACCACCTGATCAGTAGAACACCTTGCTGTTTTCATTCCTCTCTGGGACATGGGGAGTAGCCTTCGTCCTTAACATTGGATCAGGGTGACCATAGATCATAACCCCAAAAATGAGGACAAGTTCCTCCAAAATGTAGGACACCCAAGAAAAATGAATGTAGGCGAAGAAAAATGAAAAAAGATAAATGCTAAAAGCACTCATATACAGTGGCGCCTCACATAAAGAATGCCTCACGTAAAGTGCGTTTCACATTAGAAACAAAAATTTCTCTAGGATTCTGCTTCACGTAAAGAACACATTCATTGGCAGTTGGGGCAGACGCGCTGGCCGGCAGCCTGTTTAAAAAGCGTCAGGGCTGCCTAGCGCACCTGCCCATGGTGAAAGCAACACTTCCATGCTGTTCCTCCTGTGGCCGGAGGGAGAGAAGAGCAGTGAAGAAGAGGGAAGCTGCTCAGGGTAGCCAGAAGGGAGCAGGGGAGAGAGAGGCTGAGGATGGAGAGAAGGAGAAAGTGGGGAGACACTTTGAAAGTGTCTTGGATTGCAGCCTCCTAACCATGCCTACCCAGAAGTATGCCCCATTGTGTTAAATGGGTCTTACTCCCAGGAAAGTGTCTTTAGGACTGCAGCCTAAGTAGATTTCATAAGATCATGCACACTGAATGCATGTTTTGAATTCAGTCCCAGTGTTCTTTCATCATTTTTACCTCCAGTTAATATTTTTATATGAATTTTTTTTGGGGGGTGGGGTGGAACCAATCGTCTGAGTTTCCATTATTTCCTATGGGAAAATCCGCTTCACGAAAAGAATGTTTCACGTAAAGAACATGCCTCTGGAACAAATTAAATTTGTAGGCATCAGTAGGTAATGGGCACCAGTGGGTGGCAATGGTCACCACCAGTCACCACCGTATACCAGGCACTCCTGGGCACCGGCAGGCAGCATCTGGCAGTGAGAAATTAGAAAAGTAGTGCTGGAGTGTAAAGGGACAGTGATTGTGTCCACTGCTAAATATATAGAGGAGCCCCTTTTGAAATAGTGTCTTTCTGTCCATTTAACAAGAATACTGAAAAAGAGAGATGAATCGAGTTGTAGCCCTGCCTGCCTAGTTGACATATTTTGTATGCTCTAGAACAGCGTTTCTCAAAGTGGGGGACCCCTTTGGGGGTCGCCAAGAGCTTTCCTGGGGGTCGCCTAAAGAACCCTGGTGCAGGAGGCCAGGCCAGGCTTGCCAGATCTCTGGCTGTAGCTGCGCGCGCACTGGGGCTGACTGACAGCCTCAGGGCCCAATCCTACGCATGCCTACTCTGAAATAAATCCCATTATATTCAGGGGGGCCTTTACTCCCATGTAAATGTGGATAGGATTGCAGCCTCAGGGCCCAATCCTATGCATGCCGACTCTGAAATAAATCCCATTGTGTCCAATGTGTGCATAGAACACATTTCATTTGTAACAATGAAAATACATCCTGCATAGCGGATATTTACATTACGATTCATAACATTAGCAAAATTACAGTTATGAAGTAGCAAGGAAAATAATTTTATGTTTGGGGGTCCCCACAACATGAGGAACTTATAAAGGGGTCACGGCATTAGGAAGACTGAGAACCACTGCTCTAGAATTAGTTTGTTTCTTTCCCAGCACATAGATTGAGCTTCCTGAATTTTTTTCTCCAAGCCTCATGCATGGAGGATGCACCAACCGGGGGGCGGGGGGGGGGGGGGCTGAAGCAGAGCCAGGTGCACCTTTGGGTGCAATGCAAAGGGAGACACCTTCCTGCACCCCTGAATTCCTGCTGCCACCCACAGCTGGTCAGACTTAGCCAGGGGCAGAAAAATCAGGCTCAGGAAGCACTTTCCTGGGAGTCATCCCACTGAATGGAATGCAGATGCTTCTGAGTAGGGATGCATGAGATCTGGCTTGTGCAAGTCATGGGCATGTGCAGATGCACTGCCGGTAGACAGAGCTGTTCCCATGCAGCTCAGTAAGCTTTTATAGTCACAACAACCCTGCGGGGTAGGTCAGGCTTAGAATGAGTGGCTCAAGGTCGCCAGGGAAGCAAGTAGGCTTGTAAACCTTGATCTTCCAGGCCTCATTCCTGCTCCCTAACCGTAAAGAGCACAATCCTAACATGTCTGCTTAGATGTAAGCTCCATTGTGTTCAATACGTCTTACTCCAGGAAAGTGTCTTTCGGAATGTCTTTTTGGGAGGGTGTTTCTTCCGTGACCGTGGGGAGCACTAAGAACCGGTTTTTGGAAATTTCAGCTGGAAGGGGGTGAAAAGGGGCGCAACACGTTTTCATCCCTATACTTTGCATTGAAGAATTGATGACTTATCAACATTCCACCCCAACCCCCAGACCGAGAAGCATGGAATTCTGGGAGGGATCCTTCTGTCACCTGAACACCCACCAAGAACCATGTGGAGAAATTTAACCCTTCAGGGGCTGAAAAGGGGTGCAATATGTTTCTGTCCTGTACTTAACATGGGAGACTGACTGTGATGTTGATTGGGACGCATACCAGCGTTTCAACATGGAGCCGATGGGGGTGCACATGGGGGAAAGCCTCCGTGTGTGGAACAGACCCAACTACCCCCACTCTTGACATCAAAGACTTTCCAGACACAGTTGAAGTGTGGACCATGAGTGACATGGTGGAATTATGGAAGACAGGGGGAAGGGGAGGACCAAAACAGAGGGGTATCACTGTGGGACCTTCCACAAGATGGTACGCTCGAGGGGGTGTTCCCTCGCTGATGGGAATCTGGCGGGAAGAAATGGGGGGGGGTACAAGATATAAGAGAACGGGAAGGGGAGGAACGAGAGGTTCTTTGGCAGGAGGATTTGCCTTGGAAGGAGCGGAGTACATACCTAGCATGGCGAGAGAACCCAAGGAACCTAACCTTAGAAGCCCTAACCCTGGAGGAGCAGGAGCGTCAACTAGGAATTGAACACAACAGTCAGAGACCCCTTCCCGGATCAAAGCCTGAGGAGGCGGAGGAGAGAGGAGACGAGGCGGCAAAGGCGGGACGCACCTGAAAAGGGAACCAGAAGTGAGCAGGTTATGACTGTTATGAAGGAAGGACTAAGTTGTCAGAGAGAAACACTTACCTGTTTGTGGTGGGGTTCTGTTGTAGTTGTTGTTATTTGTCATGGAACCTGCAAGAAAGAAAAAGACAGTTAATTGTTGTGAAACCGTAAGCCTGTGCAAAGTAAACGTGTTGAAAACTCATTCACCTGTGTCTGCTGTTACGATGTATACCCGGAGGGAAGAAGATGATGAGACTCAGATCTGAATGGTTCTAGAGGATCAGATCCCCGAGGGTGGGGGCACTGGGAGGAGAAGTAGAAGGACCCGTGACACTGACCAACATACAGCCAATTTGGTGTTCAGTGCCTGGTGCACTGGGGGGATTTTGGTCAGAGGAAGAGGTTGCACTGGGGACGATGCTGCGCATGGGAGATGTTGCGCATGGGGGATGTTGTGCATGGGGGTCGATGCACATGGGGGTTTGATGCACATGGGAGTTTGATGCCCATGGGTGTTGGATGCCCATGGGGTTTTGATGCGCATGGGTGATGTTGCACATGGGGGTTGATGAGCATGGGGGGGTTGATGTGCATGGGGGTTCATGCGCATGGCGGACTGATGCGCATGGGGTATGTTGCACATGGGGTTGATGCGCATGGGGAGATGTTGCATATGCGGGAATTATGCACATGGACAAAATTGTGCATGGGGGGATGATGATAATGGGGGTTGATGTGAATGGAGGTTCATGCGCCTGGTGGACTGATGCACATGGGGGATGTTGCATATGGGGGTTGATGCACATGGGGAGATGTTGCGCATGGGGGATGATGTGTATGGGGGTTGATGTGCATAGGTGTTCATGCGCATGATGGACTGATGTGCATGGGGGATGTTGTGTCCCCTGGTGTCCCTTGCCTGGTGTCCAGAGGTACCATTGTTGTGTCCTGCCCCGTGGTGCCTACTGCCAACTAGGGGCACTATTCTCAGCCACAGCTGAGAATGCACTTTTAAATTAGCAAACATATTATCATTGCCTTCTCCTGCACAGCTGCCTTTTCACAGAACCGCTCAGAAACCCTGCAACAAACATTAGACCCTCAGCAATTCTAGTGAACCCTCAACAGCCGAAGTAGTAAAAGAGGAAGAATAGAGAAAAAAAGATTGAGTAAATGCTTACTGGAATATACACACGTCCGGAGGCAATGAAATATTGTGTCAAAGTTATTTCCATTGCCTTTACAGCCACCAAATACTATTATCTGACACGTTTTCGTAGTGACATCATAGTAATAGCGCGGAAAGAAAGAATCGCATCTTCCAGCTTCCAGTGGAAGTGTGCATTTTTCCGGCAGAGCCTCTGCAGAGAAGAGGGTCATACATTAAGATATTGAGCACATACAACTCCCAGTCTGAAACTAAGAAAATTAATATTTTGAGGTATTGTGACACAAACCCCTGAGTGCCTTTCAGTCGGCATTTGTACAACCTTTCCTGTGGTCCTTTTGGGGGTATGGAGAAGGAGATGGATCCAAGCCTTGTCTTAGGCAGCCTTCTGACTGATCAAACACCTCTAGAAGTGGTCCAAGTTTGAGTAGACCCATTGGCACTGCTGCAGCCCTACTGCAAGAAAGAGACGTCCTTCTTCTTCCTCACAGTACCACAGCAGCAGTCCCAATACTTGGGCTGGATTCAGCACAGGTGATGACAGCCTGCCGTATATAGCGCAAGTTAGGATTGTGCTGTCAAAGTGCTGTCTTGCACAGCACAAACTAGGGATTGTTACTCAGAAGCAAGTTCCGGTGTATTCAGTGGGGCTTACTCCTGGAAAACTGCTAAGAGGATTGTAGCCCTTTTGTTAAAATGATAATGACAGACAGTGCTTTTGTTCTAGGAATAAAGGTAGGGGTACTCAACATGAAGAAGTTATTTGTAATCATAGGCATGTCTACTTGGGGCGAAGGCATGAGGGTGCCTGTACTCACCACAGGGGTGCCAATATCACGAGAGAGGGCTGGCAGTATGGTGAGTAAACCCTCAAAAAGACAGAATGCTGGATGAGAGCCTTTTCTAGTCCCAACCCCTCCAACCCCTCCCATTATCCAAATGATGCCCGAAGGGAGGAAGAGTTGCAGATATGATAGAGGACTCCTGCAGAGGACTAGCATGGAACTCCTACCTGCATCCAGAACAGAAATCCCCAGAAATTCAAACCAGTTTCCCAGGATGCCCAGTATGAGGACCAAGACTATAATCTGACTGTGCTGCATGATGGCCATTTGTTTTGACAGTCCACCGTCCATTGAAGCTGCTTTATGTTGTGGGTCTTAAGGAAGTGAAGAGGGGCATTCAGGCAGCAAAGGGCGGAAATTATATACTGGAAAGAGTATGTTGCATTTATGGAAACTTCCTATACTATTCCATGCTATGTTGCATTTATGAAAACCTCCTTTACTATTTCATGCTAACCCCTTCTAAGTACTCAATTGAGTGAAAAAGGGACAGTACCTAACTATAAGCAGTACCTAAGGAAGCTAACCCCTACTAAGTACCCAACTGTGTGAAAAGGGGACAGTATCCAAATATAAGCAGTATCTAACCAAGCTGAAAATGGGGACAAAAATGGTGCAGAATAACTCCCTTCAGTCTGAGATATGGGGAAGGAGGGACCAGTGATGATTCATTGGCCATAGCATAATTGTGGCTTGAGTGTTGTGTAGTTGTGTGACCACAACTCATTGGTCTTTCCATTGGTGATGTAGGAAGGCAATTGGGTGTCTATCCACTGGCCTAACCATCTCCCAGGAGTGGCACGGAAGTATCTTATGGCACTTTTGTGACATCCCCGGATCAGCACAGGATATAAGCGGGGTTAGTTTGGCTTGACTGGAGGTTAGGATAGCAGCTGGGCAGTGCAATCCAGAGTTAGGGCAGTGAGGAGTGCCCTAGCTGGGCTTCCCCAAGTATTCTGAATCCAGAGCAGGAAATGATAGTGAATCCAGAGAGTTAGGAAGTTTGGGCTGCCCTAGCTGCCCCAGAGCAAGCTTAGTAGGCACCAAGTCAGTAACACCTGGGGAGGGCTTGCTCTCGAGGAGACCTGCCTCAGATCTCACTGAACACAGAACAAATTTCATGCTTCTAGGTCCAGAGGTTGGGGTAGTGACCGTCAGTCATTGATTCTTTAATCTATATATATAAAAGAGAAAAGTCACTCACTGACTGACTCACTGACTCACTGACTGACTCACTCATCACCGCCCTGCCAAAACTGGTGGGCCTAGAAGCATGAAATTTGGGGAGGGTGTTCCGTGTCTGAGTGGTGCACTAAGAACCGGTTTTCGGAAATTCCAACGGGAAGGGGGTGAAAAGGGGCGCAACGCGTTTTCCTCCCTATACTTTGCATTGAGAATTGCTGACTCAGCAACATTCTGCCCCAACTGCTGGGCCTGAAGCATGGAATTCTGGGAGTTCCTTCTGTCACCTGAACACCCACCAAGAACCATCTGGAGAAATTAACCCTTCAGGGGCTGAAAAGGGGTCAACGTGTTTCTGTCCTATACTTAACACGGGAGACTGACCAACCTCCAGCCATTTTGGTGCTCTCTGCCTGGTACACTGGGGGATGTTGTTCGGAGGAAAAGGTTGCACTGGCGAGGATGCTGTGCATGGGAGGAAGTTGCGCATGGGGGGAAGTTATGCACAGGGGACGATGCGCATGGGGGACAGTTGCGCATAGGGGAAAGTTGCGCATGAGGGATGTTGTGCATGGGGAAAAGCTGCGCATGGGTAGGATGCGCATGTGGGAAAGTTGCACATGGGGGAATTTGCACATGGGGAAAGTTGCGCATGTGGGAAAGCTGTCCATGGGGGATGATGCGCATGGGGGAAAGCTGCCTCTGGGGGATGATGCGCATGGGGAAGTTGCGCATGGGGGAAAGTTGCGCACGGGGGATGATGCACATGGGGAAGTTGTGCATAGGGGATGATGCGCGTGGGGGGAAAGTTGCTTATGGGGAATTTACTTATGGGAAAGTTGTGCATGGGGGGATGATGCACATGGGGGGATGATGCACATGGGGAAGTTGCACATGGGGGAAAATTGTGCATGGGGTGATGATGCACCTGGGGGAAAGTTGCACACGGGGAATGATGCGCATGGGGAAGTTGTGCATAGGGGATGGTGCGCATGGGGGATGATGCGCATGGGGGAATTTGCGTATGGGGAAGTTGCGCATGGGCGATGTTGAGCATGGGGGAAGTTGCGTATGGGGATGATGCACCTGGGGGATGTTGCACATGTGGGAAAGTTGCACATGTGGGATGATGCACATGGGGAAGTTGTGCATAGGGGATGATGCGCACGGAGGAAAGTTGCGCATAGGGGATGATGTGCATGGGGGAAAAGTTGCGCATGGGGAATTTGCTTATGGGGAATTTGCGCATGGGGGGATGATGCACATGGGGCATGATGAGCATGGGGGGAAGTTGCGCATGGAAGGGGGTGAAAATGGGCACACTGCATTTTCCTTCCTATATTTTCAATTGAAGAGTCCCTGACTGATGAACACTCTGCCCTCACCCGAGACCTTGCATTATGGAGGTGGTGCTTATGGGAGGTGGTGCTCATGGGGGGATGTGCATGGGGAGATGATGTAGGATGATGTAGGATGGGGAGATGATGTAGGGTTGATGCGCATGGGGAATGTTGCTCAATGGGGGTTGCGTGTAGGGGATATTTTACTCCCACAACGTGGGCACATTTTGCAAGCTTGTGTGTGTGTGTAGTATAGACTATAGTATCTGGTGCCTTCATAACTGATGGATGGGTATCTCCATCACAATTTACCCTTTGTTTAAATCTATTTTTGAACCATATAAGTGGGGTGCCTGGGCAGCAAAAGGTACCAGAGGGCATTACTCAACACTGGCCACTGGGTGCCAGTGAGACCCATTGAACTGCAGCAGGTACCAGGATCCTGACCAGGCATCACCAGTAAGTAGCAGGCCCCGGCAGATAGTGGGCACTGGGCATCTCTACTTGGCACCACAAGGCCACAAAGTACCATCAGGTACCACAGACCAGTGGGAGTAGGTGAAACATGCACCAGGCACCATGTATCATACCAGGTAGCCACAGTGATGGGCAGTGCAGAAATTCTTCCTCTACCAGATGTTTCATGGTGGCCTTTGAGGTCAGAGTAAGTTCCTTGGAGAGGCACCAATGAACCTACTATGAAGAAAAGGCCTTGAAACATCACATCCCGTCATCCGTTTTTCATTTCTTTTCTCTGTTCCTTCGTTCCTCTGCAGAAGAGAAAGGTCTACTCGAGAAGGTCTCAGGCAGTATGCAAATGAGCAGAGGGCATTCCGTGTAAGAACAGTGGGTTCTACCTGCATGCTGAGACAGGAACCCCATGCAAAAGAATGCAGGAAGGGGGTTCTGGAAACAATTCAGTTTTGCAAAGGGAAGATTGAGGCACCAAGTACTCCTAATGGATATCACCAGTGGGCACTGGACACACTTACCGGGCAGCACGTGGCATTGGGTATCCCAATCCAGCACTAGTGGGCAGCACTAGGCAGTGGGCACCAGTGGGAAGCAGGCACAACCAGCCACCAGGCACTTCTCCTGGGCACTGGTTGTCAGGATCCTTCCTACTGGCAATGCACCTAAACAGCTAAATAATAAATTTTCCTGTATTAGGCACCATATTTTCAGATAATAGAAAAAGTGCTATTAACCCTGAAAAGGTACTGAAATCAAACCCATAATAAACCCATAGAAGACTAACTCGTCAAGCATTTCTTCCCTCTAAAATAATAGCATTTTACAGCAGGAACTGTAAACTGTGGTTGAGCAGACCCTACGCTACCACCACAGCTTGGATGATTCCTAGCCCCAATGGGTTGAAGGTTCCCAAACCACTTTCCCATTCCTGGACCTGAGTCCAAGGAGACAGGAGTGAAGATGCACCTCTCCTGCCTGCCCTTGGGACAAGGTCAGGATCTGACATTTGTTGGAACATGTCCCACCCCCTCCTCTCCTTCCAACTCCACCTCTTTTTGTGTCTTTCTGACACGGTTGTTGTCCTATGTGATGTTATGAGTGACCCCAAGTTGTGTCCAAAGGTAGAACCTCAAGACAACACCTAGTTCCCAGACAGGTGGGGAACAGCAACAGTTGGGCCATGACTGAGCTGTCATGCTCTGAGAACTGGGAGAAAAAAATTCAGGAAGCTCAATCTACAAAAAAGCTCAATCAATCTCATATGTACTGTGAAAGAAACAGGTTTATTCCAGAGGATACAAGACAAGTCAACACCCATCAGGCAGGGGAACAACTAGATTAATCTTTCTTTTTCAGTATTCTTGTTAAATGGACAGAAAGGCACTATTTCAAGAGGTGCTCCTCTTTATATTTAGCAGTGGACACATTCACTGTCCCCTTTCACTCCAGCACTACTTTTCTAATGGTATTTTTCAGGTGTTTCTTCTAAATCTTTTTAGATGATGGTGATGTTAACGACGACAACGCCAGGATGCATGTGCTGTGAATAGAACTTGGGCACCTCTGAGAGAAGAAGGTCAATATTTTGCCAGTTGTCATTAGAGCCGTAGGAGAGTTGCCTGGAAGCCCGAAGAAACAACTCAACAACAACAACAGTATTTATATATAGCTTTTCAACAAAATGTTCACAAAGAGGTTTACAGAGGAAACCAAATAACCAATGGCTCCCTGTTCCAGAGGGGCTCACAATCTAGAAAGATGAAAAAGAACACCAGCAAAAGCCACAAGAGAAAACAGTGCTGCTGTGAGAAGGGACACTTAATAATTTCCCTCTGATAAACAGGAGCAACTAATTATCTTGGAAAAAATCTCTCAATGTCTTGGAAATGATGTTTGCAAAGGCTTATTTCATTGATCTGGAAGGAAGAAAAGAAACACAGTTTTAAAATTAAAAATGAATACAGTGACGCCTCACGTAAAGAACGCCTCACGTAAAGTAAGTTTCACGTAACAAAAAAATTTTCTCTAGGATTCTGCTTTACATAACAAACTGTGCTTCACGTAAAGAAAACATTCGTTGGCAGTTAGGGCAGACGTGCTGACCAGCAACCTGTTTAAAAATGTCAGGGCTGCCTAGCGCACCTGCCCATAGTGAAAGCAACACTTCCATGCTTTTCCTCCTGTGGCCAGACATCCGCTGGGCAGAGGGAGAGAAGAGCAGTGGAGAAGAGGGAAGCAGCTCAGGGCCAGCCAGAAGGGAGCAGAGAGAGAGAGGCTCAGGATGAAGAGAAGGAGAAAGTGGGGAGATTTGGATTACAGAAGAAAGTGTCTTTGATTGCAGCCTCCTACCCATGTCTACCCAGAAGTCTACCTCATTGTGTTAAATGGGTCCTACTCCCAGGAAAGTGTCTTTAGGATTGCAGCCTAAGTAGACTCCATAGGATCATGCCCACTGAATGCATGTTTTGAATTCAGTTACAGTGTTTTGTCATCATTTTTAAAACCAGTTAATATTTTTATATAAATATTTTTGGGGTTGTGGAACCAATCATCTGCGTTTCCATTATTTCCTATGGGAAAATCCACTTCACGTAAAGAAAGTTTCACATAAAGGAACTGCCTCCGGAATGAATTAATTCTGTTACATGAGGTACCACTGTACGTACATTTTGGAGCAAAAAATATTCCTCAAATACTTTACATGAACACCAGAGATGATGAGATGTGTTTTTGGATATGGGAGCTGGAACACATTTATTTCATGTACAGTGCGTTGTTTTAGCCATAAGAATATGAAATGAAAGCTACCATGACAGATTCACAACAGCCCATAAATTGCTGGAAGCAGGGAAAAGTGGAAAATACAGTTTGATATGTTTTTCTTATTGACCAGATGAAACAGGATGGAGGGAGTAGCGATGAATTGGGCCCAACTCTGAATTTCATTTGAAAATGAAAAGTGGCAACCAGTGAGATGGGAGATCTGTAGTCTTTAACCTTTTGTGATGAATAATAAGCAAACAAGTAAAAGAAAACATATGAAGCTGGGAACCTATTGTTGATCCCTCCCAGGACTTCCTGTGGTCCAAACAGATTGTCCTCTCTCTATAGAAAATTGAAAAGTCTCTGACTCACTGACTGACTCATCAAAACCCAGCCAAATCCATCAGGCCCATAAGCATGAAATTTGGGGAGAGTTTTCTTTCCTTGATGGAGGCACCCACTAAGGACTGGTTTTCAAAAATTCCCAGCAGAAGGGGGTGAAAAGGGGCACAACAGGTTTTCTTCCCTATACTTTCCATTGAAGAATCCCTGACTGAGGAATGTTCTGCCTCAACTCCCAGATCTAGAAGCATGAAATTGGGGGAGCGTATTCCTTCTATGAAGGGGGTACCACCAAGAACCAATTTTTAGAAATTTAACCCCTAAAGGTCTGAAAATGGGTGCAACACATTTTCTGCCTGTATTTAACTTTGGAGACTGATCAACATCCAGCTGATGCACTGGGATGCAAGGTGCACAGAAGGTGATGGTGCACAGGGAGGTGCATGCAGGGTTTTATGCGTATGGGAAATGATGCACATGGGGTTGGTGCACATGGGAGTTTGGTGTGCATGGGGGGTTGGTGTGCATGGGGAATGTGAGTGGGGTGCTGTGCATGGGGGGTTGGTGCACATGGGGGTAAGTTTACAGGAGTGAATGTGCATTGGGATGGTGTGCATCCAGGTATTGCACATGGGGGTTGGTGTGCATGGGGAACGGATGGTACGCATGGGGGTGAATGTGCATGAGGAGGTGTGCATCTGGGGGTGGTGCGCATGGGGGTGTTGGTTTGCATGGGAGTTTGATGCTCCTGGAGTCCCAGGTGGCAACTGTGGCCAGGGGAGCCTCTGCTCAGCTTCAGCTGATTCGCCAGCTGCAACCATACCTGAGTCACTCGGATCTGGCCATGGTGACCCATGCCCTTGTGACATCCAGACTGGATTATTGTAACACACTCTATGTCAGGCTGCCTCTGAAGACAGTCCGGAAGCTTCAATTAGTTCAGAATGCAGCGGCCCGTGTGGTTGCTGGGGCTCGTTGGTTCGACTCTGTCGGGCCACTGCTTCAGCGACTACACTGGCTGCCCATTTGTTTCCAGGCTGAATTCAAAGTGCTGGTCCTGACCATTAAAGCCCTATACAGCTCTGGTCCAGGGTATCTGAGGGACCGCCTTCTTCTGTACAATTCGACCCATCACCTAAGGTCAGCTGAGGGGGGCCTACTGACTGTGCTGCCACTATGAGATGTGAGAGGTGCGGCGGCCAGAGACAGGGCCTTCTTGGTGGTGGCACCCTGGCTTTGGAACTCCCTCCCCTTAGAATTGAGGAAAGCTCCCTCAACACAGAGCTTCAGGCGGAGCCTTAAAACCTTTTATTTTAAAAAAGATTTTTAACGGGGCAGAGGTTGGGGGCTGTTGTTTTATTGTTTTTAGTATATATGTTTTTTAGCTTGTATGTTTTAATTGTTTTTATTGAATTGCTCTATTTATGTTTTTAATTATGTTTTATTTCAGCTGCCTTGAGTCGGGCTAATGGCCCGAGAAAGGTAGGATATAAATTTTTAAAATAAATAAATAAATAAAATAATGCACATGGGAGGGTATTCCACATGGGGAGTAGATGCACAGTGGGGAATGTTGCACATGGGGGAAGGTGTGCATGGGTTGAATGTGCATGAGGGGGTGCGCATGTGGGGATGGTGTGCATGGGAGGGTATTGAGCATAGGAGGGTATTGTGCACGGGTGGTTGATGCGCAGTGGGGGATGTTGCACATGGGGCTTGATGCACATGAGGGGGTTGGTGTGCATGTGGGGGCTTGATGTGCATGTGGAGGTTGATGAACATGGGAGTGGTGCACATGGGACAGGGTGACCAGATGACAAACCCAAAATTCCTGAACCCCCAGATTCCTACCCGCTTAAAAAAATTGCCAAAAAATGTAATTTTTTTATATTTTTTGGTTTTTGGTTTTTTGGCCATAACCTTTGATGGGAAGGTATCTCAAAACTGATTTTTGCATTGGATTCTGCTCTTCAGTACAAATCCAACAACATATGACATGATGGTGTACTGCACACCATGACGAAGATAAAAAATGAAGCCAAAATGTAGGACACCTGGACAGGAGGCTAAAAATCCGGACAATTTCAGGTTTTTCCAGTCATATGGTCACCCTGGCATGGGAGGGTATTGCACATGAGGGTTTATCTATATATATAAAAGAGAGAAGTCACTCACTGACTGACTGACTCACTGACTGACTGATTGACTGACTCATCACCGCCCTGCCAAAACCGCCAGCCCTAGAAGCATGAAATTTAGGGAGGGTGTTCCTTCCATGACGGAGGGGTGCACTAAGAACCGGTTTTCGGAAATTCCAACCGGAAGGGGGTGAAAAGGGGCGCAACAGGTTTTCCTCCCTATACTTAGCATTGAGAATTGCTGACTCATCAACATTCCGCCCCAACTGCTGGGCCTGAAGCATGGAATTCTGGGAGGGATCCTTCTGTCACCTGAACACCCACCAAGAACCATCTGGAGAATTTTAACCCTTCAGGGGCTGAAAAGGGGTCAACGTGTTTTTGTCTTAGTGTAGACAAAAAGTATGTTTTTGTTAAGTATAGACTTAACATGGGAGACTGACCAACATCCAGCCAATTTGGTGCTCAGTGCCTGGTGCACTGGGGGATGTTGTTCGGAGGAAGGGGTTGCACCGTGGAGGATGCTGTGCACGGGGGGTTGGTGCGCATGGGGGAAGTTGTGCATGGGGGTTGATGTGCATGGGGAAGTTGCGCATGGGGGAAGTTGCGCATGGGGGTTGATGAGCATGGGGGAAGTTGCGCATGGGGGAATTTGCGCATGGGGGAATTTGTGCATGGGGGGTGATCCGTATGGGGAAGTTGCATATGGGGTTTGATGCGCATAGTGGACTGATGCTCATGGGGAGCTGATGCGCATGAGGAAGTTGGGCATGGGGGAATGTTGCTCATGGGAGTTGATGCCCATGGGGGAAGTCGCACATGGGGGGAAGTTGCGCATGGGGGAAGTTGCACATGGGGGAAGTTGCGCATGGGGGAAGTTGCGCATGGGGAAGTTGCACATGGGGGAAGTTGCACATCGGGGTTGATGTGCATGGGGGAAAGTTGCGCATGGGGGGTTGATGCGCATGGGAGAAGTGGCGCATGGGGGTTGATGCACAAGGGGAAGTTGCGCATGGGGTGTTGATGCGCATGGGGACCATCTACTAGGTGGTATGCACGAGGAGGAGTCCGGTCATTAGTGGGGATTTGGCGGGAAGAGATGGGGGAGGGGTACAAGATATAAGAGAGAGGGAGGGGGAAGAACAAGAGGTCCTTTGGCGGGAAGAGCTCCCATGGAAGGAACCGGGTACCTATTCAGCTTACCGGGAAAAGGCAAGAGAAGGCGAGGATCCTGGAGGAGCAACAGGAACCTGGAAGGAATAGGGAGAGAAGTGAGCATTGAGAATTTCTTAAAGAAAGACTTTAGTTGAGGGTGTTTAAAGGACTTACCTGTTGGTGGTGGGATTTGTTGTGAAGTTCTTGTGACCTGTAAAGCAGAGAAGTGTTGTTAAAAGAAACTAAAAGACAGTGCTGGAGTAAACTTGTCCTGACATACTTACCTTGTTCCGTATCTTGCCATGTATACCCGGGGGGAGGAAGCAGATGATGAGACCCAAATCTCTGTCGTCCTGGAAGAGCAAACCCCTGCTAGTGGGGGGTCCAGAAGCAGAAGTAGACGTACCCGTGACATTGGTGGCCCATACGGGGAAAGTGAGAAGGACGATGAGAGGCCCCCACCCCCAGACGGGTGAAGTGGTGGTTAAGGGAACAGACGAAGATGCTAGGCACCTTGACCCAACAGCTCGGGCGAGGCGCTGAAGGAGACAATAATAAGACTAGTGTAGAACCCCACCATTTTAAGTTAACCAAAATGAAGAAGGATGATGACCCCGAAGCATATATCAATGCATTCGAGAGGATGGCAGTAACAGTGAGATGGCCGAGATGTCAGTGAAGTGCGATATTAACCCCGTACCTGACCGAGGCGGCTCAGCTAGCGGTGGATGCGTTACCCCTCTATGAGACGAGAGATTATGGGAAGGTCTGGCAAGCCATCCTCAGCACTTTGAAAATATCTGAGGAGTCATATAGGAGAAGGATGAGGGCTGCCAAGTACTCTAAAGACAAAGGGGGGAGACTGCTAGCCAACACCATCCACGCTCATGGACTTAGATGGCTCAAGCCAGTAGAAAGATCAACAGAGGAAATATTGGGGTTGATATGGGAGCAATTGATATGGGTTGATATGGGAATATTGGGAGCAATTCCTGGAGGCAGTACCGACTAAGGCAGAGAAATGGATAAGGTCCCATAACCCACACACTTGGACGAAGCTATCCAGATCATGGAAGCATTTGAAAGTGCAGAAGAGGCGGGGGAACACAAGTCTCTCAAGGTGAATGACAGATCAAGAGGCGGGGGACCGACGGCAGTGAGGGGAGGAGGACACGCCATTCCCCAGGTCTCCCCAATTGGGTGGGGTCGTCCCTTCGAAAGAGAAAATAAGATGGCTGACTCCGGCAAGCACCCCAATTCCCAAGGTCCAGGAGAGATGGAGAAGGAGGCATCAGAGGGAGCCCAGAGGTGGAGAGAAAGGCCCTGGTACCAGCCGGGGGGGCTCGTCTGCTTCAAATGTGGCATCCGCGGCCACGTCCGCAGCGAGTGTCCATACAGAGAGGCGCCCCGGGACTCGGCTTATGTGCAGAATCAGGTACCCCGCCCCGCACCCCTAACTCAGACCATAAAGGTCAATGGAAAGGAAGGGACAGCCCTCACTCGGGGTGTACCCAAACCCTAATCAAGGAAGGATGGGCCCAAGATAGGATAAGAGGGGCTGGAGTGCTGATCCGATGCGTACATGGGGACATGAAAAGTTACCCAGCCGGGACGGCAACCTTTCAAGAGACTCACACCTTGCGAGTGGGGATAGCAAGGAGGCTCCCTTATGACATCATCCTGGGGAGAGACTGGCCCGGATTTTGGAAGTTGGTGAGCTCCCAGAAGCAGAGAGAAGCCTGTGCAGGGGAGGGGGACACCGAGACCCCACATGGAGGTAGCCTAGAGGAGGAACAAGGAGCGGACCCCACCTTAGCTAAGGCCAGGGAGCGAGCACAGGAAGGGGGGCCTAAAAATGAGTTGGGACCTCAGTTTGAGTTGAGAAACAGGGTGATGTATAGGGTAGGGAAAGACCCACATACTGAAGAGGAGGTGGACCAACTAGTTCTCCCGAAGGCGAGAAGGGTGAAGGCCCTCACCATGGCCCATGAGTGTCCACTGGGGGGGCACATGGGGGAGGCCTCAACCTTGGCTAGGTTGCTTGCACGGTTTTATTGGCCAGGGATTTATCATGATGTAAAGAGACACTGTAGTACCTGCAAGCAATGCCAACTTACCCAGGATAGGGGGAGACATGGGGGGAACTACACCCCCTTCCCATAATAGCAGTACCTTTTGAGAGAGTGGGCCTGGATCTGGTAGGGCCGCTACTGAAAGGAAGGGGGGGCTATCAGTACATCATGGTTGTTGTTGATTACGCAACCCGGTACCCAGAGGCAGTACCTTCAGTTCTGGCGAAGGAATTACTAAAGATATTCTCGAGGGTAGGGATTCCTTGGGAAATAGTGACTGATCAAGGGACCAACCTTATGGGAGAGGTAAAGGGCGAATTATGAAAGCAGCTGGGGGTGAAACGCTTACATACCAGCGTTTACCACCCCCAGTGCAATGGGTTGGTTGAACGATTCAACCAAACCCTCAAAAGAATGTTGAGGAAATTCACCATAGAAGACCCCACAGGATGGCCCCAATTTATAGAACCATTGCTTTTTGCTGTCAGGGGGGTTTCCCAAGCTTCTACGGGTTTTTCCCCTTTCGAATTACTTTTCGGGAGGAGGCCACGAGGGATTTTAGATCTAGCCAGGGAACAATGGGAAGGAGATAACCAACGGAAAACCCCCCCCCCCCCGAAGCATAAACCTGGGTGACTTGAGGGCTAGATTGAAAAGGCTAGCCGCGTGGGCTAAAGGTAACATTGAAGCGGCACAGATCAGCCAAAAGGCCCGGTATGATAACAAAGTATCCCCCAGGGAGTTCCTGATGGCACCATAAGAGTGTGTATTGACTTTCGAAAGGTTAACGAGGCTTCGCTTTTCGATGCCTACCCTATGCCCCGCATTCAAGAGCTATTAGAGAAGTTAGGAGAGGCCAAATACTTAACAACATTAGACATGACCAAGGGGTATTGGCAGATACCCCTTGAGGAGATGACTAAGGGTTACACTGTCTTTTCTACACCCATAGGGTTATATCAATTTAACAGAATGCCTTTTGGACTACACGGCGCAGCCGCCACTTGGCTGGTAGACTGTTTTCAGAGGCTGGTAGACCATTTACTAAAGAGACACACTTCATATGCTGCTGCGTATATAGACGATGTAGTAGTGTTCAGCCAGTCATGGACGGAGCACTTAAAACACCTACAAGCAGTCTTAGAAGAAGTAAAGGAGGCCGGATTAACAATAAACCCTGAGAAGTGCAAAGTGGGAAGGGAGACCACGCAGTTCCTGGGCTTCATAGTGGGGAAAGGCGAAGTGAAACCCGTGATGTCCAAAGTGCAGGCCATAAGAGAGGTACCCACCCCCCAGAATAAAAAAGATATTCAGAGGTTCCTGGGGATGGTGGGATACTACCGCTCATTTATTCCCCAATTCTCAGAAATAGCCACCCCCTTGACAGACATGCTAAGGGGGAAGAAGCAGAGTGGGTGGAAATGGAGATCCGAGTGCCAAAAAGCTTTCGACCAGCTTAAGAACTTACTCTGTACTGGACCAGTTTTACGGGCCCCAGATTTCACAAAACCCTTTAAAGTCATAACAGATGCATCAGGAAGGGGGATGGGGGCAGTGCTAGTACAAGACTTCAAAGAAAAAGAACATCCCATCATGTATTTAAGCAGGAAGTTCTCCCCCGCTGAAGCCAAGTACTCCACGATAGAGAGGGAGGCTCTGGCAGTCAAATGGGCCTTGGAGAGGATCGCTGCCCATCCTATGCATCATGCCTACTCAGAAGTTAGCCCCATTACAATCAATGAGACTTAGTCCAAGGTTTAAAAAATGAAGGACAAAATATAGGACATCCTACATTTTGTCCTATTTTTTTTTAAAAAAAAGTTGTTAGTGTTTATATGCAGTCCACACCAACTTGTCTTCTTCCAGTGCGGCCCAGGGAAGCTAAAAGGTTGGACACCCCTGTTTTAGGTTATTTAATGAAGCTCCAAGAATTTATTTAATGACTCTCCTAAGCCTTGGCATAAATTCTGTGCTGACCTGGGGGTGTTACACCAGGGGGTGGGGAGTTAGGCCAAAGCACATGTATACGCCTATCTTCCCACACCATCATTCAAAGATTAGCCAGGTGAGTTAAAAGGTGTTTATACTGCTAGATGCGACCGACTGTAACATGTGGTGCTCATCCCCGTTTCTAAAGCCATAGAGCCAGCGTTGTCCGACATGTGGCTCGCATGTGCACGGAACGATGCTACCTTCCCACCAAAGTAGTACCTATTTATCTACTTGCATTTCCATGCTTTTGAAATGCTAGGTTGGCAGGAGCTGGGCTAAGGACAGGAGCTCAACCCATCTTGTCAGACCCGCATCTCAAACCCCTGCCTGCTGGTTAACAGGCACAATGTCTTAACCAGCTGCACCACCATAGCCTACTCCAGATGAGTTAGGCCGGCCTAAATTTCTTGGGGCTCAATTCGTAGGGCACAATCCTAACCTAGGCCGGCACAAGTCATCAGTCTTCCCATCCCCGTGGTGATGTAGGGAGGCTGGTGCATGTTTGCACTGACCTAACCGTCCCCCAAAAGTGGCACAGACATTTCATACAGCACTTTTGTGACACCCCCAAGTCAGCACAGGTCTTATGCTGGGACTTAGGTCAGACCTAGGGCAAGGTGCTAATTTTGTTCCCTGCTAGAGCCCAGCTTGTTAATGGTTTGTCTGTCCCAAATGAGAAAATATATATGATGTGACCAGGGAGATGAGAAACAGGCGTGGATCTATCAGCAGGACGAATAAGTGCCATTGCCCCTCATCCAGCCTTTCTTTGCAAGGGGCATTTGAGTCCGCTCCCCCATCCCAACTGACTTTGCAGACCCAACTCTTCCTTCTCTCTGCCAGAAAAGAGAGAGAAGGGGGAATTTTAGGTGGGTGGGGGTGTGATTGGGGGTTGTAGTGTGTGCGTTGGGTCTGGTCTCTGGGTGTCTTGTGAATTTCATTGTATGTGTACACTGTGTATACGTACAATGACAATAAAGAATTTATTTATTATTTCAAAACTATGATTCACGTTTACTGGCCATTAACAGCATCCCTAACCTAGAAAATCAAGTAGGCCTGACAGGAGCACAGAATATCCTGGTGTCCTTCTTCTGCACGAGGCTAGTTTCAGGATGCACAATTATAATGACATTCAGAAAACTGACCCACAACGCTCGAACCCAGACAGTTCTGTGTTGGAAACTGCCCTGTATTGGCTGCATACTTGGAGTCAGTTTCCTTTGGAGCACTATAGATGAAGAAGTCAATCCTAACCAGTTTAGGCCAGCATAACTCACCTGGCATCACTACCTGTGGTGGTGTGGAGAGGCCAGCACATGTCTGTGCGCTCTGTCCTAACCCCACCAAGACAGAACTTGCTCCAGCCTCCGCACACCACTACAGATAGTAATGCCAGGTGAGTTATGCTAGTGATGCAGTATCAGAAATCTGTATTACCAAAGACTATTTAGTCAGTTTCCTTGGATGATGAACAAATAAAACTATTCAGCGCATTAATCCAACTTGTCCAACATTACCTACAGTGAATGGTAGCAGCTCCCCAAATTTTGGACACCTTTCCCCACTACACCATATCTTGTAAATGGCTAAAAACATGATCTCTGCTGCATGAAGGACACATTCCTTCCCACAGAACTATAAGCTGCATACAATTTAAGGGTTCATTATATACATAGTGGATAATCTTCTAGGATGCTGAAGATACAAACTCATTTACTGAGATACTACAGCTGACATGAGTATAATTTTCTGCTTAGGACTTAGGTGAGTTATGCCAGCCTAAGTTGGTTAGGATAGCACCACGAGAGTAATTCTGTAACATGTACAATGAGAGTAAGTCTTGTTTAATACATGTTTGGTTCAGCCATTCTTGAAAGAACATGCTTGCTTAATACCAAAAACTTACTTGCACTCCCAAAGCTTTGAAATTCAAAATTTCCTAAGCCAAAGGAGGCTTGTTAGAGAAAGATGGAGGCTTGTTAGAGAAAGATGGTAGGTATCCCCCCACTTTAGTTGTATCCAGTTGTGAGAAGGTGGGTTAGTAAGGGTTGAAAGGCAGGTCTGCATGGCAGGAGACTGCAGTCAAAATCCACTAACCAGGGGCTAAGCCCCCCCCCCCCCATGTAGACATGCCATGGCTGAGATCTGTACTCATCTTCCCCACCCACTGCCTCTTCCACTTCCCTGGACCCCTTTCCATCTGTCTCAGCAAGCCTCCAGGCAGAGCTTAAGCACCATTTCAAGGCTTGCATCCTCAGCTTCGCCATAATTCTGCACATTATTATTAATTGGGAGAAAGAGGAACATCCTACCAGCTAGACACAGCTTGTCCGTTAGCAGGACTTTAGCAGGATTAGCAATTCTGCCCAACTTCCTGAGATGCAAGTGAGTAACAGTGCAATCTCATAAGCATGTCTCCTCAGAAGTAAGTCCCATTCTGTTTGATTGTACTTACTCCCAGAAAAGTGTAATTAGGATTGTGGCCTAAATCCTTCCTTCTTCCTCCTCTACAGATCCTTGTGCAGATATGGACATCTCCGTAACGACAATGTCGGGCCTAGCCAGCATGTGGATTCTGGCATGGAAATATTAGTAGGGGAAATACTGAGACAAAATGGACAAGGGAGGAAGTTTAACCAGCCTGTCTCACCTGTGAAGAGCTCCTGGATCAGTCCTCAAATGCTCTGGAGTTTCAAAGGGATGAGCTCCTTCCAGATCCACCTGTTTGCACACTCCCAGGTGTCACAGGTAGCCTCCAGGTATTTTTCTAGACTGAGTTCTTGCACACCCATACACCAGTCTATCCTTTCCCAAGATAGCAATACCTAAATAGCTCACTCATTACATCCCTTTCTTAGCCAACACACACACACGCAGGTGTGTGTACACACACACACCCCCAGTTGGAACACACACATTTGTGGCTCTCTGAGCTTCCATTGTCAAACTTATTGATGTACATCCAGTTGACAAACTCTTGTCATCTTCTCCATCAAAATCTGCAGGTGAACTTTCCCTGAGGATCCAAATCAGGACTTTCCAGCAATAGCTCAGCTACACCAGGGAAACTGCAGCCTGCCTTTAGATCCTCTTTCCCGGAATTGTTGTACTATAATATTCCGGAATAAATCCAAGCAGTCCCACTGATTCGAGGACCTCAAATCCAGTCCAGGTGAACAATTCCAGGAGACATCCTGGCTCCTTTGGGTCCCTTTGTTCTGTTGTCTTCAAATGGTCGGTCACCAGGGTTGATCAGAGGCAAGGTGTCTCTGAAGACCACCAGCAGCCAAGGGTGGTCTTATGAGAAAGCAGCCACTGAGCTTGGATAGGCTTTGGGTACAGAAAGAACAGATTGAACCAGCTGTGGAAGGCAAGCAGTGTCCTGGGAATGGCAGCCCACTAGAGGGCAACCCTGCCTGAGGTACGGAGCCTCCTGCTCCTGCCCTACTTCTGCTTCTCTCCAAGCTTGTTAGCCAGGCAGCTAACAAGAAAACTGTGTGTGTTGGGGGTAGGTAGAGACCACCCACCTCCCTTCCCACAAGCATGTGGGTCTGTTCTAGTGCTAGCTGGAATTATTGTGTTATTTTGCCTCCCATCGAGGGAAAAAGATTATTATGCCTTCCATGAAGAAATAAAAATTTATTCAATAATTACCAGGCTACGATAAGCAGGTTGCTCTTAGTGCACCCCAACCCTTCTGCCTTACCTTGCCTTGCCCCACTGAAAGGTCTCATTAATTTGATTTGGGTATCCACAGCTGACTTGGCCTCCAGCCCCATTGCTCATTCTCCATCACATTTGAGACTGACGTGTAGGGTTGGCCACAGGGATCTCCCGAAGGCAGTGGAAAGCTCCAAGGAAGTGAATGAGGGTGTTCAAATAGTGCGTTTGGAGGACGGAAGGCAGAAGAGCCCAGACAAGCAGGGCTTGTCGCCCCCCCCCCCCCCCCCAAAGGAAAATGTGCTGAACTAAGGCTGCAATCCTTTCCTGGGAGTAAGACCCATTGAACAAAATGGGACTCACTTTTGAGTAGATATGGTTAGGATTGCATCCTTAGTCCCAGCAATTCAAAGGGACTGCGGAGAAAAACAGGCAGACTAATGAGCATGTTCTGGAACCTCCTGTGGAGAATAAAAATCGGTGTATAAAGAAGACAATGGAAAAGACCCACTTCCAGGTTTCTTGGCGCCTCTTTTGCACCTAATGGAATAAGATAGTGCTTTAATATCTGCAGGGTTTTGATTCTGGGATGGAAAAATGGAATGATTGTTTGCATGACTGCCTCTCTACAACAGTAGAAGAGCAGTTTTTAACACTGTGATTTGCAGTGGCCATTCATGTTGAGTAAAATCCATGTATATCAAGGTTGAACCAGTAATTAGCCCTTTAATTACCTTCCTGAGTGGATTGTGGCAAGGGAGAGGCCAGTGCAGGGGGATTCCAGGAACTTTCTTGCTGCTTCATTACGTGCCCTGCAGTAGGTAATGTTTCCTGCACTTGCTGAAAGGTCAGCAACTCCCTTGTAAAGAGCATTGAGAGTTGGGAAAAGGGCCCCCCAGCAATGGCTGTAGTGGTGAGGGTAGCAGGGCTGGTTAGGGGCACCACTTAGGGCTGGTGAGATGGAGGTGACAATGGATGGGCACCATGGAGAGCAGGTCCAAAAGGCCAGGAAAGTGGCTTTGGCTGCAATCTTAAATGCACTTTCTTGGGAGTAAGACCCACTGAACAAAATGGGGTTACCTCTCATTAGACATGCACAGACATGGACTGAGCCCGCAATCCTATCCACTTTCCTCGGAGGAAACCCCATTAACTGGACCGGGACTTACTTCTGAATAGACACTGCTGAGTTGGTGGCGTAGCTAGAGGGAGGCGCAGCCGTCAAAGGTGGTCAGCCCTCTGAAGTCTCCTCCTGCCGGGGTCCCTGGTTCAAGGGCGGACCAGGGCGTCCGCAGCAGGCGTCCGGTTCGAAGGGCGAGCCGAGGCGTCGGGGTGGAGCTGGAGAGGGCCCGAGTCCCACCGCCCCCGTGAGGAGAAGAGTGGCAACCCTTCCCTCCATGGTCTCGTGCGGGCGAGGGGCGACAGGCTCTCACCCCCGATACTGGTGAGAAATGGCCCCCGGGGGAGAGTTCCCGGGTTCTTTTTTCCACCTGCTGGCGTAGTTGGAGTTTGGGGGTGATTCTGCTGCCACCCAAAAAACTGACGGCTGCGCCCCCCTCAAGCTACGCCACCAACTCACCCCCGCCCCCGTGCCAGGAAGGGCCAGCTTCTCTCCCATCTGGAATGGCTATAAAGGGGTGAGCTACCCCAAAGAATGACACCCCTCAGTGCCTGGAAAGGGTCAGGCTCCCCCCAGGTGGAATGGATATAAAGGGTGTGCCCCCCAAGAATGACACCCTCCCCCCAGAATGACACCCACAGTGCCAGGAAGTGTCAGGGGAGGCTGCGGTGTCGCAGCTAGACGGGGGCAGTTGACAGTTTTGGGGGGGGTCACACGCGTTCGGAGCCATTCCCGGTGGGGGGAGCCTGACCCTCCTCGATGGCGGTGGGGTGGTGGCATAGCTAGAGGGGGCGCAGCTATTAGTCTTGGGAGGCTCACCCCTTAATAGCCATTCCAGTTGGGGGAGTCTGATCCTTCCTGACTCTGGATAGGGGTGAGCTGGAGGCATAGCTAGAGGGGGCGCAGCTGCCAGTCTTGGGGGATCATCCCTTTATAGCCATTCCCGGTGGGGTGGGGTGGGGTGGGTGGGTCGTGTGAGCTGGTGGCGTACTTAGAGGGGGCGCAGCCGTCACTTTTGGGGAAGTCTCACCCCCAAGACTGACGGCTGAGCCCGCTCTAGCTATCCCACCCCCACCACTCGTGGCAAGGAGGGTCAGGCTCCCCCCACCCGGATTGGCTATAAAGAGGTGATTCCCCAAGACTGGCAGCTGCGCCCCCCTCCAGCTCCGCCACCGCCGCCTCCCCATCTTCAGATCGTTCATTCCGCCCCCCCCCCCCCACCCCACGTTCCATCCTTAGAACGTTCTTCTTCCGAAGGTTCCATTCATACCTGGAGGCGGCGCGGCTGAGCGATGGGGGTCCCTGTGCCTCTCTCGTCCCAGGCTTGCCAGCCCCAGCTCAGGTTCCCCCCAGGATCCCACCCGCAGCCTGCACTTCCTCCCGCCGCTCCAACAAAGGGCTCCCGGCAGGGTCTGGGGTCGCCAGCCCAAGTGGCAGGTGGGGTCAGTCCTCTGCAGCTTCCTCCTGCCGGAGTCCCTGGTTCAAGGGCGGACCAGGGCGTCCGCAGCAGGCGTCCGGTTCAAAGGGCGAGCCGAGGCGTCGGGGTGGAGCTGGAGAGGGCCCGAGTCCCACCGCCCCCGTGGGGAGAAGAGTGGCAACCCTTCCCTCCATGGTCTCGTGCGGGCGAGGGGCGACAGGCTCTCACCCCCGATACTGGTGAGAAATGGCCCCCGGGGGAGAGTTCCCGGGTTCTTTTTCCCACCTGGTGGCGTAGTTGGAGTTTGGGGGTGATTCTGCTGCCACCCAGCAGAATCAGGTCAGGTGGGGGGAGCCTGACCCTCCTTGCCACGAGTGGTGGGGGTGGGATAGCTAGAGCGGGCGCAGCCGTCAGTCTTGGGGGTGAGACTCCCCCAAAACTGACGGCTGCGCCCCCCTCAAGCTACGCCACCAACTCATCCCCGCCCCCGTGCCAGGAAGGGCCAGCTTCTCTCCCATCTGGAATGGCTATAAAGGGGTGAGCTACCCCAAAGAATGACACCCCCCAGTGCCTGGAAAGGGTCAGGCTCCCCCCAGGTGGAATGGATATAAAGGGTGTGCCCCCCAAGAATGACACCCTCCCCCCAGAATGACACCCACAGTGCCAGGAAGTGTCAGGGGAGGCTGCGGTGTCGCAGCTAGACGGGGGCAGTTGACAGTTTTTTGGGGGTCTCACGTGTTCGGAGCCATTCCCGGTGGGGGGAGCCTGACCCTCCTTGATGGCGGTGGGGTGGTGGCATAGCTAGAGGGGGCGCAGCTATTAGTCTTGGGAGGCTCACCCCTTAATAGCCATTCCAGTTGGGGGAGTCTGTTCCTTCCTGGCTCTGGATGGGGGTGAGCTGGAGGCATAGTTGGAGGGGGCGCAGCTGCCAGTCTTGGGGGATCATCCCTTTATAGCCATTCTCGGTGGGGTGGGGTGGGTGGGTCGTGTGAGCTGGTGGCGTACTTAGAGGGGGCGCAGCCGTCACTTTTGGGGGAGTCTCACCCCCAAGACTGACGGCTGCGCCCGCTCTAGCTATCCCACCCCCACCACTCGTGGCAAGGAGGGTCAGGCTCCCCCCACCCGGATTGGCTATAAAGAGGTGATTCCCCAAGACTGGCAGCTGCGCCCCCCTCCAGCTCCGCCACCGCCGCCTCCCCATCTTCAGATCGTTCATTCCGCCCCCCCCCCACCCCACGTTCCATCCTTAGAACGTTCTTCTTCCGAAGGTTCCATTCATACCTGGAGGCGGCGCGGCTGAGCGATGGGGGTCCCTGTGCCTCTCTCGTCCCAGGCTTGCCAGCCCCAGCTCAGGTTCCCCCCAGGATCCCACCCGCAGCCTGCACTTCCTCCCGCCGCTCCAACAAAGGGCTCCCGGCAGGGTCTGGGGTCGCCAGCCCAAGTGGCAGGTGGGGTCAGTCCTCTGCAGCTTGCTCCTGCCGGAGTCCCTGGTTCAAGGGCGGACCAGGGCGTCCGCAGCAGGCGTCCGGTTCAAAGGGCGAGCCGAGGCGTCGGGGTGGAGCTGGAGAGGGCCCGAGTCCCACCGCCCCCGTGGGGAGAAGAGTGGCAACCCTTCCCTCCATGGTCTCGTGCGGGCGAGGGGCGACAGGCTCTCACCCCCGATACTGGTGAGAAATGGCCCCCGGGGGAGAGTTCCCGGGTTCTTTTTCCCACCTGCTGGCGTAGTTGGAGTTTGGGGGTGATTCTGCTGCCACCCAAAAAACTGACGGCTGCGCCCCCCTCAAGCTACGCCACCAACTCACCCCCGCCCCCGTGCCAGGAAGGGCCAGCTTCTCTCCCATCTGGAATGGCTATAAAGGGGTGAGCTACCCCAAAGAATGACACCCCCCAGTGCCTGGAAAGGGTCAGGCTCCCCCCAGGTGGAATGAATATAAAGGGTGTGCCCCCCAAGAATGACACCCCCCCCCCCGAATGACACCCACAGTGCCAGGAAGTGTCAGGGGAGGCTGCGGTGTCGCAGCTAGACGGGGGCAGTTGACAGTTTTTTGGGGGTCTCACGTGTTCGGAGCCATTCCCGGTGGGGGGAGCCTGACCCTCCTTGATGGCGGTGGGGTGGTGGCATAGCTAGAGGGGGCGCAGCTATTAGTCTTGGGAGGCTCACCCCTTAATAGCCATTCCAGTTGGGGGAGTCTGATCCTTCCTGGCTCTGGATGGGGGTGAGCTGGAGGCATAGTTGGAGGGGGCGCAGCTGCCAGTCTTGGGGGATCATCCCTTTATAGCCATTCCCGGTGGGGTGGGGTGGGTGGGTCGTGTGAGCTGGTGGCGTACTTAGAGGGGGCGCAGCCGTCACTTTTGGGGGAGTCTCACCCCCAAGACTGACGGCTGCGCCCGCTCTAGCTATCCCACCCCCACCACTCGTGGCAAGGAGGGTCAGGCTCCCCCCACCCGGATTGGCTATAAAGAGGTGATTCCCCAAGACTGGCAGCTGCGCCCCCCTCCAGCTCCGCCACCGCCGCCTCCCCATCTTCAGATCGTTCATTCCGCCCCCCCCCCCCACCCCACGTTCCATCCTTAGAACGTTCTTCTTCCGAAGGTTCCATTCATACCTGGAGGCGGCGCGGCTGAGCGATGGGGGTCCCTGTGCCTCTCTCGTCCCAGGCTTGCCAGCCCCAGCTCAGGTTCCCCCCAGGATCCCACCCGCAGCCTGCACTTCCTCCCGCCGCTCCAACAAAGGGCTCCCGGCAAGGTCTGGGGTCGCCAGCCCAAGTGGCAGGTGGGGTCAGTCCTCTGCAGCTTCCTCCTGCCGGAGCCCCTGGTTCAAGGGCGGACCAGGGCGTCCGCAGCAGGCGTCCGGTTCAAAGGGCGAGCCGAGGCGTCGGGGTGGAGCTGGAGAGGGCCCGAGTCCCACCGCCCCCGTGGGGAGAAGAGTGGCAACCCTTCCCTCCATGGTCTCGTGCGGGCGAGGGGCGACAGGCTCTCACCCCCGATACTGGTGAGAAATGGCCCCCGGGGGAGAGTTCCCGGGTCCTTTTTCCCACCTGCTGGCGTAGTTGGAGTTTGGGGGTGATTCTGCTGCCACCCAAAAAACTGACGGCTGCGCCCCCCTCAAGCTACGCCACCAACTCACCCCCGCCCCCGTGCCAGGAAGGGCCAGCTTCTCTCCCATCTGGAATGGCTATAAAGGGGTGAGCTACCCCAAAGAATGACACCCCCCAGTGCCTGGAAAGGGTCAGGCTCCCCCCAGGTGGAATGGATATAAAGGGTGTGCCCCCCAAGAATGACACCCCCCCCCCAGAATGACACCCACAGTGCCAGGAAGTGTCAGGGGAGGCTGCGGTGTCGCAGCTAGACGGGGGCAGTTGACAGTTTTTTGGGAGTCTCACGTGTTCGGAGCCATTCCCGGTGGGGGGAGCCTGACCCTCCTTGATGGCGGTGGGGTGGTGGCATAGCTAGAGGGGGCGCAGCTATTAGTCTTGGGAGGCTCACCCCTTAATAGCCATTCCAGTTGGGGGAGTCTGATCCTTCCTGGCTCTGGATGGGGGTGAGCTGGAGGCATAGTTGGAGGGGGCGCAGCTGCCAGTCTTGGGGGATCATCCCTTTATAGCCATTCCCGGTGGGGTGGGGTGGGTGGGTCGTGTGAGCTGGTGGCGTACTTAGAGGGGGCGCAGCCGTCACTTTTGGGGGAGTCTCACCCCCAAGACTGACGGCTGCGCCCGCTCTAGCTATCCCACCCCCACCACTCGTGGCAAGGAGGGTCAGGCTCCCCCCACCCGGATTGGCTATAAAGAGGTGATTCCCCAAGACTGGCAGCTGCGCCCCCCTCCAGCTCCGCCACCGCCGCCTCCCCATCTTCAGATCGTTCATTCCGCCCCCCCCCACCCCACGTTCCATCCTTAGAATGTTCTTCTTCCGAAGGTTCCATTCATACCTGGAGGCGGCGCGGCTGAGCGATGGGGGTCCCTGTGCCTCTCTCGTCCCAGGCTTGCCAGCCCCAGCTCAGGTTCCCCCCAGGATCCCACCCGCAGCCTGCACTTCCTCCCGCCGCTCCAACAAAGGGCTCCCGGCAGGGTCTGGGGTCGCCAGCCCAAGTGGCAGGTGGGGTCAGTCCTCTGCAGCTTCCTCCTGCCGGAGCCCCTGGTTCAAGGGCGGACCAGGGCGTCCGCAGCAGGCTTCCGGTTCAAAGGGCGAGCCGAGGCGTCGGGGTGGAGCTGGAGAGGGCCCGAGTCCCACCGCCCCCGTGGGGAGAAGAGTGGCAACCCTTCCCTCCATGGTCTCGTGCGGGCGAGGGGCGACAGGCTCTCACCCCCGATACTGGTGAGAAATGGCCCCCGGGGGAGAGTTCCCGGGTTCTTTTTCCCACCTGCTGGCGTAGTTGGAGTTTGGGGGTGATTCTGCTGCCACCCAAAAAACTGACGGCTGCGCCCCCCTCAAGCTACGCCACCAACTCACCCCCGCCCCCGTGCCAGGAAGGGCCAGCTTCTCTCCCATCTGGAATGGCTATAAAGGGGTGAGCTACCCCAAAGAATGACACCCCCCAGTGCCTGGAAAGGGTCAGGCTCCCCCCAGGTGGAATGGATATAAAGGGTGTGCCCCCCAAGAATGACACCCCCCCCCAGAATGACACCCACAGTGCCAGGAAGTGTCAGGGGAGGCTGCGGTGTCGCAGCTAGACGGGGGCAGTTGACAGTTTTTTGGGAGTCTCACGTGTTCGGAGCCATTCCCGGTGGGGGGAGCCTGACCCTCCTTGATGGCGGTGGGGTGGTGGCATAGCTAGAGGGGGCGCAGCTATTAGTCTTGGGAGGCTCACCCCTTAATAGCCATTCCAGTTGGGGGAGTCTGATCCTTCCTGGCTCTGGATGGGGGTGAGCTGGAGGCATAGTTGGAGGGGGCGCAGCTGCCAGTCTTGGGGGATCATCCCTTTATAGCCATTCCCGGTGGGGTGGGGTGGGTGGGTCGTGTGAGCTGGTGGCGTACTTAGAGGGGGCGCAGCCGTCACTTTTGGGGGAGTCTCACCCCCAAGACTGACGGCTGCGCCCGCTCTAGCTATCCCACCCCCACCACTCGTGGCAAGGAGGGTCAGGCTCCCCCCACCCGGATTGGCTATAAAGAGGTGATTCCCCAAGACTGGCAGCTGCGCCCCCCTCCAGCTCCGCCACCGCCGCCTCCCCATCTTCAGATCGTTCATTCCGCCCCCCCCCCACCCCACGTTCCATCCTTAGAACGTTCTTCTTCCGAAGGTTCCATTCATACCTGGAGGCGGCGCGGCTGAGCGATGGGGGTCCCTGTGCCTCTCTCGTCCCAGGCTTGCCAGCCCCAGCTCAGGTTCCCCCCAGGATCCCACCCGCAGCCTGCACTTCCTCCCGCCGCTCCAACAAAGGGCTCCCGGCAGGGTCTGGGGTCGCCAGCCCAAGTGGCAGGTGGGGTCAGTCCTCTGCAGCTTCCTCCTGCCGGAGTCCCTGGTTCAAGGGCGGACCAGGGCGTCCGCAGCAGGCGTCCGGTTCAAAGGGCGAGCCGAGGCGTCGGGGTGGAGCTGGAGAGGGCCCGAGTCCCACCGCCCCCGTGGGGAGAAGAGTGGCAACCCTTCCCTCCATGGTCTCGTGCGGGCGAGGGGCGACAGGCTCTCACCCCCGATACTGGTGAGAAATGGCCCCCGGGGGAGAGTTCCCGGGTTCTTTTTCCCACCTGCTGGCGTAGTTGGAGTTTGGGGGTGATTCTGCTGCCACCCAGCAGAATCAGGTCAGGTGGGGGGAGCCTGACCCTCCTTGCCACGAGTGGTGGGGGTGGGATAGCTAGAGCGGGCGCAGCCGTCAGTCTTGGGGGTGAGACTCCCCCAAAACTGACGGCTGCGCCCCCCTCAAGCTACGCCACCAACTCATCCCCGCCCCCGTGCCAGGAAGGGCCAGCTTCTCTCCCATCTGGAATGGCTATAAAGGGGTGAGCTACCCCAAAGAATGACACCCCCCAGTGCCTGGAAAGGGTCAGGCTCCCCCCAGGTGGAATGGATATAAAGGGTGTGCCCCCCAAGAATGACACCCTCCCCCCAGAATGACACCCACAGTGCCAGGAAGTGTCAGGGGAGGCTGCGGTGTCGCAGCTAGACGGGGGCAGTTGACAGTTTTTTGGGGGTCTCACGTGTTCGGAGCCATTCCCGGTGGGGGGAGCCTGACCCTCCTTGATGGCGGTGGGGTGGTGGCATAGCTAGAGGGGGCGCAGCTATTAGTCTTGGGAAGCTCACCCCTTAATAGCCATTCCAGTTGGGGGAGTCTGATCCTTCCTGGCTCTGGATGGGGGTGAGCTGGAGGCATAGTTGGAGGGGGCGCAGCTGCCAGTCTTGGGGGATCATCCCTTTATAGCCATTCTCGGTGGGGTGGGGTGGGTGGGTCGTGTGAGCTGGTGGCGTACTTAGAGGGGGCGCAGCCGTCACTTTTGGGGGAGTCTCACCCCCAAGACTGACGGCTGCGCCCGCTCTAGCTATCCCACCCCCACCACTCGTGGCAAGGAGGGTCAGGCTCCCCCCACCCGGATTGGCTATAAAGAGGTGATTCCCCAAGACTGGCAGCTGCGCCCCCCTCCAGCTCCGCCACCGCCGCCTCCCCATCTTCAGATCGTTCATTCCGCCCCCCCCCCCACCCCACGTTCCATCCTTAGAACGTTCTTCTTCCGAAGGTTCCATTCATACCTGGAGGCGGCGCGGCTGAGCGATGGGGGTCCCTGTGCCTCTCTCGTCCCAGGCTTGCCAGCCCCAGCTCAGGTTCCCCCCAGGATCCCACCCGCAGCCTGCACTTCCTCCCGCCGCTCCAACAAAGGGCTCCCGGCAGGGTCTGGGGTCGCCAGCCCAAGTGGCAGGTGGGGTCAGTCCTCTGCAGCTTCCTCCTGCCGGAGTCCCTGGTTCAAGGGCGGACCAGGGCGTCCGCAGCAGGCGTCCGGTTCAAAGGGCGAGCCGAGGCGTCGGGGTGGAGCTGGAGAGGGCCCGAGTCCCACCGCCCCCGTGGGGAGAAGAGTGGCAACCCTTCCCTCCATGGTCTCGTGCGGGCGAGGGGCGACAGGCTCTCACCCCCGATACTGGTGAGAAATGGCCCCCGGGGGAGAGTTCCCGGGTTCTTTTTCCCACCTGCTGGCGTAGTTGGAGTTTGGGGGTGATTCTGCTGCCACCCAAAAAACTGACGGCTGCGCCCCCCTCAAGCTACGCCACCAACTCACCCCCGCCCCCGTGCCAGGAAGGGCCAGCTTCTCTCCCATCTGGAATGGCTATAAAGGGGTGAGCTACCCCAAAGAATGACACCCCCCAGTGCCTGGAAAGGGTCAGGCTCCCCCCAGGTGGAATGGATATAAAGGGTGTGCCCCCCAAGAATGACACCCCCCCCCCAGAATGACACCCACAGTGCCAGGAAGTGTCAGGGGAGGCTGCGGTGTCGCAGCTAGACGGGGGCAGTTGACAGTTTTTTGGGGGTCTCACGTGTTCGGAGCCATTCCCGGTGGGGGGAGCCTGACCCTCCTTGATGGCGGTGGGGTGGTGGCATAGCTAGAGGGGGCGCAGCTATTAGTCTTGGGAGGCTCACCCCTTAATAGCCATTCCAGTTGGGGGAGTCTGATCCTTCCTGGCTCTGGATGGGGGTGAGCTGGAGGCATAGTTGGAGGGGGCGCAGCTGCCAGTCTTGGGGGATCATCCCTTTATAGCCATTCTCGGTGGGGTGGGGTGGGTGGGTCGTGTGAGCTGGTGGCGTACTTAGAGGGGGCGCAGCCGTCACTTTTGGGGGAGTCTCACCCCCAAGACTGACGGCTGCGCCCGCTCTAGCTATCCCACCCCCACCACTCGTGGCAAGGAGGGTCAGGCTCCCCCCACCCGGATTGGCTATAAAGAGGTGATTCCCCAAGACTGGCAGCTGCGCCCCCCTCCAGCTCCGCCACCGCCGCCTCCCCATCTTCAGATCGTTCATTCCGCCCCCCCCCCCCCCACCCCACGTTCCATCCTTAGAACGTTCTTCTTCCGAAGGTTCCATTCATACCTGGAGGCGGCGCGGCTGAGCGATGGGGGTCCCTGTGCCTCTCTCGTCCCAGGCTTGCCAGCCCCAGCTCAGGTTCCCCCCAGGATCCCACCCGCAGCCTGCACTTCCTCCCGCCGCTCCAACAAAGGGCTCCCGGCAGGGTCTGGGGTCGCCAGCCCAAGTGGCAGGTGGGGTCAGTCCTCTGCAGCTTCCTCCTGCCGGAGTCCCTGGTTCAAGGGCGGACCAGGGCGTCCGCAGCAGGCGTCCGGTTCAAAGGGCGAGCCGAGGCGTCGGGGTGGAGCTGGAGAGGGCCCGAGTCCCACCGCCCCCGTGGGGAGAAGAGTGGCAACCCTTCCCTCCATGGTCTCGTGCGGGCGAGGGGCGACAGGCTCTCACCCCCGATACTGGTGAGAAATGGCCCCCGGGGGAGAGTTCCCGGGTTCTTTTTCCCACCTGCTGGCGTAGTTGGAGTTTGGGGGTGATTCTGCTGCCACCCAGCAGAATCAGGTCAGGTGGGGGGAGCCTGACCCTCCTTGCCACGAGTGGTGGGGGTGGGATAGCTAGAGCGGGCGCAGCCGTCAGTCTTGGGGGTGAGACTCCCCCAAAACTGACGGCTGCGCCCCCCTCAAGCTACGCCACCAACTCATCCCCGCCCCCGTGCCAGGAAGGGCCAGCTTCTCTCCCATCTGGAATGGCTATAAAGGGGTGAGCTACCCCAAAGAATGACACCCCCCAGTGCCTGGAAAGGGTCAGGCTCCCCCCAGGTGGAATGGATATAAAGGGTGTGCCCCCCAAGAATGACACCCTCCCCCCAGAATGACACCCACAGTGCCAGGAAGTGTCAGGGGAGGCTGCGGTGTCGCAGCTAGACGGGGGCAGTTGACAGTTTTTTGGGGGTCTCACGTGTTCGGAGCCATTCCCGGTGGGGGGAGCCTGACCCTCCTTGATGGCGGTGGGGTGGTGGCATAGCTAGAGGGGGCGCAGCTATTAGTCTTGGGAGGCTCACCCCTTAATAGCCATTCCAGTTGGGGGAGTCTGATCCTTCCTGGCTCTGGATGGGGGTGAGCTGGAGGCATAGTTGGAGGGGGCGCAGCTGCCAGTCTTGGGGGATCATCCCTTTATAGCCATTCTCGGTGGGGTGGGGTGGGTGGGTCGTGTGAGCTGGTGGCGTACTTAGAGGGGGCGCAGCCGTCACTTTTGGGGGAGTCTCACCCCCAAGACTGACGGCTGCGCCCGCTCTAGCTATCCCACCCCCACCACTCGTGGCAAGGAGGGTCAGGCTCCCCCCACCCGGATTGGCTATAAAGAGGTGATTCCCCAAGACTGGCAGCTGCGCCCCCCTCCAGCTCCGCCACCGCCGCCTCCCCATCTTCAGATCGTTCATTCCGCCCCCCCCCACCCCACGTTCCATCCTTAGAACGTTCTTCTTCCGAAGGTTCCATTCATACCTGGAGGCGGCGCGGCTGAGCGATGGGGGTCCCTGTGCCTCTCTCGTCCCAGGCTTGCCAGCCCCAGCTCAGGTTCCCCCCAGGATCCCACCCGCAGCCTGCACTTCCTCCCGCCGCTCCAACAAAGGGCTCCCGGCAGGGAATGGGGTCGCCAGCCCAAGTGGCAGGTGGGGTCAGTCCTCTGCAGCTTCCTCCTGCCGGAGTCCCTGGTTCAAGGGCGGACCAGGGCGTCCGCAGCAGGCGTCCGGTTCAAAGGGCGAGCCGAGGCGTCGGGGTGGAGCTGGAGAGGGCCCGAGTCCCACCGCCCCCGTGGGGAGAAGAGTGGCAACCCTTCCCTCCATGGTCTCGTGCGGGCGAGGGGCGACAGGCTCTCACCCCCGATACTGGTGAGAAATGGCCCCCGGGGGAGAGTTCCCGGGTTCTTTTTCCCACCTGCTGGCGTAGTTGGAGTTTGGGGGTGATTCTGCTGCCACCCAAAAAACTGACGGCTGCGCCCCCCTCAAGCTACGCCACCAACTCACCCCCGCCCCCGTGCCGGGAAGGGCCAGCTTCTCTCCCATCTGGAATGGCTATAAAGGGGTGAGCTACCCCAAAGAATGACACCCCCCAGTGCCTGGAAAGGGTCAGGCTCCCCCCAGGTGGAATGGATATAAAGGGTGTGCCCCCCAAGAATGACACCCCCCCCCCCAGAATGACACCCACAGTGCCAGGAAGTGTCAGGGGAGGCTGCGGTGTCGCAGCTAGACGGGGGCAGTTGACAGTTTTTTGGGGGTCTCACGTGTTCGGAGCCATTCCCGGTGGGGGGAGCCTGACCCTCCTTGATGGCGGTGGGGTGGTGGCATAGCTAGAGGGGGCGCAGCTATTAGTCTTGGGAGGCTCACCCCTTAATAGCCATTCCAGTTGGGGGAGTCTGATCCTTCCTGGCTCTGGATGGGGGTGAGCTGGAGGCATAGTTGGAGGGGGCGCAGCTGCCAGTCTTGGGGGATCATCCCTTTATAGCCATTCCCGGTGGGGTGGGGTGGGTGGGTCGTGTGAGCTGGTGGCGTACTTAGAGGGGGCGCAGCCGTCACTTTTGGGGGAGTCTCACCCCCAAGACTGACGGCTGCGCCCGCTCTAGCTATCCCACCCCCACCACTCGTGGCAAGGAGGGTCAGGCTCCCCCCACCCGGATTGGCTATAAAGAGGTGATTCCCCAAGACTGGCAGCTGCGCCCCCCTCCAGCTCCGCCACCGCCGCCTCCCCATCTTCAGATCGTTCATTCCGCCCCCCACCCCCACCCCACGTTCCATCCTTAGAATGTTCTTCTTCCGAAGGTTCCATTCATACCTGGAGGCGGCGCGGCTGAGCGATGGGGGTCCCTGTGCCTCTCTCGTCCCAGGCTTGCCAGCCCCAGCTCAGGTTCCCCCCAGGATCCCACCCGCAGCCTGCACTTCCTCCCGCCGCTCCAACAAAGGGCTCCCGGCAGGGTCTGGGGTCGCCAGCCCAAGTGGCAGGTGGGGTCAGTCCTCTGCAGCTTCCTCCTGCCGGAGCCCCTGGTTCAAGGGCGTACCAGGGCGTCCGCAGCAGGCGTCCGGTTCAAAGGGCGAGCCGAGGCGTCGGGGTGGAGCTGGAGAGGGCCCGAGTCCCACCGCCCCCGTGGGGAGAAGAGTGGCAACCCTTCCCTCCATGGTCTCGTGCGGGCGAGGGGCGACAGGCTCTCACCCCCGATACTGGTGAGAAATGGCCCCCGGGGGAGAGTTCCCGGGTTCTTTTTCCCACCTGCTGGCGTAGTTGGAGTTTGGGGGTGATTCTGCTGCCACCCAAAAAACTGACGGCTGCGCCCCCCTCAAGCTACGCCACCAACTCACCCCCGCCCCCGTGCCAGGAAGGGCCAGCTTCTCTCCCATCTGGAATGGCTATAAAGGGGTGAGCTACCCCAAAGAATGACACCCCCCAGTGCCTGGAAAGGGTCAGGCTCCCCCCAGGTGGAATGGATATAAAGGGTGTGCCCCCCAAGAATGACACCCCCCCCCCAGAATGACACCCACAGTGCCAGGAAGTGTCAGGGGAGGCTGCGGTGTCGCAGCTAGACGGGGGCAGTTGACAGTTTTTTGGGAGTCTCACGTGTTCGGAGCCATTCCCGGTGGGGGGAGCCTGACCCTCCTTGATGGCGGTGGGGTGGTGGCATAGCTAGAGGGGGCGCAGCTATTAGTCTTGGGAGGCTCACCCCTTAATAGCCATTCCAGTTGGGGGAGTCTGATCCTTCCTGGCTCTGGATGGGGGTGAGCTGGAGGCATAGTTGGAGGGGGCGCAGCTGCCAGTCTTGGGGGATCATCCCTTTATAGCCATTCCCGGTGGGGTGGGGTGGGTGGGTCGTGTGAGCTGGTGGCGTACTTAGAGGGGGCGCAGCCGTCACTTTTGGGGGAGTCTCACCCCCAAGACTGACGGCTGCGCCCGCTCTAGCTATCCCACCCCCACCACTCGTGGCAAGGAGGGTCAGGCTCCCCCCACCCGGATTGGCTATAAAGAGGTGATTCCCCAAGACTGGCAGCTGCGCCCCCCTCCAGCTCCGCCACCGCCGCCTCCCCATCTTCAGATCGTTCATTCCGCCCCCCCCCCCCCACCCCACGTTCCATCCTTAGAACGTTCTTCTTCCGAAGGTTCCATTCATACCTGGAGGCGGCGCGGCTGAGCGATGGGGGTCCCTGTGCCTCTCTCGTCCCAGGCTTGCCAGCCCCAGCTCAGGTTCCCCCCAGGATCCCACCCGCAGCCTGCACTTCCTCCCGCCGCTCCAACAAAGGGCTCCCGGCAGGGTCTGGGGTCGCCAGCCCAAGTGGCAGGTGGGGTCAGTCCTCTGCAGCTTCCTCCTGCCGGAGTCCCTGGTTCAAGGGCGGACCAGGGCGTCCGCAGCAGGCGTCCGGTTCAAAGGGCGAGCCGAGGCGTCGGGGTGGAGCTGGAGAGGGCCCGAGTCCCACCGCCCCCGTGGGGAGAAGAGTGGCAACCCTTCCCTCCATGGTCTCGTGCGGGCGAGGGGCGACAGGCTCTCACCCCCGATACTGGTGAGAAATGGCCCCCGGGGGAGAGTTCCCGGGTTCTTTTTCCCACCTGCTGGCGTAGTTGGAGTTTGGGGGTGATTCTGCTGCCACCCAAAAAACTGACGGCTGCGCCCCCCTCAAGCTACGCCACCAACTCACCCCCGCCCCCGTGCCAGGAAGGGCCAGCTTCTCTCCCATCTGGAATGGCTATAAAGGGGTGAGCTACCCCAAAGAATGACACCCCCCAGTGCCTGGAAAGGGTCAGGCTCCCCCCAGGTGGAATGGATATAAAGGGTGTGCCCCCCAAGAATGACACCCCCCCCCCCAGAATGAAACCCACAGTGCCAGGAAGTGTCAGGGGAGGCTGCGGTGTCGCAGCTAGACGGGGGCAGTTGACAGTTTTTTGGGGGTCTCACGTGTTCGGAGCCATTCCCGGTGGGGGGAGCCTGACCCTCCTTGATGGCGGTGGGGTGGTGGCATAGCTAGAGGGGGCGCAGCTATTAGTCTTGGGAGGCTCACCCCTTAATAGCCATTCCAGTTGGGGGAGTCTGATCCTTCCTGGCTCTGGATGGGGGTGAGCTGGAGGCATAGTTGGAGGGGGCGCAGCTGCCAGTCTTGGGGGATCATCCCTTTATAGCCATTCTCGGTGGGGTGGGGTGGGTGGGTCGTGTGAGCTGGTGGCGTACTTAGAGGGGGCGCAGCTGTCACTTTTGGGGGAGTCTCACCCCCAAGACTGACGGCTGCGCCCGCTCTAGCTATCCCACCTCCACCACTCGTGGCAAGGAGGGTCAGGCTCCCCCCACCCGGATTGGCTATAAAGAGGTGATTCCCCAAGACTGGCAGCTGCGCCCCCCTCCAGCTCCGCCACCGCCGCCTCCCCATCTTCAGATCGTTCATTCCGCCCCCCCCCACCCCACGTTCCATCCTTAGAACGTTCTTCTTCCGAAGGTTCCATTCATACCTGGAGGCGGCGCGGCTGAGCGATGGGGGTCCCTGTGCCTCTCTCGTCCCAGGCTTGCCAGCCCCAGCTCAGGTTCCCCCCAGGATCCCACCCGCAGCCTGCACTTCCTCCCGCCGCTCCAACAAAGGGCTCCCGGCAGGGTCTGGGGTCGCCAGCCCAAGTGGCAGGTGGGGTCAGTCCTCTGCAGCTTCCTCCTGCCGGAGCCCCTGGTTCAAGGGCGGACCAGGGCGTCCGCAGCAGGCGTCCGGTTCAAAGGGCGAGCCGAGGCGTCGGGGTGGAGCTGGAGAGGGCCCGAGTCCCACCGCCCCCGTGGGGAGAAGAGTGGCAACCCTTCCCTCCATGGTCTCGTGCGGGCGAGGGGCGACAGGCTCTCACCCCCGATACTGGTGAGAAATGGCCCCCGGGGGAGAGTTCCCGGGTTCTTTTTCCCACCTGGTGGCGTAGTTGGAGTTTGGGGGTGATTCTGCTACCACCCAAAAAACTGACGGCTGCGCCCCCCTCAAGCTACGCCACCAACTCACCCCCGCCCCCGTGCCAGGAAGGGCCAGCTTCTCTCCCATCTGGAATGGCTATAAAGGGGTGAGCTACCCCAAAGAATGACACCCCCCAGTGCCTGGAAAGGGTCAGGCTCCCCCCAAGTGGAATGGATATAAAGGGTGTGCCCCCCAAGAATGACACCCCCCCCCAGAATGACACCCACAGTGCCAGGAAGTGTCAGGGGAGGCTGCGGTGTCGCAGCTAGACGGGGGCAGTTGACAGTTTTTTGGGGGTCTCACGTGTTCGGAGCCATTCCCGGTGGGGGGAGCCTGACCCTCCTTGATGGCGGTGGGGTGGTGGCATAGCTAGAGGGGGCGCAGCTATTAGTCTTGGGAGGCTCACCCCTTAATAGCCATTCCAGTTGGGGGAGTCTGATCCTTCCTGGCTCTGGATGGGGGTGAGCTGGAGGCATAGTTGGAGGGGGCGCAGCTGCCAGTCTTGGGGGATCATCCCTTTATAGCCATTCCCGGTGGGGTGGGGTGGGTGGGTCGTGTGAGCTGGTGGCGTACTTAGAGGGGGCGCAGCCGTCACTTTTGGGGGAGTCTCACCCCCAAGACTGACGGCTGCGCCCGCTCTAGCTATCCCACCCCCACCACTCGTGGCAAGGAGGGTCAGGCTCCCCCCACCCGGATTGGCTATAAAGAGGTGATTCCCCAAGACTGGCAGCTGCGCCCCCCTCCAGCTCCGCCACCGCCGCCTCCCCATCTTCAGATCGTTCATTCCGCCCCCCCCCACCCCACGTTCCATCCTTAGAACGTTCTTCTTCCGAAGGTTCCATTCATACCTGGAGGCGGCGCGGCTGAGCGATGGGGGTCCCTGTGCCTCTCTCGTCCCAGGCTTGCCAGCCCCAGCTCAGGTTCCCCCCAGGATCCCACCCGCAGCCTGCACTTCCTCCCGCCGCTCCAACAAAGGGCTCCCGGCAGGGTCTGGGGTCGCCAGCCCAAGTGGCAGGTGGGGTCAGTCCTCTGCAGCTTCCTCCTGCCGGAGTCCCTGGTTCAAGGGCGGACCAGGGCGTCCGCAGCAGGCGTCCGGTTCAAAGGGCGAGCCGAGGCGTCGGGGTGGAGCTGGAGAGGGCCCGAGTCCCACCGCCCCCGTGGGGAGAAGAGTGGCAACCCTTCCCTCCATGGTCTCGTGCGGGCGAGGGGCGACAGGCTCTCACCCCCGATACTGGTGAGAAATGGCCCCCGGGGGAGAGTTCCCGGGTTCTTTTTCCCACCTGGTGGCGTAGTTGGAGTTTGGGGGTGATTCTGCTGCCACCCAAAAAACTGACGGCTGCGCCCCCCTCAAGCTACGCCACCAACTCACCCCCGCCCCCGTGCCAGGAAGGGCCAGCTTCTCTCCCATCTGGAATGGCTATAAAGGGGTGAGCTACCCCAAAGAATGACACCCCCCAGTGCCTGGAAAGGGTCAGGCTCCCCCCAAGTGGAATGGATATAAAGGGTGTGCCCCCCAAGAATGACACCCCCCCCAGAATGACACCCACAGTGCCAGGAAGTGTCAGGGGAGGCTGCGGTGTCGCAGCTAGACGGGGGCAGTTGACAGTTTTTTGGGGGTCTCACGTGTTCGGAGCCATTCCCGGTGGGGGGAGCCTGACCCTCCTTGATGGCGGTGGGGTGGTGGCATAGCTAGAGGGGGCGCAGCTATTAGTCTTGGGAAGCTCACCCCTTAATAGCCATTCCAGTTGGGGGAGTCTGATCCTTCCTGGCTCTGGATGGGGGTGAGCTGGAGGCATAGTTGGAGGGGGCGCAGCTGCCAGTCTTGGGGGATCATCCCTTTATAGCCATTCTCGGTGGGGTGGGGTGGGTGGGTCGTGTGAGCTGGTGGCGTACTTAGAGGGGGCGCAGCCGTCACTTTTGGGGGAGTCTCACCCCCAAGACTGACGGCTGCGCCCGCTCTAGCTATCCCACCCCCACCACTCGTGGCAAGGAGGGTCAGGCTCCCCCCACCCGGATTGGCTATAAAGAGGTGATTCCCCAAGACTGGCAGCTGCGCCCCCCTCCAGCTCCGCCACCGCCGCCTCCCCATCTTCAGATCGTTCATTCCGCCCCCCCCCACCCCACGTTCCATCCTTAGAACGTTCTTCTTCCGAAGGTTCCATTCATACCTGGAGGCGGCGCGGCTGAGCGATGGGGGTCCCTGTGCCTCTCTCGTCCCAGGCTTGCCAGCCCCAGCTCAGGTTCCCCCCAGGATCCCACCCGCAGCCTGCACTTCCTCCCGCCGCTCCAACAAAGGGCTCCCGGCAGGGTCTGGGGTCGCCAGCCCAAGTGGCAGGTGGGGTCAGTCCTCTGCAGCTTCCTCCTGCCGGAGTCCCTGGTTCAAGGGCGGACCAGGGCGTCCGCAGCAGGCGTCCGGTTCAAAGGGCGAGCCGAGGCGTCGGGGTGGAGCTGGAGAGGGCCCGAGTCCCACCGCCCCCGTGGGGAGAAGAGTGGCAACCCTTCCCTCCATGGTCTCGTGCGGGCGAGGGGCGACAGGCTCTCACCCCCGATACTGGTGAGAAATGGCCCCCGGGGGAGAGTTCCCGGGTTCTTTTTCCCACCTGCTGGCGTAGTTGGAGTTTGGGGGTGATTCTGCTGCCACCCAGCAGAATCAGGTCAGGTGGGGGGAGCCTGACCCTCCTTGCCACGAGTGGTGGGGGTGGGATAGCTAGAGCGGGCGCAGCCGTCAGTCTTGGGGGTGAGACTCCCCCAAAACTGACGGCTGCGCCCCCCTCAAGCTACGCCACCAACTCATCCCCGCCCCCGTGCCAGGAAGGGCCAGCTTCTCTCCCATCTGGAATGGCTATAAAGGGGTGAGCTACCCCAAAGAATGACACCCCCCAGTGCCTGGAAAGGGTCAGGCTCCCCCCAGGTGGAATGGATATAAAGGGTGTGCCCCCCAAGAATGACACCCTCCCCCCAGAATGACACCCACAGTGCCAGGAAGTGTCAGGGGAGGCTGCGGTGTCGCAGCTAGACGGGGGCAGTTGACAGTTTTTTGGGGGTCTCACGTGTTCGGAGCCATTCCCGGTGGGGGGAGCCTGACCCTCCTTGATGGCGGTGGGGTGGTGGCATAGCTAGAGGGGGCGCAGCTATTAGTCTTGGGAAGCTCACCCCTTAATAGCCATTCCAGTTGGGGGAGTCTGATCCTTCCTGGCTCTGGATGGGGGTGAGCTGGAGGCATAGTTGGAGGGGGCGCAGCTGCCAGTCTTGGGGGATCATCCCTTTATAGCCATTCTCGGTGGGGTGGGGTGGGTGGGTCGTGTGAGCTGGTGGCGTACTTAGAGGGGGCGCAGCCGTCACTTTTGGGGGAGTCTCACCCCCAAGACTGACGGCTGCGCCCGCTCTAGCTATCCCACCCCCACCACTCGTGGCAAGGAGGGTCAGGCTCCCCCCACCCGGATTGGCTATAAAGAGGTGATTCCCCAAGACTGGCAGCTGCGCCCCCCTCCAGCTCCGCCACCGCCGCCTCCCCATCTTCAGATCGTTCATTCCGCCCCCCCCCCCACCCCACGTTCCATCCTTAGAACGTTCTTCTTCCGAAGGTTCCATTCATACCTGGAGGCGGCGCGGCTGAGCGATGGGGGTCCCTGTGCCTCTCTCGTCCCAGGCTTGCCAGCCCCAGCTCAGGTTCCCCCCAGGATCCCACCCGCAGCCTGCACTTCCTCCCGCCGCTCCAACAAAGGGCTCCCGGCAGGGTCTGGGGTCGCCAGCCCAAGTGGCAGGTGGGGTCAGTCCTCTGCAGCTTCCTCCTGCCGGAGTCCCTGGTTCAAGGGCGGACCAGGGCGTCCGCAGCAGGCGTCCGGTTCAAAGGGCGAGCCGAGGCGTCGGGGTGGAGCTGGAGAGGGCCCGAGTCCCACCGCCCCCGTGGGGAGAAGAGTGGCAACCCTTCCCTCCATGGTCTCGTGCGGGCGAGGGGCGACAGGCTCTCACCCCCGATACTGGTGAGAAATGGCCCCCGGGGGAGAGTTCCCGGGTTCTTTTTCCCACCTGCTGGCGTAGTTGGAGTTTGGGGGTGATTCTGCTGCCACCCAAAAAACTGACGGCTGCGCCCCCCTCAAGCTACGCCACCAACTCACCCCCGCCCCCGTGCCAGGAAGGGCCAGCTTCTCTCCCATCTGGAATGGCTATAAAGGGGTGAGCTACCCCAAAGAATGACACCCCCCAGTGCCTGGAAAGGGTCAGGCTCCCCCCAGGTGGAATGGATATAAAGGGTGTGCCCCCCAAGAATGACACCCCCCCCCCAGAATGACACCCACAGTGCCAGGAAGTGTCAGGGGAGGCTGCGGTGTCGCAGCTAGACGGGGGCAGTTGACAGTTTTTTGGGGGTCTCACGTGTTCGGAGCCATTCCCGGTGGGGGGAGCCTGACCCTCCTTGATGGCGGTGGGGTGGTGGCATAGCTAGAGGGGGCGCAGCTATTAGTCTTGGGAGGCTCACCCCTTAATAGCCATTCCAGTTGGGGGAGTCTGATCCTTCCTGGCTCTGGATGGGGGTGAGCTGGAGGCATAGTTGGAGGGGGCGCAGCTGCCAGTCTTGGGGGATCATCCCTTTATAGCCATTCTCGGTGGGGTGGGGTGGGTGGGTCGTGTGAGCTGGTGGCGTACTTAGAGGGGGCGCAGCCGTCACTTTTGGGGGAGTCTCACCCCCAAGACTGACGGCTGCGCCCGCTCTAGCTATCCCACCCCCACCACTCGTGGCAAGGAGGGTCAGGCTCCCCCCACCCGGATTGGCTATAAAGAGGTGATTCCCCAAGACTGGCAGCTGCGCCCCCCTCCAGCTCCGCCACCGCCGCCTCCCCATCTTCAGATCGTTCATTCCGCCCCCCCCCCCCCCCACCCCACGTTCCATCCTTAGAACGTTCTTCTTCCGAAGGTTCCATTCATACCTGGAGGCGGCGCGGCTGAGCGATGGGGGTCCCTGTGCCTCTCTCGTCCCAGGCTTGCCAGCCCCAGCTCAGGTTCCCCCCAGGATCCCACCCGCAGCCTGCACTTCCTCCCGCCGCTCCAACAAAGGGCTCCCGGCAGGGTCTGGGGTCGCCAGCCCAAGTGGCAGGTGGGGTCAGTCCTCTGCAGCTTCCTCCTGCCGGAGCCCCTGGTTCAAGGGCGGACCAGGGCGTCCGCAGCAGGCGTCCGGTTCAAAGGGCGAGCCGAGGCGTCGGGGTGGAGCTGGAGAGGGCCCGAGTCCCACCGCCCCCGTGGGGAGAAGAGTGGCAACCCTTCCCTCCATGGTCTCGTGCGGGCGAGGGGCGACAGGCTCTCACCCCCGATACTGGTGAGAAATGGCCCCCGGGGGAGAGTTCCCGGGTTCTTTTTCCCACCTGCTGGCGTAGTTGGAGTTTGGGGGTGATTCTGCTGCCACCCAAAAAACTGACGGCTGCGCCCCCCTCAAGCTACGCCACCAACTCACCCCCGCCCCCGTGCCAGGAAGGGCCAGCTTCTCTCCCATCTGGAATGGCTATAAAGGGGTGAGCTACCCCAAAGAATGACACCCCCCAGTGCCTGGAAAGGGTCAGGCTCCCCCCAGGTGGAATGGATATAAAGGGTGTGCCCCCCAAGAATGACACCCCCCCCCCAGAATGACACCCACAGTGCCAGGAAGTGTCAGGGGAGGCTGCGGTGTCGCAGCTAGACGGGGGCAGTTGACAGTTTTTTGGGAGTCTCACGTGTTCGGAGCCATTCCCGGTGGGGGGAGCCTGACCCTCCTTGATGGCGGTGGGGTGGTGGCATAGCTAGAGGGGGCGCAGCTATTAGTCTTGGGAGGCTCACCCCTTAATAGCCATTCCAGTTGGGGGAGTCTGATCCTTCCTGGCTCTGGATGGGGGTGAGCTGGAGGCATAGTTGGAGGGGGCGCAGCTGCCAGTCTTGGGGGATCATCCCTTTATAGCCATTCCCGGTGGGGTGGGGTGGGTGGGTCGTGTGAGCTGGTGGCGTACTTAGAGGGGGCGCAGCCGTCACTTTTGGGGGAGTCTCACCCCCAAGACTGACGGCTGCGCCCGCTCTAGCTATCCCACCCCCACCACTCGTGGCAAGGAGGGTCAGGCTCCCCCCACCCGGATTGGCTATAAAGAGGTGATTCCCCAAGACTGGCAGCTGCGCCCCCCTCCAGCTCCGCCACCGCCGCCTCCCCATCTTCAGATCGTTCATTCCGCCCCCCCCCCACCCCACGTTCCATCCTTAGAACGTTCTTCTTCCGAAGGTTCCATTCATACCTGGAGGCGGCGCGGCTGAGCGATGGGGGTCCCTGTGCCTCTCTCGTCCCAGGCTTGCCAGCCCCAGCTCAGGTTCCCCCCAGGATCCCACCCGCAGCCTGCACTTCCTCCCGCCGCTCCAACAAAGGGCTCCCGGCAGGGTCTGGGGTCGCCAGCCCAAGTGGCAGGTGGGGTCAGTCCTCTGCAGCTTCCTCCTGCCGGAGCCCCTGGTTCAAGGGCGGACCAGGGCGTCCGCAGCAGGCGTCCGGTTCAAAGGGCGAGCCGAGGCGTCGGGGTGGAGCTGGAGAGGGCCCGAGTCCCACCGCCCCCGTGGGGAGAAGAGTGGCAACCCTTCCCTCCATGGTCTCGTGCGGGCGAGGGGCGACAGGCTCTCACCCCCGATACTGGTGAGAAATGGCCCCCGGGGGAGAGTTCCCGGGTTCTTTTTCCCACCTGCTGGCGTAGTTGGAGTTTGGGGGTGATTCTGCTGCCACCCAAAAAACTGACGGCTGCGCCCCCCTCAAGCTACGCCACCAACTCACCCCCGCCCCCGTGCCAGGAAGGGCCAGCTTCTCTCCCATCTGGAATGGCTATAAAGGGGTGAGCTACCCCAAAGAATGACACCCCCCAGTGCCTGGAAAGGGTCAGGCTCCCCCCAGGTGGAATGGATATAAAGGGTGTGCCCCCCAAGAATGACACCCCCCCCCCAGAATGACACCCACAGTGCCAGGAAGTGTCAGGGGAGGCTGCGGTGTCGCAGCTAGACGGGGGCAGTTGACAGTTTTTTGGGAGTCTCACGTGTTCGGAGCCATTCCCGGTGGGGGGAGCCTGACCCTCCTTGATGGCGGTGGGGTGGTGGCATAGCTAGAGGGGGCGCAGCTATTAGTCTTGGGAGGCTCACCCCTTAATAGCCATTCCAGTTGGGGGAGTCTGATCCTTCCTGGCTCTGGATGGGGGTGAGCTGGAGGCATAGTTGGAGGGGGCGCAGCTGCCAGTCTTGGGGGATCATCCCTTTATAGCCATTCCCGGTGGGGTGGGGTGGGTGGGTCGTGTGAGCTGGTGGCGTACTTAGAGGGGGCGCAGCCGTCACTTTTGGGGGAGTCTCACCCCCAAGACTGACGGCTGCGCCCGCTCTAGCTATCCCACCCCCACCACTCGTGGCAAGGAGGGTCAGGCTCCCCCCACCCGGATTGGCTATAAAGAGGTGATTCCCCAAGACTGGCAGCTGCGCCCCCCTCCAGCTCCGCCACCGCCGCCTCCCCATCTTCAGATCGTTCATTCCGCCCCCCCCCCACCCCACGTTCCATCCTTAGAACGTTCTTCTTCCGAAGGTTCCATTCATACCTGGAGGCGGCGCGGCTGAGCGATGGGGGTCCCTGTGCCTCTCTCGTCCCAGGCTTGCCAGCCCCAGCTCAGGTTCCCCCCAGGATCCCACCCGCAGCCTGCACTTCCTCCCGCCGCTCCAACAAAGGGCTCCCGGCAGGGTCTGGGGTCGCCAGCCCAAGTGGCAGGTGGGGTCAGTCCTCTGCAGCTTCCTCCTGCCGGAGCCCCTGGTTCAAGGGCGGACCAGGGCGTCCGCAGCAGGCGTCCGGTTCAAAGGGCGAGCCGAGGCGTCGGGGTGGAGCTGGAGAGGGCCCGAGTCCCACCGCCCCCGTGGGGAGAAGAGTGGCAACCCTTCCCTCCATGGTCTCGTGCGGGCGAGGGGCGACAGGCTCTCACCCCCGATACTGGTGAGAAATGGCCCCCGGGGGAGAGTTCCCGGGTTCTTTTTCCCACCTGCTGGCGTAGTTGGAGTTTGGGGGTGATTCTGCTGCCACCCAAAAAACTGACGGCTGCGCCCCCCTCAAGCTACGCCACCAACTCACCCCCGCCCCCGTGCCAGGAAGGGCCAGCTTCTCTCCCATCTGGAATGGCTATAAAGGGGTGAGCTACCCCAAAGAATGACACCCCCCAGTGCCTGGAAAGGGTCAGGCTCCCCCCAAGTGGAATGGATATAAAGGGTGTGCCCCCCAAGAATGACACCCCCCCCAGAATGACACAAACAGTGACAGGAAGTGTCAGGGGAGGCTGCGGTGTCGCAGCTAGACGGGGGCAGTTGACAGTTTTTTGGGGGTCTCACGTGTTCGGAGCCATTCCCGGTGGGGGGAGCCTGACCCTCCTTGATGGCGGTGGGGTGGTGGCATAGCTAGAGGGGGCGCAGCTATTAGTCTTGGGAGGCTCACCCCTTAATAGCCATTCCAGTTGGGGGAGTCTGATCCTTCCTGGCTCTGGATGGGGGTGAGCTGGAGGCATAGTTGGAGGGGGCGCAGCTGCCAGTCTTGGGGGATCATCCCTTTATAGCCATTCTCGGTGGGGTGGGGTGGGTGGGTCGTGTGAGCTGGTGGCGTACTTAGAGGGGGCGCAGCCGTCACTTTTGGGGGAGTCTCACCCCCAAGACTGACGGCTGCGCCCGCTCTAGCTATCCCACCCGCACCACTCGTGGCAAGGAGGGTCAGGCTCCCCCCACCCGGATTGGCTATAAAGAGGTGATTCCCCAAGACTGGCAGCTGCGCCCCCCTCCAGCTCCGCCACCGCCACCTCCCCATCTTCAGATCGTTCATTCCGCCCCCCCCCCCACCCCACGTTCCATCCTTAGAACGTTCTTCTTCCGAAGGTTCCATTCATACCTGGAGGCGGCGCGGCTGAGCGATGGGGGTCCCTGTGCCTCTCTCGTCCCAGGCTTGCCAGCCCCAGCTCAGGTTCCCCCCAGGATCCCACCCGCAGCCTGCACTTCCTCCCGCCGCTCCAACAAAGGGCTCCCGGCAGGGTCTGGGGTCGCCAGCCCAAGTGGCAGGTGGGGTCAGTCCTCTGCAGCTTCCTCCTGCCGGAGTCCCTGGTTCAAGGGCGGACCAGGGCGTCCGCAGCAGGCGTCCGGTTCAAAGGGCGAGCCGAGGCGTCGGGGTGGAGCTGGAGAGGGCCCGAGTCCCACCGCCCCCGTGGGGAGAAGAGTGGCAACCCTTCCCTCCATGGTCTCGTGCGGGCGAGGGGCGACAGGCTCTCACCCCCGATACTGGTGAGAAATGGCCCCCGGGGGAGAGTTCCCGGGTTCTTTTTCCCACCTGCTGGCGTAGTTGGAGTTTGGGGGTGATTCTGCTGCCACCCAAAAAACTGACGGCTGCGCCCCCCTCAAGCTACGCCACCAACTCACCCCCGCCCCCGTGCCAGGAAGGGCCAGCTTCTCTCCCATCTGGAATGGCTATAAAGGGGTGAGCTACCCCAAAGAATGACACCCCCCAGTGCCTGGAAAGGGTCAGGCTCCCCCCAGGTGGAATGGATATAAAGGGTGTGCCCCCCAAGAATGACACCCCCCCCCCAGAATGACACCCACAGTGCCAGGAAGTGTCAGGGGAGGCTGCGGTGTCGCAGCTAGACGGGGGCAGTTGACAGTTTTTTGGGGGTCTCACGTGTTCGGAGCCATTCCCGGTGGGGGGAGCCTGACCCTCCTTGATGGCGGTGGGGTGGTGGCATAGCTAGAGGAGGCGCAGCTATTAGTCTTGGGAGGCTCACCCCTTAATAGCCATTCCAGTTGGGGGAGTCTGATCCTTCCTGGCTCTGGATGGGGGTGAGCTGGAGGCATAGTTGGAGGGGGCGCAGCTGCCAGTCTTGGGGGATCATCCCTTTATAGCCATTCCCGGTGGGGTGGGGTGGGTGGGTCGTGTGAGCTGGTGGCGTACTTAGAGGGGGCGCAGCCGTCACTTTTGGGGGAGTCTCACCCCCAAGACTGACGGCTGCGCCCGCTCTAGCTATCCCACCCCCACCACTCGTGGCAAGGAGGGTCAGGCTCCCCCCACCCGGATTGGCTATAAAGAGGTGATTCCCCAAGACTGGCAGCTGCGCCCCCCTCCAGCTCCGCCACCGCCGCCTCCCCATCTTCAGATCGTTCATTCCGCCCCCCCCCCACCCCACGTTCCATCCTTAGAATGTTCTTCTTCCGAAGGTTCCATTCATACCTGGAGGCGGCGCGGCTGAGCGATGGGGGTCCCTGTGCCTCTCTCGTCCCAGGCTTGCCAGCCCCAGCTCAGGTTCCCCCCAGGATCCCACCCGCAGCCTGCACTTCCTCCCGCCGCTCCAACAAAGGGCTCCCGGCAGGGTCTGGGGTCGCCAGCCCAAGTGGCAGGTGGGGTCAGTCCTCTGCAGCTTCCTCCTGCCGGAGTCCCTGGTTCAAGGGCGGACCAGGGCGTCCGCAGCAGGCGTCCGGTTCAAAGGGCGAGCCGAGGCGTCGGGGTGGAGCTGGAGAGGGCCCGAGTCCCACTGCCCCCGTGGGGAGAAGAGTGGCAACCCTTCCCTCCATGGTCTCGTGCGGGCGAGGGGCGACAGGCTCTCACCCCCGATACTGGTGAGAAATGGCCCCCGGGGGAGAGTTCCCGGGTTCTTTTTCCCACCTGCTGGCGTAGTTGGAGTTTGGGGGTGATTCTGCTGCCACCCAAAAAACTGACGGCTGCGCCCCCCTCAAGCTACGCCACCAACTCACCCCCGCCCCCGTGCCAGGAAGGGCCAGCTTCTCTCCCATCTGGAATGGCTATAAAGGGGTGAGCTACCCCAAAGAATGACACCCCCCAGTGCCTGGAAAGGGTCAGGCTCCCCCCAAGTGGAATGGATATAAAGGGTGTGCCCCCCAAGAATGACACCCCCCCCCCAGAATGACACCCACAGTGCCAGGAAGTGTCAGGGGAGGCTGCGGTGTCGCAGCTAGACGGGGGCAGTTGACAGTTTTTTGGGGGTCTCACGTGTTCGGAGCCATTCCCGGTGGGGGGAGCCTGACCCTCCTTGATGGCGGTGGGGTGGTGGCATAGCTAGAGGGGGCGCAGCTATTAGTCTTGGGAGGCTCACCCCTTAATAGCCATTCCAGTTGGGGGAATCTGATCCTTCCTGGCTCTGGATGGGGGTGAGCTGGAGGCGTAGTTGGAGGGGGCGCAGCTGCCAGTCTTGGGGGATCATCCCTTTATAGCCATTCTCGGTGGGGTGGGGTGGGTGGGTCGTGTGAGCTGGTGGCGTACTTAGAGGGGGCGCAGCCGTCACTTTTGGGGGAGTCTCACCCCCAAGACTGACGGCTGCGCCCGCTCTAGCTATCCCACCCCCACCACTCGTGGCAAGGAGGGTCAGGCTCCCCCCACCCGGATTGGCTATAAAGAGGTGATTCCCCAAGACTGGCAGCTGCGCCCCCCTCCAGCTCCGCCACCGCCGCCTCCCCATCTTCAGATCGTTCATTCCGCCCCCCCCCCCACCCCACGTTCCATCCTTAGAACGTTCTTCTTCCGAAGGTTCCATTCATACCTGGAGGCGGCGCGGCTGAGCGATGGGGGTCCCTGTGCCTCTCTCGTCCCAGGCTTGCCAGCCCCAGCTCAGGTTCCCCCCAGGATCCCACCCGCAGCCTGCACTTCCTCCCGCCGCTCCAACAAAGGGCTCCCGGCAGGGTCTGGGGTCGCCAGCCCAAGTGGCAGGTGGGGTCAGTCCTCTGCAGCTTCCTCCTGCCGGAGTCCCTGGTTCAAGGGCGGACCAGGGCGTCCGCAGCAGGCGTCCGGTTCAAAGGGCGAGCCGAGGCGTCGGGGTGGAGCTGGAGAGGGCCCGAGTCCCACCGCCCCCGTGGGGAGAAGAGTGGCAACCCTTCCCTCCGTGGTCTCGTGCGGGCGAGGGGCGACAGGCTCTCACCCCCGATACTGGTGAGAAATGGCCCCCGGGGGAGAGTTCCCGGGTTCTTTTTCCCACCTGCTGGCGTAGTTGGAGTTTGGGGGTGATTCTGCTGCCACCCAAAAAACTGACGGCTGCGCCCCCCTCAAGCTACGCCACCAACTCACCCCCGCCCCCGTGCCAGGAAGGGCCAGCTTCTCTCCCATCTGGAATGGCTATAAAGGGGTGAGCTACCCCAAAGAATGACACCCCCCAGTGCCTGGAAAGGGTCAGGCTCCCCCCAGGTGGAATGGATATAAAGGGTGTGCCCCCCAAGAATGACACCCCCCCCAGAATGACACCCACAGTGCCAGGAAGTGTCAGGGGAGGCTGCGGTGTCGCAGCTAGACGGGGGCAGTTGACAGTTTTTTGGGAGTCTCACGTGTTCGGAGCCATTCCCGGTGGGGGGAGCCTGACCGTCCTTGATGGCGGTGGGGTGGTGGCATAGCTAGAGGGGGCGCAGCTATTAGTCTTGGGAGGCTCACCCCTTAATAGCCATTCCAGTTGGGGGAGTCTGATCCTTCCTGGCTCTGGATGGGGGTGAGCTGGAGGCATAGTTGGAGGGGGCGCAGCTGCCAGTCTTGGGGGATCATCCCTTTATAGCCATTCCCGGTGGGGTGGGGTGGGTGGGTCGTGTGAGCTGGTGGCGTACTTAGAGGGTGCGCAGCCGTCACTTTTGGGGGAGTCTCACCCCCAAGACTGACGGCTGCGCCCGCTCTAGCTATCCCACCCGCACCACTCGTGGCAAGGAGGGTCAGGCTCCCCCCACCCGGATTGGCTATAAAGAGGTGATTCCCCAAGACTGGCAGCTGCGCCCCCCTCCAGCTCCGCCACCGCCGCCTCCCCATCTTCAGATCGTTCATTCCGCCCCCCCCCCCACCCCACGTTCCATCCTTAGAACGTTCTTCTTCCAAAGGTTCCATTCATACCTGGAGGCGGCGCGGCTGAGCGATGGGGGTCCCTGTGCCTCTCTCGTCCCAGGCTTGCCAGCCCCAGCTCAGGTTCCCCCCAGGATCCCACCCGCAGCCTGCACTTCCTCCCGCCGCTCCAACAAAGGGCTCCCGGCAGGGTCTGGGGTCGCCAGCCCAAGTGGCAGGTGGGGTCAGTCCTCTGCAGCTTCCTCCTGCCGGAGTCCCTGGTTCAAGGGCGGACCAGGGCGTCCGCAGCAGGCGTCCGGTTCAAAGGGCGAGCCGAGGCGTCGGGGTGGAGCTGGAGAGGGCCCGAGTCCCACCGCCCCCGTGGGGAGAAGAGTGGCAACCCTTCCCTCCATGGTCTCGTGCGGGCGAGGGGCGACAGGCTCTCACCCCCGATACTGGTGAGAAATGGCCCCCGGGGGAGAGTTCCCGGGTTCTTTTTCCCACCTGCTGGCGTAGTTGGAGTTTGGGGGTGATTCTGCTGCCACCCAAAAAACTGACGGCTGCGCCCCCCTCAAGCTACGCCACCAACTCACCCCCGCCCCCGTGCCAGGAAGGGCCAGCTTCTCTCCCATCTGGAATGGCTATAAAGGGGTGAGCTACCCCAAAGAATGACACCCCCCAGTGCCTGGAAAGGGTCAGGCTCCCCCCAGGTGGAATGGATATAAAGGGTGTGCCCCCCAAGAATGACACCCCCCCCAGAATGACACCCACAGTGCCAGGAAGTGTCAGGGGAGGCTGCGGTGTCGCAGCTAGACGGGGGCAGTTGACAGTTTTTTGGGGGTCTCACGTGTTCGGAGCCATTCCCGGTGGGGGGAGCCTGACCCTCCTTGATGGCGGTGGGGTGGTGGCATAGCTAGAGGGGGCGCAGCTATTAGTCTTGGGAGGCTCACCCCTTAATAGCCATTCCAGTTGGGGGAGTCTGATCCTTCCTGGCTCTGGATGGGGGTGAGCTGGAGGCATAGTTGGAGGGGGCGCAGCTGCCAGTCTTGGGGGATCATCCCTTTATAGCCATTCCCGGTGGGGTGGGGTGGGTGGGTCGTGTGAGCTGGTGGCGTACTTAGAGGGTGCGCAGCCGTCACTTTTGGGGGAGTCTCACCCCCAAGACTGACGGCTGCGCCCGCTCTAGCTATCCCACCCGCACCACTCGTGGCAAGGAGGGTCAGGCTCCCCCCACCCGGATTGGCTATAAAGAGGTGATTCCCCAAGACTGGCAGCTGCGCCCCCCTCCAGCTCCGCCACCGCCGCCTCCCCATCTTCAGATCGTTCATTCCGCCCCCCCCCCCCACCCCACGTTCCATCCTTAGAACGTTCTTCTTCCAAAGGTTCCATTCATACCTGGAGGCGGCGCGGCTGAGCGATGGGGGTCCCTGTGCCTCTCTCGTCCCAGGCTTGCCAGCCCCAGCTCAGGTTCCCCCCAGGATCCCACCCGCAGCCTGCACTTCCTCCCGCCGCTCCAACAAAGGGCTCCCGGCAGGGTCTGGGGTCGCCAGCCCAAGTGGCAGGTGGGGTCAGTCCTCTGCAGCTTCCTCCTGCCGGAGTCCCTGGTTCAAGGGCGGACCAGGGCGTCCGCAGCAGGCGTCCGGTTCAAAGGGCGAGCCGAGGCGTCGGGGTGGAGCTGGAGAGGGCCCGAGTCCCACCGCCCCCGTGGGGAGAAGAGTGGCAACCCTTCCCTCCATGGTCTCGTGCGGGCGAGGGGCGACAGGCTCTCACCCCCGATACTGGTGAGAAATGGCCCCCGGGGGAGAGTTCCCGGGTTCTTTTTCCCACCTGCTGGCGTAGTTGGAGTTTGGGGGTGATTCTGCTGCCACCCAAAAAACTGACGGCTGCGCCCCCCTCAAGCTACGCCACCAACTCACCCCCGCCCCCGTGCCAGGAAGGGCCAGCTTCTCTCCCATCTGGAATGGCTATAAAGGGGTGAGCTACCCCAAAGAATGACACCACCCAGTGCCTGGAAAGGGTCAGGCTCCCCCCAGGTGGAATGGATATAAAGGGTGTGCCCCCCAAGAATGACACCCCCCCCAGAATGACACCCACAGTGCCAGGAAGTGTCAGGGGAGGCTGCGGTGTCGCAGCTAGACGGGGGCAGTTGACAGTTTTTTGGGGGTCTCACGTGTTCGGAGCCATTCCCGGTGGGGGGAGCCTGACCCTCCTTGATGGCGGTGGGGTGGTGGCATAGCTAGAGGGGGCGCAGCTATTAGTCTTGGGAGGCTCACCCCTTAATAGCCATTCCAGTTGGGGGAGTCTGATCCTTCCTGGCTCTGGATGGGGGTGAGCTGGAGGCATAGTTGGAGGGGGCGCAGCTGCCAGTCTTGGGGGATCATCCCTTTATAGCCATTCTCGGTGGGGTGGGGTGGGTGGGTCGTGTGAGCTGGTGGCGTACTTAGAGGGGGCGCAGCCGTCACTTTTGGGGGAGTCTCACCCCCAAGACTGACGGCTGCGCCCGCTCTAGCTATCCCACCCCCACCACTCGTGGCAAGGAGGGTCAGGCTCCCCCCACCCGGATTGGCTATAAAGAGGTGATTCCCCAAGACTGGCAGCTGCGCCCCCCTCCAGCTCCGCCACCGCCGCCTCCCCATCTTCAGATCGTTCATTCCGCCCCCCCCCCCCACCCCACGTTCCATCCTTAGAACGTTCTTCTTCCGAAGGTTCCATTCATACCTGGAGGCGGCGCGGCTGAGCGATGGGGGTCCCTGTGCCTCTCTCGTCCCAGGCTTGCCAGCCCCAGCTCAGGTTCCCCCCAGGATCCCACCCGCAGCCTGCACTTCCTCCCGCCGCTCCAACAAAGGGCTCCCGGCAGGGTCTGGGGTCGCCAGCCCAAGTGGCAGGTGGGGTCAGTCCTCTGCAGCTTCCTCCTGCCGGAGTCCCTGGTTCAAGGGCGGACCAGGGCGTCCGCAGCAGGCGTCCGGTTCAAAGGGCGAGCCGAGGCGTCGGGGTGGAGCTGGAGAGGGCCCGAGTCCCACCGCCCCCGTGGGGAGAAGAGTGGCAACCCTTCCCTCCATGGTCTCGTGCGGGCGAGGGGCGACAGGCTCTCACCCCCGATACTGGTGAGAAATGGCCCCCGGGGGAGAGTTCCCGGGTTCTTTTTCCCACCTGGTGGCGTAGTTGGAGTTTGGGGGTGATTCTGCTGCCACCCAAAAAACTGACGGCTGCGCCCCCCTCAAGCTACGCCACCAACTCACCCCCGCCCCCGTGCCAGGAAGGGCCAGCTTCTCTCCCATCTGGAATGGCTATAAAGGGGTGAGCTACCCCAAAGAATGACACCCCCCAGTGCCTGGAAAGGGTCAGGCTCCCCCCAGGTGGAATGGATATAAAGGGTGTGCCCCCCAAGAATGACACCCCCCCCCCCCAGAATGACACCCACAGTGCCAGGAAGTGTCAGGGGAGGCTGCGGTGTCGCAGCTAGACGGGGGCAGTTGACAGTTTTTTGGGGGTCTCACGTGTTCGGAGCCATTCCCGGTGGGGGGAGCCTGACCCTCCTTGATGGCGGTGGGGTGGTGGCATAGCTAGAGGGGGCGCAGCTATTAGTCTTGGGAGGCTCACCCCTTAATAGCCATTCCAGTTGGGGGAGTCTGATCCTTCCTGGCTCTGGATGGGGGTGAGCTGGAGGCATAGTTGGAGGGGGCGCAGCTGCCAGTCTTGGGGGATCATCCCTTTATAGCCATTCTCGGTGGGGTGGGGTGGGTGGGTCGTGTGAGCTGGTGGCGTACTTAGAGGGGGCGCAGCCGTCACTTTTGGGGGAGTCTCACCCCCAAGACTGACGGCTGCGCCCGCTCTAGCTATCCCACCCCCACCACTCGTGGCAAGGAGGGTCAGGCTCCCCCCACCCGGATTGGCTATAAAGAGGTGATTCCCCAAGACTGGCAGCTGCGCCCCCCTCCAGCTCCGCCACCGCCGCCTCCCCATCTTCAGATCGTTCATTCCGCCCCCCCCCCCACCCCACGTTCCATCCTTAGAACGTTCTTCTTCCGAAGGTTCCATTCATACCTGGAGGCGGCGCGGCTGAGCGATGGGGGTCCCTGTGCCTCTCTCGTCCCAGGCTTGCCAGCCCCAGCTCAGGTTCCCCCCAGGATCCCACCCGCAGCCTGCACTTCCTCCCGCCGCTCCAACAAAGGGCTCCCGGCAGGGTCTGGGGTCGCCAGCCCAAGTGGCAGGTGGGGTCAGTCCTCTGCAGCTTCCTCCTGCCGGAGTCCCTGGTTCAAGGGCGGACCAGGGCGTCCGCAGCAGGCGTCCGGTTCAAAGGGCGAGCCGAGGCGTCGGGGTGGAGCTGGAGAGGGCCCGAGTCCCACCGCCCCCGTGGGGAGAAGAGTGGCAACCCTTCCCTCCATGGTCTCGTGCGGGCGAGGGGCGACAGGCTCTCACCCCCGATACTGGTGAGAAATGGCCCCCGGGGGAGAGTTCCCGGGTTCTTTTTCCCACCTGCTGGCGTAGTTGGAGTTTGGGGGTGATTCTGCTGCCACCCAAAAAACTGACGGCTGCGCCCCCCTCAAGCTACGCCACCAACTCACCCCCGCCCCCGTGCCAGGAAGGGCCAGCTTCTCTCCCATCTGGAATGGCTATAAAGGGGTGAGCTACCCCAAAGAATGACACCCCCCAGTGCATGGAAAGGGTCAGGCTCCCCCCAGGTGGAATGGATATAAAGGGTGTGCCCCCCAAGAATGACACCCCCCCCCAGAATGACACCCACAGTGCCAGGAAGTGTCAGGGGAGGCTGCGGTGTCGCAGCTAGACGGGGGCAGTTGACAGTTTTTTGGGAGTCTCACGTGTTCGGAGCCATTCCCGGTGGGGGGAGCCTGACCCTCCTTGATGGCGGTGGGGTGGTGGCATAGCTAGAGGGGGCGCAGCTATTAGTCTTGGGAGGCTCACCCCTTAATAGCCATTCCAGTTGGGGGAGTCTGATCCTTCCTGGCTCTGGATGGAGGTGAGCTGGAGGCATAGTTGGAGGGGGCGCAGCTGCCAGTCTTGGGGGATCATCCCTTTATAGCCATTCCCGGTGGGGTGGGGTGGGTGGGTCGTGTGAGCTGGTGGCGTACTTAGAGGGGGCGCAGCCGTCACTTTTGGGGGAGTCTCACCCCCAAGACTGACGGCTGCGCCCGCTCTAGCTATCCCACCCCCACCACTCGTGGCAAGGAGGGTCAGGCTCCCCCCACCCGGATTGGCTATAAAGAGGTGATTCCCCAAGACTGGCAGCTGCGCCCCCCTCCAGCTCCGCCACCGCCGCCTCCCCATCTTCAGATCGTTCATTCCGCCCCCCCCCCCACCCCACGTTCCATCCTTAGAACGTTCTTCTTCCGAAGGTTCCATTCATACCTGGAGGCGGCGCGGCTGAGCGATGGGGGTCCCTGTGCCTCTCTCGTCCCAGGCTTGCCAGCCCCAGCTCAGGTTCCCCCCAGGATCCCACCCGCAGCCTGCACTTCCTCCCGCCGCTCCAACAAAGGGCTCCCGGCAGGGTCTGGGGTCGCCAGCCCAAGTGGCAGGTGGGGTCAGTCCTCTGCAGCTTCCTCCTGCCGGAGTCCCTGGTTCAAGGGCGGACCAGGGCGTCCGCAGCAGGCGTCCGGTTCAAAGGGCGAGCCGAGGCGTCGGGGTGGAGCTGGAGAGGGCCCGAGTCCCACCGCCCCCGTGGGGAGAAGAGTGGCAACCCTTCCCTCCATGGTCTCGTGCGGGCGAGGGGCGACAGGCTCTCACCCCCGATACTGGTGAGAAATGGCCCCCGGGGGAGAGTTCCCGGGTTCTTTTTCCCACCTGCTGGCGTAGTTGGAGTTTGGGGGTGATTCTGCTGCCACCCAAAAAACTGACGGCTGCGCCCCCCTCAAGCTACGCCACCAACTCACCCCCGCCCCCGTGCCAGGAAGGGCCAGCTTCTCTCCCATCTGGAATGGCTATAAAGGGGTGAGCTACCCCAAAGAATGACACCCCCCAGTGCCTGGAAAGGGTCAGGCTCCCCCCAGGTGGAATGGATATAAAGGGTGTGCCCCCCAAGAATGACACCCCCCCCAGAATGACACCCACAGTGCCAGGAAGTGTCAGGGGAGGCTGCGGTGTCGCAGCTAGACGGGGGCAGTTGACAGTTTTTTGGGGGTCTCACGTGTTCGGAGCCATTCCCGGTGGGGGGAGCCTGACCCTCCTTGATGGCGGTGGGGTGGTGGCATAGCTAGAGGGGGCGCAGCTATTAGTCTTGGGAGGCTCACCCCTTAATAGCCATTCCAGTTGGGGGAGTCTGATCCTTCCTGGCTCTGGATGGGGGTGAGCTGGAGGCATAGTTGGAGGGGGCGCAGCTGCCAGTCTTGGGGGATCATCCCTTTATAGCCATTCCCGGTGGGGTGGGGTGGGTGGGTCGTGTGAGCTGGTGGCGTACTTAGAGGGGGCGCAGCCGTCACTTTTGGGGGAGTCTCACCCCCAAGACTGACGGCTGCGCCCGCTCTAGCTATCCCACCCCCACCACTCGTGGCAAGGAGGGTCAGGCTCCCCCCACCCGGATTGGCTATAAAGAGGTGATTCCCCAAGACTGGCAGCTGCGCCCCCCTCCAGCTCCGCCACCGCCGCCTCCCCATCTTCAGATCGTTCATTCCGCCCCCCCCCCACCCCACGTTCCATCCTTAGAACGTTCTTCTTCCGAAGGTTCCATTCATACCTGGAGGCGGCGCGGCTGAGCGATGGGGGTCCCTGTGCCTCTCTCGTCCCAGGCTTGCCAGCCCCAGCTCAGGTTCCCCCCAGGATCCCACCCGCAGCCTGCACTTCCTCCCGCCGCTCCAACAAAGGGCTCCCGGCAGGGTCTGGGGTCGCCAGCCCAAGTGGCAGGTGGGGTCAGTCCTCTGCAGCTTCCTCCTGCCGGAGTCCCTGGTTCAAGGGCGGACCAGGGCGTCCGCAGCAGGCGTCCGGTTCAAAGGGCGAGCCGAGGCGTCGGGGTGGAGCTGGAGAGGGCCCGAGTCCCACCGCCCCCGTGGGGAGAAGAGTGGCAACCCTTCCCTCCATGGTCTCGTGCGGGCGAGGGGCGACAGGCTCTCACCCCCGATACTGGTGAGAAATGGCCCCCGGGGGAGAGTTCCCGGGTTCTTTTTCCCACCTGCTGGCGTAGTTGGAGTTTGGGGGTGATTCTGCTGCCACCCAAAAAACTGACGGCTGCGCCCCCCTCAAGCTACGCCACCAACTCACCCCCGCCCCCGTGCCAGGAAGGGCCAGCTTCTCTCCCATCTGGAATGGCTATAAAGGGGTGAGCTACCCCAAAGAATGACACCCCCCAGTGCCTGGAAAGGGTCAGGCTCCCCCCAGGTGGAATGGATATAAAGGGTGTGCCCCCCAAGAATGACACCCCCCCCCAGAATGACACCCACAGTGCCAGGAAGTGTCAGGGGAGGCTGCGGTGTCGCAGCTAGACGGGGGCAGTTGACAGTTTTTGGGGGGTCTCACGTGTTCGGAGCCATTCCCGGTGGGGGGAGCCTGACCCTCCTTGATGGCGGTGGGGTGGTGGCATAGCTAGAGGGGGCGCAGCTATTAGTCTTGGGAGGCTCACCCCTTAATAGCCATTCCAGTTGGGGGAGTCTGATCCTTCCTGGCTCTGGATGGGGGTGAGCTGGAGGCATAGTTGGAGGGGGCGCAGCTGCCAGTCTTGGGGGATCATCCCTTTATAGCCATTCCCGGTGGGGTGGGGTGGGTGGGTCGTGTGAGCTGGTGGCGTACTTAGAGGGGGCGCAGCCGTCACTTTTGGGGGAGTCTCACCCCCAAGACTGACGGCTGCGCCCGCTCTAGCTATCCCACCCCCACCACTCGTGGCAAGGAGGGTCAGGCTCCCCCCACCCGGATTGGCTATAAAGAGGTGATTCCCCAAGACTGGCAGCTGCGCCCCCCTCCAGCTCCGCCACCGCCGCCTCCCCATCTTCAGATCGTTCATTCCGCCCCCCCCCCCCCACCCCACCTTCCATCCTTAGAACGTTCTTCTTCCGAAGGTTCCATTCATACCTGGAGGCGGCGCGGCTGAGCGATGGGGGTCCCTGTGCCTCTCTCGTCCCAGGCTTGCCAGCCCCAGCTCAGGTTCCCCCCAGGATCCCACCCGCAGCCTGCACTTCCTCCCGCCGCTCCAACAAAGGGCTCCCGGCAGGGTCTGGGGTCGCCAGCCCAAGTGGCAGGTGGGGTCAGTCCTCTGCAGCTTCCTCCTGCCGGAGTCCCTGGTTCAAGGGCGGACCAGGGCGTCCGCAGCAGGCGTCCGGTTCAAAGGGCGAGCCGAGGCGTGGGGGTGGAGCTGGAGAGGGCCCGAGTCCCACCGCCCCCGTGGGGAGAAGAGTGGCAACCCTTCCCTCCATGGTCTCGTGCGGGCGAGGGGCGACAGGCTCTCACCCCCGATACTGGTGAGAAATGGCCCCCGGGGGAGAGTTCCCGGGTTCTTTTTCCCACCTGCTGGCGTAGTTGGAGTTTGGGGGTGATTCTGCTGCCACCCAAAAAACTGACGGCTGCGCCCCCCTCAAGCTACGCCACCAACTCACACTCCCCAGTGCCACAAAGGGTCAGACTCAGGCTCTCCGCCAGCTGGAATGGCTGTGAAGGCGTGAGCCCGCCTAAAACTGACTGCTGCGCCCCCCTCTAGCTATGCCACCACCTCCTACCCTCAGTGCCAGGAACAGTCAGGCTTCTTCCAACTTGAATGGCTCTGAAGGTGTGAGACTCCCCCCTAAGACTAACTGCTACGGCCCCCTCTAGCTATGCCACCGGTCTCTTCCACTTCTGGGGCTCCTGCGCTGCCCAGCACAGAACATCCCTGCAATGCAGGCGCCTGGGGAGAGAAGAAACCCCACTCTCATTATGACTCCCTTTAGCCCCCCCCCCCCACCACCACCTGGGATGGCTCCGAAGGGATGAGACTCCCTCCAAGACTGAGTTCTCCGCCCCCCTCTAGCTACTCCACCACCTGGTACTCACTCCTATGGGAGTTTGCTGGCTGCATCCCAGGAATAGCAACTCAGAAGTGCCGCTTATTCCCAGATAACTGTGGATAGGACTGCAGCCCGAAAGCACATGGTCCTGAATGTCTGTCTACTCAGAAGTAAGTCCCACTCTAGTTAATGGGTTTCCTCCCAGGAAAGTGGATAGGATTGCTGTGGATGATGGGAAGGCTGTGGAGGCGGAGCTGGAGGGGCCGCGGCTGACCGTTTTTTGGGGGTCTCACACCTTCTGAGCCATTCCAAATGGGGAGAGCCTGACCCTCCTTGACACGGGGGTGGATGGGTGGGGGTGGCACAGCTAGAGGGGCGCAGCTATTAGTCTTGGGAGGCTCACCCCTTTATAGCCATTCCAGCCATCCCCAGTCTTACCCTTCCTGGCACTGGGTAGGGGGTGTGAGCTGGTGGCGTAGCAAGAGAGGGCGCAGCCGTCACTTTTGGGGGGAGTCTCATCCCCAATACTGACAGCTGCGCCCCCCTCTAGCTACGCCACCGGGTGGGAAAAAGACAAACCGGGTTGGGAACCCGGTGGTCGTTCCTCACCTGCGCCCAGAGATATAATCCAGGCTACGGTGAGAACCTGCCGGCCCGCCCGTCTCCCCCGCGCGCAGGGATTCGAGTCCAGGGAGGGCGAGTGGCCGCCGCTGCCTGGCCGAGCAGCCACGACCTTCGCCCCCCTTGGGGCTTATGGGACTCGGGACCCGACCCTGGACGCCCCCGGTCACCGACGCGCCCTGGGCAGCCCTTGGACCAGAACGCACGCCGGGAGGGCGGAGGGTGGCAGGAACCGGGCTGAACCCACGGTGCCACTCAGGCCGACGGCTCAAAGGCCCTCCCAGGACCTCTTATGGGGAGCGACCCCCCAGTACCCCTGCTGCTGCACAGCCTGGGAGAGCCAAGCAGGGCACGGAGGGCCTTTCAGGACCTGCCCCCCTTGGCCTTCTGTCCCGGGTATAACATCTGCTGCCCCCCTTTCCCCCAGGACTTCTCCCCCTTTTTGCCTTCTATCCTGGGTATAAGGTCATGACATCTAATGACCTCTTTCTCCAGGACGTGTCCTCCTTTTTGCCGCTGCCCCAGGAAAAAATTCTCCCTTTTCCCCAGGACGTGTCCTTTTTTTATAGTAAGGGACATGGAAGGCTGCTTTGAGAATCTTCCATTTTTCCAAGCAAATAAACCTCATGGGTCACCCCGAAGGAGATTTGAACCCCCCCCCCCAACCTGCTGTGCCCCAGACTGGAGACTCAGATTCCCCCCCCCCCCCAGGCAAGAAAATGGAAGACCTGGAAGATCAGGGTTTAAATCCCACCTTGGCCATGAAGCTTCCTGGATGACCTTGAGTAGGTCACTTACTCTCAGCCTCACCTACCTTACAGGGTTGTTGTGAGGACAAGGACTAAAAGTAAACTTTGTAGCTTTGGCATGGGAAAGATAGTGGTGGGCTTCAGGGGGTTCTTACAGGTTCTATAGAACCCTTTGCTAATGAGTGCCTGGTTCTGAGAACCGGTTACTAATGGGACACAGAACCTGTTGTTAATCTTGGACATAGAACCTGTTGTTTACTTGAATCACCACTGGAAAGATGGTGATGTAAATAAGAGGGGCCTGGATGTCATCACTCAGTGGTGCTGGACTGACCTTTGAGTTTTCCAGCTCTGAGAAGAACAATCCTTGGTGCCCTCCAAGGTCCTGAAGCACTGACCTCACTGCCTGCACCCGTTTCTTGCAAGGAGAGCAGGAGTTCCCAAACTCAGCAGTGGCGCGACCCACCTTGTCCTCTGTGGTGGCTCATGTTGCTTCTGGGGATGCTGGAGGCCTCTCCTACCCGAGGGGCGACGAGTTCTCAAATTGGAAGAGGCTTCCCAAAACTGGAAGTGGCTTATGGAGGGTTCCAAGAATGGACTGAAGAGTTGGTTCCAGGGTGACCAGATGCCCAAACCTCAAACCTCAAAAGGAGGCATCGTATCTGAAAACAAGGGAGAAGAAAACAGCTTCATCATAAACCTTCTAATGTCACATTCGGAGAACCTAGTAGCATGTGCAGTGCAATTCATTGGTGGCCCACTGAACTAATGCATTTGTTTTCTAAATAGCAGCTGAGAAGGCCAAGAAAGAGGACTGGAATGGTGTACTGTGCAGTTGATGCAAAAGCTGGAGACAGAGAGGAAGAGTTGGTGGCAAGACGGTATGGTTAGGATGGTGATCTTCCTCCTGGCAAGAGACACCCAGCAGAGTTAATCAAGGTGCCGTATGAGTTGGCTGCAAACCAAAGGTTCTTACCATTGAGGATGCCCTTCTTTCAGTTATCAAACATATTATCATTGCCTTCTCCTTCACAGCTGCCTTTACGCAACTCTATCTATTCTATATATATATAAATGAAAAGTCACTGACTGACTGACTCACTCACTCACTCACTTAGACAATACCACTAGACTTAGAAGCGTGAAATTGGGGGGAGAGTGTTCATTCCATGTCAGAGGCACCAACTAAAAACCAATTTTTGGAAATTCCAACAAGAAGGGGGTAAAAAAGGGCACAACGTGTTTACCTCCTTATACTTCACATTGAAGAATCTCTGACTGATGGACACTCTTGACCAGGGGTCCTCAAACTTTTTAAACAGGGGGCCGGTTCACTGTCCCTCAGATACTGTCGGGGGCCGGACAAGAGGGGAGGTTTCTGGGGGGTGGTGGGTACTGGCAGGGCTAATGGGGGGTTTCTGGGGGTGGGGGTTACTAGCAGGGATAGTGGGGGGGTTTCTGGGGGTGGTGGGTACTGGCAGGGCTGGTGGGGGTTTCTTGGGGGTGGTGGGTGCTGGCAGGGCTGGTGGGGGTTCTGGGGGTGGTGGGTACTGGCAGGGCTAGTGGGGGATTCTGGGGGGTGGTGGGTACAGTCAGGGTTAGTGGGGGATTTTTGGGGGGTGAAGGCCTGTCAGGGATGGTGGGGAGTTTTTGGGGGGTGGAGGGCAGTGGTGGGCACCAGCAGGTTCGCACCTACTCTATAGAACCGGTTCTTAACAAGAGATAGTACATATAAAGTTTAAAAATAGCCATTTAAAAGTGGCTGCCAGATGGACAGAGAACCGGTTCTTAATTTCTTTGAAGCCCATCACTGGTGGAGGGGTACTGTCAGGGCTGGTGGGGGTTTCTTGGGGGTGGTGGGTGCTGGCAGGGCTGGTGGGGGTTCTGGGGGTGGTGGGTACTGGCAGGGCTAGTGGGGGGTTTCTGGGGGTGGGGGTACTGGCAGGGCTTCTGGGGTGTGGGGGTTACTGGCATGGCTGGTGGGGGTTCTCGGGGTGGTGGGTACTGGCAGGGCTAGTGGGGGGGTTTCTGGGGGCTGGGGGTTCTGGGGGTAGGGGTTACTGGCAGGACTAATAGGGGGTTTCTGGGGGGTGGGGTTACTGAAAGGCTGGTGGGGATCGGGGAAAGAAAGGGAGGCACTTACCTGGGGAGCCCTGTGGCCACCATCCAAGCCCCCTGGCTGGCCAGGGTAGCTGTGGATTAGGCGCTGCAGCTGTGCAGTCCCCCATCAAAGCCCCCTGGCCGGGCAAGGAAGCTGTGGATGGGGCGCTTCAGCTGCGCAGCCCCCCATCCAAGTCAAGTTCTTCCACTGGGCGAGCAGGTGGGCGGGCAAGCGAACAGACAGGCAGCCTCTTGCCATGGTGGGCACCCAGCCACTCAGCAACAGCGAAGCAGGGAGGGGGAGGAGCTGTGCCCTCAGGACAGCACAGCGCACACAGCAGCGTGCCAAATTTAAAATGGCAGCCGCCACCAAGCCTCTTTTCCCAGTGGCGGCCAACAAGCCTCAGCGGGCCGGATTGAGGGCCCTGGCGGGCCGTATCCGGCTCCCGGGCCGTAGTTTGAGGACCCCTGCTCTTGACCAATCCTGGACCTAGAAGTGTGAAATTTGGGGAGGGTACTCCTTCTGTGATGGAAGCTCCACCACGATACAGTTTCTAAAAATTTAACCTTTAAGGGGGTGAAAAGGGGTGCAATGTATTTTTGTATCATACTTAACATTGGAGACCGACTGACATCATCCAGCCAATTTGGTCTCCGGTGCCTGATCACTGGGAGGGAGGGTGCACTGGGGGGATGGTGCACATGGGGCGTTGATGCACGTGGAGGGATGTGGCTCATGGGGGTTGATCAGTGATGGGCCCAGCCTGGCCCAACAACCGGTTCCTCGGAAGTGGGCAGGGCCAGGCCAGGTCAGGGGGTGGGGCTGGGTCAGGGGGAAGGGCTGGGGTTAGGGGGCGGGGCTGGAAAAAATTAAATATAAAAAAAAATTAAAAAAATTAAAAATTTAAAAAAATTAAAATTGACTGTCATGGGACTGTCATGGTTGTCATGGGACAACCTGAGTAGTCAGGTTGGGCTCTCAAGCTGCAGTTCCAGCCACTTTCCTGGGAGTAAGTCCCATTGACGATCATGGGACTTACTTCTGAGTAGTCAGATTGGGCTCTCAGGCTGCAGTGCCAGCCACTTTCCTGGGATAGGGTTGCAGCATCCCCAGAGCCCAGTCCTGTGCAGGTCTACTCAGAAGTAAGCCCTATTATAGCCAATGGGGCTTACCCCCAGGAAAGTGTGGATAGGGTTTCAGCATCCTCATAGCCCTGACCTGTGCAGCCCAGTCCTAACCATGTCTACTCAGAAGAAAGTCCCATTATAGACAGTGGGCTTACTCTCAGGAAAGTAGACAGGGCTGGAGGAATAGGGGACAAAAGCCCTGGAGGATCTCATCCTAACAACACTCAGGTGCTGCTCCTACAGGCTCCCAGACCTTTCTTAGCAGCTGTGGCTTCTAAGGAAGCCACTGAGGAAGGAGGAGGGAGTGGAGCTTCTGGGAAGACAGATCCAGAGACCCTTTAAGAGAAATTCAAACACACTTGCATGCAATTCAAAGATGACGGGCCCCTCTTAACAACCGGTTCGCTAACATCCTCCCCAAATTAACCAGCTGCTGCCCACCAGTGGGGTTGATGTGCATGGGGGTTGATGAACATGGGGGGTTGATGCGCATGGGGGATGATGTGCGTGGGGACAAGTGGAACTTGGGGGGAACACGGGATGTTAATGTGCATGGGGGATGATGTGCATGGGGAAGTGGTGCATGGGGGATGCGGTACATGGGGGATGATGTGCATGGGGGAGTTGATGCAGCGGATGGGCGGTTGATGTGTATGGGGTGTTGTTGCTCATGGGGGTTGATACACAAAGGGGGTGTTGAGCAATGGCGGATAGCGTAGGGTGTAGTTTACTCCCACAATGTGAGTACGTTTTGCTCGTCTATATAGAAAATTGAAAAGTTACTGGCTGATTCATCAACGCCCAACCAAAACTGCCAGACCTAAAACCATGAACTTTGGGGAGGGTGTTCCTTCCATGATAGAGGTACCCACTAAGAAAAGATTTTGGGAAATTCAAATTGGAAGAGGGTGAAAGGGGATGCAACGTGTTTTCATCCCTATACTTTACACGGAAGAATTGCTGACTGACAGGGTGACCATACAGAATGGAGAAAAGGATGCCCCTAGCTTTTGCTTTGCATAGAAGAGGGAATTTAGGCAGGTGCTGCCTTTTTAAACCTTTCTATTATGAGCTAAACCTGCCTATGTTCCCTCTTCTATGCAATGCTTAAAGGTAGAGACACTCTGTCCTCCGTTCTATATGGTCATCCTTCTGACTAAGAACTGATTTTTAAAAAACTGGGAAAAAAACTGGGAAAAACTGGATTTTTAAAAAACTGGGAAATAGGTTATTGGGAAAAGTACTAGTGCGTGTAAAACAGGTCAGAAGAATAATTAAGAGTCTTGGGGTTCCCTGGAAAGAGCCTCAAAAAAGCATGTTGCTTACCTTTCAGTCTACACTCATTATAACATTCCATCTGAGTTTCAAACCTATTATCATTACCTTCACAGCCAGTATAAGGAAAACCTCTACAGGACCTCACATAGAAATCATAATAATACTTAAGCTCAAGTCCTGTGCAAATGCCCATGTCAGGAAGCTATCTGCATTCTTGGGGCAATGAATCTGAAAACAAGAGAGAAGAAAACAAGTTTATCGTAAACCTCATGTCACATTTGGAGAGCCTAGTAGCAATTGCAGTGCAATGCAATGGTGCCCCTTGGGGAGAACACACTTGTTTTATAAATAGCAGACAAGAAGGCAAGAAAGGGATTGGAATGGTGTATTGTTCAGTCAATGCAAAACCTGGAGACGGAGAGGAAGTAGCTGGTGGCAAAACGGTATGGTTACGATGGTTAGGATGGTGATCATCCTCCCGGCAAGAGACACCCAGCAGAATTAATCATGGTGCTGAACTCAAATGGGGGATTTTCAACACACCGTCAGACAAGAATAGAACATCCTGACTAGAGAGAGGCAGCCGTGTTCAACCAGGGCAGATTGGTGGGTTTTGACCCAATTTTTCTGGGTCATGAAACTTGGGGAGGCTCTCAAGAAGACATCCAGCAACTGATATTCCCATGCCGGATACAGCAGAAGCCTTTTGACATCACTGCATCTCAGTGTGGGAATTTTGATAGGATTTTGCTGAAGAGACCCCTCCTTGCATCGCTGCAGTTCTGTGTGAAGCGGAATCTGAGAGACCTCTCAGATGTTCTCAGATGGGCAGTTTCACATAGAGAAAAGCAGTCCACAGATGACAGTACTGTTATTTACAAAAACAATAACAACAAGAAAACCTGAGCAAATTCTTACTGGAATTTGCACACTCCTGGATGCAGTCAGATTCTGTTTCAAAGTTCTTTGCATTGCCTTGTGGTGAGGCCCCTCACCCCTCTGAAGGTTTCACCAGTGAAAGGGTGAAGAAAAGAGATGCCTGGGAGGAGGTCCTAGAGAGGACAGGATGTAGCCATTTCAGAGCACAAGGAAGGGCTCTGGCTCTCCCCTGGAAGAGGAAAGAAAAGGGGAGGAGGGAGAAGAGGGATAAAAGGGAAAAAGAGCGGGAAAACAGGCAGTGGGTGTGGAGAAGCTGAAGGAGACACTACTGGAGATAGTGCTGGACACCTGCTGGTTCAAGGCCTGCCTGAAAGACAAATGGGAGAGGGTTAGTTGTATGCTTTTGTTGGACACTGACCTTTATGTTGATCTGGCAAAGAGAACAGAGGTCCTCATGTAAAAATCCTCTGCTTCTTGGTGAAGGAACTGGGAAAGAAAGAGAGACAATGGACACTGAGGAAGCATTGAATGTCAATAGCTGTTTATGAAACTAACTTGTTGAAATACAAAGAACCTGTTGATACTCACCTGGTGTCTCTTCTCTGGAGCTGTTGTGGTGTGATGCTGCTATGGCTGAAAAGAGGAAGGAACAACAGCACGAGGGGAACAGGGAGGATGGGTCTAAACCTGACATGCCTTCACAGCCACCATATAGGAATGGTTCACTCGTTTTTGTACTGACATCGTAGTAATAGCTCGGAAAGGCAGCTTTGCATCTTCCAACTTCTCTCGGAAGTGTGCATGTTTCCGGCAGAGCCTCTGCAGAGAAGAGGGTCATATGTTAAGCTACTGAGCACATACAACTCCCGGTCTGAAACTAAGAAAATTATTATTTTCAGGTATTGTGACACAAACCCCTGAGTGCCTTTCAGTCGGCATTTGTACAACCTTTCCTGTGGTCGTTTTGGGGGTATGGAGAAGGCGATGGATCCAAGCCTTGTCTTAGGCAGCCTCCTCTAGAAGTGGTCCAAGTCTGAGTAGACCCATTGGCACTGCTGCAGCCCCGCTGCAAGAAAGGGATGACCCTCTTCTTCCTCACAGTGCCACAGCAGCAGTCCCAATACTTGGGCTGGGTTCAGCACAGGTGACGACAGCCTGCCGTATATAGTGCAAGTTAGGACTGTGCTGTCAAAGTGCTCTCTTGCACAGCACAGTCCTAGGGATTTCTACTCAGAAGCATGTTCCAGTATATTCAGTGGGGCTTACTCCCAGGAAATTGCACAGGAAATTGTAGCCCACTTGTCAAAGCAAAATGATACCTACAGACAGTGCTTTTGGTTCTAGAAATAAAGGAAATAAAGGTGGGGTAATTACCATGAAGATGATTTACTGTATTTGTAATCATAGGTATGTCTTTTTTGGGGAGGTGGAGGTGCCTGTACTTACCACAGAGGTGCCGGTACTCAATCCGGTTAGTACCCCTCTCAAAAAGATGGAGAATTCTGGTTGAGAGTGTTTTCTAGTCCCAACCCCTCCAATCCCTCCCATTATCCAAATGACGCCCGAAGAGAGGAAGAGTTGCAGATATGATAGAGGACTCCTGCAGAGGACTAGCATGGAACTCCTACCTGCATCCTGAATAGAAATCCCCAGCAATTCAAACCAGTTTCCCAGGAGGCCCAGTATGAGGACCAATAAAATAGTCTTACTGTGCTGCATGATGGCCATTTGTTTTGACTGTCTGCTGCCCATTAAAGCTGCTTTATGTTGTGGGTCATAAGGAAGGGAAGCAAAGGTATTCAGGCAGCAAAGAGAAGAAATTTTATACCAGAAAGATTAGGTTGCATTTAGGAAAACTTCCTTTACTATTCCATGCTAACCCCTTCTAAGTACCCAACTGAGTGAAAAGGGGACAGTACCTAACTATCTGCAGTACCTAACCAAGCTGAAAATGAGGACAAAATGGTGTGGAACACTTCCCTTCAATCTAAGATATAGGGAAGGAGGGACCAGCCATGGCTCATTGGCCATACCATGATTGTGGCTTGTGTGTTGTGTAGCTGTGTAACCACAACTCATCAATCTTTCCATTCCCTTAGTGATGTAGGACAGTAATTGCGTGTCTGTCCACTGTCCTAATCATCTCGGAGGAGTGGCACAGAAGTGTCTTATGGCACTTTTGTGACACCCCCAGATCAGCACAGGACTTATTTGCAGCTTAGTATGGCTTGACTGGAGGTTGGAAATGCAGGCTTAGTGATTTAACTGTCCTGGTTCCTCATTCTCATTTGGCAATCTCCAAATTCATTGGACAAGACACAAGAGCATGTTGCCCATGCACACACTTCACATCAAAAGCCATCTTCACGAAATAATCCTTAAAGACAAATTAATCCTTAAACCAAACTAGGCCAGCACAACGCACTCATACCCCCGTTCCCATGGTGGTGCGTGGAGGCCATACAAGTCTGTGCAGTGGGTTAACCGCCCCCAGATGTGGCGCAGAAGTGCCCTATGGCAATTGTGTGACATGCCTGGGCCATCACAGGACTTGTGAGATGGAGGCCCGAGATCCCAGCCCGAGCTGAGTGCCAAATCCGCTACATTTGGCCCTCTTCTTGGCCCAGAAGAGGATGGAGTGGCTGATGAGCAGGATCCGAGTCCAGGTTCCTCCTACGAGGGAAAGAAAAAACATAGCCACATTAGAATGCAACAAACAGCACTCCAGGCCAAAACATCAACCAGAAAGATTGGTTGATGACCAAGCCCTAACAGTCAGTCAATGGGCCGGGGATGCCGACCCAAGCCCCTACTCTAAGCGCAGCCCGAAGGCCCAACACATTCGGGCTATGCCCGACAAGTTGCAACCCTATGCAGGGCGCAACACCAGTAGACCCGTGCCGGCGCCAGCCGGGCTGCTTACATCACAGTTTGGGCACAAGCCCATATAACAACAAGCCAAGCTGACGCCAGCAAGGCAAGGGCTTTCACAACTGTCGGCACCACCTACTGTCAACTGGGACAACAGTCCCTTAAAAATTATGGGGAAGCCAACCCTGGCAATACACAGGCTCTTAAAGCGAAATGCTGGCCCGACCCTTGTCCATCTATGATAAGAGGCCCCCCCCAAAAAAAGAAAATTAACAATAAAGCCAACCGCTGTCGATACCTCCAGCTACACCTATAGGCCTTGGATCAAAAATTACCCCATAGGTAAAACAAACTGGAGCCAAAACTCAAACATCTTGTCCTCCTAACCCAGATTAGAGGTATCAGACTACCTTGTGTCCCATCCTAAATTAAGAGTGACTGACATGCCCATCGCACTGGGTGCACCTAAGGGCACAGCAGACCACTTCCTACCTCGTTTCCCCTATGGGATGCCCCTCAGATTTCCCCTGGGTGAAAGGCCACAAAGACTCACCTTAAAGTCTCACACACGGGCCAGAAGTTGATGAAACTCCAAACAGCTGAAAACCACCCATCCTATACATACAAATGCAAATATGCAAAGCTGCCTGAAAAAGCAGGTAAGGTTGCAAAGCCACCGATGAGCCTTATCCTCATTATGCCGTCCGAAACTCCCACCATGGTGATAACAAATACTGATGTTAATGCAAAATTACAAGGTGCCATAATAGTCATGATAGCCAGACACCGAAGGGAGCGGGACCACCACGAGCTAACTGGTCCACTAACCTCTGCTGTGGACAAAACCATGCATCCACTAATTGCTGGTGTGCTTAGAAAAAATACCGAAATCGCCTGATAAAGGCAGCAACGGCAGCCAAACTATAATGGAGTGCATAGCTCTCTGGAAGCTAAACTCCTCAGCAGGCCTTACCTACATTTCTTACACTCATTAAGATGAAGATACATAACCAAAGATGCCTGAGAAAGGCATCTAAGGTGGCAGAGCCCCCACTGAGCTTCATACACAGGAGTATAAATCCTACCTTACCCGAGAAAGTACATCAACCCCAAATTCTATTGCACATCCTTCATTTAATCCATTCTGAGTAGATAGCCACTCATTCCTCCACTACAAATATGAATGAATATCAGAGGAAAGCATTTGCTAACCTGTCACAAAAGGATTGGGCCAGCATAGAGTTTAAAACTCCTTAAGATAAGCTCCCCTTCAGGTGATATAGATGTGGGACACAATTAATGCACCCACTAATCAAGTTAGCCCCGCTACCAGATGTATATATAGCTGCAAAGAGCCCTTTAAACCAGCACATAAAGCGCCGGAGCCCACATTAGGCGTAATGCTGCAGCTGCAGACGAAAACCCCAATTATGTGCCATACCAGAAGATATAAGCATGCCTAAGCAGAAAAGTTGCCTGCAAACCATACCCCTAAAATAACTGAGCAGCCAGGAGCTTATTGCTCAACATGAAGCTAGGCCTCACTGTGTGAGAGCCACACCCTCTGTGGGTATAATTATAAAAGTAAAATAAATGAGTAGCAAAGCAACAATCATATAATGTGCAAGTAGTAGCGAATATATATAATTAGTTAAATCGCTCAATATATAATCAGTGAATACAATCATCACGATGACAAACAGCAATGGGGACAATGAGTCCCCCTGGAAGATTCCCCATCTAATGTTGACAAGTCCATAGCTTTCATTGGCTACGGATAATTCTGTCTTCCAGAGTTTCATTGCATTTCCAATGAAATGTGTAAGATTTTTGTTGACCCCGATGGACTCCAGACATTTTATGATCCAGCTGTGTGGCAGTGAATCAAAGGCTTTTCTATAGTCAATCCAAGCCACGTGCAGATTGGTTTTCCGGCTTTTACAATTCCCCAGTATCATTTTATCAATCAGGAGCTGGTCTTTTGTGCCTCTGCTTCTCCGTTTATTGCCTTTCTGCTCCACTGGTAAGATGTTATTTCCTTTCAAGTAATCCTGAATCCTGTCAGCTATGATGCCTCTCAACAGCTTGAGCATGGTGGGTAGACACGTTGTTGGCCTGAAGTTTCCTGGTGCTATCCCTTTTGCTGGATCCTTCTGTATTAGTAGAGTCCTTCCAGTTGTTAACCACTGGCTGATGTTATCTGTTCGTAGCATTTTATTAAATAGTTCAGCCATTTTTCCATGCAGGCTAGTCAGGTACTTGAGCCAGAACCCATGGAGCTGATCATTACCAGGTGAAGTCCAGTTTTTAACTCTTTTCACTCTCTGTCTGATCATTTCAGCTGTTATTTCCATCTGTTCCATTTTGTTCTTGGAGAATTGTTCTTCAAACTCTTTTATCCACCCAGCATCTCTGTTGTAATCTTTCTCGGTTTCCCATAAGTTTTTCCAGAGTTGAGTAGTCTCATTTTTCTCAGGTTTTATTACTTTTATATCTGCTTTCTGATTCAGCGCCTGGTAGAACCGCCTTTGATGTGACTGGAACATTTGATTTTGTCTGTACTGGATGATTCTGTACTGGACTGATTCTGGCTTCATATCTTTCCATTTTTCTGGCTGTTGCTGTTATCTGCTGTTATCTGCTGCTGATTTGTTTGTTCAATAGATGTTATGTAAGTTGTTGCAAGTGCAGCATTGGCGTCTTTTATTAGTGGTGCTAGGTGCTTTCTGGGTATATGTTTCAGGACTTGAAGCCTTGTCCTTTCTGCATTTGAGGCAGCATGGGTCAGGATTTTATCTTTCAGTTCTTGTCAGGAATAGTCAGTATTCCTGGCAACTCACCAAGACCTTCAGATTTTTGCTCAGCTTCACACAAAATGTCTATGCTTTCTTCTGGTTTAGTGCGTCCCTGTATGGGAGCTTCTCCCACAGTCACTACAGAAGTCGGCTGTTCTTCAGTTTTGCAGCTTTTCCTTATTTCTTCCAGTTCAACATCACTGAAGATCTTATTCCGGACTATGAGTTGTCTCTGGTCAGCCAGTCTAAGATGGGTTGTATTTGAATGGAGGAATTCTTGGATCAGAGTTGGTACATCCTTTTCTGGTAGCCACACTTTTCAGGTTCTGAGTTGTAGTAGCACTTCATGATGATACGATTCTCTAACATTGAGTATTTCTGCCGCTTTTGTGGTTGTCGACAAAATTATTATTATTATTATTATTATTATTATTATTATTATTATTATTATTATTATTATTATTATTATTAATTTACCTCTAGCTCTTACTATTAATTTACTGCCTGTCTCATTATTTATTTATTTATTTATTTATCTATTTATTTATCTATCTCTAACTCTCATTATATACTAGCAAAAGTGTACCCGTGTTGCAGGAGTAAAATTCCCCGTACGCCATCCCCCCACTGCGCATCAACCCTCCATGCGCAACATCCCCGATGTTCATCCAACCCATGCATATCAACCCCCCCGCGCACATAAGCCTCCCTGCACATATCATCCCTTTGTGCTTATCAGTCCCCCATGCACAAAATCCCTCCATGCACATCAGTCCCCCATGCACATCAGTCCATGTGCATCATCTCCATGCACAACACCCCCCTTCGACAACAGCCTCCCATGAGCAACCGCCCCCCATGCACAGCATCCTCCCCAATGAAATCCCTCCCTCCAAATAACATCCCCCCAGTGCACCGGGCACCGAGCACCAAATTGGCTGGATGTTGGTCAGTCTTCCATGTTAAGTATAGGACAAAAACAATTTGCACCCCTTTTCAGCCCCTTAAGGGTTAAATTTCTCCACATTAGTTTTTGGTGGGTGTTCATGTGACGGAAGGAACACCCTCCCCAAATTTCACGCTTCTAGGTCTGGTGGTTAGGGCAGAACATCCCTCAGTCATTGATTCTTCAAAGCAAAGTATAAGGAGGAAAACGCTTTGCGCCACTTTTCGTCCCCTTCCGGTTGGAATTTCCAAAAACCGGTTCTTAGTGCTCCCCTCGGTCACAGAAGGAGCACGCTCCCCACTCCCAAAATTTCACACTTCTACGCCCGGCAGTTTTGGCAGGGAGTTGATCAGTCAGTCAGTGACTTTTCTCTTAGATAGATAGATAGATAGATAGATAGATAGATAGATAGATAGATAGATAGATAGATAGATAGATAATTTATGAATTACAGAAAACTACATGCTTCTTGTGCGAAAGAAAAAGGAGGACAAAAATTTTTTCGAGGACACAAGGACAAAAAGAGGGCATGTCCTGGAAAAATGGCATATGGTCACCTATACCCATACTGGTCACCCATAGCCATACTAGTGTGCTGGCAGTGCAACATGGCACAGTGGTTGACAATATGTGAGATAGATTGCAATCCGAAAGACACTTTCCTGGGAGTAAGACCTATTGAACACAACGGGGCTTACTTCTAAGTAGACATGTTAGGATTGTGCTCTTTATGGTTAGGTAGCAAGAATGAGGCCTGGAAGATCGAGGTTTACAACCCCACTTCCTTCCCTGGTGACCTTGAGCCACTCATTCTAAGCCTGACCTACCTTGCAGGATTGTTGTGACTGTAAAAGCTTAGTGAGATGCATGGGAACGGCTCTGTTTACCGGCAGTGCATCTGCTCTGCATGACTTCCTCAAGCCAGATCTCATGCATGCCTACTCAGAAGCATCTCCATTCAATTCAATGTGAGGACTCCCAGGAAAGTGCTTCCTGAGCCTGATTTTTCTGTCCCTCGCTTAGTATGACCAGCTGTGGGTGGCAGCAGGAATTCAGGGGTGCAGGAAGGTGTCTCCCCTTGCATTGCACCCAAATATGCACCTGGCCCTGCTGCAGCCTCCCCCCCCCCCCCATTGCTTGGTACATCCCCCATGCATGAGGCTTAGTCTATCCTCTAGCTGCTGGATCCCCACCTGGTGGCACATGTGCAGAAGCAGCGCAGGCAGCCAGAGCCCAGGCAGGGGCAGCGCTTGATGATTCCAGCCAGTCAGCATCCCCAAGGACTGTGTGGGCCAGTTAAGGCGGTTGTAGTCAAAGGCGTGCAGGGCTCGACCTGCGAACGCCACATCCAGTTCCCAGTAGTGGCAGCAGCAAAATGGCGCCCGCCTGGTAGCCCACGGTAGCGGGAGCAGCAGTGCCATCTCTGACCACTGCAAGTCTACCGGAACTAGCCTTTGTCTAGGCTTTGTTTCACAGGCTAAGCACCTCGCATGACGCGAAGATCGATGTGACCGTTTCCAGAGGACCGGGGCCCCACTCTCGGCATTAACAGAGCAGGGCTGCGAACGGGGGCTCCAGCAGGGTCCCTCTGGTGACTCTCATTGAGGGGTTCACCGCCGAAGGGCTCCAGCTAACAACACCCACTGTTGGGGGGGAGGCACCTCGCCTCATAGCCCGACACCCACCGCCACCAGCACTCCAGGGCCGCCTCCCTCAGCATGGACCAGGTTCGAGTCCTGCCTCAGCCCCTCATGACCTCCTCTTCTATCTGTGGTAGGGGAGAGGGGCAGTCAGGCAGATAACAGTTCCCCTACTCCCCCTCACTCCTCATGACAGGGTTAAATTCCATCTAAGCAATTTCTTCTCAGACTCCAAGAGGGGTCCTGAACTGTCAGTAACAGTAGAAGCTTCTCCCTTACCCCAATGTAAGGCTACAGCAGTTTGTATGGAACTCCTCAGATTTAGTCCACTTCTGGAGGTGGCCTAAGTCCAAGGAGACAGGAGTGGCACCTCCACTTCTGGAGGTGGCCTAAGTCCAAGGAGACAGGAGTGGCAGTGCACTGCTCCTGCCTGCCCTGGGGACAAGGTCAGGATCTGACATATGATGGAACCTGTCCCTGGCCCCCTACTCCCCTTCCAGCTCCTCCTCTCTTTTGTGTCATTCCTATGTGATTGTTTTCCTATGTGATGTTATGGTGAGTGACCCCAAGTTGTACTCAAAGGTAGAACCTCAAAACAACACCTAGTTCCCAGACATGTGGGGAACAGCAACAGTTGGGCCATGATGGAGCTGTCATGCTCTGAGATCTTGGAGAAAAAAATTCAGGAAGCTCAATCTATGTGCTGGGAAAGAAACAAAACTAGAGCATACAAAATATGTCAACTAGGCAGGCAGGGCTACAACTAGATTAATCTCTCTTTTTCAGTATTCTTGTTATAAGGACAGAAAGGCACTATTTCAAGAGGGGCTCCTCTATATATTCAGCAGTGGACAGATTCACTGTCCCTTTTCACTCCAGCACTACTTTGCTAATGCTAGTTTTCAGGTGTTTCTTCTAAATCTTTTTAGATGATGATGATGATGATGATGATGATGATGATGATAAGATGCAAGACTTATGAATAGAAGGTCAGTATTTTGGCCAGTTGCATTACAGCCCTAGGAGAGTTGCTGAGAAGCATGAAGGCTCAGTTAATAATTTCCCCATTAATAATAGAAGCAACTAATGATCTTGGAAATGATGTTTGCAGAGGCTTATTTCAGGGATCTGAAGGAAGAAAAGAAACACCTTTTTAATATAGTTTTAAAATAAAAATGACTAAATACATTTTGGGGCAAAAACTATTCCTCAAATACAGTACATGAACACCAGAGATGACAAGATGTGTTTATGGATACGGAACACATTTATTTCATGTACATTGTTTTAGCCCTAAGAATGTGAAATGAAAGCTACAATGACAGATTCACACCAGTCCATAACTTGTCCATTCACACCAGTCCATTCACACCAGTCCTCTTCAACCGTTTTTGTGGAATAATTACCAACAAATAAAAGAAAACACATGAATTTGGGAACCTATTGCTGTTCCCTCCCAGAACTTCCTGTGGTCCAAACAGACTGTCATTCTAAAACATGTTCTGGTCTCTCCACATTGCTCCTTTACTATGAAGAGTTTGCTTTTGTTATGAGAAATGCTCTCTTACTATATTTGTCATTAATTTTATCCTGTTACACAGAAGGTTTCATCATCACAAAATCAACCTCAGCAGGAATATGTTTTTCCCATAAGCATCAGTCTTACAGGTCAAGCTGAAGGCTTATCAAGGCCTGACCCTTACAGTAGCCCCTGACTGTGTTACTCTGGACTAGGCAGCCCATTGCCTTGCTAATAGTCAGTACTCAGACAAGTGATCAATGCTCTTTTCAGATCCTATAGTTTGGTTCCTGTCTAGATAGCCCAGGAAATATTCAAAAGGATTAACCAAAAAACAAGCAGTCAGTAGACAAGGGCCAGAATATGTATAAAAAGTTATAGTTTGGGCTCAGTAAGGGTGTGGAGTGGTCCCCACCAGTGATGGGCCCAGCCTAGCCCAAGAACCGGTTCCCTGGAAGTGGGTGAGGCCAGGCGAGGTCAGGGGGTGTGGCCGAGGTCAGGGGGCTTGGCCGGGTCAAGGGGCGTGGCTGGGGAGAATTTAAAGGGGAAATTTTTTTTAATCTAAAAATTAAAAAATTATTTTTTTAAATCTAAGTTTTTGTTAGTGCCCCCAGCAACCTTAACCACACTTTCCTAGGAGTAAGCCACACTGACTGTCATGAGACTTACTTCTGAGTAGACCTGCATAGGATGGGGTTCTGAGGCTGCAGTCCTCTCCACACTGACCTGGGAGTAAGTTCCATTGACGAGCATGGTGCTTACTTCTGAGTAGACACGCATAGGATTGGGGTCTCAGGCTGAAATCATACCCTCACTGACCTGGGAGTAAGTCCTATTGAACAACATGGTGCTTACTTCTGAGTAGACACGCAATAGGATGGGGCTTTCAGGCTGAAATCATAACCTCACTGCCCTGGGAGTAAGTCCCATTGACGAACATGGTGCTTACTTCAGAGTAGACATGCTAGGATGCTCCCAGGCTGCAGTGCCAGCCTCCCCTCCACACTTTCCTTGGAGTAAGCCCCATTGACGATCATGGTGCTTACTTCAGAGTAGACATGCTAGGATGCTCCCAGGCATGCTAGGATCCTAGGATGCTAGGATGCTCCCAGACATGCTAGGATGCTCCCAGGCATGCTAGGATCCCAGCATGCTAGGATGCTTCCAGGTCGCAGTGCCAGCCTCCCTTCCACACTTTCCTTGGAGTAAGCCCCATTGACAATCATGGTGCTTATTTCAGAATAGACCTGCTCTGAGGCTGCAGTCCTCAGATGGGGTTCTGAGATGATGATGATGATGATGATGATGATGATGAGTCCTCTGCAGATGGGGCTATGAGGCTGCAGTCCTCTCCACACTGGCCTGGGAGTAAGTCCCACTGACTATACTGGGGTTTACTTCTGAGTAGACCTGAATAGGATGGGGCTGTGAGGCTGCAGTCCTCTCCACACTCAGCCTCCCTGGCCAGCCGGGAGAGGCTGACGCTGATGCTTCTCAGCCTCCTGGGCTGGGAGACTGGGAGGGCTCAGAACCGGTCCTCATGATCCCCCCCCCTGCTGCTGCCAGCTCTCCAGCGGCAGGGGATTTGGAAGAACAGGTCCCCGAGAACAGGAGCAATCCCCCTTGTGCCCACCATTGGTCCCCACCAAGTTGGACACACTCTCTCTCTCTCTCTCTCTCTCTCTCTCTGTGTATGTGTGTGTGTGTGTGTGTGTGTGTGTGTGCGTGCGTGCGTGCGTGTGTGTGTGTGTGTGTGTGTGTATGTGTCTCACCCCAAAGATGGCCAGACCAGATCATGAAAGTATGTGCTCTCGGGATGGGTAATATGGCATCTTGACCCCCCTTTTTCCTACTCTCCTACTTTCTTTTTATTGTTTGTATTAGATTAGCTAGCTCAGCATAGAACTTGATTGACTGTATTCATTGTTATTTTGTTTAGTCTTGCTGTGATTGTTCTTAATAAAGTTTGCTAAAATATACCTTCTAAAGCTCATCCTTCTACAAAGGTTATCTGTGGTGACGCTGTTTGATGAATAGTCCAGCCCTATCCTTATGAGCAAAGAGAGGCAGTGCCTAATTCCCCTACAAAAATATTGTATGCTGCTCTCTTGGGAACACTTTTTCCTCCCCACCCCAGGAGGCCAGAGTGGCTTTGACTTTTTAGAAAAGCAGCAATCAGGAGAATGGCTGTTGGGTCTATAGCAGGAAGACTTTGCCCTGCCCTGTTCCTCCACCAAGGATATACCCTTTTCTCTATATAGAGATAAAATTGAAAAGTCACTGGCTGACTCACTGACTGACTCATCAACACTCTGCCAAAATCACCAGACCTAGAAGCATGAAATTAGGGGAGGGTGTTCCTTCCATGACAGAGGCACCCACTAAGAACCAGTTTTTGGAAATTCCAACTAGAAGGGGGGTGATAAGGGGCTCAACGCATTTTCCTCCCTGTACTTTACATTGAAGAATCCCTGCCTGATGGAAACTCAGATCCAACCTCTGGACCTAGAAGCATAAAATTTGGGGAGCCTATTCTTTCCATGATGGAAGCACCCACCAAGATCCAATTTCTGGAAATTTAACCCTAAGTGGCTGAAAGGGGTACAATACGTTTTCTTGTATTTCTTACGTGGTGCCCCGTTGTACTCAGCGCCTGGTGTCCCTTGCCTGGTGTCCAGTGGTGCCATTGGTGTGTGCTTTCCACTAGGAGACAGTGCCCAGTGGTGCCTTCAGGGATGAGTGGTCGCTAGTACAGATGGCCAGAGCCCATGGCCAAATGGTGCCCAGAGGTGCATGCTTTTGTATCTGCTGCGCACTGGTGTGTGGTGGTGCCTGCTGGTGCCAAGTGGTGCCCACTGCCAGATAGTGTCTGCTGATACCGAGGAGTGCCTCGTGCAAAGTAGGTGTACTCAGTGGTGCCTGCTGCCCACTAGGAGGTGCCTATAGGGATGAGTGGTCACTAGTAAAGATGGCCAGTGCCCACGGCCAATTGGTGCCCAGAGGTGCATGCTGCTCACTTGTGTCTGCGGCCCACTGGTGTGTGGTAGCACCAGCTGGTGCCCAGTGGTGCCCACTGCCAGATGGTGCCTGCTTCTGCTGGTGCTCAGGAGTGCCTGGAATCTGGTGGTGACTGGTGGTGGCCGTTGCCACCCACTGGTGCCCATTACCTACTGATGTCCATTGCTTGTTGGTGCCTACTGGTTCCTGCTGCCCAGTGCCACCCAATGGTGCCTGGTAGGGATGCACAGTGCTCTGTAGGGATGCCTGCTGGTGCCTGATGTTGTCTGCCACTGCCCCCTGGTACCCTATGGTGCCGGTCCCTGTCATTTTCCAGTGGTGCCAATGCCTGCTGGTGCCTGCCACCTGGTGTCACAGCCTAGTGTCCAGCAGTGCCAGCCATTCCCAGAACACACAAATATTCTTGAAATTTTACTTCTGCAATGGTGGCTCCATTCCACTAGTCCCCTGATAAAGTTCCAGATAAGGGTGTTGGAACATATTTTATTTCATGTACATTGTTTTAGCCATAAGAATGTATAATGAAAGCTACAGTGATAGGTTCATACCAGCCGGTAACTTGCTGGAAGCAGGAAAAATGCTCAATCTCTACTGCGCAATTGAAAATACAATTTGTGATATGTTTTCCTTATTGACCAGATGAAAGAGGATGAAGCAGGGAACCAATTGATCCCTCCCAGAACTTCCCATGATCCAAACTGATTGTCATTCCAAAACATTTTCTAGTTTCTCCACATTGTTCATTTACTTTGAAGGGTTTGCTTTTTCATCACCAACCCAGGAGGCCGGAGTGGCTTTGACTTTTTAGAAAAGCAGCAACAGGAGAATGGCGACTTCCACTTGGGTCTACAGCAGGAAGACTGTCCTGTTCCACCACCAAGGATATACCCTCTTCCAGAGGGGCAAAAGAGGTTATTGGGCAAACTTACTACTGCATGTTAAACAGGTCAGAAGAACAATTAAGATTCTTGGGGTTCCCTGGAAAGAGCCTCAAAAATACATGTTAATAAGGTTTCACTTGACACTCTTTTTCGCATTCCATTCTCGTGTTAAACCTATTGGGATCACAGCCATTATCAGGAAGCAGTTGACAGCGCTGATACCTCATATCATAAGCAAAGTTAATTTCGTTGATAATGGGACAGCCTACGCGAATTGGAGCTGTGCATTTCTCGGGCAGCGCCATATCTGAAAACAAGAGAGAAGAAAACAGGTTCATCATAAACCTTCTACTGTCACGTTTGGAGAGCCTAGTAGCATTTGCAGTGCAATGCAATGGTGGCCCATGGGGAGAACACACTTGTTTTCTAAATAGCAGCTGATTGGTGGGTTTTGACCCAATTTTTCTGGGTCATGAAACTTGGGGAGCCTCTCAAGGAGACATCCAGCAACTTAGATTCCCATGTTGGATACAGCAGAAGCCTTTTGACATCACTGCATCACAGTGTGGGAATATTGATAGGATTTTGGTAAAGAGGCCCATCCTTGCATCGCTGCCAGCTGCATTTCTGTGTGAAGTGGAATCTGAGAGACCTCTCAGATGTTCTCAGATGGGCACAGAGGGAAGCAATCTATAGTTTCTACACTGTTCTCTCCGCCCCCCCAAAAAAGATTGAGCAAATTATGAATGGAATTTGCACACTCTCTCCTGGATGCGATCAGATTCTTTTGTCGAAGTTACTGTATTTACTCAAATCTAATGCGCCATTGAATCTAATGAGCACATGATACTTACAGTCAAAACACAGCATTTACTCAAATCTAATTAACCATCAAATCTAATGCACACCCTGATTTTGGTGACTGAATTCGGCTGAAAAGCGTGAGCATTGTATTTGAGTAAATACAGTATTTTCATTGCCTCAACCGCCTCCATATATGAAGGGCTCACAGTTGTTCTTATTGACATCATAGTAATAGCATCGAAAGGAAGCTTTGCATCTTCCCACCTTTCTCGGAAGTGCGCATCTTTCAAGCAGAGCCTCTGCAGGGGAAGATCACATACTAGCCTACTCTGCGCATAAAACTCCCTGACTGAAACTCAGAAAAGTGATATTTTGAGGTACTGCAACACTAACCCTTGAGTTCCTTTCAACTGGCATTTGAACAACCTTCCCAGTGGTTGTTTTGGGCTGTGGAGCAGCAGGTGGAGCTCAGATCCTACACATTTGCCAGATCCAAGCCTTATCTCAGGCAGCATCTGCTGCTCCTGTCTGCTCAGACATCTGTGCAGCTGGCCCAAGTCTGAGTAGATCCATTGGCACTGCTGCAGCCCTACCGTGGGGAAGGGACAATCCTCTCCTTCCCAGCAGTACCACAGCAGCAGTCCAGATCTTTTCACTGGATTCAGTGCTGGTGAAGACAGTCTGCCTGGTCCAGCACAAGTGAGGATTGTGCTGTCAGAGCGCTGTGGACAATCCCGATTCTGGGGGATTTTGTTCACATCCTGGCAAATGGGACAGAGCGTCTTGCTCCAGTTTGGTGGAAGAGAATTATGGCAACCCTACCCTATGGCAACCCAACCCTAACCTTCTCAAAGCTAGCTGAGAACCTTTACTAGTTCCTACACCGCCCACAGTCCAGTGGTGGGTTTCAGGGGGTTCTCACATGTTCTATACAACCCTCTGCTAATGAGTGCCTGGTTCTGAGAACCGGTAACCAATGGGACACAGAACCTGCTGTTAATTTAGGTTATTAGGACAATGAACCTGATGTTAATTTATTTGAATCCCACCACTGCGCCCACCCCTTCCATTATCCAGATGATGCCCAGAGAGAGAAAGGGTTGCAGGAGGACTACAGAGTCTAGCATGGAACTTCTACCTGCATCCTGAATAGAAACCCCCAGAAAGTCAAACCAGTTCGCCAGGATGCCCAGCACCAATACAAAGAAGACCATCTGATTGCACTTCATGATGGCTGCCCAGTATGACAGCCCCCTGCTCATCGCAGTTGCTTTATGTTGTGGGTCATAAGGAAGTGAAGGGGGCAATTAGGCACCAAATGTAATTCTCAAGTACACGCTGGGGAGACCGCGTTGCATTTATGAATATTTTGATTACTATTCCATGTCAGGAAGTACCCAACTGAGCGAAAAGGAGCAGTATACCTAACCAGGCTGAAAAAGGAAATAAAATGGTACAGAATCTGAGATATGGTGGGGAAGAAGTGATGGCTCATTAGCCATAATTGTGAATATATCCCTAACCGAACCGCCCAAGCCGGTAATGTAATGAAATTCAAAAGCTGTGTCCCAGAACCATTACTAGATGTGCTGTTACCACCTGATCAGTAGAACACCTTGCTGTTTTCATTCCTCTCTGGGACATGGGGAGTAGCCTTCGTCCTTAACATTGGATCAGGGTGACCATAGATCATAACCCCAAAAATGAGGACAAGTTCCTCCAAAATGTAGGACACCCAAGAAAAATGAATGTAGGCGAAGAAAAATGAAAAAAGATAAATGCTAAAAGCACTCATATACAGTGGCGCCTCACGTAAAGAATGCCTCACGTAAAGTGCGTTTCACATTAGAAACAAAAATTTCTCTAGGATTCTGCTTCACGTAAAGAACACATTCATTGGCAGTTGGGGCAGACGCGCTGGCCGGCAGCCTGTTTAAAAAGCGTCAGGGCTGCCTAGCGCACCTGCCCATGGTGAAAGCAACACTTCCATGCTGTTCCTCCTGTGGCCGGAGGGAGAGAAGAGCAGTGAAGAAGAGGGAAGCTGCTCAGGGTAGCCAGAAGGGAGCAGGGGAGAGAGAGGCTGAGGATGGAGAGAAGGAGAAAGTGGGGAGACACTTTGAAAGTGTCTTGGATTGCAGCCTCCTAACCATGCCTACCCAGAAGTATGCCCCATTGTGTTAAATGGGTCTTACTCCCAGGAAAGTGTCTTTAGGACTGCAGCCTAAGTAGATTTCATAAGATCATGCACACTGAATGCATGTTTTGAATTCAGTCCCAGTGTTCTTTCATCATTTTTACCTGCAGTTAATATTTTTATATGAATTTTTTTGCGGGAGTGGGGTGGGGTGGAACCAATCGTCTGAGTTTCCATTATTTCCTATGGGAAAATCCGCTTCACGTAAAGAATGTTTCACGTAAAGAACATGCCTCTGGAACAAATTAAATTTGTAGGCATCAGTAGGTAATGGGCACCAGTGGGTGGCAATTGTCACCACCAGTCACCACCATATACCAGGCACTCCTGGGCACCGGCAGGCAGCATCTGGCAGTGAGAAATTAGAAAAGTAGTGCTGGAGTGTAAAGGGACAGTGATTGTGTCCACTGCTAAATATATAGAGGAGCCCCTTTTGAAATAGTGTCTTTCTGTCCATTTAACAAGAATACTGAAAAAGAGAGATGAATCGAGTTGTAGCCCTGCCTGCCTAGTTGTCATATTTTGTATGCTCTAGAACAGCGTTTCTCAAAGTGGGGGACCCCTTTGGGGGTCGCCAAGAGCTTTCCTGGGGGTCGCCTAAAGAACCCTGGTGCAGGAGGCCAGGCCAGGCTTGCCAGATCTCTGGCTGTAGCTGCGCGCGCACTGGGGCTGACTGACAGCCTCAGGGCCCAATCCTACGCATGCCTACTCTGAAATAAATCCCATTATATTCATGGGGGCCTTTACTCCCATGTAAATGTGGATAGGATTGCAGCCTCAGGGCCCAATCCTATGCATGCCAACTCTGAAATAAATCCCATTGTGTCCAATGTGTGCATAGAACACATTTCATTTGTAACAATGAAAATACATCCTGCATAGCAGATATTTACATTACGATTCATAACATTAGCAAAATTACAGTTATAAAGTAGCAAGGAAAATAATTTTATGTTTGGGGGTCCCCACAACATGAGGAACTTATAAAGGGGTCACGGCATTAGGAAGACTGAGAACCACTGCTCTAGAATTAGTTTGTTTCTTTCCCAGCACATAGATTGAGCTTCCTGAATTTTTTTCTCCAAGCCTCATGCATGGAGGATGCACCAACCAGGGGGGGGGGGGGGGCTGAAGCAGAGCCAGGTGCACCTTTGGGTGCAATGCAAAGGGAGACACCTTTCTGCACCCCTGAATTCCTGCTGCCACCCACAGCTGGTCAGACTTAGCCAGGGGCAGAAAAATCAGGCTCAGGAAGCACTTTCCTGGGAGTCATCCCACTGAATGGAATGCAGATGCTTCTGAGTAGGGATGCATGAGATCTGGCTTGTGCAAGTCATGGGCATGTGCAGATGCACTGCCGGTAGACAGAGCTGTTCCCATGCAGCTCAGTAAGCTTTTATAGTCACAACAACCCTGCGGGGTAGGTCAGGCTTAGAATGAGTGGCTCAAGGTCGCCAGGGAAGCAAGTAGGCTTGTAAACCTTGATCTTCCAGGCCTCATTCCTGCTCCCTAACCGTAAAGAGCACAATCCTAACATGTCTGCTTAGATGTAAGCTCCATTGTGTTCAATACGTCTTACTCCAGGAAAGTGTCTTTCGGAATGTCTTTTTGGGAGGGTGTTTCTTCCGTGACCGTGGGGAGCACTAAGAACCGGTTTTTGGAAATTTCAGCTGGAAGGGGGTGAAAAGGGGCGCAACACGTTTTCATCCCTATACTTTGCATTGAAGAATTGATGACTTATCAACATTCCACCCCAACCCCCAGACCGAGAAGCATGGAATTCTGGGAGGGATCCTTCTGTCACCTGAACACCCACCAAGAACCATGTGGAGAAATTTAACCCTTCAGGGGCTGAAAAGGGGTGCAATATGTTTCTGTCCTGTACTTAACATGGGAGACTGACTGTGATGTTGATTGGGACGCATACCAGCGTTTCAACATGGAGCCGATGGGGGTGCACATGGGGGAAAGCCTCCGTGTGTGGAACAGACCCAACTACCCCCCCTCTTGACATCAAAGACTTTCCAGACACAGTTGAAGTGTGGACCATGAGTGACATGGTGGAATTATGGAAGACAGGGGGAAGGGGAGGACCAAAACAGAGGGGTATCACTGTGGGACCTTCCACAAGATGGTACGCTCGAGGGGGTGTTCCCTCGCTGACGGGAATCTGGCGGGAAGAAATGGGGGGAGGGGTACAAGATATAAGAGAACCGGAAGGGGAGGAACGCGAGGTTCTTTGGCAGGAGGATTTGCCTTGGAAGGAGCGGAGTACATACCAAGCATTGCGAGAGAACCCAAGGAACCTAACCATAGAAGCCCTAACCCTGGAGGAGCAGGAGCGTCAACTAGGAATTGAACACAACAGTCAGAGACCCCTTCCCGGATCAAAGCCTAAGGAGGCGGAGGAGAGAGGAGACGAGGCGGCAAAGGCGGGACGCACCTGAAAAGAGAACCAGAAGTGAGCAGGTTATGACTGTTATGAAAGAAGGACTAAGTTGTCAAAGAGAGAAACACTTAGCTGTTTGTGGTGGGGTTCTGTTGTAGTTGTTGTTATTTGTCATGGAACCTGCAAGAAAGAAAAAGACAGTTAATTGTTGTGAAACCGTAAGCCTGTGCAAAGTAAACGTGTTGAAAACTCATTCACCTGTGTCTGCTATTACGATGTATACCCAGAGGGAAGAAGATGATGAGACTCAGATCTCAATGGTTCTAGAGGATCAGACCCCCGAGGGTGGGGGCACTGGGAGGAGAAGTAGAAGGACCCGTGACACTGACCAACATACAGCCAATTTGGTGTTCAGTGTCTGGTGCACTGGGGGGATTTTGGTCAGAGGAAGAGGTTGCACTGGGGACGATGCTGCGCATGGGAGATGTTGCGCATGGGAGGTTGATGCGCATGGGGAGATGTTGAACATGTGGAGATGATGCGCATGGGGAGCTGATGCACATGGGGAGATGTTGCGCATGGGGATGTTGCGCATGGGGGATGTTGTGCATGGGCAATGTTGCGCATGGGGAATGTTGTGCATGGGGGTCGATGCACATGGGGGTTTGATGCACATGGGAGTTTGATGCCCATGGGTGTTGGATGCCCATGGGGTTTTGATGCGCATGGGTGATGTTGCACATGGGAGTTGATGAGCATGGGGGGTTGATGCGCATGGGGTATGTTGCACATGGGGTTGATGCGCATGGGGAGATGTTGCATATGCGGGAATTATGCACATGGACAAAATTGTGCATGGGGGGATGATGATAATGGGGGTTGATGTGAATGGAGGTTCATGCGCCTGGTGGACTGATGCACATGGGGGATGTTGCATATGGGGGTTGATGGACATTGGGAGATGTTGCGCATGGGGGATGATGTGTCTGGGGGTTGATGTGCGTGGGTGTTCATGCGCATGATGGACTGATGTGCATGGAGGATGTTGTGTCCCCTGGTGTCCCTTGCCTGGTGTCCAGAGGTACCATTGTTGTGTCCTGCCCCGTGGTGCCTACTGCCAACTAGGGGCACTATTCTCAGCCACAGCTGAGAATGCACTTTTAAATTAGCAAACATATTATCATTGCCTTCTCCTGCACAGCTGCCTTTTCACAGAACCTCTCAGAAACCCTGCAACAAACATTAGACCCTCAGCAATTCTAGTGAACCCTCAACAGCCGAAGTAGTAAAAGAGGAAGAATAGAGAAAAAAAGATTGAGTAAATGCTTACTGGAATATACACACGTCCGGAGGCAATGAAATATTGTGTCGAAGTTATTTCCATTGCCTTTACAGCCACCAAATACTATTATCTGACACGTTTTCGTAGTGACATCATAGTAATAGCGCGGAAAGAAAGAATCGCATCTTCCAGCTTCCAGTGGAAGTGTGCATTTTTCCGGCAGAGCCTCTGCAGAGAAGAGGGTCATACATTAAGATATTGAGCACATACAACTCCCAGTCTGAAACTAAGAAAATTAATATTTTGAGGTATTGTGACACAAACCCCTGAGTGCCTTTCAGTCGGCATTTGTACAACCTTTCCTGTGGTCCTTTTGGGGGTATGGAGAAGGAGATGGATCCAAGCCTTGTCTTAGGCAGCCTTCTGACTGATCAAATACCTCTAGAAGTGGTGCAAGTTTGAGTAGACCCATTGGCACTGCTGCAGCCCTACTGCAAGAAAGGGACGTCCTTCTTCTTCCTCACAGTACCACAGCAGCAGTCCCAATACTTGGGCTGGATTCAGCACAGGTGACGACAGCCTGCCGTATATAGCGCAAGTTAGGATTGTGCTGTCAAAGTGCTTTCTTGCACAGCACAATCCTAGGGATTTCTACTCAGAAGCATGTTCCAGTATATTCAGTGGGGCTTACTCCCAGGAAATTGCACAGGAAATTGTAGCCCACTTGTCAAAGCAAAATGATACCTACAGACAGTGCTTTTGTTCTAGAAATAAAGGTGGGGTAATTACCATGAAGATGATTTACTGTATTTGTAATCACAGGTATGTCTTTTTGGGGGAGGTGGAGGTGCCTGTACTCCCCACAGAGGTCCCAGTACTCAATCTGGTGAGTACCCCTCTCAAAAAGATGGAGAATTCTGGTTGAGAGTGTTTTCTAGTCCCAACCCCTCCAACCCCTCCCATTATCCAAATGACGCCCGAAGAGAGGAAGAGTTGCAGATATGATAGAGGACTCCTGCAGAGGACTAGCATGGAACTCCTACCTGCATTCTGAATAGAAATCCCCAGCAATTCAAACCAGTTTCCCAGGAGGCCCAGTATGAGGACCAATAAAATAGTCTGACTGTGCTGCATGATGGCCATTTGTTTTGACTGTCCACTGCCCATTGAAGCTGCTTTATGTTGTGGGTCATAAGGAAGTGAAGCAAAGGGAAGCAAAGGCATTCAGGCAGCAAAGAGAAGAAATTTTATACCGGAAAGATTAGGTTGCATTTAGGAAAACTTCCTTTACTATTCCATGCTAACCCCTTCTAAGTACCCAACTGAGTGAAAAGGGGACAGTACCTAACTATCTGCAGTACCTAACCAAGCTGAAAATGAGGACAAAATGGTGTGGAACACCTCCCTTTAGTCTGAGATATAGGGAAGGAGGGATCAGCGATGGCTCATTGGCCATAGCATGATTGTGGCTTGTGTGTTGTGTAGCTGTGTAACCACAACTCATGCGTCTTTCCATTCCCTTGGTGATGTAGGACGGTAATTCTGTGTCTGTCCACTCTCCTAACCATCTCGGAGCAGTGGCACAGAAGTGTCTTATGGCACTTTTGTGACACCCCCAGATCAGCACAGGACTTATTTGGGGCTTAGTATGGCTTGACTGGAGGTTGGAAATGCAGGCTTAGTGATTTAACTGTCCTGGTTCCTCATTCTCATTTGGCAATCTCCAAATTCATTGGACAAGACACAAGAGCCCATGCACACACTTCACATCAAAAGCCATCTTCACGAAATAATCCTTAAAGACAAATTAATCCTTAAACCAAACTAGGCCAGCACAACGCACTCATACCCCCGTTCCCAGGGTGGTGTGTGGAGGCCATGCAAGTCTGTGCAGGGGGTTAACCGCCCCCAGGAGTGGCACAGAAGTGCCCTATGGCAATTTTGTTACATGCCTGGGCCATCACAGGACTTGTGACACGTAATCAGTGCTTAGGATTGCATTGTTGATCATAATCATTCAGCACATTTTGTGGCCAGGTGAGGATTTGAATCTCCCAGTCCTGTCCAAGCCTAAACTGCCTGGAATGTCAGGACTCCTGTAGTGCCAGAATGGCTGCCACGGTATCCTGTGTGCTGTGGGCTACCACTTGTGCTGCAGGCTCTCTTTCTATCGGCTTCCCATCTCCTTTTGCAAATTAAGGGAATGTGTTGCAGAGGAGCAAAGATGATGAAAGGTCTTGGATCATCCCTGGAAATATGTGTGGCTCAGAGTTTAACCCATTAAAGATAAAGTTTTCAGTACAGGCTGTCAGCATTGGGGATGATCACAGGTATTGTTTTGAAGTAGTACTGCTGAAAACACACTGATACATTCTATTGGAAGATTTCTTAAACCAGGGGTGTCAAACTCATTTCATACAGAGGGCCGCAATAGCATTAATGGTGTCTCCCAAAGGCCACAATCCAATTTTTTGCATGTCTTCTCAGAAGAGCCCTCCTTCCTCCTGGGCTATTTCTCCAGCTCAAAATCAAGTGCGCTGCCGCCACTACTGAGTTGCTTCTGGGGGTGGGGAGATCACTTGAGGACCACAGGTGTGTCACTTGCAGCCCTCGGGCGGCCAGTTTGACATGCCTGTCTTAAACTGAATCATATAATTGGTTCATCTAAGTCGCTATTGTCAACGCAACTGGAAGTACTCCTGGAATTTTTCTCTGCACACTCTTGAGAGCTTGGGGATTTGAACCAAATGCCTTCTGTATGCAACAAGGTGCTTTATCCATGACTTGCTGGAAACTTCTGATATTGTAATTTTATACATTCCTAATCACTGATACATTCAGGTTTAAAAAAAATAGAGCAGAACCAAAGAGGAAAAAGAAGGTGGATCCAAAGAGGGAAATAGCCTAAAGACGGGATGAGGTAGAGGGTTAAACGGATGGAAAAAGCTACCCCCCCCCCCCACACACACACACAATGAATTGATTCTCATTGAAGACTATATAATCACAGTTCAGATTCATGGATGAATCAAGGTAATGGCAGGGAGACATACAGCTACTGTGAAGTTGTGCAGTTACCAAACCAGATGTATCAGTCATTCACTGACCTGAATTTCTCTGAACTCTAGACTTAATTTTGCATAGGTATGTACTATATAGGATTGCACTATTAGCCACTCATTGCACACATTTGCCATCAACTCAGCAGTAATGTTTGCCATCCCTAAGCACACCACTGCTTCTCAGTTTCCACTCCATCACTGCAATAAAGAGAATAAATCTTACCTTACATAATTGTAATATGATAAATGACTATGACTACAGCTGACTTCAAGACACTGGACCCTTTTTTGCTGCTTTATTGACTTCAGTTGTCTGCCTTATTATTAATAAGTGCCTTATTGTTAATATGCCTTATTATTCCTTGCCATTAGTATGCTTGGAAGCAGTATCAGGATTATTGTCCCTATTTTGGGAGATGGGGAAGAATGAGGCTAACTGGGAGCAGCTTGTCTAACAGCACAAAATCCTGACCACATCTACTCAAAAGTAAGCTGCAGTTTGTTCAATGGGTCTTACTCCCAGAAAAGAGCCTTTAGGATTGCCGCCTAAGTCTACCTGATGAGTTCGTGGCAAAGGTAGAATTTGAACCAAGGTAGTCCTGATGTCCAGCTTGTGCCAGTTTTAAGCTCCCAGTTAGGCCCTGAGATAGGGTAAACTATTTAGGCTGCAATCCTAAAGACACCTTCCTGGGAGAAGACCCACTGAACAAAATGCAGCTTACTTTTGAGTAGACATGGTTAGAATTGTGCTCTAAGATTTAAATTCTCAGAAAACATTGCTATAATTTCCTGTTCAACAAAAATTAAATCAATATTTTTACAACTCACAGACACTTAGAAAGTGGTTTTCTAACTACTTCCTTTTCAAATGTTATCTCTGGATCTTATTATTTATTTTTCCTCTCTTATTATTATTATTTTATTGAAAATCAAACATGAATACACAGCAAACAATTTCGTGCTGGTTTTGTTCACATCACCAGTCAGACCCTTCCCAAGAGTCTAGAACTGTGTGATGTAGAGGCGTATAATTCGTGCTGAACCCAGAAGAACGGCTTTCTGCAATTGGCAGAGTGATATTTTGTCAATGCCAATAGTTTTCAGATGCCTGCCAAGGTCTTTCACACTGCACCCAGTGTGCCAATTACCACTGGAACCACCTGCACTGGCTTACACCCGATACGCTGTAATTCAATTCTTAGGTCTTGGTAGTGGGAGATCTTTTCCAGTTGTTTCTCCTCAATTCTGCTGTCACCTGGTATGGCGATGTCAACAACCCACACCTGACTGCTTTCTATGATGGTGATATCTGGAGTATTGTGTTCCAAGACCTTGTCCGTCTATACCCTGAAGTCCCACAGAAGCTTGATCTGCTCATCTACAATCACTTTTTCAGGCTTGTGGTCCCACCATTTTTTGCCACTGGCAGATGATACTCTTGGCATAGATCCCAGTGGATCTTCTGGGCAACAGATTGTGCCTCAGTTTGTAGTCAGTCTGCGCCATCTTCTTGCAGCCGCTTAGAATGTGGTCGATGGTTTCATCCACTTCTTTGCAGAGCCGGCATTTTGGGTCATGGGCTGATTTGTCAATTCTGACCTTGATGGCATTTGTCCTGATTGCCTGTTCTTGGGCAGCCAGTATCAGGCCTTCAGTCTCCTTTTTCAGTGTTCCACTCGTGAGCCACAACCAGGTATTATTATTATTATTATTATTATTATTATTATTATTATTATTATTATTATTATTATTATTATTAAGGGCACACAATCCTAACCTACTTTCCAGCACTTGCATAGTTGTACTAGTGGGGCATGTGGTGCATCCTGCAATGGGGGTGAAGTCATGGAGGGCTTTGCAAAGTAAGGGAAATCCTAAGCAAGTCTACTCAGAAGTCCTATTGTATTCAAATTGTACTGTATTCATTGAGTTCAATATTACTTGCTCCCAAGAAAGTATGGTTAGGATTGCAGCCTTTGCTCCCTTACCTCCAAGTTGCATTACCCTTACCCCAGAACTGGAAAATTACTTAAGATTGCATGCCAACTTAATTAAATTAAATTGGTGCACATTCATCTTACCTTAGCCATGTGACTTTTAGTCCCTGCAGTTTTCGTAGTCTATTTTCCACTGCTTGCAGGATGGCATTTCCCCATAAGTGTAGTAATGATGGAGGAGGTTGAAAACACTCTTGCAGTGCTTCCATTCCGCCCAGTAATCGTCATAGGCTCACGGGGTACAGAAAGCAAGAAGGACGGTGTACTGTAGTTAGTGCAGAGGTTTTCAACCTTTTTCATCTCATGGCACACTGACACAACACTAAAATTGTCAAGGTGCACCATCAGTTTTTTTTTACCATTGACGAGGCACACCATGCTTCTGGTAGGTGTTTCAAATCCCCCAATAACCATATTAATACATAACAATACCATATTAATAAATGGCCTCTTCACAATGTAGGACACCCAAGAAAAATGTAGAACATGACAAAATAAAAACTGAAAACATGTACAGTATATTGCTTTCAGGTGGTTAATTTCAACCATCATGTAACAGTAAATGTAAAACTATTACGTATATAGTGGAACCCTAAACACGTCTACCTAGAAGTAAGTCCCACTGTGTTCAATAGTACTTACTCCAAGGAAAGTGTGGTAAGGATTGCAGCCATAATTTATTACATACTAGCAAAATGTGTACCCACGTTGCGAGAGTAAAATGCCCCATACGCCAATTCCCCCATGGTGCAACATCCCACCATGCACATCAATCCTCCATCCACATCATTCCCCATGTTCATTTCCCCATGCGAATCGGTCCCCCATGTGCATCAACCACACATTCCCATCAACCCCCCATGAGCAACATCCCCACATGCATCAGTCCCCCATGTGCATCCACCCCCATGCACATAATATCCTTTGCGCAACATCCCCCCATGCACAACATCCCCCATGCGCAACATCCCCCAAGCACATCAGTCCCCTCAAACGCATCAGTCCCCCATGCGCATCTCCCCCATGTGCATCAACCCCCCCATGTGCAACAATCCCCCATGTACAACATCTCTCCATGCACATCAACACCCCATGCACATCATCTCCCCATACGCATCCCCCCATGCACAGCATCCTCCCCAGTGCAACCCCTCCTTCCAAACAACATCCCCCCAACTGCACCAGGCACCAAGCACCAAATTGTTTGGATGTTGGTAAGTCTTCCATGGAAAAAACATGTTTCACCCCTTTTCAGCCCCTTAAGAGTTAAATTTCTCCAGATGGGTTTTTGGTGGGTGTTCATGTGACAGAAGGAACTCCCTCCCAGAATTCCATGCTTCTAGGCCTAGGGATTGGGCAGAGCATCCCTCAGTCACTGATTCTCCAATGCAAAGTATAGGGAGGAAAACATGTTGCACCCCTTTTCACCCCTTCCGGTTGGAATTTCTGAAAACCAGTTCTTAGTGCACTCCTCAGTCACGGAAGGAACACCCACCCCAAATTCCATGCTTCTAGGCCTGGCGGTTTTGGCAGGGCGTTGATGAATCAGTCAGTCAGTCAGTGACTTTATCTACATCTACATATACTGTATAGATAATAATTTATGAATCACAGAAAACTACAATATGTGAGATTGACGGCAATCCGAAAGACACTTTCCTGGGAGTAAGACCTATTGAACACAATGGGGCTTACTTCTAAGTAGACATGGTTAGGATTGTGCACTTTATGGTTAGGGAGCTGGAGTGAGGCCTGGAAGATCGAGGTTTACAACACCACTTGCGCCACTCATTCTAAGCATGACCTACCTTGCAGGGTTGTTGTGACTGTAAAAGCTTACTGAGCTGCATGGGAACGGCTCTGTCTACCAGCAGTGCATCTGCACATGCCCATGACTTGCACAAGCCAGATCTCAGGCATGCCTACTCAGAAGCATCTGCATTCAATTCAATGGGATGACTCCCAGGAAAGTGCTTCCTCAGCAGATCTTTCTGCCCCTGGCTCAACATGACCAGCTGTGGGTGGCAGCAGGAATTCAGGGGTGCAGGAAGGTGTCTCCTCTTGCGTTGCACCCAAGGGTGCACCAGGTCCTGCTGCACCAGCCCCCTTGCTCGGTGCATTCCCCATGCATGAGGCTTATCCTATCCTACAGCTGCTGGCTCCCCACCTGGTGGTGCATGCACAGAAGCACTGCAGGCAGCCAGAGCATGGGCAGGGACGGAGCTTGGTGATTCCAGCCAAGCAGCGTCGCCAGGGACTGTGCAGCCCAGTCAAGGGGGTTGTACTCAAAGGGGTGCTGGGCTCGGCCTGCAAACGCCACTTCCAGTTCCCAGTCGCAGCAGCAAAATGGCACCCACCCGCTATCCTGCAGTCGACAGTGCTCCGCAGAGGGAGCAGCAGTGCCATCTCTGACCACTGCGAGTCTAGCGGACCTAGCCTTTGTCTAGGCTTTGTTTCACATGCCAAGCGCCTCGTGTGACACAAAGGTCGATCTGACTGTTTCAAGTGGCCAGGGCCCCACTCTCGGCATGCACAGAGCGGGGCTGCAAATGGGAGCTCCAGCAGGGTCCCTCTGGTGACTTTCGTCTGAGGAGTTTGCCACCGAAGGGCTCCAGCTATCAACACCACCACGGTGGGAGGTGCCTCACCTCACAGCCCGACACCCCCCGCCACCAGCACTCCAGGGCCACCTCCCTCAGAGGGGACAGGTTCGAGTCCAACCTCAGCCCTCCTCCACTTCTATCTGTAGAAGGGGATAGGGGCAGTCAGGAAGATAACAGTCCCCCCACTCCTCCTCACTCCTTCCTCTACCCCCTCCACTCCCCCTCACTCCTCATGACAGGGTTAACTTCCATCTAAGCTATTTCTTCTTGGACTCCAAGAGGGGTCCTGAACAGTGGTGGGCTCCAGCAGGTTCGCACCTACTCTATAGAACCGGTTGTTAACGAGAGATAGGACATATAAAGTTTAAAAATATCCATTTAAAAGTGGCTTCCAGATGGGCAGAGAACCGGTTGTTAATTTATTTTGAGCCCATCACTGGTCCTGAACTGTCAGTAACAGCAGAAGCTGAGAAGTTTGAGGGTGCAATCCTAACCGATTTACAGTGCGATCTTTGCTTTCGCTTTGACAGGCAGGCTGCTGTGGCTGAGCTGTATCCAGCGCAAGATATAGAAGCTGCTGCTGCTCTACCCTGGGGAAGGCAAGCGTCTCCCTTACCCCAATGTAAGGCTACAGCAGTCTGTATGGAACTCCTCGGATTTAGTCCACTTCTGGAGGTGGCCTAAGTCCAAGGAGACAGGAGTGGCAGTGCACTGCTCCTGCCTGCCCTGCGGACAAGGTCAGGATCTGACATATGATGGAACCTGTCCCTGGCCCCCTACTCCCCTTCCAGCTCCTCCTCTCTTTTGTGTCTTTCCGACATGCTTGTTGTCCTATGTGATGTTATGGTGAGTGATCCCAAGTTGTACTCTAAGGTAGAACCTCAAAACAACACCTAGTTCCCAGACAGGTGGGGAACAGCAACAGTTCCCATGACGGAGCTGTCAAGCTCTGAGATCTTGGAGAAAAGTTCAGGAGGCTCAAACGATGTGCTGGGAAAGAAACAAATTTATTCTAGAGCAGTGTTTCTCAAAGTGGGGGTCGGGACCCCTTTGTGGGTCGCCTAGAGCTTTCCTGGGGGTCGCCTAAAGGCCCCTGGTGCAGGGGGCCAGGTCAGGCTTGCCAGACCTCTGGCTGTAGCTGCACATGCACTGGGGCTGACTGACAGCCTACTGACAGTATGCATGCCTACTCTGAAATAAATCCCATTATAGTCAGGTGGGCATTTAGTCCCATGTAAATGTGGATAGGATTGCAGCCTCAGGGCCCAATCCTATGCATGCCTACTCTGAAATAAATCCCATTGTGTTCAATGTGTGCATAGAACACACATTTCATTTGTAACAATGAAAATACATCCTGCATATCCAATATTTACATTACAATTCATAACAGCAGCAAAATTAGTTATAAAGTAACAACGAAAATAATTTTATGTTTGGGGGTCCCCACAACATGAGGAACTTATAAAGGGGTCATGGCGTTAGGAAGATTGAGAACCACCGTTCTAGAGCATACAAGATATGTCAGCTAGGCAGGCAGGGCTACAACTAGATTAATCTCTCTTTTTCAATATTCTTGTTAAAAGGACAGAAAGGCACTATTTCAAGAGGGGCTCCTCTATATATTCAGCAGTGGACAGATTCACTGTCCCTTTTCACTCCAGCACTACTTTGCTAATGCTAGTTTTCAGGTGTTTCTTCTAAATCTTTTTTGATGATGATGATGATGATGATGATGATGATGATAAGATGCAAGACTTATGAATAGAAGGTCAATATTTTGGCCAGTTGCATTACAGCCCTAGGAGAGTTGCTGAGAAGCATGAAGGCTCAGTTATTAATTTCCCCATTAATAATAGAAGCAACTAATGATCTTGGAAATGATGTTTGCAGAGGCTTATTTCAGAGATCTGAAGGAAGAAAAGAAACACAGTTTTAAAATAAAAATGACTAAATACATTTTGGGGCAAAAACTATTCCTCAAATACAGTATATGAACACCAGAGATGACGAGATGTGTTTTTGGATATGGGAGCTGGAACCCATTTATTTCATGTACAATGTTTTAGCCCTAAGAATGTGAAATGAAAGCTACAATGACAGATTCACACCAGTCCATAACTTGTCCTCTTCAGTCATTGATATGGATGAAATTGAAGATTACGTTATTAATATTTCCTTGATTAATATTTCTTTTATTAATATTTCTGTGGCCATACTAGCCATGTGAACCAGAGAGGTGACTAGGCCTCTGATTTAAGAATTAGTCCTCCTTCAACTCTCATGAGGTCCAGATCTAATCTTCCACATCCTTGGGAAACTTCTCCTTTGGATACAAATTTACTATACAAATTTACTCCTTTACTATGAAGAGTTTGCTTTTGTTACGAGAAATGCTCTTTTACTACATTTGTCATTAATTTTATCCTGTTACACAGAAGGTTTCATCATTACAAATTAATCTCAGCAGGAATATGTTTTTCCCATAAGCATCAGTTTTACAGGTCAAGCTGAAAGCTTATCAAGGCCTGACCCTTACTGTATCCCCTGACTATGTTAATCTGGACTGGGTAGCCCATTGCCATGCTAGTTGCTCAGACACGTGATCAATGCTCCTTTCAGATCCTATAGTTTGGTTCCTGTCTAGATAGCTCAGGAAATATTCAAAAGGATTAACCAAAAAACAAACAGTCAGTAGACAACGGACAAAATATGGATAAAAAGTTACAGTAACTTTTGGCTCAGTAAGAGTGTGCAGTGGTCCCCACCAAGGAGGAGACTCTCTCTCTCTCTCTCTCTCTCTCTCTCTGTGTGTGTGTGTGTGTGTGTGTGTGTGTGTGTGTGGGTGGGTGTCTCACCCCAAAGATGGCCAGACCACATCATGAAAGGATGTACTTTCGGGATGGGTAATATGGCATCTTGGTTACCCCTTTTTCCTACTCTCCTACTCTCTTCTTATTGTTTGTAATGGGTTAGCTAACTACGCATTGAACTTAATTGACTGTATTTCATTGTTATTTTGTTTAGTCTTGCTGTGATTGTTCTTAATAAAGTTTGCTAAAATATACCTTTCCAAAGCTCATCCGTCTACAAAGGTTATCTGTGGTGACGCTGTTTGATGAATAGTCCAGCCTTAGATCCTTCTGAGCAAAGAGAGGCAGTGCCTAATTCCCCTACAAAAGTACTGTATGCTGCTCTCTTGGGAACACTTTTTCCTCCCCACCCCAGGAGGCCAGAGTGGCTTTGACCTTTTAGAAAAGCAGCAACCAGGAGAATGGCTGTTGGGTCTATAGCAGGAAGACTTTGCCCTGCCCTGTTCCTCCACCAAGGATATACCCTCTTCCACATGGGCAAAAGAGGTGATCGTTGGGAAAATTCACTAGTGCACGTAAAACAGGTCAGAAGAACAATTAAGAGTCTTGAGGTTCCCTGGAAGGAGCCTCAAAAAAGCATGTTTCTTACCTGGGCGTGCACACTCTTCAAAGCATGCTGTGTAAGTTGGAAATAGGTTGGCATTACCTCCACAGCCATGATAACCAACAGATCTACATTCCTTCAATATAAAATTATAAGCATACATAACTTCCGGTTGTCCGCTACTGCATATATATCCTGGGTTAGTAACATATTTGCATTTTTCGGGCAAAGTATCTGAAAGCAAAAGAGAGAAGAAAACAGGTTCATCATAAACCTTCTAATGTCACATTCAGAGAGCCTAGCAGGACGTGCATTTCAGTGCAGTGCTTTGCAACCATGCAATGGTGGCCCATGGGGAGAACACACTTGTTGTCTACATAGCAGCTGAGAAGGCCCAGAAAGAGAATTGGCATAGGGCCTTGTGCAGTTGATGCAAAACCTGGAGACAGAGATGAAGAGTTGGTGGCAGGATGGTATGGTTAGGACGAAGATCTTCCTCCTGGCAAGAGTCACCCAGCAGAGTTAATCAGGGGACCATATGAGTTGGTTGCAGATGAAAGCAACTTACTGAATTGTCCACTGTTGAGGATACCCTTCTTTCAGTTATCAAACATAATATCATTGCCTTCTGCCTTCACAGTGGCAATCACACGAATCTATCTATTCGATATGCCCTATATACTTGAGTATAAGCCTAGTTTCTCTGGTGGTACATCCACGGTGGGGTCAGTCCTCTAGTTTGAGTTCTAGACACTTTACGTTGGGGGTATACCCTAGAATTTCGCCAGCTCCACAGGGACAGGTTCATACGTGTGCACCGCCCCCCAAGTCTAGAGAAACACCTATGAACCTGTCCTGGGGTTCACGTATGAATCTGTCCCTGGGGAGCTGGTGAAATTCTAGGGTATACCCCCGACGTACAGTGTCTAGAACCCAAACTAGAGGACTGACCCCACCATGGATATACCACCGGGAAGGGGGCTAACACAGGTAAGACCAAGTCTCCCCATTTTCAGCACATTTTTTAATGCTGAAAAAGCCCCTCTCGGCTTATACTCCGGTCTGCTTATACTTGTCATAAGATGGGCAAAGAAGTGGATTTCTGCACAAGCAGTTCAGCTTAGGTCACCATTTTTAAAAAGCAGGAAAGGCTGCTTTGCTTCCTTCTGAAAAAAAACAAGAAGAAAACAAAACAAAACAAGTCAGCAGATGGATCCCTCTCCTCCCTGCATGTAGGAGCTTGATGGCTCACCACATTGGCTGTTTTCTCCTCCCACCCTAGGCTTATACTCGACTCAATAAGTTTCCCAGTTTTTTGTGGTAAAATTAGGTGCCTCGGCTTCTACTTGGGTCAGCTTATACTCGAGTATGTACGGTATATACTAGCGAAATGTACCCATGTTGCGGGAGTAAAATACCCGTCTACCATCCCCCCATTGCACAACACCCTCATTGTGCAACACCCCATTGTGCATCATCCCCCATGCGCAACACCCCCATGCACATCATCCTCCCATACACATCACCCCATGCACATCAGTCAGTCAGTGACTTTTCAATTTTATCTCTACATATCTTGATAGAGATAAAATTGAAAAGTCACTGGCTGACTCACTGACTGACTCATCAACACCCAGCCAAGACCACCAGAAGCATGAAATTTCATAGAAGCATGAAATTAGGGGAGGGTGTACCTTCCATGACAGAGGCACCCATTAAGAACCAGTTTTCAACTAGAAATTCCAAATAGAAGGGGGTGAAAAGGGGCTCAACGCATTTTCCTCCCTATACTTTACATGGAAGAATCCCTGACTGACCAACGCTCAGCCCCAAACCCTGGACCTAGAAGCATGAAATCTGAGGAGCCTATTCTTTCCATGAGGGAAGCACCCACCAAGATCCAATTTCTGGAAATTTAAACCTAAGTGGCTAAAAGGGGTACAATACGTTTTCTTGTATTTCTTACACAGTGCCCAGTTGTACTCAGCGCCTGGTGTCCCTTGCCTGGTGTCCAGTGGTGCCATTGGTGTGTGCTGCCCAGTGGTGCCTGGTGCCAAGTAGGGGCACCAAGTAGTTCCTGCTGCCCACTAGAAGGCAGTGCCCAGTGGTAACTGTAGGGATGAGTGGTCACTAGTACAGATGGCCAGTGCCCATGGCCAATTGGTGCCCAGAAGTGCATGCTGCTCACTTGTGTCTTCTGCCCACCGGTGTGTGGTGATGCCTGCTTGTGCCCAGTGGTGCTCACTGCCAGATCATGCCTACTGGTACCAAGGAGTGCCTGGAATCTGGTGGTGACTGGTGGTGACCATTGCCATCCACTGGTGCTCATTATCTACTGATGTCCAATGTTTGTTGGTGCCCACTAGTCCCTTTTGCCCAATGCCGCCCAATGGTGTCTGGTAGGGATGCAGAGTGCTCCATAGGGATGTCTGCTGGTGCCTGATGTTGCTTGCCACTGCCCCTAGTATCCTCTGGTTCTGGTCCCTGTCATTGTCCAGCGGTGCCAATGCCTGCAGGTGCCTGCCACCTGGTGTCACAGCCTAATGTCCACGAGTGCCAGCCATTCCTGGAACACACAAATATTCTTGAAATTTGACTTCTGCAATGGCGGATTCATTCCACTAGTCCCCTGAGAAAATTCATGATATGGGAGTTGGAACATATTTTATTTCATTTACATTGTTTTAGCCATAAGAACGTATAATGAAAGCTACAATGACAGGTTCACAAAAGGCCGTAATTTGCTGGAAGCAGGAAAAATGCTCAATCTCTACTGCGCAATTGAAAATACAATTTGTGATATGTTTTCCTTATTGACCAGATGGAAGAAGATGAAGCAGGGAACCTATTGATCCCTCCCAAAACTTCCCATGGTCCAAACTGATTGTCATTCCAAAACATTTTCTAGTTTCTCCACATTGTTCATTTACTTTGAAGGGTTTGCCTTTTCCTCCCCAACCCAGGAGGCCAGAGTGGCTTTGACTTTTAAGAAAAGCAGCAACAGGAGAACGTTGCTACTTTCACTTGGGTTTTTAGCAGGAAGACTGTCCTGTTCCACCACCAAGGATATACCCATTTCCACGGGGGCAAAAGAGGTTATTGGAAAAAGTCAGTAGTGCATGTAAAACAGGTCAGAAGAATAATTAAGATTCTTGGGGTTCCCTGGAAAGAGCCTCAAAAATACATGTTGCTTACCTTTCCCAAAACACATATCTTGGCATTCCGCTGCAGTGCCAAACCTATTGGGATCACAGCTATTATAAGGAATACGTAGACAGACCTGAGAACCTACATCATAACCATAGTTAATTTCTTGGATAAAGGGACAGCCTATGCGAAATGGATATCTGCATTTCATGGGCAGCGCCATATCTGAAAACAAGAGAGAAGAAAACAGGTTCATCATAAACCTTCTAATGTCGCACAGGGAGAGCCTAGTAGCATTTGCAGTGCAATGCAATGGTGGCCCATGGGGAGAACACACTTGTTTACTGAACAGCAGCTGAGAAGGCCAAGAAAGAGATGGGAACGGTGTATTGTGCAGTCCATGCAGAACCTGGAGACAGAGAGGAAGAGTTGGTGGCAAGACGGTATGGTTAGGATGGTTAGGATGGTGATCTTCCTCCTGGCAAGAGACACCCAGCAGAGTTAATCAGGGTGCTGAACTCAAATGGGGGATTTGAGGGATAGAGAGAGGCAACCATGTTCAACAAGGGCAGACTGGTGGGTTTCGACCCAATTTTGCTGGCCATGAAACTTGGGGAGCCTCTCAAGAAGATGTCCAGCAACTGATATTTCCAGGCTGGATACATCAGAAGCCTTTTGACATCACTGCATCAGAGTGTGGGAATTTTGATAGGATTTTGCTGAAGAGACCCCTCCTTGCATCGGTGCATTTCTGTGTGAAGTGGAATTTGAGAGACCTCTCAGATGTTCTTGGATGGGCAGTTTCACATAGAGGGAAGCAATCTATAGTTGACAGTACTGTTCTCCCCCCCCCACCCCCCACCCCCCACCCCACCCCCAAAAAGATTGACCAAACTATGAATGGAATTTGCACACTCTCTCCTGGATGCGATCAGATTCTTTTGTAGAAGTTACTGTATTTACTCAAATCTAATGCACCATTGAATCTAATGAGCACATGATACTTACAGTCAAAACACAGCATTTACTTAAATCTAATTAACCATCAAATCTAATGCGCACCCTGATTTTGGTGACTGAATTCGGCTGAAAAGCGTGAGCATTATATTTGAGTAAATACAGTATTTTCATTGCCTCAACCGCCTCCATATATGAAGGGCTCACAGTTGTTCTTATTGACATCATAGTAATAGCATCGAAAGGAAGCTTTGCATCTTCCCACCTTTCTCGGAAGTGCCCATCTTTCAAGCAGACCCTCTGCAGGGGAAGATCGCATACTAGCCTACTCTGCGCATAAAACTCCCTGACTGAAACTCAGAAAAGTGATATTTTGAGGTACTGCAACACTAACCCTTGAGTTCCTTTCAACTGGCATTTGAACAACCTTCCCAGTGGTCGTTTTGGGATGTGGAGCAGGAGGTGGAGCTCAGATCCTACAGTTATGCTGATCCAAGCCTTATGTCAGGCAGCGTCTGCTGCTCCTGTCTGCTCAGACATCTGTGCAGGTGGCCCAAGTCTGAGTAGATCCATTGGCACTGCTGCAGCCCTACTGTGGGGAAGGCACAATCCTCTCCTTCCCAGCAGTACCACAGCAGCAGTCCAGATCTTTTCACTTGATTCAGGGCAGGTCCAGCATAAGTCAGGGATTCTGTGTCAGAGTGCTGTGGACAATCCCGATTCTGGGGGATTTTGTTCACATCCTGGCAAATGGGACAGAGGGTCTTGCTCCAATTTGGTGGAAGAGAATTATGGCAACCCTACCCTACAGAGAAAGCTACTTGAGAGCCTTTTCTAGTTCCCACACTGTCCACCCAGAGGTGGGCTTCAGGGGGTTCTCTATAGAATCCTTTGCTAATGAGTGCCTGGTTCTGAGAACTGGTTACTAATGGGACATAGAACCTGTTGTTAATTTAGGTTATTAGGACATAGAACCTGTTGTTAATTTATTTGAATCCCACCACTGCGCCCACCCCTTCCTTTATCCAAATGATGCCCAGAGAGAGGAAGAGTTGCATGCAGAGGCTAGCATGGAACTTCTACCTGCATCCTGAATAGAAACCCCCAGGAAGTCAAACCAGTTCGCCAGGATGCCCAGCACCAATACAAAGAAGACCATCTGAATGCGCTGCATGATGGCTGCCCAGTATGACAGCCCCCTGCTCATTGCAGTTGCTTTATGTTGTGGGTCATAAGGAAGTGAAGGGGGCAATTAGGCACCAAACGTAATTCTCAAGTACATGCTGGGAAGATTGTGTTGCATTTATGAATACTTTTATTACTATTCCATGTCAAGAAGTACCCAACTAAGCGAAAACGAGCAGTATACCTAACCAAGCTGAAAAAGGAAATAAAATGGTGCAGAATCTGAGATGGGGGGGGGGGAGAAAGAGATATGGGGGGAAAGTGAACTTTTCAGTTGAAAAGCGGTATATAAATACTGTAGATAGGTAGATAGGAGAGAAGTGATGGCTCATTGGCTATAAATGTGAATATATCCCTATCCTAACTGCCCAAGTCGGTAATGAAATGAAATTCAAAAGCTCTGTCCCAGAACGATCACTAGATGTGCTGTTACCACCTGATCAGTAGAACACCTTGCTGTTTTCATTCCTCTCTGGGACATGGGGAGTAGCCTCCATCCTTTACATTGGAGCAGGGTGAGCATAGGTCATAACCCCAAAAATGAGGACAAATTCCTCCAAAATGTAGGACACCCAAGGAAAAGGTAGGCCATGACAAGATAAATGCTAAAAGCACCCATATAAATGGCTTTCATGTGGTTAATTTCAACTCTATATTGCTTCTTATTAATTTTAAAACTATTATATGGAGTTTATTCCATATAGTTTATGAATTACAAGAAGGCTACATGCTGCTTGCTTGCAAGGATATGGAAGACAAGGGGGATTTTTTCTTCTAGACAAGGCTAAAATCCAGGATATGTGCTGGAAAAAGATAACATATGATCCCTCTGCATTGGAAGTCCTAAGAAGAGGGATTAGGATTGTACCAGCTGCCCTTTGCTCACTTTAAAAAAATTCAGTTAGGGGGTTTTTCCACTCTAATTTCCAGACATGTCCAGCTATTTTTGGCTGGACAGGCAAGAAGAACCATTAAAAGTCTTGAAGTTCCCTGGAAAGAGCCTCAAAAAAGCATGTTTCTTACCTGGGTGTCAACACTCACTAAAGCATTGTCTTGGAGTTGGAAATTTGTTGGGATTACCTCCACAGCCAGAATAAGAAAAACCTCTACAGATCTTGTAAAAAAAATCATAATTATACATAACATCCTGTTCTACATCCATATCCTGGTTCAGGTAAATATTTGCATTTTGGGGGCATATTATCTGAAAGCAAGAGAGAGAAGAAAAAAGTTCCTTATAAACCTTGTAATGCCACATTCAGAGAGCCAAGTAGAATGTGCAGTTCAGTGCAATGCTTTGCAACCATGCAATGGTGGCCCATGGGGAGAACACACTTGCTGTCTAAATAGCAGCTCAGAAGGCACAGAAAGAGAACTGGCATAGGGCCTTGTGCAGTTGATGCAAAACCTGGAGACAGAGAGGAAGAGTTGATGGCAAGATGGTATGGTTAGGACGGAGATCTTCCTCCTGGCAAGAGACACCCAGCAGAGTTCATCAGGGGGCCATATAAGTTGGCTGCAGATGAAAGCTTCTTACTGAATTGTCCACTGTTGAGGATGCCCTTCTTTCAGTTATCAAACATAATATCATTGCCTTCTGCCTTTACAGCAACAATCACACAAATCTATCTATTTGATATATATACTAGCGAAACGTACCCGTGTTGCAGGAGTAAAATACCCCTGTCAACCATTCTCCCATTGCGTAACACCCCCATACACATCATTCTCCATGCGCAACACCCCATGCACCTCAGTCAGTCAGTGACTTTTCAATTTTATCTCTATATATTTATATAGAGAAAAAATTGAAAAGTCACTGGCTGACTCATCAACACCCAGCCAAAACCACCAGACCTAGAAGCGTGAAATTAGGGGAAGGTGTTCCTTCCATGACAGAGGCACCCACTAAGAACCAGTTTTTGGAAATTTCAATTAGAAGAGGGTGAAAAGAGGCTCAATGCATTTTCCTCCCTATACTTTACATTGAAGAATCCCTGACTGACGGACGCTAGAACCCCAAACCTAGAAGCGTGAAATTCGGCGAGGATGTTCCTTCTGTTACATGAACACCCACCAAGAACCTATGTGGAGAAATTTAACCCTTAAGAGGTTGAAAAGGGTGCAAAGTGATTTTGTCCTATACTGAACATGGAAGACTGACCAAAAGCCAATCAATTTGGTGCCCAGTGCCCGGTGCAGTGGAGGGGGATGTTGTTTGGAGGGAGGGGTTGCACTGGAGAGGATGAAGTGCATGGGGGGTTGCACATGGGGGATGTTCAGTGGTGGGCTCCAGCACGTTTCCACCTACTCTATAGAACTGGTTGTTAATGAGAGATAGGACCTATAAAGTTTAAAAATAGCCAATTAAAAGTAGCTGCCAGATGGGCATAGAACCGGTTGTTAAGCATAAGCATAATCTTTATTGGCATCAAACAAACAAACAACAACGAGACAAACAATCACAATAAATAACAAAATGACAGTTAAACAATTGGAATAACTGAGGTCCAAATTATCAATAGCTATGTCTAACTGTGTCTAGCAACCACTTCCAGAAAAAAACAGGCAACCGCATTTAAAGCTTCAATATTTTGTGATGACAGAAGCTGCAAGAGCCTGTCGGAATCGTTCCAACCCTGCATTTCCAATAACAAGGAACTTAAGTGTTTTGTCCTCAGGTCGTAATTATGGCAATAAAAAATCATGTGAGATAAAGTCTCAATACTAGTGCCATTACAACTGCAGAGCCTCTCAGGGTATGGCATGCTATGAAACCTCCCTGTTAGTAAAGCTGAAGGCAACACGTTAAATCTTGCAAGAGCGAAGGCCCTGCGAGTTTGCGGACATAATAAATGGAAAAAATAAAAAGCCGGCTTTCCAAAATTAGAAGGAATAAAGAATTGAAGTGGGGGAACCGGTTGTTAATTTCTTTGACTCCCATCACTGGGGGTGTTGCGTATGGGGGTTGATGTGCATGGGGGACTGTTGCCCATGGGAGATGTTGTGCATGGGGGGACTGATGCACGTTGGGGGACTGATGCGCATGGGAGGACTGATGCGCATGGGGGGTTGATGCACATGGGGACTGTTGCGCATGGGGGTTGTTATCCATGGGGATTTGCGCATGGGGGTTGGTGTACATTTGCCCATGGGGTGGATGCGTATGGGGGGTTGATGCACAGTGGTGGAATGGCATATGGGGGTGTGATGGGGCTCTGCCTGCGTGACGTGGGTGGATGGTGTTGCACCCCCAGGAGTCCCCATCATCAAGGAGTCGTTCCCTCCATTAAAATAATTCCACGGGGACAGGTGTGGTATATTAACAACAACGTTTTTACTTCCATCCATGGTGGAGGTTCCCTTGCTTATCAAGTTTTCAAACACAATCACCAGGTAAGTAAACAAGTTACAGCTTCTCCCAACTGAGGAACAGAGTTCAGCATCTTAGTCCAATAACAGATAAGCAAACTTCCCTTGCTTCAAGTCCACTAGGCCGGTAAGTGTCCAGCGGCCTTCTCCACAGGCAGGGCCTTGATGTTCCACAAGCACTCAAGCACATTCTCCCTCCTTTCCTCCTGCTATTACCAATCTGCCCCCTTTTCCTACCCTTTTCCTCCTTTTAATCCATACCAGGGTCCCTCCCTCTTGGGAGCTTCCACCCTTCAACACCCACCTGCCTTGAGTCGGGCTAGACAGCCTGAGAAAGGTGGGATACAAATTTTTTTTTAAAAAAAAAAAAATAAAATAATAAATAGGAGGGAGTGGAAGATTCCACAGTTCCTCAGTTTCTCTATCCCTGGCTTCTCTCTCCTCTGGTGGAGTCCGAGACACTGGCACCCGGATGGCAGCTCCACAACGGCAATCGGGATCTCCTTCTTCGTAAGATACATGAGATCTTCAGCCAACTCTTCCTCTGGAGTTCCTCTGGATATGCTTTTCGCTAATTTTAAAATAAATGCTGAAAACACTTGTATTGCTTTCCTGTACATAATTTCAACATTAAAGAACTTCTTTATATATTGAACACCTCTTTTCAAGACCTGTTTTTTCTAACAATGACAATAAAAAGGGGCTCAAAGAAGACATGATCTTTCTGCAAAGACCAAAGCACCCCAATTAAACTGTTTCTTTTACTCGCATTTACCTTGATGTGGCCTGTTGTTCCTGCAATTTCGGCTTGGCGCAGTGACGCTGCACCCTTCCTTTTCTTTTTCAGGCCTGCGCTTGCATCTTCCAACTGGAGACCAAGCCAAAAATTGCAGGTGGGAAATTTTAAAAGGTTAAAGTGCAAAAGGCACTGAAGTCTAATAAACTCTGCTTCTCTCCTGGAGAACTTTCCTGTCTTGGTTTTCTTCCTGAGATCAGCTAAGGCTATTTCCTCAACCTTCTGGGTGACATGTAGGATCAAGTACGAGGAGCGGGCCCAAGAGGGGAACAGACAGCAGCAGGCTCTGCAGCTATATCCAGAACCACCTCCGGGGCTGGGAAACCCAACACAGATTTTCTACTCCACCTCAATAGATGGTGCTGATCTAAGTTTTCCCATAGAGATTTCCTGGGTGTTAGAATGTCTATACCCTTACGCTGATGAGTCCTAGTGCTGTTTCCCTGCCCCACAGGATATACTGGTCACAATTTAGGGCTGCTAGAGCCCTGGAGACTAGGAAAGCAGTGGTGTATGGTCCCCGTAGGCTGCCATGGCTGGAGCCATGGACACCACAGTGAGATAGGTTGCCAGTGCGCCTACCGCTCCTGCGACTTGCCCACCTGGGGAAGTCCAGGGAGAGCTTGGGTGTCCTCTGAAGCTGGTCAGGTTCTGCTGCCTGGCCAACTGTGGAGGGTGCATGTGCCCCGACTGTGCCCCAACACACATGCGCTGTCCACAGCCATCTGGGAGCAACAGATTGCCAGTGAGGAGGAATCTCCACAGTGCGCATGCACCTCCATGGTGCATGCACATCATGACTTAATGGAACCACAGGGCTTCAAGACTCTTAATTGTTATTCTTGCCTGTCCAGCCAAAAATGGACGGACATGTCCAGAAATTAGAGTGGAAAAACCCCCTATCTGAACTTTTTTTTAAAATGAGCTAAGGGCAGCTGGTACAGTGCCTCTTCTTATGGCATCCAATGTAGAGTGACTATATGTTTTCTTTTTCCAGGACATGTCCTGAATTTTAGCCCTGTGTCCAGGATATAATCTCCCTTGTCTTCCATCTCCTTGGGAGGAAATAAATTCCATATAATAGTTTTTAAATTAATAATAAGCAATATAGTTAGGGATTATATTCACACTTATGGCCAATGAGTCATCACGTCTCCTTCCCCCCCCCCCATATCTCAGATTCTGCACCATTTTATTTCCTTTTTCAGCTTGGTTAGGTATACTGTTCGTTTTCGCTCAGCTGGATGCTCCTCAGAAGGGCTTGAAATGGAATAGTAATAAAAGTTTTAATTAAATGTGACACCCCCCAAATCTGGAGTAACTACAAGAGTACGTAAGAGACTTTACATGCACCCATAGTTACTGCACCACCTAGTGAAAATTTCATATTGGAATCCAGAGTAAGTTAGGCTTACACCAAAGCAAGAACTCCCCCTAGTTACTCTGGATTTTACCCACAATCTTTCCAGCGTGTACTTGAGAATTACTTTAAACCATCCCGTCTTGCCACCAACTCTTCCTCTCTGTCTCCAGGTTTTGCATCAGCTGCACAATACACAATTCCCATCTCTTTCTAGGCCTTCTCAGCTGCTATTTAGAAAACAAGTGTGTTCTCCCAATGGGCTACCATTGTATTGCACTGCAAATGCTACTAGGCTCTCCCAATGTGACATGAGAAGGTTTATGATGAACTTGTTTCTTCTCTCTTGTTTTCAGATATGTCGCTATCCGAGAAATGCAAATATACTCCTCTCCCAGGCCCTTGCATTTATCATGATATTAACTATTATTATTATTGATATGGCCTGTAGAATTCTTCCTCATAGTGATGGTGGATGTAATCCCAATAGGTTTCATATTCAAACGGAATGCCATAAAGAGTGTAAAGTGAAAGGTAAGGAACATGTATTTTTGAGGCTCTTTCCAAGGAACCCCAAGAATCTTAATTGCTCTTCTGACATGTTTTACATGCACTACTGACTTTTCCCAATAAACTCTTTTGCCCACGTGGAATTGAGGATACCCTTGGTGGTGGAACAGGACAGTCTTCCTGCTATACACCCAAGTAAAAGTAGCAATGTTCTCCTGTTGCTGCTTTTCCAAAAAGTCAAAGCCTCTCTGGCCTCCTGGGTTGGGGAGGAAAAACAAACCCTTCAAAGTAAATAAACAATGTGGAGGGATCAGAAAATGTTTTGGAATGACAACCAGTTTGGACCATGGGAAGGTCTGAGAGGGATTAATAGGTTCCCTGCTTCATCCTCTTTCATCTGGTCAATAAGGAAAATATATCACAAATTGTATTTTCAGTTGTACTGTAGAGATAGAGCTTTTCCTGCTTCCAGTAAGTTATGGGCTGGTGTGAACCTGTCATTGTAGCTTTCATTATACATTCTGACATTCTTATGGCTAAAACAATGTACATGAAATAAATTATGTCCCAACTCCCATATCAGGAATTTTCTCAGAAGATTAATGGAATGAATCCTCCGTTGCAGAAGTAAAATTTCAAGAATATTTGTGTGTTCTGGGAACGGTTGGCACTAGTGGACACTAGGCTGTGACACCAGCTGGCAGGCACCAGCGGGCATTGGCACTGCTGGACAATGACAGGGACCGGCACCATAGGGCACCAGGGGGCAGTGGCAAGCAACATCAGGCACCAGCAGACATCCCTACGGAGCACTGTGCATCCCTACCAGGCACCACTGGGCGGCACTGGGAAGCAGGAACCAGTGGGCATCAACAAGCAGTAGGCATCAGTAGGTAATGGGCACCAGTGGGTGGCAATGGTCACCACCAGTCACCACCAGATACCAGGCGCTCCTGGGCACCAGCAGGCACCATCTGGCAGTGAGAAATTATAAACGTAGTGCTGGAGTGAAAAGGGACAGTGATTCTGTCCACTGCTAAATATGTATAGGAGCCACTCTTGAAATAATGCTTTTCTGTCCTTTTAACATGAAAACTGAAAATGAAAGATTAATCTAGTTATAGCCCTGCCTGCCTAGTTGACATATTTTGTATGCTCTATAATAAATTTGTTTCTTTCCCAGCACATAGACTGAGCTTCCTGAATTTTTTTCTCCAAGCCTCATGCATGGCGGATGCACCGACGGGGGGCGGGGGGGGGGCTGAAGCAGAGCCAGGTGCACCCTTGGGTGCAATGCAAGGGTATGGTAGACAAAAACCAGCTGTCAGAATTTATTAGAATTATTATTAGAATTATTGAGATTATTTGATACCTTTGAAATCATTCTGTGGGCTGCCTATAGTAAAGGACACGCAGCCAAGCACCTTACAGACATTAAACAATGGCTGCAGACACACATTCCCAGACAGAAGCTTCCAATCAACATTCACAGGCTCCCCGGAGAGGAGATGATAACATCACAATGCCCCTTCTCCTTTCCCTGGAGTTTGATGGTTATCAGTGATTAGCCACTTAAGGCTTGTAAAGCTAGCCAAGCTAAGACAGGAAATTCTCTTTGTCTTCACCTGACCCTGTGGCAATAATAAAGAAGCGCTAAGTGGGAAAAGGAATAAGAACAACTAGATGGAAGGAAGGAAAACAATGACTTAGGAATATAAATTGTCAGGCAGGACAAAAAAGGCTTATTTGAAGCCCAAAGATCATAAAATTAAAATAAAGTTTGAATTTCTTCTTTCTTTTTGTATTAACAGAAGCCCAAATGGATCAAGTAAATGTTAAACCCATGTGTGCTTAACTTCGTATGACAGTTGTGATGTTTTCCATTGTAATTGTATCTCCCTAATCTCACCCCTTTGTGTATAACAGGAAACTCTAAAGTAGGATCTCTTGTACACCTGTGAGAATATCTCTGTCACAAAGAAATAATCCCTTTTTGTAAAGAATGTATACGTGACTGAAGGGGTATAAGAAGTGTGTGCGAAATGTACAAGGGATCTCAGTCTTTTTGTAGGACGAATCTTTGTCCGACAGGGATCTGGAGCTCCAATAAAGAAATCTCTTGCTTGCATCAGCGTCTCCTGGGTCCTCTCTGGATTAATCTCCCAATCTTCCTATTACAAGGGGAGACACCTTCCTGCATCCCTGAATTCCTGCTGCCACCCACAGCTGGTCATACTGTGCCAGGGGCAGAAAAGTCAGGCTCAGGAAGCCCTTTCCTGGCAGTCACCCCGTTGCATGAGATCTGGCTTCTGCAAGTCATGGGCATGTGCAGATGCACTGCCGTAAACAGAGCCGTTCCTATGCATCTCACTAAGCTTTTACAGTCACAACAACCCAAGATAGGTCAGTCTTAGAATGAGTGTCTCAAGGTAGCCAGGGAACCAAGTGGGGTTCTAAAGCTCAGTCTTCCAGGCCTCAATCCTGCTCCCTAACTGTAAAGAGCAGAATCCTAACATGTCTGCGTAGAAGTAAGCTCCATTGTGTTCAATACGTCTTACTCTCAGGAAAGTGTCTTTCGGATTGCAGTCTATCTCAGGTATTATCAACCACTGTGCCATGTTGTGCTGCCAGCACACCAGTATGGGTGCAGGTGACCACTATGTTGCACATGGGAGGAAGTGGCGCATGAGGGACTGATGCACATGAGCGATGTTGCGCATGGGGAATGGTGCGCATGGGGGTTGGTGCACATGGAGGTTGGTGCACATGGGGGATGTTGCGCATGGGGGTTGATGTGCATGGGGGATGTTGTGCATGGGGAATGTTGCACATGGGGAATGTTGCTCATGGGGTTGTTGTGCATGGGGGTTGATGAGCATGGAGGGTTGATGTGCATAGGGGGATGATGCGCATGAGGTGGATGACCATGGGGGATGTTGCACATGGGGTGGATGCGCATGGGGGTTGATGTGTGTTAGGGATTGATGCGCAGTCATGGGATGGCGGACAGGGGAATTTTACTCCTGCAACGTGGGTACACTTTTTGCTAGTTATATATAAAAAAGTCCCTGACTGACTGACTGAAGTTTTCTTCAATGCAAAATATAGGGAGGAAAACGCGTTGTATCCCTTTTCACCCCCTCCCAGTTGGAATTTCCGAAAACCAGTTCTTAGTGCAACCTTCAGTCACAGAAGGAACACCCACCCCAAATTTCACACTTCTAGACCCTGCAGTTTTGGCAGGGCGTTAATGAGTCAGTCAGTGACTTTTTTATATATAATGTATAGAAAATAAATCACAGAAACTATATGTTGTTTAAACACAAGAAAAAGGGGGACATTGAAATTTTTTCCAGGACACAAGGATAAAAAAGAGGGCATGGCCTGGAAAAATGGCATGTGGTCACTATACCCATACTGGACACCCATACCCATACTGGTGTGCTGGCAGCGCAACATGGCACAGTGGTTAACAATACGTGAGATAGACTGCAATCCAAAAGAAATTTTCCTGGGAGTAAGACCAGCTGTGGGTAGCAGCAGGAATTCAGGGGTGCAGGAAGGTGTCTCTCCTTGCATTGCACCCAAGGGTGCACCTGGCCCTGCTGCAGCCCCCCCCCCCCCCCCTTGCTCGGTGTATCTCCCATGCATGAGGCTTATCCTACCCTCCAGCTACTGGCTCCCCATCTGGTGCGAAGAAGCACTGCAGGCAGCCAGAGCATGGGCTGGGATGGAGCTTGGTGATTCCAGCGCAAGATATGGAAGCTGCTGCTCCTGCTCTAACCTGGGGAAGGCAAGCTTCTCCTTTTCCCCAGCGTAAGGCTACAGCAGTCTCTATGGAACTTCTCAGATTTAGTCCACTTCCAGAGGTGACCTAAGTCCAAGGAGACAGGAGTGGCAGTGCACTGCTCCTGCCTGCCCTGGGTACAAGGTCAGGATCTGACATATGATGGAACCTCTCCCTGGCCCCCTGCTCCCCTTCCAGCTCCTCTTCTCTTTTGTGTCTTTCCGACTTGCTTGCTGTTCTATATGATGTTATGGTGAGTGACCCCAAGTTGTGTCCAAAGGTAGAACCTCAAAACAACACCTAGTTCCCAGACATGTGGGGAACAGCTACAGTAGGGCCATGATGGAGCTGTCATGCTCTGAGATCTTGGAGAAAAAAATTCAGGAAGCTCAGTCTATGTGCTGGGAAAGAAACAAATTTATTATAGAGCATACAAAATATGTCAACTAGGCAGGCAGGGCTACAACTAGATTAATCTTTCATTTTCAGTTTTCATGTTAAAAGGACAGAAAAGCATTATTTCAAGAGTGGCTCCTATACATATTTAGCAGTGGACAGAATCACTGTCCCTTTTCACTCCAGCACTACTTTTCTAATGCTATTTTTCAGGTGTTTCTTCTAAATCTTTTTAGATGATGATGAATGATGATGATGATGATGACAAGATGCAAGACTTGTGAACAGAAGGTCAATATTTTGGCCAGTTGTCATTACAGCCCTAGGAGAGTTGCTGAGAAGCATGATTAATAATTTCCCCGTGATAAATAGAAGCAACTAATGATCTTGGAAATGATGTATTAATGATCTTGGAAATGATGATTGCACAGGCTTAGTGCATATCTGAAGGAAGAAAAGAAACACATTTATAAAATAAAAATGAGTAAATACATTTAGGAGCAAAAAATATTCCTCAAATACAGGACATGAACACCAGAGATGACAAGATGTGTTTATGGATACGGAACACATTTATTTCATGTACAATGTTTTAGCCCTGAGAATGTGAAATGAAAGCTACAATGACAGATTCACACCAGTCCATAACTTGCTGCTCTTGCTCCTCTTCAACCGTTTTTGTGGAATAATTACCAACAAATAAAACACATGAATTTGGGAACCTATTGCTGTTCCCTCCCAGAACTTCCTGTGGTCCAAACAGATTGTCATTCTAAAACATGTTCTGGTCTCTCCACATTGCTCCTTTACTATGAAGAGTTTGCTTTTGTTACAAGAAATGCTCTCTTACTGTATTTGTCATTAATTTTATCCTGTTACAAATAAGGTTTCATCATTACAAAATCAATCTCTTAGCAAGAATATGTTTTTTCCATAAGCATCAGTTTTACAGGTCAAGCTGAAGGCTTATCAAGGCCTGACCAGTGGTGGGCCCAAGCTGCTTTGGGCCGGACCTCCCAAACTGCTTGTTCCCTTGGACCCTCCCCCCCCACTACTGATCCAGTAGCAGCAGGGGCCCCAGAGGAGGAGGGCCGGGAGGAGACACACGGAACGTGCACTGACCTTGGTGCGTGAGCAGTGCGTCTCCTGGAAGAGATGTGCTGTGCGACCTCAGGGCGCGCAGTGCGTCTCCTCCGGCTGGGGAAGACGCGCTGCATATGCGCCGGGGTCGACGCAAGCACAGTGCACCGGGGTTGGGGCCCACCCCTTGCCCCACCCACCCACACCCGCAGCACGCTGGGATGGGTGGCGTACCTTCCCCAGCTCCACCCATGACCTACCCTGCCCCGCCCCTGATCCCAGCCCTGTCCCTAACCCTGGCCCCACCCACTTCTGGGGAACCGGTTGTTGGGCCAGGCTGGGCCCACCCCTGGGCCTGACCATTACTTTAGCCCAGGGGTGGGCCCAGCCAGCTCCAAGATCCGGTTTGCTGGAAGTTGGGGGGGTGGGCCAGGGTCAGGGGGTGGGGCTGGGGTCAGGGGGCAGGGGCAGGTGGGGCGGTCCCCAACCCCGCCGCACTGCACATGCGCCAGGCTTGGCACATGCGTGCTGACTCTCATGAAGCCGAGCTTCAGGAGACTTAGTACACATGTGCCAGGCTCCTGAAGCTTGGCTTCAGGAGACTCAGTGCGCTTGCGTCCAGCTGGAGCGCAGCCCCAGGAGACGCAGTGTGCTAGAGTCCAGCTGGACACTAGCGCACTGCGTGTGGCGGCCGCTGCCGAACCAGTCCCCGCGGTTCTGGCAGCCACGGCTCTGACCAATTCGCCAGTGTCTGCCATGGGGGAAGATCTGGTTTGGGCGAGTAGGCCCGAACCGGCATATGCCCACCTGTGCTGTAGCCCCTTACTATGTTAATCTGAACAAGGTAGCCAATTGCCTTGCTCATAGTCAGTACTCAGACACGTGATCAATGCTCTTTTCAGATCCTATAGTTTGGTTCCTGTCTAGATGGCCCAGGAAATTTTCGAAAGCATTAACCAAAAAACAAGCAGTCAGTAGACAAGGGCCAAAATATGTATAAAAAGTTATAGTTGTGGCTCAGTAAGAGTGTGCAGTGGTCCCTACCAAGTTGGACTCTCTCTCTCTCTCTCTCTCTCTCTCTCTCTCTCTCTCTCTCTCTCTCTCTCTCTCTCTCTCTCTCTCTCTCTGTGTGTGTGTGTGTGTGTGTGTGTGTGTGTGTGTGTCGCACCCCAAAGATGGCCAGACCAGACCATGAAAGGATGTGTTCTCGGGATGGGTAATATGGCATCTTGGTTACCCCTTTTTCCTACTCTCCTACTCTCTTCTTATTGTTTGTAATGGGTTAGCTAGCTAAGCATAGAACTTGATTGACTGTATTTCATTGTTGTTTTGTTTAGTCTTGCTGTGATTGTTCTTAATAAAGTTTGCTAAAATATACCTTCTAAAGCTCCTCCTTCTACAAAGGTTATCTGTGGTGACGCTGTTTGATGAATAGTCCAGCCTTAGATCCTTCTGAGCAAAGAGAGGCAGTGCCTAATTCCCCTACAAAAGTACTGTATGCTGCTCTCTTGGGAACACTTTTTCCTCCCCACCCCAGGAGGCCAGAGTGGCTTTGACCTTTTAGAAAAGCAGCAACCAGGAGAATGGCTGTTGGGTCTATAGCAGGAAGACTTTGCCCTGCCCTGTTCCTCCACCAAGGATATACCCTCTTCCACATGGGCAAAAGAGGTGATCGTTGGGAAAATTCACTAGTGCACGTAAAACAGGTCAGAAGAACAATTAAGAGTCTTGAGGTTCCCTGGAAAGAGCCTCAAAAAAGCATGTTGCTTACCATGGTGCTTACACTCCATAAAGCACTGCCATTGAGTTGGAAATCTGTTGCCATTACCTCCACAGCCACCATAAGGAAAACCTTTACAGATCCTCTCCAGAAAATCATAATAATACATAACCCCCTGTTCTTCGCTGTTGCATGTATATCCTGTGCTAACCATATATTTGCATTTTTCGGGCAAAGTATCTGAAAGCAAAAGAGAGAAGAAAACAGGTTCATCATAAACCTTCTAATGTCACATTCAGAGAGCCTAGCAGGATGTGCAATGCTTTGCAACCATACAATGGTGGCCCATGGGGAGAACACACTTGCTGTCTGAATAGCAGCTGAGAAGTCCCAGAAAGAGAACTGGCATAGGGCCTTGATGCAAAACCTGGAGACAGAGATGAAGAGTTGGTAGCAAGATGGTATGGTTAGGACGGAGATCTTCCTCCTGGCAAGAGACACCCAGCAGAGTTCATCAGGGGGCCATATGAGTTGGCTGCAGATGAAAGCTTCTTACTGAATTGTCCACTGTTGAGGATGCCCTTCTTTCAGTTATCAAACATAATATCATTGCCTTCTGCCTTCACAGCTGCAGTCACACAAATCTATCTATTCGATATGTGAAATGTACCCGTGTTGTAGGATTAAAATACCCCTGTCCACAATTCCCCCATTGCACAGCACCCCCATTGTGCAACACCCCATTGTGCATCATCCCCCATGCGCAACATCCTATGAACATCTGTCAGTTAGTCAGTCAGTCAGTGACTTTTCAGTTTTCTCTCCATATATCTGTATAGACATAAAATTGAAGTCACTGGCTGACTCACTGACTGACTCATCAACACCCTGCCAAAATCACCAGACCTAGAAGCATGAAATTAGGGGAGGGTGTTCCTTCCATGACAGAGGCACCCACTAAGAACCAGTTTTCGGAAATTCCAGCTAGAAGGGGGTGAAAAGGGGCTCAATGCATTTTCTTCCCTATACTTTACATTGAAGAAACTCATGCCTGGTGGAAACTCAGCCCCAACCCCTGGACATAGAAGCATGAAATTTGGGGAGCCTATTCTTTCCATGATGGAAGCACCCACCAAGATCCAATTTCTGGAAATTTAACCCTAAGTGGCTGAAAGGGGTACAGTACGTTTTCCTATATTTCTTACATGGTACCCAGTTGTACCCGGCGCCTGATGTCCCTTGCCTAGTGTCCAGTGGTGCCATTGGTGTGTGCTGCCCCGTGGCGCCTAGTTCCAAGTTGGGATCTCAGTGGTGCCTGCTGCCTACTAGGAGGCAGTGCCCAGTGGTGCCTATAGGGATGAGTGGTCATTAGTACAGATGGCCAGTACCCACGGCCAATTGGTGCCCAGAGGTGCATGCTGCTCACTTGTGTCTGCGGCCCACTGGTGTGTTGTAGTGCCTGCTGGTGCCCAGTGGTGCCCACTGCCAGATGGTGCCTGCTTGTGCTGGTGCTGAGGAGTGCCTAGAATCTGGTGGTGACTGATGGTGACCATTGCCACCCACTGGTGCCCATTACCTACTGATGTCCACTGCTTCTTGGTTCCCACTGGTCCATTCTGGCCAGTGCAGCCCAATGTTGCCTGGTAGGGATGCACAGTGCTCCATAGGAAAGCCTGCTGGTGCCTGATGTTGCCTGCCACTGCCCCCTAATACCCTATGGTGCTGGTTCCTGTCATTGTCCAGCAGTGCCAATGCCCGCTGGTGCCTGCCAGCTGGTGTCATTGCCTAGTGGCCTCCAGTGCCAGCCATTCCCAGAACACACAAATATTCTTGAAATTTTACTTCTGCAATGGTGGCTCCATTCCACTAGTCCCCTGAGAAAATTCCTGATACAGGAATTGGAACATATTTTATTTCATGTACATTGTTTTAGCCATAAGAACGTATAATGAAAGCTACAGGTTCACACCAGCCCATAACTTGCTGGAAGCAGGAAAAATGCTCAATCTCTACTGCGCAATTGAAAATACAATTTGTGATATGTTTTCCTTATTGACCAGATGAAAGAGGATGAAGCAGGGAACCAATTGATCCCTCCCAGAACTTCCCATGGTCCAAACTGATTGTCATTCCAAAACATTTTCTAGTTTCTCCACATTGTTCATTTACTTTGAAGGGTTTGCTTTTTCATCACCAACCCGGGAGGCCGGAGTGGCTTTGACTTTTTAGAAAAGCAGCAACAGGAGAATGGCGACTTCCACTTGGGTCTACAGCAGGAAGACTGTCCTGTTCCACCACCAAGGATATACCCTCTTCCACGGGGGCAAAAGAGATTACTGGGAAAAGTCACTACTGCATGTTAAACAAGTCAGAAGAATAATTAAGATTCTTGGGGTTCCCTGGAAAGAGCCTCAAAAATACATGTTGCTTACCTTTCCCAAAACACTCATCTTGGCATTCCGCTGCAGTGCCAAACCTATTGGGATCACAGCTATTATAAGGAATACGTAGACAGACCTGACGACCTACATCATAACCATAGTTAATTTCTTGGATAAAGGGACAGCCTATGCGAAATGGATATCTGCATTTCATGGGCAGCACCATATCTGAAAACAAGAGAGAAGAAAACAGGTTCATCATAAAACTTCTAATGTCGCACAGGAAGAGCCTAGTAGCATTTGCAGTGCAATGCAATGGTGGCCCATGGGGAGAACACACTTGTTTACTGAACAGCAGCTGAGAAGGCCAAGAAAGAGATGGGAATGGTGTATTGTGCAGTCCATGCAAAACCTGAAGATAGAAAGGAAGAGTTGGTGACAAGACGGTATGGTTAGGATGCTTAGGATGGTGATCTTCCTCCTGGCAAGAGACACCCAGCAGAGTTAATCAGGGTGCTGAACTCAAATGGGGGATTTGAGGGATAGAGAGAGGCAACCATGTTCAACAAGGGCAGACTGGTGGGTTTCGACCCATTTTTGCTGGGCCATGAAACTTGGGGAGCCTCTCAAGAAGATGTCCAGCAACTGATATTTCCAGGCTGGATACATCAGAAGCCTTTTGACATCACTGCATCAGAGTGTGGGAATTTTGATAGGATTTTGCTGAAGAGACCCCTCCTTGCATCGGTGCATTTCTGTGTGAAGTGGAATCTGAGAGACCTCTCAGATGTTCTTGGATGGGCAGTTTCACATAGAGGGAAGCAATCTATAGTTGACAGTACTGTTCTCCCCCCCCCACCCCCCACCCCACCCCCAAAAAGATTGACCAAATTATGAATGGAATTTGCACACTCTCTCCTGGATGCGATCAGATTCTTTTGTAGAAGTTACTGTATTTACTCAAATCTAATGCACCATTGAATCTAATGAGCACATGATACTTACAGTCAAAACACAGCATTTACTTAAATCTAATTAACCATCAAATCTAATGCGCACCCTGATTTTGGTGACTGAATTCGGCTGAAAAGCGTGAGCATTATATTTGAGTAAATACAGTATTTTCATTGCCTCAACCGCCTCCATATATGAAGGGCTCACAGTTGTTCTTATTGACATCATAGTAATAGCATCGAAAGGAAGCTTTGCATCTTCCCACCTTTCTCGGAAGTGCCCATCTTTCAAGCAGAGCCTCTGCAGGGGAAGATCACATACTAGCCTACTCTGCGCATAAAACTCCCTGACTGAAACTCAGAAAAGTGATATTTTGAGGTACTGCAACACTAACCCTTGAGTTCCTTTCAGCTGGCATTTGAACAACCTCCCCAGTGGTCGTTTTGGGCTGTGGAGCAGGAGGTGGAGCTCAGATCCTACACTTATGCCAGATGCAAGCCTTATCTCAGGCAGCGTCTGCTGTTCCTGTCTGCTCAGACACCTGTGGAGGTGGCCCAAGTCTGAGTAGATCCATTGGCACTGCTGCAGCCCTACCGTGGGGAAGGCACAATCCTCTCCTTCCCAGCAGTACCACAGCAGCAGTCCAGATCTTTTCACTGGATTCAGTGCTGGTGAAGACAGTCTGCCTGGTCCAGCACAAGTGAGGATTGTGCTGTCAGAGCGCTGTGGACAATCCCGATTCTGGGGGATTTTGTTCACATCCTGGCAAATGGGACAGAGGGTCTTGCTCCAGTTTGGTGGAAGAGAATTATGGCAACCCTACCCTATGGCAACCCAACCCTAACCTTCTCAAAGCTAGTTGAGAACCTTTACTAGTTCCTACACCGCCCACAGTCCAGTGGTGGGCTTCAGGGGGTTCTCACAAGTTCTATAGAACACTCTGCTAATGAGTGCCTGGTTCTGAGAACCGATAACCAATGGGACACAGAACCTGTTGTTAATTTAGGTTATTAGGACAATGAACCTGTTGTTAATTTATTTAAATCCCACCACTGCGCCCACCCCTTCCATTATCCAAATGATGCCCAGAGAGAGAAAGGGTTGCAGGAGGACTACAGAGTCTAGCATGGAACTTCTACCTGCATCCTGAATAGAAACCCCCAGAAAGTCAAACCAGTTTGCCAGGATGCCCAGCACCAATACAAAGAAGACCATCTGATTGCGCTTCATGATGGCTGCCCAGTATGACAGCCCCCTGCTCATCGCACTTGCTTTATGTTGTGGGTCATAAGGCATAATTGTGGGTCCAGGTGCTTACAGAGAGAGTCTGTCCTGAATCACAGTGTGGATTCCGAGCCCTCAGGTCCACCACTGGTATGGTATTTGGGCATACCAAGTATGGGGCAATTAGACACCAAATGTAATTCACCAAATGTAAATGAATACTTTTATTACTATTCCATGTCAGGAAGTACCCAACTGAGCAAAAACGAGCAGTATACCTAACCAGGCTGAAAAAGGAAATAAAATGGTGCAGAATCTGAGATATGTGCGGGGAGGGGGGGGAGGAGAAGTGATGGCTCATTGGCCATAAGTGTGAATATATGCCTTACCTAACCACCCAAGTGAGTAATGAAATGAAATTCAAAAGCTGTGTCTCAGAATGATCACTAGATGTGCTGTTACCACCTGACCCATAGAACACCTTGCTGTTTTCATTCCTTTCTGGGACATGGAGAGTAGCCTTCATCCTTTATGACCATAGGTCATAACCCCAAAAATGAGGACGAGTTCATCCAAAATGTAAGACATCCAAGAAAAAGGTAGGCCATGACATTCATTGGCATCCTTCAGTCTCGAAAGACTATGGTATCGTGCTCAGAAGTGGAGGTCTTAAAACAGTATCTTTTATGACTAAACAGGCCAATTCGAGAGTGACAATCCCTTCCACACCGAGGGTAAATACAGTCAGTCCCCTACCCAGCCCCAGATTTTGCTGTTTCCGGAACTGCCTCTTTGTCTCAGCCTGCTGAATGAGTGTCTCTTCGAATTGAAGAAGGCCATGCTGCGTCTTTTGCCTCCATGCTGAGGTCAGAGGTCACGGTTTCCCAGTTGTTGATGTCCATTCCCAAGGCCTTTAGATCCCTCTTGCAGACGTCCTTGTATCGCAGCTGTGGTCTCCCTCTAGGGTGCTTTCACTGCGCTAATTCTACATACAGGAGGTCTTTTGGAATCCGACCATCGGCCATTCTCACGACATGCCCAAGCCAGTGTAGATGCCGCTGTTTCAGAAGTGTGTACATGCTAGGGATTCCTGCACGTTCCAAGACTGCACCATTTGAAACTTTGTCATGCCAAGTGATGCCAAGAATACGTTGGAGACAGAGCATATGGAATGTGTTCAGCTTTCTCTCCTGCCGCGCATGAAAGGGAAAGACTCACTGCAGTACAAGAGTGTGCTCAGGACGCAAGCTCTATAGACCTGGATCTTTGTATGTTCCGTCAACTTCTTATTAAGCCATATTCTCTTTGTAAGTCTAGAAAACGTAGTATCCGCTTTACCGATACGTTTATTCAGCTCAGAATCTAAAGAGAGAGTGTCAGAGATAGTTGAGCCAAGGTACACAAAGTCATGGACAACCTCCAGAACATGTTCAGAGATAGTTATACAAGGGGGTGAATCCACATCCTGTCCCATGACTTGTGTTTTCTTCAGGCTGATTGTTAGTCCAAAGTCTTGGCAGGTTTTGCTGAAATGGTCCAAAAGTTGTTGAAGGTCTTTGTCAGAGTGAGCAGTAACCACAGCATCGTCAGCGAAGAGGAAAAACCACAAGCATTTCAGCTGGACTTTGGACTTTGCTCTCAGTCTAGAGAGATTAAAGAGTTTTCCATCAGATCTGATCCGGAGATAGATTCCCTTTGTTGCATTTCCAAAAGGCTGTTTCAGCATAACAGCAAAAAAGATCCCGAATAAAGCTGGCGCGAGGACGCAGCCCTGCTTCACTCCACTTCAAATGTCAAAGGAATCTGATGTTAAGCCATCAAAAACTACAGTGCTTTTCATGTCATCGTAAAAGGATCTAATGATGCTGAGGAGCTGAGATGGGCATCCAATCTTGGGGAGGATTTTAAAAAGGCCGTCCCTACTAACCAACTCAAAAGCCTTCGTAAGTTCTATGAAGGCTACAAAAAGTGGCTGTCTTTGTTCCCTGCATTTCTCCTGCAACTGTCTAAGGGAAAATACCATACCAGTGATGGACCTGAGGGCTCGGAATCCACACTGTGATTCAGGAAAGACTCTCTCTGTAAGCACCTGGAGCCTCTTCAGTACAATGCGTGCAAGTAGCGTCCCTACAACACAAAGAAGAGAGATGCCATGATAGTTGTTACAGTCGCCCCTGTCACCTTTGTTCTTATACAATGTGATGATATTGGCATCCTTCATGTCCTGTGGTACTCCACCTTCCCTCCAACAGAGACAGAAGATTTCATATAGTTCAGTGGGAATGGTCCCCCTACAGCACCTCAGAATTTCGACAGTGATATTATCTTTCCCAGGTGCCTTTCCAAAGGCAAGGGAATCCAGGGCTGCATCCAGTTCATCCAAGAGTGGTTCACTGTCAAGCTCCTCCAAGACAGGCTGGCACTCAATGTTGTTTAATGCTTCTTCAGTTACTATATTTTCTCTGGAGTATAACTCAGAGTAGTGCTGCACCCAGCATACCATCTGCTGTGGTCGGTCCTGGACAATGACAATATAAATGCTAAAAACACTCATATACAGTGGTGCCCCACTTTACAAGCGTTTCACATAACAAGCAAAAATTTCCAAGAAATCTTGCTTCACATAACAAGTTCCACTTCACTTAGCAAGCAAGCGCACTATGGGAACACGTGCTATGCCTGCTATGATGCTCCGCATGGAGGCTCTTTAAAAGGACTGCCGACCAGAGCTGCTGCCTCTAACTGCCCCAACTTTGGGACAGTTGCCTGGAGGTGCCAGAGGCAACTGCCCCTAAATGCCCCCAGGGTCCCCCTACCAACCAGTTTGAACCTCCAGCAGCAGCCGAGGTAAGCCTCCCAGGAAAGTGTCTTTGATTGCTGCCTCCTAACTATGTCTCTACCCAGAAGTAAGCCCCATTGTGTTAAATGGGGCTTACTCCCAGGAAAGTGTCTTTATTATTGCGGCCTAAGTAGATTTCAGAGGCTCATGCACATTGAATGCATGTTTTGAATTCAATTCCAGTGTTTTGTCATCATTTTTACATCCAGTTAATATTTTAATATCAATATTTTGGAAGTTGCGCATGGGTGACTGATGCGCATGGGGGACTGATGCGCATGGGAGATGATGCACATGGGGTGATGATGTGCATGGGGGATGATGCGCATGGGAAAAGTTGCGCATGGGGGATGATCCGCATGGGGGAAGTTGCGCATGGGGGATGATCCACATGGGGGAAAGTTGCGCATGGGGGAAAGTTCCGCATGGGGGGATGATGCACATGGGAAAAGTTGTGCATGGGGATGATGTGCATGGGGGGATGATGCACAAGGGAGAAGTCATGCATGTGGAGAAGTCTTGCATGGGGGAAGTTTCGCATGGGGGAAGTTGCACATGGGGGGATGATGCGCATTTGGGGATGATGTGCATGGGGGAAGTTGCGCATGGGGGACGTTGCGCATGGGGGAAGTTGCTCATGGAGATGATGCACATGGGGGAAGTTGCGCATGGGGAATCATGCGCATGGGGATCATGAGCATGGGGGAAGTTGCGTATGGGGAAGTTGCTCATGGGGAAAGTTGCGTATGGGGGAAGTTCCCCCATGCACATCAACCCCCATGCACAACTCCCCCATGTGCAACTTCCCCCATGCGCATCAACCCCCATGAGCAACTTCTCCCATGCGCATAAACCCCCCCATGCACATCCACCCCCATGCACAACCTCCCCCATATGCATCCACCCTCCATGCGCCACCCCCCATGCACATCAACCCGCCATGCGCAACTTCCCCCATACGCAACTTCCCCATGTGAAACTTCCCCCATGCGCAATTTCCCCCATGCGCATCAACCCCCCATGCGCAACTTCCCCCATGTGCATCAACACCCCCATGTGCATCAACCCCCATGTGCATCAATCCCCCATGTGCAACTTCCCCATGCGCATCAACACTCCATGCGCAACTTCCCCCATGCGCATCAACTTCCCCATACCCAGCAATGTCCCCCCATACGTTTCTTTATGCATTTCCCCCAATCAAGCTGATCCCGCTGTTCCAAAGAAGAGTCCCTACTGGCCCCGGAGACCATGGTTCCCGGACGTTCTGAGGTTGGCCACAGGACCAGGCTGGAAGTTACCAATCAGGGCAGACCTTCTGACACAGAGGCCCATTGTCCACCCTCAACCAGCACTTCTCAATTTGACAGCTTGGAGGTTGAGAGGCAGGCCTTAGCCAACAGGGGTTACCCAGATAGGATCGTTAATACCCTTTTGGCCTCTAAAAAAGGTTCCACTTCCAGGGTGTACAATGCCGCATGGAAGAGATTTAAATCCTGGTGTGCTAACAAGGGTTTTTCACCATTCAAACTGAAAGTAAAGGTCGTTTTGGAGTTCCTCCAGGATGGTTTTGAAAAGGGACTTTGTGCCAGTACCTTGCGACGGCATGTGGCAGTACTGAGGAGCACCCTGGGAGATTCCTTGGCTAGGGCGGTCCTTTCCCATCCACACATTACCAGATTTCTCAAGGGGGTGAAGCAATTGTGTCCTCCACTGGTACACTACTTCCCTTCCCTAATTTGCCTCTAGTGTTGCAGGCCATGCAAAAGGCTCCTTTTGAACCTCTTCATAGCGTTGAACTCAAGTTCCTTACCTTTAAGACAATTTTCCTAGTTTCTGTGACTTTGGCCAGGAGGGTGTCCGAGATTGGGGCACTCTCTATTAATCCGAACTTGTGTGTTTTCCACAAGGACAAGGTGGTGTTAAGACTGGACCCTACCTTTGTGCCGAAGGTCAACTCCTGGTATCATATGGCGCGGGAGTTGGTCATTCTTTCTTTTTGTTCGGATCCTAAAACTTCCAAAGAAATGGGTTGGCACAAAGTAGATGCCAGGAGGGCGGTCAGCTATTACATAGAACACACCAGGGCTTTTCGTAAGACTGACCGTCTCTTTGTGCTTTTTCAGGGCCCAGCTATGGGCAAGCAGCCCTCGAGGAGCACTTTGGCTAATTGGCTCAAGGGAGCTATAGCTTTAGCCTATTCGTCCGTTGGAAAGGATCCTCCTGCCAGCATTACCGCTCATTCTATTCGGAGCGCAGCTGCGTCGGCTGCATATGAGGGGGTGGCGTTCCTTGAGGCTATCTGTAAGGCAGCTACCTGGGCGTCACCTAATACGTTCATCAAACATTACAAAATAGACAAAGCAGCTTCAGCGGATGCGGCCTTTGGCAGGAGGGTGTTGCAAGGGGGGGCATCAACTTAGGACCTCTGGGTCAGCCCCCCCTTCCTTCGGACGGATACGGCTTTGCTATATCCCACGAGTCAAGAACACCCTCCTTCCTGAATCCAGGGAAAAGAAGGTTTTCTTACTGTAGACTTCTTTTCTGGGATGAAGGAAGGAGGGTGTTCTGCCCGCCTCTTTCTGACCGTAGGGTCCTGGAGTTGATGGCCAAAGTTGTTGGTCGTTTGGTTTTTGCCTTTCTGTGGGGTACAGTTGAAGGACCTGGCCTTTTTCAACTTTATTCTGCTATTCTTATCTTTCACACTGTGTGTCAAGTTAGCAGGGTCCGTTGCTTCTCCACGGGCTTGCAGACCCTGCACTGGGGTTTAGTACTTCGACTCGGCTCGGCTTGGAGACTGGGATCGTGGTGCCGCCCCCAGGGAGGAGACTGGACTTTGTCCAGACTCCTGAATGAGAGGGGGCGACAACCCACGAGTCAAGAACACCCTCCTTCCTTCATCCCAAAAAAGAAGTCTACAGTAAGAAAACTTTCTTTTTTAATGTTCAGTGTTATATTAGCCGAATGAGAAGGTTAATTCAGGTTATTAGGACATTGAACCTGTTAATAATTTGTTTGAATCCCACCACTGGTCACACACAATTCCTGTATCCTCCATTCTGCAAGGGATGCCCAGTTTGGAGGCATATTGGAAGAACTGCAGCCATGATAAGCACAAGGGTCGAAGTCATCTGAATGGACCTACCTGCATTCAAAAAACTTTGGAGTTCAAACCAATTTAACAGGAAATACACCACAAGAATAACAAAAGTGTGCGTACTCTGTATGTCGTTGTTTGATGCAAATCCCTATTACTAAGCAAATGTATTTGATGTAGCGTCCCTATCAGGAAGTGCAGAGGTGCAGTCAGGCAGCCAAAATTACTTCTTGATCTATAAGGATGCTCTGGAACGGCTCTATTGATTTCCAGGAAACTTCCTGTTCTTGAAGATGGACTGTTCTGTTTCAACTGGGGTCATGCTGGAGCCATAAAATAAATAAGCATAACACTGAAATCATCAGATGGAACACGGTCTCTCTAATATGGTTTCAAGACGCATCTTGTTCATTTGTCAGTGAAGTGCTTCTTCACCTTCTCCAAAGTTCGCTAAATCCTGGCACTTGATGACTTACGAGTTTGCTTCTAAAGGCTCTGAAATTGGATGGGTTCCTGGAAATCCTCCTGTGGGCCCTTTAGGGTAGGGTTTCTCAACCCTCAGTCCAGGGACCACTGGAGGTCCTTGGCAGCTGCCTGACCAGTCCACAAGAGGACTCTTCTAGGTGCAGTTTCCCCTCCTCACAGCAGGAGAGCTCTGTCAGAGGATTGCAGCCTCAGAGACCAATCCTAGGCCTGTCTACTCAGTAATAAGTCCCACTGTAGTCAGTAGAGCTTATTCCCAGGAAAGCGTGAACAGGATTGCAGCTTCAAAGCCCAATCCTAGGCCTGTCTATTCAGAAATAAGTCCCATTGAAGTTAGTGGAGCTTACTCCCAGAAAAGCACGGATAAGATTGCAGCCTCAGAGTCCAATCCAATTGCCTGTCTACTCAGAAATAGGTCCCATTATAGTCAATGAGGCTTACTCTCCAACAAGAGAGACTAGGATGGCTTTGTGCATTGTCAGTGCATCCAGCATTGAAAAAGGTTGAAAGTCCCCGCTCTGAGTAGATATGCATTGAGACATTGGGTTCTCACCTGCAATCCTATCCACAGTAACCTTGCAATAGCACTATTTATTATAATGGGATTTACAGCTGGAGGCAGGTGTGCTGTACTGTCAGATCCCCTCCAGATCACCAGAGGCAGGACTCTCCCCCCACCCCTGGGCTGCTCCCTGGAAAATTTCTTTTCCCCAGAACTGGTCCCTGGGGCCAAAAAGGTTGAGGACCACTGCTCTAGGGCACCTTTCCACCTGCCTCTACCTTAGGTGTTACCACTGCCACTGGTCCCAATGGCTCGATTGGGTTTACCAGCGTCCAAGCTAGCTGACTTCTGATGCCACCCCATTACCAGCCTGAAAAGTGTAGGCAGGGCTAACAGTTCATGGCTTTTTAAAATCTTACCAGAGAAAGAGCCTGTCAGTTGTGGAAATAGGGAATTTCAAGATAACTTCCTGTTGTTGCATATTGTCATTAAATAAAAACCATTCCATCTTAATGTCGGACATGCTGCTACCATTAGTGTAAATGAGCAGTTATGGAGCATCATAAAAAAGAGCCTTGTCCCTATAATCTGGCTTCAAAACAAGTGCCTCTCCTTTGTTACTGAAAACTTTTTTCACCAGGTTTTTTTTTTAAAAAACTCTGGTCAGGTGCATCGCCACAGTGGTGCGACCAGTGTGCAGCGCAACAGGGTGAAACACCTCTGGGGGTGATGCACCTGAGGAGTTTGACAGCCCTCTGGCGGCCTCCCGTTATCCTCCGTTGGCCTCCTGGCACCCTCCTGGCACCCCACAGTCACCCTTGCTCAGGAGGTGCGGATGACAAGGGGTGCTTTCAGGCCCCCCAAGATGGCAGAGACAGTGGGGTGGCAGAGGACTTGCCATGCTTCTGGAGCACCTTCTGCAGCTGTCCAACTGGCCCTCTGCACTGGGCAAGTCTCCTGGAGGGAGAGGGCAAGCAGGGTGGAGGTGAGGCTTCCTCATAGGCTTCTCCCCCAAAGCAGGAAAACACCTTTCCACAGAACGGGTGCTTCACAAAGACTGCATGCAGGAGGTACAAAAAGAGCACAGGAGAGAGGAGAGGAGGACAGCATGAGTGGAGGAAGCAGCCTTGGAGACAGCCTTCCTCCTGAGTAGACATGCAAAGCATCAGGCTCTTTGGAGGTGCAATGCCATGCATACTTTCCTGGAAGTACTCCCATGGTCACAATGGGGGGTTGCTCCCTTCTCTCTCCCCCCCCCCGCCTTCAGTCCCTTTGAAAGCCACAAGGAGTGGATTGAATTCAGAGTGACCATCTGTCCTCCTTTTCCAGGACATGTCCTCTCTTGTGTTTTGGAAAAAAGATCTTCATTGTCCTCCTTTTCCTTGTGAGCAGGCAGCATGGAGTCTTCATCAGAGTGACCAGATGCCAAACACCAAATCCCTGAACAGAAAGGCCAAAATTCCTGATCGAAGGCCAAAATTCTTATCCCCTACCCAAAAAATGTAGGACAAAATGTAGGACATGTTAAAATAAGCTAAAAACCTTAAAATTAGCTAAAAACACTGGTACTGCTTTCCTGTACTTCATATATTACACTATATTACTTATTTTAAATTGAAAAATGATGAACTCTCTGCTCACCCTGTCCCAGTCTGGTTGGGTGAGTTTTCCAGACAACTTTGCCAAATGAGGCATTCAGCTTCATGTAGGTTCTGTTCAGGTTTGAATGAATTGGGGGAAAATTGGCACTTGTGTTTTGGAATTATGGAAAATAAAAGCAGGTATTTCTTTTAATGCCCAGACACAGAGTGAGCAGATGGCAAACGCAAACTCCCTGAAACCCAAGGCCAGTTTTCCCAAAAAGCCAAAATTGAAAGCAGTATATAAACAGCAGTATATAAACATCAAGTGTGCTTAAAAAATTGAAGGACACCGCAAAAATGTAGGACAAATGTAGGACATTTTAAAATAAAGCAGAAATACTCATACTGTTTTCCAGTACTTAATTTCAACACTTTAAAATTGAAAACCTTTTAAAGTGCATGATTCAAACCCAGACATTAACGAGAGTTTATAGTAGCATTAAAGTTGTATTAAAGTTTGTAGTAGCATAACACAAGCCAGTGAATCCAACATATGTGGTTCAGATCCAAACACACAAACTCAAGCACACACTCATACACACACTCAAACACAAGCGCGCGTGCGCGTGCACACACACACACAAGCAAGATATCAAGCAGGGAAGGGGATAGAAAGGAGGACATTTCTGCATCAGGGAGGTGGGATCTGGAACTACCAAGAGAAATCAGAAGTGAGGGTGTGCAGAGTGCAAAAGCAGACTGGGGAGCCAGAAGGACCAGGATGTAAAGGACTGGGAAGGAGGAAGCAGGGTACCCCCAGGCAGGATTTACCTTGGAGGTCTAGAAGTGGAGCACAGCCTGAATTGTTGGCTCAGGCAGGGTTAAGGGGTACTGAAAGGGTCAAGAGCTGGAGCTGGCTCAGAAACTGCATAAGCAACAGTTTAAAAGGCACTGAAAGGGTTAAGAGCTGGAGATGAGGCAAGGGAAATCTGAGCTGCTGTGCATGGCTCATAAATTCCAGAGGCATTCTTGCATTTCCTTACTCCCCTGGACAAGGTAATAAAACCCGGAGGTGTCCGGGAAAGCCGGACGTCTGGATAGCCTGAGTATTCATTGAATTCATAGATTCTGAGTATGGTATATATTCAGGGTGCCCATCTGTCCCCTTTTTCCAGGACATTTCCTCTCTTTAGGCTTGTGTTCTGGAAAAAAAATCAAAATTTGTCCTCCTTTTTCTTGTGAGCAGATAGCATGCAGCCTTCTTCTAAATTATATTTACTAGTTTTAAATTAAATAATAAGTATTAAAAAGCGATACAGTAATTAGGAGTGGTTTTAGCTTTTACTGTCTTTTACCATGTCCTACATTTTTCTTGGATGTCCTACATTTTGGGAGCCCTTGTCCCCTTTTTTGGTTATGACTTATGTTCACCCTGATCCTGCCTCTGGTGCCGGCCTGAGAAAAGTTGGCTGCTTTGACTTTGAATCACTTTAACACACGTTTTTGGTTTTATAATTTAACAATAAGTAATATAGCGTTGAAATATAGCGTACAATGATATAGTGTACAGGAAAGCAGTATGAGTTTTAGCTTTTCTCCTCCATTTCACTTGGACGTCCTACATTTTAACATGTCCTCCATTTTGCTTGGATGTCTTCCATTTTGAGGGACTTTGTCTTCTTTTTGGGGTTCTGGTATATGGTCAGCCTGATTTACTTTAATGTATTTACAATTATTTGTTTTAATTTGCTTGATGATGTCACTTCTAGCCATTTCATCAATTTTAGTGGATCCTTGACAGATTGACCCTTTAAAAAGTGGGTCCCAAGCTAAAAGGTTTGAGAACCACTGCAATATGTTGTTAGAAACATGGCACTCTTGAGGGGGTGACACCAAAATGGCTAAAAATCATGTTTTTTAGGTATAATCCCATCGTGTTATATACTGTTAGATCTGTAATTTACAGCAGAATGTAATGGGACAAACCACATTGAAATATATTTATTCTATCAAAACGTTTGGCCATAAAACAAATTGAGGCAAAGCAATGGCACATAACCATGCCCACCATCCAAGTGTACCCTACCTTCTGCATAGGGATGGTGCACCAGCCTCCCGCACTGGGTGATGCAAACCCTAGTGATGCCCCTGTCCCTGCTACTTGGTGACCAATAGGTTGTAAATAGGTTGGGCAGTTACAATAGGTTGTAAATAGATTGTGCAGTTAGCTCCAAAGGTTGAATGGCTTCTGTAAAAGGTAAAGTTGTCCTCTGCAGATTGCCCTGTGAGTGTCCGACTCTAGGAAGTGGTGCTCATCCCTATTTCTTAAGCCATAGAGCCAAGTTTGTCCAAAGCTGCCTCCATGAACATGTGGCCCACATGAGCACAGAACACTATTACCTTGCCACCAAGGTGGTACCTATTTATCAACTTACACTTGCATGCTTTCCCACCCCCTGGAATTTGGGTCATCCCAATGACATTGCCAGGTTGCTCAGGGCCATGACCCAAATCTTGCATTGGACCTCCATGCTGCCAACCTTTTCACACCCAGTTTACCTAACTGGGAAGGATAATGGAGATAAAAACAGCTTTGAATTTTATTGGGAATAAGAGAGTGTAGCCTGACTATTGATCTGGCTGGAAAGGGGTTCCAAGAAGTTTTCAAAAAAGGTAGTAGCAGAAGCAGCATTTAAAAGCCTTGGGATGTGTGTCTGATGTTGTTTTTTTTAACCTTCCACTGCTTGCTGACCTTCATGCTTGTTCTCTGTCACCTTCTGTAAAAGCAGTTCTCAACATTTGGTAAAATGCTATGGATAGATTCTCAACAGATCTCCAAATATGTGACATGACCTGCATCCAAGACACTCATCTTCTTTCTCATTGCACCATTTTAAAAGAAGATCTTATAATTACTCCTTCAGAGCGCTCTCTCACTACAGAAGCCAAAAGTAGAAGTCCAATAAACTCTAGAGCAGTGATTTCCATCCTTTTTCATCTCACAGCACACTTAACAAGGCACTGAAATTGTCAAGGCACACTAGTTGTTTTTACCATTGACAAGGCACACCAGATTGTTCAAATCCCCCAATTTTCCTATTAATGAATGTCAATCCCCAAATTCCCATGGCAAACTTGCGGACTGTTTGTGGCACACCAGTGTGCCATGCCACACTGGCAGAAAATCATTGCTCTAGAGGCTTTTGTTGCCTTGGAATGATTTGGGGTACACTCCGGTAATCTTCGCTTGAAAGTTTCAGTTGAGATTGACATTAAAAATTTACAAGCAAGCAAGAAGACAAGAGGCATAAGGTGTAGTATTTGGTGGAGTGCTCTAGTCCTCAGAGTTGTATGAAGCAGATATCATTGCCATAGAGCCGATCAAAAGACTTTAAGGCTACAGTCCAGAGTAACTACGGGACCTTTTACACCGACATAGTTATGGTGCCACCTATGGGAAACCTATAGGAAATGCATAGAGCAATCCAGAGTAAGTGCCTCTTATATCTTAAGAACACCAAAAAAGAAACTTTTTTTTACAAAACAATTTAAATTAAGTATTAGATTCCAGGATCTCACGCACAAGTAGTTGAAAAGGACATGGTGAAGTTTTATCCATGAAATCTGATTTATCATCTGGAAGACTGGCTGGCTTGCAGTATTCAGTAAAAAGGTAAAGGGTTCCTTGCAGGTTGCCCTGCCACCTATAGGTATCCACCACAGCTGTAGGATGTGGTGCTCATCTCCATTTCCATGGCAGAAGAGTCAGCTCTGTCTGAAGACATCTCGGGGGTTATGTGGCCAGGGTGACTATATACAATGAAGGACCAAGTGCCTCTACCTTTAAGCATTGTATAGAAGAGGGAATTTTGGCAGGCATCGCTTTTTAAACCCTTCTCTGTTTAGTCAAACCTGCCTCTGGCAGGGTGACTATTGGCTAGCAAAAGTGCCAGTATTATTTGTATTAATTAATACAAAAAACTGAAAAAATATGGTCTGCATATCTGAAGCATGATGAAAGATGGCAGAACTATAGTAACTGGCTTGTTGGTGATTAAGGCTGCAGAGCAAATTCAGCCTGCTCTGACCTAACTGCACTCTCCTAACTATTCTGTATCCAGAGCAGAAAGTTATGCTGAATCCAGAGAGTCAGGAAGCCTGGGCTGCCCTAACTGCTCCAGAGCATGCTAAGTAATTGACACAAGGGGAAGACTTGCTCCTGAGGAGACACCCCTCAGATCACACTGAACAAGGAACAGCTGTGGTGCTTACAGTGGTGACATGACTCTGCACATCACCTGGTGCGGAAGTCTGTGCGTCATCCCTGGGATGCACCCCCCCCCCACCTGGACTGCACAGTCACCAAAGTTGGCGCCTGCGCAGTTGTTTCTGAAGCCAACTGGCTTCAGAAAGAGTACTGCGCAGGCACCATCTCTGACACCTGCACAGTACTTTTCTGAAGCCTTTTGGCTTCGGGGGAGACTGTGCAGGCGTCAGAGTTGGTGCCTGTGCAGTACTCTTTCTGAAGCCATTCGGCTGCCGCTCAGCCTCCTGAGTGAGGCCGAATGGCTGTGCAGAGGCGCGGACTTTCTCTGCTCTAAGGAAGTCTCCTCTGAAGCTGTTCGACATGCTCAGTGTGTTTCTGCACAGTGCATCTCAGATGACTGTTCAGGCCAGCTCCTCAGACAAGTGGCAGCTTCTGGCTGATTCTCCGCCTTGGAGCAGGCCTGAATGGGTGTGCTGACGCCCGGGGCCTGCCAAAGGACAGTCAAACTCCTCTGGCACATCACCCCATACGGAGCGCATCCCCAATGCAGCCCACACCAGCCGCACCAGTCTGGTGACGCCACTGGGTGCCTGCCTTATAAGCAGTCCCTGATGAGATGCCAGTACATTCTACAGTGAATAGAAGGGGCTTCTTGGAGTGGCCTGCTGTATCCTGAGGTTTGTGGGCAGCCGTAGTTTGTTCCATATCCTGAGGTTGAGAGGAAGGGGTTGCAGCTAGGCTGGCCAAGAACTCAGATTTTTGGTCAGCACTGCCATTCTTACTCGGGCCTTATCATGGACCCCTATGGGTCTACTCATTACTATACCTGCTCCTGAGGTGGTATAACTCTGAGGGCTGGAAGAGGGCATTTCTGCCTTGGAAACAGGCTTTGGATACAGAGTAACTGCTCTGCCCTAGGCAATGCTAAACATGCCCTCAACTTGCCTCTCCTGAGCTGCTTAGGCTGCCCCAGTTAGGGCAGAGCAGGTCCACCTCTCTTAGGGCACCCTGTCTTGCCTTGCTCTGCCCTAAGCCTCCTTCAGAATAACTGGGCTGGAGCATCTTGCAGTTGCTCCAACCTAGTGTTAGATAGGGCAACCTAAGGGCTCTTATGTGGACAGATTAGTTGCTCTGGATTGGGCTGTATGTCTGTAACAACCCAATCCTAACCTGCACTGAAATGGGGAAACTGGCTGGTCTGTCCTGTATCCAAAGGGGTTGGGGCTTCCTGTGGCTGAGCCTGAGCTTTGTGAACTTTTTGTTAAAAAGTGGTATATAAATACTGTTGGTTGGTTGGTTGGTTGGTTGGTTGGTTGGTTGGTTGGTTGGTTGGTTGGTTGGTTGGTTGATTGATTGATTGATTGATTGATTGATTGATTGATTGATTGATTGATTGATTGACAAAAGGTTATTGACAAGAGGTTATACTGCAGCAGCCACAGTGGGCGACTTGGATCTGTGCTATTCAAAGAGTTGGTGCAGATCCAAACAGCCTGAAGCTGCACTATAGATTGCCTATGAGGCCTCCACCCTATAACATCTCCACCCTATATAGGGCGGATTCCTCCACCCTATAACATCTCCATTCCACCCTTCCATGCCCCCCATAGATCTCTGTGCTGGATCAACATGACCAGTACATACTTACCAGTTCACACCAGCACAGAGGCTGGATCTGGCATCCACCCGGCTGACAAAGAAGGAGGCATAAAAATGTTTGTTCCCTTACCTCAGAGTTGCATTGCATTTCCTTGGCACTAGAAGTTGATTAGGACTGCACTCTAACCCTACAATACAGACTGGCCCTACAATCCAGACTACGGGAGCACATAAGAGACATTACGTGTACCCGTAGTTACTGCACCACCTAGTGAAAACCTATGGGAAATTCATATTGCAATCCAGAGCAAATTGTTCTTACACCGGAGCAAGGACTCCCCGTAGTTACTCTGGATTGCTCTCTAACTATGGGAAGACCTAAGAGACACTTACTCTGGATTGCTCCATGCATTTACCATAGGTTTCCCATAGGTGGCACCATAACTACGTTGGTGTAAAAGGTCCCATAGTTACTCTGGATTGTAGCCTTAGGCACAGTGTAAAGCTGGTTAAGATCATGAGTACAAACCTGCTGTTCTGCTCACTAAATACCACATTTGCTTCACTATGGAATGACTTTGAGTATCCAAAGCTGTTGTCTCTCTCATCAGGAGAAAACTCTTCTTGTGTGTGTATGTGTGTGTGTGTGTGTGTGTGTGTGTGTGTGTGTGTGTGTGTGTATTCAGGTCTTTCTTGACAAGACTTTCTTAACTATCTGCACATGTATGTCATACAATGCAGTAACTGAAAAGCCCTTAGTACATGATCCTGGTCCTGGTGTGATCCGTTGAGCTTCTTTTCTGAACACTCCATTTTGTGGTGACAACTTATCTCCGTCTGCTAGAGAATTGCAATTCCACTAAAAATGCACGTCACTTGCTGTTTTCTCCCTATTGACAAAATGCATTAATTTACAGATATTTACAGGGATATTTACAGAGGATAAATTTATGGGGGATAAAGAAATCTACCTAATACAGAGTAGGAAAGTTTATTTCATAGAATGCATGACATTTCAGACTGAAGAAAAACAGGTGTTGTGAGATTGGATACCATGGATTCATTATGTGCCTTGTATGGATCCCAGTGGTTCATGAGCTTGAAAGTATTACCGGTTTGGGACTGAATAGAAGAATCCAAAGTTATTCTAAGGGGAAAAAAATTTATCAGCTTCACAGAGACAATGTATTCATAAAGTATTCATAGTTCTTGAACAATAGTGATCATTAAAGTTTTGTAATAAATTTAAAACTAGAACGTTTCATTTCTTTAACTTTAACTGTTTAGCCATAACAACGTACAGTAGAACGTTACACTCTGTAAACCGGGCACAGAGGCATTTTTTAAAGTGGTGTTCCTCTTATATTTAGGACGGGAAGAGCATGTCCAACCTAATTACTCATAGACTTTTTAGTACACAAATTTGACTCAACACAAATGGCCACAGCAAATCACAGTTTTAAAAACTGCTTTTTCTACTGCTTTTAGTAGAAAAACTGCTTTTCTACTATTGTGGAAAGGCTTTCATGCAAAAAAAAAAATTTACATTATTCAGTCCCAGTACCAAACCCCTCAGATATTAAGGAACTACCTTATTCCATTAGGTGCAATGGACGAACAAGAAACCTTGAAATGAGTCTTTAAATATATTTTCCCATTGTTTTATTTACCAATTGATTTTTTAATTCACTGGGAGTTCTGGAACAGAACCTTAGTGGATAATGAAAGACACTTGTATTCCTCTTCATCCCCTTATTGTGTCTTTGCTATTGATTCTTCTGCATCTTTTAAAAACTGTGAACGCTTTTAGACATGGAGCCATGTAGGTATTTAATTTCCGTTATAAACCACTTATGTGAATTTTTTTGTTGAAAAGCAGAATATAAACATTTGTATTATTCTTATTATATATTGGCTATAGATGGGTATAGCCACCAAGCAGTGGAGGTTTGAGGTAGGAATTTTCCTTCTCAAGATCACCCACATTTAGTGGGAATTTGGACAGGTTTAGTCTGGCTTTTTAACCTCAAGGCAAAATCCAGAGCTGGAGTCCCAGAAGCAGTTTGTCCTGGTTACTCCTGTGATGCAGCTGCCATTCCATTGGACTATTTCAGTGGTGTGGAGAGGGGGGGGGATTTGCTGCTTGGGTAACAGCCTATCCTCCATATTAATCTACCTAGGCCGTCGTGCTCTGGAGAGGATACTCAAAGCACAATACCATAGTCTTTCCAGACTGAAAGATGCCAATGCAATGCAGCATTGCCTATATATTGGTGACCAGATGCTCGAACCTCAAAAGGAGGACAAGGTCTTGGATTCCTCTCAGCCTGGCTTTTCCAGCAGACAATGGCAAATTTGCCCACTCACAAGTAAAGCCATGGTGTTGGGCACTTTCACTTTCCCATAGAGCTCAATTCATATTTTTTATTTTTAGGTTTTTGGCCGTAACTTTTTATAGGAAGGAGATATTTCAAAACCAATTTTTGCACTGGATTCTGCTCTTCAATACAAATCCAATGACATATGATTTGATGGGGTACTGCACACCATTGCAAAGTTCCAAAATGAAGCCAAAATGGAGGACAATGAAGCCCTTTTGGAGGACACCTGGAAAGGAGACTAAAAAAGAGGACAAATCTGGAAATTTCTGGTCATATGGTCACCCTACACTGGTTTCTTTCTGAAAATCTGGCATCTCTACTGCACAACAGATTACATGATCATCATAACATCACATCACCTACTTCTTATGCCAGGCTAAAAGGAATAGGCTGTGCACTTTTCAATTTTGACAGCGTAAATGAAAATAAAACAGCCTAATTTTTAACAATTACTATTACACAACTGATAGAAAAAGTGTGGATTTTTGAGTGCAGATCTGATGTTTTGGTTCTTGCACTGCGGTTAGTGTGCCTTCTTCCTTATTACCTGCTCAATATGGAAGTGACCTGCCACTACAAAATCGTTTGTGGTCTCTCTGAACTTTAAAGAAAATTGACTTTGCAAACTGTTGTGCTATTTTCTGGGGTGCAGGAACTGTGTAAAGACTTTCACAAACTTCCCTATGGGCACCATCAAATTCACTATCATTGAAAGTTATGATTTTAAGCTCCCTACACTAAATTTTTTTGTTCCTCCTGCTTATTATATATATTCATATATATGCTTATTATATATATATCAATGGAGTTGGAACACCCATATCATAACATATCAATGTTGGAACACCCATATCATAACATATCAATGGAGCTGGAACACCCACAAACTAAGAAATAATAAGCTTTTATTATAATAAAACTAAGACAATATTATTTATTTAATAATAAAACTAAGACAAGCTTTTGGTTGTTTGTAAATTATCAAAAAAATTATCAAAAAAGATCATTGTGCTTGCTTACCTGTATCAGGATCGCAGTGGAAAACACAAGAAGTATAACTTAAAAAGTTATTATCGTTGCCTCCACAACCAGTGTAAATGAATCTATTGCACTTCCCGGTTTCCATATCATAGTAATACCTGGAAAAGGATTTGTCGCACTCTCCCTCCTCTAAAGGTAGGCTGCAGGCCTCTGGCTTTTCACCTGATTTAAAAAAGAACCAGAGAAAGAATATAATTATATCTGAAGATATTATTTTTGTGACAATCCTATACACACTTTCCTGAGAGTAAGTCCCATAAAACACAATGGAACTTACACAATGGAAGCATAGACATGCTTAGGATTGCATCCTAGGGGAACAAGCCAGAGTAACTATGGGAGCAAGTAAGAGACATTATGTGCACCCGTAGTTACTACAACACCTAGAGAAAACCAATGGGAAATTCATATTGCAATCCAGAGTAACTTGTTCTTTCTCCAGAGTAAGTAGATACTCTGGATTTCACCCTATATCTCTTTCAAGTGAGAAGTGCTGGAGCTCTGGAGTGGATTGCCAAAGGTAACCCTTCCCCTGACACATAACAAGATCAAAGCACCAATGTTGTCCAAAGTCATCTCCATGGTCATGTAGATGGCATAGCTAAGCTGTCACCTTCCCACAAAGCGGTACAAAGTTGTACCACAAAGGAACACAGTGGGAAGGACTGAATTGCCAACCTTCAGGTTGACAAGCACAGTGTCTGTAACCACTGAAAAAGTATTTTCATCCTTTTTAAGTATTTTAGCAACCCCATATTTGGTGCTGTCCTCAAATCCCTTCACCCAACTTCAATCCTCACTTTCTTCATTGTTAAACTGTAGTCCTGCTTACTACAAGAGGTGTGGGGAAAAGATGGGGAAAGGGATGAACGAGCACCATAACCTTCTGTTGCCTTGCAAAGTACCATAGGAATATCTCTTGTAATTCTAGGGAAAGAAATACTGCAATTGAGAAGGGCTTTGGAGAGGCAGGAATACAGGCAAAAAAGAAGATGAAGAAGGTGAAGAAGCCGCTACCACCGCCTCATTCCTTCCCATGTCTTCTAATCTGCAAGTGATGCCCAACCTGGAGGGAGACATACCCCCAAATCCAGAGTAACTATGGGAGCACTATAACTAACTAGGGCTGTGGGTGGTGCAGGTGGTTAAGACACTGTGCCTGTTAATCAGTAGACCAGGGTTTGAGACCTGGGTCGGCCCCACAAGACAGGGTGAGCTCCTGTCTTTAGCCCAGCTCTGTGACGCCAGCTGGATCCAATTGTATTGGCTCTGCCTTTCCATTGGACTAATTCAGTGGCATGGAGAGGGGGGATTTGCTGCTTGGGTAACAACCTGTCCTCCATAACAACCTAACCCAGGCTTTCGTGCTTCGCGTGCAGCGTATGCAGCCCTGAGCACAAGACCATAGTCTTTCAAGATTGATGGAGGCCTGTTGTTGTACTGACCCACTGTAATTGTTATTGTTATAAGAGACTTTATGTGCACCCGTAGTTACTGCACCATCTAGTGAAAACCTATGGAAAATTCATATTGGTAACTGCAGTAAGTTGTTCTTACACTGGAGCAAGGACTCCCCGTGGTTACTCTGGATTTTGCTCATAGGCTGCAATCCTAAAAACACTTTCCTGGGAGTAAGACCCATTGAACACAATGGGGCTTACTTCTTAGTAGACATAGGATTGTACTCATGGAGTATTTGGCATGATGTTCAGATGACAATAAAAATGCAGCTTTTACCTCTTCTCCTTCCAGAGACACTCAGTGGACCAAAGCAGGATAAAAGGAGTGCTATCATGAAGACAAGGAGGCCAATGTATGTGGACCGCATGGTGGATTTTTATGAGAAAGCTCAACAAGCACACATTATATAGTTTTCCATACGGAAATGGGAAGATGCACTGGAGCTGCCCAGCTGAATTCAAAAGAACTTCCTGTTCTTAAATTAATGCTATTCCTTTTAATAGGTACATATTGGAGACTTAAAATAAACCAGCATTAACTTGACGTTGTCTTCTTGGAAAGGTTCTTGGAAAATGTGATGTTAAGCAAAACAAGGGTTAAGTTCCTACAGCATATTTCTGATTTTAAAAAAATCACCAAAACTTCTAAATAAAGACCCAAGACACTTTAAAGATTCAAGATACTTCAAACATTAAACACTTTAACTAAATATGAGCTCTGAGCCATAGAAAACCCACAAAGTTATGGAGAGAAGGTGAAAACTCCACCCAGGTACTAGATGGAAGGGAATCACTAGATGGAAGGGAATCACTCAAACAAACAAACATAGGTATTTATATACCGCCTTTCAGGTCATCAGATTTCTCTTTTGACTTTATTCTCAAGGCAGGCTTACTAACCCTAGAAAGGTTTTACAATTTGAAAAAGGTTCTCTCTTTCAAGAACTGCTACATTCTTAGATGTTTCCGTTTACATCCAGTCTCACATTCACTTGCTCACCATTGGACACACTCCACTGCAACTGCATTTCTTTCTTTCTTTACACACACTCCCACGGTCCAGTATCAATGTCTAGCTGTGCACAGCTTCCAGTGTTCACGAGACGGTGAAGACCTTCAATCAATTTACAGTGGCTCAGCTCTCTAGACCAAGCATGTCAAACTGGTGGCCCAAGGGCCGCATGCAGCCCTGTGATGGCGCCCCAGCAACGCAGGATGACATGATGGGGGTGAGAGTGGGCCCCAGGGATGTGTGGACAGAAGTGCTGAAATCAACAGAGAAAGATAGGTCCATTGGTCCGATTCATACTGGCATCTGTTGAGGATGTATTCGGCAGGAAGAACAGGAGTGTATCCTGGCCGACTCATCTCTGCCATCCCAATCCGAACTCTTCCTGCACTCTTGGACCAGTCAAGAGGAGGGAAGGAACCAGGAAAGGGAGGGGTGGAGGGAGAGGTATTTAAGGAGAAGGCGGGAGAGAGAGCGGCAGGCGGGGCTGGAGAAGGAGAACATCAAAGGAGGAGAGAGAGTGCTGGTCGTCTTGTCCTCCTGCCAAGCTGCGACATGGACAACTCTGTCCAGGACCTGAAAACAAAGAACAAAAGATATTGTTAGTGGTTACGGTTTGGAACTGTTACTTACCTGTACAGGACCTTTTGATGACTCATGTGGTATGAGTAAAAGGAGAGAGGAATACATGCTCCTTGGGAGAGACAGTGGACAGAACCTGTCAAAGAGAGAAAGAAAGAACCAAATGTCAGGAAGTGAAGTGTAACTTACCTGTAACAAGAACATGAATGTGTTGAACTCTGTAAGCTAAAGCTGAAGTGTTAAGCAAACTGCAAGTTGTTTCCCCACCCCCTATGCAACTAAGACCAAAAGCAATCTATAAAGAAACTGAGTTAACTAGAAAAAACTTACCAGCATCCTATGTTGCTTGTGTGAGTGGTCCCGGATAAGATGGCTGAAGACAGGATGGAGGGAGTGGAATCCAGAGAGGGGAGTAAGGGGGAGAACGCAGAGCCCGACAGGCCCTTTGCAGGCACACGTGCACCCCTTGAGTGATCTCTTCACCCCCAGAAGCAGCTCAGTAGTGGCAGCAGCACACTTGATTTTGAGCTGGAGAAAGAACCCAGGAGGAAGGAGGGCTCATGCACAGCAGCAGCAGCTTCTCAGGGTGGGAGAAAGGAGGGCACTTCGGAGTAGACGTGCAAAAAATTGGATTGCGGCCCTCAGGAGACACCTTTAATGCTAATGCGGCCCTCTGTTTGAAATGAGTTAGACACCCCTGCTCTAAACCAGACCAATTCCAAGACAGGTCAGCCCAGTTACACCAGAAAGGCTTGGATAAATCAACTTAGGCTGACTCAAGACAGATGGACCTGGGCTGGCCTAACTGTACCAGCCTAGGCAGTTCTGGAGAGGAATGCTGAGGGTATGTTGAGCATGGCCTAAAACACTGCAATTAGGCTGTATCCTGACCCTGTTTCGAGGGCAGTCATGCCCCCTCACAGCTCCTCAGAGTTAGGCCACATAGGGAGCAGAATAAATCTGATTAGACCCATAGGGGTCCATGATAAGCCAGAGTAAAATTGGAAGTGATGGCAAAAAATGTGGAGTCCTAAGCCAGCCTATCTGCAGCCCCTGCCTCTCAACTTCAGGATATGGCACAACTATGGTAGTCCACTCACCTGGGGATACAGCAGGCCACTCAAGCATTCACCCTCCACTAGAGGTATTGCTTTATTGGTGACTCATGCTGCAGCTGTTACTGGTTGTTAGGAACTTCTGGGCTTCCTTATAAGGCAGGCACTCCAGCTGTTCCTTGTTCAGTGTGTCCTGAAGGGGGTCTCCTTGGGAGGAAGCCCTCCCCAGGTGTCACTGACATGGTTCCTACTGAGCATTCTCAGGAGCAGTTAGTGCAGACCAGGCTTCTTGACTCTCTGGACGCAGCATAACTCTCTGCTTTGGATATAGTTGGGGCAGCCCAGCTAGGGCTCTCCTCACTGCCCTTACTCTGGATTGTGCCCTTAGGCCAGCTTAGCTGGGCTATATATCTGGCCTAAAGTCAGGATTGCATTGCCTAAGCAAGGAAATGCTGTAGATCAGTGTTTCTCAAAGTGGGGGTCGGGACCCCTTTGGGGGTTGCCTAGAGCTTTCCTGGGGGTCGCCTAAAGACCTCTGATGCAGGGGGCCAGGTCAGGCTTGCCAGACCTCCGGAGCTGCACACTGGAGCTGACTGACAGCCTCAGGGCCCAATCTTATGCATGCCTACTCTGAAATAAATCCCATTATAGTCAGGGGGCCTTTACTCCCATGTAAATGTGGATAGGATTGCAGCCTCAGGGCCCAATCCTATGCATGCCTACTCTGAAATAAATCCCATTATAGTTGGGGGGGCCTTTACTCCCATGTAAATGTGGATAGGATTGCAGCCTCAGGGCCCAATCCTTTGCATGCCTACTCTGAAATAAATCCCATTTTGTTCAATGTGTGCATAGAACACACATTTCATTTGTAACAATGAAAATACATCCTGCATAGCGGATATTTACATTACGATTCATAACATTAGCAAAATTACAGTTATAAAGTAGCAACGAAAATAATTTTATGGTTGGGGTTCCCACAACATGAGGAACTTATAAAGGGGTCATGGCATTAGGAAGATTGAGAACCACTGCTGTAGATACAAGTTTGCTTCTCTGTTAACCTTCTGAACTTTTAAGTTCCTGATATTTCTGAGAACTGTGCTTTTAGCTTGGGCTTGTCACTTATCTCCAAGTGTGCTCAAGTTTCTTCCTGGACAAATTGTGAACACAAATCAGACAGTATATTTGTACATGATTAGCAAGATACTGACAATATGACTGCACACTTATTTTTATCCTTTTCAAGCCATTTACCCGGCTGGGTAAATGCTGAGATTTTTGTACAACAGTCTTGCAAAATAAGAATATGTTGCTAACCTCCCATCTTATTGTACATTATATAAATAAGCTGCAGTATGGTTTGCACCTTGAGGCCAGGGTATTCAAACAGAAACTGGTTTGGGGAGAGTAACTTTGCTAGTTTTTCACCTCTTACCAGGTAACCTTTGCAGTGCTCTCAGGATATCAAAAGAACTGATAAGGCACAACCAGAGAAAGAACTATCTCCAGGATTAGTTGAGAAAAAACAGTGATGCTCATGCACTGTTCCCAAAAGACTTGCTTCTCTCACAGAATTAACACAGGTCCAACCTTGTTATATATGGTTTTTTTAATACACAGATTTGACTCTACATAAATGACCTTTGCAGTCACAGTTTTAAAAATTGTTTTTCTACTGTTGTAGAGAGACAGTCATGCAAGCAATCATTCCATTCTTCAGCTGTGCATTTCTAATTTCCAACTGCTTCTCTACAACAGTAATAAAAGCTGCTTTTAAACAATCGTAAATGGACAACCATTTAAATTTTTAACTGCTTTTGGCTACAATCCTAGCCACACTTTCCTGAGAGTAAATACTATCGAACTCAATGGGACTTACTTCTGAGTAGACATGCTTAGGATTGCACTGTCCATGTAACACTTATGTTGGTATGAGCAGGGAGTCCCAGAGTCAAACCCCTGCAGATATTGAGGCACAACTTTATTCTATTAGGACAGTGGACAGGGAACAGGGGTAAATTACCCCAAAAGGGGGAAAAATAAAATTCTTGGTGGTAATGGACAGTTGCACTGCTGAGATTGTGCTATAAATAAATTAATCTCAGGCCCAAACCACACAAGTAGAAATCCTACATGGCATTTTTTTTCATAGAAAAAGCACATAATAGTCATGTGGTTTCCTTAACATGAAGGTTTCATGCCATGAAATATGCAAGTATTTCTTTGTCACTCATCAATATCCTGATTTATGTATTCAGATTTTTATATTTTCATATTTTTCCATTGTGTATTCAGATTTTTACCATGTACTTACCAAACATATGCAGATCTAGGTATCTATGAGTTTGCTAGATGACCCTGGACCATCGTTCAGGAAAGGTCTTCCTAACACTGCTTCCTCTTTTGGTGGTCTTGCTTTTCGAAGGTAATGGTTTCCTCCTACTCCCTTGTGGGGAGTTGGACAGAAAGTGCGAAACCACTATGAATCTAGTCTGATAACCTTAAGACAGCAACTCCTGTACTGGAGTCAAGGAATATTTCTGTGGATGTTTAGGAGGTTATGCAAAACCCCTCCCAATGTGTGCTAATTGGTGTTACACTTGTGCATTGGAATAAATAGGTATTGTTGGTGTAAACTACATTAACTCTATAATCCAGAGTAACTATGTGAGCATGTAAGAGACATTACATCTATCTATATATGAATCTATATGCATGCCCAGCTGTGTCTCGGCAGCGCAACCATCCATTACCCCCAGGAATTTCATTTCATTGCATATAGAATCTGTATATAGATTCTGCATGCATGCCCGGCTTTGTGTGTTACAATACTGTAGTGTACAAGGACCTCATACAGGCACCTTGAGGGCACTGGGGAGCAGTCTAAGCCAGCTGCGGCATTGCACGGCTAAGTCCGAGCACTGCAGGCAACCATCGTGAAAAAATGACTGCGCTTGTGTGCACAGCCTTTCCCTGCCTCCCTGCCTAAAGGTTGCCATGAAGAGGCTTCTCCGTGGGTGGCGTGTCCTCTCCTGACCTCACCAGCACTTTCCCTTTCCTAATTGGAGGCATGTGCAGGTGAGGTCAGGAGAGGATACTCTGCCCGCGGAGAAGCCTCTCCATGGGAACATTTCGGTAGGGAAAGACTGCGTGCACATGCACAGTCGTTCTTTTCAAGATGGATACCTGCAGTGCCTGACCGGATGGCTGAACTCAGGCTTAGCTACCCCCAACTGCAGCCTGAGCCTCCCCAGCAGCCTCCCCAGCCAAGGTAAGCACCCATTCCCAGGTGTCTACTCAGGTGTAAGCCCATTAATTCAATTGAGCTTACTCCTGATTTTTTAAAAATGTAGGACAAAATGTAGGACATCAAAATGCCCCAATATTGATGCGATCGTATCAAAAATGAAGCAACATCATTTCTCCAAAACCTGAAGTTTTGAAGTTGGAGCTTTCAAATAAATTTTGAATCGATTCAATAAAATTTTGAATTCAAATAAGTAATAATATATGATTTCCTTCCTTTCAAATCAAGGGGATAATGTTAGCGTATCTAAATATATTTTGGGGTAAAAGGTAAAAAAGTTCCCTGACCTCTGTATTAGGAACGAAAGAGGCACAAGATACATGGAAGTAGGTCTTTAAGAATGCAATCCTAAAAATTTCCTGGGAGTAAAGACCATTTAATATAATGGAACTTACTTCTGAGTAGACAGGCATGCGACTGGGCTATATATCTATTTTTCACTTTTTTACCCACTGATTTTTAAATCCTTGGGAGGTTCTGGTATGGAACCCTAGTGGATAATAAGGGAAGCCAGTACAGAAGATGCAGAGCTATATGGCTCATCCCTACCCATGTTTCAAAAGCAAACATCTTATTTACCTATTTATTCAAGGGATTTATATCCCGCCTTTCCCATGCCAGCACAAATGCCCAGGATGGATTGCAAAGCTTTAGCACCTTCCCTCTTGTTCTCACAACAACCCTGTGAAATAAGTGAGCCTAAGAGTGAGTGACCAGCTCAAGTTTACCCAGGAAGCATCATGGCCAAGGTGTGATTTGAACCTGGATCTTCCAAGTCTTACAGTGCAATGCTAACATGCCAGAGAAAATGGCCTAGCTAAAGGATAATGACTTATCCTTAGGCCAAATCCACAGGGATAGGATGCCACTAGGCTGTCTTAACTGCTGCTATTCCAGGTATGCTCACTGGGGGCCAAGTAAATTGAACCTGGGGAGGGCTTGCTCCCAAGGAGACCTGCCTCAGATCACACTGAACAAGGAACAGCTATGGTGCCTATACCCTGCCTGGCAGATGAAGAAGCGCAGTCCAACTTTCTCACCACTATACAGTGTTTGCTCTAGGTTTTACCCTTGTTTTCATTCTGCAATTATTATTTTTTCTTACACAACTATTGCTCTTAATTTCATGCCACTTCATCTCTTTCTCTTTTAATAAACACAGCTTGGATCTTTTCTTGGCCACATCTGTTTGCTTTTCAGCTACCTTAAGAGGTAAACCCTTAACAACTGATTAGTCACAAAAACTTCGTTCCTGAGCTTTGACCTGTGATACAGGACAGAAACACACTCAAACTCTTCAAAGTCAATGAAACAGATAAGTCTTTTAAAGAAGCACAACCACTTTTTAATCGTACAGGTAGTGCCTTAGTAACTGTTACGGATTCATGCTTGGTCTATCACAGTACCAAAAATGTTGTTTCTCCAGGTTTTGTATGCAGGTATTATTTTGGCCAGCTTTTTTTCCTAGCTGTCATAATTGCCTTCCGCAGGGTCAACTTGCAACATGTGCATTAATTATGGTGGGGGCAATAAAACAACATCTTATCAGGTAATCCCACTGGCATGTTCACGGTGTTGTATGCAACAAAAATGTCACACCAGAAAATCCCCCTGGTATGCAAATATAACCTCTTGATCTCTGTTCCCACTTGACCAAGCAAATTCTTGGCCTTGTTTTGCATCTTCCATTTGAACGTGCCTGGTCTTTGCTTGCCCCAACAGTCAGGCACAAGTGATGACACACACATTTCCCTCAATTGCTCTTTCATGGCCTTTTACGTGCAGTGCTTGTTCCTTCCATCCATCCTTCTGCCTGTTGTCTTATACCCAGTTTTCCTCCTTTAAAAATAATAATTTGCCAGACGAACCACTTTCTAGATGAGCTCTTTTTTTAGTACAAAGGGGTTCATCTTTTAGGAATTAATCCTTTTAAAAGATTAATTTTAAAGGATTTATCATTTTAAAAGATTAATATTGTAAATGCTTTGTACCATCAGCTTCTAGAACTTTGGCAAATTTCAGGCGGCAGGCAGGCCAGGGTTCAAGACCCAGGTCTCCACAAGACAAGGATCTCGGGATTGGACTAGATGATCCACTGGATCCCTTCCAACTCTATGATTCCATAACCTAAAGCTAAGCAGGAATAGACTTGGATAACTCTTGGTTGGGATACTGAAAGCTGATAAAACTTTCATGAGACAACAGAGCCAGAGGTGTCACTGTTTACAGCTGGCCTGCTGAAGGCTTGGTAAGCATTCCCTGATGCTAGATGTGATGGCCATGCCATGAAGGGTTCCATATGGAAAAGTTTGATGAGCTGCCTTTACAATAATTACCTACCTCGCAGGGTTGTTGTGAGCATAAAAAGTTATATAAGCCGCCTTGGGCATGGGAAAGGCAGAGTATAAATCCCTCGTATAAATAAATAAATAGACAGCAGCCCTGCCAGTCAGTGCCGCTGCCACAAGCACAATATAAAAGTAAGCCTCATTGTGTTCAATGGGTCTTACTCCCAAGAAAGTGTCTTTAGGATTGCATCCATAATATGTCAAAGAGCTGCATGTGGCTGGTTAGCCATGATTTGATGATACATGGTGAACAAACAAGCCCTACAATCCAGAGTAACTACGGGAGCACGTAAGAGACTTTACGTGCACCCATAGTTACTGCACCACCTAGTGAAAACCTATGGGAAATTCATATTGCAATCCAGAGCAAATGGTTCTTACACCGGAGCAAGGACTCCCCGCAGTTACTCCGGATTGCGCCCATAGAGGAACATGACAAAAATGCTCCTTAATTACTGCTGAAAATGTAACATTTCTTGTTTTCTTCCTTTTCTTCGTAAAGCCTCAAAACAACTTAAGTAGAAGGAAACTATCTCTCTGACAGAAAGAAGGACAACCCCAGTTCAACATAAATGATGAAATTTTCCATGGGGCCAGTTTTGTCAAAAACTTTTACCGCATTCTGCCAACAGATTTCCCCATAAAAGGGAGGTTTCCATCTGAAATGCAGTAGAGATGGAGAACTCCAAATCTGAGCTCAGTATGGTGTCACAGATCCCAGTAAGTATTAATTTTTTTAAAAAAATATTTGACTGAAAATTGTGTTTCAGACATTTGAGAAAACCCATTTCAGTAGGAATATGAGGGAAATGTGGTGGTATTCACAAACCTGCTTTTCTGATATTGCACAGATCTTTATTAGCGGTAAAATGGAAATACTTCACACTTTTGCAGTCAAGGATGTATTAGAAGGGGGGCATATTAACCTAAGAGGCACATCTATATATGGATCTTTATACTGATAAATTTCAGATATTTGAGATCCATACTATTTAAGAAGCATTTAAATTCTTAAATATATTTATTCACCACGAACCTCCTGTTGAAAAGTGGTAGGCTATGTAAATTGAAAAGTGAAAAGTGGTAGGCTATGTAAAGGCTGATTGATTGAATATTAAACTTATTTAATACCTGATAATTATAAAGCCTGAAAACTTATTTGCCTTTTGTAGTAAAAAGGAGCTCAACCAACATATCTCTGAGAGTCGCACATTTAGCACAATCCTAACCATGTCTACTCAGTCCTAACCATGTTGACTCAAACGTAAGCCCCATTGTGTACAATGGGTCTTACTCCCAGGAAAGTGTCTTTAGGATTGCACCCATAATATGTCAAAGAGCTGTATGTGGCTGGTTAGCCATGATTTGGCCACCCGTGTTGTATTAGGTCAATTCTTAACATATATTTGTTTCAAATGTTAACACTCAGTGAAAGATATTTTCACTTTTCAGTGGATGGTGACAAATAAATGAAGCATTAATAAGAAAAAGTATGTTTGTTTTTTATAGCATACACTGTAATCCTATGCATAGCTAATCAAAAGTATGGCCCATTATGTTTAGTAGACCATTAGTAAACTTTTTAGAAGTTTACTTCTAAACTTGTTTAGAAGTGTTTAGAAGACCCAGGAAAAATTGCAGAAATTATTAAGCATGCAATGCTGACGTGGACCAGTGCTAGTGCTAGGTGTCACAAACATACCATAAGGGATATCCGCAACACCATGCACCAATCAAGCACCAGTTTGCATTGAGCCCATTGCGAGTCAGATGCTGCCACAATATAGTTAAGAGCTCTGGGAAGTAGTGAGGGCCTTGGAGTAGGGGGAAGATGTTCCAAGGTATGGAGAGAGTGGGATAGATGGAGCAGGATGAACATCTGCCCCCCTTTTTCCCTAGGACATGTCCTGGATTTTAACCTTGTGTCCTGAAAAAAGTTCAATGTCCTCCTCAGTGATGGGCTTCAAAAAATTTAAGAACCGGTTCTCTGCCCATCTGGCAGCCACTTTTAAAAGGCTATTTTTAAACTTTATATGTCCTGTCTCTCATTAACAACCGGTTCTATAGAGTAGGTGCGAACCTGCTAGAGCCCACCACTGGTCCTCCTTTTCCTTGTGAGCAGGCAGCATGAAATTAATAAACAACTTCTTGTAATTAATAAATTATAAGTAATAGTTTTAAATTTAATAGTTAAGTAATGGGGCACAATACTAAGCGTGACTACTCGGAAGTAATCGCTATTGTGATCAATGGGTCTTACTCCCAGGAAAGTGACTTTAGGATTGCAGTCTTAGGGCAAAATCCAGGCTAACTTTGGGGAGTCCTTGCTTTGGTGTAAGAACAACTTACTCTGGATTGCCACATGAATTGCCACATAGGTTTTCACTAGGTATTGCAGTAACTATGGGTGCATGTAAAGTCTCTTACTTTCTCCCGTAGTTACTCTGGATTTGGGGGTTAGTGTTTAAATTAAGCACAAGAAAGCATATATATGAATGTTTTTAGCTTTTATTTGATCATGTCCTAATTTTTTTGGGTGTCCTACATTTGGGAAGGTCCTTTATGGCATATGGTCACTGGAGGAGATGGAGGAACTGGGTCAGGAAGCTGGTGAGACCAGCAGAGCCCTGTTCAAAATTGCTGTCACCATTCAAAAGAGTTGGCACCCACTGAGGGGCTTGGGGCTTTCCTTTTGTCCCCAACTCCTGAGGAGGTGTTTGGCAGCTGCCATAAAGCCATAGGATGCAGTAGCAGCCAGTTTGGTGCCTCCACACCCAAAGGAAGCACTGCCTTTAGGACTGAGCTGTAATTTACTATTTCAATAGGTAAATGACCATTATTTAAAGGCACTCGTCTGTTACTGCTCCCATTCTTATTTTGAATCTGTAACTTTTATGGATATATTTGCACTTCCACCCTTAAAACTATTTTATTTATTCTTTCTTTTGAGGGTTCCAAATGCACAATTCCAGCTGGTTCTCTTCCCCAAGCCTACAAATTTATCCCCAGAGTACCTAAGAGCAGGCAGCAAATAATTCTGATCTCTCTGGTGCTTGTACTTTTGGCCATTATCATTATTGGAGCAATTCTCATTGGCGTTTACATAACTCAGCAACATACTGAAAGGGTAAGTAGAATTTCCCGGTATGTCACCTAATGTATTTACAGTGATAACTTGGTTTACGAGTACCTTGTGTTATGAAAATTTCTCAAGGAGATCATAAATTCCCATTTGCAAGTGATGTCTTGCAGAATGAGTAGACATGGTTAGGATTGTGTTCTAAAATACATTTTCCTGTTGGACTTTGTCTCCTCCATAGGTAATTCAAACAATTAGCAGTGGAAGCAACGGTGAAATGGTGGAGCAAACAGTGGTGGTGAATAATCAGGAGAGTGTGGTGGCTTTCTATGTTCAGAGCAACAGAACCTCAGCCACTGTTGTGTATGACTATAAACATGTAAGTTCCAAAGAGGTTCCAAGTGGAATACCCCAAAACATTTCACCATCTCAGGTGCCTACACCTGAATGGTCAGCAATGTCCTTACCCTACAATCCAGAGTAACTACAGGAGCACGTAAGAGACATTACGCGTACCCGTAGTTACTGCACCATCTTGTGAAAACTTATGGGAAATTCATATTGCAATCCAGATCAAATTGTTCTTACACCAGAGCAAGGACTCCCCGTAGTTACTCTGGATTGCACCCTTCGTCTGTAGTAACCCTTGGTATGGTGAAGGGTTCAGGAAATAGTATACTTCCCAAAGTCAGTAGCCTGAGCTATAAAATTGGAGGGCAGCAAACAGGCTACCCTGTTATACTGATAAGGTAAATGCAGGAGGCTTATTTCCAGGTATATTTATCAGAACCTGCAAACCCAGAGTCTTATTCAGCCTTCCGAGCTCAACACCAACTGTGCGCTTGGAGTGCCAAAGCCTATTCTTAATTTGTACTGAAATCTTTTTATTTCCTGGCTCCCCCAGCACCTGATTGGCTTTCGAATTCACAAGAGTAAACAGTGTACAGTGGTGACGATGGATTCGGTTGCAGTGCCTTCCCTGGGTGAGATCACCAAAGGAATAGAACACTTTGATGAGCCGGTAAGAAGAAAGTGAACATGGATTATCACTGAGTAGGGAGTACTGAAATTAGAGTACTGAAATTAGATGTGTATTATTGCAGAGGGAAAAGTCTAACAAGGATTTTAATTAAGAACAGCAATTCTGTTGTTGGGATTTTTTTAAATAAAGTTCCAAAAATGGTCTTTTACTTCGTATAAGTAGACTGAAGCAGTGGAGAGCATCATCATGACAGCAGGGCACTCCAGGCCCATTCCTATCTAATTTCCCAGCATGGATGCAACTGTGCTAACTGGGCATGTGCTGCATTCTACAGAGTAATAGTCACAGTGGCCTCTTCAAGATATAGTAATGTTTGTTCCTTTACATTGGCATTCCACAGTTGGCACTGGGAAGTTGAATAGGACTTGCTCCTCAACTGGCAAGAGCAACTAAAACCTGATCAGGCTATGTTGTACCACATAATATCAGTGGTGGGCTTCACGGAGTTCTCACAGCTTCTATAGAACCCTTTGCTAATGAGCGCCTGGTTCTGAGATCCGGTTACTAATGGGACATCACATAGAACTTGTTAATTTATTTGTGACACAGAACCTGTTGTTAATTTATTTGAATCCCACTACTGCGCTCACCCCTTCCATTATCCAAATGATACCCAGAGAGAGGAAGGGTTGCAGGAGGACTACAGAGTCTAGCATGGAACTTCTCCCTTCATCCTGAATAGAAACCCCCAGAAAGTCAAACCAGTTCGCCAGGATGCCCAGCACCAATACAAAGAAGACCATCTGACTGCGCTGCATGACGGCTGCCCAGTATGACAGCCCCCTGCTCATCGCACTTGCTTTATGTTGTGGGTCATAAGGAAGTGAAGGGGCAATTAGGCACTAAAAGTTCTCAAGTACACGCTGGGAAGATTGTGTTGCATTTATGAAAATCTCTTTTACTATTCCGTGTCAAGAAGTACCCAACTGAGGGAAAAGGAGCAGTACACCTAACCAAGCTATAAAGGAAATAAAATGGTGCAGAATATGAGATATAGGGGGAGGAGAAGTGATGGCTCATTGGCCAGATAGTGTGAATATATCCCTAACCTAACCACCCAAGTTGGTAATGAAATGAAATTCAAAAGCTATGTCCCAGAACAATCACTAGATGTGCTGTTACCACCTGATCAATAGAACACCTTGCTGTTTTCATTCCTCTCTGGGACATGGGAGTAGCCTCCATCCTTTACATTGGATCAGAGTGATCATAGGTCATAACCCCAAAAATGAGGACAAGTTCCTCCAAAATGTAAGACACGTTCCTCCAAAATGACAATATAAATGCTAAAAGCACTCATATAAATGGCTTTCATGTGGTTAATTTCAACCCTATATTGCTTATTATTAATTTTAAAACTATTATATGGAATTTATTCCATATAATTTATGAATTACAAGAAGGCTACATGCTGCTTGCTCACAAGGAAATGGAAGACGCAGGATATTATTTCCAGGACACAGGGCTAAAATCCAGGACGTGTCCTGGAAAAAGAAAACATATGGTCACTCTGAATTGGATGCCCTAAGGAGAGGGATTAAGATTATACCTGCTGCCCTTTGCTCACTTTTAAAAAGTTCAGTTAGGGGACTTTTTCCACTCTAAAAGCCCCATTTCCGGATATGTCCGGCCATTTCCGGCTAAGAACCCTGCCCTGTGGTTCCATTATGTCATGATGTGCATGCACCATGGAGGTGCATCTGCACTGTGAAGATTCCCCCTCACTGGCAATCTGTTGCTCCCAGCTGGCTGTGAACAGCGCATGTGTGTCCCAGCCTCTTTTCACCCCTTTAAGAGTTAAATTTCTCAACACCGGTTCTTGATGTGTGTTCATGTAACAGAAGAAACACCCACCTCAAATTTCATGCTTCTAGGTCTAGCGATTTTGGCTGGGTGTTGGTGAGTGAGTGAGTCAGTCAGTCAGTCAGTGACTTTTCAATTTTTTTATACATAGACTATTATTTAATAGTATTATTAAATAAGTATCAGGTGTTATGTGTAGATAAGTAAACGTAAATAATTAAGTATTAAGTCCCCCACCCTCTGAAAATCTTCACTCTGAACTCTGAAGAGTGTTGTCCCTGTTGGTCCGTGAAATTCTTCTACATCATGGATAGGTCCAGATTGAAAAACATTTTTGTTTGCTTTGACTTCTAACTTCAGATCTGTCCTGTATGACTTGTATAAGCAATTCCATATTATTTTGTTCAAGATCTCAAATGAGAACAGCTTGGCCTATAGCTTCAAGCAGGGGAAGTTGGCAGACCGTACCATGCTAGGGACTGCAATGAACATTCTCTGCAGTGACGTTCCTGTGTACTGGGCAGAGGTAAAATGTGGTTGCTTTTTAATACTACAGTGGTGCCTTGGTTTATAACTGAGTTGGGTTACGAGCAAAATATTTGACTTGCTTTAAGTGCACTGTCTTGCAAGAAGAGCATTTCTGAGGAAGTTTGGAACAGGCTTCCATGGCCAGGGATTTCCTGGGGAGGATATGGGGGGAGCAGCCTGAGCCAGGTGTGGGGGTTCTGGGTGTGGGAGTGTGGAAGGTGTGCTTTATCAATGGCTGCAATACTAAACACACTTTCCTGAGAGTAGATCTCATAGAACAGAATGGGACTTACTTCTGAGTAGACATGTTTAGGATTGCACCCAATGTTCCAATGCTGCTCCCCATCAGCAGCACGGGAAAGTTAAAGTTGCACGAAAAGGTAAAGACACCATTGAGCCAATGGAGATCAATGACTGTTAGTCATCGTGAAAGTCATCCTCCTCTCTCTTGTTGATCAGGATGGGTGCAATCCTAATCAATTTTCCAATGTAAGGGCAATGCAACTTGGAAGTAAGGGAACAAAGATGTCATTAACTTGAGCAGTAATACTTGGCCATTTCAGCTTGGGACCCCTTTCAAACTTAAAAACCTGTCAAATTTACTGGGATGTGACATCACAGTGATGCCAGATGCCATGTCTACTTAGACAAAATTCAATTTTGTTCAATGGAATGTACTCCCATTCCTGTGCTAGGAAAGCTGTGCTAGATTCCAAGATGGTGGATTCCAACCTGACCAAAGGTTGCAACCCCCACTTTGAATACCACTGGTCTTGGGGATGCTTCTATGATTGTTCCCAATATGTTCCCAAAATAAATATTTTTATTTTGTAAAAAGGGGTGCACTAGTGAGGCTTTGAGGGGCACATGCCAGCCATGCCTGATATATCAATGTGTACTCCTTAACCTGAGCTACCCATCAAAAATGAAAATGTAATTGACTGTCCTTATCCCTTTTCCATATCTCTGCATCTGGTACCACTGGTATCTTGTATGTAGTCCACAGGCAGCTTGAGCCTTGTTCATGAATGAAAAGGCAAGTAGGAGGTGTTGTTACTACCTGTAGGAACTATTTTTCTCTTTTCCAGAGCAAGCATAAAAAGCAACGAGGATGGCTCCCCTGTTTAATTCTGATTCTTAACATCTGCTTCATACTTTAAATCCACTTATATTTCCTGAGGCTTTACAGATGACTTTACTTGTGCAGTTTTGGCTCTGCACTGTCCTCCCTGTTTATCATCATCATCACAAAACCTACATTGGTGCTCCATGTCATGAGAGGCTAGACTGGTGGCTGCTGGCTACACCTGAAACATTCTGCACCTTCCAAAAATCACAACGTAAATGTAAAGAACTTCCATTATTGTCATTTTTGTGTTTGACTACTGTGTTTGTTATTTTTGTTGTTTGACAACAATAAAATTCTTCCTGGGTTTGGTTCAAAATTTGCTAGCTTATTAAAGTGGAATGTAAGTATTCTAAATAAAACAAAGCTGTGAATCGTGTCCTTGATTGTTGAGCTGACATTTTTAGTATGGGTTTGTTTTCTTGTTGTGCTTTTGCTGTGCCATCAGAGGTCATTCTTATTTGGCAATAGACAGAATGTAAGTACTGAACAAGGCATGAGTCATCTATTTATGCTGATTGAGAATGTCAATGTTATTAATGAAATATGTCTACTCATACCTAACCTTACCTACATAATTGCTCTGCTATTTGCCTGCATCATGGTAACAAGAATGCATGATGGCACTTGGGACCTAACACCACGTTAGGTCAAAAACAAACAAGCAAATAAACATGTGTTTTGACGCAACATACTTTTCCAGACCTACATTACCAGGTAAACAATGCAATCCGAAGCCTGTCTACTCAGAAGTAAGTTTGATTGTATTCAATGGGGCCTACTACCAGGAAAGTGTTTTAGGATTGCAGCCATAATGAGCAATAGCTTACTGAAGTTGCACTGCTGTGCATTACCTGGGATTCAAGGAAGGAATCCCACTGAATTCAACGTAGAAGATACCAGCAGAATGAAAAATTTGAATTATCCAGTTTAGTAAATTTTTTGCAGCACAAAGGCTGCAATCCTAAAGACACTTTCCTGGGAGTAAGACCCGTTGAACTCAATTGGGCTGACTTCTGAGTAGACATGGTTAGGATTACGCTCTAAGAAATTTCTTACTTCTGTGGTGTATCTTCCCTGCCAACATTTCACAACTGAAAACAGAAATATGTTTGTAACACCTCTACTTTCATTAAAAAAAAATCTCTCCCCCCAAATATTATATACTAGCGAAAGGCGTACCCGCGTTGCGGGAGTAAAATTCCCCCATATGCCATCCCCCCATATGCATCAACATCCCATGGATAACTTTCCCCCAGGCGTAACAACCCCCCATGCGCAACTACCCTCGTACACATCAACCCCCCCAAGCACAACTTCACCCATGCGCATCAACCCAGCATGCACAACTTACCCCATGCGCAACTTCCCCCATGCGCAACTTCCCCATATGCATCAAACCCCATGCACAACTTTCTCCATGCGCAACTTTCTCCATGCGCAACTTTCCCCATGCGCAACTTTCCCCCATGCGCAACTTCCCCCCATGTGCAACTTCCCCCATGCGCAACTTTCCCCCATGCGCAACTTTCCCCTATGCACAACTTCCCCCATTCGCAACTTCCTCCGTGCGCAATTTCCCCCATGCACAACTTTCCTCCATGCGCATCATCCCCCCATGCGCAACTTCCCCCATGCGCAACTTTCCTCTCATGTGCAATTTTCCTCATGCGCAACTTCCCCCATGCGCAACTTCCTCCGGGTGCAACTTTCCTCCATGTGCATCATCCCTCCATGTGCAACTTCCCCATGTGCAACTTCCCCCAGGTGCAACTTCCCCCAGGCGCAACTTCCCCCGTGCGCAACTTTCCCCCTATGCGCAATTTCCCCCATGCGCAACTTCCCGCCATGCGCAACTTCCCCCCATGCGCAACTTCCTCCCATGCGCAACTTTCCCCATGCCCAACTTTCCTCCATGCGCAACTTCCTCCCATGTGCAATTTTCCTCCCATGTGCAACTTCCCCCCTGCGCAACTTTCCTACGTGCACGACTTCCTCCATGCACAATTTCCCCTCATGCGCAGCATCCTTGCCAGCGCAACCTCTTCCTCCGAACAACATCCCCCAGTGCACCAGGATCTGAGCACCAAAGTGGCTGGATGTTGTTCAGTCTCCCATGTTAAGTATAGGACAGAAACACGTTGCCCCCTTTTCAGCCCCTGAAGGGTTAAATTTCTCCAGATGGTTCTTGGTGGGAGTTCAGGTGACAGAAGGAACTCCCAGAATTCCATGCTTCAGGCCCAGCAGTTGGGGCGGAATGTTGCTGAGTCAGCAATTCTCAATGCAAAGTATAGGGAGAAAAACGCGTTGTGCTCCTTTTCACCCCCTTCCGGTTGGAATTTCCAAAAACTGGTTCTTAGTGCACCCCTCAGTCATGGAAGGAACACCCATCCCAAATTTCACGCTTATAGGCCCACTGGTTTTGGCAGGGCGGTGATGAGTGAGTGAGTGAGTGAGTCAGTCAGTCAGTCAGTCAGTCAGTGACTTTTCTCTTTTATATATATAGATTAATAGAGGTTCTTCTTCACATGCTGTATTCATTTGCAAACACAACACACGACCCTTTTATTGCAAAATAGTGGGGGGGGGGAGAGAGAGATTTACAACAGTCCTGTAATATAGGTCAATGTTCTGATATTTCCCATACAAAGATAATATCTTACAACCAGCTTCTATTGAGGTTCACTGTTCACACTGCAGTTTGGAGATGTGACGACATTAATACTGTCACACAGTATTGTTGGGTTATTCATATTACACCTTTTATATAAAGTTTTATACAGTGGTGCCTCACGTAACGAGTTGAATTCATTTCGGAGACATGCTTGTTACATGAAACGCTCTTTACGTGAAGTGGATTTTCCCATAGGAAATAACGGAAACCCAGACTATTGGTTCCACAACCCAAAAAATATTCATATAAAAATATTAACTGTTTATAAAAATGATTACAAAACACTGTAATGTAACACAGTACAAAACACTGTAATATACAGTAATACACAACACTGCAATAAAGAAAATATCTTTGAAAATCTTCATGGCTAGTGTGAGGGTCACAGAGAGGGGGATGACTTTGGCTGCAATCCTAAAGACACTTTCCTGGGAGTAAGAACCATTGGATACAACGGGGTTTACGTCTGAGTAGACAGGCTTAGGATTGTGCTTTCACAATCACTAATGGAGTCACTGCTATCCATTGGCTCATTGGAATCTTTGTCTTTTTGTGCAACTTTAACATTCCCAAGCTGCTGATGGGGAGCAGCATTGGAACATTGATAAGGCACACCTTCCACACTGCTACACACAGATCCCACATACAAACCTGGCTCAGGATGTTCCCCCCCCCCGACCTCCCCCTGGCCATGGAAGCCTATTCCAAACTTTGCCCAGGCCCCCACTGTAGCTCAAGCTAGTCCCTCATCCCACCTGTGAATTTCATTGCCCTGGAAGCCTGTTCCAAACTTCCTTAGAAGTGCTCCTTACTCAAGACAGTGCGCTTTACGCAAGTCAAAATTTTGCTTTTTACACAAAGCCAGTGGTGGCTCCAGCAGGTTCGCACCTACTCTATAGAACCGGTTGTTAACAAGAGACAGGAGGACATGTAAAGTTTAAAAATAGCCATTTAAAAGTGGCTGCCAGATGGGCACAGAACCGGTTGTTAATTTCTTTGAATCCCATCACTGCACAAAACGCTCTTTATTCAAGTCGCTCTTTACTCAAGGTATATATGTTTTATATGTGTGTGTGTATTGCAACTTTGTAAAATTTATATATATGTAGGTGTGTATATATATATAAATGGAACGTGCTGTTCTTCTTCCCTTTAGCAATTTCTTGCTGGTGCGGGGTCCGTTCTTCAGATCCTTATGTGCTTGCTCGCTCTCTCTCTCTCTCTCTCTCTCTCCCTCTAGCTAAACTACTACCAAAGCAATTCTAATTACATTGTCCCCAGAAACCACCATGCTCCATCCACTTTTATTCATTGATTTTCAACCACAGCACCGTGACACACTGGTGTGCTGTGGATCATTTGCAGGTGTGCCGTAGACCTTATGGGATCTCATTTATAAATAGGGCAGTTGGGGGATTTGAGCCCCTTACCAACATCATGATGTGCCTTGATAAGGGTAAAAAAAAAAAACAACTGTTGGTGTGCCTGAACAATTTTAGCAACTTATCAGTGTGCCATGAGATGAAAAAGTTTGAAAATCACTATCCTAACCATGTCAACTCAGAAGCAAGCCCATTGTATTCAATGGGTCTTACTCCCAGGAAAGTGTATTTAGGATTGCAGCCTACATTAATGAGTTTGGGGTGGATATGAGAGCTGCTTGCTCCAGAATTGCAGCAGGCGGTGCAACCTGCAGGCAGGAGCATCTGCTGCCCCCTTGCAGAGGGACAGGAAAGGGACTGCACTGTGAAAGGGGGAGTCCCAAGCCTCAGCCACCAGCAGGGGGTGCACGTGGCCCCCTTTCCTTACTCCAGTTGGGTGCACAGACTAGTAATCACCAGGAGAGGAGCAAGAAGCCAGCAGAAGAGGCAGGCAGTGGGAGGGCTCAGGACTCTCCAGCCCTGCCCTTCTGGGCCTAGGTGGAGGCAGAAGGAGACTGGGATGTAGCAGCTTCCTGCCTGTTGTTGCTGTGCTACTGTTGCCCATTGCACTGCCTTGCAAGGTAGGTCTCCTGATTGCAGCCCCCATGCACTCCCAGGGGGGATCAGGGCCATGTGTGCAGGCTACTGTTGCTGGCCTGATCTGCAACATTTGCAGGGATGCCCAAGGGAAACAAGATAATCTGGCCAGCCTGCCTCCTCCTAGTTTCCTCCACCCCCTCCCCCCAGGCACATTGCAAAGCTTTGCTGCTGCATGGAGTACTGAAGCCTGCCCAGGGTGATCATATGTCCTCTTTTTTTCCAGGACATGTCCAGAATTTTAGCCTGGAAACTCCCTTGTCCTCCATTTCCTTGTGAGCAGGCAGCATGTAGCCTTCTTGTAATTCATAAATTATATGGAATAAATTACATATAATAGTTTTAAATTTACTGGCAAGTATTAAATCCTGATAAGTATTTGATAACTGATGATTAAATTCTGATGAGTAATATAGAGTTTAAATTAACCACATGAAAGCAATGTGTGTGTGTGTTTTCAGCTCTTATATTGTCATGACCTATATTTTTCTTGGGTGTCCTACACTTTGAAGGGACCTGTCCTCTTTTTCTGGTCATGACGTATGGTCACCCTAAGATTGCCAGCCATTGTTTCTGCTGCAGCTCAATCCAGGAGAAGCCCAGGTGCAAATAAGTGGCCTTGGCTGCAATCACACTTTCCTGATAGTAAGAACTATTGAACACAATGAGGCTTACTTCTGAGTAAATATGATTAGGATTGTGCTACTTACCCTGCAATCCTGAGTAACTACGGAAGCACATAAGAGACATTTAGGTCTACGTAGTTGTGGCACCACCTAGTGAAAACCTATGGGAAATTCATGTTGCAGTCCAGAGTAAATTGTTCTTACGTCAGAGCAAGGACTGCCCGTAGTTACCCTGCGTGTGATTAGTCTGTGGAACTCCTTGCCACAGGATGCAGTGATAACATCTAGCCTCAATGTCTTTAAGAAGGCATTTCTAGAGGAAAGAACCAAGTTACAGGCCATGATGGTATGTACATACGTATGTATGTATGTATAGATTGATACATACACACACATGTACCTGTACTTGAATATAATCCACCACTGAATCTAATCATCAACATCAACAGTATTTATATACCGCTTTTCAACAAAAAGTTCACAAAGCAGTTTATAGAGAAAATGAATAACTAATGGCTATGGCTCCCTGTCCCAAAAGGGCTCACAATCTATAATCTAAAACACAGTCTAAAATATAAACCTAATGCGCACCCCTATTTTACAACACCTGAGATTTTAAAAAATGTTTACTAGTGATTGTAATGCGCAGCTGCCTAACAGGTGCAAAATTTAATTTTACTGCGTACAACAATTAGAAATTGGATAATATGACAAGTGGGGTTATATTATGATTTTTACCTAATTGCACTACTTTATACAACAATGGGTTTATGTTACCTTTTAAATAAATAAACTACTGTAAATACTGATCTATGCTTATAATCTAAATTTCATATTTACTCACATCTAATGCACCATTGAATCTAATGGAGACGAATCTGATTTTGGTGACTAAATTTGGCTGGAAAAGGTGTTAGATTTGACTTAGGGCAAAATCCAGAGTAATTACGGGGAGTCCTTGCTCCGGTGTAAGAACAACTTACTCTGGATTGCAATATGAATTTCCCATAGGTTTTCACTAGGTGGTGCAGTAACTACGGGTGCACGTAAAGTCTCTTACGTGCCCCCGTAGTTACTCTGGATTGTAGGGTTAATATTTAATGTAGGTATCCTCGAAATACTAGATACATGGTGCTGGTGTCTTGTGTGCTCTATGAGGCATCGGGTGGGGGGGGCACTGTGAGATACAGCAAGCTGGACTAGAAAGACCTTTGGCGTGATCCAGCAGACACTCTTATGTTCTTAATATTTATTAGGAAGTATTAAATTGATTTGCAAGGGAATTGGCTTGCCAAGAAAAAGCATCAGATAGCGTCCTGAGTGGTGAATGAGTAGTGTCATGAGAGTCATGATAGGATAAGTATGAGTGTTGGTGTGCTCTTTGTCCTACATGGTGTCAAACAGGGCAATGTGTGTTGTTGCTTCAGTGGACTGATGTAGCAACCTGTCTGGAAGCCAGACCTTTCGAAGAACAGTCCTCAGTTGGTTGTTCTCTTTCTTTGAGCTGTGACTTCCCCTCTAGAACAGTTACTTCCAGCTAAACATATTTAAAGTACTTTCCTAAAATAGTTTTGTACTAAGTAACTGCATTGTGATTTCTACAGCTTATTGGCAAACTATGCATCCAACAGGTTGTCGTTCATTTGTGAGGTGGAGGTGTTTCAGAATTCTCACAGACCATCATCATCATCACATTTGGTGCTCAGATGAGACCTTCTTTGAGATACCAGTCCCAGGGGTGATATTCAGTGATGGGATTCAAAGAAATTAACAACTGGTTCTATGCCCATCTGGCAGCCACATTTAAATGGCTATTTTTAAACTTTATATGTCCTGTCTCTTGTTAACAACCAGTTCTACAGAGTAGGTAATAACCTGCTGGAGCCCACCACTAGATATTGCTGGTGTGGTTTTCGAAAGAGGAGGAACAACCTCCTCCACTCTTGACTAGAAGTGCCTTTTTTGTTGATCCATGAACACAATCACAACTGAAAGTTTAATTTGAAGTAAAGCGCTGGCAGGTTCTAATATCTGTTGCTGTGTATCAGATTCAGAAGAGTTCCTTTGGGATGTTGAATCCAGCCGTTCCATCAAGGGTTAGAAGTAGAAGTGGTCCACAGCTGGTATCTCAAAGTGTCCTTTGCTTTCTCCCCAGCAGTGCTTCACTACTGCTGGAAAATATAAAACGAAGATTTAATGCCACCCCAGCCTCTTTGGTCCATAGCTTAGAGCACAATCCTAACCATTTCTACTCAAAAGTAAGCCCCATTGTGTTCAGTGGCTCTTACTTCCAGGAAAGTGTCTTTAGGATTGCAGCCTTAGTTAACATCACCTCCAGGTGATCAAACAATTCATGGGATGTGACCAGTGCGGGGATTCAAATAAATTAACAACAGGTTCTATGTCCTAATAACCTAAATTAACAACAGGTTCTATGGACGCAGTCCAGAGTAACTATGGGGAGTCCTTGCTCCAATGTAAGAACAATTTGCTCTGGATTGCAATATGAATTTCGCATAGGTTTTCACTAGGTGGTGCAGTAACTATGGGTACATGTAATGTCTCTTACGTGCTCCCGTAGTTACTCTGGATTGTAGGGTATGTCCCATTAGTAATCGGTTCTCAGAACCATTAGCAAAAGGTTCTATAGAACCTGTGAGAACCCACTGAAGCCCATCACTGGATGTGACACTAAAAATTCGTGTCATACTTAGTATGATTTGTACTTTGTATGTATTTGGTGGGTGTATTTACATGATAGGCTGTGAAGGAGTCCACTGTCAGTCAGTCAGTCAGTGAGTCAGTCAATCAATTTACCTTTATTGGCATAAAAACAGATAATACAGTATAATAGTGATCATATAATAGAAATAATCATTAAAAGAAAGCAACCTGCAATGATGTGTCCAAATTAATGAAAAGCACAATCCTAACCATGTCTACTCTAAAGTAAACCCCGTTGTGTTCAGTGGGTCTTATTCCCTGGAAAATGTCTTTAGTTTTGCACCTGAAGTCTATGGGATGAAAATTAATAGGGTGCATGGGGTGAAGCCAGAATCGTTGGAAGAAAACGTCTCCTTTGGATATTGTTCTTCTGATGGAGAAAATCACTGTGGTTTCATTCATTTTTTTCCCCTTGTGGGATGTGTGGGTGCTTTTGCAGAAGGCTGCCTTGCTCTTTTCAAGAGGAGTATTTCTAAAGTGAAATAGTGTTTCCTGTTGCTGAAATACTACCAGGTCTGCTACATAAATCCTTATATTGTCAGTGTTGGAAAAAACAGTTTTGTTTTTCTCAGTCTCTCTTCTGATGCAGGATGTAGATAAATCTGGTATTGTGAAAACGTGACATCAGCACAGTCCAGGCTGTGGCTTCTCCTTGATCATTCAGCATCCTCTTTAACTTTGTTCACAGTTGTTGTTTGAGAGAGTTGGTGTTTGTACAGTGGCTAAAGACAGACTACTCAATTTTTTCCTGCTGTGGAATAGGCAGGCCAGGTCATCTGCACCATATCCAGCACAGGGTAAGATGAGGATTTATTTACTCTTACCCCATGTAGTGAAGCAGCCACCCCGTGGGCTTCTTGGATCTTTGCCAGTATAATGGGTGATGCAGATCCTAGCATCCCAGTGTAATACTGGGCTGGCTCAGAGGGGGTTAGGATGGCCACATCCAAGCTAGGCCACTAGCTTGCCCAGGCCTGTTTCACCTCTTCTTAGCCCCACTGTGTCCACCAGAATTTATGGCATGTTTGTGGCATTCTTGGAAACCTATGCCAGACCATTGGAGCTCTGATCTTATGTCTGTCGTGAACTTACTAGGGTGATCTGTCAGCCTCCTGCTTGTCCTTCCCATCTGCAATATGGGGAAATAATACTGTATTTACTCCAATCTAACACTCACCTTTTCCAGCCGAATTTAGTCTCCAAAATTAGGGTGCACATTAGATTTGATGGTTAATTAGATTCAAGTGAATGTGGTATTTTGATTATAAGTATAGGGTGCACAATAGATTCGATGGTGCATTAGATTTGAATAAATACACAGGTTTGTTGTAGGACCGCCATCCTGTGACACACTGAGCATTCAGAAATTGCTACGTAAACGTTAGCATCAACCTTTCCCTCGCTACGCATAGACTGTTTTTCAGATGTGTTCAAAAGGCTGATATTCGAGCATGGCTGCTGAACTTCCCACACTCATTTAAAGTTGACTTCCTAAGAACTTCCGCAAAAGTCCTGCTGAAATGAATGAAGGTTGCCCTGCAGCTGCGCTGATGGGCCATGTGTCCATTCCATGCGCCTGCCCACTTATCGCTCTCTTGGGATGGGTTCATTGTGAAATCAGCCTTTTTGGTTACAGTTTAGCTATCTCGCAGTCATAGCTTTTAAACTGCTTACTCGGTGGAGATCATGGCTGGGTGTTCTTGTTCTCATGTGTGTCTTTTGTAGACATTTCCCCTTTTGTATCGGTTTCAAGGCTATTACAGCCTCTTGTAAATCAGCTTAGCTTTACAGTAAGATTAGTTGGGGAGCTGGCAGATAATGGCCAGCACTTATGGTTGTGCACTTACATTTGAATCTAACCTCTTGTGGCCTTGCTTGGTGGACATAAAGGGGTTTTTTTGCAAATAATTTTCTTCTAAGCCTGTTAAATTCTACAAAACTTTGCAACTTTGACACCAAACTGTCAAATTCCATAAAACTTTGCAATTCATGTATCTGAGAAAAGTGTAAACTTCCTTGTTCTCTTAAATACCAAACTGTTGCTTTCAGTGTTACCCTAAAAAATGAAGGCGATAAAAATTTGCTGGTGGTGGAGAGAAGCCAAGAGTTTTTTGTTGGTTTTATGTTTTTTTGTTTACTTGTTTTTGTTAAAACTGTTCTTTAGCTGTTAAAACACAATGACTTCAGAGGTATGAAACTCAGGAAAATAGAGTACTATTTGTAAAATTGAAATCCATATGCTTAGTTATATAGATCCTAACCATGTCTACTCAAAAGTAAGCCTCATTATTTTTAGTGGTTCTTACTCCCAGGAAAGTGTCTTTAGGATTCCAGCCTTAGGCCGCAATCCTACCTACACTTTCTAAGCCTCGTTGAACCCAATAGGACTTTCTTCTGAATCGACATGCTTAGGATTGTGTTTAGGAAGTAGACATGCTTAGGAAGTTATTATTAGTGAACTATTATTAATAGTTAATTTTTATTATTATAGTTAATTATAGTTATAATTATAGTTAATAGTTATAGTTATAATATTAATACTTATAATTATTAATATTAATAGTTATAGTTATAATTATAGTTAATAGTTTGGGGGGAGGCTCTGGGTGATGCAAGTGGCTAAGAACCTCTGCCTGTTAACCAGCAGGCCAGGGGTTGAGACCCAGGTGCCCACAAGACAGGGTGACCTCCTGTCCTTAGTCCAGCTCTGCAACACAGTTGGAACCCATTGTATCGGCTCTGCCATTCCATTGGACTGTTTCAGTGGCGTGAAGAGGGGGATTTGCTGCTTGGGTAACAGCCTGTCCTCCATATCAACCTACCCAGGCCTTTGTGCCTTGCATGCAGCATTGAGCACGATACCATAGTCTTTCACGACTGATGGATGCCAAGTTTCAAGTTAATTTTTTATTATTGTTACATTATTATTAATAGTTAATTTTTATTATTATAGTTAATTATAATTACAGTTAATAGTTAATTTTTATTAAAGTTATTATTTAATAATAACTATTAAATAAAGTAATATAACTATTAAAGTTATTAAAATTGCTTTGAACCGCTTATCACTTTTCACGGTTAGGGATTTGATTCCAGCAAAATATCTTTAATTTTGGGATCAGCTTTGTGCTCATTCAAAAGAAATCTCCCTGAGCCAATTTTTTGGGGTCTGATTCATATTAGCTTGAACTGCCTGATTCCAATGCAATCTCTGAAGATAGTTACAGGAAACAAATCCCAGGTTCAGCCTGGATCCGTTCTCTGGCTTGTGTAAGAGGAAGTGATATCTACCCAGTCATGCCATATTCTATGTAGGGCGGTGTGGTCAGCACAGATTGGTAGCATTTTTTTAGGGTTTTAGAAAAGGATATATTTTTATCTATATAATATTTTTTATTCAAATTTTGTAAAATAAAAACAAAAATTTTCTCTGCTGTACCTGGAGAGGTCAAAGATATAATCTGGGGCCTTTTGCATGTAAAACAAGTTTTCCAAATCACTGAGCTGTGTTTTCCCTGCAGTCGCCTGGGGTATAAATGCTTTGGTTAGGCAACAAAGAAAGTGTTCGTGACAATTGTAGTGGGAAATTTTGAGCAATACGAATAAGATATTGATTGATTTGTATCCTGTCTTTCTCCCTAACAAAACGAAACCCAAGGCATCTAACAACATTTAAAACTACAATAAAATACCATTAAAACTAGATAATAAATACAATTAAAATTCAATGAATATGTTCAATTCTGGTTTTTCTTCTTTGTTGTTGAGTATGACAGCATAATGACCTTCTTTTATGTTCTTGGTCGAGGAGATGCCCTGGTACCCAATGGAATTACATTGCCCAGTGACTCAGTTCATAGGTTGTGCTTTCTCATGCAATCCTTAGCACAACTTGGAGTCTTAAGTTTCTTGACCCTGGTGTTAAGAGCTTCTTAAGAGTGGTAATCCCTGGCCAATAATAGCTGGGCATCCAAATGCAAAGGACGACTTGTGTTTTGAACAGGGCGTTCCAAACAATCTCAGCATCTCACCAGGTGCCTTGGAGAGCAGACAAGACACCAAGAGACCAGCAACCATTTGCCATGCCCTTGCATCTGGCATTTAGAGGTAACCTACTTCTAAAATCTGGAGGTTGCACATATACCCATCACGACTTGTAATCTATGATGGACTTTTCCTCCATCGATCTGTCTAATCCCATTTTCAAGGCATCTAGGTCAGACACCATCACCACATCCTGTGGCAAGAAGTTCCACAGCCAAGCTGGGTCAAGAAATAAGGGTTGTTGTTTTTTTCGTTCTAACTCTCCTGACACTAAAGACACATTTAGCAATGTGTGAGAAGGAATCATACATTCCACTATCCCAGTGATTTTCAACCAACTGTACCATGGCACACTGGTGTGCCGTGAGTGGTCCACTTGTGTGCCGTTGGAGTTTGGACTATTTATTTATTGAATAAATACAATTATTAATAGGGATATTGAGGAATTGAACCCCCACCAGCAGCATAGTGTACCTCTTCGGTTGTCCAAATATTGATGGTGTGCCTTGATAATTTTGGCACCTGATTGGTGTGCCATGTGATGAAAAGAGTTGAAAATCACTGCTCTATCCAGTCTGTCCATCCCCTGTGAATACAACTTTATTGCCTATTCACTTAAGATCATGTTTGTGACTGAGATGAGATTTGAACCAAGCATTTCCTAGCGCATTCTCTACCATTAAGACAAAATGCATAGCTCTGCTCTTAGGTAATGCAACAAACTGATAGTACAATCCCAACTGGCTTGCCTGCCCTATGTCTAGTACAATTTTGGGACTGTTGCTGTGCTACAGCAGAGCAAGGGGAAATTTTTTCCTTTACCCCAGATAACACAGCAGCAGCCCCAATTGGTCTACTTGGTTCTGCGCCACCAATTTTGGTGGCACAGATCTGAGCAGACCCAGACTGCTACCAATTGCCAGAGAATGGGGGTTGGATTTGGCACGAGTGACGGTTCTCGATCCACGTTCTACTCCACAGCTATCTGCTCTCCCCATCCCCATATTTCCCCACCCTATAATTTTTGCAGTACCTCCAGAGACAAAAAGATTCAGTACATTCCTTAGTGGGTAGGTTAGGTAGTGAGAGATGAACTTCTTTGACTATTCTAATAGTCATCCCTGAAGTCATTCTTGGTAATCTTCGGCTGCAATCCTAACCACACTTTCCTGGGTGTAAGTAAGTACATTGGGATTTACTTCTGAGTAGACATGCTTAGGATTGCACTGTTAGTTTATTCTTGCTTAAAGTGCATCTCTAAGATGCTTCATTGTAAGTTGGATTTCTTTTATTTGCATGTAAGGTTTGATTATTGTTATTTTTAATTTATTTAAAGACACTGGATGGCTTCTAAAGTGAGCGTGGACAGAGGAACATTGTTGGAGGATGGCATGTCACCTGCAAAAAAACCCAGGTAAGCCAGACACTTTTAAGGGCCGTCAGACGTCTAGGCCCATGTCATTGGAGATGCTCTAGGAGAATTTCCTGCGATAGGTTGGACTAGATGACCTATTAGGTCCCTACCAACTCTATGATTCTGTGATTCTTTGTGGGAGTTGCAAATTCACACCCGCTGAGCAAACCTGAACACAGGAAAATGGTGTTGACAACACACAAAGGGAAAAAGAAACTGAAAAGAACACAAGCGACGGAAGAGGGGAATGCCGTTCAATAGGACATCTTGGGCTGCCAATGAGTGCTACCAGTTGAACTAGTTATCATTAACTGGACAGGAAGTATGACTTGCAGTGATGTTTCCTGTATGAAGCTAGTTCTGTTCAACAGGCTTGTTTGTGTGGTCATTGAATCAATAGCCTTATTATAGCCAAAAGTTTTTTTTCCACATCCTGTTATACCTGTAGTGGACTATAAATGACTAACTAGAACAGACGCATACAGTGATTCAATGACCACACAAACAAGCCTGTTGTTCCTCAGCCTGCCTCTACTGCTTCCAGAAAATTATTGCCGCGTTTGAAAATGATGAAGCCTCAAGAACTTGTACTGGTTTTATGTACAGGAATCAAATTATTTAAGTAGTATAATTTAATAGAAATTAATTGATGTTTAGACTAAAGAAAGGTAAATTAGGTAAACTGCGCTTGCCACATATTCTGATAAGAATATTTTTCTTTACAATTTTCATTCTTTTTTGCTTTGTTTTCTTTTTTCTTCTTTTAATCCTTTTTTCTCTCTTACTTTCCCCATTTTTTATTTATTTGTTGTTCAGTTTTGAAAAATAAATAAAAATATATTAAAATAAATTTTCTCTATACTAATAAGATCCTCAGCCTGCCTCTGTTGCTTCCAGAAAATTATTGCCGAGTTTGAAAACGAAGAAGCCCCAAGAACTGGTCTTAGTTATTGGTACTGGAATCAGTGCTGCGGTTGCTCCTCAAGTGCCAGCTCTGAAATCGTGGAAAGGATTGATTCAGGCCCTGTTGGATGCAGCGAATGACTTTGACCTTCTTGAAGACGAGGAAAGGAAGAAGTTTCAGAAGTGTCTCCGTGAAGACAAGAACCTCATCCACGTCGCCCACGACCTCATCCAGAAACTGTCACCTGTGAGTTGATTGCATGGGAAATAATAGCACAATTCTAACCATGTCTACTCAAAAGTAAGCCCCATTGTGTTCAATGGTTCTTACCCCCAGGAAAGTGTCTTTAGGATTGCAGCCTATGTGCTTTGAAAGCTTCAGAATACTTATTTATTTAATCATCATTATTTTTCTTTTCAAATGAAAGCGTACAAGCAATGTCCGTTCCACGTTTTTCAAAGACTGCTTGTATGAGGTTTTTGATGACCTGGAGTCCAAAATGGAAGACACTGGGAAGCGGCTCCTAAGATCTGTGCTCCATTTGATGGAGAACGGAGCTCTGGTGCTGACCACCAACTTTGACAACCTGCTGGAAATTTATGCCGCTCACCAAGGAAAACGGCTGGAGTCTCTTGACCTTACTGATGAGAAAAAGGTACTTTTGCTGGGTTTGTGCTTGTTGATGGTTAGAGAAATAGCATGTAACTCTTTCCAAGCCGACAGTGGGATAAAACATGCTGCATGGTGTGCAGTGCAGAATAAAAAGATGAGATACGTGCACAAAAAGGGGATGAGAAGCAGGAGAGGATCCCAGGTGCTCATTCCAGGTCTCAGCAGTGCTTTTGGATCTTACCCAAAAAACGTCACATGTATGATTTGTTTCATATCTGTGGTTGATGTTTAGTCTTGCGAAATATGTGCATCTCTCCTGAGGACAAAAGCACGTGTTGATCCTAGTAGCAAATCCATAAAAGAAGCATTCATGTGCTGCTCATTCACCCTCTTTTCAATGCTTCTGCATCATGTTTAGAGTTGCTCCTTGTATAGGGTTGCCATCATAACTCTTCCACAAAATTGGGACAGGACCTTCTGTCCTGTTTACCAGTATGTGAACACAATCCCCCAAAATCAAAATTAAGTTTTGGGGGACCCTGTCTTAGTAAAACCCTAAGACAGGGGCAACCCTGTCTTAGTAAAAGAGACATATATAGATGTGTAAGGAAGTATTCCTTATGCTGAATGTCACCTAGGGTTACAGTCAGGATGTTGACTATTTGAATTGCCGTGTCCTGTAATTGCTGAGTGATGACGGACATAGTGGAGTGGATTTAACTATTTAACTAACTAACTACACTTTTCACACTACAGTCCGGGTCATTCACATTAAACCTATCCTTCAGTCTCTATACCTCGCAGAGCTAAAACAGTTTGCTTCTGCCCTTACCAGCAGCTAAGCCTCCAAGTGTCACCAACTGCCAAATAGATCTCTAACTGGCATTCTCCAAATGGCCCCCCACCTGTCAGTCAAATCCCGAGAGTTCTATTCAGCACACAACTCACCTGTAACCAATACTTAGGTTCAGAAAACTAACATGCTCTTTGGTTCAGGTGAGTTGTAGCACACGTTGCATTGCACGTTTACAGTTCCATTTTCAGTTTAAAATTCAATTCCACTTTATACTTGCAGTTTACTGATTCACATTGCATCAATATCATACAAACAAAATGATACAACAAAACAAAGAATTGTACATTTCTTGTACTCACTTGCATCCAATTGTGTTTTTCACCAGGACGTAGGTCAGCCTCCCCTTATACACTTAAATCATACATACGCTATCGCCTCTCTCCACGCTACTCGCTCCTCCACAGGCATAGTACTTATGCAGTCATAAGACTGAGGTTCATTGGAAACTTGGCAGACTGTCCCTGGTTTGAACTTGTCTGGCTCCTTCCTTGCTCTCATTGAATGACAAGGCAGTTGCCAAATGTCATCCTTGATGCTTTGCAGTTGCGTAGACATCATGGGTTGAGGTTGCAACTCAGAAACAGGCACTTCATGGGTTAGTTCAGTGTCTATCGGCACTGAACTTTTAATTCAGAGTTGCAAGGCATCACCCTCTTCTGAGCAGAAGGAAGAGAGTACATAACACTGTGATGTGTAGCTGGCAGGGAATGGATTATGCAAGATCCCAACCAAGTGATCCCAACCACCACATCCTGTAGGAATTTTGCATTGGAACTGATCACAGTCTCTTTAGAATGCAAATGTCCAAACCTATATGCCTTGTGGTTCATCTCATACCCCAAAAGTACTTTTTGCGAGCCATGTTCTACCCTGTTCTTCTGTGTGCACAAAAGCTGGAACTCCAAATATATGCAAACTTAAGCCCTCCCAAACTGGGTGAGAAGGGCCCGATTAGGTCCATGAATACTAAATGGAGGTTCTCTTTGGTGTGGAAATCTCCTCCTTTCTTGGTGGGAGCAGCCTTTAAGAGCCTTACATACTTCACAGTCCATATACAGAAGACAAGGCTTCAATTTAATTCCTTCAGATTGCTCCACACTTTTCTTCAGAGCCTGGAAGCATGGATGACAGACGACAGTGCAGTAGATCAGTGATTTTCAACCAATGTGCCATGCCACACTGGTGTGCCACAGATAGTCCTCAGGTGTGCCATGTGAATTTGGGGATTGACACTCATTAATAGGCAAAATAGGGGATTTGAATGTTCTGGTGTGCCTTATCAATGGTAAAAACAATTGATTGTGTGCCTTGACAATTTCAGTGCCTTGTTAAGTGTGCCGTGGGATGAAAAAGGTTGAAAACCACTGCAATAGATGGATACAGTTGTAATGTGGTGGTTTACTGGTGAATACACTTCCAGCACTTCTAACAGATCAGTCAGGCCCCAGCAGGTATAAGAGATGCCATCTACTAGCATCACACACTCATTCTCCAACTGCCACCAACTGCCCAATAGAACTCCAACTGTCATTCTCCAAATGACCATAATATTCAATGGGGTTTACTCCCAGGAAAGTGTGGATAGAATTGCTGCCCATTTTGATCCCACTTTCCAGCACCAGTGCAGCCCTGCCATATGGAACACCCCATAACTTTAGGAACGCCTCACTGATTGCCTCTCCACCACAGGATAGAGATGTACACCCTATTGGCATAGCTGCACCTGCATGGTTGGATAGGATTGGGTCTTAAGTCTTGGATTTCCCACAGTTGCATGACATTCATCATATTTCTAGATGCTGTGAAATTCTCAGGAGTTCTTTTGTTAATAAACTCACATAGTACTGTATTAAATTTCCCAGTATGGTAATCAAATTTCCTAGTATTTGTGAATAAATTCACATAATATTAAATTTCTCAAGTGTGGGATCAGAGAGAAATTAAGGTCCTTCTGTAACTTGACCCATCTTGATCACTCAGACTGCAGTCCTAAGAGCACTTTCCTGGGAGTAAGCCCCATTGAATTCAATGAAGCTTACTTCTGAGTAGATATGAATTGGATTGCACTGTTGGATGTGGTCAAAAGGCAACTTCTTTAGCATTTGTGGCATTGATGTGGCAGCGTCTGCTATTCTGGATTGGAGTCGTCCAGTCCGTTTTGTGATGCAACTTTGAGGAAATCAGATGGTTTGTCAAAGAAGTGTCAAGATGTCAAGGTATCTTAGGGTGCAATCCTAACCATGTCTACTCAAAAGTAAGTCCCATTGTATTCAATGGGTCTTACTCTCTGGGAAGTGTCTTTAGGATTGCAGCCTTAGGGATATATTTTCAACACTGCATTGAGCATCACCTCCCCTTTTGTTTTGTACAGGTGCTGGAATGGGCACAGGAGAAAAGGAAACTCAGTGTGCTCCATATTCATGGCGTGTACACCAATCCCAGCGGAATAGTGTTACACCCAGCTGGCTACCAGAATGTTCTACGCAACACAGAAGTCATGGTGAGACCTATAGCTGCTTTGTGGCATTTTTTGGTAGTGTGAATTCTGTATGCCTAATAAAGGTCTATGTATGTATGTATGGTAATGTGAATTCCTGCCAGAGGATGGGACACCCCAAGTTTCTGAAAATGCTGAAAGCCTTGAGGCTATAGAGATTGCCTCCTAAAGGTCAGGGATAGCTAGACTGGAAGCTGGCACCTCAAAGTAACAAAACAGGTGGGCATTCTGAGTGCGCATGCAACACTTCTTGGATCAGGAATGGCTTGCATGCATGTTTTGATTGTGTAAGAATCTTAATCAACCTTCTCGCACAACTAGTCACACTTCTTTTCCCCCTCATGACTAGAACTGGGTCAGGAAATGCAGTTCACCCCAGTTTAAAAGTTTTATTTATTCATTGTTCTAATATATTTGTATTTACTCAAATCTAATGTGCACCCTGATTTTAAAAGGCTTGAGATTTTTTTAAAGTTTACTGGCGATTGTAATGTGCAGCTGCAAATCAGGATACAACAATGAATTATATGACAATAATAATATGATGATGAGTTTACGATTTTTATCTAATTGCACCACTTTATACAACAATGGGTTTATGTTAAATTTTTATTACAATATAGTAAACTGTTAAACTCAATACTGACCTATACTAATAAAAAGTAAATACAGTTCTTATATAAGTACTAGTGAAATGTACCTGCATTGTGGGAGTAAAATACCTCCACATGCCACAACCCATTCCTCAACATCCCCCCATGTGCAACAACCCCTCATGCACATCAACCCGCCATGTGCATCAACCCCCACCCCATGCACAATATTTTTCATGTGCATCAATCCTGCTTGGGCAAAATCACCCATGCGCAGCACCCCCCCCACCCCGTGCATCAATTCCCCATGTGTATCAACCCCCTTTGTGCAACATCCCCTCACCACATGCATCATCCTCCCACAGCCATGGACACCCCTACCAAGCAGGTGCAGAACTGGGAGCTGGGTACTGAGCTGTCTTCAGTGTTCATAAATGAAAATACATTGCACGCCTTTTCAGCTCCTAGGGGGTTACATTTCTCAGCATCAGTTCTTGGTGGGTGTTGATGTCACAAAAGGGACACCCTCCCCAAATTTCATGTTCCTTGGTCCAGCGGCTGGGGTAAGGCAATGTTCAGTTGGGGATTCCTCAATGTAAAATATAGGAAGGAAAATTCACTGCGTCCCTTTTCACCCCCTTCTAGTTGTAATTTCTGAAAACCAGTTCTTAGTGGGTGCCTCCATGACGGAAGGAACCCTCCCCCCAAATTTCACACTTCTAGGCCCAGCGGTTTTGTCTGGGTGTTGATGAGTCAGTTAGTGAATCAGTCAGTGACTTTTCAATTTTATATATGTAGATTTTATAAGTACTAAATACTTATAAAAAGTAAATATATACACTTATAAAAAGGTAATTCTGTATTTACTTGAATCGAATGTGCCATCAAATCTAATGTGCAACCTGATTTTGAAGAGTAAATTCAGCTGGAAAAGGTGAGCATTAGATTTGAGTAAATATGGTATATGTTTATGCATACCTGCAACTATGGCTGCAAATAAAAACACTTTCCTGGGAGTAAGCCCCATTGAACTAAATGGAAATTACTTTTGAGTAGACCTGAATAGGATTGCACTGTATGACTATCATTGCAGCTAACAAACTAAATACTAAACCTCTAAAACAGCCTGAGAGGCCATCCATTTCACATCTTTGTGGGTTATTGTGATGCTCCAGGTGATTATTATTCTGCTTCTGGAAATGCAGGCAAGGCAAGGAATGCACATAATTCAAGCTCCTCAGGCTATAATCTGCCTCTAGTTGTGATAGCCAAAGATCTGCAATCTTTTCTGGCATTTCAAAACAGCTGGAGAGGAATTCAGAGGTGCATATTGAACTAACGGCCACACCTGTGTGTTGCTCTTGCAGATACCTTCATGTAGTGTTCTGCTACACTAGTGTAAATCAGTTGATCTGTTGTGGTGAGCTAGATGGGGCTTCTTCACTATGCAGTCCGACAATAATCTCTTTCCAACTATACAGTCCTTAGACCAGTGATTTTCAACCTTCTTCATCTCATGGCACACTTAACAAGGCACTGAAATTATCAAGGCACACCATACTGTTCAAATCCCCCAATTTTCCTGTTAATGACTGTCAACCCCCAAATTCCTGTAGCACACCTGAGGACTATCCGCAGCACACTAGTGTGCCATGGCACACTGGTTGAAAATCACTGCCTTAGACAGAAATATCTTTGTTATTTTTTCCTCTTTTTTAAAAGCGGGAGATCCAGACATTATACGAGGCAAAATCCTTCCTATTCCTGGGTTGTGGATGGACTGTGGACGACACCACCTTTCAGGCCCTCTTCCTAGAAGCTGTGAAGCACAAGTCAGACCTGGAGCATTTCATGCTTGTGCGCCGGGGTGATGTGGACGAATTCAAGAAACTCCGGGAAAACATGCTGGATAAAGGGATTAAAGTAATTTCCTATGGGAATGAATATGCAGATTTGCCGGAATACTTCGAAAGACTTGCTAATGAGATCTCCAGCAGAGGTAGAACAGGTGAGATAAATTATAGTTTTGCTGGTTGGTGGTCCCATGTAGGGTGATGGTCATACAAGCACATCCAAGCACATAGCAAATGTTGATTTCGTATCTAATCCTTTTGTCCTTACGAGTTGAGGGCGCTGTCCATAGGGTCATAATTCCAAAACACAAAAATCATCTTAAAGCTGTTTCTGCCCAACATTGCATATATGCAATAGTGTGGACAAAATGTGTACATCTAGACCAGGTGTGTCCAACCTTTTAGCTTCCCTGGGCCGCACTGGAAGAAAACAAGTTGGTTTGGGCCGCACACAAACACTAACAACTTTTTTTAAAATGTAGGATGTCCTATATTTTGTCCTACATTTTAAACCTTGGAGTAATTCTCATTGATTTTAATGGGGCTTACTTCTGAGGAGGCATGATGCATAGGATGGGCTGTGAGCCTCTCCAAGCTTAACCTTGGAGATATGCTGCAATCGTGAACACACTTTCCTGGGAGTAAGACCCACTGGGTACAATGGGCCTTTCTTCTGAGTAAACATGGTTAGGGTTGCAGCCTATCTCCAAGGTTAAGCTTGGAGAGGATCACAGCCCATCCTATGCATCACTGGGCTCTCAGATTTCCACTTGGGAGTAAGCCTCATTGACTTTAACAGGGCTTACTTCTGAGTAGGTCTCAAGGGCAGCAGGCAGCAGCTGGGATAGAGGATGAGGCTGCTTCTGGGGGATGCAGGTGGGCGAGCGCTGCAAGGTACGCAGGGGCCTGAAGCGCTCTGAGTGCCTGGAGGCAGGTAGGGGGAAGAGCCAGGCAGCCCAGACCAGCTTTGTGGCAGCCGCCCAGGGCAGTGCGCAGAGAAGCACGCAAAATTTGAAAATGGCTGCTGCCACAAGCCAGTTTTTCCAATGGTGGTGGCCAGCTTTGCAGGAGGGCCGCATCCACCCTCGTCCTGGGCCGCATGCGGTCCCCGGCCCTCGTGTTGGACACCCCTGATCTAGACAGAAATGGGTTTTAAATTTCAGTGCTTGCAGAATGGGTAGCTAGCATCAGTGCAAGATTCTCACTTGTAGCCCTTGGGTGAAATTCTAACCTAGGGTGCCACAACTCACTGGTCTTCCCATTCCCGTGGAGATGTAAAGAGACAAGCACATGTCTGCACACTGGCCTAACCTTCCTCCAGGAGTGTCTTATAGCACTTTTGTAATACCCTCAAGTCAGCACAGGACTCATGCTTAAGCTGGCCTAATCAGAGCCTTTATCACCTATTTTTCAATGTGGCCCAATTCCAATTTTCCAAAAGTGGTGGATCAACTACCTTTGAGTCACTTGATCTTTTTAAATCCTTCTTCCCTCTCATTTGCCAGATCTGCCTCAAGAGGGACAGCTAAATGGCACAGCTGCAACACACCCTACAATCCAAGGTATGGAGCTTACCTAACTCACTAAGGCTTGCCTCAAGAAGAGCATTCTTGCTAACCGTCAATCAACGCTTGCACTGAAACAGTGCGCATCTGTGATGTACGATAAGGGGCCTCGGGACTTAGTGTTATAGCAGAAGGAGGGAGCTTCCTTTTTAGTAAGAATGAAGTAGATCCCTTCCTGCTTCACAACTGCAACATGCAATGTATCAAGGAGGCTCTTCCTAAACCATGCTAATTGTAGAGGCTTGGAGGAGACTAATGACTTCAAGCGTCTCTAGTTGAGGTGGGGTAAGAACTAATTCCAGCTTGCTTCTGAAGAGGGAAAGCTACACAAAAGCGTCCACATATCGTAAGTTCAAAGCAGTAAGGGTAAGAATAAAACCAGTTAAGTTGATCAGATTACATGGATGAATAAATACTTTTGAAGGACAGTGAGCAATCGCACAACTTTTTTAAGATTAATACCTGCAGAATACCTGCCTACCCCCTTTTGCTATCCCAAGCATTAGAAAATTAGTTGGACAGCAAGCCGGAGGGATTCTTGCACCTGATTTTTAGTGGTTGCATGTAATGCCCTCTTTCTGGAAGACAGCCAAGCACTAATCATTGAAGAAATAAACAGACCTAGAGCACAATCCTAACCTTCTCTACTCAAAAGTAAGCCCCATTGTGTTCAATGGGTCTCACTCCTAGGAAAGTGTTTAGGATTGCAGCCTTAGTGGTTTGTCATAGGGCATTACAAGCAAGCACAGAGAAGTCAACTGTGCTTTATTTGCTTTCCTTGCCTCTCTTCCTTATAAATGCTAATATGCGTCTCAGCTACTGTAAGACACTTTTCTAAAAAATAGGTATATAGTCCAAGGGGAAGGGAAATCCAGCCTAACTCTGAATGGGTGTTTTTGCTAAGCCACTAACAAGGGGGTGATTTGCTTATGGTGCATGATTGTATATAAGTGCCTTTTAGCCCCTGCCCCAAAGCAAGGGGTCCCTTCACCTTAACTGCTTTTTGTTACCATCTATAGTTGACCAAATGGTTTGTTAGGATGTTTCCTATTGCCTTCAGTTTAAGTTCTGCATCCAAAAATACTTGCTTAGATGATGTCCGAAGATGCTAACCCTTCTGCAGGATGCTGCAGCCAAGAGCTCGGAGCACTCCATCGGAGCAATGTCACCTGGTTCCACAGGTGAATTCTCATGCTGATAATTTTAACCGGTATATCCTGGTCATGCATGTGGCTTTCCAGGATCATTCGGGGGGGAGGGGGAAATGCAGTTGGCATTGGGCTGCCCTGACATGTACCTCCTTGCCTTGACACAATGCTCCTTGACCCCCCCCCCCCAACACGGGCACAAAGCTTTGAATAAATGTAGACAATGTTTTCAAGGTTGTAACTGGACAGCTTTCACACTCCCACAAGAAAGTTTGCAACTAGTTGTTTATATTCTGTCACCATTTCAACTGAAATGTGAGCATTTTTTAAAAATTACTTGAACCTCTAGTTTTCTAGTTCTTTATACAGTGTTTTTATATATTTGAAGGTATAATAAAAAGGCTGTTCACCTGTCTCTGGACTGTGGAAATTCATTAAAGGCACTAAGCCTGGCTACCAGGGAACATCTTATAGCTGACCTTCAAAAAAGGAATGGGAAGGTATTACTCATGGATAAGCACCAGGCACATTTAAAAACCCCTTCCATAGTCATAAGAAGCCTTCCCCATAGTTAGGGTAGGCTGCTGGTGACACCAATAGCAGCTGTATCAAAGCCAAAATCAGATTTTTTTTTGGAAAAATGAATTTTTATTATATAAATTACTTTATAGCAGACAGCATTCAACTTATTGCACTATAGCACATCTGCAATACCTAGCTACAAGACATCTTCATAGAGAGTTTTGTATTATTCAACATCGCACTTTATACCAGGATCAAGAGGCACTCTGAAGGGGGGGAGGCAGGGAAAGTAGCTTGCTAGTTTTTTTCCAACCAGCTAAGTCCTTCCACAGACTATTTGAAAATGCAAAAGCCAGTGCAGGTAGGAAAGCACGCAAAGGGTTGCAATAGCTGACCCTCCTGCCTTGGTGCTTAGATGGGAAGGGATGGGAGGAGGTGGACCAAGCGAATTATAGAACCAGAGCCTGTGAGTCATTGCATATGAAAGATCCACTCCTGCTCTAACAAACCCATCTTAACAGAACTAGAGCCAGTTCTAAAAACCAGCTCTCTGCGTTACTGGATCTGATGGTTTCCCTGCTTGGATTAGATCCTGTGCAGAAGGACAAAGGCATTTTCTGAACAGTTCACTGTCAGCTGTCACTTCTGCACCCTCTCTCATGAAGGCAGCTTGAGCATGGGATGCAGAACTACAGCTTGAACTCACCCTAAACAACTCAGACAAAGCTAAGCGTCAGCTGAGACTGATCTAGGCCTGGCCTCTGAGTGTTCAGCTGCACAAAGATGGGGGTAAAAGTGCACGAAGAAGCAGTGTTCTCTGATGAAGTGGAGAGGTTATATAGGGGGATGCTTCCGGTCACAAAAAAAGCCTGTATGTTTGTGAATACTACAGGCTGGGGCAGAGTCGGAATGGATCTGCATTGACGAGTCCCACTGGCACCAGAAAGGCCCTTTTTTAAGGCATCAACAGCCCCTCTGTAAGCAGCAGGTTCTACACATGCAAGTTCTCTTTTTGGTTAGAAAGCTTTGGTCATTGACTGTGATCAAAGCAAGCAGCAAGGAGAACGCTTGATCCAGGAGTGCCCCACAGGGCTCCTTCTCTATAGGACAACCAATGGCAACTAATTTAATGCTGAGAAACAGCTCATGGCCAAGCCAACCCACCAAATGCTCTCTGCATCACTGAAGCATAATATAGCCCAACTTTTAAACTACACCAGATTTTTATCCGTGCTTATTAAGTGGCAGAGAAGCCACTCCTCAAGTCCTTATGAAGCCCATTAAGCAGGGATGAACAATACAAAGCTCTGGGGTCTGGCATCTGCCCCAGAACATGGGGAGACACAGGAGGGAGCTTACTGGATGCACGAAGATGCTCCTGAGCAGAAATGCTTGAGCTAAAGCGAGACAGAAAGATTGATTTTCCCAGAGCCGATGAGTGTGACAAATGTTGTGAACCTTCAGAATTAGTGGAGCATGAGTGGAGAGCAAGCACCTCCTGAAAATAATTAGACCCGTACATCACATACAAAGGAAAGGTGTGCATTAGCAAAACCAAGGGAGGACCCCAGGTTGGAAAACAGCAGGAAGCAGCCCCTACTTTAGCCTCCCTCCGTCCTGTTTTGCACAGTGCTAAAGACAGACTCTAGACAGCCACGCTGGAAAGCACATTCTGAGACATCTGCAGACAGGGATTTGGTGCAACGGTGGGCAGCTAGGCCTTCATGAGAGCAGCAACCACAGCCTTGGCATTAAGGCTACGCAGGTCACAGTAGGTTTGTCCGGTACCAACAAACACAATTGGTTTGCTAGTGATGTATGTCATGGAGATGGCAGCACCAACCTAGGGAAGGAAGTGGATACCGACCAGTGAGATTCAGGACAAGTAGGCACCATTGTTTTTTGTACTGTGAAACTGTCCTATGTAAGACGCCAGCTTTCTAAGTTAAGGTGATTAAGAAAAAAATTAAAGTTCTTCATGTAACAAGCTCTTTAAAATTCAAATCACCAAGGCAAAGGGATTAGGATTGAGACCCCTGCAAGAGTAGAGGGAGCCTTTAATCTAGTCCTTGTGGACAGGGATGAATTGGCATCCTATGTAGTCTGGGCCTGAAAAGTTCCATTCTTAAACTATTTAGGGCATAATCCTAACCAATTTAGGATGGCATTACTCACCTCGTATAGCTCCCCGTGGTGGTGTGGGGAGGTCAGCATATATCTAAACAACCCCTACCCCCCAAGGTTGGGCAGAAGTGCCTTATGTCACTTTTGTGACATCCACAGGTATGCATAGGATTTGTGCCAGGCCTTATGCCAGCCTAACTAAGATTAGTTAGGATTAAACTGCTATGGTCCCATTTGGACCCTTCACAAAGCCAGCCTTTCTTCCTTCCCCAAGGCAACAATGCTTACGTTGTCCGGAATGAGAGCCAAAAACCAGCCACTTTTCATTGAGGGCACAAAAAAAAGACTCCATTAAGGGAGGAAGTAGACTGTTGCTGCACATTTCCACATTTACATGGGAGTAAGCCTCGCTGGCTATAACGGCACTTAATTCTGAGTAAACATGCATAGGGTTAGGCTCTGTTTCCTGGTCCAGCTCACATCCAGATCTTTGGGAAAAATATACTTCATGGATAGAATAAACTGGCATCCCATGTGGTCTGGGCCTGAAAAGTTCCTGCTTAAATCCTTCTAAATCCTGTCTCATTCTGGAGCTTATAACAAGATGCTCTCTGCACAGTTTAAGCTTGTGCCGCAATTGCTCCCAAGATTGTTTGAAGTTGTGTCTTCTAAAACTACTAATAAATCAATACAACCAAGTGGTTTCAGGTACCTTGTCATCTATGGTATCAAATTTGGTGAGCACGATTCCATCAATGAGGCGTGGTGTCTGTGCCATGGAATGGTCAGCAAGAGCCTTGTTGAACTTGACCTTGGGGTAGAAGACAATAACGATAAGGAAACCTGGTTTAGCAGACTTCTCTTGCAACATGTGCCAGCAAGACACAAACATTTAGTGACATGCAGCAGATCCTTTGGCTGCCTTCTGATAAATGAATTTTTGGTTTCCTGATACATGTGCAGTCTCAGAAAGGAGGGTTAATAGTTTTCTGCACTTTTTTATCTCAAAAAATATATTTACTCGAATCTAACGTGCATCTTTTAAGTCAAATGTAGTCACCAAAATTAGGGTGTGCATTAGTTTTGATGGCATACTAGATTCAAGCGGATTTAGTATCTCTTTTGTTATAAAAAGTAACATTTTTGTATAAATTAGGGCAATTAGATAAAAATCACAACATTAACCCATTGTCATGTAACTCATACAGTAAAATTAAATTCTACACCTGTTTTGCAGCTGCACATTGCAATTGCCAGTAAACATTTTTTTTAAAATCTCAAGCTGTTTAAAGTTGGGGTGCGCATTAGATCCGATAGCACATTAGATTTGAGTAAACATGGGTAGTTAAGTAGTCAAACTAACCAGCTGATCCACAGCCTCGTTTCCCACCAAGGCTTCTCCCACAAACAGAACGAGGTCTGGGGTGTTGACAGCAATGAGTTTAGCCAGGGCGGTCATCAAGGGCGCATTGTCTTGCATACGACCTGCAGTGTCCACCAAGACCACATCAAAACCCTGGTTACGTGCTGGGAAGAGATAAAGAGGAGATGGGATGAACGCATTAGAAAGAGAAAAGTGAACTGGAAGGTAAGCTCAGGCAAAGGGGTTGTGAGTGACAGAACCGCAAGCAAGGAGCAAAGCAAGTAGACCCCTTACCAAATGAAATGGCCTCCATGGCAATGCCAGCAGCATCTTTCCCATACCCCTTCTCATACAGCTGCACCATGGTGCGGCCATCGTGATTCTCTGGAGGGTGCAGGGCATTCAGGCGGCGAGTGTGCGTGCGCAGCTGCTCCACAGCTCCGGCACGGAATGTGTCGCAGGCAGCAATAAGGACACTGAACCCGTTTTCCATCAGCCAGAAAGAAATCTGAGGAAAAGGCAGAAGAATACATATACCTATAAATGCACACAAGCAAAGGAAGCTGCCTCCATTGAGGAAGACAGAGGTCCGTCTAGCAGAGGACTAGCTACACTAGAAATGGTGTAGTCAGAACTGTCTGTCTGTGGAATTTATATCCTGCCTTTCTCCGCTGAAGCAGACCACAAGGTGGCTAACAACATGAACAAAACAAATAAACAATATATACTTAAAACATTTAAAAACATGTCACCCTGAAATTACGATAAAAACAGCTAAAACACAACAACCCCCAACTTCTCTGTTAATTATAAGTGTTACCACATACAAATGTCTTCAAGACCCACCAAAAACTCTGTAGGGAAGGAGCAGTTCCCAGTTCCAGCAGATGGGAGTTCCAGAGCCTGGGTACTATAGGCCTGCTCCTATTTTATTTGCAGAGCCCATATCAATTATATTTGTCCTTTTAACAAATTATATGCATTATGGCCCTACTCCAATACAGCCTCAGGACAACATATGTCCACCCTGTCCGATGTAGGCTGACAGTAGGTCTTAAGGACTTTACACAGGGTGTTTCTATCTGGTTATTGCACTGGAGATCTTCTCCAACCCAAAGCACATGTTCAACCACTGGGTGCCTTTACCCCATTCTTAAATTCACCTGCGTGGCCCCTTTGAAATACCTTGGCCAAGTTAGTTGACTTCCCGACTCCATTGACTCCACAGAAAGTAATGACGTAAGGTCGACGGTGGCGCTGGGCATCCATCACATCACGCAAGACATCCACACGGCGTTGGGGCTGCAGGATCTGCACAAGAGACTCTTGGAGGGCTTGCTTTACTGTTGAGGTGACCGCTGGAAACAGGAAAAAGCCCCATTTGTCTCTGTCCCAGCTAGAGAACATCTTCAGTTTCTCCTTCCCTTACCAGATACACTTTGAAATCAGAAGCCCATCAAACAAGCATGTAACTTTAATAAGCTCGTTTAATCAGAAGCCCATCAAACAATCATGCAACTTTAATAAGCTTAATTAAGACATGATTAATTAAAACTAAATACAGACAGTAAAATAACATTAAAACCGTATATTAAAAAACAGTAAAAATCCAAGTTAGAGACCATTTAAAAACAGGCAGACAACAGTAAGGCATCTATAACAGCCACCGTAAGGCTGTCTGAATAAAAGGGTCTTCAGGACACTTCACTACCTAGGACACTTAAAACAAAATTTTCACAAGTAAGCCATAATTTTCCAGCGCAACAGTCCTTGTTTAAGCCCTCAGAACTGAAATGCTTTTCACTTCTGCCACTTGCTAAAACCTCAGAAATACTCCACCCAAAAAGAATAGCCACTAAGGTTATAATCCTATCTCCAGTTTGGCATAAGCCCTGGCATAAGTCCTATGCTGACCTGGGGGTGTCACAAAAGTAGTGAAAGGCACTTCTTTCCTGAGGGGTTAGGTCAGTGCACAGGCATATACTGACAATCCCACACCTTCACAGGAAGATATGCTAGGTGAGTTAGGCCAGCCTAAATTGGTTAGGATTGTACCCTTAGGATGTGGCATATTAAGAACACAACAAAATATCACAAAAAAGAAAAAAGGAATGAGGAGCAGCACTGATAGCTGCCACAGAGGATCACATGGAGGTATAGCAGTTCCAAAGAACAAAGCACTCACTGGTAAAGGTGCCCATCACTTTGCCTTCCAGTTTCTTTGCAACTGATTCACACAGCTGGACAGCAATGTCAGCAGCAACATTCTTGGCTGTGGTGAGAGAGAAAAAAGTCAAACCTGAAGGCTGCCGGTTCAGACAATGTGGTCAGAGGAAGTCAGAGGGTTGGTCATATGCTCCCATATGAAGGGGATTAAGACCTGCAGACCCATCCTTCTGTACAGCAAGCAGTGGTTAGGGAGTTAAACTAAGACCTGCAAAGTCAGGGTTTAAATCCCTCCTCAGACAGATCCAACTGTCAACCACAACAAAGGATCCATGCTTGTCTACAGGAAGGCTGTTTCTAAAATACCCTAAAACATACCAATAAGGTGATCCTTCATCTTCTCCAGCACAGAGTCCATGTCCTCTCTGGTTAGGCTTTTAGAGCCCACGAGACCTTTCAGCATCCCAAACATGCCTCCAAGGCCACCCTTCTTGGTACTGGGGACAGTTTTAGGAGGAAAAGCAGCAATTAATTTTTAAAAAATTCCTACTCAAAGGAAGGCTCAGGCAGCTTTGTCAATGAGAGAAGAGATGATGGCTCAGTCAAATACCCATGAGAAGCGTAAGTGGTCAGAATTAGGAGTGTCTGCAAAATTTCAGCGGAGTTGCTGTCTGCATGTAATGTCTACTCTACATGAACAGCTTGCAATGGATATTGTCAAGAGAATAGATCCCTTTAACTCTTAGTAGTTTCAGCCCAGAGGTTGTAGATTAAAGCTGAGAAGATGGGTTACAGAAGCCTCACCTTCCACTTGAAGAGTTCTGGACCACCCTCTCCTCTTCTTCAGGTTCTTCTTCACTGTCATACTCAATTTCCCGAAGACGCCCACGCTCGTGGTCCCGAACCCCAACAACCTGAAAAGCCAAAGAATCAACCTAGCCCTAAGTCACACCACAAAAGCAGTCAAAGCTGTTTCACAATAATGCTCATTTTGCAAGTGCTCCTAAGCATGGAACCTCAGTCATTTGTACAGGTATCCCCCGCTTTCTGGCGATCCATTCCTTCAACACCTTTCATTTATACCCAGAACTCATTCATTCAACACATGTTCCACTCTTTCAACCTCTTTCTGCTGTTCTAAAGGCCAAACTTGCCCCTGGTCTAATCCCATTCCCAAAGGAATTAACGAGAATCCATTTGTGGAAATCTTTGTGTGGCAGCAGGAATTTGCAAGATAAAAGGGGTAGCAATTTGGTAGTGAAAAAAGCACTGGAAGCAACATTTATAAACTAAAGATTGGGTTCCACTTTTCAATGGATTTCACTTTTGGATGGTGCTCAGGTCCCTCACTTGTCCAATGAGTGGGGAATGCCTGTATTGCTTCTAGGAGTCATAAAAGTACTTGTGAAATCAACTTCTTTTAGAAGTATCATCTGTTATTTTAAGGCTCACCCTGAGACAAGATAAAAAGGCAGCATTATTGAAACAGTTCCTATACTCAGGGCACAATCCTAACCAATTTTCTAGCTGCAGGGTAAGGACAACGCAGCTTCGAGGGAAGAGTGTTTTTCCTTCCCACAGAAGTGGTACCTATTTATCTGCTTGCATTTCCATGCTTTCAAACTGCTAGGTTGGAAAGAGCTGGTCTAAGGCTGGAAGCTCACTCCGTCTTGTAGGACCCAGGTCTTGAGCCTTCATCTGTCAGTTAACAAGCACAGACTGCAATCCTAAAGACACTTTCCTGGGAGTAAGACCCAGTGAACAGAATGGAGCTTACTTTTGAGAAGACATGGTTAGGATTGTGCTCAGAGTGTCTTAACGACTTGCACCACTACAGCCCTCTCAGAGTCTCAATAGGGGCTGTCAATTAGGTGACTGAGGCCCAAATCCTTAGCAAGTTTCCCACATGGGCACAGCTGTGCCACAGTGGGGGCATCTGTTGCATCCTGCAGTTGGAGAGCAATCAGAGGCCTCCTTAAGTAAAGGAGTGTATATTCAGTGCGTCAGTCATGGGGGTTCATGACCAAGGAAGTGTCCTCGAACAACATTGGATCTAAAGGCTTTGAAATGGGTAAGCACTCACAGTCAGTCACAACAAACAGTACAACCTGCAGCAGACATCTTTACCTTTTTATTAAGAATCTACAAGTGTGCATCAGTGACTTGTTAATAAGTTTTGGCTCCAAAAACTCTTAATTTGAGAGTTACCAATTTTGCTGCCTCTCTGAAGGATCGCACCAAGGTCTCAGGCAGAAGTGTCAAACATTTCTGATCTTACCAAATCTGCATCGTATTCTTCCATGGGGGAAGTGTCGGTGTTTCCATTGGTAGTTGAGTTGCTATAATCAAGTACTTTGGCATTAGAATTCCCAAGTTCCCAAACTCTGGGCTTCTTCCCCTTCTCTTTCTGTGTGTCCGGCTTTGGAGACTTGCTAGAGACATAGAACAGAAGCTCTATTAGATTTTAATGGTGAGAAGAAAAGGCAACCTGCTTGCAATAACCTGAAGGAGTGAACCCCCCATTCTTTCCAGAACCACAGACCCTTCTCTGTAATGTGCATTATACTTTCTTATTTCTCCTTATCAGGAATGCAAAGTTCATAAATAAAAGGAAACCCTGTCTAACAGTCCAATCAGTCCATGTGCAATGATGGAGTGGTATTGGTGTAGGCAGCATCTTGTAGAGGATTTTCAGCTGCTTCTGGCTCTATAGGGTAAGGGGACAATAGCTCCCTTACCACAGAATAAGCTGCAAGAGGTAAACTGCAGCAGGTCAACTAGGATTTGTGTCAGTGATATGCAGGCAGATCAAGGGTGAGAAGGATCTATCTATCTATTGTATCTATATACCACTTTTCAACTAAAAAGTTCACAAAGCGGTTTACAAAAAAAAAGAAAAATAGCTAATCAATAGCTAATGGGTCCTCAGGATTTGGTATGCACCAGTGCTGCTGATGCACGACGTCCCAAACCAAACTGATAGCTAAAAGTTATGGGAGTTCATCATAATGCATCTTTTATGCTCATATTTATCTTGCATCATTTGTACCATATGTTGTACATAGTAAGTACAGTGGACAATACCAAAAGATCCCTTTATATGGGTTCCAAGGTCTCCCAAAGCAAGGGTACATGCCTTCAAACTGCTAAGGATGAAGAGGCAAAAGAGATCCAATGCATACATACTTGACTTGTCAGCTAAGTTCTTACTTACTTGGATTTCTCTCCTCCCTTCATACGTTTCTTGAAGAATTCATCCCGGTTTTTTTGCAGGATCTCATCCTTGCTCAGTTCCTCCCTATCCCCAGCTGCGACAGGGGGGTCTTGTTTGACAGCTGGGACTGCTTTGGGGACTGTAGCTACTTCTGCTGAAGCTGAACATAACAGCACAGTTCAAAGAGAAATGCAGTAAACAAGAGGAGAATGGAGGATAAAAAGCTAATAAATAGGGCCCAATCCTTAGGGTTGCCATAATTCTCTTCCGTAGAACCAGGACAGGACCCCCTCAAACTGGCCAGTATGTGAACACAATCCCCCAAAACGGGACTGTCCCAGTTTTCAGGGACATATGGCGACCCTAACCAATCAAATTTTCTAGCACTAGTGCACTTTTTCCATGGAGTGTGTGGTGTATCATGTGGTGAAGAGGCAGTCATTGGGGTTTTCTCAAGGTATGGGGAACATGTGTTCTCTTACATTGGGACTGTATTGTGGCTATACTGGAGCTGGGAAGTTGGAGAGGATCAGGTCCTTAAGCTGCAGGGTTGTATCAGCTCAAACTAATTCAGACCAATTTTTTTAAAATTTCCCTGGTAAGACAGTTCCTAGTAACACACTGAAGCTGCAATCTTAATCTCAAGTTAGGCCAGCCTAAGCCCCAGCATAAATCCTTTGCTGACCTGAGTGTGCCACAAAGGTGTCATAGACACTTCTGTACCACTCCTGGGGAAGGGTTAGGCCAGTGTACAGATACGTACTTGTCTCCCTACAACACCACGGAAATAGGAAGATTAATGAGTTGTGTCGGCCTAGGTAAGGACTGCGCCCTAATTTATTTATTACCTTTCTCAATGGATTTAAACCTGCGGGATGTGCAGAGAATGAATGAAATCCCCCAAATTCTTCATCCCACAGGACCATGGAATCCATGTCAATACCAGCCCAGCTTGCCATAAACCTAAATTCAGTCTACTCGCTGCCTTACCTTCTTTTTTGGAACCTTTGTTTTTCTTGTTCTTTGTTTTTTCTTTTGGTTTCTCCCCTCGAGTTTCTATCATTGACTTCACAGTTTTTTGGGATTTTGCCGACTGCTCAAAAGTCTTCATAGCAGTGGGAACGCGGACTTTACTGCTCTCCTCCGCTTCCCTGGTTAACACAAGAAAAAAGGGGAGACAGCACTCTTAATTGTCATTGCATGAAGTATAGCAGGTTATAATTTTTGATGCTGCAGTCCCCTTACTGCCACCTCAAATTTCGTTTATAATTCACCTTGAGATGTTTTCACCAGAGAGCATGGCTGAAGATGCATGGCCTCTTAAACCTATGGTTGTGTAAATACATGGAAATTTCCCTTGATTCAGGGCACAATAGTACTCGAATGCTACAGAAATACTATAGTAATGTAAATGCAACCTGTGCAATGGTACAGTTGAAAGCAAAGGCAAATGTTCCTATACCTCCCCATTTGCAATACAGTTCCATTCCAAAGATGGGAAGTAGCTATCAAGATGTACTGAAGAAGGGAAAAACTAAGCACAGAAATGATCATACAATCAGCTCCTTCCTATGCAGACCTCCTTCCTATTTATAGTCTTTTGTTACTTCCCGAGCCAGTTCCTCAACCTGCATCTTCAAAATACAGGTGTACCTCATAATCCACTGGTGGATACCACCTATGGATTAAAAAAATCAGTGTATAAATTTAAAAAATGAAGAATAGGTTTAAAGATCCAATTCCAGGTTTCTTGCTCCTCCAATGCACCTAATTAGGTGCATCTTAATATTTGCAGGGTTTGATTCTGGGACTGAAAAATGGAATGACTGCCTCTCTACAACTGTAAAAAACCAGTTTTTTAAACTGTAATTTGCAATGGCTTTTCATGTTAGGTCAAATCTTTTATAAAAAATCTGAGTATAAAAAAATCTGAGTACAAAATATAACAAGGTTGGACGTGTACAAGCCCTTTGTAACAAGAAATCAAAAAGCACCAAATGTGGAGTGAAAGGCATTATCTTATTACCGTAGGAGACGTAAAAAATCATCTTTAAAATCAAATGTGCCACTGAGTAGCCCAAGAGTTCCTTTTTGCTGGAACTCATTGCGATATTTATCTCGGAACTCCTTATGGACATCGTCTATCAACTTATCCACGTAGGTTAACGTCAGAATTTTCTGAAACCCAACCTGCAAGAAGAACCACATGGTTATCAGAAGAACAAAAACATATAAATTATGTTGTTAATGTTACTCTTGAGAACTTTGAAAACAGTCTGTCCTTTAGTTTGCCCTTACGGGACAGGTCACTTACCACAAAGACAAGTTCAAACTGATTGTCCAGCTTGTATTTCAGAGTAAGAGCTTCATGGTTGAAAGAGTTGCTGCCACCTCGCTCCTAAAAAGATTGGGGGGGAGGGGGGGAAGGAATGACAAACATTAGTAGGATCTGCTATAAGGTACAAAATTTGCATTATTAAGCACCACAGAGATTAAGCGCCCTAGCCACTCCAACTTTCAGTTCTGATGCAGCCATGCCAATGGGGTGTGTGCTGGGGTGGGCAGTCATAGAAGCTTCCTCAAAGTAAGGTAATGGTAAGGTAATGCTTCCCTTATATCAGGGGTGTCCAACCTCTCAACTTTAGTGCTCGTGGACCTTTAACAAGTGTGTAGAAGAGGGGATTTCAGCAGGTACAGCTTGTGATCTGGAAGAGGAGAAGCTGCATCTGCTGAAATTCCCTCCTGTACACAATTGTTAAAGGTCCAAGAGCTCTGAATTTGAAAATGTGGACACCCCGCCTTATATCAGACCTGCATTGTAACTACATCTGTGCTGGAGATCTGGATAGTACAGAGGCCTAAACTTTTTGGTATATAAAAAGGTGGCACCTTGATTTTATATGTCCAACAGAGATGAAGACAATTCTTCAAGAAACAAATTGAAGTTGGAATTATGTTTCAAACCAGGCATTTCCAATCAAAGTTTAAGTAACTTTGTAGTTACTTATCTCCAGTCAAAGTACTTACAGGGAACAGAAAAAGTCTACACACCCGTTAAAATGTCAAGTTTATTTATTTTAAAAGTTTATATCCCGCCTTTCTCGGGACATTAGCATCAATATGTCAAGGCAGCTGACATAAAACATAATTAAAAACATAAATAGAACAATTCAATAAAAACAATTAAAATATATAGGCTAAAAACATATATGATAAAAACAATAAAACAACAGCCCACCCCCAACCTCTGCCCCACTAAAAAGCTTTTTTAAAATAAAAAGCTTCGTCTGAGGTTCATGCAATGGAAACAAATCAGACAGAGAGAAATAAAGTCAGAACTTTTTCCACCTTTAATGTGACCTATAAACTGTACAACTCAATTGAACAACAAACCGAAACCCCATATGGGGGGGGGGGAGGAAACAGAAAACAACTGCAATACGTGGTTGCATAAGTGTGCATACCTGCTTATGACTGGGGATGCAGCTGTGTTCAGAATTACACACTCACATGCAAACCCATGTGCAATAGGGGAGGCAGTACACCTCTGCCATCAGTTGAAATGCCTCTTCGACTACTCTCGAATAAAGTTCAGCTGTTCTAGTAGGTTTTTCCTGACATTGTCTTAGGGCGCAATCCAGAGTAAATATGGGGAGTCCTTGCTCCGGTGTAAAAACAATGTGCTCTGGATCGCAATATGAATTTGCCATAGGTTTTCACTTGGTGGTGCAGTAACTACGGGTACACATAATGTCTCTTACGTGCTCCCGTAGTTACTCTGGATTGTAGGGTTACTTGCATCCTACAGCAGCAGCCATAGAGAGCTTCCAAAGCAGCAGAGGGATCTCACTGTACAAAAGTATCAGTCAGAAGAAGGGTACAAAAGAATTTCCACTGCATTAGGTATACCATGGAGCACAGTGAGGACAGTCATCAAGTGGAGAAAATATGACACAACAGTGACGTTACCAAGAACTGGACATCCCTCCACAATGACAGAACAGATAAGACTGGTCAGGGAGGCTGCCAAGAGGCCTACAGCAACATTAAAGGAGCTGCAGGAATATCTGGCAAGTACTGGCTGTGTGGAACATGTTGCAACACTTTTCCATATCCTTCATATGTCTGGGCTATGGGGTAGAGAGTCAGTGGTGGGCTTCAGGGGGTTCTCACAGGTTCTATAGAACCCTTTGCTAATGAGACCAGTTGCTAATGGGACACAGAACCTGTTGTTAATTTATTTGAATCCCCCCACTATATTGCACATCACCACAAGAACACCATACCCACTGTGAAGCGTGGTGGTGGCAGCATCATGGTTTGGGGCTGTTTTTCTTCAGCTGGAACTGGTGCCTTCGTCAAGGTAGAGGGAATCATGAACAGTTACAACAAGCAGTCAATAGTGGCAACAAAACCTTCAGGTGTCTGCTAGAAAGCTGAACATGAAAAGGAACTTCATCTTTCAGCATGACAACGACCCAAAGCGTGCATCCAGAGCCACAAAGGGAATAGTTTCACCAGAAGATTAAAGTTTTGGAATGGCCCAGTCAAAGCCCAGACCTGAATCTAATCAAACACCTGTGGGGTGATCTGAAGAGGGCTGTGCACAGGAGATGCCCAAGCAAACTGACAGATTTGGAGTGTTTTTGCAAGGAAGAGTGTGCAAATATTGCAAAGTCAAGATGTGCCATGCTGATAGTCTCATACCCAAAATACCTAAGTGCTGTAATACAATCAAAAGGTGCTTCAACAAAGTATTAGCTTAAGGGTGTGTGCACTTATGCAACCACATTTTGCAGTTCTTTTCTGTCCCGTCCCCCCCAATATGGGCCTCAGTTTGTTGTTCAACTGAGATGTACAGGTTATAGATCACATTAAAGGTGGAAAAAGTTCTCTGTCTCATTTGTTTCCATCACAGGAACCTGACATTTTAACAGGGGTGTGTAGACTTTTTCTATCCACTGTAAGTAACAAGATCCCTGCCTGATCCCCTGGAGAGACCTGATCAATCTGGACTGACCCAACATTTTACCTATTCAGAAGTGTCCAAACTTCCAACTTCAGCAATCCTGGATCTTTTAACAATTGTGTAGAGAAGGGAATTTCAAGAGGTGCAGCTTCTCCTCTCACAGAACACAAGCTGCACCTGCTGAAATGCCCTCCTCTGCACAACTGTGAATGGTTCAGGGGCCCTGAAGTTGAAGGTTTGGACACTTCTGACCTAGTTAAACACTTAGGGCACAATCCTAAAGGGGTCTACTCAGAAGTAAGTCCCATTGTGTTCCACAGAGCTTACTCCCAGGAAAGTGTGCTTAGGATTGCAGCCTAAGAGAAACTGATATTTTCACCTAATCTCTCTTTAAAATCATGTTGTAAATAAATCTGGGGAAAACACTACCAACAAAAAGGAGACACATGGAAATGCTATAGGGTGCAACCCTAACCTAGACCAGCACAACTCATCAGTCTTCCCGTTCCCATGATGGTGTAGGGAGGCAAGCACATGCCCGTGCACTGACCTAACCTTCTCGCAGGTGTGGCACAGAAGTGTTTTTGTGACACTCCCTGCCTAATTGGAGATTTTAGATTGCAGCAGTAGGTGCTACACAGACTATGAACTTGCCAATTAATTCTGAGATATTGTATCACCACATCCACATGGCACATCACAATAATAATTCAGCCTTCCCAGAAAATGAAGGCTGCAATCCTAAAGACTCTTTCCTGGGAGTAAGACCCACTGAACACAATGAGATTTACCTCTGAGTAGACATTATTAGGATTGTGCTCTTAGGAAAACTATTATAATGTGAGCAGCACAAGGATATACAAACTTTCTTACAAATAAAACAAACTTTCTTACAAATACAAATAAAAAATATTGGCTGCAATCCTAAAGACACTTTCCTGGGAGTAAGACCCATTGCACACAATGAGATTTACTTCTGAGTAGACATGATTAGGATTGTGCTCTTACGAAAACTATTATAATGTGAGCAGCACAAGGATACACAAACTTTCTTACAAATAAAACAGACTTTCTTAAAAATACAAATAAAAGATTTTGGCTGCAATCCTAAAGACACTTTCCTGGGAGTAAGACCCATTGAACACAATAAGATTTACTTCTGAGTAGGCACGGTTAGAATTGTGCTCATTGTTGTGTAACTCTGAAAGGAGCAATCTGAAAAGAGGGCTGTGGTCTTTTGAAGTGGTACCGTATGGTAGTCTGAGGCGGAGAGAAAGCAACAACAAAAAATAAGTCTTCTGCTTGTAAACTGTTTTTAAATTCATACATTATGGACTGCAGGGGGAGTCCAGTAGTGACCTAGGTCTGCAGTCAGTGGCAGGGAATCCCACAGGCTAATAAGTGGCAGGGAGTCCTTCGTGCTAGTCAGTCAGTGGTAGGGAGTCCCCTAGGCCAACCACACAGCCAGTGGCAGGGAGCTCACAGGACAGCAGGGAATCCCACAGGACAGTCAGCCACTGGTGGAGAGTTCCAAAGGCCAGTTGTACACCCAGTGGTGGGGAGTCTTCCAGGACAGCAGCTGCACACTCAGGGAGTCCCAAAGGCCATTCATAAACACAGCAATGGGGAATTTTCCAAGCCAGCCACACAGCTGGTGGCAAGGAGTTGAACACCTAGTAGGAGGGAGTCCCGCATGACCACAGAAAAGTCACACCCCATGGCAGGAAGTTCCCCAGTCTTCTACCATACCCTGTGGTAGGGAGTTCCACACAGATACAGCTTATGGTACTCCTGCTTCCTAACACTGTGTGGCAGGGAGTCCTACAACCTAGTCACACCACAAGCTGCAGGAAGTTCCTCAAGCTTGTCCTGTATCCTGTGGCAAAGAGTTCCACACGTACACAGCTCTTGATACTCCTGCTCCTACACACACCCAGTAGCAGAGTGTCCCATACCCTGGTATGCCACACCAGGCCATCCACACAGTGTTGGGGAGTCCCACAGGCTAGTCAGTCACACGTACAGTGGTGGGGAGTCCCTCAAGCCAGTCAACCAGTGGAAGAGAGTCCTTCAGGCCAATTTCATGCCCAGTGGCAGGGAGTCCCCCAGGTCAGCCAGTCAGTGGCGGGGAGTCAGGTTAGTCACATGCCCAGTGGTGGGGAGTCCCTCAGGCCAGCCACACAGTAAGTGTTGGGGAGCCCACAGGCTAGTCAGTCACACACACAGTGACAGGGAATCCCTCAGGCTAGTCACATGCCCAGTGGCAGGGAGTTCCACAGACTAACCACATTCCCAGTGGCGGGAGTCAGAGAGCGAGACCCACCTGGAGGAGGACGGAGCGAATGAGCGCGTTCACGGGGGCAGTGCAGGCGCTGGCGGGGCCGCGCACTCCCTGGAAGCACCAGAGGACGAGGCCGCCCTTGCTGAAGATGGTGAAGAAGTCCAGCATGATGGCGGCGGCGGAGGAGGAGGAGGAGGGGATGAGGGACCGCACCGGCCGCGGAGACCACCCTCTTCCTCGCCCACGTCAGACCAAGCTCTGCCCGCGCATCACTTCCGCCGCACGCACAGAACGCACCGCTCCGATTGGGCCTCCTCGCCGGAAAGGGCGGAGCAACCACCTGCACCACAGAGATGGGAAGCAAGAGCGGTGGAGAGACCAGAGGGCGTGTCAACCTCGAAACGCGCTGATTGGTCGGCTTCACACAAGCCCGTCACTCATTGGTCGCCTGAAGGGAAGAGGCGGGAGTTACGCATGCAGGGAGAAAAAATCAAGCGCTGATTGGTTAAGAGCCACGTTTGTTAAGAGGTCGACAGGAGGAAGGGCCAATGGGGAGGAATTACGTCACGAGGGGCGTGGCGTGGCAGGGGCCGTCGCTGATTGGCCAGCTGAGCGTGGGCGGGGACGGGCTGCGAGGCGTCCAATCAGGGCGCGGGGCGTGGCCTCTCCTTCTGAGGAGCGCGAGGCTGAGGCGATGCAGGCGCTGCGGGTTCCGGCGATGCTTCGGGGGCTGCGGCCTCTCCTGGCCTCCGGGCGGGCCTCGGCTGCTCCTGTCCAGCCCTGGAGGCCCTTCCGAGGTGGAGGCGGCGCTGGGAAGAACCGCGACCCCTTCAAAGGTGGGTTTGTGGGACTCCCCGCCACTGGGTGTGAGTGACTGCCCTGAGGAACTCCCTGCCACTGGGAATGGGGGTAGTCTGTGCAACTCCCTGCCGCTTGCTGGGCGGGTGGCCTCAGGGACTCCCTGCCACTGTGTGTGTGTGACTTGTCAGGGGTGTGACTGATTATCCTATGGGACTCCCAGCCACTGGATGTCAGAAGGAAGGGCTGTGCATGTGTGGAACTCCCTGCCACAGGATATGGGAGAAGCTTGAGGGACTTTCAGCCACTGGGTGTGACTAGTCTGTGGTCACTGATTATCCTGCTGTACCCTTAGAATACTGGAATTTGTTTGTCACCCCTAAGACTGCATGGGTGAACTTTGACCCATATGACCCTGTACTGTAGTTAGGTACATATAATGTACATAGAATGAATAATAGTTATGATTATAATTAGTGTAATGATTTTTAGTACAGTTTTAGCTAGCAAAATATTGAATAACCAGTAAAAGGCAACATGCCCCCAATATGACCTGACTTGGTATAATATGTATAAATTGGATTTTACAGAAAAACTGTAAATCCAAAATCTTCATGCTTTTGGTATTGTGACTGTCTTAAAAGCAGGCCGCCATCAGTATTGGAAGACTATGGTATCGTGCTAGGCGCTGCATACGCTGCGTGCGAAGCACGAAAGCCTGGGTTAAATTGTTATGGAGGATAGGCTGTTACCCAAGCAGCAAATCCCCTCTCTCCAAACTGCTGAATTAGTCCAATGGAAAGGCAGAGCCAATACGATTGGATCCAGCTGGCGTCACAGAGCTGGGCTAAGGACAGGAGCTCACCCTGTCTTGTAGGGCCGACCTGGGAATTGAACCCTGGCCTGCTGGTTAACAGGCACAGCGTCTTAACCGCTTGCGCCACCCACAGCCCTTAGCAGGAAAGAAGTTAGAAAGTCTTGTCAGGTAATAATAATAAATTCCAGTAAAAACACAACACAAACTTCCTGGCGGGTCAGTGATTGAACTGCTTGGTATTATAAGGGATTTAACTGTGGAACTCCTTGCCACCGGCTGTGTGGAGGACTCCCCATCTTTGGGACTGCCACAACAGGGTGAGACTGACTAGCCTGTGGGACTCCCTGCCACTAACTGCATGGATGTCCTGAGAGACTCCCTGCCTCTGTGTGTATGACTAGTCTATGCACAATTCCCTGCCATCGGGTGTGCAGAGAAGCAGGAGTATCAAGAGCTGTGTGTTGGTGGAACTCTCCGCCATAGGATACGAGAGAAGCTTGAGGAACTTCCTCCCTCTTGTAGTGTGACTAGCCTATGGAACGCCCTGCCAGTGGGTATTAGGAAGCAGACTATTAAGATCTGTGTATGTGTGGAACTCCCTGCCACAGGATACAGGATGATGCAATGGGGATGACTTCCCTCCAGTGGGTTGTGAGTAGCCTTTGGGACTCCCCACCATGTGGTTCCTGGCTTGGCTCTGGAGTTGCTTGTTGCTGGATGTGGGGCTGGCCCTACGAATGTGGCAAGTTTTTGGAACTCCCTACCACTGGATGTGGGGTGAGTGTGGGGAAGCAAAAAGCTTTTAAAATTCCTATGTGTGGAACTTCCTGCTGAAAGATATGAGACAGGATGTGGAACTTGCCTCCACTGAGGGTATGACAAGCCTGTGGAACTCCCTGCCACTGGGTGTCTGGAGAAGCAGGAATATCAAGAGCTATGTATGAGTGGAATTTGCTGCCATAGAATATGGGAAAAGCCTGAGGAACTCCCTGCCACTGGGTGTGGGAATCGGGAATCTTAAGAGCTGTGTTTGTGTGCAACTCCCTGCCACAGAATACGGGAGAATCCTGAGGAACTCACTGCCACTAGGTGTGGGACTTAGGCGTGTTCTGATTTTCTTTCAGAGTTTGAAGAGGAAATGGTCAAGTTCCGGAAGAAGGTGAAGGAGGCCCTTCCCGGCAGCGACTGGAGCCCTCTGGTTGTTTCCAGAGACCTCCCCCCTGAACGGGCTGATATAGTTATTGTTGGGGGTGGAATAATGGGCTGGTCTACTGCCTACTGGCTGAAGATGAGAGAACCACAGAAAAACGCTCTTCGAGTGGTGGTGGTTGAGCGGGACCTCAACGTGAGTCATCTGAGATACAAGTAATACCTTGGTTTATGAGCATAACTCATTACGGAAGCGTGCTTGTAATCCAAAATGCTTGAATATTAAAGTGGAGTTTCCCATGAGAAATAATGGAAACTCAGACAATTCATTCTGCAACCCAAAAATATTCATATACAAATGATTAAAAAAGCAGGCCTCCTTCAGTCTTGAAAGACTATGGTATCGTGCTCGGCGCTGCATACGCTGCATACGCTGCATGCGAAGCACGAAAGCCTGGGTTGGATTGTTATGGAGGATAGGCTGGTACCCAAGCAGCAAATCCCCCCTCTCCACGCCACTGAATTAGTCCAATGGAAAGGCAGAGCCAATACGACATCGCAGAGCTGGGCTAAGGACAGGAGCTCACCCTGTCTTGTGGGGCCGATCCGGGTCTCGAACCCTGGCCTGCTGGTTAACAGGCATAGTGTCTTAGCCACTTCCGCCACCTACAGCCCTGGTACAAATGATTACAATACTGTAATATAATGCAAAATAATAAAGAAAATACAAAATAGAAAGAAAAATAAAATTAATCTGTCAGGTCTCTCAGGTTGCAATTGCCCCACTTTACATAGGAGTGAGCCCTAATAGGGCTTACTTTAGAGTAGACATGCAAGGCTAGGTCTTTCAGGATCCTTTCCATTTCTCCCCCCTTACACCCCTGGTCTAATTTTTGCTCATTTATCAAGACATCAATTGTATATCAAGTCAAAATCTATTAGAAATGTTTGTCTTGTTAAATGCTCTTAATTCAAGTTACTCTCAATCCAGAGTTTTACTGTATCCTCAAGGGACTTTCTTTAGGTTTTAAAAGCTTGTGTTTTTTTATTTTGCTTGTTAATGCTGTGCTTTGTCCCATTTCAAAAGGATGAGTTGCATTAAGACGTATTACAGTGTAAGTACAAGGTTGCTTGTTTTTACACAACAGAAAGGGCTGATTGGTTGAGAGCCAAGGTTTAATGTCCAAGGTAGCCAAGGTTTAATGTCCATTGATCTGCAGGGAGGTAATTCAAGAGCAGCAAAACCCAGAAAGAAAGGAGAATAATTTTATTACAAGCAGCATCAAGAATTAGGCTTCAATCCTAAAGGCACTTTCCTGGGACTAAGACCCACTGAACACAATGGGGCTTACTTTTGCGTAGACATGGTTAGGATTGTGCCCTTAGTCAACCAAGTGTTTAAAGTTAAATCAGTAATTCCATGTAATGGCAAACAAGGGGAAATCAAGCGAACTGAGACTTTGACATTCAGAGTTGCTGAGTCACTGGAGTGGATTTTCCAAGCCCGTTTCTGCCACTAAGTACATTTCAGTGCCAACCATAAGTACCCTTTTCTAACAGTTATCCTGCTACAGGCTCACTCCTGTATAAGAGGGTAATGGAAAGGAACCTCAGTGAAATCCTAAGAGTGCCTACTCAGAAGTAAGTCCGATTGTAAGACACTCCTAAGAGTGCCTATTCAGAAGTAAGTCCCAAGTAAGTCCCAATATAAGTAAATAAATATTACTTATTCCCAGAAAAGTGTGGTTAGGATTGCCGCATTAGAGACCTAACCTTTCGTGTCTTCCCTGACGTAAGCCTATTATAGTCAGTGGGGCCCACTCTTGTGTAAGGGGGGCAATGGAAAGGAGCCTGAGAGACCTACTCTACAATCCAGAGTAACTACAGGAACACATAAAAGACATTATGTGCACCCATAGTTATGGCACCACCTAGTGAAAACCTATGAGAAATTCATATTGCAATCCAGAGTAAATTGTTCTTACACCAGAGCAAGGAGTCCCCGTAGTTACTCTGGATTGCACCCCTAGCCTTGCATGTCTATTGTAAAGTGAGCCCTATTATAATCAGTGGGGCTCACTCCTGTGTAAAGGAGGCAAGTTGCAGCCTGAGAAACTAAGTGCAGGTTAATTTGTTTTATTTTTCTTTCTATTTTATATTTTCTTTATTCTTTGCAATTAGTTAATCGGTACCACTTTAGAGGAAAGGTAACAGTGTTCCATGTGGTTTGGCATTTAATCATGTTGGCCACATGACCTTAGAGGCATCTTCAGACAACACGGGCTCTTTAGGCTTGTAACAGCGATGAGCACTGCTTTGGAGAGATGTCACAAACTATCAACTTTTCTTTATAAGTGGGCAGCATATAGCTGCCTTGTCATTAATAAATTATATGTAATAGTTTTAGATTTAGTAAGTAAAGTTGTGTTTAATTAGCCAAATGAAGGCAATACACAGGGTGACTGAAAAGTAACTCCCTATATTGTAATTTATAAGTAATTTAAAATAGGGAGTTACTTTTCAATCACTTGGTATAAGAGTGCTTTCAGCTTTTATTTTTGTCATGTCCTACATTTTGCTTAGATGTCCTACATTTGGGGGGGCTTGTCTTTTTTTGGTTATGGCATATGGTCACCCTAGCACAAACCTATGGTGCTGTTAGATTCATGGTTTGGTGTTGTAGCTAGAGTGGCTCACAGGGATATTCCACCCCTCTGAACTGTGCAAGCACATCTGAACAACCCTTTCCATTCCCTTCTCGTTGTTTAAATATTTGGGAAGAAGACCTGAGCTGTGTAGCTAAGTCACGCCATCTTTTTCTCTCCTGCTTTTTTCTGCAGTACTCCAAGGCATCTACGGTGCTGTCGGTGGGAGGGATACGGCAGCAGTATTCGTTGCCAGAAAATATCCAACTGAGCCGGTTCTCTGCAAACTTTTTGCGCGTAGTTGATGTAAGTTGCACTGGCTGAGCCGTTGCAGGAAGTTTGGGGTTGTGGGAACTTGGGATTGCTTGTAAGGCTTCTGTAGACGAGCATAAGTTCTGTGCTGATCTGGAGGTATCACAAAAATGCTGTAAGGCGATTCTGCTCCACTCCTGGGAGAAGGGGGTTAGGCCTACGCATATGCACATGCCAAGCTCCCCACACCATCATGGGAAGATATGCCAGGTGACTTCAGCCAGCCTGAGTTGGTTAGGATTGTGCTCTAAGCGGTCTTTCTTCTTTTTGGTTGTAAGATTTCCCTTCGGGTGACCATTCTCTTGTTCCAGAGGATATTACACCACTGTGACCAGATTGGACAGCATCTACTTGCTGGTTGGATGTACAACAGTGCAGTCCATTGTGCTTCCTTGGGGTGACTTTGGGTCAGTCACAAATTCTCAGCCTCACCCTACCTCACAGGGTTGTTGTGAGGACAAAAGGATAAAAAAAACTTTTTAAATCGTCTTAGGCATGGGAAAGACGGTATAAATTAAATAAATAAATAGATCAGAGCCTTTACTTCCCCTGTACAATTGGGAGCATGGCCGGCTTATCTTATGAGGTCAGCTGAAGCCATTGCCTCAGGCAGCAGATTTGGGGGAAATGCCAGTTATTGTCCATTTACTTCTTGCTCTTTTTTCCGTTCTTCTGCTTTGGTTGGAAAGGGAAAGGGAGGGGAAGAGGAAAAGGAACTGTGGAGGGGAATGCAGGGTTAGATCTCATAACTCTGTTAAGAGTGTTGGAGGATTTATAACATTTCCATGGACTGCGTCCCTGGACTATGTACTTTCACGGTCAATTATCAAGACTGAACTTTGCCAGTGTTACTTATTGCATGTTATTGGGTGTACGTGTTCTAAATTTTCTCCTTCCTAAGTTACTGTATTTCCTCGACTCTAACACACCATCAAATCTACTGCTCACCCCAATTTTAAAAGGCTTAAGATAAAAAAAGTTTACTAGTGATTGTAACGCATAGCTGCAAAGCTGGTGTAAAATTTAACTTTACCTCATGCAACAAAGAATTATGTGACAATAATGTGACAGTAGGTTTCTTATGATTTTTACCTAACTTCACTACTTTATACAAAAATGGGTTTGTTGTGCTGTTATTACAATATAGTAAACTGTTAAACTAAATACTGACCGATACTTAAAATGCAGCATTTACTTAAATCTAATGCACCATCAATCCTAATGTGCATCCTGATTTTTGGAGACTAAATTTGCCTGAAAAAGGTGCACATATGACTTGCACAAATACTGTATTTACCATGGCTTTCCTTATGCATGTGCAACTTATTTTTTATCTGCTTTTTCTCTCTTGAATACCTCCAGTCTTTATGAACTGTGAGTGCTTTTCTGAAGATTACATTGCTTGTAGTGTTAACAGGTTGTGTTCTGTTTCCAGGATTACCTTAGTGTTGTTAACCAGCCACCCATAGACATTCAGTTTAACCCCATGGGCTATCTCTTCTTGGCCTCAGAGAAAGGAGCTGCTTTACTAGAGGAAAATGTGCAGATTCAAAGGTATGGATGTTTAGGGCCACTGTGGGGAGGGGGGAGAAGCTGTGTCATGATCTGTATATGAATGAGGTCATTGGTAATGTCATGTTCTCCTATCTATTTTTTTCTTAAAGCCATTCTTTTCCCTAATTCTTTCCCCCCAGAAGGGGTTCTGGTTTTTAATGTCAAATTTTTCTGTTCCTATAGCATATGTCACTGGTCCTCAAGTTTTGCCACAGGGATCTGTGACAAACTCACAGGGGCCCTATGGATGTTCCTGGTAGCCTATTCTTACTCCCCTTGCTGAAGCCCTCTTGGGTCATGTAAGATCTTGCAAAAATTGCATGAAATCTTGTGTGATCTGAGATGGTGGCACTTGGGATTGCTGGAAATATTGCAGCGAAAGAAGTGTTCCCTGACCATAGCAAGTTTAAGAACTTCTGCTGTAGGCTGTTCAGCCAATGTTGCTTAGGAAAATAATATGGCTTTTCATCTGGTCACATGAGGCCAAACTCTGCCAATATCATGCTGACCAGTGTCATGCCAACTTCAGTGCCCAAGTTTTGTTTTGCAAAATTAAGATGCAAATGTGGTCTTAAAATGTGACCTTCCAGCCGTTTTTGTAGTAATTGTCTCCCGCACTGCTCAAAGTGTAGATGGGGAAGAAAAGCCCGCCAATTCCATGTATTTTGGTGCATGTTCATCTGTGTCACAATGGCGTTGGTGTAACAAAATATGTTGGAACAAAATATACTTTCAGAGCATAATCCTGATCATGTCTACTCAAAAGTAAGCCTCATTGTGTTCAAAGGGTCTTATTCCCAGAAAAGTGTATTTAGGATTGCATCCATAGTGTAATATGCTTTAGAGCTGCACATTACAATCGTAAGTAAAGATTTTTTATCTAAAAAATTTTAAAATTGGAGTGTGCATTAGATTTGATGGTGCATTTCATTTGACTAAATGCAAATCTGTTTCCAGCGAGGCTTATCCAGCAAGTCTGTTTCCAGCAAGACAGTTTATTTATCCAGTTAAATAAAATGGACAGTTAAATAAAATGGACAGTTAAATAAAATGGACAGTTAAATAAAATGGAAAACATTTATTTTTAATGTAACCGGTCAAACATAGCAGCCCTGTTTCCTACATCTCTTCTTTCAAGGTCCAGGACTAATGCATTCTGGTAAGAATTCTTTAATGCTGTTTCAGGACAGAAGGCGCTAAGGTCTCCCTGCTGTCACCAGCCCAACTGAAAAGGAAGTACCCCTGGTTGAATACGGATGGCGTGGCTTTGGCTTCGTGCGGTACTGAACCGTTTACTCTCCATCTGCCCTAAACTGGATCTGCTGTCTTGAATAAATAGAAGTGCAAGGCGGTGTTGCACTTAACGAAGGTGCCATGTACCAAGTCACTGTTCGTCCCTCCTGTTCAGAATTGTCTGCAGTGGCTGGCTTACATCTCCCAGGGTTGCACATGAGAGACACTACTATGAATTGCACCCTGGTCCTTCCTGCAGAGCACGTGCTCTGTCTCTGAAGGCATGATATTAACACGTATACAGGCAAGAAAAGATTCCTGAAATTGGGGGGGAGGGATCCTGCATTGCCCAGTTCTGCTTACTGTGCAGCCAGAATTCTAACCCACGTTCAATTTGAAAGGGTTTTATTCAAGCCAAAGGCTGGATGTTGTGAGTGTGTGGAGGGCAGTAAACCTAATAAAGGCAAAAATCAAGCCTAAGGCTGCAATCCTACAGTTTGGACAGCCTAATCTCCAGCACAAGTCCTGTCCTGGAGGTGTCACAAAAGTGTCATAAGACATTTCTATGCCACTCCTGGTGGAGAGTTAGGCCAAGTGCGCAGACCTGCGCTTGGCTCCCTACATCATCACAGAAACGGGAAGACCATGCTGGCCTAGATTAGGATTGCACGCTAAATAAAAATAAGCATTTGCCTCTTTTCTTTCTATCTTCCTTGTCAGATGGTTGTAATCTGCCTGAAGAAGTGTGTGATCCTTTTCTTCCTAGAGATGTGATGCAAAAGTTATGTTTTTTAGCAGAAGAATTTCCAGAGTGGTTGGCAAATATGGAGAGATGTTGTACAAAGGCTCAAGACCATGTATTATAGGGTTAGTGGTTCTTAGCCTGCAAAAGGGCTACTCAGAAACCCCATTTAATCCTCAGAGATATACTTAAGATACTGTATAGTTTGCAGGCCAGTTAAATGTCAAAGCCTTGTAAGGCTAAACTGGAATTTGCATCTGCCATTCAACATATTTTTATCATTTAGGTCTTGAAAATGAGGGATGGTTTGACCCTTGGCTCCTTCTCAATGCTTTTCGGAAGAAAGCCATCTCAATGGGCGTCTATCAGAGCAGTGGAGAAGTTGTCTGTGAGTGTTACTTTGTTTAGGTCTGCATTATAGCAGGTTAGTGCTTCCCAAAGTGAAGTTTATGAGCATCAGCACCGTGGATCACAATCTGGCTCCTCCACTCAACCCTTGTGCTGATTTGGCTCCAACTAGGAACCATTATATAAGGCCCATTACTCATCAGAGTCTCCTGAGGCCTCTCCTGACCTAGCCGGAGAGCCACACCTCTGAGAGTCTCAGAAGCTCCTGCAAGCAACTTCTAATTTTTGGAAGCCACTTGTGGTTTGCTTCTGAAAAGTGGAAATGGCTTACAGAGGCTTCTGTGGAGAACTGTAGAGTGGGTTGCCAGGACTGTAATACCAGTAGTAGGCAAGTCCCAAACAAAGCATATACTATAGTTTTGTGCATCTTGGCAGCTCATCTTGTTCTTTGCAATAGGATTGCAGGATTGTTGGGAGCTGGAAGACAAAATAATTGATTTACATTTCAAATTTGAATAAATTTACATAAATGAATATATTGCTGACAAAACTTGTGAATGAAGGAATTCAAATTGGTTCATAAACACTTTCAACACAGAGAGAGCACAATCTTCAAACTAGTTCTTAAGCACTTTTCATACATGGAGGAGGTGTATGAAGCCTCCCCAGCCCTCAAAAGTACCCTCCTGGTTGGAGCGCAGAGCTACCCTCGCCTCTGGAGGATGACAGGACTTGTCCAAGGGCCAGATGGAGGGGTTTTGCTGAGGACCAGATGGAGGCTCATCAAGGGCCAGGGTTTGGACCAGGGTCTGGTCCATCAAGGACCAGATGGAGGCTCATCAAGGGCCAGGTGCAATACATGGATTTTTCTTCTTTCCCATGTTACTGTGTGTTTTCCTAGTTGAAAATAGGGGGAAATACAAACTTCCACTCTGTGAGTTCAGGATGGGAATTATCCTTTTATATATAGTTGGGACATACACATTTCATCTCAAGCAGTTACAAATGTTCTTTATGTTGTATATCAGTTTAATGTGTTCTCTGTGTGCTTCTCTCTTCCCCAACCTCACCAGCTTTCAAATCGGATTCCATAGAAATGGAGACCCCTTCCGGGGAGGTTCAAAATTTCTCCCGGATCAAATACGTTGTGGTAAGTTGACTGTTTTAGGAAGCTTTATTGTAAGTTAGGAAGAGTTGTTGAGTTAAAGGCTCCAACATGAAAACTTGCTGGTAGTCTTTGTTGGGAGGCCTCTTAAACCTGAAACTGGGTGGGAAGCATCAGTTGTGCAAGTCTGGATGAAACTTGACAAAACCAGTGAAAGACCTTAGAAAGCATCCCAGTGTGAGGTGCCTTTTTAAGAAAGAACAGAAAAAAATCTTTAGTTCTTTTGGAGCAAGCAGCTCATTTGTAAAGGCAGCAGGAAGGCTCATAAATTTGATGCTGTTACCAAATCAAGCCTTGGTTCCCACCTTCCTCTGTCATGCTGCATTGCTGTCTGGTTCCTGGCTTGGTGAGGATTGATCCCCATTCTCTGGTGGATCAAGAAACTGGACTTTGCTGAAATGGACAAGCGTATTATTTTAGGAGAAGTCAGTAAAAACTTTTGTGGACAACTGGAAACCGTTCATGAACTTTCTGTGCGAGAAAGGGATGATGAGTCAAGTTAATTATGGATTTGATGAGTAGACAGTTGTTATATAACGGTAACTCTAATCTAACTCTGATCTTTTTTATGTCTGTTGGAATTGTTAAATAAGGTTATAGTTTAAGAGATTTCTAGGTAGTAGAAATTAATATTCGACTAAAGATAAATTTGGAAATCTGCGCTTGCAAAAAAGGCAAAGGCAACTTCTTCAGTGTTTATACCATTTGTTGGAAATCTGCGCTTGCCGTCTAGTTTAAAAGAATATTTCTATTTGTTTCTTCTTTCCTTTTGTTTTTCCGCCTTTTTCTTTAAAAAAAATCAACAATTTTTTTTTAAAAAGGCTGGAACCACATCCTCCTGTTGGGCTGACTTGAAACAGGGCCACCCAAGTCCAAATTCATGTTCATAAATCATTATTGGCATTAATAGACAGGCAAAGAGTAAAAGAAATTTAAGTTAAATTGAGACAATAAATCAAACTATACAACAACTTGTGTAAAATGTCTAAAATGAAGGGGGGCATTGCTCTTGGAAATCTGGCCAGAGTTTGCACCAAGACACACTTTGGATGTCAGGTCAGGGTTCAGTTGTGAAGGTAGTCAAGAGAAGTTGGGTAGGAAGCAGCGAGCCTCCCTTCTTACAACATAATAAATGAGAATATTATATGTGGTGCAGTAATATTGAATTGGTCTCCCTCTCCATTTGTGCTACACAATTCTTATTCACTTTTTTGCTCTGCCTGCAGGCATCCTAAAAAACCAACATCTGCACAAGAATGGTCTGTTTGGATGCCCCACAGATAAAACTCACCAGTTCTTCCTTTTCCTTGTGTTATTATTTAGGTACAGATGCCTGACAGTATTGAATACTCCACGATAGAGTGCTCCATCGTGGTGAACGCGGCAGGTGCCTGGTCAGGGAAAGTGGCAGAGATGGCTGGTGTTGGAACTGGGGAGCCAGATACCATCTCGGGGATCAAGCTTCCTGTGGAACCCAAGAAAAGGTGCTCTTTAATACAACATTGATCCATTTATTATGATCCATGTTATAATTTGTCTGTTGGATCACTAAGAAGTCAGCCATATAGGAACTGGCATTGTGATGTTTGGTATATGTGTGTGTTCTCACATTAAGAGCTGGGGTTTCCAGCATGCTCTTTATCCACCATGCTCTTTATCCACCAGTTTATCCACTTTATCCACATTCTTGTCAGGCCCTTTTGCTAGCAAAGTATGGGTGCTTGGAATGGATGACTACCTTAAGAACGGAAATGAAATGCCTCTTTTGTTTTGAAGGGTCAAAAAATAAGTTCTGGTTCTACTTGCATAGAGGCCAGTCTCGCTGGCTGTTTCTCTTTTTGCTGTGTGCAAGTGTCCAGACACCTTGAGTGTCCAGCTGTCCTTTAGGAAGAAAGGCAGGATATAAATAAATAAGGCTGCAGTCCTAACTGCCAGTTAATTACCGGTAATTAATTAATTCTATTTATATCCCACTTTTCTTCCTAGGAAGGATATCTAAGGTGGCTTACAACATTTAAAATATCACAATAAAATACAGTTAAAAGCTAGAAAAAAACATTTTTAATTTATTCTACTTATATCTTGCCTTTCTTCCTAGGAAGCATAACCAAGGCGGCTTAAAACGTTGAAAATAACATTTTAATAATAACATTTTAAATATATTTAAAAGCCAGATTAAAAACATTTTTTTAAAACCTAACAATAAAATACAATTAAAACTATTTTAAAATAATACGGTTATTTTACTGCTGCCTACCTGTCTTTTACCCTGAAGTATTTAAAAAGAGCCATCATAGGTCTGTCCAAATAAGAGTTTTCAGGCTTCGCTAGAAAGGCAGGAAAGAGGAGGCTTTCCTTAACTCAGTGGGGAGGGAGTTCCACAAAGTGGGTGCGACCACTGAGATAGGCTGACCTAAGCTCTGGCATTATTCCTGTATTGACCTGGCGGTGTCACAAAAGTGCCATAAGACACTTCTGTGTCACTGTTGACATGTGCACATTCGTGCGTTTGCCTCTACATCACCACAGGAACGGAAAGACCAGAGTTGGGCCGGCTTGAGTTAGGATAGCAACATAAGTCTGTTACTTGGAGTTTTATGAACTCAGTATCCTTTTGTTCTCTTGCCCAAGGTACGTCTATGTGTTTCACAGTCCGAATGGGCCCGGCTTGGAGTGCCCCATGCTGATTGACACCACAGGAGCCTACTGTCGAAGGGAAGGCTTGGGCGGGAACTACCTTGGCGGCATGAGTCCTGAAGAAGTGAGTTGAGTTCATGGAGAGCTAACCAGGAGGAGGCTTGGCAGCCCTAGTGGGATGTTTCCAATATGGTACAAGGGGGCCTTGTAGAAATGCAAAAAGGGGCAAAATGTTATATATTAATCTTGCCCTTCTTCAAACAGGCTTGGAGCACACGTGGTCTTTCAAAACTCACATATCCTCCTGTCAGATGAGTGCAATCCGTGTGATTGTTAGCATTTTTTCTCACTGCACACTGACCTCTATGGTCTTCCCAGGGACAACTGCTCTGTTTTTAGAGCATCTATAGGACAGTTCTCCTAACAATGGAGCTGCAAATCTTGGGGGGTGGGGGAAATGTCTGCCGGAAGCGATATCGGTCGTACCGGCAGAGAAAGGGCAACAGGCAATTTGTTACTACAGACAGTTGCCCTAAAAACAGAGCCATCAAAACTTGGAAGAGTTTGTTCAGCCGTACTTCAAATTTTTCACGGCACTATAATGCACCATGGCGTTCTCTTTGAAAATTGCTGGGTGAGAGTGAAAGCACTTGGCCTGAGGGGATCCTATAAGTTTTGTGGCTTAATGGGAATTTCTACCTGGGTCCTCTCACCCCAGTTCCACTGAGTCACCCTATGACATCCTCTTGTCAACTATCTTTTCAGGAGGAAGAACCAGATATCAAGGATCTAGAAGTGGATCATGAGTTTTTCCAGGAGAAAGTGTGGCCCAAGCTGTCCCACCGGGTGCCAGTCTTTGAATCGCTGAAGGTAAAATTGTTATTTTTTGAGAAGAGGTTAAGATTTGACTTCTCTCTAAAGTTCAGTGCAGATAACAGCTTGGTGATTAAAAAACACCTTGCAGGTTTCTCCTGAGGGGTTCTTCTGACTGTGCCAAAGGTGATATGTATTACATCTTCACCATAAACCTTCAGAGTGTCTAGTAGCCAAGTCTTGCCAGGGGCTCTGTTGTTTGTTCTGCATTCAGAGAGCCCAGCTGGGTATATAGAATCAGAATCATAGAGTTGGAAGGGACCCAGTAGGTCATCTAGTCCAACCCCCTGCCTGTATCTGGATGAGTCTCTTTGGTAGGTGGTTCAGAATGGACTGGCAACCCTTGGTTGGGTCACCTCCACACCACAAGCTATATAATGCGAACATTTCAACCTTTTACATTTCAACTGTGGGTGAGGGTAAATAGAATCCAGCAATGCCTTATCTGAAATCCACGTTCACCAAAGTGCTCTTTCAACCATTTTCAATTAGAACCAGATTTCATCCATGAGCTTTTCTCTGCCTTCCAATTCCATCCAACTTCCCATAATGTTCTTCAGTATTCTAGTTTTTGACCTTTTTTGTTTAGGTTTTGGATGCATTCACATGTGTTATATAGTTGCCAAAATAAGTTTTCAAGTCAAATAAGGCTATGCTTGGACATTAATCCATTTTTTTATTTTATCCATGTTTTGATCCCTAACCAGATGAAAGTGCCAAGTATTGCTCTATTGTGTTCCCAAATTTGGCAGAGACCTGGTAGGTGTGTGAAATCCACTCAGGGTTGCCATATGTCCCAGAAAACCAGGACTGTCCCAGTTTTCGGGGATTATGTTCATGTACTGGCAAGTTTGACTGGGGGGGGTCCTTTCCTGGTTTTGTGGAAGAGAATTATGGCAACCCTAAGTCTGCTGGTTTGTTTAGAGGACTGCTTTCTTTGCTTGTGCCTTTTTATGCACAAGCCACCCTCTGTTGTACATACCAGTGACAGCTCAGTCTGAAAGTGCTCAAGTTTTACTGTCTGGCAGGTAAAGAGTTCCTGGGCCGGCTACTATGACTACAACACCTTTGACCAGAGCCCTGTGATTGGCACACACCCGCTGGTGCAGAACCTCTACTTTGTCTCAGGCTTCAGTGGGCACGGATTGCAGCAGTCACCAGCCGTGGGCCAAGCTATGGCTGAGCTCATTCTGGATGGCAAATACAAGACCATCGACCTTGAGAAATTCTCCTTCAACAGGCTTATTAAAGGGGAGAAGGTTCTGGAGAAGAATATAATCTGATTGCATTTAGGAGGCTGGAATCCATCTGATGGTGAGTCCCAACAATATCTTTTCCCTTTTCCTCCTGATCAGTGCCCACAAGGAAGTTCAAAAACGCCATTTTGCTAACATCAGACTTCTGTCTTTTATTCCTACATTGTCATAATGCACCTTAACAGTTCCAGACTATTTTGAACCCTTCACAATAGTTGGAGGTTCATGTCCTGGGAACAGCTTCCCATGTGGCTTGTCCTCCAGCATCTTGTTTCATGGAGGTGCTACATTTCCTGCTATAGGCAGGGGGTTGGACTAGATGACCTACAGGGTCCATTCCAATGCTAGGATTCTAGGTTTTATTTTGTAGTTCTCATTAATTCTCAATTGTTTTTGAAACAATCTCTATACGTTGGTCTAGTCCTGCTTCTAAACATCTAACCAAAGTTTTTTAAGGACTCCTGGTCAAAGGCACTCTCCTCCATCAGGAAAAAATTAAAATAACCCACCAACCCAGAGCAACTACGGGAAGATGTATGGGGCACCTACTCTGGATTGCTCTATGCATTTCCCATAGGCGGCACTGTAACTAAATCGGTGTAAAAGGTCCCATAGTTACTCTGGATTGTAGCCTTGGACACTGAAACTTCAGCTTACAACAGCAGCAGCAGATTCTTAGTAGATATAAAAGGTGAGCATTTTCAAAAGGATAAAAAAAACCCTGTCGCGTTTTTGCAGAATTTCCAAATTATGCAAAAACCCATTATGATAACTGAAAATTCACATGAAGGGAGGGACATGCCTCTTTGGAAAAAGTGTGGCCGTGTTGCCCTCCCAGACGTCACATGGTTTCATATTATGTCAGTAATTGAGCATGAAATGTGTGGTTTGCAAGCTAGGCAGCATTTGGACAAAGGAACCAAAGGGCTAAGCACGTCTGCCCCAACTGCCAATGAGCGTGCTTGTTACGTAAAGCACAGTTTGTTACATGAAACAGAATCCTGGAGAAATTTTTGTTTGTTACATGGAACATACTTTATGTGAGGCACTTGTTACGTGAGGCACCACTGTATACTGCTCTTGCTGCTGATATGAGATAACCTTGAGCATTCAGTTGACAGGATAAAATCAATAGATTCCTATTGCTACATACTTTTATCCTGACAATCTTCTACCTGTTGATTAGCAATTAAAGATGGCACTGAATTTTCTTTTAGTTGCTTGGAATGGGTGCCATAGGGCAAAGGTTTATAGTTACTTGGAATGGGTGCCATATAGGGCCAAGGCTTACTTGGCTTTAAAGAGTTGTACAATAACTGATTATTTCTTGTTCCTTGCAGGGAGAAGGTTGTACCTTTTTCCAGCTGGCCCTAATTGTCATCACTGACTAACACCTGCCAGCTGGACTGATCTGGATTGATATCACTGGGCGCCAGATGTGGAATTTGGATTCTATTAATGCACACGTGCTGTGTCCTGAATGCAGAAAAACCTCTGCAGATGGTGAAGAATCATTTGAAGCACATACTGCACAAATGGACTGCACTGCAAAAACTGATTTGCTTCGTTAGTCAGGAGTGCTGGGCCAAGCCCAGCTTGGTCTGTTGTAATTCAGGAAGAGACTAGATTTTATATGATTAGCAATTTGGCTTTGTACTACACACAATCATGACATGATCAGGAATTTAACTGGTTTTTGAGGCAAGATCTCTTGTTGGATTGCCAGCTGCTAAACTTGGGAGGTAATGGAGGACTTGCTGCTGCTCTCCTACCCTGCCTTTGTTGACGAAGTTGTAGCCAGGACTCTTCCCAGAAACAAGTTCAGGCCTTATAGTTTCTATATTAATTTTGACCTTGATATCCACATGGGTTTGATTCTGGGACTCCATGCTGATGCTGAAAAATGTGATAAAAGCTGTTTTTAAAAAGTGCAATCCTAAGCATGCCTACTCAGAATTCCTAATGTAGTCAATAGGAATACACCATGGAAGTGTGTTTTGGATTGCAGTGTAAGTGTCCTTTTACAATAGTTTAAAAATGTTTTTCTTCCTGTTGTAGAGGATTTGTCTCAGCTGAAGGATTTGTCTCAGCTGAAAAATGGAATGATTGCTTACCTGACTGCCTCTCTTACAACAGGAAGAAAAGCAGTTTACAAAACTGTGAATTTTTTCCCCTTTTCCAGGGACCGGTTGGCATGTTCCTTCTCATTTCCAGTGGCTGTTAATGTTGAATCACATTCATTGAGTCAATTTGTATATAACAAGATTGCACTTGTAATACCCAATAGAATTAAAAATAGAAACTATCTAACCTCAATCGCTAGAACCTTACATATGGTAAAAACTTGAACACTAATGTATAAATGGTACATGTGATTTTGGTGCTGCAATGTCCACATCCTAACGGGACAGTTTCCCAGCACCCATCGAATCCAAGGACAACATGTCAATGTATAGCTCTGCCAGATAATAAACAAGTACATCACAGATCATATCAAAGCACACAGTTTCACTTATTAACAGGGGATTCAAATTACATTATAGAGGTTGGAAAGAGTTGTGTGGAAAACAGGTGTGGTGTGTTTTGCTATCCCACTTTTTACCTCTGTGAATAGGTGGGGTTTTGTTCATGTTAAAGACCTCCAGGTGACAGTGTGGCAAAAGTGTGTGTGCATACCCACAATGCTGCCTCTAATATTGTAACTTTCTTCAGTCTTATCCAATTACATACTTGGATTTAGGAGGGTGAAGATTTAATTAAAATGCAGAAGAGTTAAGTTTTGGAAAGGAGAAACACAAAAGGCTTATTGAGGAGAAGGGAACCTGGATAATAACCTGGGTAGCAAACAGGAAGAGGACATGGCATGGGCAAATAATTTAGTCTGATGCATGGGGTGTGTTTGCCCTTGCAAAAGGGGAAGTAACAAATGCAGGCCATGATTAGGGTTTCCATATGTCCTGGAAGACCGGAACTGTCCTGGTTTTGGGGAATTTGCGTTCACATACTGGCAAGTTGGACAGGGGGCCCTGTCCTGGTTTGTTGGAAGAGGATTATGGCAACCCAAGCCATAATATGTGGTTTGGGGGCTGTTATACCTTACTCATTGATGTGCTAGTTTTCTGCTTGCAGAGAGGTTTAACTTTTCAGTATGAGGGGAGGGGAGAAACATTAATCCCATCTAAAGCCTTAAGTTATTCTATTGCCTTGTCATTCTATTGAAACTGACATGGGTCAATGCATCCCTGTGTACGCAAAAGCACCCAGGCCAGTTCTGCTTTTTGGAAAATCATTACTGGATCCTGTGGTGACCCTGAGTAACGGGAATCAATGTGATGGTCAAATTCATGAGGGTGAATTCATGATGGAATCAATGTGATGGTCATGGGTACAGCTTCTGTAGTTGCATTCTGTACAAAGGGAAAGGATGAATTTGTGCATTGGGACATCACATCCCTATTACAAGTGGGGGGCATTAAAACCCTGCAAAAGTTGGGGATGAAGGGCACAAGCATTGTCCCAAGGTGAACATGTTCTGCAGTTTTGAACCAGCAGCCTTTTTTAAAGGAAGAAACTTCACAAGGAATTTTCTCCTGCCTGCTCTTCCTCCCCAACCCACATTTCTGTCCTGCCTTGCACAGGCCAAACCTATGGGTGTCTACTCAGAAGTCACATTACAGTCAATGAGGTTTGCTCCCAAGTTAAATGCATAAGACGGCAACCCCAGATCCCTTCCCTCCAAAGGCTTGGGTGCATCTGGGTCTTGCAAAAAGAAGCACAATGCAGGTTTACTCATAAGTAAGTCCCATTATAGTCACAGGTTTGCTTCCATTTATGTGTACAAGGATTGTAACCTCAAATCCATCTTCTCCAAGGGCTTGAGTGCGTCTGGGTTTTGCAAAGAAGCACAGTTCAGGTGTCAAGAAGGCATCCTTCCATAGAACTGCAGCCTCAGAATCCCAAGATTTAGATGCACCCAAGTTTTGCAAAGTAGCACAGTGCAGGTTTACTCAGAAGTAATCTACATTGTAGTCACTGAGGCTTGATCCCAGGAACGTGTGCAAGGATTGCAACCTCAGATCCCTCCCCTCCAAGGGCTTGGATGCATCTGGGTCTTCCAAAGAAGCAGTTAAGGTTTACTTCCCAACTTCCCAAGAGTAAAAAAGTTTACTCCCTTTGCAAAAGCGGATCTTGCTTGTAGGCAAGGAATAGCTGCAATGCACCCGGAAGATCTGCAAGATCCTGTTGCAAAACTGCAACTTGCAAGCAGCTTCCCCTCTTTGCCCAGGGCGGGGGCGGGGACAGGGGCTTGCCCAGCAGTGCCACCCCCTCCAACCTGCTGCTTCCTAGTTGCACCCCCGGAAGAAAAGCTTGCAAACTGCGCCTACTTTGGAGGAGCAGCTCCTGGACAGGTGAAACTTTCCCATCTTTTTTTCCCCCAACAAGCTTTTAAATCTGTGCTGCTCCAAACTTACTAATTGCATATGGAGTATGCAACTTACTAATTGCATACTCCAAACTTACTAATTGCATACTAATTGCATACTAATTGCATACTAATTGCATATATAAACTACAAAGACAGTTGCAATCCTGCAGTCCAATCCTAAGCAAGTGTACTCAAGAAGCCCAGGAAAGGATGCAGCGGATGGTTTGCATTGCAGACCAGGCTATTTGAGGACTTCTGCAGGTCCAAACATGGGTTGGAGGGTTCCTTTCACAATGCAAGATCTCAAACATGGGTGGGCAAAGAGCACCACTTGATCCTGGACCTTTAACAATGGTGTGAGAGAGAATTTCAGCAGGTGCAGCTTCTCATCTGTGGGATGACAAGCAGCAACTGTTGAAATTTTCTCTTCTATACAAGAATAACACACTGCACACTTAGCTATGAATGGAGAATACTCATCTTTACTTGATTGTAATGCGCCATCAAATCTCATGCACATCACATCTCGTGCAAATCGCAAGCCCTTTCTAAAAGACTTGAGCTTTTAAAAAAATGTTTACTGGTGATTGTAATGCACAGCTGCAAAGCAAGTGCAAAATTTAATTTTACTGCATACAACATTGAATTATAGAATAATAAGCCAAATGAGTTTTTGTTATGATTTTTACCTAATTGCATTACTTTTCACAACATCAGGTTTATACTACGTTTTTATTTCACTATTGAAATGTACCCACGTTGCAGGAGTAAAATACCCCCCTGTGTGCCATCCCTCCGTTGCGCATCTTCTCTGCCATGTGCACCATCCCACCATGTGCACCGTCCTCCCATGCGCACCATCTGCAACACCCCCATCCGCAACACCCATACATCCCCCCGTGAGCACCATCCCCCCATGCAGGGGTGGGCACTTACCGGTTCGGGCCTACTTGCCTGAACTGGATCTTCCCTTTTCCCTGTCACTGGTGAACCGCCAGTGGCAGGAAAAGGAAAAAGAGGGCGGACTGGTTCGCGTCGGCAGCCATCTCCCCCCCCCCATGTCTCCTCCTGCTGGAGAAGATGCACAGGGCGCGCACCTGAGTCGGCGCGCGCAATGCACCTCCTCCAGCAGGAGGAGATGAGTATGTCTCCTCCAACTGGAGGAGACACACTGCGCATGCGCCGGGGGTTGGCGCATACGCAGTGCGCTGGGGTTGGGGTCCGCCCCAGCCCTGCCCCTGACCCCGCCCCCAACTTCCGGCGAACCGGATCTTGGGGGAGGCTCGGCCCACCACTGCCCCCATGCACACCATCCTCCCTGCTCAACAACCCCTCATGCGCACCATCCCCCCCTGTGCAACACCCACATGCTCATCAATCCCTCATGCACACCATCCTCCAATGCGCATCATCCCCCCCAACATGCCATCACCCCCTCTGCACCCTCCTTGCAAGTGCATTAGCTGGATGTTGATCAGTCAGTCTTCAATATTAAATATAGGACAAAAACACGTTGCTCCCCCAACTGGAAATATTTTCCTTTTCTTGTAAACACTCTTAGCTATGCACAAGATCTGTGCAGTGTGTTATTTGTCACTGCAGTCCATCCTAAGACCAGCTGAAAGTCTGAGCTGTTGACTCTTATGGTCATGATGCTTTCCATCAAGAAAAAATGTTCCTGCATTTCCCAGTGTGTTTTTCACTCTTAAGCTTGCTTCTTTGTAAGATAAGATACTTTGTTATTTTACCAAATATACAATGAAATTCAGGTGCACTGTAAGGAAGCGGCCTCAGCATAAAAAGAAAATGTGGATGCGATGGTTTCATGTTGGTTGGGATTGAGGTCCTGCTGCTAGAGTGGCCTTGAATTCAGTTCCACGGTTTAGGGCTGGGTTGTCCAAACCTAAGCCCAAGGGATGGATGTGCCCCAAAGCAGGTTGACCATATGACCGGGAATTTCCAGATTTGACCTCTTTTTTAGCCTCCTGCCCAAGTGTCCTCCAAAAGGGCTTCTTTGTCCTCCATTTTGGCTTCATTTTGGAACTTTGCAATGGTGTGCAGTACCCCATCGTGTCATATGTTGTTGGATTCGTATTGAAGAGCAGAATCCAAGGCAAAAATTGGTTTTGAAATATCTCCTTCCTATCAAAAGTTATGGACAAAAATCTAAAAATCAAAAATATGTATTGAACTCTATGGGAAAGTGAAAGTGCCCAATATTGCAGCTTTACTCATGAGTAGGCAAATGTGTCATTGTCTGCCAGAAAGGCCAGGCTGAGAGGAATCCAAGACCTTGTCCTCCTTTTGAGGTTTGGGCATCTGATCACCCTGCCCAAAGCAAGTCCCTACAGTGCCTGCGGCAAGCCCCCTCCATCTGCAGACAAACCCATGAGTAAACCCTGTAATTTATTATTTATCAGGTTTATAGACGCTGTGCCTGTTAACCAGCAAGCCAGGGTTCGAGACCCGGGTTGGCCCCACAAGACAGGGTGAGCTCCTGTCCTTAGCCCAGCTCTGCGACGCCAGCTGGATCCAATCGTATTGGCTCTGCCTTTCCATTGGACTAATTCAGTGGCGTGGAGAGGGGGGATCTGCTGCTTGGGTAACAGCCTATCCTTCATAACAATCTAACCCAGGCTTTCATGCTTTGCATGCAGTGTATGCAGCACCGAGCACAATACCATAGTCTTTGAAGACTGACGGAGGCCTGCTTATTAAATGACAGGGCTTGCCTGTAATCCTCCAAAGGTGAGAGAAGCTCTGCTCCCCAAACCTCCAAATGGGTATTCTGAAAACTGGGAATGCTGTACACACCTCCCCTCTCCATCTGGCCCACTTGTGTTAGAAAGTGATTATGAACTGATTTAAGTTCATTCATTTATTCTGTCTCTAATATATTCATTTATATAAATTTATTTGAATTTGATGTGTAAATCCTTTTTCTCTGCAGGAGGAAGGGAGCGCAGTCTCGACCAATGAGCACTTCTTTGGGGATCCCTGCGCTTCCCAGTGTGTGCACTGGGTCTTCCCAGCTAAGGAACTCCCCGCAGGAGCCTCAGTCAAAGTGTGGAGTGAGTGCAGTGCAGCAGCCAGCCCTGAGGAAAGGGCTGAAGAGACAGGGAGAAACACTCAGTGTCAAGAGATGATGTGTCCCCGCTGCCAAAAAGTTTGGACACTCCTGATTTAGGGGGAACACAAGAACTTCTGCGAAGCCTCTGCAAAGAAAGACGGATGTGCAGTTGAAACCTCCTTCTAACATGGCAGGTTAGTAAACTCTCCCACACACACGCACACACAGACACATTCCACTGTTGTCCTAGTACTTAACTGTCATTTACTTGCATTGAATGCACCATCAAATCTAATGTGCACCCCTATTTTAAAAGATTTTTAAAAATATTTACAGGTGATTGTAACGTGCAGTTGCAAAGCAGGTGAAAAATTTAATTTTACCGCACAGTTATATGAATGAGTTATATGATAATGGGTTTATGTTATGATTACTTAATTGCACTACTTTATACAACAATGGGTTTATGGGCACAATCCAGAGTAACTATGGGGAGTCCTTGCTCCAGTTTAAGAACAATTTACTCTGGGTTGCAATATGAATTTCCCATAGGTTTTCATTAGGTGGTTCTGTAACGACAGGTGCACATAATGTCTCTTAGTTACTCTGGATTGTATATGTTACATTTTTCATTACAATATAGTAAACTGTTAAACTAAATACTGACCTAGATGTATAATAAAATACCATATTTATTTGAATCTAACGTGTCAACGAATCTAATGTGTACCCTGATTTTTCAGACTAAATACGTAATAATAAAATACAAAGAAAAATAAAAGAAATTAACCTGCATTTAGGGTGCGGTCCTAAGAAATTTAGGCTGGCCTAACTCACCTGGCCTATCTTTCTGTGATGGTATGTGAAGGTTGGCACATGCCTGTGCATTGGCCCAACCCCCACAGGAGTGGAGCAGAAGTCTTACTGCACTTTTGTGACCCCCCCCCCCCCCCCGGAGGTCTGCACTGGACTTCCCCAGGTCTGCACAGGACTTATGTCAGGGCTTAGGCTGGCTTAAGTGGAGGTTAGGATTGCAGCCTTGGTCTGTCATGCTGCAATATGTCTCCTTACACAGGAGTGAGCTCCACTGATTATAATAGGGCTCACTTTAGAGTAGACATGCAAGGCTAGGGCTGCAATCCTAACCATTTAGGCCCGCCTAAGACCTAGTATAAGTCCTGGTGCTGATCTGGGGTGTCATAAAAATGCTGTAAGACATTTCTGCCCCGTTCCTGGAGGATTTGGCCAATCCATAGGCATATGCTGACTTCCCCACACCATCATGGAAAGACTGGCCAAGTGAATTAGGCCAGCCTAAAGGTCTCACAAGCTCAATCTGGAAGGCACTTTCCTGGTAGTAAGAGCTTTAGAACATGAGAGGGCTTAGATTTGAGTAGACATGGTTAGGATTATGCTCTCAAGCTCCTTTCCATTGCCCCCCTCATACAGCAGTGAGCGCCATTGACTGTAATAGGCTTACTTCAGAGTAGACATGCATACACTGGTCTCTCAGGAGAGGCTGAGCAGGTGCTGGCAAAGCACCAAAACCGACTATATCCAAACCAGGACCATTTTTTTGCTTTTATCTCAAGACAAAATTTATTTATGTTTGCTTATCTTGCAAAACACTCTGAATCCAAGGTTTTCCTGTATTTTGGAAATCAGATGGAAAAAGGAGATATTATTGCTTTTATGTCCTTCGCTGGTAAGTTTGAGGCATTTAATTGTATGTATCAGAAACAGGACTGTGGATGAGATGGACCTAATTCTGATTTATCAAGATTTTTCTTGTTCTAGTTATCAACTTTATGCCATTTTGTGTTGCTAACTTTGCAGGCAGATTCAGGGAATTCCTGATAAAGACTAGGAACGGCTCAAAAGCTTCAAGAAGCAACTTAAACAGTTCAAGAAAATATTCACCCTCCTCTCCATCAGTGAGAAGCTCTGGCTCTGTGGCCTGCAGCTTGGAGGCTGCCAAACAGGTCTCCGTCACATCCCAGGTCTGCAGCGCGGACAGTGCCAGGTGGAGAAAATCCTACGATGTGTGCATCTGCCACAATGAGGAAGACCTTGGTTTCGTCGAGGGATTGGTCTCCTACTTGGAGAGCCAGCCTGAAAATTTCCGCTGCTTTCTTCAGCCACGAGACTCCATCCCTGGGGGTGCCATTGTGACAGAGTTATGTGATGCTGTCCAGAATAGCCACTGCTGGGTGCTGCTGATCACACCCAGCTTCCTGAAAGATCCCTGGTGCCGATATCAGATGCATCAGGCGCTGACAGAGGCACCCATGGCCAATGGTCGCACCATCCCTCTGTTGAAGGACATTGACCGCAGAGACTATCCCAGGGAACTCAGGTGCATCTATTACATCAGTGTGACACTCCAGGAGACCAGCTTCAGGCAGGTCAAAGAGGCAGTGATGCGCTGTAAGTAAACAGAGGTGGATGCACAAGAGCTATTTCCTTAAAGGGCATAAGAATTCCTAAGGTTGCAGTCCTGTCCCATGCGAGTAAGACTGCAATCCTAATCTCCAGTTAGGCTGGCCTAAGCCTTGGCATAAGACCTGTGGTGACCTGGGGGTATGACTAAAGTGCTATAAAACCCTTCTGTGCCAGTCCTGGAGGAGGGTTAAGCCAGTGCACAAACATGCGCTTGCCTCCCTACATCACCACGGGAATGGAAAGACCAATAAGTTGTGCCAGCTTAGGTTAGGATTGCACATTAACCCTGCAATCCAGAGTAACTACGGGAGCACATAAGAGACATTTACGTCGATGTAGTTACAGCACTACCTAGTGAAAACCTATGGGAAATTTCATATTGCAATCCAGACTAAATTGTTCTTATGTTAGAGCAAGGACTCCGTAGTTACTCTGGATTGCGCCCTTACCCTACAATCCAGAGTAACTATGGGAGTACGTAAGAGACATTACGTACACCCGTACTTACTGCACCACCTAGTGAAAACCTATGGGAAATTCATATAGCAATCCAGAACAAATTGTTCTTACACTGGAGTAAGGACTTCCCATAGTTACTCTGAATTGCACCCTAAATCTCATTGGACTCAGTAGTGCTTACTTCTAAGTAGACGTGCATAGGCTTGCACTATAGGAATCAAATTCACTAATATAGTTTGTATTTAATATTCCAAGCCCTGATGTCATCATGCAGATCTGCCTTTATAAAACGGCAAGTACAGGTGTCCCTCGTTATCCGTGAGGGTCCCATTCCAGAACCTCCCATGGATTAAAAAAATAATCCGTGGATTAAAAAAGAGGAAAAATCAATTTAAAGACCCACTTCCAGGTTTCTTGCACCTCTTGCTCCTAATGGAATAAGGTTGTGCTTCAGTATCTATAGAGGTTTGATTCTGGACTCTTTGCTGATACAAATAAATGTGTTAAATAAAAATAAATGTGTTAAATAAAAACAATTAGAAAAAATAATAAAGTGACCTTTTACAATTGTTTAAAAACTGCTTTTATTACTGTTGTAGGGAGCGATTAAAAATGCGAGGGACTCTTTGCCTAGCTCAGCTTATAATTAGAACACGTGCTTGCACAACTGCCTCTATACAACAGTAGCAAAAAAGTTTTTACAACTGATTTGCAGTGGCCAGTTGTGTCGAGTCAAATTTGTGTATTAAAAAGCCAGGTATAACAAGGTTGGACTGTTAGTTTACTAATATCATTTGGTGATGTTTCCACAAAAATCCCCTTAAGCACCTGTCAAACATCAATTTGTTCCCCACCACCTTACACTCAGAGTACAATCCTAACCATGTCTACTCAGAAGTAAGCCTCATTGTGTTTGATGGGTCTTACTTCTGGGAAAGAGTGTTTAGGATTGCAGCCACAATCTCCAGCATCCCTACCAGCTCCAACAAGCACCAGATTGGCTTTGAAAAGCCAGTGAGGACTCTGGATGATTGTGAAACCTGGTTGCACAAGGTCCACAGCAGTGGCTAGCAAAATGTTGCTGCCGCCGCCACTTCTGATTTTTTTTGAACTGGCAAGTTAATAATAATAATAATAATAATAATAATAATAATAATAATAATAATAATAATAATAATACTTTATTTCTACCCCGCCTTTCTCCTGGGGGACCCAAGAAAATACTGGCATCCCTCACTTATTGGATGGGCTAGGGACTGGAGCACTGTCCAAAAGTGAAAACTGTTGAAAAGTGGAACCCAATCTTTAGTTTATAAATGTTGCTTCCAATCAGTGGTGGGCTCCAGCAGGTTCGCACCTACTCTATAGAACCGGTTGTTAACGAGAGATAGGACATATAAAGTTTAAAAATATCTATTTAAAAGTGGTTGTTAATTTATTTGAAGCCCATCACTGCTTCCAATGCTTTTAGCTGGCAAATTGCAAATTTAACCTTGCAAATTCCTGCTGCCACACCAAGATTTCTGCAAATGGATTCTCATTCACTCCTTTGGGAATGGGATGAGACCAGGAGCTAAAACAATTTTGGACAACAGCAGAGAGGTTGAAAGAGTGGAACATGCATTGTATGAATGAGTTCTGGATATAACTGAAAGAGTGGATCAACAGAAAATGAAAGCAGGGGATGATGGGAGTCTTTGGGAACTCAGTTCTCATTTTCCCTTTTTCATATCTTTCAGATCTGCAGGATCTTTCTCAAAATACAAGTAGTAACAACTAATTGTTTCAAGACATGGTCAAAAATGCATCTGGTGAACAACTGGAGCCTGATCTTTGTCCACAGGAGAGTTTCAAGGCTGCAATCCTAAAGACACTTTCCTGGGAGTAAGACCCATGGAATACATTGGGGCTTACCTTTGAGTAGACATGATTAGGATTGTGCTAAATGTGATGTGCTGTTTTGTCTCCCTACTGAAGGGATCCTTTCGTGCTTTTAAGGTTCTCCTATGTAACGTTTGGAGAAAAGCTGGGGATTTGGTGGTTCAACTATTGCAGTCATATTGGTATCCTCATAATGGGTACCAAATTTGGATCCTTCTCCAGATTCTGCTGCATGAGTAGGTTTTGTTTAGGCGGGTTGGATTCATACCCTGATTTTACAGCAGGGATGTCCAAACTTTCAAATTGATGTTAACCTTTGGGCAGAGCATAAAAGACTGTTTTATTTCAGAGAGCCTTTGAGGGTTCATAACAGTTCCCTTTGAAACTGCCTTTGCTACTTTTATTGCTGACTGTATACAGTGGTACCTCAGTGTACGAGTTTTATTTTGCATTGCAATTATTTCTCACAACAAGCAAGGATTTCTGCAAAGCACAAAGCAACAAGTCACTGCTTGTTCTGGTAACTGTGGAGGGGGCTCAGGGCATCCTAGGACCCAGTTTGGCATCTCCAACCCTTGGAGATGCCGGGCCGTGGTTGGGGCATCCTTAGGGAACCCCTAAATGGATCCAGCTGGCATGCAGGGCTTGCCTGAGGATGCCCCACAATCAGCACTTTGCACAGTTCCTGGAGAAACTCCTGGGGTGCAAAGTGCTGATCAGTGCAAAGTGCTGATCAATAGCCTGGGGTGCGTGCAAGATTGTTCTGCACATGCTGAAGGGTTGCAGCACAAATTATCTTAGGGCGCAATCCAGAGTAACTACGGGGAGTCCTTGCTCCGGTGTAAGAACAATTTGCTCTGGATTACTATATGAATTTCTCATAGATTTCCACTAGGTGGTGCAGTAACTACGGGTGCACATAAAGTCTCTTACATGCTCCCATAGTTACTCTGGACTGTAGGGTTAGTTCCCATTATTTCTTATGGGAAATCTTGCTTTGGTCTACAAGCAAGCTTCTGGAATGGATTATGCTCATAAAGCAAGGTATCTCTGTATTTTATACTGTATTTTATTGCACTAATCATTTTTTTAATTGATTGCTAGCTGCCTTGAGTGCCCTTCGGGGGACAAGCTGGAGTACAAATCAAATCAATCAATCAATAAATTTTATTGTTTTAATCATATTGTACCAAATCCTATTATGTTTCTTTTTCATTAAATGTTAGCTACCTTTGGTGCCCTTTGGGGAAAAAGGCTGAATACAAATCTAATGAATGAATGATTTATTATTTACTTACAAACACACACACACCACAGATACGCACACGCATAAGTGTGTATACAAAAACATATTATAAAAAGACTTTAAAAACTTTTTAAATTATGAAAAACATAAAAGCTTTGGGGCTCCAGGACTTTGAATAATTGTGTATAAAAGGGAATTTCTGCAGGTGCAGCTTGTGACCTCCCAGAGGAGAAGCTGCCCCTTCTGAAATTCCCTAGTATTTCTTTTTTTAAATAAAATAAATTTAGCAAATAAAATTTTATCTAGCAAATAAATTGTGCTAGAAACATGGGAGAAATGTCACTCCTACCTATATTCCTAGCTAATAAATATGTACTATTTTATTAATAATTCAACATTTAATACTAATTTGTTTACTTAATAAAATTAGTGTTAATAAATATAAATACATGTTAAATACAAATTAAATATAAATAATAATATAATTTATATTTATAATTAAATTTAATTATAGTTACATTGGTGCCTCACGTAACAAATTTAATTCGTTCCGGAGGCATGCTTGTTACGTAAAACGTTCTTTACGTGAAGCGGATTTTCCCATAGGAAATAATGGAAACTCAGACGATTGGTTCCACAACCCCCAAAATATTCATATAAAAATATTAACTGGATGTAAAAATGATGACAGAACACTGGGATTGAATTCAAAACATGCATTCAGTGTACATAATCTTATGAAGTCTACTTAGGCTGCAGTCCTAAAGACACTTTCCTGGGAGTAATCCCCATTAAACACAATGGGCTTACTTCTGAGTAGACATGGTGAAGAGGCTGCGATGAAAGACACTTTCCTGGGAGTAAGACCCATTGAACACAATGGGGCATACTTCTGGGTAGACATGGTTAGGATGCTGCAATCAAAGACACTTTCCTGGGAGTAAGACCCATTGAACACAATGGGGCTTACTTTTGAGTAGACATGGTGAAGAGGCTGCAATGAAAGACACTTTCCTGGGAGTAAGACCCATTGAACACAATGGGGCTTACTTCTGGGTAGACATGGTTAGGATGCTGCAATGAAAGACACTTTCCTGGGAGTAAGACCCATTGAACACAATGGGGCTTACTTCTGAGTAGACATGGTGAAGAGGCTGCAATGAAAGACACTTTCCTGGGAGTAAGACCCATTGAACACAATGGGGCTTACTTCTGAGTAGACATGGTGAAGAGGCTGCAATGAAAGACACTTTCCTGGGAGTAAGACCCATTGAACACAATGGGGCTTACTTCTGAGTAGACATGGTGAAGAGGCTGCAATGAAAGACACTTTCCTGGGAGTAAGACCCATTGAACACAATGGGGCTTACTTCTGAGTAGACATGGTGAAGAGGCTGCAATGAAAGACACTTTCCTGGGAGTAAGACCCATTGAACACAATGGGGCTTACTTCTGGGTAGACATGGTTAGGATGCTGCAATGAAAGACACTTTCCTGGGAGTAAGACCCATTGAACACAATGGGGCTTACTTCTGAGTAGACATGGTGAAGAGGCTGCAATGAAAGACACTTTCCTGGGAGTAAGACCCATTGAACACAATGGGGCTTACTTCTGAGTAGACATGGTGAAGAGGCTGCAATGAAAGACACTTTCCTGGGAGTAAGACCCATTGAACACAATGGGGCTTACTTCTGAGTAGACATGGTGAAGAGGCTGCAATGAAAGACACTTTCCTGGGAGTAGGACTCATTTAACACAATGGGGCTTACTTCTGGGTAGACATGGCTAGGAGGCTGCAATCCAAGACACCTTCAAAGTGTCTCCCCACTTTCTCCTTTTCTCCTTCCTGAGCCTCTCTCCCCTGCTCCCTTCTGGCTACCCTGAGCTGCTTCCCTCTTCTCCACTGCTCTTCTCTCCCTCTGCCCAGCGGATGTCCATCCATAGGTGGAACAGCACAGAAATGCTGCTTTCACTACGGGCAGGTGCGCTAGGCAGCCCTGACGCTTTTTAAACAGGCTGCCAGCCGCGCATCTGCCCCAACTGCCAATGAATGTGCTTGTTAAGTGAGGCAACACTTGTTATGCGAAGCAGAATCCTGGATAAATTTTTGTTTGTTACGTGAAACATACTTTACTTGTGGCATTTATTACATGAAGACACCACTGTAAACATAAATAAATATTAACTAAATGCAAATCATAACAATGAGTATAAATATCAACAGTAATAAAAATCATTAATTATTTAATATTATTTAATAATAGTATTTAGTAATACAAATTAGTATTTAATATTTATGTTTAATTATTATCAATATCAATTATAATAATATTAACAATAATTAAATGTAAATATTAATTTGTATTATTAAATATTAAAGAATAATTAACATTACATATTATTAATTAAACATTAAATAATTAATTAAACATTAATGAATATGAATACAACCAAATTATTAATTTTATTTGATTAATTTATTTCTGAATTAATTATTATTAGTTGGTGTTAATTCAGCTGAGCCAGCATTGGGGGTGGGACTTCCGCCACTCACATGGAGGTGTCTAACTGACAACCGGAAGTTGTCACAACTGGTGTACCTTTGGGTCTGCGCAGTGCGTATGCGCGGCCCCTTCCCTTCTTGGCGACCTCCAGCCAGCTGAGGGCGCAGCTCCAGTGAGAGTCACGTGATTGTGGCTGGAGACGACGGGAGGCTATTGCGCATGCGCACCGTTTCCCGCCTTCTTCCTTCGTCCTCCCTCCCAGCAATGGCGGAGTCCCTCAAGAGGAAGCGGGAGTCGGAGGCGGCCGAAGGAGGGAAGGGGGTGTCTGAGGCTGAGGAGGGAGGCGGCGTCGCCCCCACCGGCTTCCCTCTCTCGGAAATGACGGTGCGCCGCGTGCTGAGGGACTCTGCGCGCGACAAAACCGTTTTCCTTCACGGACAGGTATCGCGACCAATCACGAGGAGCCTCGCTGCCCGCCGCAGCCAATCAGAGGGGCGGGATTAGAACTTGAGTCCTCTGACCACGCCCTTCTTGGGAGGACGGCGCTGATTGGTGGAGAGAAGCTGGGCGGGAAGAGGTATCGTTCTCTGCTGCAGCCAATCAGATGCGAAGGGCGGGGATAGAACGTTAGGAATCCTTTGGCCACGCCCATTTGGGAAAGCGGCGCGCTGATTGGTGGAGAGAAGCTGGGGCTGGAACAGTTTCTGCTGGGCTGTTTGTACAGATTCTGCTGCAGTTTACTTGGGAGTAAGACCCATTGACTGTAATGGACTTACTTCTGAGTAGACTTGCACAGGATGGGGCTCTATCCTACACACTCCGGGGGGGTAAGACCCATTGACTGTAATGGATTTACTTCTGAGTAGACCCGCACAGGATGTGGCTCTACCTACACACTTTCCTGGGGGTAAGACCCATTGACTGTAATGGATTTACTTCTGAGTAGACCTGCACAGAATGGGGCTCTGTCCTATACACACTTTCCTGGGGGTAAGACCCACTGACTGTAATTGATTTACTTCTGAGTAGACCTGCACAGGATGGGGCTCTATCCTACACACTTTCCTGGGGGTAAGACCCATTGACTGTAATGATTTACTTCTGAGTAAACCTGCACAGGATGGGGCTCTATCCTACCTGTACTTTCCTAGGACAAAGTCCCATTGATCTACTTACTGAATAGAGTAAGTAGTACTCTTAAATACTAAGCAAGTACCCTTACTAAGTAGAGTAGCCTACTTGCAGCCTCACCTCTGAGTAGACATGCACATGATGAGGTGCACTCCTATCCACACTTTCCTGTGAGGAAGCCTGTTGACTGTAATGGGCCTTACTTCAAAGTAGACCTGCCTAGGACTGGGCTTAATTCTATGTACTCTTTCTGGAAGAATGAGACTTACTTCTGAGTAGACTTGTCTGGGATGGGGCTCAACCCTACTCTAACTTTCCTTGGACGAAGCCTCATTGACTACTCTTCTTTATTTTGAGAACTCTTTCTTGAAATCAGTGGGTTTACTTCCATGTAAAGCATTTAGGATCTGGGTTTCAATGTACACCAAACCTAATAGAGGCTGGGTCCACTTTTCCCAGAGATCAGCCATTTCCAAATTAATCTATCTTATTGCAACATTTTTGATCCGCCGGGACCCCCTTCTCAGATTGACCATCTGCCTGGGACAACCCAGAAGTCATGCCATCAACCTAGAAGTTATGTAATGGCCCCAAATGACATCAGCGTAATGCCATGGCTCCTCCATGTCTACTTGGAAGTAAGTCCCATTGGGTTCCGTCAGACTTACTACCAGGAAAGTACATAGTGCAGCTTGTCTGTATGTGTACTAGGAAGTGCCAGATTTCAATATCATCCAACTTTTCATGAAACCCCCCTGCCAGGGGGTCCGATCCCCCACTTTGAGAATCACTAAGTACTCTATTTACAGTGTTTGACTATTAGTTACCAATAAAAACACTGGGCATACAGGTGTCCCCCACTTTCTTTGTCATATTCTGACTATCCACCTTCTCAACACCTTTCAGTTATACCCAATCTCATTCATTCAACCATGTTCCACTCTTTCAACCTCTCTCTTCTTTTCCAAAGGCCAAAACTGCCCTCCACCTTGTTGTAGCTCCTCATCTAATCCAATTACCGAAGGAGTTAATGAGAATCTATTTGCAGAAATCTTTGTGTGGCAGCAAGAATTTAGATGATAAAAGGGGCATTTGCAATGTGCTAGCTAACAATGCATTGGAAGCAACATTTATAAACTTTTAAAAAAGATTGGGTTCCATTTTCCGATGGTTTTCACTTTTGGATGGTGCTCCAGTCCATAAGCAGGCCTCCGTCAGTCTTGAAAGACTGGTATCATGCTCAGCAGTGCATACGCTGCATGCGAAGCATGAAAGCCTGGGTTAGATTGTTATGGAGGATAGGCTGTTACCCAAGCAGCAAATCCCCCCTCTTCACGCCACTGAATTAGTCCAATGGAAAGGCAGAGCCAATACAATTGGATCCAGCTGGCATCGCAGAGCTGGGCTAAGGACAGGCGCTCACCCTGTCTTGTGGGGCCAACCCGGGTCTATAAGCTATCCAATAAATGGGGGGCATGTATTATCCTTGCAGATGGCGGTATCATTTGATGCTATCAGATGGATTCTGACTACCAGATGATGTCATCAGATGCCATCAGATGGATTCTACCAGATGATGCCATCAGATGGCTTCTGACTACCAGATGATGCCATCAGATGCCATCTGATGGATTCAATGCCATCTGATGGATTTGAATGATATGGCAACAGTCGCAAAGGTTCTCCAAACGGTGGTGTCAGCAGCAAAATCAGATATTCTTCTGAATTTTCAGGTCTAGCAGGCCTCCTTTCTGCAATCTGGCTACCCATATTAGTTGCAATCAGTAGCATCTGTCACTGGAAGTAGGACACATGTAGCACAATCCTAACTATGTTTACTTGGAAGTAAGCCCAATTGTGTTCAATGGGTCTTGCTCCTAGGAAAGTGTCTTTTAGGATTGCTGTGATGGATAGCATCTTCCTTGCAGGTTAGCCTCCTGCCTTTGCTCACCGGGTCCTTTGCTAACATCATCAAAAATGTATAATTTTCCATCTGTGTCGCTTCACATTATTTATTTGTAAATACAACTTTGGTTGGAGAGACTCTAAGGCACCATCTACATAACTTAGCAGTGCCACTATAATTAAGCACCATCAGTTTTATGTGGTTGCCTATCAGAACTGATTATAGTTATTACCATGGTGGGTAATAAGTTATAACTGCAATCTGTACAATTATTGCTGTTGTTAGAATAATGTTACTTCTCTTTGCTTGTGGGCACTTATCTATGTGCTGGTGGAGAAGAAAGGAGCCCTTGTCTACTGTGGTCAGCGGTGAATTGCAGTATGGCGTCTCCTCTCCCCAAATCTTTACAATGTTCCAGCTTTCTGCAAGGATGGATGGGGAGAGCAACAGATTGGATATTTTTTTCCCTGTCTTCTTAGATATGTGAAAGAGGAAACCCTATTTTGCTGCTTCCTATCCGCATCCTTCTCTCAAGCCTTCCATTTGGAGTGGCTTTTGGAAAGACAGGACTTTAGCACCCAGCAAAACCCTTCCCTGTTACTAGCAAAACCGGAATTAAGTATCCAAAATGGTAATACTAATTATTAAGAATATTATTCCAAAATAAGTGATGCAAAATAAGATATTATGGCTGCAATCCTAACCAGTGTAGATCAGCACAACTCGCCCATCTTCCATTCTTAAGATGGTGTGGGGAAGCCAGAGCATATCTGTATATTAGCCTAACATCCTCCCCCAGGAGTGGCACAGAAGTGGTACTTCACTCAGCATAAGGTGCGTCTGTGCAACCCCCAGGCCTGCATGGGACTGGCTATGTATTGCTATATATGGGCTATGTATGGAATTCTTGAACAGTATCTATCTAATCTATCTAATCAATCTAAAGCAGGCCTGTTACCCAAGCAGCAAATCCCCCCTCTCCACGCCACTAAATTAGTCCAATGGAAAGGCAGAGCCAATACGATTGGATCCAGCTGGCGTCGCAGAGCTGGGCCAAGGACAGGAGCTCACCCTGTCTTGTGGGGCCGACCCGGGTCTTGAACCCTGGCCTGCTGGTTAATAGGCACAGCGTCTTAACCACTTGCGCCTGTATATCTGATATCCATCTATCTATCCATCCGTGTAAACATCCATTCCTCCCTCCCTTGGAATGTGATTTCCACAGTATTCTTTGATACTCCATGTACCTACTTTTTTTGTCTTCACAACAACTCTGTGAGGTAGGTCATTATTCTACAAGCAGGTTGTAGAACTCTTCTTTTTCCAGGTGGAATCCTTCATCAGTGTAGTCATCACATCTGATATTGGGAATACCATTATATTGAACAGTATAGAAAACTGACACATGCTGACTGTGTCAAATGCTTTGTGGCTTGGCCAAAGTCCCCTTTCCAAGGTCAGTCTAATAAGGAACATCTCTGTCCCTTCATCTTTCATGTGGTTGTGGCACTTGTTGGGATTCAAGACTGAATGTGTGGGTCGATGAGCTGCGGCAACCATTCAGGATAAATGAGTGGTATGGAGCACAAACCTATTGTACCATGTCTTGGGGTGACTTTCTGGTGGGGAGGGAGCCCAGGTTGCAATTGTTCCATCTAACAAAAGCACTGTCTACCCATTTTAAGATTGAGATTATTTTTCTTATTAGCATATCTATTGCTTTTAGCCTGGAGATCAGTTTTTCATGTTTAGTGTTTAAAGTGGAATTGAATTGCAAACTAGCTGTTAACTCTAACGCTGTAAATAAGATAGATGGACTTGTCACTCAGCAGCCATAAAAATGGGAAATTTGCAAGCACTCCTTTTTAATTCAGCATTTACAGCTGTACAGTGTTGAGAAGGCAGGTCCTCCTGAGTGCAGGGATACAGTTGGGCTCGTTCTTTTATAGTCCTCTGTAAATCCGCTCTGAGAGAACCGAGGCACATGATGAAGTGTCAGGAAATTGCAAGGCATCTCTATAATTTCAAAGTTGCATGTAAATTCTAGATGGATGGCTTTTCCGAAGGGCTTGAAGGTGGATCAGACTCTCTAGGTCAAATGACTAACAGGGCGGTGGAACCGTAAACTGGAGTCGGCACTAGCTGGTAATATGTTCCTCTTGGAATAGCCAAGGTCGGACTTAATGGATACAGATAGTCAGGCAGTGGATTATAGCAAGTTTGACTTATGTAGGAGCTGATGTAGCACAACGGTTTCGAGATTGAACTATAGATTAGGAAGAAACTGGTTCGGCTCTTGCCACTGCTGTGAATTAAATAAGGGAATTAAAATTAAATGACTAAATAAAGCTGCAGTCCTATCCACACTTAGGACTTAGACATGCATAGGATAAGATCTAAGGTTGCAATCCAAGCCCTACTGACTATATTGGGAGTTACTTCTGATTAGGTGTATATAGAATTAGGTCAACCTGACTCACATGGTATATCTTTCCATGGTGGAAAAGGAAGGTTGGCAAATACCTGTACGGTGGCCTAACCCTTCCTTGCATGAGAGGGGAAGAAGTGCTGTATGGCACTTCTGTGACACCCCCAGGTCAGCATAGGACCTATGCCAGACTTTACACCTGCCTAACTGGAGGTTAGGATTGCAGCCTTAGACTGGGACAGAGCAATCCTAACCCCTGGTTAGGCTGGCACATGACCTGTGCTTGCCTGGGGCTGTCACAAAAGTGCCATAAAGCATTCTGTGCCACTCCTGAGGGGATTAGGCTAGTGCACAGACATGTGCCAGCCTCCCTGTGCTACCGCGGGAACGGGGAGATGTGTGTGCTGTGCTGTTTAGGATGGTGCTGTAAGTTGCCTTAGCAAACCATTTGCTCTTATCTTCATCATCACTTCCTAAAACACTGCCTATCTATCCATCCATACATCCATGGATGCATGGATGTGCCCTTCTGTATACAATTGCTGTTGTTGGGATTACTGTAAATCAGTGGTTCTCAAACTTCCTAATGCTGTGACCCCTTAATACAGTTCCTCATGTTTTGGGGACCCCCAACCATAAAATTATTTTCGTTGCTACTTCATAACTGTGATTTTGCTGCTGTTATGAATAGTAATGCAAATATCTGATATGCAGGGTGTATTTTCAGTGTTACAAATTGAACATAATTAAAGCAAAGCGATTAATCATAAAAACAATACGTAATGATAGATAGATAGATAGATAGATAGATAGATAGATAGATAGATAGATAGATAGATAGATAAGAGGGGGTGACTGGGAAAGAAAGAAAGAAAGAAAGAAAGAAAGAAAGAAAGAAAGAAAGAAAGAAAGAAAGAAAGAAAGAAAGAAAGAAAGAAAGAAAGAAAGAAAGAAAGAAAGAAAGAAAGAAAGGGAGGGAGGGAGGGAGGGAGGAATGGGAAGGTAAGTACCTGGGTGAGAGGAGATCTCCATAGGATTGGGATCTCAGGCAGCAGAGCCAGCCACTATTTCCTGGGAGTAAGTCCCATTTACTATCATGGGACTAACTTCCAAGTAGACATGCATAGAACTGGGCTTTAAGGCTGCAATCATTTCCTGGGAGTAAGTCCCATTCACTATCATGGGACTGACTTCTGAGTAGACATGCATAGAACTGGGCTCTAAGGCTGCAATCCTCCCCGCCCCCAAGGCTCCACATTGTCTCATAGCTGCTCAGAGGCTCCTTCTGAGCTGCTTCTCTGCAGCTTCTTCCAGCCGCAGCGGCTCCAGCGTTTCTGTCTGGTCTTCCCACCTGGCCCCCTGCACCAGGAGTCTTTAGGCGACCCCCAGGAAAGCTCCAGGCGACCCCCCAAAGGGGTCCCGACCCCCACTTTGAGAAACATTGCTGTAAATCAATCTGTAGCTCTTCCTAATAACACTGGACACATAATGCTTGGACCAACAAGAGTGTGGAGTTTGCAGCTAACAAAGATGGTTTTAATAGAGGATTTGAAAGATTGTGGGTACAATCCTAACCAATTTAGGCCACCGCAACTCACTGTCTCCCCATTCCCATGGTGACGTAGGGAGGCTAGTACATGTCTGTGCACTGGCCTAACATCCAGATGTGGGGCAAAAGTGCCTTATGGCACTTTTCCTACACCACCAGGTCAGAACAAGGCTTGTGCTGGCCTAACTGGAGGTTAGGGTTGCAGTCTGGGTCTGTCAGCATCTACTCTCCATGCGTATCTAAGTATACTCCAGAATCTAGAGTCTAGATGATCAGAGATGGTGTGCAAGCTCCTGCAAGATGGTGTGCCACTGGATACCAGCTGCTGGGAATATCCTTCATGCCTGTCCCCTGCTTGTGAATTTTTGGAGTTAGCCAGTTGGAGACTGAACTATGTCATAGGCCAGCCTTTATAGAGCCATCAAAACACATCTTTCCTCTTCTATCTCCAGGTGAATAGTGCTTCTGGGGATGGGACAGATGCTGTTGTGATTCTGGAGAAGACTCCTTTCCAAGAAGAGAAAATCTCTGAACTTCTGAAGAAACATACAAAGCTGCAGCTCCAGATGTCCAATGATATCTACAGCACCTACAGTCTTTATCTTCCTCCAGAACTGAACGGTAAGTGCTGCATCACTCTGTTTATGCAGACTGGATCTGATCTCCTGAGGTTCCACTAGATGGTGTGTATGCCTTGTGTACATCCCATACTGCTAATGGCTTTTCTTAGGAGGGAACCAAAGGTAAGCCAAGTCCTACTTACCTTTCTCTGAATTTACCTGGTAGATGTGTAAGTTGAGAGTTGCTGAAATGAAAGAAACAAACAGCTGCAGTTCATGTTCTTAATGTCTTCATTGCCTCTAGAAGCCACAACAGTGCAGTATAGTTGCTGCAGGTGTATGCAATGATCTGGTTATTTCCTAGTTTGATTTTTTTTCATGATCACAGACTCCCAGGGCAGCCTTGGCAAGCCGTTATCTCTTACTCTTAGAACCTCACCCCTTTACGCAGTTTTGTATTGTCCTATTGTTTCTTAAGGGGCTGTAGTTGGCTTCGTGCAGTGATTTTCAACCACGTGTGTGGCACACTGGTGTGCCACAGATGGTCTTCAGGCGTATTGCGGGATTTTGGGAGAGATCAAGTATTAATAGGGCGATTGGGGGATTTGAGCCTGTATTAGCAGCATAGTGTGTCCTCTTAATGGTCAAACATCTGATGGTGTGCCTTAACAATTTTAGTGCCTTGTCTGTGTGCCAGAGATGAAAAAGGATGACAATCTCTGGCTTAGTGGTTAAAGGCTCTGGGCCAGTCAGTCTGAAGATTGGCAGCCCAGCAGTTTGAGACCCGAGTACTGCAATATGCTCCCATCCTTAGCCTAGCTCCTGCCAACCTAGTAGTTTGAAAATATGCAAATGCAAGTAGATAAATAGGTGGGAAGGTAACAGCATTATGTGTGCATGCGGGCCACATGTCCATGGAGGCATCTTCAAACAACACTGGCTCTATGGCTCTAGAAATGCGATGAGCACCGCACCCTAGAGTCAGTCACAACTAGCAAGGAGACCTGCAGGGATACCTTTACCACCTTAACCTTGTTTCTTATGCACTTTTTATAATTTTAAGCCCTTTTGTGGGTCTGTTGATGTGGGAAGATAGAGGTAATAACTTCAGTGTGCCGTTGGCAACATATCTCCTGATAGGGGAGCCCATGGATATATAAAGTCAACGATCCTTTTATCCCTTTCTGTGGAGGCTAATAAGGAGTGGATATTTCCACAAGGTGGCACCCTTGGACTAGAATCCTTTCTCATCTGTGACAATGGCAGAAATGACTCCTTGCTGGCATTTGGGTTCCTGCGCCCTTTGCTACGATACCATGGTTAATGGTACCATTTAATAGTTATGGTACCATTAAACTTTGGCATCAGCTTGTGCTCAGAATGCCACATAGGCACCCAAAAGCTGGATGAAATTAATCCCCAACTGGAACCAAACTTAAATCTTTATTAGAAAGCTTGTGTTAAATGGAAAAAGTGAAATTTGCCTAACTTGGGTGACTGGTTCATAATTAATGGCTGTTTGATAGTAGTTTACTACTACCAGTCTGGTAGTAAACTGGTCACAACTAGATGCACATAAAAGCAACATCAGACAAGGTTGTCCATACATTAAATTCAGGGTCTTCACTTTTATTGTTTGGTTGCTGAGCTGTAGCACCCATTGAAATAGTCGCATTAAATTAGGATGGGGTGTCTGTTCATTGCAGGAGATAATTCAGACAAATAGTTTCACTGGAGGACTGTTTTGGGTGGTAGGAGGGAGAGGAGCATTTATTTGTTGAACTTTTATGTACATGTGCACCCCAGTGCTGTTGTGCTCAGTCAGGTGTGTGTAGCAAAATGGGACCAATTTAGATGTGCCACGTTGGCTGCGTATCCTCTCGCAGGAGTGAAAGAAGAAGGGATGGAATGAAATGGGAAGTGCAGAGTTTCCCTTCCTTCTCAATATTGCAACACTTTATCTTGGGAGGCTCATCATTCAGGTCTTGCAAGGAAAAGAACCAGGCCTGTCTCCTATTTAGGAAGCTGCCATATAGCAAGGCAGGCCATTGATCCCCCTCTTGTTATGGTAAATTCTGACTGGCACCTGCTGTCAAGAATTTCCAGAGGGGAGGGCGGGTTAGGGGGTTAGTCCTGTAAAGACCTGCCTAAAGATGCTTGCACAAATTCAGCTTGGGACCTTCTACATTCAAAGCAGGTGATCCCTCTCCCCTCGAGTTCCTCTAAATCTCAAAATACTGTATTTACTGTACTTGGATCTAATGCACCATCGAATCTAACGCACACCCCAGTTTTAAAAATTCTTGAGATTAAACAAAAGTTCACTGGCAATTGTAATGCACTGCTGCAAATCAGGTGCAAATTTTAATTTTACTGAGTACTATGTATGTACTATTTTAACGAGTACTATGACAATGGGTATATGTTATTATTTTTACCTAATTGCACTAGGTAATAAAACCCATACAACAATGGGTTTATGTTACACTTTTATTACAATATATAGGAAACTGTTAAATGTAATACTGACATACTTCTACTGTATTTACTTGAATCTAATTCTCCATCAAATCTAATGCACACCCCAATTTCAGAGACTTAGGGCACAATCCAGAGTAACTACGGGAGCACGTAAGAGACATTACGGGCACCCGTAGTTACTGCACCACCTAGTGAAAACCTATGGGAAATTCATATTGCAATCCAGAGTAACTTGCTCTTACTCCGGAGCAAGGACTCCCCGTAGTTATTCTGGATTTCACCCTAAATGTGGCTGAAAAAGTGAGTGTTAGATTCGAGTAAAGAAGGTATCCTGGAGTTGTACAAGGGTTCTAGTTTCTCCTTAAAAATAACTGTAGTTACTCTGCAAAAAGATTGACAATGGTTGCAATCCTCATCTCCAGTTAGGCCAGCCTAAACCCTGGCATAAGTTCTTTACTGACATGGGGGTGTCACAAAAGTGCTGTAAGGCACTTCTATCCCACTCCAGGAGGGGGGAAGGGTTAGGTCAGCACACAGTCATATGCCAACCTTTCCACACCACCATGCTGGCTGAGTTAGGTCAGCCTAGAATCATAGAATCCTAGAGTTGGAAGGGACCCAGTGTGTCATCTGGTCTAACCCCCTGCCTGTAGCAGGAAATCCTCCTGGACTAGAGCATCCCCGACAGGTGCTTTTCAAGCCTCTGCTTGAAGATCGCCAATGAGGGAGAGTCCACCACCTCCCTTGGCAATCTGTTCCACTGCTGAACCTCCCTCACCATTAGGAACTTTTTCCGGATATCCAACCAGAATCTCCTTTCTTGCAGTTTGTACCCATTGGTTCTAGTTCTGCTTTCAGAGGCAGCAAAGAACAAATGAGCCCCTTCCTCCCTATGACAGCCCTTCAGGTATCTGAAGAGGGTATGTCTCCCCTCAGCCTCCTCTTCTCCAGGCTGAACATCCCAAGTTCCCCCAACCTTTCCTCGTAGGGCTTCCCTTCCATCCCACTGATCATTCTTGTCGCTCTCTTCTGGACTTGCTCCAGTTTGGCCTAAATTGGTTAGGATTGCACCCAGTGTCTGAGAAAGCATGAAGTATCTGGAATCTTCTCTGCACCTTGAGATCGCCTTCCCCTTTGAAATTCCTAATTCAGAACTGAATTAGAACCTAATTCCTAATTCAAACAACTCAGTTCACACTGAACTAGAGCTTAGAGAGAATTAAAAAAATGTTTTGGCTTCTTAAGTAGGCCGAAAGGAAAAGTGTGTCTGGCCGGGTTGCCAATTCCTCCCCTCGCCCGATATTTGAAGCATAGCATCTCTTATTTCCTTTTGAGAGCACTTAAGAGCTGCCTGTTTTTCTCTTCCACCTTCCCTCCTCATTGCCAGCGTTCCTCAGAGGCATGTCTGAAACACTTACTTACTTTATTGTCTAGTTAATGTTCCTTTCAAAGTTTGTCTCCTCGAAGCTTACACAAGCTAATGTGTATAACTAAGCCATTATAAGTCTATAAAGTGTTGCTTTAATTTTTAATTTAATAGTTTTAACGTTCTCATTGTGTTTGGGTTGCCTGTGACACACACCACCGCTGTTGCGAGACCAAGCTCGTTCTGCAGTGTAGAGAAAGCGATGGATTGCGCTCTCCGTTAAAGTGAGTTCAAGTGTCCTCTTGCCCTTGGCTCTTGTAAACTGGTTACACTATATGTGTATAAGTATATCCCTACAATCCAGAGTAACTACGGGAGCACGTAAAAGACTTTACGCGCACCCATAGTTACTGCAGCAACTGCAGCATAGTTACTGCAGCAATAGTTACTGCATAGGTGAAAACCTATGGAAAATTCATATTGCAATCCAGAGCAAATTGTTCTTACACCGGAGCAAGGACTCCACGTAGTTACTCAGGATTGCGCTCTATATGTATATGTGCAGGGGGTGTGGGTATGTGTATCTATCCATCTACCCATCCATCCCAATCCATCCATTCCATCTCTCTGAAGACTCTGGTGCCTCATCCTGTCCAGGCACCCCACTAATATGGTTCAAAAATAGATTTAAATAAAGGGTAAACTCTGCTAGTATTATTATTATTATTATTATTATTATTATTATTATTATTATTATAGTATTATTATTATTAATAATTATTTTTTAATTAATAATACTATTATTAATAATAGTATTATTAGTGCTAGTATACACACACACAATCCCATATTTACTTATTTGAATCTAATACTCACTTTTTTCAGCCAAATTAATCTCAAAGATCTAGATGCACATAAGATTCAATGACACATTATATTTGAGTATGGGTTTTTTATTTTAACTAGAGATCAATATTTAGTTTAATAGTTTACTATATTGTAATAAAAAATATAACAAGCCAATTGTTGTATAATGTAGGTAAAAGGAGATGTTTAGGTTAAAAATCATAACATAACCTATTGTCAGTATTGTCGTATAACTCATTTTTGTATGCAAAGAAAAATTAAAAACGGATGACAGGATGTGATGTTTTGTGGCCTTTTTTCATAGTAGGTTCATTGGTGCTTCACCAAGGAACTCACTCTGACCTCAAAGGCTGTCATGAAATGCCTAGTAGAGGAACAACTTATTCAGTGATTCACTGTGGCTACACAGCGAGATTGGTGGTGCCTGGTACCTATGGCAAAAATACCCAGTGCCTGGTCTTGCCCTCTGGGTGCCTGATTGTACCCAGTGCCTGGTAGTACCCAGTAGGGATGCCCAGTGCATGCCCAGTGCCCACTTCCAGTGGTTCCTGTTTGGGATCCATTTATGGCAGCCATGTGGGAAGGATTCCTACAATGGACTCTTCCTACCACTGGTGATATGTAGATGTTCCCCAAAAGTGCAACATAAATGGAGGCCAATTGGCTGCTAGCATTCTTTTGGTAGTATTTAACTTCTTTTACTATTTATCCACAAGCCTAGTCTAAGAGCTTTCCCCATTTCTCCAAATATTTATCAAATTATTTTAGCTTTTTCCCATGCAGTTTGAACAGACGAAGCTGTTTCCATGTATAGAGCATTATATAGTAGAGCGGGAACCAGCCACCCACCCACTGTGTTGCCAGCATTTTATCAGCAAGCTGTAGCGTGTGAGTGAGTTATGGGTGAGCTCCCTGCCATTTGCCTGCAGCCATCCCTGGCATCTAATTCCAGAGCTGTTTCTCTGATTCAGCTTCAGGGTTTGGGAAGCCTTTCTCTTCTTCCCTCCCTTTAAATAAATAGAATATGAATGACTTATGGGACAGCCTGTAATCTCTTTGGTTTTTGTCACTAAAAACCTCTCATTAAAATTTCAGGAAGGAAAGCACATAGGCAGAGTAAATAATGACCTCAGCTAGGGTAAGGCTCCTCTAAACCTCCAGCCATTTTTTAACAGTTTGGGGCTCATGCCAGAAAATAAATCAATTTCTTTCTTTCTTTCTTTCTTTCTTTCTTTCTTTCTTTCTTTCTTTCTTTCTTTCTTTCTTTCTTTCTTTCTTTCTTTCTTTCTTTCTTTCTTTCTTTCTTTCTTTCTTTCTTTCTTTCTTTCTTTCTACCTACCTACCTACCTACCTACCTACCTACCTACCTACCTACCTACCTACCTACCTACCTACCCACCCACCTTCGTGGGTCTCTTCTTGACTAGACTCCTCCTGAGTTGTCTTTCTCTGTTGATTTTCCCCAAGATTTATGGCTAATTGATTTATTGCCACTTCAGGAATCAACGGAATGTAATCACTAGACTCTTTCCTGCTTGCCCAGAGTGAGAAACAAGGTAGCTGATGGAGAGTCTTTTTGGAATGGAGAAAATACCGAGGACTGTATTCTGCTCTCTATTTGCGACAAATTGTGTTCCATTGCGGGGGGGAAAATGTTGTTCTTTTTATTGATGACTAGCGAAAGGCGTACCTGCGTTGCGGGAGTAAAATTCCCCCATATGCCATCCCCCCATATGCATCAATCCCCCATGGATAACTTTCCCCCAGGCGTGACAACCCCCCATGCGCAACTTCCCCCATACACATCAACCCCCCCAAGCGCAACTTCACCCATGCGCATCAACCCAGCATGCACAAGTTACCCCATGTGCAACTTCCCCCCATGCACATCAACCCCCCATGCGCAACTTCCCCCATGCGCATCAACCCCCCATGCGCAACTTCCCCCATATGCATCAAACCCTATGCGCAACTTCTCCCCAGGCGCAACTTCTCCCCAGGCGCAACTTCTCCCCAGGCGCAACTTCCCCCATGCGCAACTTCCCATGTGCGCAACTTTCCTCCCATGCGCAACTTCCTCCGTGCGCAATTTTCCCCCATGCGCAACTTTCCTCCATGCGAATCATCCCCCCATGCGCATCATCCCCCCATGCACAACTTCCCCCCATGCGCAACTTCCCCCCATGCGCAACTTTCCTCCATGCGCAACTTCCCATATGCGCAACTTCCCCCATGCGCAACTTTCCTCCGTGCACAACTTTCCTCCATGCGCAACTTTCCTCCGTGTGAATCATCCCCCCATGCGCATCATCCCCCATGCGCAACTTCCCCGTGCGCAACTTCCCCCGTGCGCAACTTCCCCCGTGCGCAACTTTCCCCCGTGCGCAACTTTCCCCCGTGCGCAACTTTCCCCCCGTGCGCAACTTTCCCCCCGTGCGCAACTTTCCCCCTGTGCGCAACTTCCCCCCCGTGCGCAACTTCCCCCCGTGCGCAACTTCCCCCCGTGCGCAACTTCCCCCCGTGCGCAACTTCCCCCCGTGCGCAACTTCCTCCCATGCGCAACTTTCCTCCATGCGCAACTTTCCTCCATGCGCAACTTTCCCCATGCGCAACTTTCCTCCATGCGCAACTTCCTCCCATGTGCAATTTTCCTCCCATGTCCAACTTCCCCCCTGCGCAACTTTCCTATGTGCGCAACTTCCCCCATGCACAATTTCCCCTCATGCGCAATTTCCCCTCATGCGCAGCATCCTCACCAGCGCAACCTCTTCCTCCGGAAAACATCCCCCAGTGCACCAGGGTCTGAGCACCAAATTGGCTGGAGGTTGTTCAGTCTCCCATGTTAAGTATAGGACAGAAACATGTTGACCCCTTTTCAGCCTCTGAAGGGTTAAATTTCTCCACATGGTTCTTGGTGGGTGTTCAGGTGACAGAAGGAACTCCCAGAATTCCATGCTTCAGGCCCAGCATTTGGGGCGGAATGTTGCTGAGTCAGCAATTCTCAATGCAAAGTATAGGGAGGAAAACACGTTGCGCCCCTTTTCACCCCTTTCCCGTTGGAATTTCCGAAAACCGGTTCTTAGTGCACCCCTCAGTCACGGAAGGAACACCTACCCCAAATTTCACGCTTATAGGCCCACCGGTTTTGGCAGGGCAGTGATGAGTCAGTCAGTGAGTCAGTCAGTGACTTTTCTCTTTTATATATATAGATAAAGAAGCTGTATTTTTTTAGTTAAGTGAAAGTCTATTGCTGAAGACAAACTTGCAAATATAGCTGTATGGTTGTGCAAATGATTAGGTAGGAAAAAAAAGTCTGTTTGTCTGGGAGTCTTTGTCTGGTCTACCATCCTGCCTCTTATAGGGTCAACTGGGTGATTCTGGGGGGACAAGACAGAGGAATCTCTCTGCTATTTCTCTTCCCTATCACTATCCTAATATTTTGTGGCATTCCCTTCCTAAGCATGCAGCATCCATCTAACTGTTAAGACTGTTGATAGATTTTTCCCCGCTTCATGAATGTGCCTATTTTATAAACCATCTATTTTATAAGCCCCTTTTATAAACCATCTAGGTCAGTGGCCACCTCTGTGCCAGCCATTCTGTGCGTTAATGATGCATTGTAGGAAGTTAGGCTTTCTTTCATCTGTCCTCAATCTGCGACCAATTGCTTTTAGGTTCTAGTTTTATGAAAACTAGATTCTAGTTTTAGATTCTAGTTTTATGAAAAAGGGGGAGAGCCCTCTTTTTCCACATCACTTATAACATCCCCATAAGCGACTTGTTCTGATCTAAGAAGCCCCAAACAAGCAATTAGTCAAACTTGTTTCAGCAGATTTATTTATTCCAGTTTCAAATTATGTCAAGTTTCAAGTGTTGTTTGTTCAAGTGATGTTTGTTTGCTAATCTAGATTAGTTGCAGGTTGCTTTGGATTGACTTTCATTCCCAAGTCACCAGTCACCACCATCAAGTCACCAGCCATTCCCAAGTCACCAGTTTGGTTTTGTAGCCCAGTTCTTATTGAAGGGCCAGGGTGTGTCTGACAACAGTAGAAAAATAGTTTATTAAACTGTGATTTGCAGTTATCATTGGTGTTGAATCAAACCTGTGTATAAAAAAAATTGGTGTATAAAAAGGTTGGACCTGTACTGAGAAAATTCTGTCCTCCTGAAGTGCTTGGGCATTTATTTGTGAAAATAAATAAACCCTAGTAGAGGCTCTTCACTGCTGAAATCAAAATAAAAGGAGCTTTTGCAAACATTTCTGCCGGGGATTCACCTGCTGTCACATCTGTACCTGGAAGAGATTACGGTTTGTCAACAGGGAGGTGAAAGTCAGGGGTGTGTTCACCCATTTGGTTTCCTGCCTCCAGTAGCAAATTTTAGACATTAGCTGAATAGCAAATACTGTACGCCTCTGTCTTTAACATCCTATTGTTAATAGTTCAGATTGTGTTACATTTCGTCATTCATGCTGTTCAGTGTGCAGAAAAAACAGCTGTGGATTACTCTTGAAAGTGTCCGGAAGGCTTTGTTGCATAAGGGATACTTTCCATAAGGGAATCCCCAATTAGCATTTGCGTCAGCCGTATGCCTAGATATCTGACAATCTCATTCAATGAGACAAATCAGGGGATTAAATTTGCTGCATATGGACTAGAGTATGCCAAGGAAGGGTAACTGGAACATCTGGTTGTGTAGGGATTGAACTGGGATAGAAACTACACTATCTCTTTCTCTGTGTGCTTCTCTCGAACCAGGAGAGGCCAAACTAACCATAACTATACATGTGGCAGGAGGTATGGTCAGGGTTAGTGGTCAAGAGGTGTGGAATTGTAAGGGCTGAAAAGCCAGGATTATGATTGCACCATAAAAAGAAACATCTGGGGAAAAGCGTGCAATATGCACTGAACCTTAGGTTGCAGTCCTTACCCCCTGTAAAGCTACCATAGGTCCCGGCAAAAGTCAGTGTCACAAAAGTGCCACAAGGAACTTCTGCACCACTCCTGCTCATCTGGGAATTTAGCTTCTCATGCAGGCTTTGTGTATCTTAACAGTGCTTAACCTTGTTTTTTTACCCTTTTCCCAACCTGCCTTTATTCAGTTCTGACCATTACATTCCACAAAAGATGGCTAAGCAATACATCAGAAAGTGCTGCTGTTTCATGTTTAAATGCCCTGTGCTATCTTAATTATTACTCTAAATCAGGCATTGATTTTGAACAGGATCAGTGGAGCTCACCTACTGCAATCCATTCATATGGATTTGCGGATGCAAATGTCAGATATTCTCTTCACCCATTTGGAAAATGGAAAATGGCTGTGAATGGTTTTCCCTGAAGCCAATGGCCAGGAGCAGGCGCTGTCTGAGCCAGGCTTCTTGCTACACTCGAATACCCCTCGACCGATATCCTAGGTGATTCAGGGCAAATTGGAGAGCTTGGAAATGCTGACTGAGCCCAAGCCGGTGGCCTGTAGTCTGCTTGGTAAGCAAAGTCGGCTGCCAGAAGTGGAAATAATCTCTTTACCAAGGAAGAAACTGACGCTCGATCCATCAGTAAATGTCAGATCCATTAAACTGCATGATTCTTAATAATGTTTAACTTGCATTAGTCCATTTGTTTTGTTGAACATCTGGTTTCTTTTAGGCTGGCTTCCAGGGTCCATCACACTTCCTCGTTTTGACAGCATGTGTTTTGTGAACAGTAGGTACTATTTCTAGCAAGAGGCGATCTAATCCAGTTTAGCAATAGAATGGTACTAGAAGCTGCAATTAGTCCAGAATGCGGAGGCCCGTGTGGTTGCTGGGGCTCGTCGGCTTGACTCTGTCGGGCCACTGCTTCAGCGACTACACTGGCTGCCCATTCGTTTCCGGGCTGAATTCAAAGTGGTGGTCCTGACCTTTAAAGCCCTAAACGGCTCGGGTCCTGGGTACCTGAGGGACCGCCTTCTTCTGTACAATCCGACCTGTCACCTAAGGTCATCTGAGGGGGCCCAACTGACTGTGCCGCCACTAAAAGATGTGAGAGGTGTGGCGGCCAGAGATAGGGCCTTCTCGGTGGTGGCACCCCGGCTTTGGAACTCCCTCCCCATAGAACTTAGGAAAGCTCCCTCAGTACAGAGCTTCAGGCGGAGCCTTAAGACCTTTTATTTTAAAAAAGCGTTTTAAACGGGGCAGAGGGTGGGGGGCAGTGCGTTAGTGTTGTATTTTATTGTTTTAACAAATGTTTTTAGCTTGTTTTTAATTGTTCCTAGTTTTATAATTCTAATTGTATTTTAATGATGTTTTAATTTGTATTTATTAGCAATTTTAATGATGTTTTATTCTTTAATGTTAGCCGCCTTGGGCTCCCCCTTATGGGGGAGGAAAGGCAGGGTATAAATTGAGTAAATAATAAATAATAAATAATACTGTATTTCCAGGAGAACACTCAGTTGCTAATACCTTGTGAAAAAAATAAATTAATAAGGCACTGGTATATGTTATAATCCCCTTATAGTAGGGCTCATGTCAGCTGATGTTTATAGCTGAATGTCTCTCCAGTGTACCATTGTACACTGATTTGATTCCTAGGCAGATCTTAGCTGGGAAAGTGTAGTATAGTTCTTGATCTGCTTTTACCGCTTCTGTATCCAGTGCACATTGGAGATGCTCTGCACATTGTATGCAGAAGGTCTAAGGTTCAATATAATTAGACCCCTCTCTGAAACACCCAGGAGCTGCCACCAGTCAGTGTAGACCGACATTTCACAAACTGTGGATTGTGGCCTTGATATACAATGATGGACTGTGATACAATGCTCAAATGTGCCCCAAAAGCCTTACTTGGTGTCCCTGGAGGTTGCTTGAGGGTCACACTTACCCAGTACCTGCTCTAGCTGGCCCTGGCATACCTCCCAGACACTACTGACATTGCAGAATCAAACTGGAAGTTCCTTCAACTTCCAAACTGGGAGAGGCTGGGAAGCATTCTGAGGCCCTCTCCGGAACAATGGAAGCCAAGGGAGTGTGTTGCCATCCTGTGCACTTTTGAAGCAGCCTCCTGGGGTTTCCATGTAAAGCTTTTGGGGACAGATTTGGTCATTGTGTTCTGACCCATCGCAGAGCATGTGGAGGGCTGCTGCTCTACAAGGTGATGGTCCAGTTGTTTCTCTTAGTATAAAGGCAGCTTCATATACTATTCATATAGAGTGGGAGACAAGCCCAGCCCTTCTGCTGCTATGTGATGCAGTGCTTTGACCTCTCCCTGGGGAACATAGAAGATGTTTCTGTAGTTGGCTTTAGCCCGTTCAAGGCAGAGAAGCAGAAGAATTCCTGCCAGTGGAGGATGGGCACTGCCCATTTGTGTCTCCATGCTAGTTGCTGCTTCTCTAGGCTTGTCTCCTTGCTCTAGGATACTCACCCAGAACCTCTTATTCTTGCAAAGCCCAGTGCAGGATACTGCTCTGAAAGCCAGCAATCCTGTTCCTTCTTTGCAGGGAACAGTTATGGGAAAGCATCTCCATTATTAATTCAGGAACTAGGCACGTATCGGATGCTGAAGCACATGGAACTCTGCCTGGGAGAAATTTGCAACCATGGAAATTTCAGCAGAATTTGAGAATTTTCTGCTGATTGCCAGGGCAATGCTTGTGGTTTTAGATTATTAAGTACTTAGCCTCAGAAGCCATTACCACCTGGAAGGACCAGGGATGCGGTAAGACCAGCCCTTTGGAAAGACAGACATAGTCTTTGGCTGAAATTGCTGTCAAAGTAAGTCATCTTATGAGTCATTCTGAAACAAATTCCCAATCCCTCCCCATCCCTCTCCTACTTCAGGGCCTTTCTCTTTTTAGCTTGCCAACCATTCCTGCGTTTCCTCCATTGCTGTCTACCACCACCCTTGAAATCTCTTCCCAAAATACCAAATTACATAATTCAGTTTCCCTGCAGCTAGAATTAATTTTAAAAAGAATTATTTGTTCTAATGTTGTGCCAAGAGGATACGTGATGATGGAACTGAAACTAGGGCAGGATGAAACCAAGCTTTGCATGCCCACCCTTGCCCCTCTGATACAGTTCTCTTTGCCCTCCACTCATGCCACTGCCACATCCTTTCATCAATCATTCCTTTATTTCTGCGGTGACACCCCCAAGTCGGCACAGAACTTATGCCATGGCTTAGGCTGGCCTAATTGGAAGTTAGGATTGCAGCTATAATGTACTGTATTTGCTTGGCCATTCCGCAAGGAGAGGTCGGGAGTTATAGAGGACACAAGGTGCAATCCTAACCAATTTTCCAGCTCTGGGTAATGGAAAGCTGAGCTAAGGGAACAAATATTGCCTTACCTTGAGGAGGCCTCCATGATTGACCCCAACTTCAGGATATGCCCCACTGGAACACCTATGCCAGTACTAGAAAGTTGGTTAGGACAGAGCTCACAGTCTCATAGAGCTGCTGTTACAACTACACCAAATTGGGAGCTACACTGGCTTCTAGTTTTGATTTAAGGCAAATTTTGGTTTGTGTTTATCATCATTGGCCCTGTTTGGATGCAAGGTTTCTGAAAAAATGAAGAAAGGAATTGAAGTGTGCAAAGGAAGTAGAGAGGGGAGCATGTGAGCCCAAGGCTTGGTTTACATATGAATACAACATTTGTGACAGTAATGTTTAAGTCCCGTGTGACTTAAACATGTTCCTTCATTCAACATTTTCATGGGGTTATGTACTAGAGCCCATATTCCAGTTGTATAATGTAACAAGACAGTAAAGAATTTGCCTATCCTTTCACCACATCATATTCATAATGTTATTCACCTCTCTCGTGTTTATTCCCAGTCTGTGTTTGTTTCTTTTTCTGACTTTAAATCCCAAAACATTACTTATAGGAAAGGTGTTCTTGTGTTCTGATGCAAGCCCTTAAATCAAGCCTCAGGCCTAAACCCCACAAAACTGCCAAACCTGGCAGCAAATGGCCAGCCATGAAAAAAGCATTTCTGGTCATATAGCTGTACTGCTGAAATATCCAGGTTCTTGGGAATGATTTAAATAAATTATTTTAAGCCAGAAGCTGTCGCAATGGGACATTCATATATGGAAAGTCTTAATGGTGGTGAGCAAAGCCTCTCTGATTTCTGTAATTGGATCATGTCCGTGGTTATGTTTGGCTGACGGTAGGGCTCCAAAGTGTAGTTCCTGTCTGGATCTGGGCTCTGCTGAAACAATGTCTACCTCCCCCTTCTCTTCCCTGAGTCATGCATGTTAACTAGTGGTCTTGGGGCTTCCTTGCAGACGCTGATCACAACTCTTGGAAAAGCCATCATCAGCCCCTGTTTCCCTGCATACAATACCCCTCCGTGATAGTCCACTATACATTTCCCTGTTGACTCCCTGTGGTTCTTTGATCTAAATACGCATCAGATTTCATGAATACAGAAATCTCCACCTGAGGACCTAAATTGTGCCAATTTTCCTTTTGCAATGTGGTCAATTAAACATCTGACAGAGTGACTCATAAATGCAAAGGGTGCCATTGCTGCTATTTTGGGTGGGAAGCAACTGTCTCACTTTCCTCGTTATGGGGTTTAGTGTTATCTTCCATCCTTGAGCCTGGAGACAATTTTTCAGAAAGAGATAAAAATAAATACAGGTCCAAGCTAGTCGTTCACATATTCAGCACGAATGGCCAGTACAACACAAACTGCCACGACAAACCACAAGTTTTAAAAACTGCTTTTCTACTGTTGTGGGGAGGTAGTCATGAAAGCAATATTCTATTCTTCAGCTAAGACAGAAAAAGTGGAGTTCTTACCTGTGACACTCCTATTCTCGGTGGAGGAAGGGAGAACGCTCCTAACCAATGGGTGCAGTACTCCCTGGAGGCCAGACTTTGTCCAAGTTCTCCTTCCTGGGAGGGCACCCAGGAGCTTCCCTGTCTATATAAGCCGAGTAGTCCAGGATGAAAAACCCTCCGCTTTAGCCAACAGCATCACTGAAGAACCGTGCTGCGAGACCAAAGGTTAGGAACAGCAGAACACAGAAGAAGGGAAAGCACCAGACTTCTGGCACCAGACAACCCCACCAAAGGAACCAGGAGGCACCCCAGAGGCGAGGATCTAGTTTGAGGCAGGCGGAGCGTTCTCCCTTCTTCCACCGAGAATAAGAGTGTCACAGGTAAGAACTCCACTTTTCTCGGCAGTAGGAAGGGAGAACGCTCCTAACCAATGGGATATAGCAGAGCAGTATCCGTCCAGAGAAAGGGTGGGTAGATACGAGACCCTAAGGTGCCACCACTTTCTGTAATACCCTCCTGCCGAAGGCCGCATCCACCGAGGCAGCCTGATCAATCCTATAAAGTTTTGTAAATGTCGAGGGAGTAGACCAAGCCGCAGCCCTGCAGATGGATTCCAGGGATGCCACCCCCTCGAAAGCAGCCGAAGTAGCTGCACTGCGGATTGAATGGGCAGTAATATCAGCAGGAGGGTCCCTTCCTGAGGACGAATACGCCAGAGCTATAGAATCCCGTAGCCAATTAGCCAAAGTCGCAAGAGAGGCACGTTTCCCCACTTTGGCTCCCTTAAAGAGCAAGAAGAGGCAGTCTGTTTTACGGACCTCCTTGGTCCTATCCACATAATATATGAGGGCTCTCCTGGTGTCTAATTTGTGCTAGAACACCTCTGCAGGCGACTTAGGATGTGGGCAGAAGGATGGTATGACTAACTCCTGAGCCCTGTGGTACCACGAATTGACCTTAGGCATGAAGGTCGGATCCGGTCGAAGAACCACTTTGTCGTTCTGGAATATACACAAATTGGTATTTACAGATAATGCCCCCAGCTCAGATACCCTGCGAGCAGATGTAGCTGAAACCAGGAAACATGTTTTCAGGGACAAAAACTTTACATCCACAGAGCTCAGTGGCTCAAAAGGGGATTTGGTCAGGGCGGTGAGAACCAGGTGTAGATCCCAAGAGGGGAACCTGTGAACTGTAGGGGGATTAATTCGACTTACCCCTGCCAGAAATCGACGCACATGAGGATGATGCAGTGCCTTGCCACCACCAGCCGCCCCCAGGGTACTCTTCAAGGCTGCTACTTGCCACTTCAGAGTACTGGTGCTCAGTCCTTTATCAAGACCGTCCTGCAAGAACTCCAAAACCTGCTTAGTTCTAACAGAAAAAGGCGAATAATGTTTAGACTTGCACCAGGAACAAAATTTCTTCCAGGTGCCATTGTAATTTCTAACTGTGGACTCCCTTTTAGAAGCCAAAAGGGTGTCCACAACCTTGTCAGGATAACCCTTACTAGTTAAAGCTTCCCGCTCAACCGCCAAGCAGTTAAGCGGAACAGGTCTGGCCGAGGATGAAGTATCGGTCCCTGTGACAACAAGTCTGCCCTGGACGGGAGTCTCCACCCCGGTTCTGTGCTGAGATTGAGGACATCCGGAAACCATGGTCTCCTGGGCCAGTGAGGAGCCACCAATATCACCTCCGCCCCCACCACCCTCACCTTTCTCAAGAAAAGGGGGATGAGCTGCAGAGGAGGGAAACCATATAGGAGACCCCGAGGCCAAGGATGCTGTAGGGCGTCTGAGCCTATGGCTGTGCTTGTTGGAAGTCGGGACAAGAACTTTGGCACCTGTTTGTTGTACTGCGTGGCAAACAGGTCTATTACAGGTAGACCCCATCTTTCGACTAAGAGTCGGAAGACCTCCGGATGGAGTCGCCACTCCACCTCGCTGATTTGTTGCCTGCTTAGCCAGTCCGCTGTGACGTTGGCTGAGCCTGCAAGGTGCTCTGCCTTTAGGGACTGAAGGTGTCTTTCGGCCCAGGTTAGCAATAGGGACGTCTCGTTCATCAACAACCTGGATCAAGTTCCGCCCTGTCTGTTGATGAATGCTTTGGTGGTCATGTTGTCTGTCCTGATCAGTACATGTGACCCCTGTAATTTGGTCTGGAAATGTAAAAGAGCCAACCTGACCGCCCTCAGCTCCAAAAGGTTGATGCTGCACCTGGCTTCTACCGGTGTCCAGGTCCCCTGAGTCATTGACCCATCCAGGTGAGCTCCCCAACCCAGAAGGGAAACATCGGTGGTTACCACCTTCTGAGGAGGGACGGCCATGGAGATCCCCTGCGCCAGGCGCCCCGGGACTAGCCACCAGTGTACGCTTTGGATGAACTGTGTGGACAGCTTGATCGCAATGGATCTCCTCTGCTCTATGAGTTTCAGGTGAGGTTGGAGGAGGTGCTGTAGGGGCCGAAGGTGAAACCTGGATCACTCTTATGATATCTTGGCAAGACACCATTAGTCCCAGTAGGGACGCCAAGTCCAATAGTTGCATGGAAGACTTGCCCTGTGTCTGACTGAGAGCTTGCTGTAGGTGTTGCTGGCGCTCCAGGGAAAGTGACACCTTGAACAACCTGGTGTCCAACAATAAGCCCAAGTGTTGCAGCACTTCTGTTGGGACCAAAGAACTCTTCCCCACATTCACCACGAATCCTAGGGTCCGTAGCCAATGCAGGGTGAGCTCCAGGTACTGCTGAGCCTTGGCCTCTGTCGGGGACCTGAGGAGCAGATCGTCCAGGTAGGGATGGAGGGCTACCCCCTGGCATCTAAGATGTGCCACCAAGACCACCAACAATTTGGTGAAAACTCTCGGTGCTGCCGTGAGACCGAAGGGCATCGACCTGTACTGGAAGTGAAGACCCCCATAACAGAATCGAAGGTACTTCCGGTGCTTCTCCAAGATGGGGACATGTAGATAAGCCTCTGTGAGATCCACCGAGGTCAGGAAGTCTCCCTCCTGGAGAGAGGCTACGATGGACCTCCATGTCTCCATCTTGAACTTCCTCTTTCTTAGGAAGCGGTTCAGCCATTTCAAATCCAGAATGGCCCTCCAGTCGCCATTCCGCTTTGGAACCAAGAAGAACATCGAATAGACCCCGGTGCCCCTCTGTCTGACCTATAGCCCTGATTTGGAGCAGGCTCTATATGGCTCTATAGCCCTGATTTGGAGCAGGTGTTGTATGGCTGCTAACTTCAGTTGATGTTTCACAGGGTCCCTGGAGACCGGGACCCTCCAGTATCGGTCTCGAGGGAGCCTGGTAAATTCTAAGGAATACCCCCTCCTGACTGTCTGCAGAGCCCAAGAGTCCGAGGTTATCAGACTCCAGCGATCTGCAAAGGCCAGGAGACGGGCACCTACGGGAAGAGAGTCCAGGCGGCACGGAGAGTCATGCCGAAGTGCCGTCCTTGGAGGACTTCCCTGCGTGGGATTGTGAGGAGCCGGACTTCTTGGACTTGAAGGCGGCTTTATCCCTGTCCCACCTTGGCTTGGGCCGAGTCTCGCTACGGGGTCTGTAAGTCGAGCGAGAGGGACAAAAGGAGCTAGGCTTCTTTGATGCCGCTTTCTTGTAGGTGGGTAGAACCTTCTGCTTATCCTTGTTCTCAACAAGCATTGGTTCTAGAGCCTCCCCGAAAAGCTTGCCCCCCTTAAATGGAATGTTGACAATTCTGGAGGAGGAACCTGCATCCCCCTCCCACTGTCGCAGCCAGATGTGGCGCCTGGCCAGAACCCCTTGAGCCATGGATCTGGCCGAGAGCTGGAGGGAATCATAGGCACAGTCCGCTGCCGCTGCAGACGCCAGAGCAATCTTTTTCAGGGTGCTCTTGGCCCTACGCGAGAGCTTCTTGTCCTCCTCCGCCAGATCTTCGGCCCAGACGTAGGCAGCTCGAGAAAATATTGAGCTGGCCACTGCGACTCGGAAGGCTTGTGAACCGCACTCAAAATTTCGTTTGAGCACGGTCTCCACCTTCCTATCGCAGATGTCCTTGGGACCCGATTCCCCCTCCGAGGGCAGAGTTGTTGCCGACGAGACCGCCACCACTGGAGTGTCCACTGTGGGGACCTTAAGCTTCTCCATTATGGGTTCCGGCAGGGTGTAAAATTTGTCAATCACTTTGTGGTGACGCCGGCCATGCGAAAGGTTCTCCCATTCAGAGGAGAAAACCCTGTGTAAAGGCTCTGGGAAGGGCACTGCTTGTGGCTTGGGGGGCCCCTGGGGAAACTGCTTAGCCCTAGACGATGGTGTGTTGGGCTTCTGAGGTGGCGCAGGCAGCTCCATATCTAGAATGTGCGCCGACTTGCCAAGTACCCTGGGGTACAAGTCCGAGGGGCAGAGGCGATCCACTTTATGAGGTTCCCCCCCCACCTGGTCCTCATCGCCCAACAACTCCCCCTCCTCCCTGACAAAGTCTGATTGAGAGGAAAGGGAAGCATCATCCTGGGATTGGCCTATTGGAATAAACCCCTTGGACCTGTGGCGTGCGGGCTACCCCGATCTGACTCCGAGTCAGTGCCGTCTGATCCGCCTCCATCATGGGGGGACCGAGACCTCTTACGCTTGGCCTTCCCGGTTGGTGCAGGCCCCTGGGCCCCAGCAGCCTCCAAACGCTGCTCTTGTAAAAACCCTTTCACCGCCTCCTTGATCATCAAAGACAAGGCTGCGGTAGATAAGGGAGTAGAAACCGATGGAAGGGGTCCCCCAGCCCCCCCCAACGCCATCCTCCTGGGAATCAGTCATACTCACAAAATGGCCCCCGCAGCAGTGTCAACAAAATGGCTGTCGCGCGGGAATCCTCCAAAATGGCGCCAAAGTACCTCAGGAGTGAGGTAGACTCCCTGTCTCTGGCGCCTGGATGGCCTCAGCAACCTGCAGGGAACGCTTGTCGGGTACCCGGGCGCTTCCCTGCAGGAGCCTTTGTAGCCTCTCCAGTAGCGGTGCGAGCACAGAGGGGCCCCCGCTGCCGAGTGAGGCAGCCACATGTCTCTCTGCTGCCTCCTTGCCTCAGCGGGCGTCCTCCGCGGCTGGGCGATGTACCCGCCCACCGCTCCTGACGCCTGGCCGCTCTGAAGCCCGATCAGCGGCTGCTGTTGAGAGCGAGCTCCCCGCCAGTCCAGCCGCTCCTCAGGCGGCGCGGTGTGGTCCCCGCGGCTACAAAGGGAGCCCGGGGAACCGTCCTGAAGGGGGGGAGCCTAAGTTTAGCCCCGCATCTGCTCCAGGTCCTGAGGAGGGGAGGAACAGGTACCAGGAGCAGAACAGACCAGAAAAGAAGGGAGGGGGAGAGGCAATGGAGAGAGATGGGGGGAAGGATGAACCTGAAGAGATGAGAAGGAAGGAGAGAAGAGCTCAAAACCAGAGCTTCCCAGGACCACGTCCGATCCAACACGAGGCCGGACAAGACTGGGAAGCTCCTGGGTGCCCTCCCAGGAAGGAGAACTTGGACAAAGTCCGTTCTCCAGGGAGGACTGCACCCATTGGTTAGGAGCGTTCTCCCTTCCTACTGCCGAGAAAAGGCAGGGAGTCCTTTGCATTTCTAATTGCTGTCTCTCTACAATAGTAAGAAAAGCTGTTTTTAAACAAGGGACTTTGAATTTAAATTCTTGAAAAGAGATATTTGAACATTTTTTGAATGTGGCGTGCAAATAAGGGCACAATGCAGAGCGAGATCAGCCTGCTCTGCCTAACTGCTGTTTCCTAACTATTCTGTATCCAGAGCAGAATGTTATGCTGCATCCAGAGAGACAGGAAGCCTGGGCTGCCCTAACTGCTCCATAGCATGCTAAGTAACTGACACATGGGGAGGACTTGCTCCAGAGGAGACACCCCTCAGATCACACTGAACAAGGAACAGCTGTGGTGCCTACAGTGGTGACACGACTCTGCGCATCACCCGGTGTGGAAGTCTGTGCGTCATCCCTGGGATGTGCGCACCCCCCACCCGGACTGCGCAGTCACCAAAGTTGGCACCTGCGCAGTTGTTTCTGAAGCCAACTGGCTTCAGAAAGAGTACTGCGCAGGCACCATCTCTGACGCCTGCGCAGTACTTTTCTGAAGGCTTTCGGCAGCTGCTCCGCCTCCTGAGTGAGGTTGAATGGCTGTGCAGAGGCGCAGACTTCCTCCACTCTAAGGAAGTCTCCTCTGAAGCTGTTCGGCATGCTAAGTGTGTTTCTGTGCAGTGCACCTCAGATGGCCGTTCAGGCCAGCTCTGAGGATGAGTGGCAGCTTCTGGCTGCTGCTCTGCCTTGGAGTAGGCCTGAATGGGCACACTGACGCCGGGGCCTGCAAAAGGACAGTCAAACTCCTCCGGCGCATCACCCCATACAGAGCGCATCACCCAATGCAGCCCACACCAGCCCCACCAGTCTGGTGATGCCACTGGGTGCCTGCCTTATAAGGCGTCCCTGATGAGTTGCCAGTACATTCTACAGTGAATACAAGGGGCTTCTTGGAATGGCCTGCTGTATCCTGAGCTTTGTGGACAGCCGTAGTTTGTTCCATATCCTGAGGTTGAGAGGCAGGGGTTGCAACTAGGCTGGCCAAGAACTCAGATTTTTGGTCAACACTGCCATTCTTACTCGGGCCTTATCATGGACCCCTATGGGTCTACTCATTACTATACCTGCTCCTGTTGTGGTATAACTCTGAGGGCTGGAAGAGGGCATTTCTGCCTTGGAAACAGGCTCTGGATACAGAGTAACTGCTCTGCCCTAGGCAATGCTAAACATGCCATCAACATGCCTCTCCTGAACTGCTTAGGGCAGAGCAGTTAGGGCAGAGCAGGTCCACCTCTGTTAGGGCACCCTATGTTGCCTTGCTCTGCCCTAAGCCTTTTCCAGAATATCTGGGTTGAAGCATCTTGCAGTTGCTCCACCCTAGTGATAGATAGGGCAACCCAAGGGCTCTTATGTAGACAGATTAGTTGCTCTGGATTGTGCTGTTAGTTTCATTTTAAATCCTTTTGATTATTTTTCCAGAATTAATGGAATTGTACCATGCAGTTGTTTAAAAGTGATTCAGATGTCTAAATGATTTCCTTTCTATGTTCTGTCATTAAATTTGATGGCATCCCCTTCCTTCCCCCTAAGCAAGCAGTTTCATACACTGTTGGTTGTTGTCTCCTTTTGGGAATCATGTGCCTTGCAATGGATCTCCAACCTAAAAGTGATTGTTCTTGTTGTTTTTGTAGTTTAGTTGGCTTACTGTTTTTGAGGTCAGAGCAATTTAATGTTGGGGGTGAAAACATACATCCCCTTTTCCATAGACAGGACCTGCCAAGAATTTTAATTGAAAGTCAAACACATTAATTTTATATTGCGTACTGTACGCTCTCTGCAAACACATCCACGTCTTTTGCAAACATCCATCAGCTTGTAGGTTCCTCCAGGTTTTCTTTTACTACATTAATCTTAGAGAGGTTTTATCAGTGGCCTTGTGCCTTCCGTTAACAACTCATGGCACTTGTCCTTGCATTTACCGGGAGTAGTAGACGAACACTGTATTCTATGATTCAAGTGTATTGTTCAGCCACTGAGAACCAGAGATTCAATTATTGTTGTTGTTGTTATTGGTTCTTGCCCTTAAGGCTGAATATTCAACAATATCTATAACTCTTTACACCACTATATGGGACAAATGTGAAAAAAGAAGATCTATAGCTCTTTATACAGCAAACCACAATGATAGTTCCCTGCATGCATGGAGATTGCAGTGTAAAACTTTATTTGTTTGGTTCTGTTACTAAGGCTTAGCTGTAGGGATGAAGGCAGAGGGTTGTGAAAGGTGGGGGAATGATGAGAGAAAGAGGAAGATTTCCAGTACATTGGAGCAGGATCAGAAGGCATGCAAGCGAGACAGATACTGACAGGGTCCTATGACCTAGGTCTAGGGACCCTGCCAGTATCTGTCTCACTGGCAGAAATGTTGGAGAAGGTTGGAGAAATGCTATAGAAGGATAATTTACAAATACAGAATTTACAAACCAACCTATTAGTTTGCTTATCAATTTGTTTTTCATGCCAAGCCCCCATCCCACCTCCAGAAGTTTACTTACGGCTGCAATCCTAATCTCCACTTAGGCTGGCATAGTCCCTGGCACAAGTTCCATGCTGGCCTGGAGGTGTTACAAAAGTGCCATACTTCCCTACTCCTGGTGGAATTAGGCCAGTGTACAGATGTGTGCCAATCTCCCCTCACCTCCACGGAAAGATATGCCAACTGAGTTAGGCTGGCCTAAATTTGTTAGGATTGCACCCTCCTGTATAGCCATAAAACAGAATAAATGTTTTCTCCTTTTGTGGGCTACAGATGTAAGAATAATCCCTATTTCTTATCTCTTCTTCTGCACAACAGCTCTGGGCAGCAGCGAAGGTAAGACTGGATTGGATAGCAGCCCTTCCCGCTGCCCAGATGTTCTTTGGCTTCTGAAGCAGATGTGCTATAAATACCTGTAAAGGGAAAAGAGGTGTCTGGGGAGGGCAGAAGAGAAAAAATATGGGAAATATTTAGACATTTATGGATTATAGAGATCTCTTAGTTCCCCACACCTTTTCATTATAGTCAGGGTATGGCAGAAACCCTCTCAACAGATTTGTGTTTAAAAAAAATAAAAAATTTGTTCATGCTAATTTGTTATTTAGCTAAAAAATGTATATTGGCTACCTTATGCCATGACCTTGTGGAATATATACATTTAATAGTAATTTATGTAGGAAGCAAATGGGAGGAAAAATTTGGAATTAGCTGTTTTGGACAGTTTTTATATGATAGGAAGGACCTGAAGGAATGTGCAATTTCTAGTTGAAAATGCTAGAAAACGATGAAGGGAACAGACCCTACAATCCAGAGTAACTACGGGAAGATGTAAGAAGCACTTACTCTGGATTGCTGTATGTATTTCCCATAGATTTCCTATAGGTGGCACCATAACTACGTCGGTGTAAAAGGTCCCGTAATTACTCTTAATTGTAGCCTAAGGTGAAGGGGTCAGGGTTGCAACAAGCTACAATCATAAATTTAGTTTTCTTCATAAATCTTCTATTTTCTTTCCCTCTCCAAAGTGGCTGAAGATTTTTAAGGACCAAATGTAAACCAGACTGCTAAGCATAGAACTTGATTCTTAAGGATTAATGGTTTGCAAGCTGGTACAGGTGGACAGGAGTCCTAACACTCTGCCGATTGTTATATTTTCAGATAATAAATTGAGCTTGAACTACACAACATGCTTAGATAAAGTACTGATAATCTCTATATAAACACAGGTAATCTGCTTAATCCACCTGCAATGACACAGGTTCCCCATTCTTTTCAATGCATGGAGCTGCACCCTCCTATATAGACCTTTTTCAATATAGGTTTCTGAATAAAATATGCTTTTCCCAAATGAGTGGGACTGGGGAGTAGATTTCTCTTTAAAATAAACACCAGATCTGGGACATAGGAAGTGTTGGCAGTATATCTGGGTGCATTACCTGTGCTCCCTGGTTGACCTGGGATTTTTGTTCCTTCTTTGCAAAGAAGATACTGGGATGTTTGTTCCCTCTGTTCTTAGGCTTTACCATGGACAGTCTTGCCAGTGGCTTTGCTGCTGATCTGGGACATACTGCATGGGAAGGAATGGGGCTGCATCCTTGCTCTGCTTTGGTTGTCATCAGCTGCCCTTTTTCCTTGGTTGTGCCTTTGATGATTTCCCTTTAATTTGAGTCTGGCATCCACCATGTAGTTATGGAAGATGAGACGCCTCATGAATCGCCCAGGGACAATTGGAGTAAGTGGTTTATATTAGCAGTTTCATAAAGCACTTCCGCAGTCCATTAAAGTTCACAGTGTATTTCTTAACGTGCAGAGGCTGGAACAAAACAAAGTGGGAAGCAAAGAGTGCCAATTCCCATATTATTAACATAAGAAGTAATTGTGTTTTGATGCCATTATATAAGCAGAATTAGGAATCCTCTACTTTTCTTTGTACAGGATCAAGAATCTAGTCCTCATTGTTGAAGGGGAATCGTTGAACTGCATGTAAGCAGTAACTGTTAAAAGTGTTAGGTGTTAGAGGAGACTGTGGGCGCAATCCTAATCAATTTAAGCCAGAACAACTCACTGGCTCCCTGTTCGCATGATAGTGTGGGAAGGTCTGCACATATTTGTGCACTGGCCTAAATCCTTACAGCACTTTTGTAACATTCCAAGTCCAGCAAGGGGCTTGTGCTGGGACTCATTCTGGCCTAACTGGGGCTCAGGATTGAAGCTTATGTCAAATGCAGTACGGCTACAATCCAGAATAACTACGGGACCTTTTACACCGACGTAGTTATGGTGTAAAAGCATATGGGAAATGCATAGAGCAATCTACAATAAGTGCCTCTTACGTCTTCCTGTAATTACTCTGGATTGTAAGGTATGAGCAAGATGGTCCTTCCCCATATTATCTCCTCCCATTGCTACACATTCAGCATTCTTACTGGCCTGGCAGAAGCTAATGAGCCTCACTTAGTTGCACTTCCCTGATCCCCGTGACCTGAAATTGCCCCATTATTTTACTGCCTGCAGCAACTCCTTTGGGACCCCCTCTGGTAATGTTTCTTAGCTTGGGAAGCTGAGGGTCATCCACAAATCTGGCTAAACCAAGTTAATTAGAGGCAGATATCAAGCAAAATCCTGTCCCCTCTTCCTGTTGCCAGTGTAGCCTGCCAGTTTCCTAGTTGGAATGTAACCTCAATTAAACCATCACATCCGAATATTCATTTGGCTTGTTTATAGTGTTCTTTTATTCCAGATTTGCTAATAAGTCCACCAGAATTAGCTGCCCATATGAAAAGTTCCCTTTCAATATCTCCCTGTGTCAGCAGCCTGGCGAGGGGAGAGAAGAACAGATTCTTTCAGCTAATAGAAATCTTTCCTCCCTCATTGCCTAGAAGCAACTCTTAAAGCACATTTTAGTCTATTAATATTTTTTTTCTATTTTTCAACAATCCATGCATAGCAACTTCCAGTCTGCAGTGCAGCAATATCTATGGTCTATACATATGCCCCCCTCCCCCCAAAAGAAATCCTTTAGGGTTTTCCTTTCCCACAATTAATTTTATGTCAAAACTGGTGATTTCCCCCCTTTTTAAAGCATCTATTTGTTCCTTTTTAACAACACCAGAAATTTTTCAAGGCAGTTCCCTGCCATAAAGCAGTCAGAAATGTTTTTGACTAAAACAATTTAATAATGCGTCAGTACCCATACAGTTCATTTCCGAAGAACCTGGTGCTATTAAAAAATGTTCTAAAGAACATGTTTCTAAAAAGAGACTAAAGAAGGAATGTCCAAGAATATCATCTGTAAGTTTGGTTGCTATTCCTTATGGGGTGTGTGGATGTGGGAACTTCCCTGTGAATGTATGTCTAGCTGCCCAAAGGCTCAGTGAGACCCCACTTTCTTTGTCATTATGCCACATTTACCGTATTTACTTGAATCAAATGCACCATCAAATCTACTGGTAATGCACACCCTGATAGCGCCACCTTCGAGTCACGGTCCCCACAAGACAAGGATTTCTTGCTACAGGCAGGGGGTTGGACTAGATGAGCCACTGGGTCCCTTCCAACTATATGATTCTATGATTTTAAAAGGCTTGAGATTTTTTTTTAAAGTTTACTGGCGATGGTAAAGTGCAGCTGAAAATCAGGTGCCAAATGTAATTTTACTGGCTACAATAATGAATTATATGATAATAATAATATGATAATGGGTTTATGTTATGATTTTACCTAATTGCACTACTTTAAACAACAATTGGTTTGTTACATTTTTATTACAATACATTGAGCTGTTAAACTAAATACTGACCTATACATTATAATCAGAATACCATATTTACTCAAATCTAATGTGTCATTGAATTGAATGTGCATCCCAGTTTTGGAAACTAAGGCCTATATCCTAAAGTGAAAGCAGTTTAAGAGTATCTGGAGCAGTTAAGATGACTTTCCATAAGATAACACTAGAGGGTGTCGTAACTGCGTGGACCCGTAACTATTATGGATTTTGCCCTAAACTGGAGGACTAAATTCGGCTGGAAAAAGTGAGCATTAGATTTGAGTAAATAGTACTTACTGTAATTCTGTCCCGCCTTACTCTTAAGTATTGGTGTACCCACCACACTCCTTCAGATCATGGACATAGCTATCTGAGATTGCCAGACTCAGAACACAATCCTAACTAATTGAGGCCAGTACAAGCCACGTGTTTTCCCATTCCTGCAGTGGTGTGGGGAGGCTGTCACATGTCTGCGTATTGGCTTACCCCCTTTATGTGTCTTATGGAACTTTTGAAGACCAGTGCACGGGACTTGTGATGGCCTAACTGGGACTTGTGATGGCCTAACTATTGTGCTGACAGTCACATTTATTAGAGTTTTAAAATCAGCAGGCATTGCTGGTCTGAGGGAAAGATGCAGCTAGCAAAGTGTGTCTACATGCTTTGTGGGCTGTGTGGAAGAGGCCAGACTTTTATTACTCCCAAATCCTGATCCAAGAAATGTCAAAACTCAGTACCCTTTCCCGCATCTTTCAAACCAGAAATTATTTCATGCATTCCTTCCTATCTTCTGCACCATTTTTCCTTTTTTTTTCCAAACATAAACACTGAAGTTAAGCATATCAACATATATTTTGCTTGTTGGCTCGATGCTATTACATAATTATTCTTAATAAGCAGGGCCTAATCTTGTTTCATGCTTGATCCTTAACCAGAGATCATTAAAATTATCTATTAGTAAAGAACAGACTGAGACAAAAATGCTTAATTTAATTTATCAAATGGAGAGAGCAAAGTATTCTGGGAGTAATGTCAAGCATCTGGATAGGATGACATAGGGAAGCTATGGGAGGTATCCCAAGTTGTACCTCCTTTCCAGAGGGCCAAATCAATTTAGCGTGTCTGGGGATCTCAGCAGTCCAGCTGTGGAGGCCTCCATGGGGCCATGATAAATTGTCTTGTTGTATGTTGGCCCTGCAATATGGCAGCAATTTCCTCTTCTCTCTTGGGTAAAGGTTGGATTTCCCTCAAGGAAACCTGATCATGCAAATCAGATCCAGAACATTAAATGCTTTGCAGGTCCAGGATGGCCACCTGCTACATATCTCAATTTCCACATATCCATTTTCATGCCTCTTGGGATTTTAGATGGTTTTTATTTGGCCCTTTTGTTTTCTCTTTTGACAGTATTGTTTAAATTGATTTTATCCATCTTATGTTTGAGAACCTCTCCCTTGGAAATGGTCCTGAACGTGCGGATTGTGTGGCTGTTCTGTTGTTGCCTGACGCTGAAGAAGCAGGGTCAAGCTTTTTCACCAGGTTATCCCTTCCCACCCATCTTTGACTTCAGAACGAAAAGTACAAATCAGCACTAACAGTTCTTAACTAGCATTCATTAGACTCTAGAGGAAATGGACACTTCAGACGTCATTTTCTCCTAATATCCTTGTGACAAAATGGGTCAGTTCCATCTGTTTTCCATATGTGTTTCCCTTCCCTGAACATCATTTCTTGTAAAGCTCATTAAGATTTTCCTATCTGATTTTGACTGCTAGTTACCAGTCAACATTGCTGTGTGTGATACTATGAATTTCGACTCCCACTATGAACATCCTTGGATTTGGATATTTAGATGGACACATTAATGGAGAATTGGCTGTTCTATGCATCTGTCATGCAGCTCTCATCCATCTGTCAAGGTTGGGGTGCGAACCAGATTTGCATGTCATTGATGGAAGCTATTTTAATTTGGCAGGAGCTGTTCAGTGGGACTTCATGATGCTGATAAATCAGGGTACCCATTGCCTGTCTGCACACTGCTAAACTTGTGCATTTGAAAAGATACACATTTATAAGAAAGATTTTACTCTCTCTAGAAAAAATTGACACCGTAGACATTGTCTCATTATTTCCATACTAATCTATTCTTCTGGAGCTTACTTAGGCTACAATCCAGAGTAACGACGGGACCTTCTACACCAACGTAGTTACAGTGCCACCTATGGGAAACCTAAGGGAAATGCATAGAGCAATCCAGAGTAAGTGCCTCTTACGTCTTCCCATAGTTACTCTGGATTGTAGGGTTAGTTATTACCAAAAATCCCAGATAGCACCATTGCTTAAGTTGTTGCGTTTCCATCTCTATTGAGTTATCCTTTTATTTTTTTCCAGATCAGATATCCTCAGCTTTTTAATCAATATATTAACTTCAGCAGTTAATTCATCAGAACTGACACTATTCTCCCCCTTGTCAGTTCTCTCAAGAGCAGAAAGGGGAAGGGGGGCAGAGTTGCATGAGGGGAACCTAGGAGCTGGGACCCTGGAGGTCCCAAATCCCATTTCTCTGGAATCCCCCTGCAGGGAAGAATCCTATATAGTTTCCTATTTTGCTCCCGCAGGTTTCCTTTGGATGAGGAGGAAGGGAACTCCTAGCCTTGCCCAGTAGAAACAACAAGCCCTGTGGTTCCTGGGCTGCTACGATGTGCTACTATTGGGAGACACAACTGGGGCTTGTGTCTGGAGAAAATAAACCGGAGGAAAAAACTCCGGTTTCCCTGGCTCCCCTTTCACCGTTTGGAGATTCTTTGACAAGACCCCTGCTTGCATGTTAGTGTCAAAACTTTTTGGATGGCAAATCTGAGAGTAATTAAGGTAGTCAAGGGAAAACCAGTTCAGGAAACAGTTAAAAGGGCCAGTTTCATCCATGCTGAGTAATCAGTTCTGCTTTAAACCACAACAATTGGGGAGCACATGTGCTAAATGTGCTTTCCAGAGATCAAGTCCCATTCAGCGGAATAGGACTTGTGTGAAGGAATATATTCATAATCTGGCCCACAATGAGAGATTGTAACAGGAAACCAAAATATTAGAAGCTGCCTCATGTTGTATCAATTTGTGCAGTTGTCTGGTCCATCCACAAAGACTGGCAGTCTCTCCAGAGTTTCAGAAAGGGATGTTCCTAGCCCTACGTGGAGACACCAGGGACTGAACCGGAGATGCAAAGCAATGCTACTACTGTACCACAAACCTGTCCCATATACTGTCCCAATTAAGGGACACATAGGAACAAGACTTACAATTAAATTGGTAGCATTGCATAGTTGCAATACAAAATTGCATAGGCTGAATCCCTACCTTGCATCCATCTGGCATTTGATTCTGGACCTGTTTTGCTGTCCTACCCTGAAATGTGGCTCCCATACCATTCTCTTTGCATTCAAGGTTACTCTTGGCAAACTACGTAAAAGCAGTTCTTGAAAGCGATCAGAGAGACAGACAGAAATGTTTAGACTCAGGCTTTTTTTTCTGATGATAATCATACTGTGCAAATATGTTTACAATTCCAGAGATAAAGACCACTGTGGTGTACCCAGCAACGGAGAAACATCTTAAGAAGTACTTGCGTCAAGAAGTGTATCTCATCCAGGAGACGGGGGAAGATTACAAGAACATTACTCTGCCGTTTATCCAATCACAGAGCTTCAGCATCCAGGTGTGGAATGTAATTGCTTGTTATTAATATGTCTTGGAACAGTCTGTGGCTACAATCCAAAGCGCCTCTTCTGGCATACCCAAGGCCCAGTGGAATGCCCAGTGGAATTTTTAACTACTCCCCCCCCCCCACTTTGAATGGCAGATCTGAGGTGCTGCAACACCAGCTGCATACCAAGCCCCAAAAGTGTTCACCATGTGGTATGGGAAGGGTGGGGGATTCTTCTTTCTTTAGAAGCACATGCCCAAACCTCATGTGGGTACAGAGGTTCCAATCATGCCACTGCTTGGAACTAGATCAAGGCCTTCTCAAAGGCATTCATCCTATTTCAGGAGATGGGCTTTGTGACTCAGTCTTTCAGAGGAATAATTACAAGCATTTACAAGATTTAGCAATTAGTTGGATGCAATTTGGTTGGGCTTTTGAAGACATTCAACATGCAGAGAGATTTTTTTCTGAGATATTATCCTTGGATGTAAGGATGCTGGACAGGAAACACATCACCTCTGTGTATCAACAACATGAAATATTTGATTTAAAAATCATTTATTGATCATTATTGATACGGGCTGGAACCTGATAAAATCTTTCATCCAAACTTTTTTTAAACATGCATTTAAAAATGTATTTCTTTGTGAGTCCTCTTCTCTCCTGTCTTGGACAAGAGAAGGAGAGTGAAAGCTTCTTCCTTCTCTTGAAGAACAAACCACACTTCCTAGTTACTTACAAACCTGGGGAACTATTGCTTGCTAACTAATTATGAGTTGTGTCCTACTACTTAAAACTAGTGGAGATTAAGAAAGTCAGTGGGATATAGTCATAATGAACTGAAGTTAAGATGCAACCTCGTATTTGGACCAACCACAATAACACACCATGATTAAGCGTCTTGTGATTTAGTGATAGTTAGTTAGAAAATCATGGTTCTCCCAGGTTCTTACGTAATAGGGAACTGAGGTTGTTTCAAAATGAGAACAAAGGCTCTCATGCTCTTCTTTGTACCATGCTCTTCTTCTTCAACCAACCAAGGTGAGGTTGGGTGGGAAACACAAACCTTGAGAGACTTTGACCTATCACTAACTCAGAATTGGAACTTGGCATGAAACCAGTTTGGAGACTACTGCACAATGGAGAAAGGCATCCGAAGTGCAACCGGTGCTTACCATTCCACCAGGGAATCATCCCTGCTTGTTGCAGATCTCCACCAAACTGCACTCCTGTTCTCCACACCTTACCTGAAGATAAGGAACCTGTACTCCAGTTCGCCACACCTTACCTCGGCTGCTTTAGTTTGGCTGGAGTTTAGTTTGGGTGAGATCGGTGGCAGGGAAAGATAGCTTACTTATTGAATTGTAAGTACCATGTGGGGGAGGGAAATGGAGGGCGCAGGATCTGGCTGTGGCAAGTGGGTAGGCAGAGTCAGGTTATTATCTGGTAAATTTAAAAGTGCATGTGTTTTTTCTGGGGACGAGGAAGGTGACTCTCTTAGGTGCACAACTTTTACTGATTACATGAAGTGGAATGTAATTACTGAAGAAATGCCATGCTACTTTGGCTTTATAATTAATTAGGTAATATTGGTGCAAGAGTTTTGATTAAGTACTTGGTCTCCTTAGGAACAATTCCTCCCCAGGTTCAATTTACTTGGTGCCTACTGAACATGCTCTGGAGTAGCTAGGGCACCCCAGGCTTCCTAACTCTGGATTCAGCCCAACTTTCCGCTCTGGATATAGCCTACTTGGGGCAGCCCAGCTGGGCCATTCTCACTGCCCTAACTCTAGATCACACTCTTAGTCTCTCAGGCTCCAACCTGTCCCCACTGATTATAATAGGGCTTACTTTAAAGTAGACATGCAAGAGTACGTCTCTCAGACTCCTTTCTGTTGCCTCCCGTACATAGGAATGAGCCCCGTTTACTGTAATAGGCTTACTTCAGAGTAGAAATGCATAAGCTGGTCTCTGGGAGAGGCTAAGAAGGTTCTGGTGGAGTGCCAAAATTTGCCATCTCCTGCCAGGACTATTTTAGCTTGTTTATCAAGACATTGCTTGTATATCAAAATTATTAGAATTTTTTTTTTTTGCTTGTCTTGCAAAAATGCTCTCAATCCAAGTTAGTCCAAGGTTTTACTGTATTAGGTCCCCATGGAGTGCATTGTGAGGTGTGTTTCTGGAAATTTGAAAGTTTTCTGGAAACTTGCCTTTGAGCAAGAGCAGAATATGGCTTCTTTCACCACTTCTTAATTATTTACAACTAGTCTGTTTACTTCTGACATACAGGGGAGGACTTGGAGAAAAACATTTGGGGCAGACTTTATCTTTAGCAGCTCCATATAGGAAACTGTTTTGCTGAGTCGGGTTGTATCCCATTGGAGTTCCCGGTTGACAGTGTTGCCTGGCAGTTTCTTACACCAGGTTCCCAGCCCCTGCTTTATGTGCAAGTACCAGCATTGCCCTCTTAGTTTCATCAGATTGGGGGGGGGGGGGAGGCGCACATCTGCTGAGTCTTCCAAGCAATACAGAACCAAAATGCACATTTTTTCTGAAATGCAACAAAGCATCACCCATGAACTTCACCTTTGCTCTCTGTTGCGCACCACAGCAAAATGTGGTGTTCATTGTTGCGATGTTTATCTAACTATTTGCAGCTGCAAAAGGCTGGCCTTCATGCAGCTGGTGACGAAAGGCTGCTTCACAGGCTCCAAATGTGATCTCCAAATCTGTGTTCTTCTCTTCCCCTCCTTCCCACCCCCCCACAACAAAGTCCCTTAAAAAACTGCCTTGCCAACATAAATAGTTCCCAGCAGTACTAATGCACAGCGAGCATCTGTTAGCCTTCAGAAGAGAGCAGGGCAATAGCTTGAGTACCGTTCTGGTCCTGGACTTGATCAGATCCATTCCTTGGGATGTAGTTTTGAAACATTTATTTGTATTTATTTATATGCCATCTTTCACATAGATTCAAGGTGGGTTACATCAGCAGGCTGGCCCCAAAAACCCATTTTTGCAAGTGGGGTTTTTACAAATATTGTTCTCTGGGGGAAACTCATAAAATCCTTCATTTTCCCATATGTGCTCTAGGTGGGGAAGCCCTCCCCTCCTTCAGGTTGGAATTTCTAAAAACCAGTTCTTAGTGGGTGACTCTGTCACAGAAGGAACACCCTCCCCAAATTTCACACTTCTAGGCCCAGCGGTTTTGGCTGGGCGTTGATGAGCCAGTCAGTGAGTGAATCAGTCAGTGACTTTTCAGTTTGTTTATATATATATATATATATATATATATATATATATATATATATATATATATATATATATATATATATATATATATATATATATATATATATATAGGGTGATTGAAAAATAACTCCCTATTTTAAAATACTTATAAATTACAGTATAGGATTAACTTTTCTATCACCCTATAGATTAACTGTAAACCTTATTAAGCTATGAAATCATTTGGCTTGGTTGTGAATCCAAATGCAATTTTTATAAAAAATGCTGAAACCTACAATGGTTTCTACTTGCAAAAAGCAAAGTGATGTAAGATCTTGAGCTCCCAAGATGAGAATGATGCACTTTGACACATGTTGTTGATATAATTTAGTTTTAGTAATAATTCATTTGTCTCTTTAGTGGGTCTACAATATCCTGGAGAAGAAGGCTGAGGCCGACCGGGTAGTCTATGAAAATCCAGATGTTGCCAACGGTTTTATTCTTATTCCTGATCTTAAATGGGATCAAAAACAGGTTAGTAAGATGTTCCATCATTCTCCACAAGGATGGCTGCCATTATAAGAATTATGGTGAGGATGTCAACATACCAGGCAAGTGCCCACAGGAGCACTTGCCAGCTTGCTTGCAGTGACGGTATCATATCATCATTGTTGAGCCATTGTCCTGACATTCTGGTACCTCTCAATTGTTTCTGCCTTACTTTCTGGAGAAACGTATTACTGAGCTATTGGCAGTGTGGATTGCTAGTTATTGGTGACAGTGATGGGTGTACATACTTACAAAAGCGCATTTTTACAGTGCAATTTTATCGCTATTTCACTCATAAACAAGTCTTGTTCTGCTCTCAATGGGACTTACAATGCAATCCTAAGCATGTCTACTCAGAAGTAAGTCCCATTATGTTCAATAGTACATACTCCCAAGAAAGTGTGTTTAGCATCAAGCCTTAGGTTGTGAATCCAAATGCAATTTTTTATATGCTGAAAACCTTCTCTGCAATGCTAACCACACTTTCCTGAAAGTAAGCCCCATTAAACACAATAAGACTTATTTCTGAGTAGACAGACATAGGATTGCACCCTTATTCCCAGGAAAGCATGCATAGGATTGTAAGGTTGGGCACCGTCTTGCAGACTTGCCTGGCATTTGACACGTCACTGCAGGGATGGTTCATCTTAAATGGCTGATAGTGGGGGTATAAGTGGATATTCAAGGAATGTATATCCTGCCTTTCCCATGCTGAAGCAAATGCCAAACTTGACTTATTAAGCGCTATAGTGGGATACAAATGAGATTCTACAATAATTGATCTATGGGCAGCTTGTAGAATCTCTCCTTTCCAGCTGGAATCCTTCATGGTGTGGTTGTCACCTCTGACATCTGGGTATGTCTCCTGAGCTTCCAGAAGGAGGAGTTTCAGGTTGGCCAAGCTGATTCATCCTGGCTCTATTCTTTCATCAGCTTTCAGTCTCCCTTCCAAAATTTAACCAGGTCTATACCTGCTTTGGATTATTCAAGTATCTTGTTCTGTTCATCGGCATGTATTTATGCAGCAGACCATTTCCTATCTTCACTCTTCCTCCCAAGACATCTTGCAGGCTGGCACTTCTACAGTAATTCCCACCGAAGCAAAGCTTTTTGCAGAAAACATAGCCCCGGGTTTTGCAAAGGATGTAACTTTAAAAGCTTTCCAGATGCTATATAAGGACACATTCAGCAGGGCCTTTGAAAATTACACAGCTGTCTTGGGTCCAGCCCTGTTGTGGGGCAGAATAGGCCAGTTGATTCAAATTCAATCCTAAGCCTCCAAGTTGTCAGTAATTTAAATTATAATTAACTGAAGGTGTGATGGGACAAGAGCGTTTAAATGTTCTGCCATTTATGCCACTTTCAAGTTTCTTTGCATTGTTTCTAATCCTCTTATTACCAGGCATCCGTTGTCAGCATCTTACTGTGGTCACAACCCCAACAATCCAGAGTAACTAGGGGAGCACATAAGAGACATAACATGCACCCGTAATTATTGCACCACTTAGTGAAAACCTATGGGAAATTCATATTGTAATCCAGAGTAAATTGTTTTTACACCGGAGCAAGGATTTCCCATAGTTACTCTGGATTGTGCCCAAATCAAATTACAAGCAGTTCCTCACAGCTGCCAAAAAGACTCCAAAGCGAATCTTGGGTTCAATTTTTAAAACCCACTGGGGGTGGGGAATGGGACCCCCTTTCTTTCCAGGGTAGCTATATTTATAATGGAACATGAATCCTAGCAGGCAGCTGGAGGGCAGAAGGTACTCTGAATAAGAGTGCATGTCATCAGCTTGGGACTCTCCAAACGGCCACTGCAAAATAGAGCTGCTGTTGCTCAGAGTGTCAAACCATCCATCCAGGTTGTTTGGGGTGGAAATTATTTGCCACATAGAGCAGAGGATGTTGCAGGGTAGAACAACTAGGCATCTTGCCCAGGCCTCTTGTTAAGGTGGGATCCTCCACAGGCTGACCCCTGTGGAGGGATTCACCAACATCACCCAGTTGTGTCACAAACTAGTGTCTGCCTCTGCCAAGGCTGGCCTAAGCCCACGTTGGCATCTGAGGCTGCAAACCTATACACATTTTCCTGGCAGTCTGCTTCTTCTTTAGTCCTTAGCTGGTGATTGGGGAGACGGTTGTCTTCTCAACCAGTACGCTGCTGTAGGTGCTGCTGGATTCTGTGCATCACTCACAATGCTCTTCCACTCTTTGCTGTTGATGACAATGTTTTTAGCCTTGTCCGTGGTCAGTTGCTGATTCTTTAGGTCTCGCTCAATCATTTTGAGACACATCTTTTTCGGCACTGCTCGCTGAATTCTCCAGTGGAATTTATGTGGTAGCCAATTGGTGTTCATTCAGGAGTAAACCCGATTGAACACAGTGGGGCTTATTTCTGAGTATTGTGCCCAAGCCTTGTATGGCATTGGGCACAAACCTTGTATGGCTTGTGCCCAAGCCTTGTCTTGCCAAATTCTGCCCCCTTTCTTTACTACTCCAATTTCTGCCTTTACCCTGCCCTCTCCTTCTTGTTGTTCTCTTCATGCTTCCTTTTTTCTCTGTATCCCTCTTCTATGCAAAAGCTGAAGTGTCCACCACAAGGCAGAGGGCACCACCAACAATTTACTCAGCTATAATGCTCACCTTTTCCAGCCAAATTCAGTCTCCTAAACCAGGGTGCGCATTATATTTGGTGTTAATTAGAATTAAGTAAATACAGTATTTTGATTCTAAGTATAGGGTGTGCATTATATTCTATGGCTCATTACATTCGAGTAAACACTGTACATATCCTCAACACCTCCACCCATCTATTACCAGAGTCAATTGTTTTAGTTGACCCTCATAGACTAGATGGCCTTGACCACCACCCTGTGGCCAGTATCGAAGCTAAGGCTTAGGACTTGAGCCTTGATTACTTTTTGATTCAAGGATATGAGGTTCCACCTGGACACTATCAAACTCTGACCAAAGGAAGGAACAAATCTTACCTACTGGCTCTGTCCATCATTTGGTTGGGTGGGCCTTTGTCTATCCCTACAATCCAGAGTAACTATAGGAAGACATAAGAGGCACTTACTCTGAATTGCTGTATGCATTTCCCATAGGTGGCACCATAACTACATTGGTGTAAAAGGTCCCAGGTACTGTAGATTGTATCCTTAGTTGCCCCTGTTAATATTGACTGTCTTGCCACCTTCTTTTGTCCTCTGCTCTCCCTGCATGTAAGAGGGGACTGAAGCCTTTCATCAGACATTTGGGTTCTGCGGATTTATGGCTGACAAGTATTGCAACTGGAAGTTGAATTGGTTTAGGGAGGGGGAAGACGCTCTTGTTTCATACTGGATGTTTGTTTTGGGTTGTTGCTTCCTGTTTATAGTTATACGCTGTTAGCTATCTTGGGACCCTCATGCAAAGTGAAAGGCTGGGGCATAAATGGGAATGATTAAATAAACATTTTGTGTTTGTAGCTGGACGACTTGTACTTAATTGCTATCTGCCACTGCCGGGGAATTAAGTCGCTAAGGGACCTTACTGCAGAGCATCTTCCTTTGCTGAGGAACATCGCACAAGAAGGGGAGGTGGGTATTCTGGCTCTAGTCCAGATTTTCCTTTGGCTCATTTCCGAAGTACCTGAGCATTAATCAGCTTCCTGCTTGCATTCAGTTTAATATATCAAACAGACATACACACACACACAGACAGAGAGAGTCTATAGGTATATAATTGCAGAGATCCAGATTCCTTTCTTCTACTGCAGAGTTATGATAAAACACAATGACTATGAAAAAATAATATGAATTTATGACTTTTTATTTATCTTTTTTATTGTCCATTGAGAGTTTTTTTAGCCCTCTTCATTTACAAATGTTCATATTTGATGTCACAGTGGTTAAACATTCAGAGCCTGTAAGGAGATTAGCATAGCTTGTTTTCTTCAGAAATAAGTGCTGGTACTTGAGGTCTACTCATGTGAGCAGTATAATGCCAGAAAAGCAAACCTGCATGAAATTGCCCTATCCCTCCTCTGACGTAGGGAAATTGGAAGCTGCAGTTTTCCTGTCTGCAGAGGAAGAGCTGCAGAACCTTCTCTTGGGAACAGAGTACATCAGATATGTAATTGTCAAAAGTGGTCAGAATTTTTCCCCCTAAAAACAGAGGCTGTCATGCAATTTCCTCCCTTTTTTCTACCCATATCCTCAGAGGAGGATACAGAGCACATTACACCCTGTTCTCCACAAGCCCATTTGTGCTACTCAGAACAGGGAATCCATTGCCACTTTGGTCATTGTAGGCATCATCCCAGGCTAGGGACAGTATGAACTTTTAGATGTCATACCTCTGTTATTTCCAGAGGTCATGCCTAACCACTTTATATGGGAAGAACATTCAGGACTTTTGTTCCACACCAACATTTAGCTCCTACGTAGATAGGTCTTAACAGCCGCATTTTAAAGTTTCTTTAAAATGAAATTTTCCTGACTTTTTTCCCCCCTGAAATTGCCTCTGTTTTTGTTTGTTTATACAGTTGCAAGGTTGTAGGCAATGGAAAGTGTTTCTGAGTTTATCTCAGTCAAATGCTCTTGATTCACTCAAGATAAGGGGTGGCTAAAAAACAGATATGTGAAGTTCACAGGGTAGCAATGGCCTCAAATTACCTGAAAGTGTTGCTGATTCGTTGTGCATTCAGATAACCATGTCAGATAACCATGTCTCAAGCGCTCTTGAGATAACAATCCAGAAACTTGCTTACGATGGGCTACATTTGGATCAATGAGCCCTGGCTTCTGCAGGTATGAAAGAGAGCCTCTGTTAAAGATGGACTACCAGGTGAGGTTTACATGTGTTTGAGGACCAAAAACAATTTCTTTGTAATGCTGGTCAGTTGCAATTTGCTCTCATTCACCATTCCTGAGGTTTCCATAGGATTATTTGCCTACAACTCAAATAGTGAAGCTGCTGTCGTCTTGGGTCAGTAGCCCACCTGGATGGGAACCCAGTCTAATTGTCCCAGTTAGTGGTCCCAACTGGGAATCGTTACTGGAGTGAGGCAGTTCCCATGGCATAAGGGTCCGAATTAGTATCTGGAAGAATGGTCAATAGCAGAAGGCAAAAGAGCATCCCAAGGTGCTGCCACAAAGTCACGTGGGAGGTTGCGCAGAGTTGAATCAAAGGACTCTCTCGGCCATTCATCCGCACCCCAATGTCTTGCTTTTCCCGACACTTGTTTACAGCTCATCTCCTCAGGGTTATGAGATGTTTGCTTAAAGCCAGCGTGTGCTCACCCAAGTTCATTTCTAAGGTTTTTGACTTATATAATGTATGTCATCAGTAATGCTTTCCCAGGATTACTTGGTTAATTTTGCTGCCTGTGCCTTGGCTGGCAGGCACAGGGTGAAATGTTGGGCTTGCCAGTTTCTCCCCATTTCCTTGCCACCCTTTCTGATAGACCTTTGGGGATGTGAGCTGTCTCTCTCTTGCCCCACCACCATCTCCCTGTCTTTCTTTCATTCAATTCCCACTGGCTATGTGACTGCTGGGCGTGGGCTTTAACTGCTAAGAGCCAGCAGAGCAGAGGGAAGACATCTGTCCACCTATCTGCGCTGTGACACATCTAGGCTAAAAGTCTAAACCAGTTATAAACCATTTTATCTGTTATAAACCATTTTAGCTGTCATGGCTTTCCCTAAAGAAGCACAGAAATTGTAGTGAACACTGGCTCTTCTTCTCTTGCAAAACAACAAAGCTAGAGTGCAATCCAGAGTAACTACAGGGAGTCCTTGCTCTGACGTAAGAACAATTTACTCTGGATTGCAATATGAATTTCCCATAGATTTTCACTAGGTGATGCTGTAACTACATCGACGTTAATGTCTTTTATGTGCTCCTGTAGTTACTCTGGATTGTAGAGCTAGTGTAGGTACTACTTTGCAGCACAGTAGTGTCCAGTACAGGTGATACAGACTACTCTGAAGGGATTCCTGGAACTCCTGGTCGGGCACAGTGCCACAGAGCAGGTCTGGGTGCCAGCCTGCTTATCCTGTGTCTTGTTGCTGTCTGGTCCCCATATATATATTTTGACTTCTGGACAATCTTCTGGACAAATGAGCTATAACTGGTAGCATACACTGAGGGTACTATGCCTTTTTCCTTTCTAGGAAGCTATAGTAAAGCGCTTTGGAATTCCTGGATCCCAGTTGCGGGTTTACCTCCATTACCAGCCGTCCTACTACCACCTCCATGTACACTTCACTGCCCTGAGCTACGATGCACCAGGATGCTCTGTGGAAAGAGCCCATCTCCTCTCAGATGTGATAGATAACCTAGAGCTTGACTCCCAGTACTATCAGAAGCGCACCTTGACTTTTGCCCTCCGGGCCGATGAGCCTTTGCTGAAGAAATTCCAGGAAGCAGGTCGAGTCTGAACAGTTAAAGATGTTTAAACAAAGTGTACATACCTTTTGTAGGGATAATTTTGTATTGTTTTTAAGACATTTTGGCTCACTTTAGATGTAACACAAAACCATGGTTCAGAGCAATGGGAATAAACCTAAAGGAGATGCTGGCTCTGCCTGTTTCCAATTCTGGCTGATGTCCTGGTTTGTTCCTACTGCTAGTTAGTTAAGCAACTGCATTCTCTTGCCTGTGCTGGGGAGGGGAAGATAAGTACGAGCCCACTGCTTTCTAATGTTTTTTCCCTTAGTACTAAACCATGGCTTAGCATTGCATCTGAGTCTGGCCGTTGTTTCTGGTTTTATAATGGTGAGTTTGCATTTGCATTCCTACAGCAATTGGATAATTTTTCCTGTCAATAAACGGTTGTGCTCTGGTTCCATCTATTTTTCTTTCTCTTTAATTTTGGCATCTCCAGTTGCAAGATCACTTCCTGGGTATCTAGAAAAGTCTTCTATAGTGAGCTGCAGCTGGTTGGGTACCTGGGTCCAGGTAGATCATTGATCTAGCATAGTACTTCCCAAAGTGTGGGTCGCAACCTTAGCCCTCCCATCTGTCCACTGTTTCAATGGCTTTGGTCCAGACAGGAGCCATCCTTTACTTACCAAAGCTTCCATCAATAACCCCAATAAAACAGCAACCCAAAACTTGTGTATGATTATTTTAAAGGTTTGTTCATATCCCAGTTCATTTGACTTGGGGCTTATGCGATTGTAGCTCTCATTCAATCAAAATTTCCTATGTTGATGCAACCCTAATGTAAGGGAACAAATCCCTTACCTTGAGGAGGGCTTGGAGATTGTGGTGCACACAGTGTTAGCACATCTCCATCAGCACTGGAAGCTGGATGGGATTGGGCCCTGTGATGCCAATCTCAATCCAATTATGGAAGCCTACCCTTTTTCACACGATGCATACAAAGAAGAGTTGCATGTTGTAGACAGTATGTGGTGTGTGGGTTCAGCCAAGCCATTGATTATGTGGGATGGTAGTGATATCTGCCATTTCTAATACAGATGTTTAGAAATGTAATAGAAAGATGTGCGAAAAACAACACTCAGGGGCTTTCCTGCTAATTGATCTCAGCTGCAACTCTATAACTTTCCTGGGAGTAAGCCCCATTGAATATAATGCTGAAGTGCATGGATTGCTGTTACCTTCCCACCAAGGTGGTATCTATTTATCTACTTGCATTTACATGCTTTTGAACTGCTAGGTTGGCAGGAGCTCGGCTAAAGACAGGAGCTCACCCTGTCTTGTAGGACCCGGGTCTCGAACCCTGGCCTCCTGGTTAACAGGCACAGTGTCTTAACCACTTGTGGCCACCACAGCCTTGTTTATAGATACCTATTTATAAAGGAGTTCCTGAATTGGCTTGATTCCTGACAATCCTTTATGTTAAGCTTCTTTAGTTTACAATAAAAACTTTGTAAACCGTCAGCTTGATTTTTCAACGTGGAGAAGGCAAGTTCTTCAGAGCCCATACTCTAGTCCAATGATATTTGGGTATTTCAGTCTGGGACCCCCTTTCAAATTTAAAAATCTTTCTGGGACATCCAGTCAAACTCTGTGTACTCTGAAGTAAGTCCCATTGTGTTCAGTGAGACTCCCAAGAAAGCCCAGATCCAGATTCCAAGATGGTGGATCCCACATTCTTGTGATCTTCTGACCCAAGGTCGTGACCCTCCTAGGGGATCCCAGCTCCCACTTTGAATACCGCTGCGCCAGTAAATCGGTACTCAAAATGGGGGTTGGGACACCCATGAGGGAAGTGTGAGAAGGTGGGATCTGCCATCTTGGAATCTGGCACTGGGTTTTCCTGAGAGTAAGTCTAATTGAACACAGTAGGACTTACTTTCAAGTAAACATGGAAGAGCTCTGGAATCACAGCAATGTCACATCCTGATAAGTTTAACAGGGGGTCCTGGACAGATTTTTGTGCATGAAAGGCGGTCCTGGACTGAAATGCATGAGTACCACTATTCTAGTCTATCCTCACTAATATGTTCCTCTTTCTTGAAATACCACTTGTTGCCAGGGGGAAAAAGACCAGGGTATATTGTGGCAAAAGTGAAAAAGAGGAATAAGGAAGAGCAACACTTGGCATCTGGTACTGGGGATTTGGAAAGAACATTGCTGAGTCTGCATAATCCAGACTAGTCATTCTCAAACTGCCACATGTCTATGTGATGCACTGTCTATGTGATTCCTTAGTCTCTGTTGGGGGAAGCTCATCCTACTATATCTCTACATTGGGTTTACTTTGATCATTTAATCACTCCCAGTCCAAAAAAGCAGCAAGACTGCCCATTATCACAGAAGGATGTCTATAACAATTCTGCGTATGTTGTAGAAACTCATCCAGGGCTGCATGAGGCAACCTTAGATCCTAAAATGGGAGTCCTGAATGGGGTCACATTCCTACCAGTGGCATAGTAGAGAGGAGTGCAAAGCATTGGTTTTGAAGAGAGCCTCCCCACAGTGTGGAGGCAGCCTCTACCCTGTGGTGCTTTATGCATTTTGTTTTTATGTATTCCGTTTCTTATGTTTTTAATGTATTTTTAATTGTTATATAAACGTTTGCTAGCCGTTTGAGTTCTGTTTGCGGAAGAAAGATAGAGTTCACATTTTTAAAATTAATTGGTGGGATTCATGTCCAGAGATTGACCTCCATTTTGCTCCCACTGCCCAACATCTCTTTGAGTTGGAGAGACCTCTTACACACTGTGAACCCCTTGCAAAATTTAGCGCTTTGTAGCCACTATTTCGACACCACAAGTTCCTGCAAACTCAGCAAATTTAAATTGTACAAGCAGTAACTGTAAACAGGAAAATACAATCCAGTTTTATAAGGATTGAGTTTTCTCAGACCCTGATCTGTTGAAGATGTCAGCAGAATATGGGGTGGAGAAGAGGTATTTACAAAGGGTGACCATATAGAATGGAGGACATAGTGCCTCTATCTTTAACTATTGCGAAGAAGAGGGAATGTAGGCAGGTGTGGCTCAGTATAAAAGGGTTTAAAAAGCAGCACCTGCCTAACTTCCATTTCTATACAATGGTTAAAGGTAAAGGCTCTCTGTCCTCCATTCTGTATGGTCACCCTGGTATTTACAGGGGTGTCCAAACTTTCAACTTTAGAGATCCTGGACTTTTAATGATTGTGTAGAAGAGGGACTTTCAGCAGGTGCAGCTTGTGATCTGTGAGATGAAAAGCTGCACCTGCAGAAATTCTGTCCTCTATACAATTGTCAAAGATTCACAGCCCCAAAGTTGAAAGTTTGGACACCCTCACCTTATCCTTTTTGGGGGTGCTCCTTCAATCAACTTATATAGCTGATGCACTTCCACTAGTGCATTTTAACAGTGACTCATGGAAATGCTCCTTTAAGGGTCACTCTTTTTCATGCTTTCAAAGAAACCTGTGGCTTTAAGAGCATGATTTAATTTTAATTCAGGAAGGAATTCAGTCGACAGATGTCAGAAGTTGGGGAAATGCTAATCTAGGCTGTGTAGTCTGTCAAAGCACTTTGGAAGTTTCTGCCCTAATTGAGAGTACAAAATAGTGCTGGGATGAGGCGGGAGCATTCGAAGAAATGTGGCCTCTAAGAATTTTCTCTATTATGGGCTTAATGCATTGAGCAGATGTGCAGAAAGCAGGATTCCAGGTGTTCCTAGATGGAGCTCTTGAAATCCCAGGATTGATTTAAAAAAAAACAACAAAACCACCAGGAAAGAGACAAATCAAGTCAAATGGTCCTTGTCAGGAATTAGGCAATGCTTGTTGGATGGAGAATGAGGCCAGCTTTCTGATTTTTTCCCTCTAGAATTCCCAACTTCTGACTAGAATTGGCAACAACGCAAAAATTCATTTGGACACACACAACATGTCCAGTTTATAACCTCGGGTTGTCAAGCAGATCCAGAAAGACTCATGCATGCTCCATGTGTTTGAAAGTCCATTTATTTAAATATTTATTCTCAAGGAAGATACATAGGGGTTTGGCGCTGTATAAAGAACAAAATAAGACATTATGACAACATTGATGTAAGTCTGTCAATACACATTAAGGACAAATATACCTGGAAATGAATATTGTGCAAATATTAGTGGAACAATTTTTGGACTGCATGTAATCCCAGCTCCGTTCTAGGTAAGATGAGAACTTTTAAGGCATCAACAATGATTAAGGCTGCAATCCTAACCTCCAGTTAAGATGGTATAAGCCCCACTACACAATGAACACAATGGGGCTTACTTTTGAGTAGTAGGTTAAGACTGCTCTAAGACTTGTGCTGACATGGGGGGGGCCCTTAAGACACTTCTGCACCACGGGGGAAGGTTAGGCCAGTGCACAGACATGTGCTTGCCTCCCTACATTACCAAGAGAACAGGAAGAGCAATGAATTAGGCTGTCCTAGGTTAGGATTGCACCCTATTTTGCACAAATGTACTTTCTATGGCCTTTCTTTGTTTGGTCCAATATTTGAGTTCATGATGAATTAAGAACAGGATTTTTCAACACTGCTCCCCAAACATACCACCTTCCATTGAGCTGTCCTCAGAGGTACCACCATAAGTTACTGGCAATGATATCGTTGCCAGTTAGGTTTTGGTTTGGAAACCATAAAAGAGCTTCTGAGCTCAGTACGCAGATCAGGGTGGACAGAAGAGCTTTTTCTTGTTCTGATAGTCTGTGTGCTAGAGCTATGCCACCAGTTGTTGTTTCCTACTACCACTGGAAACTTCCATCTCAATACCAGGTAGCGGGTGCTACATGTACCACCTGATATTGCTTGGCATTCCAGTGGTGGTGTGTACACCAATGGCTGAGAAAATATTTGATTCACGGGTGGGCAAATGTTCAACTTTAGGGATCCTGGACCTTTTAACAATTGAATAGAAGGGAATTTCAGCAACTGCAGATGACAAACTTCACCTGCTGAAATTCTCTCTCCTACATAATTATTAAAGGTTTGGATACCTAAAGTTGAAAGTTTGCCCACCTTTGATTATAATTATTTTTTACAGAGAGTTCTATTGATCAGACAGTAGAGGGCAGTGTTTAAATAAGGGAACATCACTGGGGGTATAAACCAACTTATGGATAACCTGAAAGCCCTATGAACTGTCTTCCAGAAATATGTGCATACCCATTTTTTAATCTATACACCTCATAATTGTGAGAGTCAATATCCTACATGTTGAATCTTAAAATCCTATTTCATTAATCCTGAGCCTTTGGATTTTTCCACCGCAAACGCAAACATGTATCTTTCGTTTCATGTACCATGCATGTACATGCAAACATGTACCTTTGTGCTGTTCCACATCAAGGGCTAGAAAATTAGTTGCTAAATTTACCTTTCAGTTTGGACCCAGAGAAGGATGCTGCTGTGCAAAACCGACATGTGTTTTGTTCCAGGAGGATTTTGGTTCATCAGAAGCAGTTTGGTTCATCTGTCCGCCTGAATTTTGCTGGTATTGCTGGTTTGTAAATATTGAGAACACCTACCATGGGGTCATCCAGAAAAGGTAAAATTTCCATTTCTGTTTGTGAGTACCAGTTCCTAAGAAAGGAAGCACACTGTAGAGGGGAGCTCCTTCTGCTGACAGCTTTGAGTCACAAACAGGACCTGCTATTTTCTTTTGGTTCACCTGCTTCCACTTTACTCCTGGTGCCCTTGTTCTCCTCTAGGCAACTGTCTGCCATGAACACCTGGCTCCAGTCTATAATGCATGCATACGACTCTTCCTTACACTGAGTCACTTGCAGCACAATCCTAAACATGTCTACTGACAATTAAGACTGCAATCCTAAAGACACTTTGCTGGGAGGAACACCCACTGAACACAATGGAGCTTACTTTTGAATAGACATGGTTAGGATTGTGCTGTAAGACACATGGTGTTCAATGAATCTTACTCCCAGAAAATCGTATATAGGATTGCAGCCATTATTAATTCAGCAAATCGCTTTCAACCCCCAGTAGCAGTAGCCTTGCAAAGTCTTGGAAAGAGAGGTCTTTGCAGCCTTATTACTTTTGATGCCCTTTTAACTGGAGAAAACAGAGATCAGCTATCAGAGCCTCATGTGCAGCTTTGCATCTGGAATTTTGACACACACACACACCCCCTTCATATTAAAGCAAATGTTCTGTGCATGTCATTCAACCCCTGAGCAGGAGTCTCAGGGTGTGCCAAGAAAGCTGGTTGCCATCCTGACCTGGGGCTGATGCAGGGAGGGGCATCATCCATCAGTCTTGGCAGGTGCCTCCGTTTCTTCCAAGGTTATGACAACCAGCTTGTGTCTGTTGTTGTTGGCTTACAGAAGGAGGTACAGATGACCTGGGTAGCCCAAGGTCTTCTGGCATAAATTCTACTGTCAACTAAATGCTTGGGGTTTTGGATTAAGCTTGATTTCCCTTTACACCAAAACCAATTTAGGTTGGCATTCACCCCAGCAGGCTTTTGCACACCTGTCAGGTTAATCCTTTCCTTAAAGACATGCACATGGCCTTTTTCTGCCACTGATAATAACCCTGCAAGGTAGGGTGGGCTGAGAGTGGATGGAGAGTAACCCAAAGGCTTCTAGTGAACTCCGTGGCTGGGTTGGGATCGTATCTTGGCTGTCTCTGATCCTAATTTGCTGACATGGCTTGGGCTCCCTTCCTTCTTACCTTGTAGCCGACCTATCTCCTTCAATTTACCTGGCATCTAAAGTCCCAGCATCACTAACATGGTATGAATATAGCCTCCCAGCTTCAACAACTGACTTCTGGAATTAAGAGTTGGAGAGCACAACCTCTGGGTCCAAATGGGATTTATGGCCACACACAATGCCTGGTCAGAACTGGACAATATCTGAAGAAGACAGGAATATTATTTCTGGCAAGGTACATCTGGAGATCTATTGGTACAATCTGGATTGCAAGATGGAATCTGTTAGGAGTGTAAATAACAAAATCCTGGTATGATGGAAGTTGGCTTCTTTTCCCCCGTCTTGTTCTTCAAAGATATTTCACTTCGTTTTCCAAACCAGCAGTCATATGCCAAATGCCCTGTATCCTGCTTTTAAATCAGATTATTGCCAGGCTCAGACAGAACAGTTGATGAATGGCAGACAGACAGAGTGAAAGCAGACAGACTGACTGCTTGGAGCGGGTCTTGGACTCCCTGGCAACAAATTTTCCTGCTTGGTAATGGGGGAGGAAGCAGATCTGGGACTTTTACAACAGGCAGAGGTGCCAGGTTGGCTTTGACTTTCAAGCACAGGACGGTGCTGTGAATAACCCAGTTAGAATTTTTTATGATCGGCCACGCTGGTGGTGCAGGGAGCCTGGGCCTGATCCACAGGTCTGAAGGTTTGAGAAGTGTTGTGTGGATGCAACACCCCCAATGTCAAGCATCTTGCTCCAACTCACTAAGTGGAGCTTGATGTGTCCCTTCTTAGTAAGGAAAAACACACTGCACATGGTTATGATCTCTTTACACAGCATGGCACAAAAGGCCAGGGGTCCAGGTAAATTGAGTGCCTCGTGCCTCAATCTTCCCTTTGCAAATTGAAATGTTTCCAGGACCCGCTTCCTGCGTTCTTTTGCATGGGGCTCCTGTCTCAGCTTGCAGGTAGAACCAGCTGTTCTTACCCAGAATGTCCTCTGCTTATTTGCATACATTTGCATACTTCTGGACCCTTCTCTTCTGCAAAGGAACAGAGAAAAGAAATGAAAAACGGATTATGGGATGTGAAGTTTCAAGGCCTTTTCTTCAGAGTAGGTTCATTGGTGCCTCTCCAAGGAACTCACTCTGACCTCAAAGGCCGCCATGAAACGCCTGGTGGAGGAAGAATTTCTGCACTGCCCATCTCTGTCCCAGGCTGCCTGGTATGATACATGGTGCCTGGTGCATGTTTCACCTACTGCCCACTGGTCTGTGGTACCAAGCAGAGATGCTTAGTGCCCACTATCTGCTAGTGCCTCCTACTTACTGGTGGTACCTGGACAGGATCCTGGAACCTGCTGCTGTTCACTGGGTCCCATTGGCACCCAGTGGCCAGTGTTGAGTAATGCCCTCTGGTGCCTCATCCTGCCCAGGCACCCCACTAATATGGTTCAAAAATAGATTTAAACAAAGGGTAAACTCTGCCTGTGTGTGTGTGGTGTGTGTGTGTGTATACACACACACACACACTTACTTGAATCTAATGCTCACTTTTCTCAGACAAATTCATCGCCACAATCCGAATGCACATTAGATTCAGTGGCATAGTAGATTTGAGTCAATGTGGGGTTTTAATTTTAACTAAAGTTATAGATTCAGTTTAGTAGTTTACTATATTGTAATAATAATATAACAAGCCTGTTGTTGTATAAAGTAGATAAAATTAGGTATTTAGGTAAAAATCATAACATAACCCATTGTCATTATTGTCACATAACTCATTTTTGTTTGGAGTAAAGTTAAATTTTGCATCTACTAATTTTTTTTATTGCCAGTAAATTTTTTTTATCTCAAGCCTTTTAAAATCAGGATGTGCATTAGATTCAATGGCATATTAGATTCGAGTATATATGGTGCCTGTGGAGTTTGATGAGTGTGTGTATGTGTACATACCTATATCTACACACACGCACATATACATTTCCATATGCAGGAGAATCATTGTGCTCAGATACTCATGGCTACAAGTTTGCTCTGCTGCTGTTACTCTCAGAGTCAAACCCTATACATACTACTCACAATCCTACTCAGAACTAAGAGCACAATCCTAACCATGTCTACTCAAAAGTAAGCCCCATTGTGTTCAATGTGTCTTACTCACAGGAAAGTGTCTTTAGCATTGCAGCCTATGTCTCATTACAGTCAGTGGGGCTTATTCCCAAGTAAATGTGCATTGGATTGTGGCCTCAACCACTTTCATCATCATTCCTTTCAGGCATCTATCTGCACACTAAATTCGGCAAGGGAGGGCAGCAGAATGCAAGTGTTCTTCTGTGCAATGATGTGTAATCCACGGTTCCTACCTTATCGGCCACTGTGAGATACCAGCATACCCAGTTAGTGGATGGGGTAGGGACTGGAGCACTGTCCAAAAGTGAAAACAGTTGAAAAGTGGAACTCAGTCTTTTTCAGTTTGCAAATTCAAATTGGTTACCAAAAAGACATATCACTTGCAAAAGCCCAAATAACACATATTTATTAAAACAGCCAAAAATACATAAATGACAGTAAAATACACTACCGTTGCAATTCTAAGCATGTGTACTCAGAAGTAAATCCCATTCTGTTCTATGGGACTTACTCTCAGGAAAATGTATGTAGGATTGCAGCCAAAGGCATGCATGGACTATGAATATTTTATGTATTTGAATTATGGTTATTTACTGAAGAAAGTCATAAGGAAATGCCAAAAACAGTTTGATCACCATGTCACATGCAAGTCAGGGAAGACAATTTAGCCTTTAGACCAACTATGAGAGGTTGAAAAGGTGAAGCATCTATCAAATGAATGAGTTCTGGATATAACTGAAAGATGTTGAAAGAGTGAAACCATCAGAATGTGGAGAACACCTGTATATGCAACAGTTTTAAAGTTAATAAAAAGTAATTTAGAGCACAATCCTAATCATGTATACGCAAAAATAAGCCGCACTGTGTTCAATGGGTCTTACTCCCAGGAAAGTGTCTTTAATTACAGCCTGCCAACCATGTCTACCCAGAAGTAAGCCCCATTGTGTTAAATGGGTCTTACTCCCAGGAAAGTGTCTTCAGGATTGCAGCCTAAGTAGACTTCAATTCCTGTCTTTTCTCATCATTTTACATCCTGTTAATATTTTTATATGAAAATTTTTGGGGTTGTGGAACCAACCGTCTGAGTTTCCATTATTCCAATGGGAAAATCCACTTCATATAAAGAGCGCTTCACATAACAAGCATGCTTTCAGAATGAATTAAACTTGTTATGTGAGGCACCACAATACTTGTGAATGTGTGAATCATTCTGTTATCTTTTGGCAGTTTAAGGGCACAATCCTATGCATGCCAGGCTGCAGAGAAATAAGTCCTGTTGTGTTTAATGGGGCTTACTCTTAGGAAAGTGTTGCTAAGATTGCAGCCTAAGTTACCTCTTCAGTAAAGTAAGGAACTGCATACAGCAAGTCCTCAAAGCTTTTGGTAGGTTCTTGGAAACTAAGTCTGCAATCCTAAAGCCACTTTCCTGGGAGTAAGACACATTTAACATAATGGGGCTTACTTTTGAGTAGACATTGTTAGGCTTGTGTTCTAAAACAAATGTTGTAATGCTTAGGCTGCAGTTCTAAATACAATTTCCTGGGAGTAAGACCCACTGAACACAATGGGATTTAATTTTGAGTAGATATAGCTAGGATTGTGCTCCTAGTTTCCAAGAAGCCTTGACAACTTTAAGTTATAGCAAAATCAATTACAGTGATGCTTCACGTAACAAATTTAATTCATTCCAGAGGCATGTTTGTTACATGAAACATTCTTTACGTGAAGCTGATTATCCCATAGGAAATAATGGAAATTCAGACGATTGGTTCCACAACCCCAAAATATTCATATAAAAATACTAACTGGATGTAAAAATGATGATGGAACACTGGGATTGAATTCAAAACATGCATTCAATGTGCATGATCTTATGAAGTCTACTTAGGCTGCAGTCCTAAAGACACTTTCCTGGGAGTAAGACCCATTTAACACAATGGGGCTTACTTCTGGGTAGACATGGTTAGAAGGCTACAATCCAATACACCTTGAAAGTGCCTCCCCACTTTCTCCTTCTCTCCATCCTGAGCCTCTCTCTCCACTGCTCCCTTCTGGGTAGCCCTGAGCTGCTTCCCTCTTCTCCACTGCCCTTCTCTCCCTCTGCCCAGCAGATGCCCAGCCACAGGAGGAACAGCATGGAAGTGTTGCTTTCACTATGGAAAGGTGTGCTAGGCAGCCCTGATGCTTTTTAGACAGGCTGCCAGCCAGTGCGTCTGCCCCAACTGCCAACGAATGTGTTCTTTACGTGAAGCATAGTTTGTTACGTGAAGCAGAATCCTTGATAAATTTTTGTTTGTTACGTGAAACATACTTTACATGAGCCGTTCTTTACGTAAGGCGCCACTGTATACTGTTGGCAAAATAAAATTGAGTTATGTTCCTATGGCATATTTTATCATCAAACTCTTAAAGATACCAAACACTTCAATATTAAATATTTTAATATTAATTATTATTAAATTAATAATAATTTCTGGGCTGGAGAAATCCCCCATAGGCATAGAGAGAACCCACAAACTACTCTGCGCAGTGAGTAGAACTGGTAGGAATAGATTTTTTTTTCTCTTAATCAACTCCATAACAAAGGCTGCAATCCTAAAGACACTTTTCTGAGAGTAAGGCCCATTGAGCAGAATGGGGCATACTTTTGGGTAGACATGGTTAGGACTGTGCTCTAAACCACCTAAAACAAAACTGGTTTAAGTTAGGACTTGCTATATTTATTGCACTGAAATACCACAAAGGCTGCTTGATGCATGTTTTGCCATTTTGTTTTTTTATAAACTAGTTGCTTAAAAATGGAAAATGTGAACAGATCCTGACTGCTTTAAGCAGTGATGGGATTCAAAGAAATTAACAACCGGTTCTCTGCCCATCTGGCAGCCACTTTTAAATGGCTATTTTTAAACTTTATATGTCCTATCTCTCATTAACAACCGGTTCTATAGAGTAGGTGCGAACCTGCTGGAGCCCACCACTGGTTAAGGTGGTGCAAGTTTACCAAGCGCACTATTGTTTTTCCAGCGTTTTGCAATAAATATATGCTGTTTTGTTTTGAGTTTAATCCTACAAGCACTTCTTAGCCACTTTGAATAGTCTTGCTGTTCTTTTTGGATGTCATAAATGGAACAAATGAAAATGGGCATCTTGGGCTTGAAGGCGGCTCCAGGAATTCACTGCCCTGCTGCTACCTTGATAGCCTGATAATGACCACTGGATAGCTTTCTTCCTTCTTGCTTGGCAGTAAATAAATCACAACTGCAGATATACGTTCCCGACTGCTATTCAATATCTCCACAGATTAATCCGGCTTGTTTCTCTTTGCCAAAAAAACAAACTACGCAAGGGATGTATGCTAAAATACTAGACATCTGGGAAATAAGTGGTTTATAGGAGATAAAGCATTAGAATCAGGGAACATTATGCAGCTATAGTTCAGCCTTTCCGTATGTGCCTGTTCAGATAAAACCTGCTACTACCACTTTAATGTTTCCCAGGCTCTGGTGTTGTAATGTGCATTACATTATTGTGCACTTCTTCCTTTTCAAATGGCTGATTCCTGATCTGTGCCTTTATAATACTCACATGTGTGATTTTATCCTGACCTTAAAACTGGTTTGATGTTTCTTAACTCAATTTGCAAACCAGGATGGTGTAGTGGTTCAAAAGACCAGGAAGATCTGGGTTCGATTCCCTGCTCAGCCACAAAGCTTGTTGGTTGCCCTTGGACCAGCCACATTTTCTCAGCCTCACCTACTTCACAGGGTTGTTGTGAGGACCGAAGAAGGGGAGGAACGATGTACACCATCTTGAGCTCTCAAGAAAGGTTAGTATACAAAATGTGAAAAATAAAAATAAAATAAGCCTCTACTGAAAACAGACAGCAGTTCTAGGAATCCAAATGATAGGGCACAATCCTATACATGCCTACTTCGAAATACATCCCATTGTATCCAATGGGGTGTACTCATAGGGAAATGTGTTTAGGATTGCAGCCTTGTAGCACAATCCTAACCACGTCTATGCAAAAGTAAGATGTGATCACGGCAGATCACAAATTGCAAATGTCCAATAATTTGCCATGGTTTGTGTATGTTTGGTATAAGCTGGTTGTCTGATCCTGACAAGGTAGGGATGCCTTAATTCTCTTCCACAAAACCAGGACAGGGCCCTCTGTCCCAACACAACAGGGTGACCAGATACCCAAACCTCAAAAGGAGGAAAAGGTCTTGGATTCCTCTCAGACTGGCATTTCCAGTGGACAATGGCACATTTACCTACTCACAAGTAAAGCTGTGGTATTGGGCACTTTCACTTTCCCATAGAGCTCAATGCATATTTTTAGTTTTAGTTTTTTGACCCTAACTTTAGATAGGAAGGAGATATTTCAAAACTGATTTTTGCATTGAATTCTGCTCTTCAGTACAAATCCAGTGACATATGACATAATGGGGGAACTGCACAAAATGGGACAAATCTGGAAATTTACAGTCATATGATCACCCTGCAACACAATCCCTCGAATAAGGACTGTCCCTGTTTTTCAGGCTATATGGCAATCCTATGGCTAGGATTGATTCACCCCTCTTCTGCTTTTGGATGAGGAGCAGATGTATGGTATAGTTTGCCTCATGACTTGGCAGGGCAAGACAGGGACCTGGTCCACACATGTAGTTGCAAAATGTGGCCTGTAGGTTTGGCAACTTCACTGAAGTTGTTCCCGAAAGGTTCTTCCTCTCCCCCCATCCCCAGTGTGATGCAATATTGGAAATTCCTGGAAGCTCTATTAATATCTCCAAGATTGCTTCCAATAGTCACCTACAGCTTCACACTGATTCCTAGATGGTGGTGATGCCTAGTGGTGGGAGAGTTCCAATGGTGGCAGAATAGACAGCACCACTTTTCAGAGCGTAGGTGGTAATGGTGTAATTTTTGCTATATTTGCGACATACTCGCTGCTACTTTTTTACAAGTAGAAAGTCAGCACTTCAAGAATACACCAGAGTAGAACCATTAACTTTAGATGTATAAGGTGTCTCTTTGCAAGGAATATTTCACGTAGGGTTAGGGTTGCCAAATGTCTTGAATAACGTGCAATCCCGATTATTGGGGATTGTGTTCACATATTGACAAATGGGACAGCGGGCCCTGTTCTGATTTTGTGGAAGAGAATCTGATTTTTTTAAATTAAGGCTGCGATCCTAAAGACACTTTTCTAGGAGCAAGACCCATTGAACACAATGGGGCTTACTTTTGAATACACATGGTTAGGATTTTGCTCTAAGTGATTATTTGACTATTAAATAATTGACTTAAGAGGCAGCTTCTACAAGCACAGAAACAATTCCCATGAAAAAGAAAGGGGAAAAAAACCTGAAAAAACCAGGTTGGCTCCACAAGAAACTTGGGGATCAGCTGAAGTTAAAGAAAGAGAAGTATAGGGAGTGGAAGACTGGAAAGATCACCAGGGGAGGAATACAGGCAGATAGCCTGGTCTTGTAGGGAGGGGGTCAGGAATGCTAAAGCTCAGAGTGAGCTGAGGCTGGCCAGGGGAGTCAAGGATAACAAAAAGAGCTTCTTTAGATATGCCCAAAGGAACAGGAGGCGAGACGAGGGGCTGGGGCTGCTCCTGGACAAAGATGGACAGCAGGTGTCTGGAAACCAGGAGAAGGCAGAGCTGCTCAACTCCTACTTTGTGTCCGTCTATTCTTGGAAGGAGGGCTGTGCAAATGGGGGTGCAGGATCATTGGCTGATGCGGGGATGTGCTTGCATCCCCAAAGAGGTAATGAAAACATGGATGGTGCAGAACAGCAGATTAAGATTGACAGAGAACTGGTTCGTAACCACTTCACTGGCCTAAATGAATTCAAGTCATTTGGACCAGATGAGCTGCATCCTCGAGTTCTGAAGGAACTCGCAGATGTCCTTGCAGAGCCTCTGTCGATCATCTTTGAGAAATCCCTGAGGAGTGGAGAAGTGCCACTGGACTGGAAGAGGACAAATGTAGTCCCAATCTTTAAGAAGGGGAAAAAAGGGGAAAAAAGAAGACCCGGGAAATTATAGACCAGTCAGTTTGACTTCAATCTCAGGGAAGATATTAGAACAAATCATAAAACACACAATTTGTGCACATCTAGACAAGCACTCGGTGATCAAAACAACCCAGCATGGATTTACCAAGAATAAATCTTGCCAGACAAATCTGATCTCCTTTTTTGATCGGGTTACGAACTTACTGGACATGGCAATGCTGTGGATGTCATTTATCTTGACTTCAGCAAAGCATTTGACAAGGTCCCACATGACATTTTAATTGGGAAGTTGGAAAAATATGGGCTAGACGAGACAATTGTTAGGTGGATCTGTAACTGGCTCAACGACCGCACCCAAAGGGTTTTAGTAAATGGCTCTGTGTCAACCTGGAGGTCGGTTTCAAGTGGGGTACCCCAAGGCTGTGTCTTGGGCCTGGTTCTCTTTAACATTTTCATTAATGACTTGGAGGAAGGGATACGGGGGAGCCTGATCAAATTTGCAGATGACACCAAGCTGGGAGGAGTAGCAAACACATCAGAAGACAGGAGAAACCTCCAGGAGGATCTGGATAAACTAGAATACTGGGCTGTAACAGGATGAATTTCAATAGGGAGAAGTGCAAGGTTCTGCACTTAGGAAATAAAAACCAAAAACACAGGTATAAAATGGGGGATACGTGGCTTGGCAGCACAACATATGAGAGGGATCTTGGAGTTGCTGTGGATCACAAGCTGAACACGAGTTAGCAGTGTGATGTGTCTGCAAAGAAGGCAAATGCCATTTTAGGCCGCATTAAGGTGACTGTAGCTTCCAAGTCGCGAGAAGTTATAGTTCCTCTTTATTCAGCATTGGTCAGACCTCACCTTGAGTACAGTGTTCAGTTCTGGGCACCTCACTTGAAGAAAGATGCAGCCAAACTGGAGCAAGTCCAGAGGAGAGCAACAAGAATGATCAGTGGGATGGAAGGGAAACCCTACGAGGAAAGGTTGGGGGAACTTGGGATGTTCAGCCTGGAGAAGAGGAGGCTGAGAGGAGACATGATTGTCCTCTTCAGATACTTGAAGGGCTGTCATAGGGAGGAAGGGGCTCATTTGTTCATAGCTGCTTCTGAAAGCAGAACTAGAACCAATGGGTACAAACTGCAAGAGAGGAGATTCTGGTTGGATATCCGGAAAAAGTTCCTAGTGGTGAGGGAGGTTCAGCAGTGGAACAGATTGCCAAGGGAGGTGGTGGACTCTCCCTCACTGGCGATCTTCAAGCAGAGGCTGGAAAAGCACCTGTCAGGGATGCTTTAAGGGGAATTCCTGCTACAGGCAGGGGTTTGGACTAGATGACCTACTAGGTCCCTTCCAACTCTATGATTCTATGATTCTATGAAATCTAGTTACTATTAAATTTTAAATTATTAATTACAAGAAGACTGCAGGCTGCCTGCTCACCAGAAAAGGACAATGGCCCATATCCTAAAGTCAAATTAAGCCCTTTGCTCCAGAGCAGTTAAGGTGACTTTCCATAAAATAACACTAGAGGGTGACGTAACTGCATAGACCTGTAACTGCTCTGGATTTTGCCCAATGAAGATTTTTTTTCTCCCAAGACATAAAGCTTAAAAAGAGGACATTTAGGCTGCAATCCAGAGCAAATTTAGCCTGCTCTGACCTAACTGCACTCTCCTAACTATTCTGTATCCAGAGCAGAAAGTTATGCTGAATCCAGAGAGTCAGGAAGCCTGGGCTGCCCTAACTGCTCCAGAGCATGCTAAGTAATTGACACAAGGGGAAGACTTGCTCCTGAGGAGACACCCTTCAGATCACACTGAACAAGGAACAGCTGTGGTGCCTACAGTGGTGACATGACTCTGCACATCACCTGGTGCGGAAGTCTGTGCGTCATCCCTGGGATGCGCGCCCCCCCCCACCTGGACTGCACAGTCACCAAAATTGGCGCCTGCGCAGTTGTTTCTGAAGCCAACTGGCTTCAGAAAGAGTACTGCGCAGGCACCATCTCTGACACCTGCGCAGTACTTTTCTGAAGCCTTTTGGCTTCGGGGGAGACTGTGCAGGCGTCAGAGTTGGTGCCTGTGCAGTACTCTTTCTGAAGCCATTCGGCTGCCGCTCCGCCTCCTGAGTGAGGCCGAATGGCTGTGCAGAGGCGCGGACTTTCTCTGCTCTAAGGAAGTCTCCTCTGAAGCTGTTCGGCATGCTCAGTGTGTTTCTGCGCAGTGCACCTCAGATGGCCGTTCAGGCCAGCTCCTCAGACAAGTGGCAGCTTCTGGCTGCTCTTCCGCCATGGAGCAGGCCTGAATGGGGGTGCTGACGCCCGGGGCCTGCCAAAGGACAGTCAAACTCCTCCGGCACATCACCCCATACGGAGCGCATCCCCAATGCAGCCCACACCAGCCGCACCAGTCTGGTGACGCCACTGGGTGCCTGCCTTATAAGGAGTCCCTGATGAGATGCCAGTACATTCTACAGTGAATACAAGGGGCTTCTTGGAGTGGCCTGCTGTATCCTGAGGTTTGTGGGCAGCCGTAGTTTGTTCCATATCCTGAGGTTGAGAGGAAGGAGTTGCACCTAGGATGGCCAAGAACTCAGATTTTTGGTCAGCACTGCCATTCTTACTCGGGCCTTATCATGGACCCCTATGGGTCTACTCATTACTATACCTGCTCCTGAGGTGGTATAACTCTGAGGGCTGGAAGAGGGCATTTCTGCCTTGGAAACAGGCTTTGGATACAGAGTAACTGCTCTGCCCTAGGCAATGCTAAACATGCCCTCAACCTGCCTCTCCTGAGCTGCTTAGGCTGCCCCAGTTAGGGCAGAGCAGGTCCACCTCTCTTAGGGCACCCTATCTTGCCTTGCTCTGCCCTAAGCCTCCTTCAGAATAACTGGGCTGGAGCATCTTGCAGTTGCTCCAACCTAGTGTTAGATAGGGCAACCTAAGGGCTCTTATGTGGACAGATTAGTTGCTCTGGATTGGGCTGTAAGTCACCCTATTCCTTCCTTCCCACTGTCCCCCTCCAAGTCTTCATTGCAGAGTGTGGATTTGGGGTAGCTTTGAGATCTCTCAGGCTTGGGGGATAAAGAAGGACAGCAGCAGTGCAGTATGCTCCATGCAGTGGCGTAGATTGCAAGTGCAGCACCAGGTACAGGTTTTAGGGAGGCTACAAGCTGAGTTTGACACTAGTGACTAAAATTGTGAAAAATGGGGTCTGTATGAAGGATAATACCATCATCTTATATATCATTAAAATGGCAATTTAATGCAGAATGCAATGAAACAAACTGCATTGGAATATCTATAGTCTATCAAACGTTATGGCCAATTAACCAGAAAATGAAGACACAAAAGCCTATGGAACAAAAGTGGACTTTGTAAACTCAAACTTTCCTATTTTACTGATGACTCCGAGAGCTGCTGAGATGTAATTCTGATACTGTATGGAGCTAATGTGATAATATGAATCAGTTCTCAGTATATATATCATGTACAGTACTGTACATATATCATACAGTTACTCATGCTAACTCGGTGTACAGGCACTTCTAAGTGATGATCCTCTTATATTTAGCAGGGAAAGAATAACCATTCCCTTTGCCCCAGCATAGTTTCCCTAACCAATCAGGGACAGAATTTTCATTTTTTAAAATTAAATTAAATTTCATTTTGTTGTTGAAGGGTGGGGGGGCGGGGGGGGGGGGCGGGCGGGAACAAAATCTTCTTCAACTCCAGATAGCAAGTAGGTGCTTTACCTATGCCACTAGTGGAGCAAATGGGTGGTGAGCTGCTGAGGAGGAGGAGGCAGGTTTTCCCACAATTTTCTTTATAAAAATATCTGGGAATGATGTCACTTCTGGTTGTGACATCACTTCTGGAGCAATATTTTGAGCTTTGCACTGAGCTACATGATCATTCCCTACGCCACTAGCTCCTTGCGTTGGAGGGTAAGAGTAGGGTGACAATATAGCATAACCGAAAAAGAGGACACGCAAGAAAAATGAAGGACCATAACGAAAGCTAAAAACACTCATATACCATCTTTACTTTAATCTAACGCTCACCTTTTCCAGCCAAATTCTCCAAAGTCAGGGGGTGCATTTGATTTGATGGCACATTAGATTCAAGTAAATACAGTATTTTGATAATAAGCCAGAATTTATTTTCACAGTTTACTATATAATAAACTAATTCTGTATGGCTAAGACACTGTGCCTGTTAACCAGCAGGCCAGGGTTCAAGACCCGGGTCGGCCCCACAAGATAGGGTGAGCTCCTGTCCTTAGCCCAGCTCTGCTACGCCAGCTGGATCCAATCGTATCGGCTCTGCCTTTCCACTGGACTAATTCAGTAGCGTGGAGAGGGGGGATTTGCTGCTTGGGTAACAGCCTATCCTCCATAACAGTCCAACCCAGGCTTTCATGCTTCGCTTGCAGGGTCAAGCACAATACCATAGTCTTTCAAGACTGACGGAGGCCTGCTGCTGCTTTAGTAAAATTAAAATTAAATTAAATTTTAGTAAATTAAATTTAAGTAAAATTAAAATTAAATTTACTTTGCAGGCGTGCATTACAGTCTCCAGTAAGCAGTTTTTAAAATCTCAAGACTTTTTAAAATAGGGGTGCTCATTAGATTCAATGGCTCATTAGATTCGAGTAAATACGGGTATATAGTTTTCATGTGATAAAGAGTACAATCCTAAGCATGTCTACTCAGGAGTAAGCCCCATTGTGTTCAATGGGTCTTGCACCCAGGAAAGAGTGTCTAGGATTGCTATGTAAGACTCCAATCCTAACCTCACTTACATGAGAGTAAGACCCTATAATGGGAATTACATATGAGTAGACAGGGATAGGATTGCACTCTAATTCAAACAGTATATTGGCTGCAATCCTAAGCATACATTCCTGGGAGCAAGATCCATTGAACACAGTGGAACTGACTTCTGAGTAGACACCTTTAGGATTGTGCCCAAAGTTTATTATTAAGGCTGCAGTCCTAAGGACACTTTCCTGGGAGTAAGCACTACTGAACACAATGGGACTTAGTTCTGAGTAGACATGCACTGTAAATTACATACGATTCATGAATTTCAGGAAGGTTAACTGTTACCTGCTCACAAGGAAAATGAAGACTTTTCTTCCCCAGGACACAAGTCTAAAAAAGAGGACATTTGGGCTGTAATCCTAAACACACTTTCCTGGGAGTAAGACCCATTGAACACAACAGGACTTACTTCTGAGTAGACATACACTGATTCCATATGATTACATACTGTGAATTCTATGATTCATGAATTCCAAAAATGAAGTCTTTTTTTTTCTCCTCCGGGACACAAGGCTAACAAAGAGGACATTTGGGCTGCAATCCTAAGCACACTTTCCTGAGAGTAAGACCCATTGAATACAATGGGCTTACTTCTGAGTAGACATGGTGAAGATTGTGTTATGTGATCCCCATGTGGATCTTGGTCATCCATGTGATCACCATTTGGTCACCATGTGGGTTTTTTTTTGGGGGGGGGCACTAAGATCTCTTAGGTGGGGGGAGGGAAGGAGAGGGGCACTGCTGCCTGCTCCAAGGGGGTTGGGCTGGGTGGGGGGAAAGGCAGGCTGATCCCTGGGGCGCCCCCTGGCTGAGGATGCCTTTTTGGGTGCCTTTACGCAGCTTTTACGCACGCTTTGCGCATCCATTGCGCACCCCTCCCTGGCAGTGGCAGAGGCTGGGCAGGGGCTGGGCAGGCACAGGCTGGCTTCAAGCCCCCTCCCCAGCTCCAGCCCAGCTGATCCCAGGCTGCAGCCCTGCGCAAGCGTACAGGGGCGGACCCAGCAGCTCCCCCCAGCCCAGCCCAGCCCAGCCTTCCTTCCTCCAGCAGCCCGGGAGAACTTCAGCCTCGCCTTCGCACCGCACAAAAGAGCAGCAGCCTGGCTGGGAGAAGCTCCTGATCCTCCCATTCCTCCCCATCGCCTCCTCCTGGTGGATCGACCCCCCCTTCCAAGTCCTGCTCCCCCCACACCTCCCCATGGCTGGCTGATGGTGAGTGCTTTTCCATCCAGGGATGCTCCACCTTGGAAACATTTTATTTTATTTTATTCCTCTTTTGCAAAAGGGATCAGGATTGTTTGGCAAAAATATTAACCCCCCAACATGGACACAGTTCTTGCATCTCTTCTTGCAAGGTGATTGATAGCCAGTGATTGACAGCCAGTGATCCATGGGTTGGATCTGATCTGGTACTGTTTCTGGGCTCACCAAGGCTGCAATCCTAGCCACACTTACCTGCAAGTGAGATTCATGGACCAGAAGGAAAATCCCAGCCACACTTACCTGCAAGTAAGGCTCATGGACCAGAAGGAGACTTGCCTCTGAGTAAGGATTGGGTTCCAAGACTCTGATCCTATCCACACTTTCTTGGGAGTAAGCCCATTGACTGTAATAGGACTTGCAGCTGAGTAAATATGCATAGTTATACGTGCCTGGTTATGCATCCTTCTGAGTAGATATGCAAAGAATTGGGATCTCAGGCTCCAAACCTATCCATGCTTTCTTGGAAGTAAGACCATTGACTGTAACAGGATTAGCTTCTGAGTATTTATGCATGGTTAGGCATGGATACTTCTGAGTAGATGTGCAAAGGATTGGGATCTCAGGCTCCAATCCTATCCATGCTTTCTTGGGAGTAAGACCATTGACTGTAACAGGATTAGCTTCTGAGTATATATGCATGGATACTTCTGAGTAGATGTGCATAGGATTTAGTTCTAGCACGCCAAACCTATCACACTTTCTTGGCCATTTAATATAATAGGACTTGCTTGAGTAGATATACATGTTTTTACAATATATGCATGACTTTTGAATAGATATACATAGGATTGGGTTGGGCTATCCATGCTTTTTTGGGAATAAGCCCACTGACTGTATTCCAACTTGAACCTGAATAGCACATAGTTATATGTGCATGTTCATGCATGCTTACTGCTGAGTAGATATGCATAGGATTGGGTTCTCAGGCTCTGATCCTATCCACACTTTCTTGGAAATAAGCCCATTAACTGTAATAGGACTTGCTTCTGAGTAGATATGCATAGGATTGGGCTTTAATGGGCTAAAAATATAAGATCAGGCCAGTGGTTTCAGAGGCTGAAGAGCTGAGCCAGCCTGCCTTCCTTCATCTCCTCCTCCTGTTCCCAATTTTCTAGCAAGAGCACCTCTCCAACCAGCTGTGTTGAAACTTGCAGCCCTGGCTTGCCTCCTGGCTCCCCAGCAGGCGAGCATGAAAAAAAGCTTAATTAGAAGTAGATTTCTGGAGATGGCACTGGCGGTTCTTTTGATGCCCTCTTTATGGGGCATGATGAGGGTGGTGGTGATGGTGGTGCGTTCTCCAGGCAAACTGGCTCAGCAGAAGGGAGTGAGGAATGCTACACTTGGCCCACGGTTTAGGATCCTAGAGAATATGGCAATCTCCCTCGGCCTGGATCCACCAAACTGGTTTTTCATTTCTTCCGTTGAGATAAAGAGCTTCAGAGCATGTGTAGAGCATGGGCCGGAGTGGTGCATGGGCCACTCTGAAGGCAGGTGGCCATCTCGGGGCAACATGGAGAACAGCCAAGTTATTGACAGTTTGCAAGTGTGCGCCTTGTCATGGACGTGGAAATTAGACACCTTTGGTGGTGGTTGGTGGTATTGCCAGTCAGTTTGGCTTGTTGGAACTGATGAAATTTGCCTTCAATTTACCATTAGAGGTTCTTCTAATGAGAATCAGGATTGGTGTTGGACCTGCAAGATCCAGTTTCAAACCTCTGCTCAGCCATGAAGCTTCCTGGGTGACATTTGGCAAGTCCTTGCCTACCTGACAGGGTTGTTGTGAGTGTAAAAGCAATTATATATAAGCCGCATTGAGAGTTGTTGACAGTACTATCATCCTTACCTATGGTCTGGCCTGCAACAGAGAAACTTCTAGGACTTAATAGTTCATGGTTGTGTGTTCTTTAACTATCTGGAAAAAAATGTCTGCACTTCTCAGTATCCTGGTAGAGTTTGCAAAGTGAGTTGATTTTAAAGGAACCAGTAGTTAAACCGGTCTTCATGGTTAGCAGGATGACTAGATGCATCATACCCTTTTAAGACACTGGAGTTTGGAAGATCAATCTTTCTTTCTGTCTTTCTATCTATCTTTCTTTCTACCTTTCTTTCTTTCCTACTAACCAGCCAACCAACCAATTAACCTGACCTAACACTGTGGCTGGGAACCACCTTCAGTCTCTTGAGCACCACCCATCTTTTCTTGCCCAGGTGACTTTCTCAACCAGGTTGGCTTGTGAAGATTTGCATATTAATATTTGTAGTGCGTGTTTTGTGCGTGCAGAGCATTTTGTGTTTGTTATCTTCGTGTAGTGCAATCCTTACCAACCTGTAAGGTAGGTAAGAATTAATTATCCCCATATTGCAGTTGGGAAAGACCAAGGATGAGGGGCCTTGTCTTACCTAAAGTGACCTGATAAATTCATGGTACACTCGAAACAACAATGTCACACTGGATCTCACTGTATACGGTGAATAGGCAATGGGTCTATGTAGGAGCTGAAATGTAGGAGGTAAACTGTTCTTTATTTTATTTTATTCTCATTTGTATATCTGTACAGTTTTATACCTCCTTTCTCCCAGGAGCTCAGGGTGATGGACATGCTCCTTTCCTTCATCCTCTTTTCACAACAACCCTGTGAGGTAGGTTAGACAGACCATAAAGGAAGCTTTATGGGAATTTGGGCTTGAATCTTCCACATGTAAGCTGAACCAATCTTCTATAATCAACACGTATTGAATCAAACATAAAACTATTGCAAGAACTACCTTTCATCAGGTGCTTTTGGAAGTGGCATTTCAATTATCTAGTTAGCCCCCTCAATATATTGGAATTATAGCTAAGGCTCTGTTTTAAATGCCACTGTTGACCTCTGAGCATGTCAAAAGTACATTCTTCTGTCCCTTGAACAGCTGCAACATTTACATGATCTAGAAATTGAAACTATTTTAAAGGATGGCTCCTAGGAAGGCGAAGAATTCCTTCTCGGGTGTAAACAATATGATCTCATATGCCAGATTGATCATAAAGGTGATCTGGGAAATCGGAGAGGAACAGGTGGGCTGCTCTTTGCTTTTCATACAACTTCTATCTTGGGTGGGACAACTCAAAATTCTTAGACCAGATGGCACCAGATAAAATCAAAACATTATAAAATGATTTAACTTGTCCTGTAAATGGCTGTTAAGTTAAATGAGCACAGGGATTAAGGGAGGGAGAGAGATAGCATAGGTTTATTGTTAATCCTTTTGAGGGCCTTGGGGGTACCATAAAGTGGTGCATAAATTTTGGAGGTGGGGGAAAAAAAGGAGATGCATACATATTCTGCTTCTTAAATGTTGGGTGGTGCAAAGATGGTAAGGGGAGAGCATAGAAAAACACACATGGGTGTGAAAATGTGCCTTTCAGCCGAACTTAAAGGCTGCCACATTTGATCTCTTAAATTTCTCCGTCTGCTGAGGATCGATTCGGAGATTGCATCGCTGATGGCCGAGTTCAAACTGTCTGTGAAGTGTGGGTGTAAATGACGGTAGTGGGGAGGAATCGCAGCGTGGTGGTAAAATACATGCTTTGCATGCCAGATAATTATTTCTAGATTAAAAAAAATACAGTAAGAGTCTTCTGTTCAATGTTTTGTCATAACGTTGATAAGGATAACAATTTATTCCTGGCTGGGGCCACCATCTATGACAAGTTTACACCCAGTCTCCGTGTCCACGTGGATTATTTTTTCAGTACTCCAGTTTCCTCCCACATACCAAAGATGTCTCATTGAGTTAATTGGCATGTCTAAATGGAGTAAATACCGTAATTATCTTACTTGTTTTTTGTAATTATCTTTCACATATATATGTACTATGTAGCTCATTACTTTTTCCAGTGAGTAATATTTGGGGTATCATAGGAACTGACCATAACTTGTGTGTTTGGAGTGTCACCGGATCTTTTGTTCATGTATATTAGCCCGCAACGTAATTGGTTTTGTTGAGAGCCAGGATGATATAGTGGTTCAAGAATTAGACTGAGTCTGGAAGACCCAAATTCAAATCCACCCATGGCCATGAAGCTTTCTGGGGGACCTGCAGCCAGTCATTCACTCTCAGCCTCGCCTACCTGATAAGGTTGTTGTGAAGAACTAAAACTTTGTGAGCCACCTTGGCGTTTCCTTTGGCATGGGGAAGACAAGGGTATAAATCCATTTAGCAAACAAACATATTGTGTTTAAAGTCACCGTTTCCAATAACCTGTTGTATATCAGCCATTTTCAGCCACTATACTGTGGCACACTGATGTGGCGTGAATGGTGTGCTGTGGGAATTTGGGGGAATTAGTAGCACCTTCAGGGGATGTAAGATCCCACCAACAGCATGGTGTGCCTTGCATGGTGTGCAAAGTTGGATGGGGTGCCTCGACAACTTTATGACGTTGTTAGTGGTTGACCAGCTCTGCTGTAGATCCATCTCAAGTGACAGATCAGAGACAATCAAATGTTGTCGACAGCCCAAGATTAAGTGGTCATACGTGTCTGATGTGAACATGAATCGGTTTCATGTTTGGCAAGGCTTGCTGTTCATGCGCCGTACATCTGGAAATCAAGTGACTGTTACTGTTCCGTTGCCATTCGTTCACTTCCTCTTCCGCATCTGGTTGTAGGTTATTGTGGTCCACAGAGCATGGGGCTAGTAAAAGGTTTATCAAGGCAACAGCCCTTGTGGTTTTAAGAGCCACAGAAAATTCAGAAGCTTTCATCCTTCATATCATTTTGAGGTTACAGAAATGCCAGAGAAATTGTGAACGCTGCGGCATTTGTGCACAGAACCCGCACCGACTCCTGACCTTGTTTCACCTTTCTGTTCGTTGACACGTTAAGGGGATTAATTGCAAGCAGAACAGAATTAAATGCCATTAATTGATGAAGCGTTGAGGGTTGCTGGAGGTAGTATGGGGGAGGGGGAGAGAATAAGAACTGATTAGTTTTTTGGACCTCTCCGAAACATTTATGTAGACCCTAAGATTCTGGGAAGAACTGGACTTAAACAGTCTGGGAATGGGTTGTGCTGCTATTATTATTATTATTATTATTATTATTATTATTATTATTATTATTATTATTATTAAAAAGTGTTGAGGATGTATTGAGTATTGAGGATGCCCTTTTACTCCTTGGGGATTTCTTCCTCCAGGGTATCTCAAGATTTCATCTTCCTTCAAATTCTTGTGCATGTCGCTTTAGGAATTAGTCCAGAAGTTAGGAATACACTGATTTTTATTGCATAGCTTTAATTGCAAAGTTGGTTTTTATGATCAAGTGTTGCTTTATTTATGTGTCTGAGCCTATTAGGTGATTAACGCATCTTGAAAATAATATAGTGAACAGCAAACGCAATGTCCATAATTTCATGATAGAAAAGGTCATTCAAGGGAATCTGTGGGCTAAGAGCACAATCCTAACCATGTCTACTCAAAAGTAAGCACCACTATGTTCAATGGGTCTTACTCCCAGGAAAGTGTCTTTAGGATTGCAGCCTCTTATGTGCGCTCTGATTTATATTTATCAGATATAACACCATAGTTAGAACATTAATTTTTCTGTCTCGACACCTCAAATCCAATCTCTCTCCATAGACTGAGATCACATACTTGGTTGTCCATCAAGTGTAGAATTTGCCGCTGATGTGCGTGCATGTGTGAACATGGCTTGAGCTGCTTCTAAAGTGATGCGGGAACTTGGTTCTCTGTCCCTGAACAGCTTCAGGCCAGAAGGAGGTTATGACATGATGGCTGCAATCCTAAAGACACTTTCCTGGGAGTACACAGTGGGGCTTACACCTGAGTAGACATGGTTAGGATTGTGCTCGATGTCTTGCAGCTCCAAGCACCAGCCTGCAGTGCTGGTTGGAGCAACCATCTGTTGGAACTCCAGCCTCCAACTGCTGGTTGGAGCTGTTCCATAAACTCTGATACGGCTTTGAGGTTCTTTATGGTGTGAAAACAGAACTCTGTACCACAAAGGTAACAAATGGACCCAATGAGCTTTGCAAACATTGTACGGTATGCATGATCTCAACATGTGGAGCAACAGCCACTTGCTTGGCTGATTTAGAACCTCTCTGTGCATGACACCTCCGACCCCTGCAATTTGAAGTGGTATTTCTCAGAATTTTAGTGCTTCATTCTGCGTAATGGGTAGATCTGCATCTAACTCTTGATCGGGCCCCCCAAATTGTGCAAGACCATCTTTTAGCCATGGAAGAAGAAAAGGTCAGCCCCTTTCCTGGAAAGCAAAAGATGAATGATTGCTTTGTTTTGGGTTGACAAGAGAAACCGTTAACCCGCCAGGATTTAGGGTTTATGATCATTCAAAGGAAGTACATGTATGCAATACAAAAAGGTGGAAATCGCTGCTTTCCTGAGATGTTACTTATCCGGTGCAAAGTGTGGAGATTATTACAATACTCTGAGATGTGGGCGGCTCATTGCATGATTTGTCTTCTCCTCGGCCGTGCAGGTCCCTCATTGCAAGAGGTGTGTCCTTAATCACGGCTTTTATGAAGCTTTCCAATTGACATTCCATATCTCTGAGTCCAAGCTTGACCCTCAGTTGGCTTTTTGATGCCTAGGTCAGTCCTAGGCCATGTGAACTAATTGGAACGTGTGTTTTTGAGCGCATGCTCAGTTTCTTTCCTCCATCGTTGTGTAACATCTCACCCTGGCCAGAGGGTGCAACTGTCTAGCAGGTTAGAGCCTGGCTATCTCCTGCAGGATGTACTGACTTGTCCCACTCATGGTGGAGATGCTCCTTCCTGAACTTTGAAGAACTTTTCTCAGAGAGTCATACCTTTCTTTTACCATGGACGGAGTTCTGCAGTTCAGATCCAAAGCAGGGTTAGATCCCAGAAACTGTTAACAGGAAGAAAAGTCACCATTAGTGATATGAATCTATAGATTGATGGCTTCTTCCCCATTTCTTTATTCCATCAGAGCTCGGAGAGGTGTATGTAGTTCCTTCCTTGATTTTGTCCTCTTTGAGGGGGTATACGCATGTATGGAGTACCGGCACCTCTGTGTGAGTACAGGCACTTCTGTGGGTGAGTACCGGCACATGCCCATGCACACGCACAGACAGAGGTGAGCACCTGTAGGTGAGAATGGGTGGGTAAGTACCCGCACCTATTTTTCAGAAAAATAGTACTCGGGCAGGTAATACTGAGGGTTAGTGACTGGCCCCAGGTCACACAAGAAACTTCACAGTTGAGAGCAGGGATTTGAACATGGCTATAAAGTCCAACTCATATATTCCAACAAAATTTGGTTGTCCTAGTTCTATTTGGTACTATCTTTGGTACTACCCCCAAATCCAGAGTAACTACGGGAGCACGTAAGAGACTTTACATGCACCCGTATTTACTGCACCACCTAGTGAAAACCTATGGGAAATTCATAGTGGAATCCAGAGTAAGTTGTTCTTACACCGGAGCAAGGACTCCCCGGAGTTAATCTGGATTTTGCCCCTAGTTCTGTTTGATACTATAACTATTTCCATCCCAGTTATATTTGGTACTAAAGATCCATCATTGTTATACCTGGATTTTTTAGTACACGGATTTGACTCAACACAAATGGCCACTCCGAATCAGTTTTTAAAAAAACTATTTTTCTTCTGTTCTAGAAAAGTCCTCATGCAAGCAGTCATTCCATTTTGCAAAGACAGGGGGTTCTTTGAATTTCTAATTGCTGAGTGCCACTTTACAACAGCAAGAAAAGCTGTTTTTCAACCATTGAAAAGTGACACAATTATTAAATGAACCCTAGTAGATAATGAGCGACTCCTATTAAACTCTTCTGATTGTGTGGGAAAATTGTATATTTTAGGGTAGTGCAACATTTTACTAATCATACTCTAGTGCCAGAATTGTGCAAGGTTTAAAACGGCCCTTTTAAGAATGGAAGGGCCCTTCTGGATCTCTCTCTGTGTATATGTGTCTGGATTTCTCCCTCTGTGTGTGTGTGTTTCCAAATATTAGAACAGCAAACATTGCTTTATCTAAATTTTGCAAAAGAAAAGCAAAGTTCTTCTATGCAAATGTTGCAAATTAAACAAGAGTTTCCTATTTTAAATAACTTTTTCTGCTTCCATAAGTGATGGGGGGAAGGATCCATGCTATGGGATCTGTTAGCCACAGTGATCTTATTCCACAACAGGTAAAAACCAATGTCGTTTAAATGTTTGTTTGTCTGAACGGGAAGAGGGATCTTACTCCGGTCTAGAGCATGCTGATGCTTGCTAATGATGCTGTTTATTTTACCCTGCAGGAATAAATTTGTTCCTATGGGAGAAAGTAAAAGGGTATTCCATTGAGGATTAAATCCGTTTGGGGTTTTTTTTTTGCCTTTGAAGCATCCAGTGTAAACTCAGACAATCCTACCATATGTATTCCAGATGGAATTTCATTTATTTCTCCCAATAGATCTTGGCAGGAGCAATTCAGAGCAGATTCTGACTCTTGTCTGTACTGTTCCATCTGAGTCTCTGTCTTCTTAATTCTGCTAGAGGGTAAAAGAAGAGCGGTTGGAGACAGAAAAAGAAACAGTCATTATTTTAAAAATAATGAGGATGCCCGTTGCAGAGGCTGAACATATGTGATACACTGACTTTGTGGCCCACTCACCTGCGCACAGACACGTATTGTAAGTGGGAACCTCTCCGGCTGATCAAGATTAGAATGTGGGGAAAACCTGTTCAGTGCTTCTTTCTGCAGATAAGTGAAAGATGTAGGCTGCAATCCTAAAGACTCTTTCCTGGGAGTAAGACCCATATGAGTAAACATGGTTAGGATTGTGCTCGTAGTATGAGTAAAAAAAAGCAGACCTCCGTCAGTCTTGAAAAACTATGGTATCATGCTCAGCGCTGCATATGCTGCATGCGAAGCACGAAAGCCTGGGTTGGATTGTTATGGAGGATAGGCTGTTACCCAAGCAGCAAATCCCCCCTCTCCACGCCACTGAATTAGTCCAATGGAAAGGCAGAGCCAATAGATTGGATCCAGCTGGCGTCGCAGAGCTGTGCTAAGGACAGGAGCTCACCCTGTCTTGTGGGGCCGACCCGGGTCTCGAACCCTGGCCTGCTGGTTAACAGGCACAGCGTCTTAGCCACTTGCGCCACCCACAGCCACAGTAGTATGAGTAGGGGTTATGAATATGAGTGCATCATTTCAGAGACAGTACCTAGCTAAGGCTGCAATCCTAAACACACTTTCCTGGGAGTAACACCCATTGGGCATAATGGGGCTTCCTTTGGAGTAGACATGAATAGGATTGTGATGCAACTGTCTTCCCTCTCTTTGCATTTAGACTTTAATGTCTGAATGCAGGCTCTTTGTAGACCCAACTCCCGTATTCCCATCTAGTTGCCACTTCCCCCACCTGGTTCTACACCTGTGCTTCTAACAGCAGACTGACACGTAGACATCCAGCAACTTGTTATTATTATTTCTATTAAGTGGTTTAATGCATATAGTGCTATAGGTATGTGTGACACTCTAAGAGACAGACCTGTGACGGAGGCAAGGGAAAGTGATGATGCTTTTTCTAACAGTGATGGAAGATAGGAATATCGGGCTTCAATTCTTGCTGCTGTTAATGAATAGAATCGGGACCCTCTGTCCTTATTGCAAACATCTTCTGTTTGCAGGCCTTTTTGATTAGGGTTGCCATAATTCTCTTCCACAAAACCCTCTGTCCCATTTGCCAGTATGTGAACACAATCCCCCCAAAATGGGATTGTCCCTGTTTTTCGGGACATATGGCAACCCTATCCTTGATGCTGTCAGGAAACTGATCCAGCCGGGTATGTTCATAAGTCCTACAAACGTTCCTTCTTAAAAACTCAGTACTGGAAAAACCAGATTGGTTAGTGGGACTAATATCTTTGGGAGGAATGCTAAGAGTCCCGCTATCTGAAAAGTTTGCTGAGTTTGTTGTTTAGTCTGCATTTTGTAGGGAAAGAATTTTGTGTGTTGTCCAGCATGACCTTCAGCCTGGCTTCATAACATCTAGCAGTGGGATAGCATTTATGGATGTAATAAGGGGATTTATTGTGCTACCCATCCATTTCGCACCTTGGAGGATGACACTAAGGATCTCACAATGTACATAAAAACATATTGGCCATTTTAAGTGGTATAAGGCAGACTAAAATAATTTCAGTTTATTAATACAGTTAGAGACCATCGTAGACAAAAAACCTAGCAATATAAAAGTATCATTTCCTAGAATGCAACACGGAAATGCATCCTAATGCATTTAAATGCATCTAATCAAAAATGTAGATTAGATGGAACTAAAATTCCAGCAACTTAAAAGATGCATTCCATACAACAACAGGAAGACAAAGAGTAAATAGGCATTAGAAATTTTTCTTGTTGCTAATGCATTTACAAGTAGTGCAGGGAGCCTGCCAAGAGGTTTGTGCTCTGGATTGTAAACTCATTGGATCCCATGAGGAACGTCTTGGCGGTCCCTACATCAGGCAGACATGTTTTTGTTAAGTTTGTACATAAACTTATGTAAAACTTTATGTAAAACAAACTTTATTTAAGGGGTGTAGAGGAGAGGAAGCGAGCCACCCAAAGAAAGCCCACAGGAGGTAGATAGATGTTGGAGGCAGACCTGCCTAGCGATGGGGAAGGGAAGTGAAGGGATCTGGACCAATTGGGAAGTGAGGAGTTGGAAGATTCCTTGATTTCCCCAACAGGTGAGACATGAGGATGAGGATAGATCTGTGCAGGTGAAGGTTAAGGAGGGATCTCCCAGGACTTAGCAATGGTCGGTCCGTGCTGATCCCGGAGGAGGCTAAGGCTGCAATCCTAAACATACTTTCTTGGAAGTTAGACCCATTGAGTACAGTGGGGCTTGCTTCTGAGTAGATATGATTAGGATTGCAGCCCAAGACCTGCAATCCCCCAAACTACCGCCCAAGGGAAGGAGTTAGGATCCTTAAATCCTGAGATGCTTAGATCGCTGCCTGACTCTGGAGGGTGATATGGGAAGGATCCAAAAAAGAAAATTAGAGGCTTATCAACAATTTTTAAAAATACACATTTTCTTATAACCCAGAAGACCCATTTTCACATTTAGATTTCTTTCCGGTTTGTATTAATTCATTTATTGCCTACCTTTCAGCCTGGATAACCCCCACAAGTGAGGAACAATAAGGAGTCATTAGGAAACCTGCATGCACATTAAAACCGTAAAATGCTATTAACGTGCATTATGGCCTTTCCAAATTTCATCTCCTTCCCCAAATATTAAAATTAATAGAATTTGCAGTTCTGTTCTGTAGCCTTCTGTTTTCTCCATTAGGGCGACGGAGCTGTTTCTGATGTGCCCTGCTTGAGACACTTGTACACGTAGCATGAAAGTGTATGAGAAGCCAGATGCTTGTCATTGTATGCAGTAAAATGCTTCCGGTTCCTGCCTTAATGTTATGGACTGAGCAACTGGTACTGCTTTTTTGTTTTGTTTTTTTAGCAGGCTGGGTAGGAATGCACATAAAATTGGTACATTCTGGGGAAAAGATGCTTGGGTAGGTAAGGACGAGGTAGTAGAGCAGAAGGTGGTTGGCATGTGCACATTTAAAAAAGGGGGGAGACGAACGATTAAGGTGCATCCTTGGGGCCCCCTCCAGCATGTGTCCGAAACTATCACAGAAACTTAGAGCACAATCCTAACCATGTCTGCTCAAAAGTAAGTCCCATTGTGTTCTATGGGTCTTACTACCAGGAAAGTGTCTTTAGGATTGCAGCCTTAGTGACACCTCTGGGTTTGCACGGAGAGGGTCCGCACAGAGAGTAAATGTACCATATTTACTCAAATCTAACATTTACCTTCTCAACCAAATTTAGTCTCAAAAATCAGGGTGCACCTTAGATTTGAGTTATATCTGCGTTAGGAACTAGTTTTTGGGACCTCCGTCTTGGTGGCATGAATCAAAAGCATAACCTAGAACACATCCTAGAAAGCATGGCCTAGAACTCAGTGAGCCCCAGTTTCATTGCAGGGAGGAAGCCTTGTTGGGAAGTGGTCTGACCCCCATATCCAGAGTAACTATGGGAGCACGTAAGAAACTTTACGTGCATCTGTGGTTACTGCATCACCTATTGAAAACCTTTGGGAAATTCATATTGGAATCCAGAGTAAGTTGTTCTTACACTGGAGCAAGGACTCCCCGTAGTTACCCATACCCCCAAATCCAGAATAACTACAGGAGCACGTAAGAGACTTTACGTGCACTAATAGTTACTGCTCCACCTAGTGAAAACCTATTGGAAATTCATATTGGAATCCAGAGTAAGTTGTTCTTACACCGGAGAAAGGAGTCCCCGTAGTTACCCTAAGCCTCCTTTTCAGGAAAACTTGTTTGCTGTCACTAATGGTGTTGCTTTGATAAGCTTCTGAGAAGACCCAGAGTTTCCTGGGACCTAATTTGGAAATCACGTTTTTGCCGTAGCATTTTGTATCATTAATTTCACAGCTCATTGAGATGTGGTATGGCCAGATAGTGAAATTCCCCACAGTTTGGAGGGAACTTTCTCCAAAATACCAACATCACAAAGGATTTGGCTTCTTTTTCCTGCAAGATAAAATGCTCTGTGCCTGCTTAAGCCTAGAGGACCAGCAGTTTACACCATCGTTACTACACTGGGGCTATATTCCCACAGAGATTCTATGGTCACAATAAAGGGATTCTTACTGGTTTTATGTACCATATATACTCGAATTGAACCTTCACATTTTCAACCAAACTTAGGGCACAATCCAGAGTAACTACGGGAAGTCCTTGCTCCGGTGTAAGAACAATTTGCTTTGGATTGCAATATGAATTTCCCATAGATCTTAACTAGCTGGTGCCGTAACTATGATTGCACATAATCCCTACAATCCAGAGCAACTACGGGTGCATGTAAGAGACTTTACGTGCACCCGTAGTTACTGCACCACCTAGTGAAAACCTATGGGAAATTCATATTGCAATCCAGAGCAAATTGTTCTTACACCGGAGCAAGAACTCCCCATAGTTACTCAGGATTGCACCCAATGTCTCTTATGTGCTCCCATAGTTATTCTGGATTATAGGGTTAGTCTTAAAAAAAAGGGAGCACCTTAGATTTGATGGTGCATTAAATACAGTATGTTGATTATAAATTAGGACAGTATTTTAGCAGTTTAATGAAAAATTTAACACACCCCCAAATCCAGCGTAACTACTGGAGCATTAAGAGACTTTACATGCATCCATAGTTACTGCACCACCTCGTGAAAACCTATGGGAAATTCATATTGGAATCCAGAGAAAGTTGTTCTTACATCAGAGCAAGGACTCCCTGTAGTTACTCTGGATTTTGCCCATAAACCCACTGTTGTATGAAGTAGTGCAATTAGGTAAAAATCATAAAACAAACCAGTGATTTTCAATCTTTTTTTATTTCAAGGCACACTAATAAAACAATGTAATGGTCAAGGCACACCATCGCTTATTTTTACCATTGACAATGCAGTCAAACCCCCCAAACATAGGCTGTTCAAATCCCCCAATTTTCCTATTAATAAATGACTCCCCCCAAATTCCCATGGCACACCGGAGGACTATTTGCAGCACATCAGTGTGCCATGGCACATTGGTTGAAAAGCACTGACATAAACCCATTGTCATTATTAAGTAATTATCATTTTATAACTCATTGTTATATGCAATAAAGTTAAATTTTGCACTTTGCAGCTGCATATAATAATCACCAGTAACATTTTTATCTCAAGCCTTTAAAATAGGGGTGTGCATTAGATTTGATGGTGCATTAGATTCAGGCATATAGGAATACTGTATAAATCCCTGCAAGGTTAAAAGAAGGCAGCCTCTGGGCTATGAAAGAGACGTAGCTGAGTTGTATATCCCATTTCCTATTGGGTTAGTTTTTTGTTATGTGCATCTTGGCTATTGATCACATCCTCCAGAAGAGCAGACATTTCTGCTCCTGGGTTGATATTGCAGTCTCTGGTGTGATATCTATTAAAAGCAGTGTTATTTTTTCTGGAAAATAGGTATTCACTTGCCTCACAGTGAATTCACAATATTCACAGTACTGACTCAGCTGTATGTGTTTGTGTCTATGGGCGCAATCCTTGCTCCAATGTAAGAACAATTTACTCTGGATTGCAATATGAATTTCCCATAGGTTTTCACTAGGTGGTGCCGTAACTACGTTGACATGCCTTACTCTGACATGCCTTAACTGCATGTCTACGTTGACATGCAGTTACTCTGGATTGTAGGGTGTGTATGTGCATGCCACCCATTACTCCCCACAGAAGTGCTGGTACTCACACAGAGGTGCTGGTACTCCATATGGGTGCATTCCCCTGAAAAAGACCCCTGATTAAAAGTCCTGGAAAGCTCCAGAATTTGGCAGTAGCAGCAGAAATCATGAAAACCTTAAAGGTCTAATGGTTTTTTAAAAAAGTTTCCAGTCCTCATGGATTGAGGAGTCCTTCTGGTCAGTGAATTCAGTTGGTTCTTCAGCATCGCATAATGACAGCAGAGAAGCCATGCATAGCAACTGCCATGTATCACATAATGCCATAAAGTTAGCGGAAAAGAATAAATAAATGCGGACAATGGATAAATGTGGACAATGGTGTGCAAAACTGCATACATTTATAGAGGTAGAAGAAAAATTGGAATTGCCGTGTTCAGAATGTTGACTTAGATATGTGGGTTGCACAAAGCCGTGATCTGAAACCCTAAACTGATAATAATTTGCAGATTAAGCAAGCGCTTCCTTAAAGCGAGTTCAAATGAGGTAAGCGACAGATAAGCAGAAAGTGATATGGTTGATACATACAGGGTTATGTATGGGGCATACAAATATCTGGCATCAGATATTCAGAGATGTGCAGTTTTGTCTTCCGGTGTACCATCTGATCGTCTTTCTTGCTTTCCTCCTATATGTGATGGGCGTTTTTAAAAGCAGCGACTCATTTTGAAGTTAAGCAAGTGATCTGTTTAGGAAACCACCTGTCCTTATTTGAAAAAAAGAAGAAAACCCCAGCAAAAGGGAAAGTTTCAGAAACCTTATAATTCTTGACTCAAATTGAAAATATCCCCCAAGCATTGATCAGACATTCCCTGAACTCCTTATAGGGCATGGCGACAAAATTTGGGGAGTTGTCATTAGAAAAAAAATGATGATTTATAGGATCTGGTTAGGGCTCATAAAATGATGTGGGGTAGGGAAGAAGTGAGAGTTTCCTGCATCTCTCTCCATATTAGAACGAGGGACATACTCAACTTGTTTATTTGTAGTCTTAAATACTGCATTTACTCAAATCTAACGCTCACCTTTCCCAGCCAAATTCAGTCTCCAAAATCAGGCTGTGCATTAGATTTGATGGTTAGTTAGATTTGAGTAAATATGTTATTTTGATTATAAGTATACAGTGCACATTATATTCGATGGCGCATTAGATTTCAGTGAATACAGTATATACAGTTTAATATGGACAATATATAATATAGTAATAATAATATATATGAAAACTACTTCAGTTTTCTGTCCTGCTAATGCAGTGATTTTCAACCAGTGTCGTGGCCTGTTGGTGTGCTGTGATGGGTGTGCAGTTGTGCCATGGAAGATTAGGGGAAGAATCTTTTATGAGTAAGGCCAAAGGGGTGTGTGAGCCCCTTTCAGCATCATGGCGATGATTCAAAAACTGATGGTGTGCCTTGTCTATTTTAACACCTCGTCAGTGTGCCATGAGATGAAAGAGGTTGAAAATCGGTGCACGTATGGAAAGATTGGGGAACCTATTTGAAAGACTGTTGTTAAAGTGGCTGACTTGGGTTGAGGAATTCAGTCCAAAAAGTTCAATGGCCCTGTGGGAAATCCATTCTAGGACCCTTCCAAATACTGATAATTAAATCAGTATTTACTTAATTAAATGATTAAATAAATCCACGGAATTTATTAAATAAATGGATAGATAATTTAATCCATCCATTGATGGATGGATCATCAATGATAATTGGTGATATCAATCACCAATTGATAACTCAATGGATAATTAAATCCACGGAAAGCCATCAAAGGTCCTTTTAGATGTGGCTTTTGGTCACATGCAAGAGATCATGTGAGATCCTCCAACATACATCAGTGTCTGCATGGAGTCAAATCTGCAGGTGCTGAACATGTGAATAAGTAAGGCGTATTGTAATTCCTTTCCTAACGAGAACAAATATTAGTAGAGAATTCACTGAGTTTCTCAGTTTTTATTCTGGTGTGAGATAATATCTTTTTTTGAAAAGTGGCTCCTAACCAGTGCTTGCTCTGGAAATATACCATATTTACTTGAATCTAATGCGCCATCAAATCTAATGCACATCCTATACTTAAAAATAAAAATACCATATTTACTCTAATATAATTAACCATCAAATGTAATGCATACTCTAATTTTGGAGGCTGAATCGGCTGAAAAAAGTGAGCGTTATATTTGAGTAAATGCAGTATTTGACTGTTATGTGTTCATCCGGTTTTGTTTTGTGACTTCTGACCGTGTGTTTATTTTAAGAATTAAAAAATTCCAAGCATCCACTCCCATCCTGTCGGAGGAAAATGTTACTAATTTTTTATGTTTACAAGGAGAAATAATCCGTTTTTGAGCGATGGTAAAAACGTACTGATTATGAATACAATTGAATTTCCCCTTTGCTTCCCTTCTTTATTCCTCCCTTTCCTTTGGCAGTGAGGAACTTCCCCAGAAAGCTATTTGCTTTGGCAGATGTCTGAAAATGTAGTCTTTAATGATCCTTCAAGGTTTTTTTTCCTACAAAGAGGTAATACTGGGCTGATAGTGTTTGCAAAAAAAAAAAAAAAATAGTACCGTATTTCTGGAATTCATACGGGAAACAGGGAATGAGAGGACAAGGGATGGGATTTTCTCCCATATTGCACAATGCTTGGGCACTAAGTGATCTCAACTTTGCAGAGCGCATACAAACCCCAAAGACCTTTAAAGTGGTTTGTGGGCCAGACTCTTGAAAATCTCTTCTGTCATAGGTGGAAAAGCAGGGAGGGAGTAAATTGCATTTGATGGTGGTCTGCCTGAATTGGTTCCAGATCCGCAAAGCAAGCAAACAAGAAACCCTCAAACATAACTCTTTTCTTGGATGCCATAGTGCACAATCCAGAGTAACTATGGGAGCCCTTACATTGATGTAAGAAAAATTTACTCTGGATTGCTCTATGAATTTCCTGTAGGTTTCCACTGGTAACTACTTTGTAACTACATCGTGGTGCTGTAACTACATCGACGTAAATGTCTCTTACGAGCTCCTGCAGTTACTCTGGATTGTGGACATAATTTCCCAACTCATCTGTGAGTCTAAAAAGCTTGTCCCATGAGTTTGTCCCAGTGAGGCCATTGGTCTGAACGGATGAGATGGAGACCTTTGGGCTTATCCAAAGATCAATTTATGGATGAAACATGCCATACTTAGGAGCATGAATGTGGTTGCTTTCATTCATATGTTGGTTTCGCAGCATCTTCAAGGCAACTAACAATAGCATGCAGTGGCATAGCTAGGTCATCTGCCACTTAGGCCCATAAATTTTTTTCACCCCCAATGACAAAATTATTATTTTCAGTATCATGCATATTTTTTATTTTTTGGCAATGATTTTTATGGGCAGGAGATATTAAAAAATGGATTTTTGCATTGGATTCTGCTCTTCAATACACTAATACACTTCTATATACCACTAATATACCATTAGTGGTATATGACATGAATGGGGTTGCTCTATACCTTCATGTCATTATGACGTGCATCACCCCTCCACAGTGTTACTTCCCGTGGGTACACCCAGGGTGGAGCACCCCCTCCACCCCCCTCTAGCAATGACACTGACAGCATGCCGAAATTTATTCTACTCCGAGGAGGGGATGACAGATGGATGGACTGGCTGAAGAAAATGGAAACACTTAAGAATACCTTTGATACTCAAGGAGGTTGCATTCACATTGACAGTTATATTCCGTGTGCAGCAAATAATAACTATTAACTGTTTTAAGTCTGAACACAACACTGACTAGCGTGTTTCATGTTTCATTATAGCAATGGTGTGCATACTTTTTGGGCAGAAGGGCCACATCTCTCTGACACTGGTGGGGACCAGAAAGAAACAGCATTTCAAATTTGAATAAATTTCCCAAAATGCGTATTTTGGAGTCTGAACTTATGAATGAATTCAAATAAGTTCATCAAACACTTTGTAACACATAAACCTGTTCATAAGCACTTTTACACATAGAGAGAGGAGATGTGCACGGTCTCCCCAGCACTCACATCACAAGGCTCACCTATGTGCCAGCCAGACGGGATTTGCTGCACGCTGCATGGAGTCGTGCCACGGGCTGCATATGACCCTGAGCTGGGGCTTGGGCACCCATGCATTAAATGAAATACACCCAATTACATTAAACGAAACTAAATGAAATGCACCGAAATGGGGTTGAACTAGATGACCTATCCTGCAATCCAGAGTAACTATGGGAGCACTTAAGAGGTATTACGTGCACCCGTAGTTACTGCACCTCCTAGTGAAAACCTATGGGAAATTCATATTGCAATCCAGAGTAAATTATTCTTACATCAGAGCAAGGACTCCCCGTAGTTACTCTGGATTGCACCCATGGTTTCTTCCATGGACTAGCTGTACGGTCCCTTCCATGATTCAATCTGGATATGGACCACTGTGTAGATAGGAAATGGAGCTAACTTTTTCCCTTGCATCACTATTCTGCTGAAACTACTTCTACTTACCTTAACTTGCATACATCTTTGACTTCTGAAGAACTTATCTCCAGGATGGGGGGGGAAACCAAACATGTTGTCCTTCAGAAGTTCTGAATTCTTTATTTATTGCCCTTTAGAAGATGGAGAACTTATTCCAAAAGGAACACGTGGCAATTACTGCTTCTTCCATTAACGTTATTGTCTGAAGCTTATTTCCCTTGAGACTCCAACTCTTTTAATTTGTGCATCAAATCTTGATTGGTTTTAAAACACCAGCTCTGAAGTTTGGAAGCCTGTTGGGTTCCTTTTAATAGCAGCTTCTGATGTAGGGGAAAAATGTTCCCAGGCTGTAGGATAAGAGTATGATGTACATAGAAAGGCTTCTCTTTCATGTGTAGTTATTGCTGATCTTCCCTGCAATGTAGAGTTAATGGACATGTTGAGTGTCCTCAACGGCATGTTTGCTGTTCATTTGTGGCTGCAATCCTAAGCACACTTTCCTGGGACTAAGACCCATTTAACACAATGGGGTTTACTTCTGAGTAGACATGGATGGAATTGTGCTCTGTGTTACCTAAGAGTTCTAGAAAACTTGGTCGCTATAAAGGAGGATAAACCTGAAATATGGCAGCAATCCTAAAGACACTTTCCTGGGAGTAAGACCCATTGAACACAATGGGGCTTACTTTTGAGTCGACATGGTTAGGATTGTGCTCTATGTCCCATAATCTTTTGTGGTGCACATGTGGACATTTTCTGGGGACAGATGGTGGCGGGTCTAGATGTAAACATAAAGCCATAATAATAATCAAAAGCCCAAACCTATAGCCCTAATTGTGGTTTTCTGATGACCTCTGATTTCAGAAACAAAGGCTGCAATTCGAAAGACACTTTCCCGGAAGTAAAACCCACTGAACACAATGGGGCTTACTTTTGAGTAAACATGGTGGGAATTGTGCTCAAAGGGAAATTGCAGTCAGAAACAAGCTGGCTTCCAAACCAACTTCAAACTGAGGATCCAGATCCTGATTCAACCCAAGCAAACCACGGTTGGGAGGCATATTTGGGTTCAAGGCAAGCCATGGTTTGATTAGTTAACTGTGTTTTTGAATTGTGTCGTGAATACTTCTTTATCTATTCAATTTAGAGAGGGTTCACATAAAGGAGAGAATCTGATCATTGTCAGTATGGATTCTTGAGACATCTCATGCCTTTCCAACACAGTCTCTCTCCAGCCTTGTAAATAACAGTAGGTCTATTTATATTATCTCATCCCGTATGATGTATCAGTCAACAGGGGCTCATGAAGATTAATACGTTATTGCTTGTAATGCATTTGGGATGGTTTGATAGGAAATGCTGTTGAAGAGTGAATCATTGAGTTGCCTGTTTTCTCAGGAGGCCAAACTTTGGAACACAACCTGTACTCCTACCTTCATCCTCTTCTTCCTAAGGACTTTTCATTCCAACAGCAACCTCCTCCAAGACAGCATTTAAATGATGTGCCCATCAATAACTCATCTTTTGTGCCACTTGCCAGTTTAATTTGCTTCCATCCTGGAGATAGTTTTGAAAAGGGAAACCACATCCATACCCTCGTTTGAGTCCCACAGACCTGGTAACCTTTCTCTGTCCAGGAGCCTGCCTTGGAAGAACATGGCTAAGTTTCCTCCTTTTTGCTGTGAACATGGTATAGTTCATATATTCCAGTCCTACAGTATATTGTGGGTGTTTGTGAATATATATACCATATATACTCGCATATAAGCCGACCCGCGTATAAGCCGAGGCACCTAATTTTACCGCAAAAAAAAAACCTGGGAAAACTTATTGACCCGCATATAAGCCGAGGGTGGGAAATGCAGCAGCTACTGGTACATTTCAAAATACCATAAAATAGATGCCAATAAAATAACGTTTACTGAGGCATCAGTAGGTTACCGGTAAATGTAAAGATATTTTCCCAGGACACAAGAGTTAAAAGAGGACCTGTCCTGGGAAAAGAGGACATATGGTCAGTCAGTGCTTCCCAGGGTGTCACATTGACCAGGATGGCTCAATGCTGCCAGCAAACAAAGTAAAGAAGGGCAATGGTTTTTTCCCCACCAAGATACAAGGCTAAAAAAGAGGACCTGTCCTGGGAAAAGAGGACATATGGTCAGTCAGTGCTTCCCAGGGAGTCACATTGACCAGGATGGCTCAATGCTGCCAGCAAACAAAGAAAAGAAGGGCAATGGTTTTTCCCCCCACCAAAGATACAAGGCTAAAAAAGAGGACCTGTCCTGGGAAAAGAGGACATATGTTCACTCAGTACTTGTTTCTGAGCAGCCGTGGAGAGGATTGGGCTCTGAGGCTGCCATCCTATCCACGCCTTCTGGGAGTAAGCTCCATTGACTAGGATGGGATTACTTCTGAGCAGGCATGGAGAGGATTGGGCTCTGAGGCTGCCATCCTATCCACACCTATCTGGGAGTAAGCTCCATTGACTAGGATGGGATTACTTCTGAGCAGGCATGGAGAGGATTGGGCTCTGAGGCTGCCATCCTATCCACACTTACCTGGGAGTAAGCTCCATTGACTAGGATGGGATTACTTCTGAGCAGGCATGGAGAGGATTGGGCTCTGAGGCTGCCATCCTATCCACACCTACCTGGGAGTAAGCTCCATTGACTAGGATGGGATTACTTCTGAGCAGGCGTGGAGAAGATTGGGTTCTGAGGCTGCCATCCTATCCACACCTACCTGGGAGTAAACTCCATTGACTAGGATGGGATTACTTCTGAGCAGGCATGGAGAGGATTGGGCTCTGAGGCTGCCATCCTATCCACACCTACCTGGGAGTAAGCTCCATTGACTAGGATGGGATTACTTCTGAGCAGGCGTGGAGAAGATTGGGTTCTGAGGCTGCCATCCTATCCACACCTACCTGGGAGTAAACTCCATTGACTAGGATGGGATTACTTCTGAGCAGGCATGGAGAGGATTGGGCTCTGAGGCTGCCATCCTATCCACACCTACCTGGGAGTAAGCTCCATTGACTAGGATGTGATTACTTCTGAGCAGGCATGGAGAGGATTGGGCTCTGTGGCTGCCATCCTATCCACTCCTACCTGGGAGTAAGCTCCACTGACCAGGATGGGACTTGCTTCTGAGCAGGCATGGTTTGATCAGATGCTCTCTGTATTTGAATGCATTTGTTTTCCTTTCGTTTATCTGCCTTTGCGCAAAGGTCCTCCCTTCCTCCCTCCCTCCCTCCCACTTCAGGAATTCTTAGTAGGGCTTCTATGAAAGAGCCTGGCCCAGCCTACACAATGGAGGAGGAAGGAGCGTCTCATTTGCATAGACCCTCCTCTTTTGCAAACAAACAAGAAAATACCTCCTCAAAAATAAGATTTTTAACCAAAATAAGATGTTTAGCAGAGAGACCCTTCCTTAATAGTCCCCTCCAAGACTTCAGGACAGAAAATTCTTCTCACCCTGACTGCAAAGTATAACTACTTATTTGAACACTGACTTGCTTAGATGTCAAAGGAAAGGAGGGGGGGAGGATAGAGGAGGCTCTGGGGAGAGGGAAGAGGAGGAATATAAAGAAACCTGTTCCTCCTGGAAACTCATGCTGGACTAGCTGGCTGCTTGACCCCCATATAAGCCGAGGGAGCTTTTTAAGCTCCAAAAAAAAACCAAAAAAAACTTATATGTGAGTATATATGGTAAATTGAATATTTTCAATATATACATTGAAAAGTCACTGACTCACTCACTGACTCATTCATCAACACCCAGCCAAAACCACTGGACCTAAAACCATGAAATTTGGGAGGGGTGGTGTTCCTTCCATGATGGAGGAACCTACTAAGAATTGGTTTTGGGAAATTCCAATCGAAAGGGGATGAAAAGGAGCACAACATATCCCTATACTTTACATTGAAGAATTGCTGGCTGATGGACGCTCTGCCCGAACCCCTGGAGCTGGAAGTGTGAAATTTGGGGAAGGTATTCCTTCCATGACATAAGCACTCACTAAGAACCGATTTTTAGAAATGTAACCCCTAAGGAGGTGAAAAGGGGGGACAACATGTTTTTGTTCCTGTCCTTTACAGTGAAGGTTGATCAATACTCAGCCCCATCCCCTGGACTAATAGCATGAAATTTGGGGAAAATATTCCTTCTGTGATGTAAGGATACACTAAGAACCAGTTTGATGCCTGATGTCCAGTGGAGCCTGGTGGTGCCTAATGCCTGGCAGTGCCTGGTAAAGGATGCCCAGTGCCTACTTTCTGCTGGAGCTTGCCACCTGGTGGTGCCTGGTTGGGATGCCTGGTGCCCACTGTTCAGTGGTGGGCAGCAGCAGGTTCGCACCTACGCTATAGGACCGGTTCTTAACAAGAGATAGTACATATAAAGTTTAAAAATAGCCATTTAAAAGTGGCTGCCAGATGGACAAAGAACCGGTTCTTAATTTCTTTGAAGCCCATCACTGCCGCTGTTGCCCGCCACTGCCCCTGGTACCGTCTGGTTTCCAGTGCCCAGCAGTGCCTTCTGGTGCCTAGCCATGCCCAGGGCCCACAAATATTGTTGAAAATTTTACTCCCACAATGGATATATTCTGCTAGTATACAGTAGAAATAATATACAGTATATTGTATATTCTCCAGTATATTTGACCTGCAATCAAGTGGTGCTTTATGCACATTCTGGATATATTCTGCTAGTATACAGTAGAAATAATATATAGTATATTGTATATTCTCCAGTATATTGGAACTGATATCAAGTGGCGCTTTATGCATATTCTAAATGGAACATCAATAAAGGCAGGAAGGTGCATGCAAAGGGCCAAACCTCTACAATCTGTTGATGCTCGGAGAAGTTCAAATGGGAAAAGAACTGCATGGTGATTTGTTTCAGAAGATTGTAACCTCTGTGGGCACACTTATCTTGACATCCAGTATTCAATATTTTGAACCTCTGTTTCCTCCCCCTTGTTTGGATGCTTACAACATCTTGAGTTTTAAAAGCCCTTGCAAACATCCTGGCATATGCTACCATCCAGAGTAACTAACTACGGGAGGACGAAAGAGACATTATGTGCATCCGTAGTTACTGCAACACCTAGTGAAAACCCATGGGAAATTCATATTGCAATCCAGAGCAAATTGTTCTTACACCACAGCAAGGACTTCCCATAGTTACTCTGGATTGCGCCCATAGTTAAATAAGGTTTCTTTTCCATCCAGATCTGGGGGGGGGGGTGTATTTTAAATGCATCCTGTTCCTAGGCTGGAAAAATTATGAAGTCCTTGTATAATCTTTCAGCTGGAGGCTCTAAGCCAAGCTAGCGATCATTTTCAGTTGAGATTCAGAGACATTTGTTGAGTGCTAATATTGTGTAGCCACTGATCGGTGAACCAGCACAAATATAGCTTCTGCTATGAACTCGCTAGGGTGGCTGTAGGCAAAAATTTCTGCTAAATGGAGATGCTAACTGTTGGGGCCGGTTCTTTCAATTGGCCAGCTGAGACAGTTGCCTCAGTGGCAGAATGGTGGTGGGTAGATCTTGCCGAGAAGTGTGGGGGCTAGTTGGCACTTGAGGATTGGCTCTCCCTTTGCCTCTTTTTGATATTGTGATATTCTTATTAATGACCTATTAATAGTGATTTTGGCTAAGACACTGTGCCTGTTAACCAGCAGGCCAGGGTTCGATTCCCGGGTCGGCTCCACAAGACAGGGTGAGCTCCTGTCCTTAGCCCAGCTCTGCGACGCCAGCTGGATCCAATCGTATCGGCTCTGCCTTTCCATTGGACTAATTCAGTGGTGTGGAGAGGGGGGATTTGCTGCTTGGGTAACAGCCTATCGTCCATAACAATCCAACCCAGGCTTTTGTGCTTCGCATGCAGCGTACGCAGTGCCGAGCACGATGCCATAGTCTTTCAAGACTGACGGAGGCCTGCATGCATTAAGAAATCCTTTACACAGAATCCGACACTATTCCGACACTATTCTATCATAGAACACAGTGAATCCTAGTCTAACCAGTGTGATCTCTATAGGGTCTCAGATAGGTTTTCTCAGCTGTGCTACCTACCCAAAGATCAGACTTTAGGTTTTAGGTTTTTAACTAATGTGGGGGAGAGCGGCTTCTGGATAGCTGCAGGACGCTTTTAATATATAAAAGGTTGTTTTTAATTGGTTATTTTAATGGTTTTTAAATGTGTTTTTAAATATGTATGTGCTTTTATCATGTTTTTCACTGCCTTGGGTCTGCTGCAGAGAGAGGCAGGATATAAATTTCTTAAATAATAAATAAATTAATTAAATAAACTGGATCTGATGGGTAGATCTGTTAAATAATCTAGTTAAATAAACGAGATCTGATTTTTTTCTTAGATGGGGTTATTCACCATGAACATGTTATAAATGTTTGTTTGTTTATTTATTTATTCATTCATTCATTTGTTTGTTTTATTGATTTTTTGATTTGCATGCCATCTTTCTCCCAGAAGGGTACCCAAAACTGCTAACGATCAATAAAAATACTTAACAAAACAGTAAAAATACCATAAAAAACTCAAATAAAATGCAGTAAAAGCAATCAATCAAATATTTAGCAGTATTTCATTTAGCTATGAGTGGGTATGGATGGGTTTGCCATGCTGGTTCTGCAGGAGGAATCTGAGCAAAATGGAAGAGCATGTCACCCCGTGGCCACTAAGAGGACAAATGGACGTTTGTAAGCCCAGGTTCTGAGTAGCTAAATTTCCTGGGGTGGGTCAGTCTCTGCAGAAAGGCTGCCTTGATGGCGCTTGCTGGGCCCAGAGAACCCGCAAAGATTCAGAAATAGACACCTCTGACAGTTTTTCCCTTGACTCATTCTTGTCTTTGTCAGAAACTCAGGCCCTAATGGGTTATGAATTGACAACTTGCTGTTCCAGAAAAACCACAGCCTTAACTGTTTTTTCACACCATGAAAATGCGTGCTTTGCAAACTGTGAACACATTTTAAAAAATTATTCTTTGTTGTAGCTTGCAAGTCTCTGGTACCATCTGCAATTTGCCAATTCTGCTGTTTGTAACTAGTGTGCCAGGGCACATCAGAGTGCTATGAATGATCCATTTGTGTGCCGTAGGAGTTTGGGGAAATCATTTATTTAGTAGGGCCATTGGAGGATGTTAAAACACCCCCCCCCCAATAATCCCGTCACGGAAGGAATATCCACCTCCTCAAATTTCATGCTTTTAGGCCCCAGGGTTGTGGCATGGCGCTGAGCAGTCGGCGATTCTTAAATGGAAAGGATAGGGAGGAAAAACACATTGTGCTCCTTTTCACCCCCTTCCGGTCTGAATTTTCAAAAACTGGTGCTTAGTGGTGACTCCACAACAGAAGGAACACCCTCCCCAATTTTATGCTTCTTGATTCAGTAATTTTGGCTGGGCGTTGATGACTCAGTCAGTGATTCTTCAGTTTTATAAATATACAAGTGAAATGTACCTTTGTTGTGGGAGTAAAATACCCCACATACTCCATCTCCCATTGTGCATCTACTCCCCACCAAGCGCATCATTCCTCATGTGCAACATCCCCCCATGCACACTATCTCCCCAGTGTACCCTTCTTCCCAGTGCATAAGGAAGCGGGCACCAAATTGGCTGGATGTTGATCAGAAAGTCTTCAATGTTAAGCATAGGACAAAAACAAGTTGAACCACTTCTCATCCCCTTAAGATTTCAATTTCTCAACATCGTTTCTTGCTGGGTATTCATATCATAGAAGGACAACCCTCCCCATATTTCATGCTTTTAGACCTGGTAGTTTTGGCTGGGTGTTGGTGAGTGAGTCAGTCAGTGACTCTTCGATTTTGTATATATAGACTAACGAAATATACCTGCATTGCAAGAGTAAAATACCCCCCAATGTCTCATCCACCCTGTATGCCATCCCCCCAAAGCGCATCATCCCCACTGGAGCAATACCCCCTCAATATCCCCACTCAAAATCCTCCCCAGGCATGTAAACCCCTCCTACTGGGCAAGTGCAGGATTTGGGGCTGACTTGATCAGTCTTCAAAATTAAGTATAGGCCAAAATTATGATTTTTATTATATTATGATTATATTATGATTTTTATCCAAATACCTACTTTACCCAAATACCTACTTTATACAATGGGCTTGTTATATTTTTATTACAATATAGTAAACTATTAAACTAAATACAGTTAAAATCAAAATCCCATATTTACTCAAATACAACGTGCCATTGAATTTAATGTGCACCTAGATTTTGGTGATGAATTTGGCTGAGAAAAGTCAGCATTAGATTCAAGTAAGTAAATATGGGGTGGGTGTATCTACACATACACATATACACTGCTATATACTAGCAGAATTTATCCTTTGTTAGTAAGCCCCAATGTGTTTAATGGGTCTTACTCCCAGGAAAGTGTCTTTAGGACTGCAGCGTAAATCTATTTTTGAACCATTATAGTGGGGTGCCTGGGCAGGATGAGGCACCAGAGGGCATTACTCAACACTGGTCACTGGGTGCCAGTGGGCCCCAGAGGACAGCAGCACGTACCAGGATCCTGACCAGGCACCACCAGTAAGTAGCAGGCACCGGCAGATAGTGGGCACTGGGCATCTCTACTCAGCGCCACAAGGTACCATCAGGTACCACAGACCAGTGGGCAGTAGGTGCAACATGCACCAGGCACCATGTATCATACCAGGCAGCCACAGAGATGGTCAATGCAGAAATTCTTCCTCCACCAGGTGTTTCATGGTGGCCTTTGAGGTCAGAGTGAATTCCTTGGAGAGGCACCAATGAACCTATTCTGAAGAAAAGGCCTTGAAACATCACATCCCCTCATCCGTTTTTCATTTCTTTTCTCCATTCCTTTGTTCCTCTGCAGAAGAGAAGGATCCAGAAGTATGCAAATGAGCAGAGGGCATTCTGGGTAAGAACAGCAGGTTCTAACTGCAAGCTGAGACAGGAGTCCCATGCAAAAGAACGCAGGAAGTGGGTCCTGGAAACATTTCAGCCTTGCAAATACATCCTTGCCTTTCAGCCATCCCCCCACAGCCATGGGTACCCCTACCAGCCAGGTGCGGGTTTGGGGTCTGGGTTTGATCAGTTTTCAATGTAAAGTATAAGGATGAAATACGCTGCATCCCTTTTCACGCCCCCAAAGGTTAAATTTCTGAAAATCGAGTCTAAGTGGGTGTTCCCATCACAGAAGGAATATCCGCCTCCCCAAATTTCATGCTTCTAGGTGTAGGGGTTGGGGCAGGGCTTGGATCAGTCAGGGATTCCCAAAGAGAAGTATAGGGAGGAAAACATGTTGTGCTCCTTTTCACCCCCTTCTGGTTGAAATTTCCAAAAACTGGTTCTTAATGGGTGCTCCATCCTGGAACGCCCTCCCCAAATTTCACACTTCTAAGTGTGGCGGTTTTGGCTGGGCGTTGGTGAGTGAGTGAGTCAGTCAATGAATCTTCAGTTTTCTATATTAATTTAGGTATTATAGGACAATCTAATCTACAGTGTTCATATAACGCTGAACTAAAAAAGTGAACTAAAAAGTTCACAAAGCGGTTTACAAGAAAATGGAAAAATTAATAGCTAATTAATAGTTAATGGATTGCTATCTCTAAAGTTTTGTGTAATGTTTTGTGTTTTTGAGACAAAAAGACACTTTTGTGTATAAGCACAATACGTTTTTAATTATGTTTTAATGTGAGCTGCCTTGAGTCGGTCTATGACCCGAGAAAGGCGGGATACAAATTTTTAAAATAAAAATAAATTGGGCAGCTGCTTTTGGCTGTGGATCTGAGTTGCAATCAATTGACACAATGATGTAGTAATGCTTTCCCCAACATGTGCAAGTAGTGCCTGGTTCGAATTCAGTGCTCAATATTGATGTGCTGGAAAAACCCTGGGATGCCACTGAAACTTTAAAGGCTTGAAGGCTTAGGATTTTCCCAGCCACAAAACGTTTGCACAAATAAAGGCGGCCTTTGTTGACTCAGAGGAAAACCATAGGTAATGGTTTCGTCTCAAAACAATAGGCTTTCTAAGAAAGTGACCTTGGGTTATCTTAAGACCAGCAATGGAAAAAGTTTTTGCACTTGCAGGAAACTGAGCTCGGATGATAATTTTAAAATAATACCGTAAACAAGAAGATTTTGTTGATGACGGGGTTGTGATCAAATATGGGCTGTGTGCTGCAAAGGTATGGTATGGTGTGCTATAGTCTCTGGAGATGGGGAGAAGAAGTGTGGGTGGGCAGTCAGTTTGGCCTGGACCTCAAATTTAAATGCTTGCTGTCAGCATTTAACTGGGGCAAGATGTGCTCTCCTTTTTTCTTTGGATCATGACTTGGAGCTGCAAAGCTTGGATGGGATCTTGGGCTTATCAGGATCTTTGATGGGCCCTAGGAAGAAGTATTGGGGTGCAAGACGTTTTCGTTAAGTGGTTCGTAAATGGTGGGTCAGGATCTGCTGGTGGGTTGCAGCCAGATTTTTTTTTGGGGGGGGGGGGTCACCTAAGGCTAATGGAAAGATCAGATAACTGACTCAAGCCTGGGGGCTATTCAAAAATCAGATCCTATAGTGCTAATTGTCTTGCAGAAAGCTCAGCTCCTGCACTTTGCAATCATGTGTAAATATAAGGAGTTAAATGTTTTAGAGTTTTTATTTCTGGTTATTATTACTTGTATATAAATAATTCTTTTTGGATCTTCTTTTTAAAAAGTGTGGTAACCTAGGTGAGACTTGATAGTATCTTTAAAAAATCAAGTCCCAATGCTAAAATGTTTGGTCCTAAAATCAGGTCCTAAAAAATTTGAAAACCACTCTTTTAGTGGAAGTGTTAAGTGTGCATCTTTTTTTTTTTTGCAGGTTTAATGGTTTAAAGATTGGTTTTTCCCCTGGTCTTTAAGATCAGGGATACCCTTCTCCCCCTTTAATAAATACTATATTTACTCGAATCTAGTGCTCACCTTTTCCAGATGAATTCAGTCTCCAAAATCAGGGTGCGCATTAGATTCAATGGCACAATCGATTCGAGAAAACATGGTATCTCATGAAATTAGTCTTACCCCCAAATCCAGAGTAACTACGGGAGCGTGTAAGAAACTTTAAGTGCACCTGTAGTTACTGCACCACCTAGTGAAAACCTATGGGAAATTAATATTGGAATCCAGAGTAAGTTGTTCTTACACTGGAACATGCACTCCCAGTAGTTATTCTGGATTTTGCCCTTAGATTTTGTAGGGAGGGAGTCTTTTTGCTTTATCTGGCTTCTTTTTTCCTTTGAGAACTGCACTTCCCCATCCATTTTCCCCATCAACAGAATAATTATTTATTAGGGGGCCGTATTAGGGAATTAATGAATCTGCCTTCAGGAAGATCTTCCTCCCTCTTGAACACCTAAGGGGGGTGTCGCCTAAGGGTAATGGAAAGATCAGATAACTGCCTCAAGCCTGGGGGCTATTCAAAAACCAGTCCTAAGAGACTATAGTCCAAAAATCCTATAGTCCAAAAATCAGATCCTATAGTCCTAAGAGTCCAAAAAAGTCCTAAGAGATTCAAGTCAGTGGCTGTGAATCTTTCCTCCACTTAGCAACAGTGGGTCAGTTCTGTTAAATTAGGGAAATTATATTATTTGAAAGGAAACAGTCGGGTGTATACAGTGGGGCTCATTTTCTGTGAAGTGGACCGAGACGGCAGCCTGAAATCAATCTGACTTTTTATTGCTGTAAGGAAGGGGCAGGAGGAGTTTCAGTGAGCTTTGCAAAATACGTATTATTTAGTTAAACTATATATTGTGCAGGTTTGCACTTGGATTTATTGCTATGGTGGTGACCTTGCATTTGGTGCTTTGCATTTTTAAGATTCTGCCTTGGTGGTTTCCATCAGTTCCATCTCTTTACTCGCTCCTCTCATGTTTACTTTATCATCTTTTTAACTAAATCAATATGCTGCAAGATTCAGTCTAGCAACTATTTTTGTTCTGTGTAAAACATGGTGTAAAAAGGCTGGGCTTTTTGGACATCATCCCAACATCTCCCTGGATAGATTCCTGGCTCCAGAACATTTGCAGACCAACGAGATGAACGATGGTTGCTGTTCACAGGTCATGGCTTAGATCCTGATGCAATGTCATTGAATGAGGCGGTCCAGCCCAAATGCTCTCACAAGAGATCCAAGGAGGGGCTCATGTCTAGACTTCCCGTTGAATGTTTTTCATTTTATTTCTTGAGCAGGCGGCAGTGGGAGAGATGCCGAATTTGGTCTGGGGGCTTTTCACAGTGTGTAAAAAACTGTCAGGAGTTGAGTAGTGGGGAGGCCATAATAATGATCCAGGTAGCGAGCCAGGCAAAGGATCCCAATCCCTTAAAAAAATTCTGGTTTTCTTGAACTCATCGGAAAAAGAAGCCTCCGAGTTCTAGTGGGTAGCAAACTTTCCCCCATGCATAAAGTCAGGACGAAATTATTTTACTACGTTAACTCTGTTGTCATTTGATAGATTTTAAAATTAAATCAGAAGTGCCCATTTGAGGTTCAAAAAACAAAATAAAAGCTTGCATGCTGATGCAGTTTGTAGCACGGAGGGAGAGGAGAGTTTTTGCGTTCCTGCCAAAATTTGACCCTCAAATCACTCACCTGCTGCCAACAGTTATTTTTAGGACAGGTTTGGAAAGATAATAGGAAGGAAGGTATTAACCACGTTCCCTGCGGTCAAGAGCCAGACAGCAATTTTGCTGCCCTCTTCCCTGACTTTTGGCTCAGTTCCACTGTTAATCCATCAGTTTGTGGCAGGTTTACTGTCACATGTACATGAGCATCTGAGTAAGTAACAGGGAGGGATCGTAAGCTGATTGGTCTCGCCTACCTCACAGGGTTGTTGTGCAGACAAAAGACAGTGAGGAAATACACAGAGGTTGATTGACCCAAAATCACGTAGGAATTTTATTGTTTTGAACCTGGTTCTTCCAGGTCCAGTTCTGAACCATACCATCCTAGCCTGTATGTGCGCAATCGGACAAAAAGGAGATATCTTTGCTCTACCTATCCACATGCATTGAGCAAAGAGTGGGTAGGAATGATCCTTGTTCTCGCTCTCAAACTTGCTTGATAAGTCTGTATCTTTATATATATATATATATATATATATATATATATATATATATATATATATATATATATATATATATATATATATATATATATATATATATATATATATATATATATATATATATATATATATATATATATGTATAAAGTCTGAAATAGGTAGTCATCATGCGCAGCTACTGGATGTATTATTCTCACTGACAGTGAAGCGTCCTTCTAAAACATCTTCCTGGCTTACAGTTGTTGATGTGGGTTTCCACTGTTTACAGTGCCCTTAATTGCTTCGCTCTGATCCAACCTGCTTATTTGTTTCATGTTTAATAAACATAGCTAAAACATGTGCGCAGAATGAAGCTCTCAAAAGTGTTTCCCCATAGCCCCAAAGCACATGAATGGAAAATTTGATAGGGGGCAATCAAATCCTTAAAGGAAGTTGGAGATTTTTACATAGACTTGGGGGTTTGAAACCCCTCCAGTTTGAGTATACCATATTTACTTGAATCTACTGCACCATCGAATCTAATGTGCACCCTATACTTATCATAAAAATGTTGTATTTACTCTAACCCAATTAACCACTGAATCTAATGCACACCTTGATTTTGCAGACTAACCCTACAATCCAGAGTAACTACAGGAGCACCTAAGAGACATTTACATTGATGTTATTATGACACCACCTTATGAAAACCTATGGGAAATTCATATTGCAATCCAGAGTAAATTGTTCTTATGTCAGAGCAAGGACTCCCCGTAATTACTCTGGATTGGCCCTAAATTTGTCTTTTAAAGGTGAGCGTTAGATTTGAGTAAATACTGTATATTTGAAACTTCACTTGGATTTCTTTTCTATTTTTTAGGATCTTGTACATCAGTGTATCTCAAAATGTGCAAATAGGATTCCTGGGGCTCCCTCAGATCCTTTAGGGACTCCATGACGATACATCATGCTTGATGTTGTACCGGTCCCCACAAGTTCTCTGGGGCTCCCCATGACTTTGGGTGTGGACTGTCATGTTTAGGAATGTAAAGGGCTCCAAAACCAACAAGTTTGAAACCAGATGTGTTAGATATTTCAAGACATAGCTTTTAATTTTGTATGTGTTTCTCTTGTAATACTTACATTTTAGGAAGGAATTAAAGCACCGAACCGTGCTTCCTGGCAAATTTTTGCTATGCACAAAGATCTGCATGTAGATGTTTCCTCTCTTTCCATACATTAAGAGTCAGCATGTGTCGGCATCTAGTCAGCATGTAACCACTAGATCTGGTCCCGATCTCCACGGAAGGGGGGAAGGAGCGCCGTGCAAATATTTTCACGAAACTCATTCCACGGAATGCGCGGAGGTTGGGGCAGGGCCAGCAATCGTGGTTACGCTCTGCCGCCTGCACTGATTGACCATCTCGCCTGAGCGCACGGAGTAGGACAAGGTTTCAGTTGCCTGGGGAAAAGTTAATTACAACTCTGAAATGGAATGGGTGAAATGGAATTATAGGTATTTGCCATGTTTCTGATTAATTTTGTAGAGTGATATGTTTTCAGATGCGAAAAATCTTCCGTGGGAAAAGTTCGGCAATGGGAAAATGCTCCACCCTTCATCATCAATTGTAACCTGGCCAAAAATGGTGTCTGCTTTGCATTGTCGGTTAGCGCTTTTTGTCTCCTACCACGCCTTTGAGCGGAGCTGATTCTGGATCAACTTTTGTGCATCGTCCTATGTCTTGTTCTGATGCATTTGGCTTGGGGAACTGTGAGAATGGGCAAAATCCAGAGCAGTTATGGGTCCATGCAGTTACGTCACCCTCTAGTGTTATGGAAAGTCACCTTAACTGCTCCGGAGCAAAGGGCTTAATTTGACTTTAGGATATGGGCCAATGTTGAGGAGTGGACTGTGCAAGAATACATTGATGCTGTGGTCTTGGAGAATCCTCTTCATGAATCACTTGTCACTACTATGTCAGAAATTATGTCACTATGTCGGAAATTTCTCATATTCCAGAATATGTATCAACACCATATTCCGGTGCTCAAGTCAACCCCAACACTCCCACAGCTGACCCACATTCAGCCACGTGTAATGCTGTACTATGTTCACACCAGAAATGGGATTTTGGTGAATCAGAGCATCTTGAAATATTAAACCTAGCCATAAAATAAAAGGAAATTATATTGCCGTTATATAAAATAAAAGGAAATTATATTGCCTTTATTGCGAGGTGGGTTTTTTTTACTTCCCTTTACTGAGATTTTATTAAACATACGGCAAGATAATGGGTTTTAGTGCCTTGAGTTTTTCCATGAAATTTTCATTTTATCCAGAGGGAAAAGTTGTTTGGAAACCTTATAAAAATAGTATTGCTTTGCTTTCCTCTCTAAAACGGACATTTTTAACCTGAGCTCATCTTGTTGGAATTCCCTTCTCTGGGTGGGTGAGGTCTCTCTCGCCATAATTAAGAACATCTGTGGCTTTCATTTGGACACTCGTCTTGCAAAACCTCACTTTCCCATCACTTCCTATCTGCTCCTCCCTTTGCAGGCACAACAACAGCCATCATAACCGAAACACTTCGGCTGTTCCATATCCAGGGGCTGTGCTATGAGTACTAATCTATGTTTTTTAGGACAGGGATATAAGCAAGACGATTTTCATTACAAAGATGTTTCAGAACTTGCTGTGGGTTGGGAAGGGTCCTGTGTCTGTGGGTAATAGAAGCCATAAATGTGGGATCCATAGATACAAGGGTCCACCTCTATAAGGCAGCTTGCAATACTTTCCCAGCCTGTACATAATAATAATAATAATAATAATAATAATAACAACAACAACAATAATAACAACAACAATAATAATAACAATAATAACAACAACAACAACACACACACACACATATATATATATACCAGCACACAGCTTTTGGATATATAATGTGTGACTAACTGCACAATCCAGAGTAACTATGGGACCTCTTACATCGACATAAGAGGCATTTACTCTGGATTGCTCTATGCATTTCTCATAGGCTTCCCATAGGTGGCTCCCTAACTAAGAGGTCCCGTATGTTACTCTGGATTGTGCACTTATTAAAACATGTTGGCTATGCTTCTTCTTGCATCACAATTAATATAAAAGGTTTCTTTTCATGTTTTATAATTTACTGCGTATAAACTGACCGGCCGGCGGCTGACAAGGCTAAAACATAAGTTTAATGTTCATGGGCAGTAATGCTGCAATCCTAAAGACACTTTCCTGGGAGTAAGACCCATTGAACACAATGGGGCTTACTTTTGAGTAGACCTGGTTAGGATTGTGCTCTGAGCCATATTTAAAGATTTACCTGTAAATGTTTGAAACCATATTTAAGGATTTACCCGTAAATGTTTCTTAAATATTGTGCCTCTCAAACATTTGAAGTTTATTGTATAAAGTTAAGCAAGTTTGGCCATCCCTGTAATATACATCAGAAGTGTTCCTACTGTACCTCTGAGTGTATGTTACATGCATTACTCAAATCTAGTCCTTAAATAACGTTCACGGTTTTGGCACGCTGTAGCCAAGCAATTCATTTTGATCTAAGGAAAAGAAAATGCTATTTTAACAGGCTGGTTTGTAGGACGGGATGTTGCGGTGGGTAAATATTAGCAGATGCATTCGCAATGCGTACCAGCTGTGACAACTCTGTAAAGTATATTGTCTTAATGGTTGTTCTCTTCAGCTGCCCAGTGGAGCAGATCACAAATATTTCCATGTTTTAGTTGGAATTCCAAGGCTGGGCTTGCTTAGTCTTCCCAAGGCTGTACTATATGGTTAGCAAAGTCAGAGGTTGGATGTCAGTCTGTACCTCAGCTCCTCGCTCTGGGACGCCCAGCAGTAATGGTTGAGGGGTCGCAGGAAGAAGATCTCAAGATCCATGGTTTGTTATGCAGTATCAATAATGCAATAGTAGTGAGATTCTTGAGAAGATTGTCCTGGATTCTCCTTTAAATAGCTGAATTTCTGTCTGTCTGACAGATAATTTCAATAAATGGAAAAGTGTAAAAAGGTTTTCTGTGCACTGTGAAGTTCTGATCCATGCCCCCTCAGTGGGTATGGAAATCATGCATCCTATACAGGTGTTCCCCGGTCATTTAATAGTTTGGACATCCATTTCCTAGCCCAGCAGATAAGTGCAAATGAGTGGAGCTGAGAGATCTTGGGCACATGCTCATGATCACTTGATGGAGATTAGTTTTCTGTTAATGCCTCTTAACCTCCTTCTCTAACAACCCCATACACAAAGGTGCACAGGTCAACAAAGCCAGAGAGTCTGCATCTCTGCTACCTTTTCTCCTTATCAGTTGCTAGAAGTGGAGATATTGGGGAAAAATATTATTTTGATTTTGTGATTTTGCTTGGGTCAAAGGAGGGCAGAACCTAGTGGGAGATGTACACATATCCCTTGCTTTCTGACGGTTCATTTCCCAAACATCTACTCTTTCAACACATTTCATTATACTTAGAATTCACATTTACAAGGACATTAATGAGAGTCCATTTGGAGTCCATTTATGTGTCTGCAGGAATTTGCAAGAAAAAGGCATTTGTAGTTTGCTAGATTAAAAAAATTGAAAGCAACATTACATTTACGAGCCTTTATTAGGGAGAAATGAAAGCAATATTTTTAAACTAAAAAAGGCCGTTCCACATTTAAACTGTTTCCATTTTTCAACACTGCTCCAGTCCCTAACCTTTAAATAAGCAAGGGACCCCTGTAGTTCTTTATCTGTTTCCTCCAAGGCAAACTGTGGATAAAGGGACTCCTATTCCATGGGATGCAAGGAACAGCGTCTGCAGGATTGTAATGTTTTGGTCCTCACTTTTGGATATGTATCCAAAGTTGCAAAATCTTGCAATTGCAAAATATGGAGCATACTCGGTACAGGCTTATGTGCATATCCCTACTGGACACCAGCAGATACTGTACCACTGGGCACCAGTGGGCACCAGTAGGCATCTGGCACCCCTGGCGGGCACCAGGCACCAAACACTGGAGAACCAAAGTGCCGTGCATCCATCCTTTCATCATCAACCCCCCAGATGAAACCAAGATGGTGTAGTGGTTAGGAAGTTGGACCGACACCTGGAAGATCCAGGTTCAAGTCCATCTTTGGCCAAGAAGCTTCCTGGGTGATGACTCTCAGTTTTGCCTACCTGACAGGGTTGTTCTGAGGACAAAAGAGTAAATGTTTTCTAAACTGCTTTGAGCATTTGCTTTGGCATGGGAATGGTGGGGTAGAAATAAAATAAATTAAGAAATTATTCACTTTATTTGATTTTAATGATTTTTATTAAATAATTTTTAATATATCAAAGAATAATTTTAAAAATTCATTTTAATAATTCATTATTCAGTTATTTGAAAGTTTTAAAGGATTTGCTTTAGTGAGACTACCCAATAACTTTTGAATGATGACATATCTTGTATCCTGCTTGGGGGGGGGGGGTCCCACTTTGGTTCTCCAGTATGCTAGATGAAGAACACAATTCAAACCATGCCTACTCAGAAGTAAGCCCCATTGTGTTCCCCCCTGGAAAGTGTCTTTAGGATTACAGCTAAAGATTCCTTTGCAACTCTAGGCATAGTGCCTGATGAAAACTGAACATAGTGGCTGTTGTTGCTCCCACCCCAAAAAATCACTGCAAGTTCTCTGTGCAGTGATGGTTTATTTGTGATCTCTGTGATCTGTGGGTTGTGATGGTTGAACTTAACATTGTAGCAATTTTTACAATATATTATTATTGTTGTTGTTTTGTTGTGGTTTTTAACATTGATGTTTTTAATGATGCTGTTTTCAGTGGACTCTATATTTATTTTTATTGTTGTGAGCCACCTAGAGTCTTATTATGAAAAAGACAGGATATCAAATAAAAAATAAATATTACGCACACCCATCTCTGGGTGCATCACTTTGCCCCTCTTTTGAAACTTACCTGATGTCCATGTCCAACAACATGCTTTCCAAACTGTTTCCTGCAATCCTGTCCACACATTCCTGGGAATAAGCTCCATTGACTTTAATGGGACTTACTTTTGAGTAGACTGGCTTACGACTGAGCTGTTACTGAAATCCAGATCTCTACAAAAGAATATAATGTGGTCCTTCACTGTGTTTTTGTGACCTGATCTCCATCAGTGTCCTAGGATAACCTTGGATGCAGAAGGATCAACTAGGTGGGGAATAAGTGTGTGTGTGTGTGTAAGGCACCAGGCAAAACTATAAAACAACAATGACGTCAGGGCTACAACTTTCTATGGCGTCTCAACCCCCAGGATTATGCCATCTTTATGATAGTGCTTATTGCCTACTGTGTTAATCCCACTGCAGCGGATAGCATTAAGTTCACGCTATGGCATCATTGTGAGCGTGTCTGCATCTGTATTTTTTTGCACATCTCATTTTATAGGTCTGGAAGAATGAATGGGGAGAAAAAATACCAGCCTTGATGAGAAGGTATTTTGCCAGACAGGCTTTGGGAATAAGTGTGCATGTGTTTGTGTGTCTATACATTTGTGTGGACAGATGCAACATCTGTTATCATGGCCTGCACAGCAATCTCTAGCAGCAGCCGGAGGATGGTTGGCAGTTTTAGGAAGTTAGGGTGACGGATGCCTAGAAAAAGGCCCATGGCATTTCCTTTTATGAGTCGGGAGATCAGGGTGACTTCAAACAGGCGGCACATTAAAAAAATAGTTTTTCCTGCCAACATCAAAGCCACAGACGAGTGTGACCGTTAGTTAAAACTGTTGTGGGATGCCCAATGGTGCCCAAGATAGGCACCAGAATCCTTTCCACTCTTACCTGGGAGTAAGCCCGATTGACTGTAATGAGACTAGACTACAATCTAGAGTAACTACGGGACCTTTTACAATGACGTACTTACAGTGCCACCTATGGGAAATGCATAGAGGAATCCAGAGTAAGTGCCTTTTACATCTTCCCGTAGTTAGTCTGGATTGTAGGGTGAGGGCACAATCCTAACCATGCCTACTCAGAATTAAGCCCCATTGTGTTCAATGGGTCTGACTCCCAGGAAAGTGCCTTTAGGATTACAGTCTGAGTAGGACTGTGAGTAGCATGACTCTGAGAGTAACCAGTAGCAAAGGAAACTTGCAGCCATGAGTGTCTAAGCAGAATGATTCCCCTGTGTATGGAAATTGGTGTGTGTGTATATATACACACACATTGTTTTCACTCAAATATAATGTGCCACCGAAACTAATGCCCACCATGATTTTAAAAGGATTGAGTTAAAAATAAATTTACTGGCAATTGCAATATGCAGCTGCACCCCAGGTGCAAAATTTAACGTTACTGCATACAACATTACTGTTTTTAACCTTATCCAGTTTTAAAGTCTATATTATTGTCTGCTGTTGTATGTCTCAATTATTATAAGATTAGGGAAGAAGGGTGGGGTATAAAACTATCTTCTATCTTCTATCTATAAATATAAAAGAGAAAAGTCACTCACTGACTCACTGACTGATCACCGCCCTGCCAAAAACACTGGGCCTAGAAGCGTGAAATTTGGGGTGGGTGTTCCTTCCGTGACTGAGGGGTGCACTAAAAACCGGTTTTCGGAAATTCCAACCGGAAGGGGGTGAAAAGGGGCGCAACACATTTTCCTCCCTATACTTTGCATTGAGAATTGCTGACTCAGCAACATTCCGCCCAAACTAGGGCCTGAAGCATGGAATTCTGGGAGTTCCTTCTGTCACCTGAACACCCACCAAGAACCATCCGGAGAAATTAACCCTTCAGGGGCTGAAAAGGGGTCAATGTGTTTCTGCCCTATACTTTACATGGGAGACTGAACAACCTCCAGCCTATTTGGTGCTCTTTGCCTGGTGCAATGTTGTTCGGAGGAAGAGGTTGCACTGGCGAGGATGCTGTGCATGGGGGGACGTTGTACATGGGGGGGTGGATGCGCATGGGGGAAGTTGTGCATGGGGGTTGATGCACCTGGGGGAAGTTGCACATGAGGGGAAGTTGTGCATGGGGGGTTGATGTGCATGGGGAAAGGTGTGCATGGGGGGTTGGTGCACACGAGGGAAGTTGAGCTTGGGGGTTGGTGCATAGGGGGAAGTTGCGCATGAGGGGAAGTTGCGCATGGGGGTTGATGCGCATGGGGGTTGATGCGCATGGGGGAAGTTGTGCATGGGGGTTGATGCACACAGGGGATTGATGCGCACAGGGGGGAAGTTGCGCACAGGGGGGAAGTTGCGCATGAGGGGAAGTTGCGCATGGGGGTTGATGCGCATGGGGGTTGATGCGCATGGGGGAAGTTGTGCATGGGGGTTGATGCGCACAGGGGATTGATGCGCACAGGGGGGAAGTTGCGCACAGGGGGGAAGTTGCGCATTGTGGAAGTTGCGCATGGGGGGTTGATGCGCATGGGGAAGGTGTGCATGGGGGGTTGGTGCGCATGAGGGAAGTTGAGCTTGGGGTTGGTGCATAGGGGGAAGTTGTGCATGGGGGGGTTGATGCGCATGGGGGGGTTGATGCGCATGGGGGGATGGCATATAGGGGAATTTTACTCCTGCAATGCGGTTATGCTTTTCACTAGTAAATAAATCTAATCCACAACAATAAGTTATATGTCAATGGGTTATGCTATGATTTTTAACTAAAAACCTACTTTTAACTACTTTATACAATAGTGGACTTGTTATGAATTTATTACAATAATAGTAAACTATTAAACTAAATACTGATCTATAGTTAAAATCAAAATGCCATATTTACTCAAATCTAAGTCGCCACTGAATCTAATACACACCTAGATTTTGGTGATTAATTTGGCTGAGAAAGGGAGAATTAGATGCAAGTAAATATGGTGTATGTGTATATATCATACTGCTATGATACTAGCAGAATTACCCATTGTGAGAATCTATTTTTGAACCATATTAGTGGGGTGCCTGGGCAGGATGAGGCACCAGAGGGCATTACTCAACACTGGCCACTGGGTGCCAATGGGACCCAGCAGGCAGCAGTAGGTACCAGGATCCTGACCAGGCACCACCAGTAAGCAGCAGACACCAGCAGATAGTGGGCACTGGGCATCTCTACTTGGCACCACAAGGCCACAAGGTACCATCAGGTACCACAGACCAGTGGGCAGTAGGTGAAACATGCACCGGGCACCATGTATCATACCAGGCAGCCACAGAGATGGTCAGTGCAGAAATTCTTCCTCCACCAGGTGTTTCATGGCAGCCTTTGAGGTCAGAGTGAGTTCCTTGGAGAGGCACCAATGAACCTACTCTGAAGAAAAGGCCTTGAAACATCACATCCCATCATCTGTTTTTCATTTCTTTTCTCCATTCCTTTGTTCCTCTGCAGAAGAGAAGGGTCTAGAAGTATGCAAATGTATGCAAATGAGCAGAGGGCATTCTGGGTAAGAACGGCGGGTTCCACCTGCAAGCTGAGACAGGAGCCCCATGCAAAAGAACGCAGGAAGAGGTCCTTGGAAACAATTCAGCCTTGCAAATACAACCTTGCATTTCACTCATCCCCCCACATCAACATGGGAACCCCTTCTGACAAGGTGCAGGTTTGGGGTCTGGGTTTGATCAATCTTCAATGTAAAGTTTAGGGATATACATGCAGCACCCTTTTCACCCCCCCCCCCAAGGTAAAATTTTGGAAAATGGAATCTTAGTGGGTGCTCCCATCACAGTGGGTGCTCCCAGCACTTAGTGGGTGCTCCTCCTCCCCAAATTTCATTCTTCTTGGTGCAGGAGTTGGTGCAGGGCTTAGATCAGACAGGGATTCCCAATGGAAGGTATAGGAAGAAAAATGCGTTGCACCCCTTTTCACCCCCTTCTGGTTGGAATTTCTGAAAACCTGTTCTTAGTTGGTATCTCCATAATGGAAGGAACATCGTCCCCAAATTTCACGCTTCTAGGTCTGGCCTTTTTTGCTGGGCGTTGGTCATTGTCTCTTCAGTTTTATATATGTAGTTATATATTGTTGCCATTTTTATATGAATATTTTTGGATTGTGGTAACAAATTGTTTGAGTTTCTGTTATTGCTTATGGGAAAATGTTGCTGTGATATACAAGTATTTTGGATTATAAGCATGCTTCTGGAATGAATTATGTTCATAAACCAAGGTACCACTGTATTTTTTAATTATTTAATTTATTTTATCTCATAAATAAAAAATAGCTTGAAACCTATCTATGTGCAACTGTTGAAGCTGTACTTTTAAAATATATATATATATATTTTATTTTAAGGGCTTCACTGTTGCTTCCTGGGAACATGCTTCTGTGCTTTCTGAAATGCGGACCGAACAGATTTCTGAAACCTCTCCTTCTGTGAGAAATGGTGAGTCACTTTTGGGGAGTCAAGAAGCAATGTTGTTCCTTATCATCTCCAGTGACCAAGCCAAGGTGCTTTGGTTGCAAAGCAAACTTGGCTGGAGGCATCAAGACTTACTGTACTTGCCTTACAACAGTTTACAAAGAATGTGGACATGGATCCTTGTCCTAGGGGGCTTGCATTGGAGATAATATATAAAAATTATAAATATATAACTTACAGGCATCCCCCACTTATTGATCAGGTTAGGGTCCGAAGCACCATCCAAAAGTGAAAACTTGAAAAGTGGAACCTAATGTTTTTTAGTTTATTAATGTTGCTTCCAATGCTTTTTAGCTAGCAAATTATAAATCCACAGTGTTTATCACGCAAATCCCTGCTGCCACATTCTCATTTACTCCTTTGGGAAGGGGATTAGACCAGGATGTACAGCATGGGCAAGGGCAATTTTGACCTTCAGGACTGGAGAGAGAGGTTGAAAGAGCAAGACATGCATTGAATGACTGAGTTCTGGGTATAATTGAAAGGTGTTGAAAGAGTGGATCGTCAGAAAACTATCCATTAGAAAGCTATTTATAAGGATATCTATATATGATTGCATCAGTTTACAAGCGTTTATGGATGATTTTTAAGTGGGAATTACTGTATCATGCTAAGGCAGTGATTTTCAACCTTTTTCATCTCCCAGCACACTTAACAAGGCCCTGAAATTGTCAAGGCACAACATCAGTTGTTTTTACCATTGACAAGGCACACCAGACTGTTCAAATCCCCCAATTTTTCTATTAATGAATGTCAATCTCCAAATTCCTGCAGCGCACCTGAATACTATCTGTGGCACACCAGTGTGCCATGGCACACTGGTTGAAAATCACTATGCTAAGGTCTTCTTGGAGAAGGTGGGATTCAGGAAATGATGTGGTAGAACTGAGCAAGGGAACCTTTTTCAAATTTTCCAGGAAGCGGTTCTAAGCAATAAGAGGCAGCAAAGTTATGGTGCAATCCTGGGGAGGGTTACTTGGAGGTAAGTGCCACTATGTTTAATAGGGCTTCTACTCAGGTTTGGGTGCATGTGACTGCACTGTGGAAGCCATAATATGGGGAAAACAGTGTTTCTCAATGTTTGTCCTCCACCATCCCACTTCACAAGGGCCACCTACCGGTATTTCCTCACTGGAGGTAAATGATGAAGACATCAGCACCAGTTGCATCAGGGTTGGGAGACCAGATGTGGGAGACCAGCGTTGGGAGACCAGATGCCACAAACATCAGTAAGAATATCAGACTGGATGGGAAGTCTTTTTCAAGTGCAGAAAACCATGCTTTGAAGCTTTGCCCACAGAGCTGAGTGTCAGAACCCACATTCCTGGTGTCACGTTCCAGGGTGTCCACCAGACACCACCTCAAGGACCTTCCCACTTCCCTTGGACCACATATTACCACACTGGATTAATACATCAGCTATTACCTCAATGTGGTACCCATACTACTGGTTGAGAGCACTTTTGTCAGAGTGGGACCTTCCAGAAGAAAAAAAAGAGGAAGGCTTCAAGTGGGGAAGGGGGGCAAAGGAAGAAGGACTCCTTTTATCCTTACAGCACCTGGTGGTGGCAGTGGCTGTGCTCTTTGGCGCACGCCTCTGTTGCAGCCATCTTAGGCCTGGAGGGAGAGCAGGGCCTGCCACATACATTGCCAGCTCAACACTCTCCTCCCCAGCCAGGACAGCAGTGATGAGAGGAACATGGCTTCACATGCAGACTTTCTGCAAACCGTAGCTGCTGCGGCTGACGCACCTGCCATTTTTTCACCTTGACGCAGGCAGATGAACACGCCCTCTCAGTGACGGGGGAAACATTTGCTTTGTCACCCTCCCTTTGTGCGCCTCACTGGAGCACTGGCCAGTTGAGGGCAGACCTGCCATGCGCGGCCCTCACTCTCACATGCAGAACATAACTTGGCTGCCAGGTTTTCCGCTTTGTCATGATCCCTTTTCCACTCTGCCCTGCCATATAATTTCTGGTTGTCCTGAAGGTTTTTTCCCCTTGCCCATTTCAGTTGTAATTAAAACTCCTTCCCACCCTCTCTGCTCAGAGAACTTCTTTCTGTTTGGTCGCCCGTATTCAGCTTTTCAACTCAGTGTGGTTGGCGCACCTTCTGTTTCAACCCCAAACAGCTTGCTTGGGTTTTAGTGCTATTTTGAGAATGAATGTTGGAGGGAGGGAAGGAGAGCAAAGCCCCTTCTCTGAATGTTCTTCTTTGTTTGCTTTGATCCGAGCCAGCCTCGCTTATAAAAAGCATCCGTAATGTTTATTTTTTGGGTCGTTTGGAGAACGAGCAGCTTCAGAATTTCTAAAAGTATCGTGTGGCTAATGACACGAGCAGATGCTCCGCAGTCTTGTCAGATTCTCTCTTTCAAAGCGCATGAGACAAGTTGGCGGAACGAGGGGAAGTGTAATCGCAAAAGAAGAAAAAGTGAAAAAAGTGATTGAAAGTGGGTCAGTGGAAGCCGGTTTGTGCGGATATTGTTGCACTTGGCTTCCTCTATTGCTTTGTTCCATAACCTAGTGCACTGATTTTCAACCAATGTGCCACGGCACACTGGTGTGCCATGGATCGTCCTCAGGTATACTGTGGGAATTTGGGGATTGACATTCAAAATGGGGGTATTTGAACTGTCTGGTGAGCCTTGTCAATGGTAAAAACAATTGATGGTGTGCCTTTAATTTCGTGCCTTGTTAAGTGTACCGTGAGATGAAAAAGGTTGAAAATCACTGATCCAGTGGGTAGCAATGAGCCCCCAATACTTGCTGGTCCCCCTTTCCCAGTCCTAGACCTGTGCCCTGTTTCTCACCCATCCCACTTTGCATCCCCATTCAAAAAAGGGGGCAGAATTTGGGAAGTAGAAAGTAGGCTTTCCATTAAAATTGAGCAGTGAGAGAGTGGATACCGAAATATTTCTTTTGTCCATTCTCAGAGTGTAATCTGTGGAACTCCTTGCTATATATAGCATGAAAAGATCATACAGGCGTTCCCCTGATCTTTCTGATGGTTCATTTTCTGACCGTTCCACTCTTTCAACATGTTTCAATTATACCCAGAACTCATTCATTCTACAAATGTTCCATTTTTCAAACCCTTTTTCGTCTAAAGGTTGGTCTAAAGGTTAAAATTGTCTTCTCTGATGTTGAATTGCAAGTGACACGGTGATCAAACTTTTTGGCATTTTCTTATTATTTTCTTCAGTAAATAACGATCATTCAAATATATAAGATATTCATTGCCTTTGTTCATTTTACTCTATATTGGTCTGAGACTGTAATAAAGATTGGAGGAAGTGTTCATTTTACTGTAATTTGTTATGAAATTTGGCTATGTGTTAATAAAGGTGTCCTTTGTAGGTTATCCTGCTAGTCTTGACTGACTGTAGGGTGCGGTGCTCATCCCTGTTTCTAAGCCTTTAGAGACAACATCCAAAGACACCTCCATGGTCATAGAGCCGGCATGAGTCCCGAAGGCGCTATTTTTACCTTCCCATAGAGGAGATACCTATTTATCTACTTGCATTTCCATGCATACGAACTGCTAGGTTGGAAGGAGTTGGGCTAAGGATGAGAGCTCACCCTGTTTTGTAGGACCCGGGTCTCAAACCCTAATCTGCTGGTTAACAGGCACAGTACTTGCACCACTACAGCCCACTATGTATTAATAAATACATTATTTAGGCTTTTGCAAGTGATATTTATGTCTTTTTTGGGTGGCCATTTGGCATCTGCAAGCTGAAAAAGACTGAGTTCCACTTCTCAACGGTTTTCATTTTTGGATAGTGCTCCAGTCTCTAACTTGTTCAATAAGTGGAGGATGCCTGTATCTGGCATTTAACTGGGAACTGGGCAGATTTATGGGTGAAAAAGCAACATATATTACAAGTGATGAGAAATAGGTTCAATCCAAATTAATTAGTTAACAGTATTTATATGTCACTTCGCAACAAAATGTTCACAAAACGGTTTACAAAATGCAGGGAGTAGCAACAAAACTGAGGTCTTTTGTGCTCCTTGAGTTATGTGGTAGGTCTTTCTTTCTTTCTTTCTTTCTTTCTTTCTTTCTTTCTTTCTTTCTTTCTTTCTTTCTTTCTTTCTTTCTTTCTTTCTCTCTCTCTCTCTCTCTCTCTCTCTCTCTCTCTCTCTCTCTCTCTCTCTCTCTCTCTCACTCACTCACTCACTCACTCACTCACTCACTCACTCACTCACTCAGATTTATATATTAATGAATTATTCGATTTATATACCACCTTTCTTCCCAAAGGGCACTTAAGGCAGCTAACAATTATGAGATTTTGGATTAGACAGGATTTTAGCTTGATCTAGCATGGTTCGACTTATGTTACATGGAGGAGAGAGTAAAGAGGTGGCCTAAGATATCTCCTGGTAGACCTCCCAGCTTATCAGGTTGTTCCTGTTGAAAAATGGGTAGCACAAAAAGTAGAAAAAGGAAGGTTCCTATGATAGTCTGATAGTTGGCAAGGCTCTGGTGCAGTGTCTTTAGGAAACACAATTACAATGAATTGTACTTTCTGATCCGGGTTGGCTGACTCTGTTTCCATGTGTCAGGGTGGGTGGGCTCTTCTGAGATTGCTGAATCTTCATTTGGGGACTGTCAGATGTCGGCAGGGATATCCGCTCCAAAGACAATCTGGGCGCAATCCAGAGTAACTACAGGGAGTCCTTGCTCCGTTGAAAGAACAATTTACTCTGGATTGCAATATGAATTTCCCATAGGTTTTCACTAGGTGGTGCCGTAACTACGAGTGCACGTAATGTCTCTTACATGCTCCTGTAATTACTCTGGATTGTAAGGTCTGTGTTCTTCTGCATGCAAAACATGTTGCATATGGGGGAAAAGAATGATTTTTTAAAAATGCAACAACCCTGGATGTGCTTAATTAAAACCAAAAAGAGTGGCTCTGACCTTGACGTCGGCATTGCCTGTGGTCAAGACTTAGCGCTCGCTCCAGACTCCTTCGTTGATTACAAAGGGTTTTCTGTGGCCTATTAGAAACACCTGGTTTTCTACAAGCTGCATGTCTGCAACAACTGCTGCAATTTAAAAGCAGCTACTCCCCCCCCCCAGGGGGGCATCAGGAAGTGGGAAAACTCTCCATGACTGTGAAAACGGGGTATGCAAAGCCTGTTGTGTGTGTCCCAGTTTCCGAACCTTGCCTTTTTATGGCCATAATGAGGCCGTGCGCTTTCAAACCAGTACCACCGCTGGTATCCTCTGATGTGCAGCCAGGGAATGTATTGGCCACACAGAACTGCAATGGCAGTTTCAAACTGGGATTGAGCAAGATTGCTGGTCTAAAAGGAAATGAAAATCTGTGCGTTTTGCCAGTTGAAAGGAAGGTGAAAATAAATCTGTCTCTGTCAAGCAGCTGTTATAGGTGTAGAAACCCTGTACACACATATATAGTATATATATATAGCATACATACATACATACATATCTATATATGTAAAACTGCAAAGTGACTGACTCACTCACTCACTCATTCACCAAAGCCCAACCACTAGGCCTATTAGTGTGAAATTTGGGGTGGGTATTCCTTCCATGACGGAGACACCCACTAAGACTTGGTTTTCAGAAATTCCAACTGGAAGGAGATGAAATGGGGCGAAACATGTTTTCCTCCCTATACTTTCCATTGATTCAAGCCCTGCACCAACCCCTGGACCCAGAAGTATGAAATTCGGGGAGTGTATTTCTTCTGTGACTGGAACACCCAACAAGAACCCAGTTCTAAAAATTTAACCCCTGAGGGGCTGAAAAGAGGTGCAATGCATTTTCATCCTATACTTAAGATTGAAGAATGATCAACACCGAGCCCCAAATAGTGCACCTATCCGGTAGAGGTGCCCACGGTCATGGGGGGGGGGATGTTGTACATGGGGGGGGGGTTGATGTGCTTGGAGGTATGATGCACATGGGGGAAGATGTGCATGGGGGTGTTGCACAAGGGCATATGATGTGCATGGGGGTTGTTGAGCATAGGGAGTTTGATGCGCATGGGGGAATGTTGCACATGGGGGTGATGTTATCCCTCCACTAGGTGTTTCCTGACCATCTTTGAGGTCACAGTGGGTTTACTCAAATTAGATTTGAGCAAATCTAATGTGCAGTTGAATTTAATGTGCATCTTGATTTTGGAGATTAATTTGACTGAAAAAGGTGAGCATTAGATTCAAGCAAATGTGTGTTTGTGTGTGTATGTGTATATATATATGTATATATATATGTGTGTATATCTATATCTATACACACACATGTATATATAATACTACAATACTAGCAGAGTTTAGCTTTTATTTAAATCTATTTTTGAACCATATTAGTGGGGAGCCTGGGCAGGATGAGGCACCAGAGGGCATTACTCAACACTGGCCACTGGGTGCCAATGGGACCTATTGAACAGCAGCAGGTACCAGGATCCTGACTAGGCACCACCAGTAAGTAGCAGGCACCAGCAGATAGTGGGCACTGGGCATCTCTACTTGGCACCACAAGACCACAACGTACCATCAGGTACCACAGACCAGTGTGCCGTAGGCGAAACATGCACCAGGCACCATGTATCATACCAGGCAGCCACAGAGATGGTGAGTGCAGAAATTCTTCCTCCTCCTGGTGTTTCATGGTGGCCTTTGAGGTCAGAGTGAGTTCTTTGGAGAGGCACCAATGAACCTACTCTGAAGAAAAGGCCTTGAAACATCACATCCCATAATCCGTTTTTCATTTCTTTTCTACGTTCCTTCATTCCTCTGCAGAAGAGAAGGGTCTAGAAGGTCTCAGGCAGTATGCAAATGAGCAGAGAGTATTCTGGGTAAGAACAGTGGGTTCCACCTGCAAGCTGAGACAGGAGTCCCATGCAAAAGAACGCAAGAAGAGGGTCCTGGAAGCATTTCAGCCTTACGCAGGGAAGAGTGAGGCACCAGGCACCCCTATGGGCACCACTTTGCACTGAGAACCACTGGGCATCCTATCTGGACCTAGTGAGCACCACTTGGCACTGAATACCAATGGATGCCACCAGGCATTATTGGGCACACCTGTTGGGCTCTGGACACCACTGGGCTCCACCTGGCACTGGACACCCCTATCCAGCAGCACCAGGCATCACTGGGCAGTGTGCAACTCTGGGTATCTGGCAAGTCTGGGAAGTGGAAATGGGCACCACCAGGCACCTGACATACCTACTGGGCACACTGGGCACTATGCATCCCTACTAGTCACCACTGAGCACCAGGCGCCACTGGGCATCCCTGTCAGGCATCAGTGGGCAATACCAGGCAGGACATACCACTGGACACCAAATCAGTTCTTAGTGGATCCTTACATCACAGAAGGAATGCCCGCCCAGGAATGCACAGAAGGAAAACTCTCCTCCAAATTTCATGCTGCTAGTCCAGGAGAAGGGAGCTGGGTGTTGATCAGTCTTCAATGTTAAGTACAGAGACAAAAATGCATTACACCGCCTTAGGGGTTAAATTTCTGAAAATCGGTTCTTACTGGGTGCTCACATCCTAGGAGGAATACTCTCCCCAAATTTCATGCTTCTGGATCTGACAGTTTTGGTTGGGCATTGATGAGTCAGTGAATGAGTCTGTCAGTGAGTCTGATGAGTCTGTTAGTGACTTTTCAATTTTATATACTGTACATATTCTATATATATAAAATAGAAAGGTCATTGACTGACTGACAACGGCCAGCCAAAACTGCTTTGACTAGAAGCGTGAAATTTGGGGAGGGTATTCCTTGTAGGACATGGAGGCACCCACTAGGAACTGATTTTCGGAAATTCCAAGGGAAGGGGGTGAAATGGGGAGCAACACGTTTTCTTCCCTATACTTTACATTGAAGAATCGCCAACTTATCAATGCCCTTCTCCAACCCCTAGACGTAGAGGCATGAAATTTGGGGTGGGTGTTTCTTCCATGATGTGAGAACTGATCTTTAAAAATTTAACCCCTAATGGGATGAAAAGGAGTGCAGCATGTTTAACATTGAAGACTATATTTAACATTGAAGACTGATAAAACTCATCTCCAAATCCTGCACCTGCTTGAAAGGGGTACCCACGGTTGAGGGGGATAATGCAGAGGGGGAGGAATGTTGGACGGGGGGATGGTGCAGAGGGGGGGTGGTTGTCAGAATTGTGACCATCTACTGGCACAATCCAGAGTAACTACGGGGAGTCCTTGTTCCGGTGTAAGAACAATTTACTCTGGATTGCAAAAAGAATTTCCCATAGTTTTTCACTAGGTGGTGCAGTAACTATGGGTACACGTGATGTCTCTTACGTGCTCCTGTAGTTACTCTGGATTGTAGGGTAAGTGCTGGTTTATTTATTTATTCATATGGTATATGTGATGGTGTATGTTCACTTTTTTAAAAATGGAAGTTTCTGGTCCTCATTGTATTAACTTGTTTATTGTTGACTTAAGTTTATTATTCACAGTTTTTATTGTAACTTCCCCGCCCACATATTGCATTTTTTTTCTTGCTTGGAAATTTACTTATTAAAAAAGCCAATGATCTGCACAATCTAGAGTAGCTCTGGGAGCTCTTACGTCGACATAATTTTTTTTTACTTTGGATTGCTCTATGAATTTCCCATAGGTTTCCACTAGGTGGTGCCATAATCACGTGGACATAAATGTCTCTTAAGAGCTCCCGTGGTTATTCTGGATTGTGCACGATGTCACTTGTTAATTTGCTCACCCAGTTAAACTTCCGGGAGGATCGGCTCATTGGCCTGTGTTATGGCTCCTGTGCCGTTCTGCGGTTGAGCAACCGTGGTATGTCCTGAGCAACCATGGCATGTCCTGAGCAACCATGGCATGTCCTGCAGTGGCTTTCTCAGTGACTGAGTGCTGGAACGAGCCCATTCCGTCGCAGATTTATTGATGGAGGAAACACCCAGCTTCTTGAGTCTGGCCGATTCTTTTCAGACCCATGCGCCGTACTGCCTCTCCCATCGTGCACAATGGCCACTTAGTGCCATGTTGATCCTGTCGCCGTTCCGAGTGCAGCGCTCCCAAGTGGCCTGCGCGTGTGCCACAATGGGATTAATGTGGCAGTGTGCAGGAAGCACACCATGAAATTGATTTCATTGCAAGCTCGCTGAGGCATGTAATCAGCTAGAGGTGTTTGTTCCTTTATTTTGCATCCTTGAGATTAAGTATTGTAGTGACGCCTGCTACGGAGTCGGGAGGCTTCGGGGAGGAATAGGAAGGCAGGAAAAAAAGAGATTTTAAAAAATGATGCAAATGTGACGGATAAGATCTTGTCACTGACTCCCAGATGGGGAACAGGATATACACATTCATCAATTTTAACCCAAGAGCCCCTTTGGGTCAGGCCAAAGGCCCATCTTGTCCAGTTCCCTAGACAAGCATCCCCCACTTTCTGATGGTTCATTTTCTGATGATTCTGCTCTTTCCTCACCTTTTAGTAATACCAGGACTCATTCATTCAACACATATTCCACTCTTTCAGCCTTTCTCTTCTGGTTTAAAGGTTGAAATGATGTTGATTTACATGTGACATGGTGATCAAACTGTTTTTGGCATTTCCTTATGACTTTTTTCAGTAAATAACCATCATTCCAGTACATAAGATACTCATTCAAGGTAGGCACTGTGGAGCACACCTTGTTGACCCAAGAACCCTTGCATCCTGGTGCCCTCCCTTGCCTAATTTGGTGTTGCACATAGATGCCTGAAAGGAATGATGATGAATGAGCTTGAGGCCACAGTCCTATGCACACTTGTGTGACTGTAATGAAACTTACTTCTGAGTAGGATTCTGAGAAGCATGCATAGAGAGAAGATCAAGCAATGAAAAGCCAAGTTTTCAGACGATACCAAAATATTCCGAGTGGTGAGGACCAGAAGAGACTGTGAAGAGCTCCAGAGGGATCTCTCCATACTGGAAGAGCGGGCAACGAAATTGCAGATGTGGTTTAATGTGAAGTTATGCACATTGGGGCAAAGAATCCTCTCTTTACATACAGGTTAATGGTCTCTGATCTATCTGTGACTGAGCAGGAGAGAGGGTTCATCATTCTAGAAAAGAGGGGCTTGAGGGGCAGCATGATTGAGATGTACAGAATTATGCAAGGGATGGATAGAGTGGACAGAGATGCTCTTTTTCCTTTCACATAACATCAGAACTCGGGGACATCAACTAAAATTGAATGTTGGAAGGGTTAGAACCGACAGAAGAAATTATTTCTTTACCCAGCATGTAGATGATCTGTGGAACTCCTTGCCGCAGGATGTGGTGATGGCATCTGGCCTCAATGCCTTTAAGGTTTGAACAGATTCCTAGAGCAATCTTGTATAGAAGACGAAATTTAGCTCAACATAGAAGGGTTTAAAAAGCATCACCTGCCTGAATTCCCTCTTCTATGCAATGGTTAAAGGTACAGGCACTCTGTCCTCCATGGTCACCCTGGAATGGTGAGAAATATATTCAAGTGCGCTCCTTGAGCTGAGCCAGCTTTTCCATTTGACTTTATTTTTTCCTTTAAAATACAGTCAAGATGATTTTCCAAGTGCACAAATAATGTTAACTTCAGAATAAAAACCCCAGAGTTCATAAGAGATTATCTTATCTTGACAACACACATTTAAATTGTCAAACATGAGCGCACTTAGAGATGTATGTTCCCTCTTTTTCTTGAAAGGTCACAGTGCTGATCTCCTAAGCAACATCTTAGATGTTTGTCATCCACCAGTAATATAGGGAGCCTCGTGTCTTCTAGAGTTCCATCTTTCCCCAAATAACTTTAAAATAACTGCATGGCCTTTGCATATTGGCGGAAGCTGTGAGGTCATCTGCACAACTTTCTTTGTGTTTCATCATCGGATGTGGGTGTGATTTATTGCCAAATCCTAAAAATAAAAACCAGAACTACTTTCTCTGCTGAAAGAGAAACTGCAGAACAAGGAATAACCTTTTTCAAATACAAATTAACTCAAATGTCTTTCTCTGTGTGTATTTCACTGATGATTATTTAAGCAATTACACCTTGTCCTTGTCTTATTATTAAGAATTTAATTGCATATTAATTTTTCTCAATACATAATAAATTACATTAATTTACTCAATACATAATAAAGGTCTCAATAAATAATAAATGTCTCACTACATAATAAATTACATTAATTTTCTCAATACATAATAAATTACATTAATAAAATACATTAATAAATTACATTTAATTACATATTAATTTTTCTCAACACATAATAAAAAATAATACAGTACACCATGCTTCAACAGGAGTGGTTCTCAAAGTAGTTTACATTTTTCTACATAAAAGCCATGTGTGTAAAGCATGTCCACAGCTTCAGGCCAACACCTCAGTCAAGGAGGCTGGAGAGAGGAAACTGTCAACATTCCAACTCTCAACATTCCAGCCTCCATTGAAAATATGGAAAGGGAATGGTTTTTTACCGATGGAGGTTGTTATATTATACCTCTGCAAGTGACAGCTGCGGGCAGTAACTAGCAGTAACTTAAATCAGTAATGGTTCCTTGTTCTCAAAGAACTTACAATTTAAATATATATATATGTATATGTTTGTGTATTCTTATATATATCCTTGTGTGTGTGTGTGTGTGTGTGTGTGTGTGTGTGTGTGTATTATTCCATATAAAAGATATCATATTATATTATTCCATATAAAAGATATCAGCAATAACCACTGGATGGAAAGAGGAGCACTTGCTCTCCCCCTGCAAAATATAAGAGGAGTACCACTATGAATCATAGGAAAAAACCCTCCTTTAAATGAAAATTCAATATCAAAAAAAGCTTCCCAGATTTTTGATCATGGTATTGCCCACCGAATGACTGACGAAAGTGATAGTAGTGAAGGAGGGAAATTTTATTTACCCCTTCCTTCCCCTTTCCACAAAAACATAAATAGCTTTGGACTTTTTTCATTATAAATAACTTGGAGAAGCTATATCAAAGGGTATTCCCCCCCTTGAAAAGCTAAGTTCCAAAGAAGTAAACTGATGAGTGGTTTGGAGGTTGTATTCTCATAGCTCCCATTCCTGTGGGATGTGGCAATTCTTCTTTAATCCTTACCAAGAGACAGTTTGACCTTGAATAGCAGGAATGTTGGGTGTGGAGAACCATGTTTAGGGAGCTCTTCTCTAGGTCAAGGCTTTTTTTCTGTTTTCCTCCTCATTTGGCCAGTTGGCCAAACCAAAGCAAGGGAGAGAAGAATGCCTTTTGTAACCAGGTATGTATCCAAAACAGACGTCTTTGTCTCCTGCTCCGGTTGTGCCCTTCGTGCTGCGAGACCCAGTGAAGTGTGAAGCCAGATCTTAGCTGGTTCTTTATCTCCTTGCCTTCTGGCAACAGGCTCCTTTCTTCGGGGCCTTGGCATCGTTCCCTGGACTGCCGTTACCTGCCAGCAGAAAGAGAGAAGGCGAGAGATCATGCATGGGGCAAATCTTTGGATGCCATCCACGTGCAATTGGTGGCGAATCCTTCCCAGTTTGCAATCTCTGGTCCTAAAGAACTTTTGGTTTTGTGTCTTGTGGCTTCTTCTGGACCTCTTGCCCCCCATGTTTATGACATGGGAATATCTTGTGTTTGGACACCCCTGATCTAGATTACAGCTAAAAAAATAAATAAAAATGCACCGTAATTTTTGCAGTGCAAAATCGGGATTGCAGCTCATTTTGCTTTCAGTTTGAGGCTGCAAAAACCCTGGACGTCTGTCAGATTCTGTCTTGTGCAAACTCTCCCTTCAGTGGCCTTCGAAGGCAATCTATTATCTTAATGAAAAATGTCCTGTGTGAATCCAGTGGGACGTGCCAGTGATCTTTGGAGGGGGTGGTGCTCCCTCTTGGCTGTTGCAGATGGACGGAGCAGATTCAAGGCCGCCAGAAGGCGGCTGTTCGGATGTGGTTCCCTTTAATGCAAACGCTGGAACACATTCCAGTTCTGTTTAGAACTAAACAGTTATCTGTTCCGAGCCAGGTTCCGTATCTGTTCCGTTCCGTACAATAATGAGAGAGACATTAACACTGCCAGGTACATTTTGTCTTCTTGGGATGTTTGAGCTTGGTCTGAATCAATGCGGACTTGGAGGAAATAATGTTTTGTGACAACAAAGCATTGGCAGGATTTGGATTTTTGGGCAGGATTGCGAAACATTTTTACTCCCTGTTGTAATTTTTTTACTCCCTGTTGTATTTGGGGGCAGAGCCTGGTCCAAATGCTCAGAAATGGAGCAGAAGCAACACAAAAAGTTCTCTAGCTTGGTGCTTTGCAAACTATTGGTTGCAACACCAAAGTGCATCATGGCCCGAGTTGGGTGTGTGACCCACCTGCCTTCACCTCCAAACTGGAGCAAGCAGATGCAACCAGAGGCTATGTTCACATTGGAACGCACCCCCAGAGACTATTCCCATGCTGTGCCACACCAGGGACTGGTGCTGCACAGTGCTGCACCAGGCCACTGTAGGCTGTAGAAGGTCTCTGGAGGTGACTTCTGGGTCTCTTCTGGTTTCCCAAATGCAAATTCCAGTTACGTTCATAGGTGTTACTGAATCCTGCTAAGTGGTCCTGGACCTGGCATGACCAAGGTTGCCATATACCCCGGAAAACTGGGACAGTTTCGGGGACTGGCAAGTTTATCAGGGGATCTTGTCCTGGTTATGTGGAAGAGAATTTAAGGCAACCCTAGGCATGACATAGAAGTGGCTTCTCCCTTGGAACGGCTGCTGGAGGTATGTTGCAATACCAGCACCCGAGTGGGTCAAAGCTCTGTTAAGTTTGACAACTGCTGCTTCTGAGTAAAACAGTGCCATACCAGCCTTGGTGTGGCAATACTGGTTTCAAAGAGATCAGAACAATCTGTGAAGGGCCAACAACCCTATTTCTTAATGACGAATACTTTTGTGTTTGTTTAACTTGATTTAATACTCTAAGGAGGCTCTTGCAAAATTTACGAGTGTTGATGTAATCACTTAAATGGTTCCTCCAGTTGTGCTTGGATCTTTTTTTGCATTGCAACTTGGCTGTGTGCCCGGAAGCGGATTGTACTGCAGTGCCGTATCTAGCGGGGTTATCTCACGCTTACGTTACGTGTGAAAGAGTCACAGGAATCCAGAGGACAGAAACTGTGCATATCTCCTGTAATCACCCTGTAAACAGATGACTGCATAGTCTTAAGTTGTTGGATCTATGCCTCTGGTTGCAATCTCGATTACAGACGATCATGCCTTCTGGGCCCATGTGGTGAGCCATACATGCTCGTTTCCAATTGGGTTGCTTGTGGGTTTTTACTGCAGCGTGTATTATTCCGACTGCTCTGGAAACAGGGAAACAAGGCTTGGAAGTGGCACGAGTGCTGGGCCCCAGCTCTGCCAACAGCTCCCCACCCTTAGGAATGCCCACCCTCTTCCCCCACCAGATTGCCTCCCACCTGTGCAAGAAATGATGCAAGAAATTGTGTTGGTGCAGCACTGATAACAACCTCTTCGATTTCCTAAACCATGTGAATTTTTATATACATTTTAGTTAATGCTGCAACGACTTTGAAAGGCCTGTAGGATTATCCCCAGGAAAAGGTTAAGGGTGAGACCCCAACCCAGTGTGTTCCTAGGAAGGTGAGATTTCAACTCGAGACTTTCTGACTGCTAGATTTGCAATTTTAGCCTCCAGATACACTTGTGTAGCGCTCAGGACTTCCAGTTTGTCTTCCTGAACCTATTTACCTCTGCCACTTGATTTGAAGTCAATACAGACAGTTTTCACCAAAAGGATCTGACACAGAAATACTATACTGCCAAGCTTTGGTTCATAGGTGAGTTTTTTCCCCATTGCAGGGCCAAAGTGGAGAGCTTGCAGCTTGGCTAACAACACCTATGGTGCTAATGAATCCATCATTGAGTCCTTGCGGGAAGGAGAATTTATTTAGCTGGCTCGATCCCGTTGCATCCAAGCCGACAGATTAGTGTGGTCCCACACCTTTGATGTGCAGCTGCTTTTCTGGATCTTTGACCTAAAATATATTTTGTAGAGGACCCAGTTGTTCAAACTGCTTTTAAGCAGCTGGTGACTTAGAACTATAATTCCCAGGGCTCCTCTTTGGGAAGGACAACCATGGCAATTATTCTGTACTGATTTGGACCTGATTTAGATTTCTGGTGCAGCTGTGCGGCTAGGAAAATGCAGACGGCATTACAGTTCGTTGCGGAAGAATTCCGCCGCCTTACATGGAGATCTATCTCCGCACGTCACTGTAATTCTTGAATTTGAACTGAGAAAGATGGTATATGCCGAGTCAGACCAATGCTCCCCTTAGGTAAGCACTACTACAGTGATGGGCAGCAGCTCTCTAGGGTTTGTGGTGGGGAGCTTTCCCACCCTATTAGGAGAAGCAGAGCTAGGATCCAGCTATAGAAGAGGTGCATGACCTCCAACCCACCTTTCAAAACTGGTTTAAATTCATGAGATTGCAAGCAAATATTGTTACTATTCTGTATGCAAAAATACACACATATTTGTGTGTGTGTGTGTGTATGTGACTTGCCTCTGAAAGAGCTTCTGAGGCTCTTAGGTTGGAGAATGAGGTGTTGAGGAAGGAGATGTTAGCATCTTCTGAGGCTAACATCTAGCATCTCACTTTGGAGAATGAAATGTAGCTACTATCTCAGGTTGAGGAACATCTCCTATGAAGGTTGAGAGATCATTGATGGAGCAGCCCAAGGTCTTTCTAGTCTAGCATCCTGTTTTTTGCAGTGGTCAATCAGAAGCCTCCCAAAGGACCACAGATACTATGGTTTGAAAGCAGTATCCTATCCTTCTTCAATAGATATCCCATATATCCATTATGGCTTGTACTTGTTGATAAGGCTTCCATGAACTTGTATATGAGAACACAAAGTTGGAAGGACCTTCTGTTTGAGATGATGTGGACCTCTGCTGTCAGCCAGGGTTGAACATTCGGGAATTGAGAGAGAGACTGAGGCCAGGAGGCAGATTTTTTGTTTGGGTTTGTGTTAACCACACTTCAAATCACCCTAATTAAAACTGCCCCCAGTGATCAAGGAAACTATCCCTAAAGACAGGAATGATGGTTTGTCTTAGTAATTACCAGAACCTAAGATAAGAGCTGGCAGATAGTCAGAAGCGTGATCTGGTGAACGTCCCAGAGTGGTATCTGGATCAGTTTATCCATCACAGTGGCTGAATTGCACATGCGAAGGCTGTCCATAATCTCCAGTTATGTGTCTGCAGGCTGTCCTTTATCTGTCCCGAAGGCTTATGTGAGTCTTTCAAGGTCTCCTTGAGATCTCTCTAAATCTGGTTGAGGGGTGTTTGCATGCATCCAGACCTGCCTGCATTGCTAATTTTTAAATACAGTAAATCCTCGACTTACAAATGAGTTCGGTTCTGGAACCTCATTCATAAACTGAAATGTTTGTAAGTCCAACACCATTGACTTCAATGCTTTTTACATTGCGAGAGAAGGTCGCAAATCAAGGATCCATTTGTATATTGAACATTTGTGTCTTGCAGGGATGTTCATATATATGAAAGTTTGCATCTTGAAAGGTCACAAGTCAATGACTTGCTGTATAGGATCTTTCTAAACAGTATTTGAGGGAGTAGCTTGAGGGGGGTCATGACGTTGGAGGGAAGCAAGCAAGGGTCCTCTCCCCTTCAGACCTGTTCTGGGGGGGAGTCAAATAGCTCGAACACCGTTTTGCTCCCCCCAATACGGCTCCGAAGGGGAGCAGACCCTTGTATGCCTCCCTCTGAGACTGACTGCATTGTCCCCCTTTAGCTACGCTACTGGCTAGAGAGACTTTCTTCTCCCGTTATCAAGACTGTTAACTTGGGGTCTCTCAATGAATTTGACAATTGTTATGTTCAGTGCAGTTAAAAGTCCAATATCGTGTATACAGTACTTTTCATAATAGAGATAAGCTTTCCATTGCGCTGAAATGTGTAAGATACAGTAGTTGCAACTGGTTTATATTTAAATCGTACTTGTGTGGTGTTGTTGGATACACAACTGTGGAAGGCTAATGCCTCTGGGTGAGCGTCAGGTTGATCATTATGGGAAAAACGGTCATCGTCTTATGCTACAATCCCATAGGTTTCTGATGAGAGTCTCATTAATTTCATTGGGAGTTAACTCCCCGGAAAATGTTAGACTTGTAGCCTGATCTATCGGAAAGTTTTTTTGGTTCTTCGATATTTTAATTTTTGAACTCAGAAACCAGCCTCGATGAATGAGAGTCTCAATGTTGCCTTAAGGAGCAACTTTCTCAACCGTTCCATAAAAACAATGCCTTGTTTAAGTAGCATTTTTATTGTTCCAGTTCTTTTGGTTTCGCCTCCAGCAAGTTTTTTTCTGCTTTTAAACCAGCTGGTGTAACAATCTGAGCATGATTTTTCAAATGATAACACTGAAAAGCTCATCTTCTTCATGTCCTTAAGAATAACAGTAAATTTTATTGAAAATCCTTCTAACTACTGTTTCAAAACGCAGCTTTCTTCAGTGCTTTCTGCGAGTTCCAGCTTTTTAAAAAAAATCTGACCGTTCCCAGGTAACTATTGACCTAGGGCAAAATCCAGAGTAACTATGGGGAGTCCTTGCTCTGGTGTAAGAACAACTTACTCTGGATTCCAATATGAATTTATATAGGTGGTACAGTAACTATGGGTGCATGTAAAGTCTCTTACATGCTCCCGTAGTTACTCTGGATTTGGGAGCTAGTGATTCTCAAAACCATTTAGCAATGAGACCCAGTTTATAGCATCACAATCTGTCGGGACTCACCAGAAACAATATTAACCTGGAACTGATATCATGGCCATAAGTGACTTCATCCAGCAGGAAAAAATTTAACATCTCATACAACATCAAATCAATAAAGGAGATTAAAAGTTTAATAAGTTTAAAAATTGCTTTAAAGACTCCTTCCAAATTTTTATTTACTTGTTTAAAAAAAGTTGCTGTCCTGCAGTCCTATTCATACTCACCAGCAGTAAACTCCATTGAATATCACTGTGAAAACCATATATGTAGTAGTCTGTTAAAAGTATGTTATCTGTGAAATTTCTCCAAATGCAATCATATACCATAGCATCAGATCTAAAATATTAAAAAATAAAATGCACACTGAAATGAATGGTGACCCATCGAAAATTGGCTCACAACCCACGGTTTTGCCTTAAAATTGTGGGTCAGGTTTGAGAAACACTGTTAACCATTCCCTGGTTAAACATGTGGGGATGGTAATCCATTTTAGAAGGTTTTAAAAATACAGGATTTGACAAACGATGGAGGAAGACAGTAGCTAAAACGAAGGCAGATGTGGGCACAGATGCTTACATGCCCACTTGTGAACACCCTGCAAGCATCTGGCTGGCTGCTTTTGGCAGAAGAATGCAAGATCAGATCAATCTGGGACATGAATAACCCATCGTGCATGTATTCCATTGCTTTATCATTAGAATAGTAACGATTGACTTCAACCAGCCTAACTTCACAATAACAATAATTTAATTTAATAATTTAATTATAAATTAACGATTTGATTAATTTAATTGAAGGAATAATTTAATTTAGCAATAATACTTTTTGTGCATGGGTCTCACTTGGCGTGCCACTGCAACCATTTAATGAAGCGGCTAAGTATCATCCACTCCATATTTCAGATGGAGAAGATGGAGGCAGAGAGTGGAGTGGCTCACCGACCTCCTTTAAAGGTGTCTAGGCCAGATACAGTGGCAAGGAATTCCACAGGCTAATTATACGCTGGGTCAAGAAATATTTTTTTGGGTCTGTTCTGACTCTCCCAACGTTCAATTTTAGTGGATGTTTACTGGTGCTGCGAGAGAAGGAAACGAACATCTGTCTAGCCATCTTGTGGGAATTCAAGGCAGAACCAAGTCAGAAGAGCCACTGTAGCGCACCAGTATATACAAATAAGCTTACAAAAATTTTATTACGTTGTCCTGATGGTTCTAAATTCAGACTTAGGAAAGGATCTGTGGATTGGAAAGTAGTTTTCAGTGGTTCCTGGGTGCTCTCAGACCCAATTCGTCTGCAACACAAGAGTCGGATTCCTTTTTGTCTTCATTGTGAATCACATTCTCTGACCACTTGAGCTTAGGGGAAAGTGTAAATATGCAGTAAGGTGGGTTCAGCCGGCATTGCATCACAACTCTCAGCCTTTTGGAATGCAACTAGACAAAGGACCTCTTGTGTGTGTTATCAATTGTGCAAGCCTCTTCTCTTCGGGTGCCTCTCCTTAACCTTACTTTCCCAATGTGTCTCTTTCTGCAGGTGTCAGAGGTAGGGATGATGGTTAGCTCTTCTCCTGCACATGAGATCGTTGGTGGATGTGCCAGGATGACATTTATACGATGTTTCCATATTTTGCGTGCATCTCAGAAATATGCATGTTGCAAGTGGCTCTTGTTGTGGGTGATATCCGTTGCGTTGATGCGCCAGTGTCTAATTTGAATGCTGGATCTCATGGATCCCCAGTTTTCATTATGTTGTTTTGGGGAGCGATGGGGGACAGATGCTTCAGTTGGGATTTCGGATTGGATCTTCTGTGCCAGGTATCCTGCTTTAGCTTGCACTGAACTTTGCACTTTCTTTTTCTTTCCCAAATCCTTTATTGGCATATACATCAATAAAATAGTAAGTCACTCTGCACTTTTTGATCTGAACTTTCAGATAACTTTCTCTAAACTTTCAGAGCAGCAATTTTAACTTAATTTTCAGGTGCAATGAAAATTCAGTGAATATATTGTATTTACTTAAATACACCTTTTTCAGCCCAATTTAATCTCCAAAATCAGGGTGTGCATTATATTTGATAATTATATTTGAGTAAATGTGGTGTTTTGATTATAAGTATATGGTGTACATTAGATTTGATTTGAGTAAATACAGTAAATCCACTAGAACCAGACAAGACCAATCAGATGGTTTACCTGGGCAGGGGCTTGTGTTGACAGAGAGTATCTTACTCTTGTTCTCATACTCCATTCATGTAATACTAGGGAGAGGAAATTCCTAGGGCGAAGTATTTAAGTTTGAAATGCACTCCTTTTCAAATACGAGGCATGGGAAGAGGCTGACAAGCGAGCGGTAGCATCTGCAAGTGGCATTTAAAACATTCACCCAGGTGCTCAGAGGTCTTGACCCAACCCTATAAAGGAATCCTATAAGTTAACAAATATATATATATCCCTGTTGTGAGATAATAACAGTAGAAGTCAAATGGTTTTTGTAGGTGTGGATGAGGGTAGGATGGGGAGCCGAAATATTTGTCCTCTAAAAGTACAGAAAATGCAGTTTTGTAGATCAATTTCTGTGTATTGGGGCAGTGGTGGCTCAGTGGTTAAAGTTGTGCTTGTCAACCTGAAAGTGATCAGGTTGGCAGTTCGAGACCTAGTACTGCAGAACAGACCGAGTTCCCATTACTTGCTCATCTCCTGTCAACCTAGCAGTTCGAAAACATGCCAATGCAAATAGATAAAGAGGTACCACTTCAGTGGGATAGTAATAGTGTTCAGTGTGGACTTTTGTTCAGTAGTGTTCACTAGTGTTCAGTAGTGCATTTAGTCATGCTGGCCATATAACCACGAAGACATCTTTGAGTAATCCTGGCTCTTTAGCCAGGTGACTGGGATGGGCACCACCCTGAGGGCAAAATCCATAGCAGTTACGGGTCCATGCAGTTACGTCACCCTCTAATGATATCTTATGGAAAGTCATCTTAACTGCTCTGGAGCAAGGGGCTTAATTTCACTTTAGGATATAGGCCTTAGTTATGACTAGCAGGGCAACTTGTGGACAACTTGTGGACAGATTACCTTTATCTGTGTAATGATATGCACATTTTATGCACACTTATGCCCATGTTATGCTTATCTTTATGCACATTTGATGTACATTTTAGCATAGTAGAACCAATCTGTCTTCCTGAAATGTGTTCCAACTTTTGACTTTATTTTTTTCTTGGGTGGTGTTTATTTTGCGTTGTTGTGAGAGCTCCACTGGAAAGGTGGCGCGGAACAATTAAGCGCAATTAGATTTATTTATTGTTGTTCCACCTACCAAGTGTTTGGTGAATGGGAAAATCTGTGGGTGGGGCTGTAGTTTTAAAATAAACACTGTTGTGACATCTTCATACTTGGAAGGCGCTTATAATAGTGCAATGCTTGTTATTAAGTGTGGGAGGATGCGCGCCGTGTGACGGCGATGTGAGACGTGGTGCAAGGTGTTTTTTTTAATAATACTTTGAGATAATTATTTTTTCTCAAGGGAATCAAGCTTTTTAAATGGTCTGTTTTTGTGGAATCTATCAGAACTTCGGAAACTTTAAAAGGGATAAAGTTTAGATCAGGTGTATTTTGTTTGAAAAGGGAAATACTGAAAATCAGGTTGTCCCCAGTTCAAATTTTTCCTCTTCCATGAATTCATCTGATTGCTCTTGACCCACATCCTTTTGACCTCAGTGTTTCTGGCTGTATAATGGGGATAATAATAGTTCCTCTTCCTTTTACCATCTCATTATAATAAGGGTTATAATATAAAATCTCATTATAATAAGAATACCATCTCATTATAAGGATTATCTCAAGATTAGTAAACGTGATGCTCTGAGTATTTAATAATCACTATATAGAAATTATATATTTCTATATATTAAAAATTATGGATGCAGGTGTCATCTGTGCTCCCTGAGGAACCTGCTGGGCTGCTGCAAACCAGATTAGATGGTCCTTTGGCCTGAGCCTCAGAGAAGGCTCTTCTTATGTTCTTATATGTGGTAGATGATGACCGAATGGGTGGGTTCAGAATAAAAAGTTTTCATTAAAATTCTTGCATTCAGATCACACTGATATTATTTTTCCCAAAGATTTTGGAAAATTTTATATTTTTCATATCCCAAGATTGGATATGGAGGTTTCCTGAATAATTTATGTAGTGTTTATGGAGTGTCACATAACCTGCCACCTTTTACAGAAATAATAATCTCTATTTCAATGTGATTTTATAATATTGTGAGCCACCTTGGATCTTTGAGTGTAAAACAGACAGTGTGTGTGTGTGTGTGTATCTATCATTCATTCATTCATTCATTCATTCATTCATTCATTCATTCATTCATTCATTTTTTATCCCGTCTTTCTTCCTTGGATAAGGAAACCCAAGGTGGCTTTATTTATTATTAAATTTATTATTAAATACTATAAATAATATTATTCATGTGTATGGGGAAGAATGGCCATGTAACTGAAGTTGCATGAGCAGTAGCTTGCTGTAGCGGTGGTATAGCTAGAGGGGGTGGAGCAGCTGGTCTTGGAGGGAGGCATGCAAAAGGCCCCCCTCTGAAGAGCCATTCCATACAGCTCTGTTTTGCTCTCCGTGCCTGGAACGGCTCTGAAAGGGAGGGACCGCTTGCATGGCTCCCTCCATGACCGACTGCTCCACCCCCCTCTAGCTATGCCACTACCCTCTAATATCTTTGCCGTGATGCTCACTGTGTTTGCCGATTGCCTAACAAGTGAGTTTAGCATTTGCAGCCTTAGTGAGTCGGTGGTCGGAATGATGATGGTGAAACACTTGTGACGAGGTAAGAAGGTTCACGTTTCAAATTCTAAGCAGATCTCCATGTAAGGCTGGGAAAAAACACCTTGGCGATCCCTGACCTTTCAGCATCAGGGTTGAATGCAAAGGTATTTGATTTGGGGACTCACATCCTTGTACTCACGTGTTCTTGTATGTATATAAATAATATACTGCAGGAAGGACTGCATACCTGTAACGTGAGTCCTAATGTGATGCATACCTGTGACGTGAATCCTTTTCTGGCCAAGGAAAGCCTGACTGGTTGAGGCACTTAGGGTGGATGAAAGCCTCCCAGTATGGGTTGGAAAATTTGGTGTGCTCCACTCTAGAGGCAGCCGGCATCCTCTCCCCAAGAAAGAACACTTATGGGGTTGGATCATCTGCAACCAAAGGGGAATCCACCTCTTTCAGCCAAAGCAAAAAGGGACGTGACATGGGCTTTGAGGTGAGCTTGGATATGTAGTTTAACCAAATTATCTTGGTTATCAGTCTGACCATGGTTAATTGAGGGGGTCACATTTCTCATTGTGGGTTTCCGTACACGGAAAGGAACCCCCTTGTTTCACAACCCTATTGCCTTATTTGTGGGGTGTGTTCAATTATATTGATTCTTCCTCCTCCCCAAATTATGATGGTGGTGAAACACTTGTGATGATTCCTACAGAAGGGTCAAGTTTCAAATTCTAGCTATATGTATGCAAGCAAAAAAAAGTCCACTGGGGTCCCAAAGGGGTAATGGGAAAATAGACTGGGAGAGAGTGGCTATGGGGGCACACAGAAAGAGGTGAAAGAGGGCAGGGGGAAGGTGGTGACATCTGGAATAGTCTCTCGAAAATCTTTGAAATAAAGAATATCATTGCCAAAAAAGGCACTATTGTAATTAGGCTCACACGGGAATGGAAAGTGTCTTCTGTGCACCAAAACTTAATTCTGCAGTGTTTGTCATCCTATAGTTATGTCCCTGATCACTTGCACACTCCTTCCTGGTAAGCCAAAGTTTACACCTGTAGCAGGTCAGATCTGACACTGTTATGGATTGTCTTATATGTATTCCTTGGCCTGGCGCATGTGGATTGCGGCATCACCGCATGCCCACAGTAGTGTCTATAGTATCACACACTGGGAGCAAGTTTTTATCTTTAGGAAAAATAAGATCCTTAAATTTCTGGGCCCCGTCCTTTGGCTCCTGGGGTGCAGCACCCACATGGGCAGGAGCGCAAAATACCCCAACTCATGGCACCTGCGTTACCACTTTAAAGGGTATCTGTTTCCCAGTTAGCAGGGATATCAGTGACTTACTCTACAATCCAGAGTAACTACGGGAACACATAAGAGACATTACATGCACCCGTAGTTACTGCACCACCTAGTGAAAACCTATGGGAAATTCATATTGGAATCCAGAGCAAATTGTTCTTACACCGGAGCAAGGACTCCCTATAGTTACTGTGGATTGTGCCCTTATTTCATCTTAGTGGCTTATCTTGATTGCACTGTCCAGGTTTGGGATGTCTCTGAATAAAGAGGGAGCAAGGACCCCCCAGAGCTCACCAATGGCCACATTGAATCACAGGTACTGAATAAATGGGTCTTTGGCCTAATCCAGCAGAGCTTTTATATGTATATACTGGACATTGACAAGTGAAGTGTTGGATAATCTCTGTATATAAACCAATTATCATTGATATACCTGTTCAGCTGTCACCGATGTTTGCAAACCACTTACAACAAGCTAAATGCTATGGAGTAACAGTTATTCCTTAGTGTTTTCACAAGCTTTTAAAATAAATGTAGGTGTAATCGCTGTGAACTTTGTTAAGATTGTTTTTGCAACTGCAGTAACCATGCACAAACCTTGGCGGAGAGCCCATGTGGGTGGTTGTCAGTGTGATATAGAGGAACTCCTGACATTTTAATGGGTGTTAGCTGGGTGGGGAAGAGGGATCTTGAGTTTCTCTCTGGATTTTGCTATGAATGTTCTTTCAAGGTGGCCGCATTCCAAAAAGCTAGTTAGAGTGAGTGCCGTAGATTTCTTGAACACTTTTACAATGGTGTTGTTTCTCTGTTCAGCACTTCTCTGTAGATCTGGGCCAAAAATTTTGTGTGTGTGTGTGTGTGTGTGTGCATGCGCGCATGTTGGAGGGGACTTTCATGGACAACTTTGACAGATGCAAAAATTGCTTCTATTGTGGGAACGCTGAATTGAACGGAGGGGGAGCAGTCTAAGAAGTGTTGCCGTAATTTTATCTCAGCAATGTGTTGCCATTTGGGATGTCATGGCATTTGGGATTTTACTGTTTTTTTGCTCCAAACCCTTGCTCCGATACATCCTTGGCCAGTTTTTAACTAGTCCACAGCCAACCTCTGGTCCCTTAAGATCCTCTGATCCAATTGACCAAACACAACTGGAGCTGTGATGGTGGAGAGATGGAATGGTGGACCATTTAAGTGTGTGTTTTATGTTTGTGAAGTGTGTTGGTGCTTGCCAAATCTTGGAACTTTGAGCACCTTCATTAATTCATACATAATACAGTAATACATCCATAATATATTAATACATTAATTAATACATTGTGGGTGGTGCAAGTGGCTAAGACACTGTGCCTGTTAACCAGCAGGCCAGGGTTTGAGACCTGGGTTGGCCCCACAAGACAGGGTAAGCTCCCGTCCTTAGCCCAGCTCTGTGACGCCAGCTGGATCCAATCGTATCGGCTCTGCCTTTCCATTGGACTAATTCAGTGGTGTGGAGAGGGGGGATTTGCTGCTTGGGTAACAGCCTATCCTCCATAACAATCCAACCCAGGCTTTCGTGCTTCACATGCAGCATATGCAGTGCCGAGCACGATACCATAGTCTTTCAAGACTGACAGAGGCCTGCTTAAACATCCCTGATGTATTTATTTTTTAAAAAATAAATTATATATATTTTTATATACACACAATACATCTATATCTATAGTATTTATATACTGCTTTTCAACTGAAACGTTCACAAAGTGGTTTACAAGAAAATGAAAACACTAACAGCTAATTAATAGCTAATGGGTCCCTGTCCCAAAAAGGCTCACAATCTAAAATGCAAAAAGAACACCAGCATATATTACTTGTGTGTGATACACACACATCCCATATTTACTTGAATATAATGCACCATTGAATCTAATGCACACTCTGATTTTAAAAGGCTTGAGATTAAAAAAAGTTTTATTTGCAACTTTAATGCGCAGGTGCAAAATTTAATTGTACCCAATTATCACTGTTTTTGCAAGGAGGGTGGGGGTGGAGGTTGCGACTCAAAGCACTTCCAAGCAATACAAAGGGAGGAAAAGTTTATGCTGGAGTGTCTCCCTTTGCATTGCTTGCCTCCGGAGCTGCATGCGAGGGGTTCTCATGAATCTATTTACTCGAATCGAATGTGCCATCAAATTGAATACGCATGATTTGGAGAGTCAATTTGGCTGAAAAAGGTACACATTTACATTTGAGTAAATACGGTGTGCGCATGCACACACACACACTCACACTCACTCTGAATCTTTCTTTGCATCAGGGTACTGAACAAGAATTTACATGATTTTGCAACCTGCCTAACAGCTCCTGAATTGTTATCCAGCCCATCCTGTGCGAGTTTGGACAATAATGTGCGATCCCTAATGAGGCCGCAAGTGACGTTGTGCTTTCTTTGTGACTGTTCCGGAGTGGGCAACCTGCACCGACTGGACCACAATAGAGTTTCTGTGAACTTTTCTTTCCTCCTGTTCCTTTACTAGGCCAACAAGTGCGTTAATAGCCAGGAATTGCCTGAGACGACAGTCCTTGGGGGCTCGGCAAGGATTGGACCTCTTTACAATTTTGTGTGGCTCTTTTTGTAACGGGGAGTATTATTTGCAGTGATTTTTTTTTTTGCAGTAAATTATATATTTTTATTTATTTATTTATTTATTTTTATTTTATGAATTAATTGTTTACTTTTATTTTTAATTTATTTATTAATTATAATTTTTATTTTATTTTACTTTATTTATAAAGTAAATGAAATATTTATAAATATTTAATAAATATATAAATAAACTATTTATTTTACTTTTATTTTTAATTTATTTATTAATTATAATTTTTTATAGATTTACTTTTATTTTTTGCAGTGACTATTTGCAGTAAAGGAGAGTATTATTTGCAAGCGAGTTTCAGGTACTCTCTTGAATTGCGGGGTATGATAGTTAAGCCTCTGCGGCACACATGGTTCTTTTTAAAAAAAAAACTTGTCTTGGTTAAACAAAGGGTCAGAGGAAAGTCGCCTTAGGCTTGCTTGTGCTATAAAACTTGCACCTTAAGGCTAGTGCTATAAACTAAAAAACTTCGCTTCTGTGTATGTGTTCGAGGGGGCCACTCCAATGCCGATCAATCAAAGCATCAAAACATGTTACCCCTCATTCCTCCTCCTTGTTGTATGGTTGGGATAGGATAAAAATAAAAATGCTAGGATAATAAAGAAATACCAGTGCATACCAGTGTGCCACGGTATACTGGTTGAAAATCACTGGTGTATATATTAGTACAATAAAACCTTAGATTGAGAGTGTTTTGCAAGACAAGCTAACATTTTAAATAAATTTTAATTTGATATACAGGCAATGCCTTGATATATAAGCCAAAAAATAGACCCAGCTGGAATACGGACTGTTTCGGTGATCCACCAGCAACGTCTCAGCTTCTCCTAAGAGACCAGCCTATGCATGTCTACTTGGAAGTAAGCCTATTTCAGTCAGTGGGGCTCAGTCCTGTGGAATGGGACAGTGGAACAGAGGGAGAGACCTAGCCTTGCATGTCTGCTCTAATATAATCAGTGGGGCTCACTCCTGTGTAAGGAGGGTACGTTAATTAGTTCTATTTTTCTTTATATTTTGTAATTTATTATTTCATTTTGATTCAGTATTGTAATCATTTATATATGAATATTTTTGGGTTGGGGAACAAATTGTCTGAGTTTCCATCGTTCCAAAATTCACTTTGATATACAAGCGCTTTGGATTACAATCATGCTTCCGGAATGAATTATGCTCATAAACCAAGGAACCGCTGTACTACTGTTCAATATTTCTTGCATCCTCTCCTGCCAGAAGGAGGAGAGGCTCCAAACCCAAGTTGGTGGTTAAGAAACTGAGATGCAAATCGGGATTTCCCTGGTTTAATTTGATGGCCCCGGGCAAGCCATTCCTGGCCTTGGTGTTCCCTAGAAGCAGCATGGGAACAATCATACCTGGAACTGGAAGCATCAATTGACTCTGAACCAGAAGATATTAAGTAGCCTGCTCACTTAGCAGTGGAGGACAGCTGCTCACTTGTCCTCCATGAATTTATCTAATCCTGGATTAAATGGGCATCATCTTTTTTATGGCAATGCATTCCATAAACTAAGGGCACAATCCAGAGTTTAACTACGAGGAGTCCTTGCTCCGATATAAGAACAATTTGCTCTGGATTCCAACATGAATTTCCCATAGGTTTTCACTTGGTGGTGCAGTAACAACGGGTACACCTAATGTCTCTTTCGTGCTCCTGTAGTTACTCTGGATTGTTAATTTATGATTTAAATTGCTGTTGTCTGTCTTGAATTTCCAGGCAGTCAGTTTCATTGGATGACCCCCAAGTTCCTGTATTGAAAAACAGCTCTCTCTCTCTCTCTCTCTCTCTCCTTCGTTCACATCACACATGACTCATGACTCAAGGATGGCCAACTTTCCAACTTTAGGGCTCCTGGACCTTTAACAATTGTGTCGAGGAGGGAATGTTAGCAGGGAATCTCAATGATCCCAAGCGGCACCTGCTAAAATTACATCTAGACAACTGCAAAAGGTCCAGGAATCCTAAAGTTGAAAGGTTGGCCATCCCGGATAGAAACCTCTGTCTGTAATCATTTGGAGTTACTTTCCACCCTGGCTTTTCATCCTTTGTTTTCTTTTTGTATTTTAGCCAAGGATAACAAGAGTCTTGCCTCACCTTTAAGTCAAACAGATTTATTGTAGCATTTTTTTCTTTTCTGGGTGTTTGTGAGTTTTTCTTGTAACACGATCCAGATTCCTTGGATGTGTGAAATGTTCTTCTATATTAAATCTGTGTTCAGAAAAAACAACCCTAAAATGCAACACTTTTTATTCTCTTATATTAGGCATGGAGAGGGAGGGAGAGGAGCTGTTCATCTTCACCCCAGCATGTTGAAATTTGGGGGGATGCTGCTGGGGTCTCCGTAAAACCTCCTTTGAAACAGTTTGAGCACATTTATTGATTTACTTTGCTATGTAAACCACTTTCTGATCTTCCTTTTTTTTCTTTTGCTGAAAACCAATCTATTAATGAGTAAAAATGTATATTCATATTCTGATTTTTCAGTTTGTTCATATACGGTATATTATTATATTCATATACTGATTTTCATATTCATATTGAACTGGAATAAATAATAAATAATAATTAGAATAATCTAATAATCTAAATAATCTAATAATCTAAATCTAATAAAATACAATTAGAATAAAATAATGTGAGTATAATATAGTATAAAATACTATTGCACATGATATAGGCTACAATCCTAACCACACCTCCCTGGGAGTAAGTACTACTGAACACAATGGGACTTCTGAGTAGACATGCTTAGGATTGCACTGATTAGAATAAGAGCACAGTCCTAACCATCAAAAGTAAGCCCCATTGTGTTCAATGGGTCTTACTCCCAGGAGAATGTCTTTAGGATTGCTGCCATAGTCCCATGCTGGTCAATGGGCCTTACCTTCAAGCTAACCTGAAGTTACACATCCACACACACAGGATCTGACCGTTTGAAGCCTGGAAAGGGGGGTGGGGAGACCTGAAGTTACACAGACATCTGGCCCCTAACCCTAGCTGTCCCTAATCCGGGTGACCAAATGTCCCCTTTTTCCAGGACATGTCCTCTTTTAAAACCCTGTGTCCTGGAATAAATCTTCATTGTCCACCTTTTCCTTGTGACTGTGCAGCATGTAGCCTTAATAAATATGTAATTAATAAAGTACATGTAATAAATATGTAATGGTTTCACACTTAATAATAAGTAATATAGTGTTTAAATTAACCACATGAAAGCAATGTATGTGACTCTTTAGCTTTTATTTTGTGATAATCTGTATTTTTATTAGGTGTTCTACATTTGGGGGAGGCTTGTCTTCTTTTTGTGTTATGACATTTGGTTTTCCTGCTAGTGAATAGATCTGTGGAAGGCTGGTCAGTGTGATGGGCTGAAACTGGGCTGGAGTGGGCAGGGGCGAAGTCCCTTTGGGCGCCTCTCCATGGGGGAAGCCCACGCAAAAAGCAACCCCTGCTACATGCTCGTTACACCATTTTGTTGAAAGTTTCCAATGAATTAAAGGTACATATAGTGACCTTGTGCGATGTATCAAGTGGTGATAACACAATCAATCTGTGCAGTTTGTATATTAACCTTAACCTTTATTGAAATGTAGACGTTCAGAATGTACTTCTGCACTGTGTGACAACGCAAGTCTCCTTGATAATTTCTGAGCCCCCGAAGGTAATCAAGTAGCCAAACCTCCAGGATCAACATCTCCGGGTCTCTAAGAATCAGCACTGGTCTCCCGGTATCAGCTGAAAGTGATCCAGGCAACTTTAAAAGGGGCTTTCAGGAATCTGTAGCATTAGAAGAAAGAATGATCTCCTGCAGTATCTTTAATTGAAGTTGGCAACCTTACACGTAACTGACAATAGCTCTGACAAGTCTGCTTGCTCTGAAGCATGTGCATCCCATTTCCAAGAGTCTTGGTTGCGTGACAGCATCACATCTGCTGGTGGAGTCAACACACTTGTCTCAGATAGCCTTGGATTTGGAATAAAATAATCACCCTGTGTTAAAAACTTCTTCCCCTCTTTGGTTCTCTGCCTGCGACACTTTATTTATTCTTTAAGGATTAGCTATTAACTTCCAAATCCTCTTAGGGCAACCTTTCAAGCTTCTTCTCTCCGAGGCTGATATTTCTCCAGGGATGTTTGTAAGCAAACAATTTAGGGCCCAATCCTTTGTGTGTCTACTCAGAAGTTAAGTCCCATTATAGTCAATAGGGCTTACTCCCAAGAAAGTGTGAATAGGATTATAGCCTTATTGAAAAACTGAGTGTGTGTCGGTGGAGCTTTTTGATGGTGGAAGTAATTGCATAGGTGCTGTAATTTTTGCATCCATAATAGGTTGTCTGTCTGTCTGTCTACAGACAGACAGACAGACAGACCTTTACAAGATCACATATGTAAAATCCCTATTTGTGTCCAGGTGTGTTCTCACTGTGCTCCTGGAGAGTTGGGGGTGGGGGGCAAGAGGTCTGCTTTGTTTGCTGCCTGTAGTTTAATTGCGTTTTATTGTCTGTTATTTTTTAATTTATTGTTAGCTGTTTATTTATTGTTTATTTAATTTATTGTTATTTAATTCAAGGCAGCTAAGAATAAATTTAAAACAACAGACAATAAAATGCAATTAAACTACAGACAGCGGGTTGGACTAGATGACCTAGTAGGTCCCCTCCCTGATTTTATGTTTCTATCTATATAACTATGTAACTATATTGAAACTATATTGTTTTATTCATTTCATTGGCTGGAGTTGTTTCGACAGTGATAATGAGCCAAGAGATGATACTTCCTTTCCTTGCTGGGTTTTGAGAGCCACAACATTTCCTGAGGCTTTTTTAATGTCTTAAAAAAGCCCCAAGAAAAAACCCAAGATGGCATAAATCTTGGCTATAAATACATTGTGTTTTTAACAATTTATTCATCTTAACATTCTGGCATTTTTAAAAAAAAAATATCTGCTGCAGGATTAGTTTAACCAGAATCTCCAATGCTATTGAAATGCAAAACAGCCTGCAATGTGTATGCAACAGATAAAATGGGAAGTGGTAGGAAAGCAAAGGTGGTTGTTGTGTTAAGTTTCTTCTTTAAAATATTACCCCCAAAAAAGTTTTCTTCTTTAAAATGTTACTCAAAAAAAGTTTCCTAAAACATCAAATTAAAATGAGCAAAACACAAAGCGAAACAAAAAGCTTTTAAACGGTGCTCCTTTTTTGGAGGTTATCTTAGAACTGATGAAATGGATATGAAAAGAAAGAAGGAAAAAATGCAGAAGGAGGAATGCAAAATAGCGAGGAAACATTGGCTTTTGCATCGGCTCAGGGATCAAGCAGCCACTGGGCATGTAAGTGATGCTTGGCATCTAATCTACCACTGACAGGTGCCTGGCCAGCCTGATATCTTGGGAAACTGCTGTCAGTCAGTGTCATAGTAAACAATACTGATCTATTTGAACCAGTCCTCTGATCGGGTTATAAAGCAGCTTCCTTTTATTTCTATGTCACTCTTAGGAGAGAGATGTAAGCAATCAGGGCTTATTGGCAAAGGCGGCAATTGTTTGCCTGTGACTGGAGGACATTGATAGTTGCTCCTTATTTAAGCCTTATTGCTGTGGATTGAGCGCATAGGAACATGTTTGCTGAGGGTGATCATATGTCATCTTTTTCCAGGACATGTCTTGGAATTTAGTCTTGTGTCCTAGAAAAAAAAAACTTCAATGTTCTCCTTTTCCTTGTGAGCAGGTGGCATGTGACTTTCTTGTAATTAAAAATTATATGTACATGTGTCACTATATCATTATATGTACATTATATGTCATTATATGTACATAAGTTCATTATCCACTGGTGTTCTGTTCTAGAATCTCCAGTGGACTCTGTACGGCTCTGTTTTGCAACCCCCTGCCTGGAATGGCCCCGAAGGGGTGAGACTCCCTCCAAGACTGACTGCTCCACCCCACTTTAGCTACACCACTGGGTTGATCCTGTCATAGCATTGCCCTTCAAGAGAGCACATTGCGATCTACATTGGTTGTCTGTTTTGTCTCCTTATTTCCTTGGAATTTGATCCAAGGACCATCTCAGACAATACTCATTCTTGGGCCGTTGCTAGAAAAATGAAAGTAAGCCATGAAATTGCAAGCGATGGGCTTGATTCCTCTCCCACCCTTCTCCTCCTCTCCACCAACTGGTGCCAACTGGTGGTTTATTGGGTTTCATTCTGTTGTCCTTTCATAACGTGGCTAGGCCGATTTGATTTGGGTTATAATCTTTCCCGTACGAAGTGGCGTGTAACCATATTATAGCTGCGATATTGTGTAACCACATTTTAGCGCCTTTGCTCTTCCCTATTGCTTTTTCTGCATCAAAAAAGCCAGGTATACTGGTTCGATTTCCGAGGTTGTTCCATCTTTACATCCTTGGACAGGCTTAGGGAATGCACATGGGACCCAAATGCCTCCCAAGTCTTGCAGGCGCATGTTTCCAGATGTTCCAGCTGCCTCCTGGTTCTCTGGCTGTGTCGAGTTGAATTTTTTCCCATTGACAGGTGGGATCTTTTCAGACCTCCCTTTCTTAACACTTTTACATGATAATATTTACATGATAATATTTAGCAGATTTTGTGGATTCACAGCGGAAGGGGAGAAAATGTTGGCTGTCAAGAAGATTCCACAAATATGACAACACAGTGCGCTAAAATCAGCAGTAAATTCTTTTTTCCCCACAAGTGTCAAGGTTGGACAAAGCTGAGGTTTCATCACTTAGCGTTGTGATGAAACCACCACTGGAATCTGTGGTCCACACTTGTGTGTAAGTGTTTGGAGCTCAGCAACATTTGACATCAGCCTTTTTAAGGGCTTCAGTGGCTCAGTGGTTAGAATGATGGAGTTAGAGCGTTGCTTGACCAGAATTGCGCTCAGCAGGCCAGCAGATCAAGACCTGTGTACGGCCAGACGGGGTGAGCTCCCATCCTTAGCCCAACTCCTGCCATCCTAGCAGTTTGAGAGCATGTAAATGCAAGTAGATAAATAGGTACCACTTCGGTGGGAAAGGCAACGTCCTGGCGACAGGTCCCTGCAACAGACCAGCCAGGTATCCCCATGTTGCATCCATGGATTGGAGGAAACTCCAATCCACCACAAGTGGACACCGTCTCACATGGAAGTTGCCTTTTTAAAAATACAAGTGTCTGTCTTATTTACTCCCATTATAACCACTGACCACCACCATTGGAAATGGGAGTAACCACTCTGGAATTATAGGATTCCATGCTAAGCCTAGTGTCTTATCCCATCTTAGGATGGCTGTCCGAGTCTTAGGATCACCCTAGCGCTGTTAAGAGTCAATGAGACTTACTTCTAGGTATGTGTAGGTAGGATTGCAGCCTCAGATGATGTTGCTTCTGGTCATGTCATGGTTGGTCCTGATAGACTCTTGTTCTAAAAGTTGGTTCAGGTGTTATTAATTTGAGAACCACTGTAATGTAGTGTATATTTTAGTTTTTCTTTGGTTTCTAAGTGCTGTTCTCCTGCCATTCCTTCTCCGTATGTGTGTTTCATAGAATTCCATTTATTTGTTTGTTTGTTTATTTATGCATACATACATACATACATACATACATACATACATACATACATACATTAGTTTGAGGACCACTGTAATGTAGTGTATATCCTAGTTTTTCTTTAGTTTTTAAGTGCTGTTATCCTGTTCCTTCTCCATATGTGGGTTTCATAGAATACTATTTAATTAATTAATTAATTAATTAATACATACATACACACATAACAGCATTTTTGCCTAAAAAGGATGCCCAAGGCAGCTTACTTTTCCTTAGTAAATGTGGAGGTTAAGTTCAGGTGCCATCATGAGCTCCACTGAGTACGCATGCCATGAAACACTTCTTGTATGGCTGAGTGCATCCAATTAAATGCACTTTCTCCAGGGAGAGTTTTAGGTTCATTAGAAAATCCTAGAATTCATATTTTTTAAAAAAAACCCATCAGAATAAAAAGACTGCTTTGTTGCTGTTGCCAATGTCTTTGATCTTACTGATCCTTGCATTTCCAGGGGATTAACTTGGCACATCCGGGTTCATTCCTGCTTTGGGGAATGACCTTACGTTCTTGCTTCTCCATTTCTGGACCAGCTGATGTATTAAGTACCAACTGGTACTATCCCTCCCTTTGCCCCTTTGGCATGGATCTGATTTAACGGTTAATTCTTGTTTTAACATGTCCAAGTCAGAAAAGAGGATAAAGTTCATTCTGTTGATGGGTGTTAAACATTATTCTTCATTTCTGTAGGGAATATGACAAGCTTGTGGCTGTGTATATATGTGTGACACATAATATTTTTTATTATCCTTTTCTAATGGATAATAAAATTCCTTTTCTAAGATCTAGAACAGGAAAGTACCATATGATGAAGTCTCAACTGAACATCTTTGGAGGTTTAAGAGTTACATCGATCTGGTTTTTGTGACTCACAGTAGTAGTTCTAGCCATTAACTTAGAAACCCACTGAGTAGTTCTAGCCATTAACTTAGAAACTTTGTGTTTGTGTCTCTTATGCCCAATCCCATGCTCCCATGCCAGCCCTCCAGAAGCGTTGAGCATTGCAAATGTGCTACAAAGCACATCAGTGATGCTCAGTGCTGGTGCCAGTACAGCATCAACCCACACTGAGCCAGTACTGTCTAGAGGCCCTTTGCAAGTCATCTGAAGGTATCTGGGCAGCGGAGATGTAAGCAGGGGCAGTGGTGACGTTCTAAGTGTACGGAGGGGATAGCAGAGCCCAGGCGTAACCAGATCCTGCATCAGGCCTCCAATTCAAGATGGAGCAACTTTACACGGGCTAGATAGCCAAACATAGACAAGAGCAGCCCCATTGTGTGGCCTCCTCGACTGTCCCCAACCCAACTGGTGGCTACTCAGTGACCACTTGGCAGCCACCCGATGCAGTGGCACTGTTCGGGCACCACAGTTCCTCTGAATCCTGGACAGTTCAGGATTGGGATGTTAATTTCTATACCTCAAATGTACTACTTTTAGGGCATCTTCCATTGTGTAACTACCCAGAAAACTAGGAGCGATTATGCCCAATAAATCCTAGTGTCATTCTACAGAAATAATGTTGCTATAAGGAAATGCTGCACTGGTTTTAGGTCTTATTCGGTCATCATCTGCACAGGATTTGGGGACTGTGAGTCACCACTAAGGTTGTTTGCTGTAAGAGAACTGTGGCGGGTATGGGATCAGATAGCTCTATTTGTGGCAAGCTGTGGTTATGAACCGCTAGAATACATTACAGAAAGCGAAACTGCCACACAGAACTGTGGACCTCAACAGATCAAAAAGATGCAAAGAACAAAAACAAGTTATGTGTTTCCTATTCTTGGGTGAGGGCAGAGCTCTGCATGTTTTGGAGGCACCTCCCTTGAGATGCCTTCCGGAACCAAGAGCACATGAACCTATGAGGAGCTGGAAAGCGCATTGAGAAGTGGCATGTGCTTGGGAAAAAGGGCAGGCACATGAATGGACCTCCCAGGAAACCACCTAAATGTTCTGGTAAGGAAGTTGCAACACATCATTTGTCCTTTCGGAAACTTGAAAGCTCAACTTTGCTCAGAGAACAGAAGAAAACTATGTTTTCTTAACTGTATTGTTTAGTTTTACAGAAAACTATGAAAACGGAAGAAAACTATATTGGGGAACTGACCAGGCAAAATTGTGAGAGTGTGTAATTTGAGCATATTCAGGATGTAGCCATCATATGGTACAAGCCATGATGGATGGATGGATGGATGTAGGCAACCTCAAAATACCAGATGCAGGAGAGGGCACCTGGATGCAGGTGTCTTGTGTGTTCCCTGTGGCATCTGGTGGGCTTCTGTGAGATATAGGAAGTTGGACTAGATGGGTCTTTGGACTGATGCAGTGGAGGCTCTTCTTGTGCTCTTATGCTGCTAAATTCAAAGCCTATGGCCTGCGTAAAGGACTGTTACCTGTGGCTCTGAAACAGATGATCCCATCTTTCCTCTCTGCAGTTTCTCCATACCTTCCTCCCCACGTGCTTCTGTGTCTCTCTTCCCCCCTTTCTCGGTCACCTTCCCATAAGGTGACCTTCCACCTTCCATCTTCCATCACCACTACCCCTCCACCTCCCATCACCACAACCTTCTCCTACCAGCCATCTGCTCAACTCCTTATCATCACAGAGTGTTCCTGCATCACAAATTGTTCTTCCAGAAAAAGCTGCTTCTTCTGACTTCCTCAAAGCCCCAAACCACCTGTCCAACTTCTCTTGTCTTTACATTCAACTGATACTTTTATTTCTTTTTTTCCCTTGTTTGCTGTGTCTGTGTTGGCACCGACGAGACATTTTGGTCGGGATCCCAAGGTTGAGCTCTTGTGTAAGCCGAGACCTCGGTTACATTGCAGTTTGCTTTGAATCATCCTTGCAGCTGTCTGGGATCCTTGACAAAGCCAGGAGATAAAAAAGCATTCAAGGTTCCAGGGCTCTCCTCCCAGGTTTTCTTTTGATATTGACGGATTTGGACTCAGGCAACCCACACCCACTTTTGATGTCGGTGTCAGATTTGTTCCTAATCCTTTTCAGCCACACAGCTGGGGTGGGACAAAGCTGGTCACAATGGAAGAGCTATTTTTGTTGCCGAGTATTCAGGCAATATTTACTCGAAGGCAATATTTACTCGAAACCATATTTACTCGAAATCAACGCTCACCTTATTCAGCCAAATTTTTTTCTCCAAAATTGGGGCGCACATTAGATTTGATGGAGCATTAGATTCAAGTAAATACAGTATTTTGATTTTATGTACAGGTCAGTATTTAATAAAGAAATCAATAAACATTTTTTATCACAAGCCTTTAAAAATAGGATACACATTAGATTTGATTATGCATTAGATTTGATATGATAATCTAATACATTACATTAGGTCTGTCTGCCTGCCTGCCTGCCTGCCTGCCTGCCTACCTACCTATATTATCTGTTTTCTATAAAATTACATTAGATCTGTTTTCTGTAATAGGGTGCTAATGTTTTCTCAACTTTTATCTCAGTAGGAAGCAATTGTGGATGCAATCCTAACCAATTTAGGCCAGTATAACTCACTCACTTTCCATTCCCGTGGTTGTGGTGGGAGGCCGATGCATGTCTGTGCACTGGCCTATCCACACCAGAAGTGGCACAGAAGTGCCTTTTGCAACACTCCCAGGCCAGCACAGGACTTGTACCTGCATAACCAGGGTTTAGGATAGCACTTTGTGTGGTGTTTATCCTTCGTAGCACATTGATGAAATGCCCTTTTGATTGTATCCCTTATGGAAGAGAGAAAAAAGCAAAATATAAGGGTGCACAGGATGAAGTGCTGGCAAGGGGAACCTTCCATGGCTCTTTCTTGGTTCCAGGTTCAATTTTAAAATCATCTGTTAGCAGGTGAAAAGTACAACCTCTCGTTGACACCCCACAGAGAGCCACTGTCCATCAGAGTAGATCATTTTGAGTCAAATGTTCCAGTGCTTGGGATCCTCAGAAAAGGTACTGAGTATAAAACTGTCAATATTATAATGCCAAATCAATGCCATATTATATGGTACAAATAAAATTATATTACATAATGCCATATTATAATGCACAAATCAATGGTAAGGCCACATCTGGGCATTGCATCATCAGAACCGGGAGACATCCAGTGGGAGACATCTAATGACTGGAACAGACAAAAGAAAATATTTCTTTATGCAGCATGTACTTAGTCTGTGGAACTCCTTGCCACAGCATGTGGTGATGGCTTCTGCCCTAAAAGAGAACGGGGAAGATATCTGGAGGAAAAGTCAGTGGCAGGTTGCAACCCATGATGGGTTTGTGCAATCTCCCTATTTTAGATATAGGCTACCTCAGAAGGCCAGGTGCTAAGGAGTGGCACCAGGATGAAGGTCTTTTGTTGACTTGTGTGCTCCCTGAATGAGCATCTGGTGGACCACTGTGAGATACAGAAAGCAGATCTAGATGGGCCTGATCCAGTGGGGCTCTTATATTCAGTGCCACAGGACAGTTTTCATATATCAATATGCTGATCTGTGATTCTTAGCAGCCCAGAAAGTAATGGATTGAAATTGAACACCAGGATCAATTTCATGTCATCAGCAATTGTTAACTATTTTAATTGGTTGTTTAAAGGAGTTTCTTTTTAATTGAAATGTTTTATCCTTGTACGGGCAACCCCCTAGTGCAGTGGTTCTCAATCTTCCTAATGCTGTGACCCCTTTATAAGTTCCTTATGTTGTGGGGACCCCCAACCACAAAATTATTTTCGTTGCTACTTTATAACTGTAATTTTGCTACTGTTATGAATTGTAATGTAAATATCCGATATGCAGGATATGCAGAAGTCTGGGAAGCCTGACCTGGCCCCCTGCACCAGGGGTCTTAGGCGACCCCCGGGAAAGCTCTTGGCGACCCCCAAAGGGGTCCCGACCCCCACTTTGAGAAACATTGCCTTAGTGGATGTGTTAGTGGATGTGGAGCCACCATCCACTTTGAAAAGTGGAACCCAGTCATTTTCATCTTGCAACTGCAAAATGGACACCCAAATAGACATAAATATCAGCTGGAAAAAACCTAAATAACACACATGTATTATCACATAGACAAAATGCACAACAAATTATAGTAAAATGAACAAAGTTCTGTGTGGGCAATGAATAACTTATGTATTTAAATGATGGTTATTTACTGAAGAAATTCATAAGGAAATGGCAAAAACAGTTTGATCACCATGTCAGATGCAAATCAACATCGGAAAACAATTTTAGCCTTTATACCAGCCAAGAGAGATTGAAAGAATGGAGCATGTGTTGAATGAAGGAGTCCTGGTATAACTGAAAGAATGGAATTGTCAGAAAGTGGGGGACACCTGTATATTTCATCTAGATGCATTCCTCTTTGAGTGTTGGAAAAATGGTATAGGAATTTAAAAAGTGGATTAAAAAAAAAGAATAAAACATCAGCAGATCTTGCACATTCTTTTCCAAAATTTCAAGATGTTTTGTTTTGCTTTTATTTGGACATATCCATGGCTGTTTCCACGCATAGTGGTACCGAGTGCTCCAAGACAGGGAAGTTCCAGTTTTGAAGGAAATCCTGATCTGAGTTGCAGCTTTCAAATGCTGGGTGTGACTTTGCTGATCTTTGTTTGCCAGACAAGGGCACTCGGATTTCAAGAGGTCTTAAACTTAGAGAACATTGTGTTTCGTAAAGGTCGTGGGAAAACAGCCTGGAGGACCAGCAAACAGATCCTATTCTCCAAAGCCTTGCAACTTTAAGTTGTCAGTCATAAGCTGTGGCACCATAAGTGGAGTGAAGCTGGCGAGTTCTGAGCTCAGGATGATGATTTAGGACCCAATCCTCACTTTCCAGCTCTGGTGTAGCCACAATGCAGCCCCGTGGTAAAGGGACACATGTTCCCATATGTTCATGTGTCACTGGGGCCCCAGTGACTGCCCCACCATCACAGGAGGCAGCGCACACCCCTCTGGCACTAGAAAATTGGAACCCCTCTGGCCAGCGCTAGAAAATTGGATAGGATTACATAATTAAAAAAATCTTCTCATTCATCTACTTAAGACTTTTGAAATATAAATTTTAGAATATTAGATTGTTTAAGGCAAATTATCTAATATGTCAAATGATTCTGTGGAGAGTAAGAAAGTGAATATTCCATGCTTGCCATCCAATTTATAACATTTATATTTCTTTTTTGTTCTTTTTGGTATCTTGGATGGTGAATTTTTTAGTTGAAAAGCAGTATATAAATACAATAGATAGAATTTTATTTTAAAAAATTTTAATTTGTTTTTAAAACATTCTTTAAAAAAACAAATTAAAATTTTTTAAAATAAAATTCTATCTATCGTATTTATATACTGCTTTTCAACTAAAAAATTCACCATCCAGAAAGTTGGATAGGTGACGTTCTGTAAAAAAAGGAAAAAAATGGAACTGGGAAAAATAATTCTCCTTGCTTTCTAAGTGATGCCTGTCCTGAGCTCTGTATTGGTTTATTCCTATGCTTTCATCCTTATAGATGACTTTGAGCACAATCCTATCCAGGTCTACTTAGAAATAAGCCCCAGTGTGTTCAATGGGTCTTACTTCCAGGAAAGTGTTTTTAATTTTGCAGCCTTTGTTAATCTGTATTGGGGGGGATGAGCAAGGGTTTAATTAAAAAATCAACAAAATCTCCATTATAAGTTATATTTTTTACGATGTCACTATATTTTGGGTTGTTTTTGCAACCTCCTGATTTTAAAAGCATCATGAACATTTTGGCAGTGCAGTGATCTGTATGCAGGATTTATACACACACGCACACGCACGCACACGCACACACGCACGCACACACGCGTGCACACACACACACACACACACACAAACATATATGGACAGTCACAAGAGTTGGGTGCCCTTCCCACACATTGCAGGTCCTTGACCGTAATCGACAAAATGTATTATGTGCAAAGGATAATCCTTCTTTGTCAGTGCACAAAAAAATAACGTTGCATGGAGAAGAGATGAGCAAGGATCCTATTGCCGTCACCTATTTTGGGCCAAGAAAACCCTTTCTTGTACATGTTAAGTGCATTGGTGACCTCTGCTGGAGAAGGACAGAGCGATGTCTGCCTTAATAACATGTGGGTGAAGGTTAATTTTTACCTTTTGTGATCAGAATTGATACTGTCGAGGCTAAATAAGGCAAATATGGATGTATGGTTTGTAGGCAGGTGGATAAAACTGGGCAGCCTCGGCTGGCCTGCTTTCCAGAGGACAGATGTTCCCTGCCGTTTCTGTAGTGCACTGTCCCAGCTTTCCATGTGCATTGTCAACCCTAGCAGGGAATAGGATTGGACTCGATAATCACTTAAGTGAGCTGATCGTAAAGCTGTAAATAGAACGCGTCTAATCTGTGGGTGGTGTCGGACTCTTTGGATGACCTTACTGCATAAAAATACTCTTGAAAAAAATGGTTAAATATTGATCTCACCAATAACCTCCCCCACCCAATTTAGCAGGGAATTCTTCCAAATAAATATTATACACTGGCACCTCACGTAACAAATTTAATTTGTTCCGGAGGCATGGTTGTTACATGAAACGTTCTTTATAAGGTGCGGATTTTCCCATAGGAAATAATGGAAACTCAGATGATTGGTTCCACAACCCCAAGAATATTCATACAAAAAATATTAACTGGATGTAAAAATGATGACAAAACACTGGAATTGAATTCAAAACATGCATTCAATGTTGCTGATCTTATGAAGTCTACTTAGGCAGCAGTCCTAAAGACACTTTCCTGGGAGTAGGACTCATTTAACACAATGGGGCTTACTTCTGGATAGACATGGTTAGGAGGCTGCAATACAAGACACTTTCCAAGGAATAAGACCCATTTAACACAGTGGGGCTTACTTCTGGGTAGACATGGGTAAGAGACTGCAATCCAAGATACTTTCCAAGTGTCTCCCCCCTTTCTCCTTCTCTTCATCCTGAGCCTCTCTCTCCCCTGCTCCCTTCTGGCCAGCCCTGAGCTGCTTCCCTCTTCCCCACTGCTCTTCTCTCCTTCTGCCCAGCGAATGCCCAGCCACAGGAGGAACAGCACGGAAGTGTTGCTTTCGCTATGGGCAGGCACGCTAGGCATCCCTGATGCTTTTTAAAAGGGCTGCCAGCCAGCGCATCTGCCCCAACTGCCAATGAGTTTGTTTGTTACGTGAAGCACAGTTTGTTACGTGAAGCAGAATTGTAGAGAAATGTTTGTTTGTTATGTGGATCAGTTATTATGCGAGGTACCACTGTGTGTTCCTTTGTGATGAGTGCATAGGATAGTGACTGATGTGCTATGGATGGTCCACAGATGTGCCACAGGACTTTAGGGAGGGCAGTTCAGGGATTTTAACCCACTTTCTGCAACACAGGGTGCCTTGTCACTGTCAAAAAAGTGTGTGTCATGACAGTTTCAGTGCCCTATCAGTGTGCCACGAGATGAAAAGTTGAAAATCACTGGGATAGGGGGACCTTATTAAAGAAAAACACAACATTGCTTTGTTAAAGGAAAAACACAATAAGTGGGACTTGTTAAAGTGAAAAGACAACTTTGTTAAAGCAGTATCACAACAGCTGTACATCATCTTCATCTTCTCTTCTCTCTCTTCACTGATGAGTCAGTGATGACTGACTCACTGACTCATCACCACCCTGCCAAAACTACTGGGCCTAGAAGCGTGAAATTTGGGGTGGGTGTTCCTTCCGTGACTGAGGGGTGCACTAAGAACCGGTTTTTGGAAATTCCAACCGGAAGGGGGTGAAAAGGGGCGCAACGCGTTTTCCTCCCTATACTTTGCATTGAGAATTGCTGACTCAGCAACATTCTGCCCCAACTGCTGGGCCTGAAGCATGGAATTCTGGGAGTTCCTTCTGTCACCTGAACTCCCACCAAGAACCATCTGGAGAAATTAACCCTTCAGGGGCTGAAAAGGGGGCAACGTGTTTCTGTCCTATACTTAACATGGGAGACTGAACAACCTCCAGCCTATTTGGTGCTCTCTGCCTGGTGCAGTGTTGTTCGGAGGAAGAGGTTGCACTGGCGAGGATGCTGTGCATAGGGAAAGGTGAGCATGGGGGATTGGTGCACATGGGGGGAGTTGAGCATGGGGGGTTGGTGCGCATGGGGGAAGTTGTGCATGGGGGGTTGATGCACATTGGGGAAGTTGCACACGGGGTTGATGCGCATGGGGGAAGTTGCACATGAGGGGAAGTTGCGCATAGGGAAAGGTGTGCATGGGGGGTTGGTGCGCGTGGGGGAAGTTGAGCATGGGGGGTTGATGCGCATGGGGGAAGTTGTGCATGGGGGTTGATGCACATTGGGGAAGTTGCGCACGGGGGGTTGATGCGCATGGGGGAAGCTGCGCACAGGGGGTTGATGCGCATGGGGGAAGCTGCGCACAGGGGGTTGATGTGCAAGGGGGAAGTTGCGCATGGGGGGTTGATGTGCATGGGGGAAGTTGTGCAGGGGGGGAAGTTGTGCATCGTGGAAGTCGTGTTTCTGTCCTATACTTAACATTGGAGACTGACCAACATCAAGCCTATTTGGTGCTCTCTGCCTGGTGCAGTAGTGTTCGGAGGAAGAGGTTGCACTGGCAAGGATGCTGTGCATGGGGGGAAGTTGCGCATGTGGGGAAGTTGCACATGGGGAGAAGTTGTGCATGCAGGTTGATGCACATGAGGGGAAGTTGCTCATGGGGGTTGATGCGCCTGGGGGGATGGAATACGGGGGAATTTTACTCCCACAACGTGGGTATGGCTTTTGCTAGTTTCTCATAAAAGGTGCTGCCTATCTCCCCTGAAGTTTCTCCCCTGAAGTTTCTCCCCTGAAGTTTCTCCCCTGAAGTTTCTCCCCCAAAAGTTTCTCCCCCAAAAGTTTCTCCCAAAAGTTTCTCCCCCAAAAGTTTCTCCCCCAAAGGTTTCTCCCAAACGTTTCTCCCCAAAGGTGCTGCTTATCTCCCCTGAAGTTTCTCCCCAAAGATGCTGCTTATCTCCCCTGAAGTTTCTCCCCTGAAGTTTCTCCCCTGAAGTTACTCCCCAAAGGGGCTGCTTATCTCCCCTGAAGTTTCTCCCCAAAGGAGCTGCTTATCTCCCCTGAAGTTTCTCCCCAAAGGGGCTGCTTATCTCCCCTGAAGTTTCTCCCCTGAAGTTTCTCCCCAAAGGGGCTGCTTATCTCCCCTGAAGTTTCTCATAAAAGGTGCTGCTTATCTCCCCTGAAGCTTCTCCCCTGAAGTTTCTCCCAAAGGTGCTGCTTATCTCCCCTGAAGTTTCTCCCCTGAAGTTTCTCCCCTGAAGTTACTCCCCAAAGGGGCTGCTTATCTCCCCTGAAGTTTCTCCCCAAAGGAGCTGCTTATCTCCCCTGAAGTTTCTCCCCAAAGGGGCTGCTTATCTCCCCTGAAGTTTCTCCCCTGAAGTTTCTCCCCAAAGGGGCTGCTTATCTCCCCTGAAGTTTCTCATAAAAGGTGCTGCTTATCTCCCCTGAAGCTTCTCCCCTGAAGTTTCTCCCAAAGGTGCTGCTTATCTCCCCTGAAGTTTCTCCCCTGAAGTTTCTCCCCAAAGGGGCTGCTTATCTCCCCTGAAGTTTCTCCCCAAAGGTGCTGCTTATCTCCCATGAAATTTCTCCCCAAAGGGGCTGCTTATCTCCCCTGAAGTTTCTCCCCAAATGGGCTGCTTATCTCCCCTGAAGTTTCTCCCCAAAGGGGCTGCTTATCTCCCCTGAAGTTTCTCCCCAAAGGGGCTGCTTATCTCCCCTGAAGTTTCTCCCCAAAGGGGCTGCTTATCTCCCCTGAAGTTTCTCCCCAAATGGGCTGCTTATCTCCCCTGAAGTTTCTCCCCAAATGGGCTGCTTATCTCCCCTGAAGTTTCTCCCCAAAGGGGCTGCTTATCTCCCCTGAAGTTTCTCCCCAAAGGGGCTGCTTATCTCCCCTGAAGTTTCTCCCCTGAAGTTTCTCCCCTGAAGTTTCTCCCCAAAGGGGCTGCTTATCTCCCCTGAAGTTTCTCCCCAAAGGGGCTGCTTATCTCCCCTGAAGTTTCTCCCCTGAAGTTTCTCCCCTGAAGTTTCTCCCCAAAGGGGCTGCTTATCTCCCCTGAAGTTTCTCCCCAAAGGGGCTGCTTATCTCCCCTGAAGTTTCTCCCCAAAGGGGCTGCTTATCTCCCCTGAAGTTTCTCCCCTGAAGTTTCTCCCCTGAAGTTTCTCCCCAAAGGGGCTGCTTATCTCCCCTGAAGTTTCTCATAAAAGGTGCTGCTTATCTCCCCTGAAGCTTCTCCCCTGAAGTTTCTCCCAAAGGTGCTGCTTATCTCCCCTGAAGTTTCTCCCCTGAAGTTTCTCCCCTGAAGTTTCTCCCCAAAGGGGCTGCTTATCTCCCCTGAAGTTTCTCCCCAAAGGGGCTGCTTATCTCCCCTGAAGTTTCTCCCCAAAGGGGCTGCTTATCTCCCCTGAAGTTTCTCCCCTGAAGTTTCTCCCCAAAGGGGCTGCTTATCTCCCCTGAAGTTTCTCATAAAAGGTGCTGCTTATCTCCCCTGAAGCTTCTCCCCTGAAGTTTCTCCCAAAGGTGCTGCTTATCTCCCCTGAAGTTTCTCCCCTGAAGTTTCTCCCCTGAAGTTTCTCCCCAAAGGGGCTGCTTATCTCCCCTGAAGTTTCTCCCCAAAGGGGCTGCTTATCTCCCCTGAAGTTTCTCCCCAAAGGGGCTGCTTATCTCCCCTGAAGTTTCTCCCCTGAAGTTTCTCCCCAAAGGGGCTGCTTATCTCCCCTGAAGTTTCTCCCCAAAGGTGCTGCTTATCTCCCATGAAATTTCTCCCCAAAGGGGCTGCTTATCTCCCCTGAAGTTTCTCCCCAAAGGGGCTGCTTATCTCCCCTGAAGTTTCTCCCCTGAAGTTTCTCCCCAAAGGGGCTGCTTATCTCCCCTGAAGTTTCTCCCCAAAGGTGCTGCTTATCTCCCCTGAAGTTTCTCCCCTGAAGTTTCTCCCCAAAGGTGCTGCTTATCTCCCATGAAATTTCTCCCCAAAGGGGCTGCTTATCTCCCCTGAAGTTTCTCCCCAAAGGGGCTGCTTATCTCCCCTGAAGTTTCTCCCCAAAGGGGCTGCTTATCTCCCCTGAAGTTTCTCCCCAAATGGGCTGCTTATCTCCCCTGAAGTTTCTCCCCAAAGGGGCTGCTTATCTCCCCTGAAGTTTCTCCCCAAAGGGGCTGCTTATCTCCCCTGAAGTTTCTCCCCAAAGGGGCTGCTTATCTCCCCTGAAGTTTCTCCCCAAAGGTGCTGCTTATCTCCCCTGAAGTTTCTCCCCAAATGGGCTGCTTATCTCCCCTGAAGTTTCTCCCCAAAGGGGCTGCTTATCTCCCCTGAAGTTTCTCCCCAAAGGGGCTGCTTATCTCCCCTGAAGTTTCTCCCCAAAGGGGCTGCTTATCTCCCCTGAAGTTTCTCCCCAAAGGTGCTGCTTATCTCCCCTGAAGTTTCTCCCCAAAGGGGCTGCTTATCTCCCCTGAAGTTTCTCCCCTGAAGTTTCTCCCCAAAGGGGCTGCTTATCTCCCCTGAAGTTTCTCATAAAAGGTGCTGCTTATCTCCCCTGAAGCTTCTCCCCTGAAGTTTCTCCCAAAGGTGCTGCTTATCTCCCCTGAAGTTTCTCCCCTGAAGTTTCTCCCCTGAAGTTTCTCCCCAAAGGGGCTGCTTATCTCCCCTGAAGTTTCTCCCCTGAAGTTTCTCCCCAAAGGGGCTGCTTATCTCCCCTGAAGTTTCTCATAAAAGGTGCTGCTTATCTCCCCTGAAGTTTCTCATAAAAGGTGCTGCTTATCTCCCCTGAAGTTTCTCCCCTGAAGTTTCTCCCAAAGGTGCTGCTTATCTCCCCTGAAGTTTCTCCCCTGAAGTTTCTCCCCAAAGGGGCTGCTTATCTCCCCTGAAGTTTCTCATAAAAGGTGCTGCTTATCTCCCCTGAAGCTTCTCCCCTGAAGTTTCTCCCAAAGGTGCTGCTTATCTCCCCTGAAGTTTCTCCCCTGAAGTTTCTCCCCTGAAGTTTCTCCCCAAAGGGGCTGCTTATCTCCCCTGAAGTTTCTCCCCTGAAGTTTCTCCCCAAAGGGGCTGCTTATCTCCCCTGAAGTTTCTCATAAAAGGTGCTGCTTATCTCCCCTGAAGTTTCTCATAAAAGGTGCTGCTTATCTCCCCTGAAGTTTCTCCCCTGAAGTTTCTCCCAAAGGTGCTGCTTATCTCCCCTGAAGTTTCTCCCCTGAAGTTTCTCCCCAAAGGGGCTGCTTATCTCCCCTGAAGTTTCTCCCCTGAAGTTTCTCCCCAAAGGGGCTGCTTATCTCCCCTGAAGTTTCTCATAAAAGGTGCTGCTTATCTCCCCTGAAGTTTCTCATAAAAGGTGCTGCTTATCTCCCCTGAAGCTTCTCCCCTGAAGTTTCTCCCAAAGGGGCTGCTTATCTCCCCTGAAGTTTCTCCCCTGAAGTTTCTCCCCAAAGGGGCTGCTTATCTCCCCTGAAGTTTCTCATAAAAGGTGCTGCTTATCTCCCCTGAAGTTTCTCCCCTGAAGTTTCTCCCCAAAGGTGCTGCTTATCTCCCATGAAATTTCTCCCCAAAGGGGCTGCTTATCTCCCCTGAAGTTTCTCCCCTGAAGTTTCTCCCAAAGGGGCTGCTTATCTCCCCTGAAGTTTCTCCCCTGAAGTTTCTCCCCAAAGGGGCTGCTTATCTCCCCTGAAGTTTCTCATAAAAGGTGCTGCTTATCTCCCCTGAAGTTTCTCCCCTGAAGTTTCTCCCCAAAGGTGCTGCTTATCTCCCATGAAATTTCTCCCCAAAGGGGCTGCTTATCTCCCCTGAAGTTTCTCCCCAAATGGGCTGCTTATCTCCCCTGAAGTTTCTCCCCAAAGGGGCTGCTTATCTCCCCTGAAGTTTCTCCCCAAAGGGGCTGCTTATCTCCCCTGAAGTTTCTCCCCAAATGGGCTGCTTATCTCCCCTGAAATTTCTCCCCAAATGGGCTGCTTATCTCCCCTGAAGTTTCTCCGCAAAGGGGCTGCTTATCTCCCCTGAAGTTTCTCCCAGATGTTTCTCTGGGGAGAAACATTGTCACATACCCAGTGACTAAGTCCCGCAACAAGTTCCATGGTGATGCAGAAGTGTCATAAAGGACATGCGTGCCACTCTTGGAGGAGTTAGACATGTGCTGGCTTCACCATGCCACCTCAGAAACAGGGTGATAGGTAGTTGTGCTGGCTTAACCTGGTTAGGATTGCCCTTTCAGAAGCCTTAGGGAACCACACAACAGAACAACACTTTAGGTGGGATCTGCTAAAGCTCTTGAGAGTTACTGTTAATCAGAAGTTACCACCTTGAACAATGTTAAGAATGCCTAACCCTCTGGTTGGGCTACAGCTGACCAGTTTAGAGTTTCACGGCCTCCATGTCACTCTCTCCATGGGAAACGGTGCCCTTAAAACAGGCTCAGCAGGTCATCAGTCACTGCCCTCGAGTAAGAAAATCCAACACAAAACTAGGTCACAAGCTACACCTTGGGTCAGTGAGAACGTAAACTGAGGCTAGGAAGTAGACTTGTGACTTGTTCTTCTTTAAGGACTTGTGACTTTGTGAGCTTTTGAAACCTTACCTTGAACTGCATAATGTGATTTGTCTTTGTTTTACAGATGAGGAAACTGAGGCACAAGTAGTCTAACAACCTTGATCAAAGCTCGGAAGAAGTAGGGAGCGTTGCAGCGGCTGGAAATTTCGGTGTCTCCCCGTCAGCAAGGAGTGATAAGCAGAAGGTAAGTAGTGTTTGGAAAGAAATCTGCTTCCTGGGGAGGTGTAGAGGTTCCCGGGTTGAATTTAGATCTGGAAGATCTGGGTTCAAATCCCCACTCAGCCATAAAGCTTCTTGGGTGACCCTGGGCCAGTCGTTACCCTGGGCCAGCCCAGTAGAAAGGCAGGGTATAGGCAGGATTCATTCATCAAATGATGAATGAATTAATTTATAAATGAATAAATAAGCAAGCCTCACCTATGTCATTCCTAACAAAGCCACCCAGTGTCAGATTCCACTAGAAGGATTTGTAAATTTGTCCTCCTCCTAAGCATGAGATGCATTTAATTTTACACTCAATTATGCATTTAAATTCTACCTACCTTAATCTACTGTGTTTCCCTTCCTTTTTGTCCTAAAGACGAAGAATGAGACTGTAAATTTCAACTCCGGTAGAGGTGCTGTTGTCTTGGAGGACGTGCTGCTGTCTTGGTTTGAAGACAGAAAGGGGAGGACTGTAAGTAACCTGTAGGCTGCATGACGAAATACCCCAATGATGCATGCGGTGTTGTGAAATGGACAATGAAGTGGAAATCAGGGATGTGTTTTTCTGTTCCTGGACTCTTCTGTACTCTTTTGTTCCTGTACTCATCCTGTACTTTTCTGTTCTGTACTCTGGGCCACTATCAAACCCATATGCAAGGCCAACTCTTTTGAAGGCCACCTTTGAGATCCATAAATGTGATATTTAAGGGAGGATGCGATTGAGATTTAAAAATGATTTGGGGTTTGGAGAGTGGGGGTAAAGAAAAAGAGAGAGGGTTACTTCATTTTTATTAGAGGGAGAACTAGTTGCAATGCTGAAACTAGGGTTCATCCAATGAAATTTACTGATGGCAGATTTTGGATGGAGAAACGGACTTCACACGACACATAGCCCCAAATCCAGAGTAACTATAGGAGCATGTAAGAGATGGACGCAGGCGCACCAAGTGGTGCATGCACGGTGCGGCATGGTTGGGGCCCATCCCTCGTCCCTGCCCCGCCCCCTGACCACGGGCCCGTCCCCTGACCCCGGGGCCGTCCCCAACTTCCAGCGAACTGGATCTTGGGGGTGGTTGGGCCCATCCCTGCACAGCACTCGTTACCGCGGAACCACCCTCTGCAGAACCCTGCAACCAAGCTGCTTGGTTGATCTTAAAATGCTGAATGAAGGTAATCGGTGTTGACCAGGTGGCAGCTCTGCAGATGGACTCCAAGGAGGCCACCCCATCAAAATCCGCTGAGGCCACTGCCCCCCTGGTGGAGTGTGCAGTAATTCCGAGGGGGCTCTCTCCCAGCCGCTCTGTAGGCTTTGTGGATGGCTAACTTAAGCCACCTAGATAGAGAGGATATTGATGCCATCTTCCCCATGGAGGCCCCTCCAAATGAAACAAATAGGGCCTCCATCTTCCTAAGGTCTTTGGTGCGGTCAGTGTAACAAGTGAGTGCCCTGCACACATCCAAGGAGTGCCACATTCTCTCCTTGTCACAGGATGATTTGGGGCACAAAGTTGGGAGATTTAACTCCTGTGACCTATGGAAAACAGAGTTCACTCTGGGCAAACAGGAGGGGTCGGGTCAGAGCACCACCCTGTCTGAGAGGAAGATGCAGATGTTGGGGTTAATGGAGGGGGACCCCAACTCAGAGACCCTCCTGGCTGAGGTGATGGCCACCAGGAAGAAAGTCTTGAGGGTTAGTTCCTTAAGGGAACAGTCGCCATGGGCTCAAACATGGGTCCCATTAAGGCCTGCATTACCAGTCCTAGATCCCATGTAGGGAACCTGTGCATCGGGGGTGGAATTAGGAGCACTACCCCTTTTAAGAAACGCTTCACGTGTGGATGAGCTGAAATGGGATGATCTTTTTTGGGGCTTAGGATGCTGCTTAAGGTGGAGAGCTGACGCTTGAGAGTATTCGTGCTCAAGCCCCTCTCCAACCCATCCTGTAGGAATTCAAGGATGTGCCTGATCCTTGGATTGGAAGCATTGACCCCTTTCTCCCTGCACCAAGAACAGAACTTTTTCCATGTGTGGGCATAGATTCGCTTGGTGGAGGCGCATCTGGAAGCCATTAGGGTGTCGAGGACTCGGTTGGGGTATTCTTCCCTTTGCAGTGACTGCCGCTCAAAGTAGTGTTTAAGTAGAGAGTCTGCCTTGCGATCGCAGGAGTCCTTGGTGCTGCCATCACCATCTGGGAGAACTGCAGCTGATGAAGAGAGGGCAGCCACTGGTGCATCCACTGTGGGGTTCTTAAGCAGCTGCATAGTTTTGTCTGGCAAGGAGTACAGCTTGTCTGCAATGCTGGTGGTTAAGGTTGCTCCACTCTCGATCCAGGACCCTCTGGAAGGACTTGGGGAAGGGAACAGTGGCAGCTTAGAAGGACCCTTAGGGAAGATGTGTGTGTTGGAGACTTCATCAGGCTCAGAGTCTGACCCTAGGTCAGAAGCCTGCAGGACCTTGAGAGAGAGGGTGGCTTTCCCCATCATCCTAGGAAAGAAATCCATGGGAAAGAGCCTGTCTTCTCATGGCCCTTGTCATCCTTATCATCCTCCCCAGACAACTCTCCCTCCTCCCGCTCTGACTCTGAGGAGGAGGAAGAGGAGGAGGAGGAGGAGAAATCCTTGGAGCGCTTATGGGACTCCTTGGGAGCCCTAGTGCACTTGTGTGATTTGTGCCCCTTGGACTTGTGCTGCTTCCTTAGGGGTGTAGATGCCAGGCTAGACCCCTAAGAGGAAGATGGTGGGGGGCTGGGTTGCCTAAGTCTCTTTCCCTTAGACTTGGCTTTGGTCCTGATCTGGTTCTTAGAAGCCTCTTTCAAGGCTTCCTTGATGAGTGATGGGATACGTGCCTTAAAGGCATCATCCATGGCCTCTTTGAGCACAACCTCCATGGGCCTGGAGGAAGAGCCTGAGGAGGGGGAGGAGCGGATGAGGCCCCCACCCTGTGGGCAGTAGCTGGGGCATCAGACCCCTTTTCCCCTGAAAGGGATCCCTCGTGGTTGGAGTCCATAGTAAACAGTGACAGATAGAAGCCCTTTGCCCACTCGGATGCCCATGCATCCTCAAGTTGCCTGGGAAAGAGGAAGCTTACTGGCTCCCAAGATGGTGGAGGACACACGTTGCCACGTGGAGTCCACTGCCTGGGTCTCTGGAGGCGATGGAGGCTGGAGCGCCTGGCGGCTGTGCTGCAAGGAGAGACAGCACGCGCCTCCAGAGGGTCCCCTGTGGTGCCCTGTGCCCTGCAGCAGCACGGTGGAGGTGAGGAGGAGGCGCTGGGGGTCTCCAGGACTTGGCTGCGACAGAGACGCACCTCTCCTGCTGCCGGGGAGGGCAGGCTGCTCCGCCGCTGTAGGCAGTGGTGAGGAGGTGCTTCCTTGCATGCGCAGGGACTACTGGAGGAGACGCACCCCTCATCGCTGTGGAGGGGGCGAGGAGCGATCCAGGCAGAGCTGTCCACCTCTCTTGCCCTAGCAGCGATCTGTGGGTCCGGCTGCTGGAAGGAGCGCCTTGCCTGCCTGGGGATCTGCCCACCCACCTGGAAAGCTGGGTGGGGAAGGCATTGGGGGCTTCCTGGAGGATGCCCCAGTCCCTGCTCTCCAGCTGCCCTGGAGTAGGAGAAGACAGGAAGGGAAAGAGAGAGAAGGAGGTGGAGGATGGGGGAGGTGAGGCTGGAAAAAAGGTGGAAAAATACAATCTGTCCCTACGGAAGGTAGGCCAGAACTGGGCCTGGGTCGCCCTTCCCCCGACAAGGAGGAGACCTTGAACAAATCCGGCCTATCTCCTGCGAGGGGAGGGGGCAATCCCACCTGTTACAATGCCCCTCTTTTCCTGACTCTGCAGAACAAACTTTGGCTTTCCATTCCTGGCTCGGAATCCTTAATGAAACCATGGTTTGTGATTTAGCCCAAGCCATGGTTAAAGAATCTGTTATGTCACAGCTCCATGATGAAGCTGAGTAAGGGAGGGTAAAGGAACGGAGCCAACATGGTTCATCCACAAAGTGGATCGTTGTGGTTTTCTATTGAAGTAAGCTAGGGAGAATTTTTCCTCTGAAAAGGTGAAAAAATTATCTTGGCAAAAATGTCTTGCTTTCTCTTATTGGTACTGCCATGCTATAAGTGTTTATTATTATTCCATCATCACCACCATCATCATCATTATTCCTCCCTCCAAAAAGGGAGGTTTCTACTAAATTTTTGGAAGGCACCACCTGGACTGACTCATCGGCACAATTATCAGAAATCACTGTCTTTAAAAATGCAGCCTGCGCCTCCAGCGCGGGCTTCCTTGCCCCTCTGCAGGCACTGTGCAGAGCCCGGGCAGGAGTGCTCTGCAGCGATTGGGTGCAGTGGGGCTGGAGGGGGCGTAGCCCGACTATTCCCGGGCGCGTTTGCCCGGGGATCTCCAGTCGGGCTCTGGCAAGCGTCCCCACCCTCCCTCCTTGTAGTACAGCTTAGGATTAGCTGGTCGCTTCGGGGCCGGGTAGGAATTTTTTGGATGCCACCGGATTGGCTATTGGTGGCATTCTTTTTTGCCTACCCTCAGCTGTACAAGGGGAAGGGGTTTAATCCAATTGGCTTTCAAAACCCGGTCACTTTGGCAGGAGTCGTGCGGAATAGGCAGGATAGGCCAACGGTGTGCAACCTTAGGTAGCAGGGTTTGGGGGTGTGAAAGCCTCCCTGTGATGCTCCACCGGCTCTGAGGGACGGTCGGACGAGCCCCCTTACCTGGATGGGAAACCTAGGCACAGGTATGGTCGGACAGCCGGCGTCTGCGCGTCCAGCTACCTTGACCTTCGGGTTGGCAAAGACGGGCATCCTTGAACACTGTTCAAGGAATGCCCTGAGCCAGGCTGGAAACGCCCATAAACAACTGCATGGGGAGCTATGCGGAGAGCCGCATCCCCTTAGACCGCACGGCTAGTTTTGAGCAGTCCCTGTTTTTTACCTTAACTTTTAATGTTAAATAGTTAATAAAGTGGCCCTTTAATCCAGCACTGTTGTCCGGCTCTTTATTTGTGGCTGTCTGGGGTAATGCCCCGGATGTGAAGTTTGTGCAGGCCATTTGGCTACTTTATGTTGAGTGATTATGGTTTCAGATGAAATGGACTTTGGATCTAATCCAGCAAATCAGTTTATGGAAGGATTCAGGCATTTCTAGAGGGAATGTAAGCAGGAGGAATTTAGCAGAAGATGTAGGATGGAGAAACATCGATGCTACTTGGCATGTATTTAGTCTGTGGAATTCATTGCTACATATGATGCAGCAGGGGGAAGTGGCTTAGATGACGTGGACACATATGTGGGGAGAGGAACAAATCTATCTGAGGCTTCTCTCGGTATTTATTATGTCATGACTGGCTTCGAGAGCAGAAGTAACTGGTGATGACATCATTTCCAGTTACATCCAATGGTATTTCCAAACAGGGTTGCCAAATGTTCCGAAAAACAGGGACAATCCTGATTGTGGGGGATTATGTTCGCGTACTCTTTTTACTATTGGCAAATACTTTTGGCAAATAATTTTATGCCAATAAAGGTTATGATTATTACTGGCAAATAAAACAGAGGGTCCTGTCCTGTTTTTGGAAGAGAATTATGGCAACCCTATTCCAACAGGTGGACCATTTAAAGTGGAGAACCAACATTGAGAAACACTGAGCTAATGCAACAAGGCTTTTCTTATGGGGTGTGACTTTCCAAGGACAACTGGAAATAACCAAGACAGCTCCTTGAATATAATTTTCAGTAAAAATGTTTAAGGGTAAATTTTACCAAACTTACCAAGGGTAAACTTTAATCTTAAAAAAATTTAGGTGTGGTAAGTCAGCCTGTTTCTATTTGCTTCTCTTTTGAGTACATGGCATTGCTCTGAATGGCTGCCTTTCATGGTTGCTTGGCAAGAGCTATGTTTCTGGTTCATTGAGTGTTTGCTGGAATAATACTTTTTTTTCTAAAATCTGAAAAGTGGTCCTGAAACCTCAGTGGTTTCTTGTTGGGTTTGGCATTCTCATCTTTAATGCATTTGATGTTGAATGGGAACTAAGACTCTGACAAAGTAATATTCCTCCAGGGTGAAAAAGGCAAAGAAAGGTTCATGCAGGTGATGGGGGAGGAACATCATTGCCTACCTGGATGCTGGAGGACAACAAGAGATGTAACAACTTGCCTGTATCTTGGGATTTGAGGCATTTAGGGAAGATTAGTAAGGCTTCTAGTCTTTGATTTTAAGATTTCTCTAGTTGGGGCAGGCAGTTATATATATAGTGCGGATACGATACTCATCATGTCATCAACCTAGTGTCCCAGGATAGCTGCCAAGAGGCAGCCAAATAATATATCTTGGCATATGTGTCGTTGGAGCAGAATATGTGTGGCTGGGGCATGGGAGAGGTGGAATTCTTGAAAACATCCATGTTTTGAGATTTGTATTTCTACTTTGAAAATAGTTTTCATGGGGTTTTCCTGAGTTGTGGCATCTTGAACCCATTACATAATCCATCGCTTGTGCACCCCTTTTTGAAGCAACAATGATAAGAGATGTCAGCATGGTTTATCAGTCCTGGGTACAAAACCAGTTAGGTCAAAATTGGTAGATTTAAGCCTGCTTGGTCCCATTACTCCCCAAGAACTTCCCAACCGATTGCGATAAATCCTACATACCAGTTATACATGTTACTTCCATGTAAAATACTTGTAGCCTGCAAGTCACAATGTTGGTGCTCCAGAGCTTAATTCTGTTGATTGATTGATTGATTGATTGATTGACTGATTGATTACTTTAGTGGCATCTTCTCCCCCACCCCGTGGCATTTTTTAGATCTACAGTATCAATCAGATCTGATCAAAATTAATTCTGATTTTGAACTGATGAAACAGTTGATGGTTGAAGGCAATCTTTTGAATATGTTTTTTTACTCTTCAAATGGAGGAGAATCAAAAGCAAAATTGTCTTTTTGATTGTACACTGAAGCAAAATAAATAAATAAATAAATAAATAAATAAATAAATAAATAAATAAATAAATTTAAAAAGCTTTCAAAACTAAACAAATTCAAAGCCCATTGTGGACGATCTCATACCAGACATATTTTTTGTAAGGTTTCTATTTTGATAACCTGTATGACATTTTCTTAAGGCGAATGCAAATGCAAGCTAATTAATTGTTTGAAAGCGATGATGAATACTTAGGCTGCACTCCTAAACACACTTTCCTGGGATTAAGCCCCATTGGACACAATGGGACTTACTTTTGAGTAGACATGATTAGGATTGTGCTCTTCGTGTGCTGATCACTCTTGGCTGGTGTTTTTATTCGTTTTGTTGCCATGATTCATTGTGTTTATAAGTACGGTTGTGAGCCACATGCAGAGTGAAGTGGGATATATATTTTTTTCAGTGTGTAAAGAAATCCCGAAAGATCATCCCTTTGCCAATATTTTGCATATTTGCTCATTTCAAGGTGGTCAGATTTGGTGCAAAGCAGGAGAGCGAGGGAAGGAGGCTGCTTGCTTTGCATCTGGACTTCCTTGAATTTTTCATTAAGTTCTTGTTGAGGGGTCAGACTCCCTGACTCATCAATAGGCACCTTTTAAGTTGCTGTTTATAATAACAGTAAATCATTTATATTTTGGGAGCCCTAGGTGTACTACTATGTCTGTAGATCACTGTTAAGGCCAGGTTAGGTAGTGTATCCCTGCCCAATGCTTTGGCAGCAACATATCTGGATAAAGATCCTCACGGTCCTGCTGTAAATCTGCGTATACCGGAGTCCCTCAGCTGTGAAGCTTTTTTCCCAGCTGAGTTTTCAGCTCCCAGTGCAAAGTCTGCAACCGTCAACAAGGCAACACAGGTAAACACAGGGAGAGGTATCCAGCCAGTATAGCCGAGGTACTGGGGAAAACACCTGTGTATGGATTAAAGTCTTGGATTAGTGTGGCTACGAAGCTTTCAGGTAAGGAAGTTCCCAGGAAATGTAGGGGATTAGCCTGTTAACTTAGTATCAGGTTAGGGAAGTGGATGATGATTTTTGTGCAGGGCTATAGGTAGGCAGAAACTGAAACAAATATGGCAAATAAGAATCTCTTTTATTTAATAATTTTATTATTTAATATTATATATTTAATAAGAAACCCTGATTGGTTTCACAATTCCTCTATATCCCAGCCTCAGTAGGAATTTGGGATCTGCAAGGACATTTTATTGCATGAGCATCTGTGAGTGGTCGGGATCCATGGTAGACCTATACTTATCTAGCACATCTTTTAGATTTAAGGATGAATCTAAGGGTGATGAATCAAATGTGATGCTTTGGCATCACTGGGTCACTGTATTTAAAATCACAGAGCCTCTAAAGGTGGAATCACTTGGTTTTGTACTCTTTGGAATCCTTTTCCTTATAGATGGTCAAGTCCCCCCCCCCCCAAAAAAAAAAGATTCTAGAAAATCTAGATTCTAGAAAAAAAATTCTAAATTCCATTCCTTCCCCATATAACAAGGAATGATTATCATTCAATAATACTTTCCTAATGAGGTGTGATTCTTTCCAATCACAAAGATGGTGATGGGTTTCAAAAAGGAAGAAAAGAGAATTATAATAATTAAAAAGCCTCGTTAATCAAACAGGAGCTGCCACCTTGAAATACTGCTGGTATAATTTAGAATCCGGGGGAAACATTTGAAAGCATGGAAGAAACAGAAGAAAATCCTAATATTCTTGAGGTAAGAAGCTATGTTACTTTATTCTTCAGAACATACTGTATTTACTCGAATCTAATGGTCACCTTTTCAGTCAAATTCATTCTCCACAATCAGATTTGGTGGTTACTTAGATTTGAGTAAATCGGGACTTTTGAATATAAGTAAAGGGTGTGCATTATATTTGATAGAGCATTAGATTTGAGTAAATACTTTTAATTTCTTTGCACGAGAGGAAGTAGTCCGGCACAGTCTTGGCTGTGTGTTATTATGTCCCATGTTTGTGCCTGGCTTCTCCATCATCCCATGTGTGCTACATGAGCTGTTTATTCCTCTGATATCTCATGGGATTGGGTGCTCTGTCTGAAATTGCCCACATCAGCGGTCCAACCGCACAATAACGCATTATCAGATTGTGGGAACATGTACCATCTATGAGGCTCATGTGAACAGCCTGGAGAATTGGGGGGCAGGTTTGCAGTTACTTTTAGTGCTTGAATAGCCTCCCTTTTTTGGAAAACTGGTAATTCCAAGTGATTGATTGAGTCTTTAATAATTCCACGTGTTTAACACAGTGATTTTCAACCAGTGTGCCATGGCACACTAGTGTGCCATGGATAGTTCTCAGGTGTGCCATGAGAATTTGGGGAGGAACATTTATTAATAGGAAAATGTACTGATTTAAACAGCAGGGTGTGCCTCGCTAATGGTAAAAACAACTGATGGTGTGCCATGAGATGAAAAGGGTTGAAAACCACTGGTTTATCAAGGACATAGGAGATGGTGAAGTTGTGCAATTTGATGTCGAAATCAGGCATGGGAATTTGCTGGCTCACCCAAAGTTCTGTAGTCTTTCACAATGTTTGATGCCTCCTAAGAACAAACTTCGGAGCGTTCCTTGTACCATTAAATCTCTGCCAGTTTCCTGCTTAGGTACACATCCCTATTGAAAACCCATTTTTCAAAGCTCTTTCGACAAGCAAATGGATTAGTTACTGGCAGCTTGCAACGGGCTAATTCAGAAGTGTGCTTCTTTTAAACACAATTGGCATGCAACACTTTTTCCTCCTTAAGAACAGTATTTAATGCATGCAGTAAATCATACCTGTTGAGATATTTTTTCTAAAAAGTTGCAGTTGTGAATTACCACATTTACTTGAATCTAACGCTCACCTTTTCCTGCCAAAGTAACAGTGCAGTCCTAAACCTGTCTAGTCATCCTATTGTGTTCAATGGGTCTTACTCTCAGGAAAGTGTGGTTAGGTTTGCAGCCTAGGGCAAAATCCAGAGTAACTATGGGGACTCCTTGCTCCAGCGTAAGAACAATTTACTCTGGATTACAATACGAATTTCCCATAGGTTTTCACTAGGTGGTGCAGTAACTACGGGTGCACATAATGCCTCTTACGTGCTCCCATGGTTACTCTGGATTTGGGGGTATGGCACAATCCTAACCATGTCTACTCAGAAGTAATCCCCGTTGTGTTCAGTGGGTCTTATTCCTAGGAAAGTGTCTTTAGGATTGCAGCCTAAGGCACTTTCCTAGCAGCAATACCCATTAAACATAATAGGGCTTACTTTTGAGTAGACATGGTTAGGATTGACCTCCTTGGCTGCAATCCTAAAGACACTTTCCTAGGAATAAGACCCAATGAACAAAAAATGGGGTTATTTTTGAGTAGGTATGGTTAGGATTGTGCTCTTTGTCACCAAATTGAGGGTGCACATTAGATTTGAGAAAATACAGCATTTTGATTATAAGTCTAGGTCAGTATTTATTTTAACAGTATGCTAAAGTGTAAGAGAAATGTAAGATATACCCATTGCTGCATTAAGTAGTGCAATTAGGTAAAAATCTTAACATAAACCCATTATCATATTATTATCATCATATAACTTGTTGTATGGAGTAAAATTAAACTTTGCATCTCTTTTGCATCTGCACATTACAATTGAAAATGAACATTTTCTTTTATCTTGAGCTTTTTAAAATAGGGGGCACGTTAGGTTTGTTTATTTAATTAAAAGATTTATATCCTGCTTTTCCTCTGTTAACAACAGATGCCCAGGGTGGCTTACAGTAAATAAATAAAAATGTAAAATAAAATTAGCAAAATAAAAACTATTTGGAGGAGGGCAAAACTTGGAGTGACTTGGATCTGATGGCATATTATATTTGAGTAAATGCCGTAATTCATGTTATGCTGGGCATTTATTGGGGGAGTTTTCCTTGCTTTCTTAGAGAACATGTTCTGGAAGATCTTCCGGGTATATTGTCTTTAGCTATGACTCGGTTTTATGTCTACTGTTCTAGCTATGGCTCAGTTTTATATCAGACATTAAGCCTTGAATAAACAGTCCTCTCCTTCAGAAGTCATCATGAAACACTATTGATCAAGTAGTAGGTAAATAGTTTAAAAGGAATAAAACTAGTTTGAAGCGGCAACAAAATGTTAGTTCAGTGATTTAAGAGCTCTGCATGTGGCATGTCCAATATCCGACATCTATAGTTATGGCTGGGAAGGTGCCTGGCCTTAAGTGCAGGAGACGTTCCTGCCAACCTGTATAGCCAATTCTGAGTTGGATGGACAAGCATTCTAACTTGGGATGACAGTTTCCTGTGGCTCCTGGGTGATTGCCTTGAAAGCCAGTCCTTGCAAATTACAACCAAATCATAACTTACACGGTGAGTAAATGACGCCAACTCACTGCGTAGCTTAGGTGTGTGCATGCTAGGAGGGTCAGGTTGCCATTGCTGTCACTCATCTAAAGCTTGACATCTAAATTGTTGGGCAGCACCACTCTGCAAAGTGGCAGAGCGGTGAAACATTCTGCCAGGAGACAGGTTTACAACCCCCCAAAAACCCCATACAAAGTCTAAAATCACTTTTGACTCATACACCATATGGTCCTGATCCTGTTTGGACACCGCTAGTGACATGGTGACACTTTTAACAGAGACATAAATAAAGTGTTTCAGGACTGGGAACCCACCAAAGTGTCAGTGAGTGATCCGTAAATTGGAGATGTTGATGGAAGAGATTTCAGGTGGTTTTAGAAAATTCTTCTGGGCATGAAGATGAAAGAAATCAAATTGCGTTGAGTAATGTTTTCCGCTTTCTATGGGCTGTCCTCCACCCAGTTTTTGTATTTCCTACATGGAAACCACTTCTTTAGTGTCACTCAATATTAATGCTCCAATGTCTCCCCCCAAACACCTCATACAGGTATCCCCTAATTGCCAGTGGTTCGTTTTCTGACAGTTCGCTCTTTCTGCACCTTTCAATTAAGTCAGAACTCATTCCATGCCTGTTCTGCTCTTCCAACCCCTCTCTGCAACTATAGAGGCTAAATTTGCTCTCCCCCATGTTGTAGCTCCTGGTCTAATCCCATTCTTGAAGGAGTTAATGAAAATCCATTTTCAGAAATCTTGGTGTGGCAGCAGGAATTTGCAAGATAAAAGGGCATTTTCAATTTGCTAGCTAAAAAAGAACTAGAAACATTATTAATAAACGAAAAAAGATTGTGTTCCACTTTTCAACAGTTTCCACTTTTGGACGGTGCATCGGTCCCTAACCTGTCCAATAAGTGGGGGACGCCTAAATCAACAACTGTTACTTTCTAGAGTGCAGATACTTCTTTTTAGGAGGTTCGTTAATGGCTTTACCTCGCAGTGACCCGTTGAAACTTAATTGCAAGCCCCTTCCACCCTGGAAAGCATGCATAGGATTGCAACTCTAGGGACCATATCCTATGCATGCATACTAAATTGCAAGCCTCCAACACCCCTGGAAAGCATGCATAGGATTGCAGCAGCAGGGGCCTCTCTCTCCCGGGCTGCTGCTTCTTCCCCTCTTCCCAGCAGTGCCTGTTTTTGCCTGCCTGTCTGCCTCCATGCTCTTGCTCTTCTTCTGGGGTCCATGTATCTTTGAGGGAGGAAGCCTCTGTCCCTCCTCCCCAGCTTGCCCTCCCTGTCCTATAGGCCTACTCTGCCCAGCGAGGCAATGCACAGCTGGAGAAAATGCTCCAGGATTGGCCCCTTCACTCCATAAGATGCACAAACATTCTCTCCCTTTGGGAGGAAAAAAGTGCATCTTATAAGCCAGCAAATATGGTAAGTTCCCCATAGTGTTTATGCTCTGTAAATCTAGAGCCAAGCTTTTGCATTTTCCAGAGTGCAATGTAATGAGTTTCTAAGAATTACTCTAAGAATTTACCCATGAAAGTTTGCAAAATGCTCCTTTTTTTAACTGTCAATTCTTCAGTGTTCACTGCAAACAGAATTGATGCTTTCCGATTTGGAAAAGGCTTTCATCAGCATTATGGGTCTAAATGGCAACTGAGGGTAATACTGATGGTTTTTCGTTCTTCTTTCGTTCTTTCATTTCCTAGTTGCTGCCCATTAATGAATTGTGCTGCTAATGAAATCAAAGCCTTGGAGCAAACGTTCAAATGCAAACCAGCAAACAAAACTTGTTGGTGATGTGTTTTTGCACTTCTGAACTGTGAGGCAATGCGAGATTATGAGGTATTGCATTTGAAAAAGCTAGCTTTTATTTATTTTCCACATTTATTTATATATATCACCTTTCATCCAAGAAGCACAAGGTGATGTACATGGTTCCTCTCCTCATTTTGTCCTTACAATCACCCTGCAAGGTGGGTGCTGCTGAGAGATGATGACATAGCCCAGGGTCATTTGGAAAGCTTCATAGGAAGGATATGAACCTGGATCCTCCAGATCTATGCCCAACTCCTGAACCAAATTTTGTAATTTGGGGATGGGCAGCAGAATGTCCTTGGAGCAACCATGGATACTAGTAGAGGTTTACAAAAATTTGCAGTGAACCTTATAGAACCATCTAGATCCAGAGCAGACGCATCCACTTCTTATGTACATCATTGGTATCCTTAGAACTTGGTTTGGGGCAGGTGTCAGTACAAAGTTTTCCATTTCTAATCAAGACCATAAGAAGATATCCCCATCACCATCCTCTACTGTTGCATCGAGACTTTTGGAGACCTCCAGAAGTCCTAAAACCCCACACCCAATTTTTGGTGAAAAAAATAGATGTGATGTTTTAAGACCTTAGAATGCCATTGAAATGCCAGTTTTCCCCCCCAAAACCTTAAAATTGGTTTTAAGCCCTCTGATGGAAGAGATTTCAGAGATGTCAGTATAGGCCCTCCGAACAGTATGGGGAGTGGATGGTGGCATAGCACTGCCCTCTTCCCCTGTGCCCCTTGGAGCATTTGCAACCCTTTTAGCCATCCCCTGCCTAGACGATCTTCTACAGGTTCTGTAGTCCCCATTTTGCTCCAGTTTCTTAAGTCAGAATTTCCTCAATCGCTTTATACAAACTAAATACATTTACATAGTATAATATTTAAAAGGAAAAGTCTACTTACCTGAAAGGGCAAGGCACATAACTATTTAAAAGAAATTTACCTTTTGTTCTATCAGACAATAAATATCTAATATTTCCTGTTAGAGTTCAGAGAGTTATTGGAGTTAATAAATCCAATCAACCTAGACAAGGTAAACACAAAATAATATAAAAACTTTTTTAAAGTACTTGAACATACTTGATATACTTGAACCACCTTTATCATTTGTTGTTTGAAATTTCGTTTGTCAAACTACACATCATTTGTTTTCTTGGTTCTGGCAGCCTTGAACGATCATAATTTAAAGTTGTTTAAAGAAAAATGTGTGCAGTTCCTTTGAATCAGCTGCTGCTTTCAGATTATTAATCTGGGTCTGATCTGCAGAACTTAAAATAATAGTCATAAAATTGTGAATTATGTTGTGCTAATTTAACCCTAATTAGAGCCTAAGGCTGCAATCCTAAAGGCACTTTCCTGGGAGTAAGACTAGGTTCGCTATGATTCTCTTTCACAAAACTGGGGCAAGACCTCCGGTCAAACTTGCCAGTATGTGAATGTAATTCTTGAAAACCAGGATAGTCCTGATTTTCTGGGACATACGGCAATCCGAAGTACGGCTCATTTAACACAATGGGTCTTACTTTTGTGTAGACATGGTTAGGATTATGCTTTAGAATTACATTGGAAACTGAAGGCAAGTCGGTCAAGCTGTCAGAAGTGGCAAGAAATTTCAGGAAAAAGCTCTGGATGTTGTAACAGCCTTATGAATACATCTACACAAGTTTCTAGTCCACAGTTAAATTATACTGGCTCGTTTATACTACTAATATTTGTCATTAGTGAGCGTAGGTCATTTGGGACTAAATATAGCACATTAAACAGATTTAATTTATAGCACATTAAACGCATTTAGGGCACAATCCAGAGTAAGGACAGTGAGGAGAGCCCTAGCTGGGCTACCCCAACTATTCTGTATCCAGAGCAGAGAGTTATGCTGCATCCAGAGAGTTAGGAAGCCTGGGCTGCCCTACCTGCTCAGTAGGCACCAAGTAAGTGACACCTGGGGAGGGCTTGCTCCCGAGGAGACCCCTCTCAGATCACACTGAACAAGGAACCGCTGTGGTGCCTGCTTTAGAAGGAATTCCAGAAGTTCCTGACAACCAGGAACAGCTGCAGCATGAGTCTCCAGTATAGCAATACCTGGAGGGTGGGTGCTTGGAGTGGCCTGCTGTATCCCCAGGTTAATGTTCCGTATCCTGAGGTTGAGAGGCAGGGCTTGCAGCAAGGCTGGCCAAGAACTCAGATCTTTGGTCAACACTGCCATTCTTTTTCAGGCATCATAGACCTCTATGGCTCTACTCATGTCTATACCTGCTCCTGAGGTGGTACAACTCTGAGGAGCTGGAAGAGGAAATTTCTGCCCTGGAAACAGGCTCTGGATCTAGCATAACTTCTCTTTTCTAGGCAGTGCTGAACATGCCCTCAACATGCCTCTCCTGAACTGCCTACACTGCTCCGGTTAGGGCATCGCAGGTCCACCTGTCTTGGGGCAGCCTATGTTGCCTTACTCTGCCCCAAACCTTTTCCAGAGTAACTAGTGTGGAGCATCTTGCAGTTGGTTCAGCCCAGTGATGGATAGAGTAACCCAAGTGCACTTCTGGATTGTGCTCTGAATGTGGTTAATGCCTCACCCATGTGTTTAGTGCTCTGACCCTGTCATCATTTATCTTCCCTCCATGCCAGGACTTATGTGTGGCTTCCAAATTGTACATGGCATTCATATGAACACCTTTTTTGTAAATATTGATAGTTTATATGGCATTCTTATTTATATGACTTTTAGGGATTACCTTGTTAGTCTCTCCTTCACATCCTGCGCAAGTTACGTAAGGAGGCAGGTGTTATCCTAGTTATTGGAGTGAAAATATGCATGAAACCATACATATGCATTTATGCATGAAACCATACATATGAAAGCGAGAAATCTGGCTTGACTCGTTCAGTTTATCTTTTTGTGCGAGACCATTTCTCACAAAGCCAGCTTTCAACCAATAATGGTCACGTGTAACTAATCATTGGCAGAATGTTCATGTTTCCTTATTGGAAACCTACCTGATTCCCATCCTGCACCTCTTTAGAAAGTATATATGGGTCTCCTGCGTGGCAGGCTGTTCTGCTTCTAAAAGCATTCTGCAATGAATTTCCAAGATGGGGGTAACACTTTTTCAGCGTACTTTGGGGTTAAAACTACCAGGCAGGTATGGAAGTGGCTGGTTTTGCTGGCTTCTAGCAAGTCAGGATGAGCGGTGGGATTAGGTGTCTTATTTGTGTTAAAACTTAAATTTAAAAAAAAATCTTCAGAGTCGACTTTAATTTGGGGGATTGCAACTGGCTAGAAACATTTTTAAAAAGATGTACCCTACAATCCAGAGTAACTACGGGTGCACGTAAGAGACGTTACGTGCACCCGTAGTTACTGCACCGCATAGTGAAAACCTATAGGAAATTCATATTGCAATCCAGAGTAAATTGTTCTTACACCAGAGCAAGGACTCCCCGTAGTTACTCTGGATTGCGCCCATAGTATTGCATGTCGATGGCTTCTTTTCTGCCTGGAAGAGTAAAGCCAGCGAGCACATCTGGAGGGAACACCTGCTTAGAGACCTGCACATTTGGCCCCCAGAACTGCATTTGTGCAGCCTTGAATATAGAAACCTCCTCTAAGCTCTAGTGCTAAGTACTTGTGTGCACAATTAATAAAGTATTTTGAATTCTTTTATAAAAAAAATTAAGTGTTTCCATTCCTGTATTCTTCAATTTCTATTGCTATATTCTTCAACCAGTGTTTTCCATTCCTATATTCTTATCAGTTTTTGATAAGAACAGACCTGGATCATTCCCATTGTTTATTGTTTTATTGCTTAGTTTTGAGTTGTTATCCATATTTGCAAGGATTGTATGGTTTTAAATGTATACATTTGCATGCTTCATTCAGTCTTTTCTCATGGAAACTTTCATGTCATGTACATCTATCAATTACAACCATTTTTCTTGGGCTAGCCAGTGATGGGATTCAAAGAAATTAACAACTGGTTCTCTGCCCATCTGGCAGCCACTTTTAAATGACTATTTTAAAATGTTATATGCCCCATCTCTCGTTATCAACCGGTTCTATATCTATCTACAGTATTTATATACCACTTTTCAACTAACAAGTTCACAAAGCGGTTTACAAAGAAAATGGAAAAAATAATAATAGCTAATTAATAGCTAATGGGTCCCTGTCCCAAAAGGGCTCACAATCTATAGAGTGGGTGCGAACCTGTTGGAACCCACCACTGGGGCTAGCATAGACTCACAGTGACCTATGGGTTTATCTTAAGGAGTTGGATGAGCAAGCGCCAAACTCCAGCCCGCAAGCCAGATCCAGCATCTGGAAAAAGCCTTCTCTGACCTGTGAGGCGCATAGTTGCACCAGGCAGCTGTTTTGCAGTAGGCTCCGTGCCCCAATTCTGGGACAAAAGCAGCTGCCTGGAGTGACATTTTGACAAGATTAGCAAAAGAGATGAGAGTTCAATGGTAAGCGCTGCGCAAGATGGGGAAGGATCTTATGCTATGGAGGTTTGGGGACCACTGTGCTAAAGGATAAAACTGTATAAGCAATTTTCCACTTGCTTCTGGATGTGGTTGAGCCCAAAATATATCTCTCTACCTCCTTCTTCGGGACCATGCCCTAGATCATCTGTTAATTCTCTACTTTTTTGTCCCAATTTGGGGAAATAGCCCTCTAGCATCTCCAACTTTACTTTTGATTTTCAACCTTGAATCAAACTGTCTCGACATGTGGGAGATGGCGCTTTGTCAGTCAAGAAGGTGGAAAGAACTGCTAAGCAAAGAGGTTGACTCGGAGACAATTTAATCAGACAAGATGTGGCAGCATAATTGTTTCCTTAATGGTGTCTTTGTGCTGACATGCCCTGTGAATTCTGCCCGATCTGTTTTGATTTTATCCAAACCAGATGACAGGAGCCGCTTTCCCCTCGCTTTCCCAACCTCCCCTTTCCACACTCCTTTGATCTGTGTACTGTAATTTTTCTTCAATAACCAGATTTTCTCTCCTTCCTTTTTTGGGGACTATTTGGACATCTCTGAATTTTCAATGCTTTGTTAGCAAGCTTTGGAAAAAAATCTCATAAAGTATTTTATAGCCTGTATTGTGCTCGGTCTAGAAGCAAGTTTATAACATGAGCCACTGTTTTAAAGAATGAATGCTAAATATTGGTGGTTTGATTAAGGCCATGTGTCAGGGTGACTCTGCACATGATATGATTCTTGTATGGAAAGTGCATTCATATGGGGGGAAAATAGGGAATCTATGCATAAATCACACTTTGCAGTATGATCATACAAGCACAGCTCGATCATACAAGTGCATAGAGTTGCATGCTTTCATGGGTGTCCCTGTCTTGGTTCAGACATAACTTTGAATTTGAGTATATTTTCCTTATATACAGTGGAAAGTTGCATTTAAATCAGGTTTCTTGATATCAGCCTACTTTAAGAGCCAGGGACCTGGGAGTAACCCTACAATCCAGAGTAACTATGGGAGCATGTAAGAGACATTTACATCAATGTAGTTATGGCACCACCTAGTGAAAACCTAAATGGGAAATTCATATTGCAATGAGTAAATTGTTCTTACGTTGGAGCAAGGACTCCTTGTAGTTACCCTGGATTGTTCCCTAAGTCCCATTGAACACAATGGGACTTACTTTTGAATAGACGTGGTTAAGGTTGTGCTGTAAATTGAATAGTGCTGGACAAGGTACTGTCCCTTGGCTGCAACATGCCAGTCTGCAAAATGAGGCACAAGATTGCTGGCTTGCTATATGTTGCTCTTTTTATAATTATTGAGATAATATCCGCTAACTACTCTGAGTGCTCTAAAGTGTTACTGAGCTGCATATTATTAATTATTATTACTCCAGAATTGGCAGCCTGCTGCATGGTTTTCCGTAGAAACAGTATATGCTCTTGCATATTGTGAAATTGGCAAAGAGCAGCTCTTAGCGAGCAGCTAACTAATTAGCGCTAATTCAGGGATGGCTGAAAGTACAATATTGAGTGCCTCTGGGCAGCCGGGTCTCGTGGTGTTGCTGCATTTACAGAAAATCCGGTTACTGTATGCCTGATTCACTCCCCTTCCACAAGGTCCACCCTTTGGTGCTGAGTGTCGGCAGATAAAAGCGACATCTCACTTTCTCACTGCTTGAATCGGAGTGCCAGGTATGCACAGGGGTGGGGATGGAGTCCTGGTTCCCCATTGTTTTGGATTCCATTTAGAGGCAAGGTTGGCCACCGCCGATCTCATGCACGGCAGAGCACATGCACAAACCTGTGGCATGTCAGGCTTCCATTGCGCCTGGAACTCTCATTGGTTTCTAGCTGCAGAGAGCTCTGCTAATAATCTGCAGGGCTCCCCAAACCCTGGCAAGACCCCGGAAGTTGAAAATAGCACCCCTGTTCTCCTGTAGGGATCCGATCCTGGGGATCATGTCCCTGCCAAATCTTCCCACCACCCCCACAAAGACTTATGGAGAAAGTAGAGTTCTCCCAAAGTTTTGAGAACTCTTGGCCCAAGTGTTACTGAACACAATAAAATACTGTATTTACTTGAATCTAATGTGCCATCAAATTAGATTCAAGTATTTACTTGAATCTAATTAGTATTTACTTGAATCTAATGTGCCATCAAATCTAATGTGCACCTTATACTTATAATCAGAAAACTGCATTTACTCAAATCTTATTAACCATCAAATCTAATGCATACCCTGATTTTGGAGACTGAATTTGGCTGGAAAAGGTGAGAGATTCAACTAAATACAGTGAATGATACAATTTTCAAACCCCTGTACTAGTTGATGGTAAAGATGATTGATCTGGAGGGAATCTGGAGACATTGCGCAACAGTAATCCTAAAAAAGGATCAAAACCTTATTGATTATTGGTACTGTTTCACAAAAGCATTTAGTCCTAATTGGAGACTCCAAGAATTGAACCCAGGACTTGCAAGATCATGTACTCTACCATTGATCCATGCCATGGCCATATCCTTTATTCTCTTTCATTCTTCCTTTCTTTACACAGCTTTCAGTGGTCCCAGAGACCGGTATTTGCAGAAGCAAAGGGTGAACATGGAGGCAGCCACATGTGATTAGGAGCACATTGGTGTAGAGGGTGTGACTAGGTGGTGTGCATTCTTTGCCAACACCCAGGATCAGGATGTTTGAATAAGGCTTACATCCCCGTTGATGTCACACTTGGTCTTCACGGTGGTTTTGACAGCAATGTGTAAAAAGTAAATTTCTAAGGGCACAATCCCAAGATTGTGCTGGGCTGGCACAGAATAGACACTGGGGCCACTGCCATAGTACCTGTATCATGGTACCCAGGGGGTAAGGGGTGGCATCTGGGGCGGTACCTGGGGTAAGGGTACCTGGTAGTGTAGCAGCAGCCCCAAACTTGTGCTAGATGCAGTGCAAGCAAGTCAGCCTGCCTGCTCCAGTGCAAGTTAGGATTGTGCAGATAGATTTTGAAGTAATCACTCCTACAAATGTGACTAAAGAGAAAATTTGCAGATCTTGTTCATAGTTTCAAAGTATGAGAGAGTGCAAATATAATAGTCACCAGGGAAATTGCTTCCAGGGCCCATATTTGGCTTGCATGCTTTATGATTGACACCTTTGTGTTAGATCTTGGCATAGAAGAAAGAATTGCAATGGGAGGGTTTGCTAAAAATAGTCTTGGAGTTAACGTTCATCAAGTGACCCACGGAGATTCTAAGGGCGTTCTTGGGAACACCTGCCCCACAGATGGAAATATTTCTGGTCATTGAAACTTGTGTGAGTTTGAACCATGCATAGCTTTGTCATCTCTTTCTTGTGCCAAGCAAGGAGATGGGAGGAGGTGATGGTTCTTGTTTGTCTCATTGTGTTTTTAAAATGTAACAATCAAATATGACGCAGTGGAAAAGAACAGACCGCCAGATTGCGGTTGCTGGCATAATTTACCTGTGACCACAGCTGCTTCTCATTAAGATCATCTGACAACTTACTGTTTATTAACATCCGCCAGAGAACACAGGGTAGAACTGTATTCAAAACCTGTACGTCTCCTTATGTGTATTTTGTGTGCACGCGATTAACACCTGAGCGCCTGCATGGACATTTGAAAGAGCACGGTGTTTTGGTTTGTGTTTTGCATTGTTATAAATATCCCCTCCACCTTTATCCAGTATCAAGCCTGAGCAGATGCCCATATGGTACCCCTTGAGGCAGCGTAACAGATTGCAAAGAGCAATGGGTGTGATCGGGCTCTGCTCGGTGGAACAGGATGATGCTCGTTCATTGTACTTATTCAAATTAAAACGATGCGCTTTGGGTTCACTGCGCAGTTAACTTCACTTGCACAAGCCTCCTGCAGGCCATTTTTGCCTCGGATATCTGGGATGTGATCCGGGGGTAGAACTGGGCATTACCTGTGACCACAGATGCATTTGGGCATTTGTTTTTAAGAGAAGATATAAATCTGGGAGGGAGGGAAGGAAGGAGGGAGGGAGGGAGGGAGGGAAGGAGGGAAGGAAGGAAGGAAGGAAGGAATTCCCTTGTGACAATGTCCAGGTCAGGAGAAGGAGATCCAGCCTGGGTTGCTGGGCCCTGAGGCTATTCCAGTACTATAACCGGGCAATGATCCTGGGTTCTTCTCCTTTTCTCGGAGAAAGAGATTTTCTACAAGATTTTCTAGAATATGTTGCATAACTTGGGGACTAGAATTCTGATTTGACAATTTATGCCAAACTGACCATATCTGATAAATAAATTAAGAAAGCAACACAGCACACTTCAAGAATGAAACATATTAGGGAGTTATTTGCATTGCTCTGAAAAGTATGGTTCATGTGTTCGGTTTGCTCATTTCCAGCAAGGGTGCAAACTGGAAAGGAAGCCACAGAAGCCACCCTTTTCCATGGGACTTGATCTACCTTTCTGTAGCCTCTTCAGTGGCTGGGCAACACATAATCTTGGCAACACGTTTCCACATGTGGCAAGCCAGGAGTCAGCCAGCAGGACATGGACTATACTGTCCTATGTATCAAGGGCTTACAGCAGCCTGGATCATCATTCTCCCCCAAATCCAAAGTAACAACGGGAGCACGTAAGAGACATTATGTGAAAAGTCTTTATGTGCACCACGAGCACATAAGAGATTTTACGTGAAAAGACTTTACGTGCACTACCTAGTGAAAACCTATGAGAAATTCATATTGGAATCCAGAGTAAGTTGTTCTTACACCGGAGCAGGGACTCCCTGTAGTTACACTGGATTTTGCCCTCTGTCTCCTGTTTGTCCCTCCTGCCTTGTTTGGTATCTTCATCCCTCCTTGTTGATGGGTCAGTGCACCAGCAACAAGGTATTCTGGTTTGTTAGGCAGCAGATCTGTGAGACCAGATCCCAATTGCACGAAATGGTGTTGCCACGTTCACCTTCTTCTTTTTCTGTAATCATGCCTTGGACACCTGCCTTGTCCAAAGACTGCAAAGTGAGAGGACAGGTAGCGTGCTGGGCAAATACCATCACTTAAATCCTCCATGATGAATGGCCTTTGAATGACTGTTTTCATTGACATGATCTCACTTCCTCTTGGGGATGCAATACATTTACTTTGGCACAAGCAGTAGCGCAATTGAAACATATACATTTTTGGCTCCGCTCCCATGGGCAGTGCAAATGAGTCGAAATGAAAGAGTTAGTAGGCAAAGCCTCCAAAACTCACAAATTGAATCATCCTGGACTCTACCATATCTTGCCTGTTGGAGTAGCACACATGTGGTGTCCAGTTTGGAATACGTGTCCACCTATCGGATCAGGCAGGTCCATGGCTTCAAATCTATTTTGTGTGCCAAAGGTCCCAGTTTCAACCCCTGGCATCTTCAGAGACAGCCAGGGAAAATCCATGTCTAAAGTGCCTGAAAAAGGTTGCGATCCTAAGAAACATTTCCTGGGAGGAAAACCCATTGAACACAATGGGGCTGACTTTTGAGTAGACATGGATAGGATTGTTCTCTGATCCTCCTTGCAGAATTATTCATCTAATGTAGCTCAGACTATGAGTGGAATCCTAACCATGTCTACTCAAAAGTAAGCCCCATTGTGTTCAGTGGGTCTTACTCCCAGGAAAGTGTCTTTAGGTTTTGCAGCCTAAGTTGAAGGCTTTATGCATATGGATCTTGCATCACTTCTGTGCTGTTTGCTTACTTATGTTCAGCTTGGTCCTGATCCAGTCTCCAACTGCTGGTCCAAAAATGCATCTTTCCCTATATTAAACTCTAACTCTCTCTCTCTCTCTCTCTCTCTCTCTCTCTCTCTCTCTCTCTCTCTCTCTACCTATGCATCTTTTGCATCTATGCATCTTTCGTATCTTTTGCATCTTTCCCTGTAATGGAGGTAGAGACAATTTGGGGTAGATCAATGATCAGTCGGGAAATGTTTGTAGGTGGGATTACCTATCTACAGTATTCATATACCACTTTTCAACTAAAAAGTTCGTTAAGTGGTTTACAAGGAAAATGAAAAGCTAATGGGTCCCTGTCCCAAAAGGGCTCACATTACCTCCTGCTACTTCAGTCCCACCAGCATCATTCCCAAAAACATGGTTTTGCTCCTCTCCTTAGTTATATTTTCATTAGTTATATTAGTTATAATAGAACTATAAGTTATATAACTAATAATAATTATATAATAAGTTATATAATATAATAATAATTTATATATATTAGTTGTATCAGTTCCCATTAGTTATATTTTCAAACAGAGCTTTGTTCTAAAGGTGTTGGAAATCAGTTGGCTGGAAATTCCTTCCGTGATTAAAAGTAAGCACTGAGTGTTGGTGCAGAGACTTCCTGGTCTGTTTCCTGCAGTAGATCTCAGTATAGTGCTGGATCTCTTACTGAAAGATTGTCCACCCAGAAGGCAGGTTTCATAGTGGCCTTGAGTATTTGAATGGGAGAGGTTGACTTTGGGGGAAAAAAAACACCCCATTATTTAAGGCAAGCACAAACCTGGAGACCATGGTAGAGATGGATTTCCTCTCCCCGAGCCAAATGACCGAGTCACAGCCATTGGATCCTTTCCAGGTAGGCTTTCAGTGTCTTCCTCTTCATTCTACCCTTTGTAAATTCAGCACAGATTAGCAATGCTACTACTACTTGTACGTTTCTCAGAATTTGGGTTGGGACCCACAAAGTGGACCACAAGTCAATTTCACGTATGTCACGTTGCGTATAGCTCAACTTCTTTTGATACTACAGAGTGGAAATGGTTGAGAGGCATGGAGCTGTGCCCAGCAAAGGTGGAAAAATGGGATGCTGGAAAGGGGGAAGGCTATGTGGTTGGAGAAGGATCCAAGACTACATACCACTTTGAATTTCTGAGTTGGAATCTTTGAATTCTAAATTATACAACATTTAGATTTTAATTATTTAAATTATTATTTATTATTATTTAACATTGAAATGATTGCAACATGAGCATACTCAGTCATGGAACTTTTGGTTGATCTCAGCTTAGATCCGAAGCCTCTTTTAATGGTGTCTCCTCCAGCCATGACCGCATTTCCAGATTAATGACACCACTTGTGGTGGGTCCCAACTGGTTGTCATGCTGAAAAGTGGGCTCTGGGTCCTGGTCCACTTATGGTGGGTCCTAACATGTTGTCATGCTGAAAAGTGGGTCATGGTGCTCCAAAGTTTGAAAATCACTGTACTAATTGACATGTTCAGTAGTTAATTCAGTAGTATCTGGTGTTGGGGATGGGTGAGGGTCTAGTGGCTTTTCCTGAAATGAGACCCTCGTTCAGCTATGTTACGTGTATGAGTTAATGAAGGCTTCTCCATAGTATATTTCTGCCTCCTTTCCCGAAGGCATTAAAACTTGTTTTAATAGAGGCTCATAATATGGAGCAGGTGGGCACCGAGGGAGCTAGAGGTATGGTTTGCACGACAGGATGGGCTGGTGTGCAGTCATCTGTAAAAAAGCAAAACTGAAATATCATACCTGTGGACATTATTTGCCACGACAGCAAAAGTACTTTGTACTTAATTACCTTGAGAGATTGTGAGTGGTAAGGAGCAATTAGTGGTGTTGACGTGGAGATGTTACGGCTGGAAGATCCAGCTATCTTAATGCGTATCATGGGCAGGGTGACCAGATGCTCAAACTTCAAAAGGAGGACAAGGTCTTGGATTCCTCTCAGCCTGGCCTTTCCAGCAGACAATGGTATGTTTGCCTACTCATGAGTAAAGCTGCGATACTGGGCACTTTCACTTACCCATAGGGCTTAATTCAGATTTTTTTATTTTTAGTTTTTTGACCATAACTTTTGATAAGGAGATATTTCAAAAAATATTTTTGCATTGGATTCTGCTCTTCAATACAAATCCAATGACATATGACATGATGGGTTACTGTTCACCATTGCCAAGTTCCAAAATGAAGCCAGAATGGAGGACAATGAAGCCCTTTTGGAGGACACCCAGAGAGGAAGCTAAAAAATAGGACAAATCTGGTAATTTCCAGTCGTATGGTCACCTTGGACATGGGCAGGAGAAGTTCGTGCCTGTGGATCTTATATCTTGAGTGCATGAGTGTATCTGTATAATTCTGCATGCACCATGTATATATATATAAAAGTGAAAAGTGTAGACTAGTAAAGGAAAAAGTATAACCAGGTCTCTCCTTCCTATATGTACCTTCTCTTTCTACTTTTCCTAGTACAGGATGTGGGAGGCATTGAGCCCACCTCTGCAACTCTCACTGTCCATTTTCAGCTCTGTATTTTCAATGGTGGCTGAGCCAGGTGCTATATATGTATAGTGTTACTTTAATTTAGTTTACGAGCTGATGCCCACTACCCGGTCCCAGTTCCCGGTTCCTAGTGGTGCTCACCAGTGCCTGCTATTGCTGAGCAGTGCCCGGAGCCCACAAATATTCCTAGAACTTTACTCCCTCCATGACAGGTAAATTCTGCTAGTGTAAAATATACACCGTGCTCAGAATGTTTGGGGGTTTGTTTTGCGCCACCACCCAGCGATTATCTTGTTCGTGCAAATTCTGCTATGAAAGATACCAGACAAGATAATCTAATGATACGAGATGCTAATTGTTCTCTCTCCTTTTTTTCTAGGTCACCAATAACAGTCGCGATGAGAGCAAAAGCTTCCACTCGATTCTTCACATGCTGATAAAAATGATCAATAAGTATCGTAAGTCCAGGTGCTTTGCCATTTTGTCCCCACCACTGTCTCAATTCAGCACACCTCCTCATTACTTGGAGGTCTGGGGGAAAGTCGTAAAAATCATGCTTAGCGATGGATCGGTGGCCATTGATCCATGAGTTAACCATGCTATATTTAATTCATTATTCCCCCAAATTGGCTCCACTCACCAATGTGTTGTGTTTTGTCTCATTCAGGATGGAAGATACTGGCACTGTTGGCCGTATTTGTGGTGATGGTGTGGTATATAATATATAGGGAAGAAACCAACATTCAGCTGTGAGTGTATTTCTTTTCAACTTTTACATGCCAAGATCAAAGGAATTTGATCTTTATCATCCATGCCCTCTTCTTAATTGCAAATGATTTATTCTGTGTGTTCCAACTTGGGTTGCACAGGGTGTTTTTTGAACATTCCCAACTCACATCACACCGACAACACACTAAAACTGTCAAGGCACACCATCGGGTTATTATTATTAACTTTATTTATATCCCGTTGTATTCCTAACAAACTCAAAACGTAGAAAATGAAAAACTCATGAGACTCAAGGTGGCTCAGGATTTTCACAATTAGGGTACATCCGGCTACTGGTGGGGACTCACATCCCCCATTGGTCCTGCTAATAAAAGACCTTGCCCCAAATTTTTGTGGCACACCTGTGGACCACTTGTGGCACACTAGTGTTGAAGTGGTTGAAAATAGCTGATATAGGGCAAAATCCAGAGTAAGTACGGGGAGTCCTTGCTCCGGTGTAAGAACAACTTACTCTGGATTCCAATATGAATTTCCCATAGGTTTTCACTAGGTGGTATAGTAACTTCGGGTGCACATAAAGTCTCTTACGTGCTCCTGTAGTTACTCTGGATTTGGAGGATTGAGCCTCAAGATAGTTAGATTTGTCTCCTAAAGATCTTGCTTCTCCGGTGGTAGATCCGGTTGACAAGAAAGGTCCAAGACTGATTCTCTTTGAAAATGTGCTCTCCTAAAATAAGTACTTTTCCTGTCATCTCTGACACATGGGGATGTTCTTAAGTGGTAGGAGCCATAAAAAGTTTACCCTCTGCACTTTTTAAGGAAGAAACCTCGTTCTGAGAACTGAATTGAACCCAAGCGAGTCGTGGCACAAATTGTATCCCGGAATCAGAACGGGAAGCTGGATTTGGAGGGAATCCAGATTGAAGCTTGTACCGGTCAAATGGGGTGCGCATAAACAAAGAGAGAAGAGCACAAAGGATGACTAATGAGCCTTCAGCCTTTTGAGTCTTATGACTCTTCCTTGTGAATGACTGATTTATTTCATGGAGGATCAGCCCAAGGGGAAGGGCTGAGGCTCATGCACTTTGCATGCAGAGGTTTCAAGTGTCCCTGACATCTTTAGGGTGGGTAGGGCTTGGAGGGATCTCTGTTTCAAATCCTGCCTGGCAACTTCTAGGCATGTATGACCATCATACATATGACCATCACATATGACCATCACAAGGGTATTTCAGTAGTTCTCTTTTGGAAGGAGATCAACTGGTGGTCCCCGAAGGAGCAACTTAAATCATAAACCTTGGAATATATTGAGCCTGATAAATCATTTTCTGCCAAGGGTCTTGTGGCACTGTAAAGATGAGCACATTTATCCATCACATGCCATGCATCTAATGAAGTGGACTATAGTTCCCTTAGGCTGATACTGTAAGCAGGCCTCCGTCAGTCTTGAAAGACTGGTATTGTGCTCAGCGCTGCATACGCTGCATGAGAAGCACGAAAGCCTGGGTTAGATTGTTATGGAGGATAGGCTGTTACCCAAGCAGCAAATCCCCCCTCTCCACCCCACTGACTTAGTCCAATGGAAAGGCAAAGCCAATATGATTGGATCCAGCTGGCGTTGCAGAGCTGGGCTAAGGACAGGAGCTCACCCTGTCTTGTGGGGCTGACCTGAGAATCGAACCCTGGCTTGCTGGTTAACAGGCACAGTGTCTTAGCTACTTGCGCCACCCACAGCCACTGATACTGTGATAAACTTGTTTTATCTTTAAGGTGTCACAAGGCTGTTGTTTTGTTGCCACAGATGGGCCGCAGTTACTCCCCTAGAAATTTTTTAAGTGCCTTCTCCTTTCATCATCAACCCATAGGGTCACCATGCTTTGGGCTCCCACTTGCTTCAACACAATGTTTGTATTTATAGTGGTAGACCAGTAAAAAAGGTTTTGATAACAGTGACATCACTAGAGAGGTGTGGGTTGCTCTGGGTGACATCCAAAATAGGATGCGATACCACTTCTGGGCAAAATGTGTAAAATCACAGTGGTTAGGAATAATACCATCATGTTACATATGATTTGATGTGCAATTTTATGCAGAATGTAATGAAACACACCACACTGAAATATGTCTGTACTATCATAAGTTATAGCAAAAATAAGGCAATGCTCTCCTTGAATGGCTGGGTGGACTGGATATTAATATCTGATCTACCGTAAGTCCACTTTGCCATATACCAAATAAATAAATAAGTGAATGAATGAATGAATAAAATAAGCAAGCGAGCATTGTGGGTTGATGATATATCACCATGCCCATTGCTCAGGGTTTTGCATGGGAGCAGGTCCATTATGGGGGTGATGCCAACCTAGTGACACCACTGTTTGGGAACTCCCCACAAATTGTGTCATGTGGTTCCTGTGGCTCATTCATCAGGGAAGACATTTCTTCCTCTCTCTTACATGTATTTTGTTCCCTCTTCCCCCAGCATATCTCCTTCACCCCTCCCCACCTCTCCCCACCCTGGAATGCCTTATGGCACGTTTGCAATAGTGTGTGTTGGTAGTAAACTGGTGCTCAGAGGCTAGTGATGTTTAAATTTCTTTTTTATTTCATTGGCTCATTATGGCACAGTGTGGCATCAACATTGGTAAGCTACACCATAGCTTTTGCCCTTGGCAAGGCACATTGTGCTGCCGGCGGGGACCCATCATTCCCCAGTGGTACACCTGATTGGCACAGCAAACCAGCATGCAATGGCACAGCCATTGAAAATGACTGGTCTAAGACTCTTGGAGAGGAAAACAAATCCAAATTCCCTTGTGATTTTTGCTGTTTGTCTTGCAGATTTAATTTCCCTTTGCAAGAAGTAAAAGAAACTTGTCCTCTGGGAGAGGTGGAAAGGAAGGCTGCGCAGCTGATAGCAAAGTAAGTGACTGGGCTCCCTGTTTGCTGCAGGAACAAGATGTTCATGGGTCTCTTTCTGGGCATGGGAATAGAGGGAGATCAACGAAGAATCATTGCTGGGAAGGGGTTGGTAGATCTAGGACCATCTGCAGTACTTTAACACATGAGGTGCCCCATCTGTCTGAACCTTTGGGTTTCTTGCAGTTACACACGGGACCGTCCACTATTTCTACAGCTGAAGGACTACTTCTGGGTAAAGAACCCCTCGTTGTATGAGCTGCCATATGGTACCAAAGGAAGTGGTAAGCCAGCCCTTCTAACCACCGCATATATGCATTGTGTATCTGGTTCGTTGAGTTGTGTACCTGTTTATTGTGTAGACTCCTATCCATACATACCACATGCTTTAACAACATATTTGTTCACATGGCACCTTCTTTCTTTTTCACCAGGACTTTGAATTGGTTTGGTTTTGGGAGCAGTTTAGATTGACTCAAATTTCATCTTTTGCATGGCTTTCTTTGCCTTTTTATGTTTTTAGTTTTGCTTGTTTTTTTAAATATTGTAATATGACTTATTTTAATGCTGAAACCTGCTTTGCTCTACCTTGTTGGGTTAGGAAGGGCAAGCACAAAGGCTGCAATCCAGGTAATCCACACTTACCTGGGTGACTAAAACGGAGTTTACCTTTGAGTAGATGTTCATAGAGCTGAGCTGCCTGTGTTTTAAAAGAAAATGGAATGACTATAAGCTCTAAGGAAGTGTTGGTGTCATGTAAGGGGAACTTCTTGGCAGTGGCATCCAGCTTATGGAACTCCTTGCCACTAGATGTACAACTGGCACCATCCCATGTGCTTGTTTATTTCATTTTTATTTTAAGGCTGCAATCCTAAAGACACTTTTCTGGGAGTAAGACCCATTGAACACAATGGGGCTTACTTTTGAGTAGCCATTCTTAGGATTGTTCTCTTTTTGTGTGTGTGTGTGTGTGTGTGTGTGTGTGTGTGTGTGTGTGTGTGTGTGAATATGTTATGGGCCACTTTGATGGAGGGGAAAGGCAGGGCATGAATTGTAAATCAATATGAAGAGCAACCACTTTGTTCCATTCCAGTTTTGTGTTGTTCCGTTCTGGTTTCATACAAAGGGATGACATTTGAGAAAAATGAGCAAATATTTTTTTCTTGGACCCTGATCAGCTTTTTCCCCACAAACACTGTTTTTTGGTGTCCATCCCCTACATTTGCCCAAATAGGCAGCCAGATTCTGATAAATCCTTCCTGTTTTCCCAAGATGTTCGATAATCCCAAAACAAGCACAATTTGTAGAACTTTCTATACGAAGGTGGAGCAAACCTACTTCCGCTTTTCAGCATTCGAGACAGAACGACCATTGTATATAACGGTCCCCTAAATACAGGCGCCTATTGTGTATTATGACTTTTTTTTTCCATTCTGCTTATTAGCTAATCAAGTTTTATCTGTGTTCTCCGACATCGCTCTTCACAGTGCAGAAAATAAGCTGAGTGTATTCTGTTGCCTGTTGTGGCAGAACCCATACTATATAATAATTTTGTAAATTATTATTTTAAAAAAATTATATATTTTTTATAAATTAATGGTATAGTTGAACTCCTTTTTAAAAAAAAAAACAGCACAATCCCCCAAATCCAGAGTAACTATGGGAGCATGTAAGAGACTTTACATGCACCCGTGGTTACGGCACCACCTACTGAAAACCTATGGGAAATTCATATTGGAATCCAGAGTAACTTGTTCTTACAACGGAGCAAGGACTCCCCATAGTTACTCTGGATTTTGCCCTTAATCTTAGGACCCCTTTGTGCTATGATCCTGACATTAGATCTATACCGCTGCAAATTCTAAGAGCTTTCTGACGAGAAAAGTTATGCTGATAGGGTTGACACATGTTCCCAAAAAACAGGGACAACCCCAATTTTAGGGGACTGTGTTCACATACTGGCAAATGGGGCAGAGGGTCCTGTCCCAATTTTGTGGAAGAGAATTATGGCAACCCTATATTCTGACAGTATGGGCAAATTCAATGATTCCCAAACTGGTGGATCAAGACCCACCAGAGGAACGAGAAATGAGACATTTTGCTTACGTTTCTTTAAGCGGTCCAATGCTGACACCTTTCGAACTGTGAGCCATTTTGGATCAAGGGACCATCTTTACCATTCCTCGTGTTCTGTAAACTGCTTTTATGGACTACTTTTGAAGCTGAGAAGTGGTATATCAAAATTTTAATAATAATAATAATTGTTGTTCTCAGTGATAATACTGTCTTGTGTTTATTCCTTTGCAGAGGAGATACTCTTGCGAATCTTGGCAGTCACCAGTTACAGTCTCCCTGAAAGTGTACAAAGGTGAGACTGAACCTTTCTTGTTGGATCTGGAGAGTGATCTATGTGGACTTCACCTTAGGGGTCTTCAGTAAGGTTTAGGGGGCTCCAGCTGCAGAGTCCTGGCTCTCTTCCAGTTTTGGACTTTGGTGTGTTTGGGGGTCTTCAGGGGAAAAAAAGTGTCGGAGGAAGCAAATGATGAGATGTACAAAATAATGCATGAATGGATAGAGCAGATAGAGGGGTATTATTTTATCTCGCACTCAATTCCCAAACCAGGGAACATCCACTGAAATTCAGTGTTTGGAGAGTTACAGAATGTTTCTTTACCCTGCTTGTAATTAATCTGCGGAACTCCTTGCCTCATATGTGGTGATTGTTCCTGGCCTTTAAAGGTGGATTGGACAGACTTATGGAGGAAAAGTCCATCACAGGTTACAAATCACGATGGGTGTGTTCAAACTTCTGGTTTTAGAAGTACTAGTCTACTTATGACATCAGATGCAAGAGGTTGCATGTGTCGAATCTGGTGGGACACTGTGAGATACAGGAAGCAGGACTAGATGGGCATTTGGCCTGATCCAGCAGTGCTCTTCTCACATGTTCCTAGCTGGAATATCTCTTTGAACTTCATCCTGCATTGAAGACCTCCAGTTGGCTACAATCATAACCACACCTAACCCTAACCACACTTTCCTGGGAGTAAGTACTGTTGAACACAATGGGTCTTACTTCTGAGTAGACACACCTAGGATTGCATTGTCTGCTCCCCTTGAGCTCCAGCTCTCTTCCATATTAGCTTTTTGACTAGTTCTGAGTTTCGGCAGCCAACTTTTGCCTGTTTGCTGGCCGGCTTCCTGGAGTGCGCAGATGCCCAGATCTAGTTTGAAAGGATTAGAGATGAGCTCCGGCCACGTAGCATCCAATTTGTCAGACTTTGGTAGACTTTCCCTACAGCTCTTCCTGGATCCAGTGATTGACACACAGTCCCAGGCTTGGTTTAGGGGGGGGTGAATCTTGGCCAGAAATGTCTTTGTTTGCCTTCCTGAGAATGAAGTCAGTTTTTTGGGAGTCAGTGATGGGACATAAAGCCAAGGGAGGGGACAGTGTTGGTTTTGGCAGGAAGGTCGGAAGCTGAGCTATCAGTCAATGATGGCTCGAGGAAAAAATGGAGGAATTTGCAAATGCATGGCTCCATTTGATCTCCAGGATCCTGGATGTGTACACTATTTTATAAATTATTCAATTTATATCCCACCTTTCTTCCTAAAGATATCCAAGCCAGCTTGTAATATACCAGTTCAGTGTTGGATTTATGTATAAGCTAAATAAGCTATAGCTTAGGGTCCCAGTCTCTTGGGGGCCCCAAAAAAATTTAAAGGAAGATAAAAAAATATAAAAAAGAAATTGAAACCTACATACAGCAACATTACTTTGTGATGTAAGTAATGGGCCTGCCTGCCCCATATAAAGGGCCCTATTACCTTCAATAGCTTAGAGCCTCATCAAACCTAAATCCGGCCCTGTACCAGGTAGATAGTAATCCCCATTCAAATAAGGAGTCCCGTTTTTATTGTTGTTAGAACCATATGCATAGTGGTCTGTTAAAAGGACAGATCTGTTACACTCCCCCAAATGCAGTCACATACCATCAAGTCTAATATAGTAAAAATAAAATATTAAAATGAATGGGGACACTTGAAATTGGCCTATGACACACCTAGAGCACAAGCCTAACCATGTCTACCCAAAAGTAAGCCCCACTGTGTTCCGTGGGTCTTACTCCACAGGAAGTGTCTTTAGGATTGCAATTCACAGTTGAGAAAAGCTTGCTTCTCCACCTTCTTCTTTTAGCTAAATGTGTACAGGAGCAAATTCCTTTCCAGCTTTTCAGAAACTTAATAAGGCTACAATCTAGAGTAACTACGGGAGTATGTAAGAGACATTATGTGCACCCGTTGTTACTGCACCACCTAGTGAAAACCTATGGGAAATTCATATTGCAATCCAGAGTAAATTTTCTTACTCCAGAGCAAGGACTCCCCGTAGTTACTCTGGATTGCGCCCTAAGACAGAGATTCGCAAACAGAGCATTGCGATGCACTAGTGCGCTGCAAGCTGGCATCAAGACCAGCTGGCAACAAGACACAATACAAACTGTGGTAGGAGGTTCAGCCATGGGTCTGAGTTCTTGCATGCCTTTTTTACATGCCGGGAAAGGCCCCCACCATGAACCACTCAACACCATTGGTAGCATCCCAAGAAATTCTGAACCCAGAACTGGTTGATGATGTTATCACCAGTCATTCCAGTGAGCTGTGTGCTGCATTAGCAAAGGATGAGGGCATCGTGGGATGCAGAAGGTTGGGAAGCATTGTCCTAAGGGTATCAATTTATACTGATGCCCCAATTAGGACAATTGGGGGATTTGAGCCCCCTATCAGCAGCCTGGTGAGTCTTGTCAATGGTAAAAAAAACCTGAATGTGTGCCTTGACAATTTTAGCATCTTGTCAGTGTGCCATCATAAAAAAGATTGAAAATTGCCTCTATAATTGATAGTGCCATAAATGTCTCCCAGTTTGGGGAACCAAATGATTTTTGTGGCAATCCAGAAGTCCTTGATTAGATTTTAACCGTGGGTACTGAATTGTGATCTATAACATTAATGAAGATGTTTTCCGAGAATGCTTTTTCTGGTCATCTAATTAAAACGTTGTTTTTCATTTTCTCCCTGTTGTAGGATGAAGTGCCGAAGGTGTGCAGTAGTGGGGAATGGATATCGGCTCAGAAACAGCTCCATGGGGGATGTTATTAACAAATATGATGTAGTGATCAGGTACAGTTGACTCAGTGGATTTAGTGGATTTCTTTGGATGTGGCAAACCCTACAATCCAGAGTAACTACAGGAGCACGTAAAAGACATTACGTGTAAATGTAGTTACTGCACCACCTAGTGAAAACCTATGGGAAATTCATATTGTAAATTGTTGAATTTACAAATTGTTCTTACACTGGAGCAAGGACTCCCCATAGTTACTCATAGTGATGCAAGCAGGGGAGTGAAGCTTTGGAACTGCTTTGCATACAGAAGGTCCTTGGCTCAATTCCTGTTTTCTGCCTGTCTGGAATCCCAGAAAGTGCCTGTAAGTCCTTGTTGGCAATACTGATCTTGATTAACCAATGGTTTAAATAGTCATACAGGTATCTCCCGCTTTCTGACAGTTCGTTTTCTGATGATCCACTTAATCGTCTTAATTATACCCAGAACTCATTATATACCCATTATATATATATATATATATATATATATATATATATATATATATATATATATATATATATATACACACACACACACACACACACACACACACACACACACACACACACACACACACACACCCAGGACTAATTATACCCAGAACCCAGATCCACTTACTCCACTTAATTATACCCAGAACTCATTCATTCAATGCACGTTCTGCTCTTTAAACCTCTCTTATGTGTTGTAAAGGCCAAAATTGCCCTCCCCTATGTTGTAACTCCCAATCTCATCCCATTCCTGAAGGAGTTAAAGAGAATCCATTTGCAGTAGTATTTGTGTGGCGACAGAAATTTGCAATATAAAAGGAACATTTGTTATTTGCTATTCAAAAAAGGCATTGGAAGCAACATTTATAAACTAAAAAAAATTTTGTTCCACTTTTCAACGGTTTTGACTTCTGGATGGTGCTCCAGTCCCTAAGCCGTCCAATAAGTGGGGGATTCCTGTATATGGCCTTTCCTGCCTCCAAGGAAGGTTGGAGGGGGTGTAACAGGCAGTGGAAGGTCCTTTAGATGCAAGAAATGAGACTCTCTGTATTGTTTGGTCTCCACTGCATTTTTTCTGTGTTGATGGGATCTCTGCCAGCTCTTAGCATCTTCCTCAAGGCTTTCTCAGATGAGATGGTAGAGAAGGCCATGAAGGAGGAGGAATGCTATTTACACCAGTAGTTGGGTAGTTTATTAGCCACACGCCAGTAGACACCCAGAGACACCTTTAAGGTCAATTCATAAAATCATAGAGTTGGAAGGGACCCAGTAGGTCATCTAGTCCAACCCCCTCCCTGTAGCAGGAAATCCTCCTAGAGCATCTCTGACAGGTGCTCGTCGAGCCTCTGCTTGAAGATCCCCAGTGAGGGAGAGTCCACCACCTCCCTTGGCAATCAATTCCAATTAAAGTTTCTCTATTATTAAAGTAACTGCTGAGTTGGATGCTTCCACAGATAATTTGTAAATTATCTCAATTTTACACTTAATTTACAAATTACACTTTACAAGTGTAAAGGAGAAGAGAATAATCAGAGCCAGACTTTGATGCAGAGCACATGAAGTAATGGCTAGCAGCCGTAATGTGTTCACAAGCTTGTCCGTGTGACGTCTGCCTCTCCCATTCTTCCCCAGATTGAACAATGCGCCAGTGCATGGTTATGAGCGTGACGTGGGGAACAAGACCACCATGCGCCTTTTCTACCCAGAATCCGCACACTTCAACCCCAAAACCGAAAACGAGCCCAACACCTTGTTTGTCTTGGTGCCATTCAAAACCATGGATTTCCAATGGATGGAGACGATTCTCCACGACAGGAAGAGAGTGAGTTGTTAGTGGGGAGGGCAGGGGTTGTACTTGGAGTGAACAGTTCACAACTAGTGTGGCAGAGTGGCTAAGAGAAACAGATACAAATCCCACTTCTGCTATGAATTCTCACTCGGTGGTCTTAGCCATGCCACTCTTTATCAGCCTCAGTATTCCCTATCTGCAGTATGGGGTGTAGAGTTGTGTAGAAAGTCAGGAAGAAGGTAGAAGGGTAGAAGGTAAAGCAGACACAGAGCCTAGTGGTTAACAGTGGCCATTGATCTTCCCTTATTCCATTTCCATGGCATAACTGGTAGTTACTGGCAGAAAAGATAGCTGTATACTCAAGACTTGGGAAGCCCAGACAGAAAGAGGCTGTCTTGGGAAACCTCTCCAAGACCATTGAACCTTGAAGGATCCCCCTTGAAGGCAAACTATAGCTGAATCTGGTAAGTGGGACAACCAACTCCTCCCTGCCCCAATAAATTGTGGATAGGCAGGTAATTACAAACACTGAGGACGCAATCCTAATAAATTTTGGCTGGCATAACTCACCTGGCACAACTCGTGGTGGTGTTGGGAGACTGGTGCATGCCTATGCATCAGGCAGGATTGGGGGAGAAGTGCCTTAAGACACTTTGGTGACACCCCCAGTCCAGCATAGGACTTATGCCAGCCTAACTATAGGCTTATGCCAGCCTAATTATAGGATTGCAGCTGATGAAGTTTAAGGAAAGAGGTAAAGGAATACAAGAGCAGATGGGGCTAAAGCAATAGTTCCCAAACTTGACCAGGCCAATGTCACCCTTCACTTGCATGGGGTACAGCATGGCCTATTCTTACTGGATCACCAGGTCAAGATAACACAAAATCTTGCACACTATTCTTGTGTAATTTTTGTGACATTTCACTTTATCCCAGTCAAGTGAGCCAGGAAAAAGCAGCCGCATGCTACCCCTATAAGTGTGCCACAGCATCCAAGCACTCTATGGCGCACACTTTAGGAATCTCTGGGCCAAGGCAAAAGCCCACCATGCCCCTCAGTTTAGAACAGGGATCTCCAAACTTTCAGTTTCAAGACTCCTGGATCTTTAACAATTGTGTAGAGGAGGAAATTTCAACAGGTGTATCTTGTCATCTTTTAGATAAAAAGCTTCCCATACTGAAATTTCCTCCCCTACACAACTGTTAAAGGTCCTGGAGCCCTGAAGATGAAGGTTTGGAGACTTCTGGTCTAGAATATCCCAACAGGAAAAGGGGGTTGCCAGCAGGGGGTAGACACAGAAATGAAAAGGCAAATATCTTCAAACATAACACCCTGACACAAATAACTGAATATTTTTGCCCTACTCTTTCTTACTCATGCTGTTCCAGGAGTTTGGCCCCTTCCCTCGCACGGTGAGTGGGTGTGCCTTTCACGAAAGCAAGTAGCTGTTTAGAGAGCAAGTGTGCACAAGCATCCCTGATGCATGATCTTATAGGACCTATAAGATCGCATAAGGGTTTACGATGTCACAGGCGTACCCAATTAACAATCAGGTTTACAACCACCTGGGTGTTGGTGTTTCCTTTGTTGCTATTCCATGGCTGCGCATGACGTGACAGTGCTTGCAGACACTCATTGAGGACGTTGGACACCATCACCAAACTTTCAGGTTGCTGAGCTCAAGGCGCACATATTTTGGCTTCACGTTGCATGGCCTTAGATGGAATAGTACTGGGAGTCCCTACTTGCACCTTGATCTGGTCTGATGGGCTTGGCTGCCCCATCAGCTGCCTCTCTAATGGGGCTGCAAGTGTCCCAACCTGATTTAATCCATAAGGAATTATGTATGGATCTGTATGGAATGTCCATATGGGAATGTTGGCAGTTCTTCTCAGCCTTCTCTGCCCCAGAGACTCATGTGAATAGAACCCTCAGAAGGTGCGGACACCCTACACACAAGTTAAGCTTTGATGTCAAAAGAAGCCCAAAAGCACTCACATCCGAAGCATGGTTCTTTGTGTGGTCCGGAGAATGGTGTGCAAGGTTTAGATCTGGAAAAAGTTCCTATATCTGCCAATGCCTGTTATTGGCCAGCCTTGGTTGAGTCAGAATTTCTCTGGCTGGGTTTTCCACCTTTAAACATGAGAAGCACAGAAAAATCTAGCAACATTACATTGGGCAAATGCAATTCCTCTGGAATGGTTGCATATTTCCAGGGAAAGATATAGGACACTGCATCCAAGCAGGGGCAGATTTTTGTCCAGTTAGCCTATTTTCCTTACTGCGTCCTCCAAGGAGGTCAGGGATGGGTATATATAGGTTTTTCTCCATCTCATCCTCACAGAGCATCCCTGTTGGGGAAACTGGGCTGAGATAGAGTGTCTGGCCCGAGGTCACCCAGTGAGATTTCATAACTGAGTGGGAGCTTGTCTCCTTAGTGTAGCACCCTCAAACTGTACCAGTTGGCTCTATAGTAATCCAGGGAAAGAGGGCACAAGCTGGTTAAGTCAGAAAATGTATGTATGAATGAATGAATGAATGAATGAATGAATGAATGAATGAATGACTCTGGCAAGATTTTTTTTGCTTCACTCTTTCTTTAAACCTGCTGGACTCTTATGCCAGCTGCTTCTGTTCTTATCTCATGTTCTAGGTTCGGCTGGGCTTCTGGAAGCAGCCCCCCTTAATTTGGGATGCAAATCCTGAGCAGGTTCGTATCCTGAACCCTTATTTTATGGAAATCACCGCTGTAAAGTTGCTCCACATTCCCATGAAGTACCTGCGGAAGTTCAGAAAGGTGAGATAGAAGGAAGAAGGAGGGACAAATTGTGTGTTTTTTTAAAGGCTTGTGTCTTAAAAGGGAGCAAGGCATTCACTCCCCTCTGGACTATGATGGTATCATCACCTTTGGTTGAGTCTGAGTGGTTGAAGATCTCGAGGCCAAATTGCAGGTGATCCAGGAATTGTTTCAGAAATTAAAAGGTGTAGATACAGGATGCTGGACTAGATGGGCCTGATCCCGCAGTGCTCTTTTAATGTATGAAGCCCAGAATTCCCTTTCACTCATAGCTTTGCATTATGAAATGATCCTCTCTGCCACTGTGGACCCCCCCCCCAAAAAAAAAAAAAAAAAAAAAATCCCTCTGGGTCAAGGAGAAGGATGCTGGTTGTTCTGTAGATGCAATGAAAGCAATCTGATGTGGTGGGGCCCAACTAAAGTGTCACCTGAGGACAGGTGATTTTCCACTACACTCTCCAGCTGTTTGCTTTCCAGCTGGTAGGTTCTGGCTCTGCCCATGTTTGCCAACCTATAGGAATAAATTTTACCACTTCCTAGAGAACTTGATGAGTTGCGTTCTTCTTTTAAATTGACCGTTGTCGGAAAAGTTTAAAAGAATAAGGGAATTCTTATGCAAAATAAATATTATGAATGTGTGTTTTAGAAGTTCATGGCCACAACAAGCTAGCAATGGATACAATATAGATAAATTTACAAATTTAATTGGCGTGCATAACATTCCCTCTTTTGTATTCAAGCCTGTCTATCTTTCCTTCCAGAAATGCCACTAGTTCTAGGCTCTCTGATCTCAATTGCATGTGGGGTTGTAATCCTTCCAGGTTTAGAAGCTTCCCCTTCTCTTTCTGATTTATACTCTGAAAATTATTGCATGTTAGTTGTTGAATTTTTATATTGTTTGTATATTCAATATTGTTTGTATATTGAATTTTTATATTGTTTGCATTAGAACTACTAGCTGCTGCTTGTTCCTGACGGCAATTTATGTTTACTTGTCCTAAGAGTCCTCAACACAAGCTGAAACCATCATGGGCATGAATTATCTGTTCGTTGAAAGGAGGCTGCAATCCTATACAGTATATGCTTTTCTTGGGAATAAGCTCTATTGAACACAATGGGTCTTGCATTTAAGTAGACCCATACAGGATTGCACCTTAAATCAACACAAAACTTTCTACTTTTTTCTCAAGACATTGAAACTGTAGACTTTTGGGGCTTTCAGTCATGTTGGAATTCTCACTGTTGACATTTGGTCTGGCTTTAGAAAGTTTTTAATTGTTTGACCCTACTGCAACTTTGAGATTTTGATTTTCCCATAATAGGTTTTATTCAATAATATAATCCTTGGTGTTGTGGTTTGGACTGTGAGTGGCGCAAGCGGTTAAGACGCTGTGCCTGTGTTAGCAGGCCAGGGTTCAAGACCCGGGTCAGCCCCTCAAGACAGGGTGAGCTCCTGTCCTTAGCCCAGCTCTGCGACGCCAGCTGGATCCAATCGTATTGGCTCTGCCTTTCCATTGGACTAATTCAGTGGTGTGGACAGGGGGGATTTGCTGCTTGGGTAACAGCCTATCCTCCATAACAATCTAACCCAGGCTTTCATGCTTTGCATGCAGCGTATGCAGCGCAGAGCACGATACCATAGTCTTTCAAGACTGACGGAGGCCTGCTTTTTTTAAAATCCTTGGTTTATTTGCCCCATAACTGTTTAGATCCAATCTCATCTCCTCTCATTTCAAAGGTTAAATGAGAAAGGATAAAGCAGAAACTATATAGGGGGAGAGTATCATCTATCATTCTGCTTTCTCTGCCTCTAGAAACCAACCACGGGTTTAGTAGCCATCACCTTGGCGTTGCACTTCTGCGATTTGGTGCATATAGCGGGCTTCGGATACCCCAATCCTGCCCTCAAGAAGCAGACTGTACACTACTATGAGGAGATCACGGTGAAGGCTATGGCTGTGAGTATCCATTTTCTCAATTTAGCATGTATTGTCTTGCCTAGTTGTCTGGCAAGACAATATATGGCTTAAGACAAGACTCCATCTGGCTTAAGACAAGCTGATGACAAGCTGATGACAAGACAAGCTCACATCGCTACTCTCTTTTAACTGAAGGTGATAGAGATTGAATCTTAGCCCGGTGTGCATCCCTAGCATACTCTGTGAGTAGAAACTGAGTAGCGCTTGGAAACTTGACCGTGACATCTTGCCTTGCTCCGCTCATTCAAAAACTATGTGCTAGTCCATCAAGATGGTTGAGCCAAGGAGGCTGGAGACTTGATGGTGGATGATTCAGTCTCCTGCTTCTGCAGTTCTTCCTACACTGACCCAAGTGTGTGGAACTTCCACCCAACTTCTCTTCCTGACTCCCAAGATGCTGAGTATCCCTGGCCTCACTTGCTTAAATATCCCATCAGGAATATCACCGGAAGTTTTGAAACATGCTCAGATCAGTGTGAAATCCACCATACACCATACAGGAGGTGTCGAGGACACTGGTGAAAATACATGTGGAGCTTTCCCTTCGCCATCTGCCCTAACATCAGGGCTTAGGAGATTGGCCATAGTTCAGTGGAGGGAACATATGCTTTACATCATAGCTACAACATTTCCAGGCAGGGTAGAGAAAGATTGGCAGCGTTTTAGACACCAGTCGCTTAGACCAGGCATTCCCAAAATGGGTGTCATGACACCTGGGGTAATCGCAGCGCACTTACAGGGGTGTTGTGTAATGTCTCTATGGTCCCAAAGTGGCATTGCCATCTTAGATCTCACAAAATCTTACAAGATTTTGGGGCCGCCTTTGGATGTTCTGAGATTTTGCAAGAAACAAGATGGTAGTTCTTTGCAGAGCCAGGAAGAAGAGGGGATGGGGAGCCAATAAGATTGGGAACCACTGACTTAGATGGTGCTGAGCAAGGTGGATTTGGTCTAAGGCAGTTTCTTAGGAGAGATGCCCAGTTGCTATTAATAGGTAGGTAGATCAATCAATGAAATCAATCAATCAACAGTATATACTGCTTTTAAACAAAAGTTCACATTTACAGAGTTTACAGAGAAAATGAAATATTTAATAGCTAATGAGTGACAAGAGATCCTGGCTGCAATCCTAAATACACTTTCTTGGGAGTAAGATTCATTGAACACAATGGGGCTTACTTTTGAGTAGACATGGTTAGGATTGTGCTCTCTGTTTTTGAACTATTTATTTATTTATTTATTTATTTATTTATTTATTTATTTATTTATTTATTTATTTATTTTTGCCCTACCTTTCTCCACCATGTGGACCCAGGTCAGGGTTAGGGTTTTGAGTTATGTCCCCCAAAACTAGGACAATCCCGATTTGGGGGGATTGTGTTCACATACTAGGAAATGGGACAGAGAAACCTGTTCCGATTTTGTGGAAGAGGGTTATGGCAACCCTAACCCAGATAAACTTCCACTTCCAGGTATACTTCCAGGTAAACAGTATACTTGAGCATATTAACATCTTAGCCATAAATGTACAGTGGTCTTGATAGCGCTTTGTTCTTCAGTGTTTCTCAATTAGATCTTTATTTGATTTTCTGACTGCTAAAAACCGGCATTGCACATGACCTAACAGGTTTCCCGTTGTCTGTCTTGCAGACGTCCGGGCACAACGTCACTCACGAGGCGATAACAATAAAAAAAATGCTTGAACTGGGACTCATCAAAAACCTCACTCACTTCTAACGGGACTTGGATTGCAATTTCTTCGGAACTGATAGCCGGCCATCCGGAGCCCGTTACAGCTGCCGAGTCCTGTTTGCAGCTCTCACTTCCCCCTGATGTTGACTAGTGTGAAGATCTCACAGGCACATCCTTGTGAAGCATGGATCAGGATGGAAGTGATGGGCTCCTTGGTGGTGATCTAGCAGGCAGGGAAAGAAACGGTCCAGGAGTGAGCGGACCGTGGGAGCCATGGCAAATTCCGCCCTGTTTTTTCGGACAGGCAGCAGTATTTCCTCTGCATCAAGTCAAGACTTTTGGGAATGGAAGCTTCTGCCATTTTCACATGCTTGTGGCAGGGATGTATCCTCTTGGGGGGATATGAAGCCGAAGGTGACAGTGGGCCTCTTATAAACAGACACATCTACACCATCCTCTCCCCCATGGCCTGCTGCTGCTATCTTTTTGCCTTTCTGCTCTGAGAGGTGCAGAGTGAAAGTGTTTTCTGATGCTATTTAAGTTATAACTATGTCCGGCACCTCCTAATAGATCAGGAGGCAAGTGAATGAAGGATTATTGGTGGTCTCCCATCCCTCCTTCCCCTACACCTTTCCACCCAGGTCAAATCCAGGTGAGGTTAAGAGCCACCCTCAGTGTGATGTGGATGAGCCTTGGCATGTTGATTTGTATTGTGTAAACAGCATGTGAAGGGGAAAGGGAAAGATCCTGATCGGTACTACGACAGACCACTAGAGCTCCCTTCCCCTGAGATCCCCCAACATACTGTTTATACAAGAAAAAGCAAATACGTTTGGTCTGGGTGGCATAACTAACATTATGTTTAGGATTTGGCCCTTATTGATGTATGTCCTCCTTCAATGAAAGAGTTTTAGATGATTGGGGATGAGAGTTGATGATGGTGATCTTTGCTTTCTTTTTTCTCTCCCCTACCCCCCAATAATGAAAGTGGGGCAGTTCTTTGAAAATCAGAGAGTGCCCAACAGTATTTTGATAAATTGTTTTTATACTAAAAACAAAAAGCTGAACTAACCATAGAGTTTCCGGGCACTAGATTCAAAGCAGATCTTCCTTCTGTGAAGGGTGTGTGCATGCGTGAGCATGAGTGAGTGTGTCCAGTCCGGTGTGTCAAATATATTCTTAGGGAGCACTTTTTAGATATAAGTTGTAGGCTTCTTTCCACCCAGTATGTGATGGTTCCTTCCCAGTAAAGAGGGGACTGCAGTAAAAAATGCAAACAAAGGGGGAACCCTGTTATCTGCCCTAGGAAAAGTTGAGGATGAGATGGTCGGAAAGGGTGCCTCATTTTTTTGGAGAGAGAAGGAGCAACGCTCTTGTTTACTCCTTTCTAGTGGAATCCAATCTGTACAATACCTTTGACATTTTTCTACTAGGAAGTGGGGCATGTATTTCCCCTTCTCTGGGTAAGGGGGACAATTTTGAAACCCATTCCTCATAGGCAGAGATAGTGGTCCAAGCATTTCAGGAATGGGCCCGAGTCGGACGAGCATAAGGTTGATGCTTGGAAACAGTTCTCCTTAAAGGTTGGTGTGTGTATGAGTGTGTGTGCTGGTTTTGTACAGGAATGAATATTTTTTATTTCCCCCCTTCTTTTAGAACCAGTTGGAGGTTATTTGTTTGTTTGTTTGTTTTGCTTGTTAAAAGAAAACGAGAGGGAGAGGATGACGCAGGTTTCCCCACAACATCTCCACCGCTCCACACCTTGCTCGCACAGCCACCGTGCCTTAGCCGTGTTTGGAAGTGTCTGGCTTCCAGGGGCTTGCTTGGAAATATAACCTCTAATGGCTTCAACCCATTACATTTGTTGCCAAGAAGATGACGATCAATTGGACCGAGCTGTGTTGAATTTGGGGTTATTCTTGCTGGGGCCTCTGGGAAAACACCCAGCGAGTATTAAATTGTTAACTTGGGATCAAAACAAAAATGGAGGTGGTGGGGGGGAACAAGAGATGTTTCTACCTAAATGTTGTGATCCCAGATGAGTTTTGAAACAGTTTTGTTTCCTAAGTCATACTGCAGTTCAGTGTTAAGTAATTTAATAAATTTAATTTAAAACATTTTATGAAGCATCTCTACATCTGTTGGGGGTGAACCAGTTTGGTTTCTGGTAACAACTGGAGAGAAGTTGGGAATAAGGTTATGGCAAGTATGCTGGAACAATGTGCTGTGAGGATTGGCTAGGACAGTGATTTTCATCCTTTTGCATCTCACGGCACGCTTAACAAGGCACTGAAATTGTAAAGGCACATTTACCATTGACAAGGCACACCAGACTGTTCAAATCCCCCAGTTTTCCTATTAATGAATGTCAGTCTCCAAATTTCCGTGGCACACCTAAGGACAATCTGTGGCACACCAGAAATAAAAATCTGCTTGAAAATAAAAGCACAGTCCTAACCATGTCTACTCAAAAGTAAGCTCATTGTGTTTAATGGGGCTTACTCCCAGGAAAGTGTCTTTATGATTGCAGCCTATCTGGGCTAGGAGCATTCCCCTTGTTAGAGAGGATGTTGGGATAAATGTGGGTCTAAGGGCTGGGAGCTCCACTCCCTTTGGCTACCTCGGACCCAGAAAGGACAAGCGTTGATGTTCCTGTCCCATCCTGGGCAACCTCTCTCTTCAATTGTCTGCTAATTTCTATGTACGGTAGTTCTTTGTTTAAAAAAAGGAAAAAGAAAAATAGAACAAAAATAATCCTGAAAGTTATATGGCAAGTGCAGAATTCCAAATTTACATTTCTATAGTCTCATATCAATTTCTACTACCGAAAACTCTATTTTAAGCAAACTATGTTATTTAACCATTTCAACAAACATAGAAACAGGAGATAAGAGTTATATAACAATATATACTTATATATAACAATATATTTGTCTACTTATCAAATCCATAATTTGTTTGCTGGATTGAGACCCAGCTCTACTGAGAAGGATGAATCACAAAAGCACAAAGGGTGGAGTTCATGGAATTCATGCCATCAGACTGGCTGCCAGTTTGGATTGGGCCCCTGATATAATTCCCTGCACCAAATTTCTTCCATAACACTAAGTAGGCTACAATCCACAGTAACTACGGGACCTTTTACACTGACGTAGTTGGTGTAATAGTAGCCACCTATGTAGCCACCTATGGGAAAATAGTAGTAGCCACCTATAGTAGTAGGTGTAGTAGCCACCTATGGGAAATGCATAGAACAATTTCCCATAGCATAGAGCAATCCAGAGTGAGTGCCTCTTACATCTTCCCTTAGTTACTCTGTAGGGTAAGGCTTCAATCCTAAAGACACTTTCCTGGGAGTGAAACCCACTGAACACAATGGAGATTACTTTTGAGTAGACATGGTTAGGATTGTGCTCATAGGAGAGAGATGTGTCAAGTTGCACAGGTAAGTAATTTTACAGTTGTTAACTGTTGTAATGCATATGAAAGAGCCAACCCAGAGAGTAAGTTTCACTCAAATTTGTTGATTTGTTGTCAGTTTTGAACAATCACATGTTTCCAATTTCCCCAACCTGAAATTTTGCATTTAAAAAACTCCCTTCACTGGATCAGGCCAAAGGTCCATGGGGTTGTACTTAACATTACATTGGCATCCTTCAGTCTGGAAAGACTATGGTATCGTGCTCTGATTGGAGGTCCTGAAACAACATCTAGTGTGGCTAAAAAGGCCAATTCGAGAGTGTCCATCCCTTCCACACTGAGGACAAATAAATTCTGTCCCCTGCCCAGGCCCAGGTTTCGCTGCTTCCGGGTCTGTTGCTTTGCTTCAGCCTGCTGAACAAGTGTCTCTTCCAGTTGGAGAAGGCCATGCTGGGTCTTTTGCCTCCACGCTGAACAGTCAGAGGTCAAGGTTTCCCAGCTGTTGATGTCCATTCCCAAGGCCTTTAGATCCCTCTTGCAGATGTCCTTGAATCGCAGCTGTGGTCTCCCTCTAGGGCGCTTTCCCTGCACTAATTCTCCATATAGGAGATCTTTTGGGATCCAACCATCAGCCATTCTCACAACATGCCCAAGCCAGCGTAGACGTCGCTGTTTCAGAAGTGTGAACATGCTAGAGATTCTAGCACATTCCAAGACTGCGTCGTTTGAAACTGTCACGCCAGGTGATGCCAAGAATACGTCAGAAACAGTGCATATGGAAGGTGTTCAGCTTTCTCTCCTGCCATGCATAAAGGGTCCAAGACTCGCTGCAGTACAAGAGTGTGCTCAGGACGCAAGCTCTATAGACCTGGATCTTTGTATGTTCCGTCAGCTTCTTATTAAGCCATAATCTCTTGGTAAGCTTGGAGAATGTGGTAGCCACTTTACCAATATGTTTATTCAGCTCGGTGTCTAAGGAGAGAGTACTTAAACCACACTGATATTAACCATGTTCTGGTCATTGGATGAAGTTGGTGCTTTTAGAAGCCACAGAATTTTTGAACTGGCATTAAAAAATCACCCGCTTACAAAGGTGATGAGTTTCTTATCCTTCCACATTAATGCGTACCTCTCTTTTAGAGGAAATCTCAACTAACCCTTCAGAGGTGTTGGCATCCATCCATCTCGAAAGACTATGGTATTGTGCTCGACGCTGTAGGTGAAGCACGAAGGCCTGGGTAGATTAATATGGAGGATAGGTTGTTATCCAAGCAGCAAATCCCTCCTCTCCATGCCACTGAAATAGTCCAGTGGAACGGCAAGGCCAATACGATTGGTTCCAGCTGTCACAGAGCTGGGCTAAGGACAGGAGTTCACCCTGTCTTGTGGGGACCCAGGTCTTGAACCCTGGCCTGCTGATTAACAGGCATAGTGTCTTAACCACTTGCACCACCCACAGCCCCTAACCCTATAAAAGAAGGAAAAGCTGATGCCGTTTCAGGACTGAGGCTGGGAAATAAAACTGTGAGGAACCACATATTTGCAGCCCAGAGTTGTAACTGGTGCAGAAAAATCCAATGTCAGCTTTTTTTTTCCACTTGTGTTTCATCGACTCATAAACGAGTGATTTGATTGAGCTGAAAAGTGGCTCTTTATTGGCGCCCGGCAGATGCGGCAACTCTCTTAATTACTTTTATGACATCACAGCCCTATTAAAAAACAAAAGAACATTCAAGCCAGTGCTTTTATGGACCATGATGAGGATGAACCCCTCATTTAAAGCCCTTCAGTGCCTTATGCTAACTGATAAACGAAGCAAGACAATTTCAAATGAAAGTCCCAGATCAACCCAAGACTGCTTTTCTTAAGCTAGCTATTTCTTTTTGCCACAGCTGTGTATACTGATGGCACTGCTTATGATCCATACATTATGGTGAAGTCCAACACACATCTACCCAGTGGTAAGATTCACTGTGTTCAATAGGATATAATTCCACAAGCATATAGAGCAGCATTTCTCAAAGGGGGGGTTGGGACCCCTTTGGGGGTTGCCTACAGGTTTCCTGGGGGTCGCCTAAAGACCCCTGGTGCAGGGGGCCAGGTCAGGCTTGCCAGACCTTTGGCTGTAGCTGCGCGCGTACTGGGGCTGACTGACAGCCTCAGGGCCCAATCCTATACATTCCTACTCTGAAATAAATCCCATTACAGTCAGGGGGGCCTTTACGTTAGAGTTAGGGGGGGCCTATAAATGTGGATAGGATTGCAGCCTCAGGGCCCAATCGTACTCTGCCTACTCTGAAATAAATCCCATTGTGCTGTGATGTAGTTGCATAGAACACACATTTCATTTGTAGCAATGAAAATACATCCTGCATATCGGATATTTACATTACGATTCATAACAGTAGCAAAATTACAGTTATAAAATAACAACAAAAATAATTTTATGGTTGGGGGTCCCTACAACGTGAGGAACTTATAAAGGGGTCACGGCATTAGGAAGATTGAGAACCACTGATACAGAGCAATGTTCTTCAACACGTGGGTTATAACACCAATGTCGGGTTGCCATATGCCCTGCAACTGTCCAGGGATTCTCCCAGTTTTCAGGGATTTCACATATTTGCAAGTTTGACAGGGTCCTGTCCTGGTTTTGTGGAAGAGATTTATGGCAATCCAACACCAATGGGGTTGCAAAGCCTCATTTGGAGGGACGACAACAGACAAACAGCAGCTTTTCAAAGCCTGTGCAAGAGAGCTTGGATCCAATCTAGCAAACCCTTTTCTAAATTGAGTTGTGAAGACACAAGAGGTAAGAGGAAATGGAGTTAGCAGATTGGATCTTGAGGAAGCTGTGGGTCCCCAGTCTTGTTATTTATTGGGGTTGTGGCAAAGAAGTTTGAAGACTCCTATCCCCTTGGTGGGTTGCACCAAGTTCGGGAACCACTGATGTAGAGAATGGCTGCTGAATTTGGAACTAAGATCTCATTTCAGTGGGTCACAATCTACCCAAAGAGCTTCAAGGTAAGATACCACTTGCCTGTCTGCTTATGATAGTGGCCAACTATAGGATTTTTCTAATGAGAACTAAAATGACTTTGAACCCCTAAAAGACGTTTAAACATTAATTCAATTACAGGTATTTACTTGAATCTAATGCTCATCTTTTCCAGCTGAATTTAGTCTTCCAAATCAGGGTGTGCATTAGATTTGAGTAAATGTGGTATTTTAATTATAAGTTTATACCGTAAGTTTAGGCGCTGTGGGTGGCACAAGCGGTTAAGACGCTGTGCCTGTTAACCAGCAGGCCAGGGTTCGAGACCCAGGTCGGCCCCACAAGACAGGGTAAGCTCCTGTCCTTAGCCCAGCTCTGCAATGCAGTTGGATCCAATTGTATTGGCTCTGCCTTTCCATTGGACTAATTCAGTGGCGTGGAGAGGGGGATTTGCTGCTTGGGTAACAGCCTATCCTCCATAACAATCCAGGCTTTCGTGCTTCGCATGCAGCGTATGCAGCGCCAAGCACGATACCATAGTCTTCCAAGACTGATGGAGGCCTGCTTTTTTTTTTAGGGTGCACGTTAGATTTGATGGTGCATTAGATTTGTAGAGTAAAATGGGTACATCAATATTTCACAGATCTTCTAGATCCTGCCCATTGTATGTGCTCTGAATTACTGGATAATAACAGCCCTTCTGGATCAGACCAAAAGTCCATCTAGACCAGCTTCCTGTATTTCACATTGATCCATCAGATGCTTTAAGGGAGCACACAAGAAGACAGGAGACCTGTGTACTGGCTTGCATCTTGTACTCTCGGATAGCCTATTTCTAAAACCATCAAGGCTTGTAACCTGGAGGATTTTTTCCTCCAGAAATTTGTCCATTTTCCCCATCACATCCTGTGGCAAGGAGTTACTAACTACAGACTAATTACTATTTTTATTTGTTCTAACTTTCCCTACGATGACACTTGAGAGGATGTAATGGAAAACAAAGCACTTAATTCAGAAATCTAGCTTGCAGTGTTTTATTTCCACTTCTTGTCTTGAAAAGGCTGTTGATGGCTGGTTTTCATGGAATGGTGAAAGGTTGTGAAATTTTGGGGCAACTAGATGGGGCAACTAGTTGGCCCATAATGGGAAAAAAGCATGCCAAATTCAGAAATCCTGGATGCTTGCTGTAGCTCATGTTACAGCAAACAGTAGTGTTTTTTAAAAAAATTCGGAGACAATATTTAATATATTAGCACTACAAGGTGAGAAGATGTATTTTTGTGTCAAATTGTGTGGTGTTCATCAGCCGCTACCCAGCTGTTTGTCTGCTTTTGCTTTCCAGATAATTTATTTAATGTGGAATGTCAGTTGAGTAAAGATTACTGCATATGTATTATGCTAAACATAAAAACAGCTATTGTACATGCACTGCATGTAAAACACAAAGGCATAGGCTTGTGAAAACTGAGTATGTATGAATAATAACAATACCATCATCACTATATATAAAAATGAAAAGTCACTGACTGACTGACTGACTCGTCAATGCCCAGCCAAAACCACTAGGGCTAGAAGCATGAAATTTGGGTAGGGTGTTCCTTCCATGACGGAGGGATCCAATAAGTTTTCAGAAATTCCAACCAGAAGGGGCTGAAAAGGGGCGCAACGCATTTTCCTCCCTCTACTTTACATTGAAGGATCCTTAACTGAGGAATGCTGTGCCCCAACCCCTGGACCTAGAAGCATGAAATCCTGGGAGGGTGTTCCTTCTGTGATGGGAGCCCCACCAGGAACCAATTTCTAGAATTTAACCTCAAAGGGATTGAACAGTGGTGCAACGTATTTTCGGCCTATACTTAAGACTGAAGACTGACTTAACACCCAACCCCAAATCCTGTACTTGCCCAGGGGTATCCACTCTTGGGGGAGTTGCATGGTGAGGATATTGTGGGAGGCAATCGTGTCGGGGGGTGTTGTGCATGGGCTAAGTTGTGCATAGGTGGGGTGTTGTGCATGGGTGGCGTTGCACATTGGGGCATGGTGCATGTGGGTATTTTAATCCAGCAATATGGGTACATTTTGCTTGTATGTATGTATGTATGTGTGTACACACACACACACACAGAGAGAGAGAGAGAGAGAGAGTGGGAGAGAGAGAGAGAGAGTTAACTGTGTTTTTTAAACTAACATGCTATTTTTAGTCCTTGACCCCAGTACGAAAATATCTTTAGTATTTTTCTATCCTAGAAGTGTATTATTTGCTTAAGTAGACAAGTTTATTCACATACCAGTTTTCTTTCAGGGTCTGGATTTCTGGCAAAATTCTCAGTTTGGTCTGATTAAAAAAATCATACTGGGTTGCATTTTTGAAAATATGTGTAGGAACAACTTTAACTGGCCCTTATTCTGCCTTAGGAAAAATGGACTCACTGGGGGTCCCATAGGAAGAATCATGGTGGTCTAGTTACAGAGAGGGTTCTGAAATGTTTCTGCTATGCTCTTGCCATGTTGGTGAACACTTATCTCTCTGACTCACAAACACAAAATGAGAATCTCAGCTAACTGAAACGCCACCCTGTGGCTGCGGAGGTGGAAAATGGGAGCATCTGCTCCAGAAATAAGCAGTGCACTTCTTTTGTGAACTGCAAAACCACTGCACAGTTAAACTGTTATAGAGAACGTACTTCACAAAACTAGAAGCAAGTTTATTTTCAGCTGTGTTTCTCAAACAGAGGTTGGGACTCACAAGAAGGGTCAGAGCCAATTTCAGGTGTGTCCTCATTCGTTTCGACCCACAGAGCAAGGATGGCAGCAAAAAAGGCTGCCCATGCCAAGCACTGGAGAACAGATCCCCCCTCTCTTTCCCTACCTGGTGGTGCTGGCGAACATAATTTGTGTATAAGAGGAAAAAAGGCTGGCTTTCCCACCAAGGTGGCCAGTGGTGGGCTTCAGAGGGTTCTCACAGGTTCTATAGAACCCTTTGCTAATGAGCACCTGGTTCTGAGGACCGGTTACATAGAGGCCCATATCCTAAAGTCATAATAAGCCCTTTGTGTTGGAGCAGTGAATATGACTTTCCATAAGATAACACTAGGTGCCATAACTGCATGGACCAGTAACTGCTCTGGATTTCGCCCAGCATCTGTTGATAATTTAGGTTATATGGACATAGAACCTGTTGTTAACTTATTTGAATCCCACCACTGGTGGTATCTATATATCTACTTGCATCTCCATACTTTTAAACTGCTAGACTGACAGGAGCTGGGCAAGAGTTCACTCCATCTTGCTGCACCCAAGTTTTGAACCCCGGCCTGTTGGTTGACAAGAACATTAAAAGCCCACCATCTGTGAGCCTCCTCAGTTAGGACCACTGCAGGGTGACCGGATGCCTGGACCTAAAAAAGAAGACAAGGTCTTAGATTCCTCTCAGCCTGTCCTATCCAGTGGACAAGGGCACACTTGTCTACTCATGAGTAAAGCCACAATATTGGGCACTTTCACTTTCCCATAGAGCTCAATGCATATGTTTTATTTTTAGTTTTTTGGCCATATCTTTTGATATTTCAAAACCGATTTTTGCATTGGATTCTGCTCTCCAATACACATCCTACGACATATGACATGATGGGATACTGCACAATATTGCAAGGTTCCCAAAATGAAGCCAAAATGGAGGACAATGAAGCTCTTTTGGAGGACACCTGGACAGAAGGCTATAAAAGAGGACAAATCCAGAAAAATCCACTCATATGATCACCCTGGGCCAGCAAACACAAAGGGGTGTGTAGGGGGAAATATTTCTTATTCCTCTGGTAGCCTCGTTGGGCACTATTAATGGACAGACCAATACAAAGGGGTCCTTAATGGGAAAAAGTGGCAGCCAGACATCCACCCTCCTCTTTCACCAGTAAATCACATTGGACCAGATATGATGTAGCATTATTAAACAAGAGCCAGGTTTTCATGACCGTTGACCTAGTATGGATGAGACAGTTCCTAGTATTAATCTTGCATCTTTATGAACTCCTTTGGTGGCCTTAGACAAGCCACTCTTGCAGTGCACTCCTAAGCATGTCTGCTCAGAAGTTAATCCCATTGTGGTCCATAGTACTCAGTCCCAGGAAAGTGTGGTTCGGATTGCAGCCTTAGCCTCATTCTTACTCATCTGTGATATGGGGATAATACTTACTTGCTTCATCGTGGGCCAGTTTGAATAACTCTTCGCTACCAATTAGCCCTATACAATAACTGACATGTGCTTTGTAATCCTGACCCAACCAGGAGAGTTTGGAAGTACTGATCTTAATTATGAGAAATTGCTTAAATTGCTCTGCTCCATGCTCTGATAGACACCCTTTAAATTTCTCTTTTCAAAATTTAAAACCATATGACCATATGTCCTTTTTTTTGACCATATGTCCTCTTTTTTCCAGGACATGTCCTCTTTTTCTCCTGGAAAAAAGAAATCTATTTGCCTGCAGTTCTCCTGCTGGTGCCTAATGACTAAGACCTTGGTTAGAACATTGGATTTTTGTGACTGCAAAAATGACAACTTATTCCTAAAAAAGTAGCTGCTCCGAGCCTGGGCTTTGCGTTCCTCTAGATTCCTGATGAATTTTAAGGTTTAATGAAACAAACAAGTGCTCCAAAAAAGGCTACTCCCTAAGCAAATTGGTTAATTTGCAGCCAGTTTAATTGCTTATCACTGTTGCTTGTTACATATTAATGAACAGATGGTTGGCGAAGCTCCTGCCATAGACGGTAAAGTAAAACAAAATATACTGGCAAGGCAGCTGGGTCTCCGAACAATCATTAACTACTCGCGAGGGGTGATCAGCTTACCGGGAATTTGCATATTAATCAACCTTCATGAATTATGTGTGAGACAGGATTGCTGAGGGGCTTTCAACATGTTCTCAGCTAGGGACCAAGCTGGCTCTCCAGGGATCAAGGATGTGGTTGATGAGGAGGGTGCCGTTCAAGGATTTAGCCAAGAGATGGCAGCAATAGAATGGGTATTCTGAAAAAGGCTGGCAATTGGAAGTGCCAGGGTGGGGGGTGTAATAATTCCTGCTACTTATGCTTGAGTCCAAGCCTAATAATGTTTGGCTGGTGCAAGAGCGCAGCGCATAAGCACCTGTCAGTTTTCGCCGAGGAGGGCTCGCCATGTTTCCGTGTGCAGTCTGCAAAATTGGAAGTCAAGCTGGCATGGCAAATAATTAAAACTGAGACTGTTATCCAGGGATTTTGAGCAGTGTCGACCTAAATAGCTCACCCGGTTTATTGGATGGAGACGCGGAAAGCAGCTGTGAGATGGATGCGCGGCTTGCTGGCTTTGTGAAGCGGAAGCCGCTGTGTGCTAGATGAAGCATTTAATGGGACAGTCATCTGCATTGAGGATGCCCATCGCCGGCCCAGCAGATGGGTCCTTTGACCCCGACACTGCAAACAGGCCACTGGGTGTCAGTTCAATCCATTGAGACCATGGTAGATGGAACTGCCTTTTACAAAGCTAGGCCCTTGGTAACATCAACACAATATGGTCTGCACTGATCAGGATGACAAAATGCCCTATTTTTCCAGGACATATCCTCTTTTTTAGCCTTGCGTCCTGGAAAAAGTCTTCATTGTCTTCCTTGTGAGCAGGCAGCATGTAGCCTTCATATAATTAATAAATTATATGTAATAGTTTTAAATTTAATAATTAGTAATATAGTGTTTAAATTAACCATATAAAAGCAATAAACGAGTGTTTTCAGCTTTTATTTTACCATGTCCTACATTTATCTTGGGTGTTCTACATTTTGGAGGTTATCTGACTGAGAACTGCTTGCTAGTTTTGTAAGCAAGGAGTTACCACATTTACTCGAATCTAATACACTATGCAATGTAATGTGCACCCCATATTTATAATCAAATACCCTATTTACTCAGCTCCAATGAGCCATCAAATCCAAAGCGCGCCCTATACTTTTAATCAAATCCCCTATTCACTTAAATCCAGTGCACCATCGAATGTAATGTGCACACTATACTTCTAATCAAATCCTTACTGCTAAGAGGAATAAGACCCACTGAACGCAATGGGGCTTACTTCTGAATAGACATGGTTAGGCTTGTGCTTAGGCTTAGGCTCATGGTAAGAACTCCAGCCTTTTCCCATTTCCATTTTTACTGCTGGTTTGGGCTGCTCTGAGCAACCCTGTGTTGAGCTCCAGGATTTGATCCAGAATGTAGTTTTGCCCGATGAAGGCCTGCAGTGACTCGAGGGTTAGGGATGCGGAAGGGGCTCCTTGGGATACCAAACTGCTGGTCATACAGTCTCTATTTATTTATTTATAAAATTTATATCCTGCCTTTCTTGGGCCACAGACTGAGAATCTTCTCCTTTTATTTTTGGAGCCAGCCTTAAAAGCCTCTCTTGTTGTTTAGGGATGATACCCTCACCCAAATTTTTCCTGCTACCAGTTACTTAGAAAGATTCACTCAGGTCAGGGCAAAACAGAACCAGGATCAGTCCCCTTTTCTACCTTTGATTTTGTTTTCTATGCACATGGCAGCCCACATCTGCCCCATGTACTCCCGTGTCTCCATGCCTATCCTTACGTTCTCCTATAGGGGCAACTCCCTGGAGGATGCCATCCAAGGACCCCAATCCTATGACTAAACAGGCTCCTGTTAGTGCAGAGCCAAACATCTTCATTTGCATTGCCACACCCTTCATCTGCATAGTCACACCTCTTCATTTGCATAGGCACACCCTCCTTCCACTTCTGAGAACGACAATCCGTCCAGGACCACTCAGGAGTGAAGTCATCACTAGGGCGGTGCAGGGGGTGATGCTCTTGGGGGTGTGTGATGTACACTGGGAGGGCCTGGGGACCCCCAAGAAGCAACTTCGTGACGGTGTGCGCTACCCCCTCGAGTCATATGTCGTTGGATTCGTCTTGGAGAGCAGAGTCCAATGTTCTGAGATAGCACCTTCCTAGCCAAAGTTATGGCCAAAAAATGAGAAAAAGCTCCAGAAACCCCAAAATTTGCATATCGCATGAGTAGGCTTACACGTGAGTAGGTGAACAGGCCTTAGGTTGTTGGAAAGGGGAAGCTGAGAGGAAGCAAAGGACATCCAAGAACATCCAAGAAGGCAGACTCCTCAACACTGATACTGGCTCAGCAGGTAAAGGACATATATATATATATATATATATACACACACACACACACACACACACACACACACACACACATTTATTTATTTATTTCTAAAGACTTTGTAAAGTCCAAACTTCTCTCTCTACTGCAGGGGTGTCCAAACTTTTAACCTCAGGGCTCTTGGACCTTTAACTATTGTATAGAGGAGGGAATTTCAGCAGGTGTAGACTTTGATCTCACTGATCACAAGCTGCATCTGCTAAAATTCCCTCTTTTACCCTATTGTTAAAGCAATAAGGTTTAAAGTTTGGACATCCCTGCTCTACTCAAACCTCACCTGGATCTCCAACCCTCTTCCTTTTGGGGGGATGTTAAGGCCGTTTTGACATTTTAATTGTTTTTTTTGCCAGATGTCCTCTTTTTCCAGGACACATCCTCTTTTTTAGCCTTGTGTCTTGGACAAGCCTTCCTTGTCCTCCATTTTCTTGTGAACAGGCAGCATGTAGTGTGCTTGTAATTCATCAATTATATGTAACTAGCGAACAGTGTACCCGCGTTGTGGGAGTAAAATTCCCCTGTATGCCAACCCCCAACGTGCATGAATTCCCCATGCACATCAACCCACATGTGCATCCACCCCCATGTGCAACATCCCCCATGTTCATACACATCATCTCCCCTATGTCATCATCTCCCCTATGATGATCTCTGAACATCATCCCCCCATGCTCATCAACCCATGCGGAAATCCCCCATGCTCAACATCCCCATGCGCAACATTACCCATGTTCATCCCCCATGTGCATCAACTCCCCATTTGCATCAACTCCCCATGCACAACATTGCCCATGAGCATCAACCCCCATGCGCAACCATCCCATGCACATCATTTCCCCATGTGCATCATTCCCCGATGCACATCATTCCCCCATGAGCATCAACCCCCCATGCGCATCAACCCCCATGTGCAAATCCCCTTGCATAACATTCCCCATGTTCATCCCCATTCGCATCAACCCCACCATGCGCATCATGTCCCCATGCACATTATGTCCCTATGAGCATCATGTCCCCCATGCGCATCAATTCCCAATCGCAACATCAACCCCCCCATGTGCAGGATCAACCCCCATGTTCAGCATCAATCCCCCATGTGCGTCTTCCCATGTGCAACCCCCCCATGCGCTGCATCCTCCCCTGTGCAGCCTCTTCCTCTGAACAATATCCCCCCTAGTGCACCAGGCACGGAACACCAAATTGGCTGGATGTCAGTCATCCATGTTAAGTATATGACAAAAAGATGTTGCACCCCTTTTCAGCCCCTTATGGGTTAAATTTCTCCACATGGGTTCTTGGAGGGTGTTCATGTGGCAGAAGAAACTCTCTCCCAGAATTTCATGCTTCTTGGTCCTGGGGTTGGGGTGGAATGTTGATGAGTCAGCAATTCTTCATTGCAAAGTATAGGGAAGAAAACACATTGCACCCCATTTCACCCTCTTCTGGTTGGAATTTCTACACTTTCAACCTTTGTCTGCTGTTCCGAAGGCTCAAATTGCCTTCTTCCATGTTGATTTGACATGGTGATGTAGACTAATTTGGCGTGTGTGTGTGTGTGTGTGTGTGAAAGAGAGAGAGAGAGAGAGAGAGAGAGAGAGAGAGAGAGAGAGAGAGAGAGAATACATGGGCACTTTAGCGCCTAGTCTACTCCCATTCTGGAAGGAATTATTGAGTATCAGTTTGCAAAACCCTGGTTGATCCTGAGGCTTTATGATGCCTGTTACCCCTGGCATGATTTTGCCCCATTCCAGCTTGAATAACCCCATGTATGGCAGTATTTTGGAGAAAAGGAAAACACAGATCAGCTCTCATATTCAAGTGAGTGTTGTTGTTCCATGACCTTCTTGCCAGGCAGGAGTGACTTCTTCCATCCCCCCTTCTTAGACCTCTCTGTTTTGTCAACAGTTCCACCTGCATTCAGCTCACAACCAGCCTGTGTTTTGTGGTGTCAGTGCACGTAGCATTTCCAAACTAGGCAAGTTAGTTTTATGGTTGTTTGAAGAATTCCTAATATGCAGTTGCATTCTTTTTAACATCTGTATAAATTATGTGGGGAATGAAATCAACTCATGGCTTATGTTGTCAGATAAATAAATGAATAAAAAGTGTTGTGCAGTAGTTCCCTAACTAAGGGCACAATCCAGAGTAACTACGGGGAGTCCTTGCTCTGGTGTAAGAACAGTTTACTCTGGATTGCAATATGAATTTCCCATAGGTTTTAACTATGTGGTGCAGTAACTATGGGTGCATGTAATGTCTCTTACATGCTCTAGTAGTTACTCTGGATTGTAGGGTTAACTGGGTTACAATGCTCCTTCCCAGTTCAGCCAGGAGCTTGGAATTTGTGAATTCTTGCAAGATTTAACATTGTGGCACCTAAATTGAACAAAATTTCATGAGATCCAAGATGGTGGCACTCAAAGGTCATAAGAATTGGGCACTTAATTATTTGGATTTGACCAATATTGTAACTTTAATGAGCCCATTGTCTAGTATATTTGTACTGATTGAGGCTATATTGTTTGATATGCCAATAAAAGTATCTGAATCTGAATTATTTGGACCTAATTATATCTTGATCCAAGGTGGCAGAGCCCAAATTTTGTGAGATTTCAGGAGATCCAAGATGGTGGAATCCAAAGATCAGAAGAACTAGGCACTTAATTGGATTTAATTGAACCAAGATGGTGTTGTCCAAATTTTGTGAATTTTCATGAGATCCAAGATGGTGGAACTCAAAGATCAGAAGAACTAGGCACTTAATTAATTGGATTTAATTGAACCAAGATGGTGTTGTCCAAATTTTGTGAGTTTTCATGATATTCAAGATGGCAGTACCCAAAGGTCGTAAGAACTGGGCACTTAAATAATTTGATTTAATTAAATCTTGTGAGATCCAAGAAGATAGCACCTGGGGAAACATGTAGGAGATGCCAGTGAGGACATCCTCCAACACTTCTGAGTGTAAAACGCCCTAAGAAATTGCATTGCACACTTTTTGGGAACCCCTTCTAGTGGTTCCATCTGCATATTATGGTAGTTAGGAAGGAGGCTAGCTTCATTCCACCCTTGTTCCCCTCTCCAAGTCTACCCTGCAGCATGTTCTTGCCACCTACTTGAGAGGGTTGAGACAGGTTGGTTTCTGGATGTTGGAACAGGACAACCACAAATGCTTGCATGTTTTCAATACTACCACTGAATGCCAAGTGCATAAAAAGCCATGGTGTTGCTGCACGTCTCGCCCCTGAAGTTGTATGTAATTTTTCTCCTGGAATGTAGATGTTTTATTTGACAAGCTTCCAAATGAACCCCGCTACAAAGGTGCTTGTAACAACTCGTGTATTAATCTTTCAGTTGTGCTATCGAGGGGGAGAGGGTAAAGAGGAAGGGGGCAGGTAATACACAAGCAGCAATAAGAAAATGCTCCATCGTTTTCACCCTTTTGGGAGGGTCTCTTCTGTGATTGTCACACGTCACTCAGACAATGAATTTTCAGTCCTCCATCCACAAACAGCGCCTCTGCGACTTCTGTTTGTGTGTGTGTGTGTGTGTGCGTCTGTCTCTGTGTGTGCTGCTGAGAAGCATCTCTTAAAAGTTCTCAACTCGGATTTTTTGTTTTTTTTTAAGTCCAAAGACACACTGTAATATTATGAACACCAAACACCAAACAAAAGAAAAACAACAGAATGGAAAAAAGACCAGAATCAGCAGCCAGCGCACAGTAAATTACACCAATCGATCACCGCTTCTTCCTCTTTCAAGGGACTTCCTTAAGTCACCCTCATTTGGGGTTGCTGAAGAACACATCTTGGGAGTTGTGAGTTTTCAACTTGGTCTAAATAAGCAATAGGAAGGGCAGTTGTTTGGCAGGCGTAATGGTTTGAAGGCGCACTGTCCCCAAAATGTCCACGTCAGGAAGTGATGCAACAGGGTAGGGGAGAAAGGGCGCTAGGAATATTGGTCCTATCTTCGTAAAGTGACCAAAGATAGAAGATATAACAGGGACCTTTGGGCAGGTGGTCCCACAAAGTGAGACAGGGAGGGACCATATGCCTTGTTTGAGCAACCGGAAAATGAAAATATTTGTTGGTCAGGAGGAAGACCGTGTGCTGCCTTAGATCATCTTGTGGGCCAGGCAGGTCACAGAGGCAGGAAAGACACATTATCCTCGTGACACAGAAATTCGCACTGTTGTGGAGTTGAGTGTAGAGATCTGGACTATCCCTGAAAGAAGCAGTAAATGTAATACACATGGAAAAAGTAACCAGTGATACTTGAATTTTGTCCATTTCGTTCCCCAGGTGATCTATTGCTCTCTCTCCCTTATTTTACCCCATTTCCCCTAAGCTCAGCCTGCTACAGGAAAAAACAACTACAACAGACTTTGTGCTTAATCTTAGTTTGGGTTCAGCTGCCATTGGAGCTTCCTCCCTCCAACCTGTTTTGCAGGGTCAAACAGGTCTAGGAAGGAAGGTGGAGGTCTCTGGGCTGGACAGTTGAAGTCTTCATTGCTGATTGAACTCTAGCTCCCTTCATCTTGTGTGGGCAATAGTTTTGTCTGATTTACCTCTAGAAAGGGGGGAAGTGCTTTGAGGAACTGAAAACCACTAGATCGCGAATAAAACCACAGAACAATCTCCAGCCCACCTAAAATGCACCAACTCCAGCAGACTCCCAGCTGCTGGCAGGGCCAGGCTTCAGGTTAGATGGTGCCTTGACCGTCTGTGTGTTGGCCTGTCCCGGTCTGGCTTCCCCTCTGGGTCAGTTCCGTCCTGTCCTCTCAGACATGGGTCTGCATTCTCCTCTGCAGGGGCCGGGAGGGGTCTGAGTTCTGAGAGGAGGACTGTGAATGGTGGGAGGAGGAAGCAGATGCCTTGCTGGCCTTGTCAAACTGTACGTAGCCATCCTGCTTGCCGCTGCTGCTGACGCTGCTGTCGCACTGTGTGTCCAGGAAAGAGCTGCTGTCGCTCATGGAGCCCCGCTGGAATTCTCTCTCACACAGCTCGATGGAGCTACTGCCCATCCCCAGGACGAAGCGCTGGCTGTAGTCGTAGAGGCGGTTCTGCCCACTTAAGGTTGTGTAGATGTTGGTGAAGGACATGCCTGTCGGCACGCGCTGCTTATTGGCAGGCCTGAGTTCTGGCTGGCAGCCTGAGAGGGAGATGGTGGGAGTGGAATGGTGGTCCTTGAAGGTGTTGACACTATAGTAACCATTAGTGGGATCCTGGAAAAAATGGAAAGGACAGTTATTTTTTGGGAAGGAGTGTGGTCGGTTTCTTCTGGTTTCTTTGGGGTCAGTCCAAAGCAGAGTGACCATACAGAATGGAGGACAAAATGCCTGTACCTTTAAACACTGCATAGAAGAGGGAATTTAGGGAGGTGTAGATCAACATAAAAGGGTTTTTAAAGCAACACCTGCCTAACCTCCCTCTTCTCTGCAATGTCTAAGACAGAAGCATTCTGTCCACTACTTGATACAGTCACTCTGGTCCAAAGTGGGTGCACCACTCCAGCAGTCTCTAGCAGACTCCAGCAATCCTCCTCCTGCATCTTGGATTTGCTAAAAAAAGAAGAGGAGAATTGAACAGACTGGGAATTATGGAAGAGAGGAGAGTAGTTGGCTAGAGTATCTGCTATGTGGAGGAAAGGATTGTGGTTGGCTAGAATGCAATGTAGAGGAGAGTGATTGGCTAGAGTAGGGGTCAGGGTGTCCAAACTTTTTGGCAGGAGGGCCACATTACCTCTCTGACACTATACTGGGAGCTGGAAAAAAGAATTAATTTATATTTCAAATATGAATAAATTTACAAAAATGAATAAAGATGGAATTTATGAATGAATGAATGAATTCATAAGAACTTTCACAGACAGAGAGAGGAGGAGCTCACAACCACCCCACCCTACAGAAAACCCTTCAGAGGTGAAGGAAGCAGAGTTCCCCTGACCTATGGAAGTTTAAGGGCTTGCCAGTGGGCCAGATGAAGGGCGCCTGCCTGGGCTGCAAGGAGGCTAGCTGCGGGCTGCATCTGTTGCCCAGGCCAGGTTTGGTCATCTCTGATCTTGGGCATGTACTGGATATTATAGTGTTCTATTATGGTTATCAAATGCTATATGCAAACTCCTAGTTCTACATCACATTTTAAACCAAAATGAAATAAAACACAAGCAATTCCTGAGCTATACAGAAGGGTTCCAGCAAGGAAGAGAGGCGTATCAGTGGCAAAGCGTGAAGATGGATCTGCCAGTCTTGAAGCTCCTTTGGTTCCTCTCATTTTACACTCTTTGATGGTTAAAGGAAGCCCATCTGCCCATGCAGCAGGTTGCCCAAGAAGCACCACTGTTGGCAAGCCTCCTTCCTCTCTGCTCTGTTCCTTAGAAGAAGAAACCACTTCCCTTCAATGAAGGGATCTTTAACCCATTGCAATGCTGGGGAGGAGGATTTGAGAGGGACAGCCTCATCCTACAGAGAAGAAGAAGAGGCTTGTATTGCTATGGAGACTGTTTAGGAAAATATGGCATCTGATTATTATTGTTATTTTTTAATTAATGCCTTTTCTCCAGTTCACATCCTTCTCCCCTGTGGCAAGTGACTCAGAGCACAAGCCTATCCCTGTCTACTCAGATGTAAGTCCCGTTATAGTCAATACAGCTTACTGAGGTTAGGATTGGAGCCTCAGTTGTAAATGTTGGAGTGACTGGCTTTGGGATTCCCTTCATGTGGGAAGACGCAACATGGCAAGGACACAGGGCAAAATCCAGAATAACTATGGGGAATCCTTGCTCCGGTGTAAGAACAACTTACTCTGGATTGCAATATGAATTTCCCCTAGGTTTTCACCAGGTGGTGCAGTAACTACAGGTGCATGTAAAGTCTCTTACGTGTTCCTGTAGTTACTCTGGATTTGGAGGTAAATCTTGATAATAAATGTCTTCAAAAGTGAGAACAAATGAGCCTCTGTGTGTGCGTGTGTGTGTGTGTGTGTGTGTGTGTGTGTTTGTGTGTGTGTGTGTGTGTGTGTGTGTGTGAGAGAGAGAGAGAGAGAGAGAGAGAGAGAGAGAGAGAGTTGGTTCAAGCATCTGAAGGGATTAAGGAGCAGGAAGAAAACTTGGCTCAAAAGGAAAAAAAATCGCCATCAAATGAATACTGAGAAAAGCAGAATATTGGTTTGAAAGAGCGAGCACAAACCAAAGGTGTCACTAGGGTATGCATCATCTAGTACCACAGACCAGCACATCATCCCCATGGTGAACCTCCCACCATGCAGTAGGAAGGACAATGCCCTTGGTGGTAGATATGGTGATGGGCTGTTTCTGTGCTACATGGTCTGGTTTTTGGGCTATAACGTTTGATAGAATAGAGATGTTTCAACATGGGTTATAACATTTGATTCTGCATGAAATCATACATCAAATGATCTCTAACATGATGGCATTGTTCAAAAATACCAAGATTTAAAAATTTTGGCCAATAGTGGTGTCACTCCCTCTCCCATCCACATCACCTGATGCAGCCTGTACCCCCAAGCAACATCACTGGCACAAACCTCTTGAACAATCATAACGGGGAAGCTCACTTTTAGAAAGTGAGTTCACATGGGCACATTTTAGTGTTGCCATAAAGGAAAAGTGAGTTCTGACCTGCGTAGGTGGTAATGCAACAGAATGGCAGTTCCCCTCCCTGCTGAATTGTACCTGGCCCCTCTCAACCTGTGTTCTTACTATGTCAACTTGGCATTGACTAATGAAATGGTTAACACTATCAAGACAGTCCTAGCAGACTAGCAAGGTGCTTCTTTCTCTTCCAATCCCCCCAATATATTTATTTTAGGAATGCATTATGATCTTAACTACTCAGTATTCAGGCAAAGTATTCAGGCTTAACTATTTTAGAAATTTGAAATTTATCTCTGTAATTAATAGATGCAGAGGACTAAGAGTTTAACCCCATATTAGTTTGGTCACACAGATGGGAAAAACACATATCCTGAGTCTGATCACCTTCAAATTCTGGAACTCCTTCTCTTCCTCCTTCAGGACCTCTAGCTGTTTCAGGACTGAATCCTGTTGGAACTCACTCCGGTCCATCTGTGGGACAAGAGAACCAGAGAGTGATTAGTGAGAAGATTCTGGTGACTGGAATAATGTTATGAAGGAAAATGAACCATGTTAAAGAAATATCTGGCAGCGGGGTCTGCCTGATCCCCTGCACTGCTGTTGCCCCTTGCTCAGGGTTGCCATAATCCTCTTCCACAAAATCAAGACAGGACCCTCTGTACCATTTGCCAGTATTCCCCAACACAATTCCCCCGAATCAGGATTGTCCCAGTTTTTGGGGACATATGGCAAGCTTGCAGCTGAAGAAACACAGGTAGATTTCTCTTCTTGGATGTGGATGCTGGTGAGTCCAGAGAGAGAAGGGGGCAAACACAGATTTAGGACTTTTCAAAAATGTGTATACTGAAGGGGGGGGGGGAGAATACCATCTGATGCCCTCTTGGGTCTGCTGTCCCACTCTAAAAAATGAGCAAAAACCATTGCAGTCCATGTTGAGCTGACTTTTTCACGGATTTTGGATCAAAAATCCAGGTGATTTCACAAAGAATTTGGTATCCACAGGGGCTGTAGGTGGCACAAGTGGTTAAGACACTGTGCCTATTAACCAGCAGGCCAGGGTTCGAGACCCAGGTCGGCCCCACAAGACAGGGTGAGTTCCTGTCCTTAGCCCAGCTCTGCGACACAGCTGGATCCAATTGTGTTGGCTCTGCCTTTCCATTGGACTAATTCAGTGGCGTGGAGAAGGGGGATTTGCTGCTTGGGTAACAGCCTATCCTCCATAACAATCTAACCCAGGCTTTCGTGCTTCGCATGCAGCGTATGCAGCGCTGAGCACGATACCATAGTCTTTCAAGACTGATGGCCTGCTTTGGTATCCACAAGAGGTCCAGAAACGGTATCTTTGTGTATATGGACCACACCCAGGTACATATTGCCTTGAAACCCAGAAATGTGAAATAGGTTTCAAGAGTTGCTCTGTTCCTTTTGCAGACACACTTTACAGCCTGCTATCCACACCCCTGGACTTGCTAGCCAGTGACTTGTGTCAGCCCACATTAGGATTGTGCTGATGAGGTGTCTGGAATCCTTTGGAGTGACTGACAGGAGAGTAGTGGTGTGGACTTTTTTAAGTGCCCTTCTCTTCCTGCCAAAAACTTCCTGCTCTTGCAATGCTGTTTCCCAAGAAAAAAAGGTTCAAATTGCACATACAGTATGTAGTAATGTGGCATTTTTCTGTGAGCTTTTGCAAAGGCCACCTGATGCTCACCTGCATCAGATGAAGGGTCTCAAGTCTCTTGCACCCAACTGTTATAAACGTTTTTGATAAAAATTGCTTTCATTTCATTTTATTCTTTCAACTGACAGATCCATTTGAAAAGATCCCATTCTCACAGCCTCATTAGTTTTTCTATGAGGGATGTTTCTGATTGGGGGCAAAGTACAGATTAATTAGAATATGGCTTTAATTACCCTTCTTTCAGGAAGGTGGGGTGGCACAAGACCAGAATAATTATCAGCCAATTTCTCATTTGCCTTTTATCTCCTTGGATATCGATCTACCTGCTCTGGAGTTCATGTTTTTCTGCAGTCAGGGGTTTCTGGTAGAATTACCGCTACTGAATGCCAGATCTCATCACAGTTCAAAAGCTACAATATGGTACTGATGGTTACTTTGAGCTTTCCCCCCTTCTTGTGTTTTACTTTAAAAGCCTGCAAATGGTGGCAAAAATACTTTCCTGCAGCAGTTTCTGCTGAGTTGTCTCAAACCTCTTTGATGTAGCTGTTTAGTGCGATAAATTAAGGCACTTGAGTTTTGCTAGGAGGAGGGGAAAGGGGTTGGTAACATCAACTGGTTATACATGTAAACACATGTATCCAGGGGTATTTTTCGGGGGGGGGGGGGTGCACACCCATACAGAGTACTGGCACGTCTGTGGGTGGGTACTGGCGTGCACACGTGCATGCACAAACAGAGTGAGTGTACCTGTGAGTACCGGCAGGTGAGTACCAGCACCTATTTTCCAGAAAAATAGCACTGCATTTATATATTAAAACCAGGGCTGAAAACACATGCATATCAAAATGGAGACTATTGACTCTCAGTTGTACTGGTATCGTGTAGCTCAGACTTCTGTAACAAAGTGGGAAGGACAGTCTACCTTTGAAGACTGCTCAGAAATTGCAGTTCTTGCAAAATAGTTGCTTCTGCATTGTTAACTAGAGCTGGATTGTTGCCAACATACCATGTTAGTTCTCCAGGAGCTTCACTGGCTTCTGGTTAGTTTCTGAATACAATTTAAAGAGTTAGTAATTTACTGATGAAGTTTTACATGGTTTGGGGTCTGGATACTTGAAATCCAAAGCAGGTCCTTAAAGGAGGTGCCCTTGGAACAATCTGGGCATGCCTTCTGAGCTTCCAGCAGAAGAAATTTCATGTCTGCCGAGCTGTTAACAGTGACACCAACTGGCTCTGCTGTCTTATCAGTTTTATCAGCTATCAGTCTCCCCACCAAAATTTATCCACCCCTGTTCTTGATTACATTCTTCCCACAGCTTTATGCTCAGCCACCAGACCATGCCTGCTACTTACCTCCTAGTTCAGACAACAAGTGCCTGGATCTCCGATGCAAGGGTTGAGGGTGGCAACAATAGGAAAGGCATATACCATATTTACTCAAATCTAGCACTGAATTTTTCAAGCCAAATTTAGTCTCCAAAATTGGGGTGCATTTTAGATTCCGTGGCACATTAGATTTGAGCAAAAACAGTTGTTTATAAAAAAAGCAGGCCTCCATCGGTATTGAAAGACTATGGTATCGTGCTCAGCGCTGTATACGCTGCATGTGAAGCATGAAAGCCTGGGTTGGATTTTTTATGGCTGTTACCCAAGCAGCAAATCCCCCATCTCCACGCCACTGAATTAGTCCAATGGAAAGGCAGAGCCAATACGATTGGATCCAGCTGGCGTTGCAGAGCTAGGCTAAGGACAGGAGCTCACCCTGTCTTGTGGGGCCAACCCAGGAATCGAACCCTGGCCTGCTGGTTAACAGGCACAGTGTCTTAGCCGCTTGCACCACCCACAGCTCACATTTTGACTATAAGTGTGTCAGTATTTAGCTTTACTATATTGTAACAAAAATGTAACATAAACCAATTGTTGTATAAAGTAGTGCAATTTGATAATGCAGTGTCATATTATTATTGTCATATAACCAGTGATGGGCGTCAAAGAAATTAACAACCGGTTCTATGCCCATCTGGCAGCCACTTTTAAATGGCTATTTTTAAACTTTATATGTCCTGTCTCTCTTTAACAGCCGGTTCTATAGAGTAGGTGCGAACCTGCTGGAGCCCATCACTGCATATAACTCATTGTTTGCAGTAAAATTAAATGTTGCATCTGCTTAGCAACTGCACATTACAGTCACCAGTAAACATTTTTAAATCTAAAACCTTTTAAAATTGGGGTGCACATTAAATTCAAGTAAATATGGCTTTTCTTTCTCTTGCATGTGGGCTTCCTAGAGGCAGCTGGCACATGGGGGCACAGAATGCCATATTAGATGGGTTCCTGGCCTGATACAGTCTTCACCACCATTTGCTGGAATGGTCTATAAGAAAATCATTCATTCAAGACTGCACTGCAGCTTTCTAATACACAACAGCACAACACAAAATAGACAACTGAGCAGTTTTCAGATAAGGGCAGTTTACACAGAAGAACACTCTTCACCCTTCTTTGCTCTGGCTCCTGGAAGGTTGCATTGCCCTGTATAGGAGAAAATGTCTTATTATTGTTGAGCATCCTTGAATCGTGATGGCTGTCATTCAGCGGCAGATGGCACTGCAGCCCTGCTGGCTTAACCCAGCTTTCTGTGCGTCTGTGTGTTAGAGAGACGTTAGATCCAGAAAAAGCACAGTTGTTCACAAAGCAAAAACCACATGAGTTAATTTATAATTCTAGAATTAAGCCATTCATTAGTGTGACCTTTAATAAAGTTTACACTGCAGCTTAGTTCAATATGATCTCACTTCATCAATTAACAGTTGGAGATTCATTTATTTTCCTTCCTCTCTAATGTTCCCCTTTCCTTCAGCCCCCCCCCCCCCAAGTCTGCCCCTCAGATTCCAACAACAAACAGGTGGTTTGGTGATTAGGACCTTTTTTACTTTAAAAGCTCACTGCTGGATACAAAAAAGAATTTTATTTTCCTCTCAATTGGTGTGTATCAGATACTCTGGGGAGGTCTGGTTTTTCAATTGGGAGATGGATTTTTGGATAGGCAAAGGGAATGGAGGACACAGTAAAACTAGTGACTTTCACCTCTGCTTGGCAAATGGGGCCTTATGTGGCTATGCCCCCAACTTGTCTTTGACTGCACACCCTAAGCAAACATGCCAGCAAAAGAGCAAAAGTGCCACGTAAGCACTTACAGCTTCCCAAAAGACCCGGGTTGAGGGGGGGCGGATGTAAAACAAAGGGCCTATAGGTCGGGTGCAGCTCTTTATCTGCACTTTATGCAGAACCTCTTTATCTGGCCTTTGTTATAACAGCTTCCTAGAACTGCTCTTTCTATAGCACCACTTCTGCCAAGCTCTGTGATGGAAAGACTGAAAACCCACTGAAGGCAAGAATGCTATGGGGGAAGGGAAGGATCAAGAGGGTGAAAGGTTAGGTTGTCAAAGTGCTGGGAGAGCCCAATAATCACACAGACTGCTCTTTCAATAGTGCCACTTCTGCCAGAGCATTACTTCAAATGGCACCTCTCTGCCACTGAGTTGTATGTCACAAACGGACATACACAAATGGACATATGTCGCATACATACATATGTATGGACATATGTTAAAAATGGACATACACAAATGGAAATGGCACTGCTGAAAGGGTGGAACATGAGATAATTGGTTTCATACATCACAATAATTGACAACACAACCAATATTTGCACTTTTGTGTTATTTGTAACTAATGTGTTTCTTGTGAGTACATAATGCTTTTTCTGGTTATTTATATCTGCTTAACGGTATCATTTCCTGCTTAACAGTGTGACTTCTGGACCACAACAGATGCCCGTGAATCAGTGATGGGATTCAAAGAAATTAACAACCGGTTCTTTGCCCATCTGGCAGCCACTTTTAAATGGCTATTTTTAAAATTTTACGTCCTATCTCTCGTTAACAACCGGTTCTATAGAGTAGGTGGGAACCTGCCAGAGCCCACCACTGCCGTGAATGCTATTCAGCTCAGTATAAACAATGAGTTTGTCACCCCTGACTAGACCCCTAAAGCCTCATACATTCCCTCCATGTATCCAGGGAATGTGGGATAGGGATGGGATTACACTTGTAGCATGCTTATGGTCTCCCACCCCATGTGTTGGGGTGTGGATCTGCAGGAGAAACCAACTCAAATCAGGAACTCTGGTCCTTCAAATTGCCTTACTGCATGGAAAACCATATGTGCGTAGGCTGTCTTTGTGGACCTTCACCTGCATAAGTGAGAGACAAAGGGTGCAATCCTAACCTGGTCTACTCAAAAGTAAGCCCCATTGTGTTCAATGGGTATTACTCCCAGGAAAGTGTCTTTAGGATTGCAGCCAAAGAGAACAAAGCAACCACTATGGTGTGTGGGAAGAATAACCACAAGAAAGGAGTGTTGGAAGAGGAAGAAGTTCAGAGATGTCTGTAATAGTGCAGAGGAGACTTCTCTCTGCATCTCATGGAACAAGGTAAAGGCTGTTAATGGAAAATGCATTACAGTGTTAACCTGATGTTTTCCTTTCAACAAGAAGACCCTTTCCCCCTGTAATTAATGCTGCATTGCAGCCCTCTTGAGCCCTCAGTGTGCTCTGAAATGGGAGTGACAGACTCCAGTGTCAGAGCAGGACAAAGGATTTTGCCAGTGTACCACACACAATGAGCTACTCTGGTTGAGCTGCTTCTGCTTCTCTTGTCCTTCTCTTGTGAAAAAAGGGGGAGAGATGTAGAGACAATTGGAGCTGGCCTGCGCAACACCTGCATTGTCACCGGAATTTCAAGTAGTGTGCAAGTCTACTGTTAAGTGCATACTCTAAATAATATTTTAAGGAGGCAGCTTTTAATTTAAATGAAGGGGGGTGAATATGTCAAATGCAGAGTGCAGGGAGGCAAAAGTTTATTTCATGCTTGCAATTAATAGTATTTCTGAATTACTATAAAAGGGATAAATTGTATCTGCAGAGTGGTGTTCCCTTCTGCATGTTCATTGTATCCTCAGCTGATATCCTTGCAGCCATTTCCCCACTCCCAGCTGGTGACTGCCCAGTGCTCCTTCCAAATTATACCCCACCTGTTTCACACTGATGAGTTTGCAGAGGTGAATTACAGCTGGCCTTGCCTTTTAATGGACAGCCCAATCAGGTGCAGGAGAAAAGGGCTGAGTAGAGAGATATTACAGCTGCATTATGTTGCTGACAAAGGCATTGATTTTGCTCATGGGATGTTGGAGAAATGTAATGAAAAGTATAAAATGGGGAAATAAGGACTCGGTTTCCCTGTGAGCAGAATAATCAGAGGGGTTCACAGGAGACCCGAGGAAGGTGCCAAAAGAATTGGAGCTTGCAAAAAAGTGATCCTGAGCTTTTTAGCACAGGAAGAAAAACTAAGGGTCAAACTAGATGGCATGTTTTTGTTCTTGTCTGAGGAAGGTTTCAATTAAAATGGCAGCGGTGGAGAAAATGGTCAGAAGTTGGACAATGATGGCATACAGAAAGGGGTTTGCCTTTTTCTCCTTGCACTGCAGTTACAATGAATATCCTACGGGAACCCAAGATACTGGCACCCAAGGTGGTGACATTATGATGTTGTGTGACATTGTGACATCACTTCTGTGTTCTCCTGGGTGGCTCTTGTTTTAGCATTCTATGGAGAAGGAATAGGGGCAGCAGGGACTGAAAAGCTGCCATAATACAAGGCATTGGCAGCCTCTACGTAGCTGGTGTTGCTGATACTTTTGGTCACCATCTTGGTGATCCTATCTGGACTAGTGCCAAGAACAGACTGCATTCTGCCCTTCTACTTGCAATACCACTGGAATATGCTTGTCTCTGAAGAAGTTATATGCATTAACATTGAGGCTAGTGTTGCCATATATCCTGAAAATATATTCCTGAAATTTTTGGGGTTTGTGTTCACATACTGGCAAATGGGACAGAGGGTCCTGTCCCAATTTTGTGGTAGAGAATAATGGCAATCCTAATTGAGGTCCTTTACTGGATTAAAAAGTTATTGTATGGAGGAATTGGGTATTTTTATTGGGGGATGTAATCAACAGGAAGACATTTTCCAGTCCCTCAAGTAGATGGGAGGAAAGGGGAGATTTCCATTGGGACTGCAGTATAGGGGAAATGGATTTTAACCCTCTCATGCTCTGTTTATTAGATCATGACAGCAACTGTCATAAATCCAGATATGGTGTACCCACAGTGCTAGAGGTATGTGCTAGATCACTGTTACTCAAACTGGGAGTTTGCGACCCCTCTGCTTGTGTAAATCTTCTCTCATTCTTGGTAGTGATTTTCAGCCAGTATGCTGTGGCACACTGGTGTGCTGCAGATAGTCTTCAGGAGTGCTGCAGGAATTGGGGAGGGATATTTATTAAGAGAAAAACTTGGGGATTTGAAGAGCATGGTGTGCCTTGTCAATGGTAGAAACAACCGATGGTGTGCCATGAGATGAAAAAAAAAAATTGAAAATCATTGTTTTAACAGGAAGGGGGAGAGACAGCACGTGATCACAGGATCACATCACTAAGGGGGATGACGACAAAGAGGTGGATTCACTTTCACTACCCAGGCTGTTGCAGACAAGAGGGGGTGCATGGAGTCTACCACAGCCCTACCTGAGGCTTGGAATATTTGAAAATGAACATTTCAAGCTTTGGTGGGGAGGGCCCCACATGGCTCACTGCACCTCCTGAAGCCTGCAGCAGCCCTGCCCAGTGAAAGCACCCCCTTTGCCACCCCCGAGCAGCAAGATATGGGGGACTGTGTCACTACCCAGCCCCTCCGTTACAAAGACTAAAGGAGTAAATTTAAGTAGAAATTTAAGTAGCTACAAATTTAAGTAGCTACAAATTTACAAATTTAAGTAGCTCAGTGCTCGCCTTGCTCTGTACTTGGGTTTGCCATATGTCCCCCCAAACAAGGACAGTCCCAATTTTGGAGGATAATGTTCACAAACTTTCAAATGTGACAGAGGTTGGGTTGCCATATGTCCTGAAAAACAGGGACAAAGCTGATTTTTGGGGACTGTGTTCACATACTGGCAAGTGGGACAGAGGGTCCTCTCCAGATTTTGTGGAAGAGAATTATGACAACCTTAGACAGAGGGTCCTGTTCTGATTCTGTGGAAGAGAACTGTGGCAACCCTAGACAGAGAATCCTGTCCAGATTTTGTGGAAGAGAATTATGGCAACCTTACTTGCACTCCAACACATTCCCTTACCCCACCCACTCCAGGCAATACTGCATTCTGGTCTGCAGAGACTAGCACTGGAGAGAGGGAAGAGCTTCTCCCTGAAACCTAGAACCCTGGATGGCTATGGCAGTCTAGTACCTTGGAGTGGTTGCATGGGTCTTTCAGTCTGCCGAACTGTCTGACTGCTTTCCCTGGGTGCCGCATCTCTAAGCTCATCACAATATTCATTTTCATGGTTGGCAAAATCCCAGAGCTTTAACAAAGAGGGATGGCCTGGTGCTAACAAGCCAGCTGGGAAACATGGCATTCTGCTGTGACCGAGGCTGTGGGATGACCCTTTCTTGATAATCCATCAGGTATGAGATGCACCTTGCTCATTAAGTACCTGTTTTCATGGATAATGCAGCATTTCTTCAAGCTTTGGCACTTGCTTCACAGCTACCATATGGCTGAAGGTTCCAATATGCTTTTGCACTTTGGTCTTGCCACTGACAACACAGATGGCTGGTGATAAAGCCATCCATAGACCTGTTAAACTTGAGTGGCTGCAATTAACTGATTGCCAGGGCTGTTGAATTCAAGGGCATGTCCAGATTTTTCCGGGGAGGTGGAGGTGGAAGGTGGAGAATTGAGGCAACAGCTTCTAATTCTTTCTGGCACCCATGCTTGCCAGCAAACATTGCTGGCTTCTGCGGCGCACAGTGGCTGAGTGGCAATCTTGCCAAATCACCACCCTGCAGCACAGATCCCACATGCCAAGAGAGCACTCTTAAAAGGTTTGTGCCAGCTGTTGTGTCCCTTGGAGCATAAAGGTCTCTGCTATTCACTTTGGCTGGTTTATTTCTACTGAACAGCTATTAGTATTGTTGCATCAGTGCATCAGTAAGTGCATCAGGAGCAAGCAAATATTTTCCCCAGCACATCACTAGAAGATTATAGTTGGTTCAGTTCAAGGAGTCAAATGGCTTCTATCAAATAATATTTTTGGAGCCACAACTACATTCCAACTATTTTGCATATACAATCCCAGTGAACTTTACAATAATCTTGTATGAAATCAATCAATAGAATTTATATACAGTGGTATTTCGCATATCAAGTGCCCCACATAAAGAGTGATTCATATAACAAGCACCAATTCCCATTGGGAGTGTGCTCCACCTAACAAGTCCCAGGCAACTGCCCCCAAGTTGCTTCGCGCTGACACTTCGCGTGGAGCCTGTTTTTAAGGGCTGCCAGCCAGTGCACTGCTTCCTCTAACTGCCCAAAGTGCAGTGGCCCCTAACTGCCCCAAGTGCCCCCACTGGCCTCTAGCCTCCAGCAGCAGCCCAAGTCAGCCCCCTATCCTCCATGTAGCCTCCTGACATGTCTACTCAGAAGGAAGCCCCATTGTGTTAAATGGGTCCTACTCCCAGGAAAGTGTCTTTAGGATTGCAGCCTAAATAGACTTATAGGATCATACACATTGAATGCATGCTTTGAATTCAATTACAGTGTTTTGTCATCATTTTAACATTCAGTTAATATTTTTATATGAATATTTTTGGGGTTGTGGAACCAATCGTCTGAGTTTCCATTATTTCCTATAGGAAATCCACTTCATATAAAGAGTGTTTCATATAAGAAGCATGCTTCTAGAACAAATTAAACTTGTTATGTGAGGTACCACTGTACTGCTTTTCAACAAATTCACAAAACTGTTTACAGAGGAAAAAAATCATGTATTAATGGCTCCCTATCCCAAAACAGCTCACAATCTGTAAAGATGTAAAAGAAAACTTTCAAAATGTATTTAAAAAAACATTGCTGGGGTGAGGAGGGCCAGATACTGTTCTGTTGCTAAATAGAAGAGGAACACCCACTTGAAAGAGTGTCTCTGTTTTTATCCCCGGCAAATGCAGAATTATTTTACCATGGTGACAAAAAAGCCCTTGGTTTAAATCTTCCCTCTTGTATGATTTTGCCATTTAGGCAAGTTTCTCGTCTGCAAAATGGGGATATTATCATTATCTTTCAGGCTTAGAAAAACGGCTTAAATTGGACATTGTACCAAACCACAGCTGATTATGATGTGAGGGCTGAATAGATGTTTTATAATTGCTTGAGGAACCCAGAGAACCCCCTTCCATTAAAAATCTCTTTGTTCTATAAAACAAGAACAGCTGGGAAAGACTTGTGTTAGAACTTGGTCCCTGGTTTTCTACTGCAGGGAATTTTTCCTGTTGGGGGAATGTTCACAAATGTTCTCAGTCTAGGATTGTCTGGCCTCCAAGACTGGTCTGGAGTTGTCAGTAATCTGCATGAAGCTCTAGATGACTTCTGAAAGCAATTATGGAGATTTTAATAGGGCCTCCTGGAATTTCAAGATAATATGTTGGAAGGGAGTGGAAATGCCTCTAAGAAATAGCTTTGGTTGGAATTGACTCCCCCCCATTCATTGTCCTCTTTTGAATATGAAATGGTGTTCCTGCTTTAATGTCAATATGAGTTTTATATCAGGAATGTCCAGAAATAAGTGTGTTGACTGTTGTAGCATGTTCTCAACACTTGTACTGTGTTGAAGAGGGGGAAAGTTTTCCACTTCAGCAAGAGAGCAACATATGAGCGCGTGAAAATTTTGTGAACCAGACACTGTGACTGTTACTGGCAGTGAAAGCCATGTCCCAGATTGACAAGGGTTCATCTGTCTTGCAGCTACTTGCAGGCCTTGCTTGGTCTCTGTGTACTGCTCAAGTGTTACCTGTGCCACTTCACCACAAGAGGGACAGGGCTGTAGCACTTAATGTAATGATACACATTGCGTTTAATGTGTCAGTTGTACTTTTTGGTTTCCATAATGTTATCTGATTGATCACATCTATGTTTTCACTGAGTTTTTTTTTTTAGAATTCTGGAAAAGACAGAGACGTTTCTACAATTCTACTATTTTGAATTTATGTCAAACACCACCAAATAACGTTTATGGTGGCTACTGTGTGGTGATCTCTGAACTGGGTTCAGGATCGATCCAGAACTCCATTAGATTATTGTGGTATCTTGCTGCATGAACAGTTTTAAGGGGTACACAGCTTCTTTGTATTATACAAGAGACAGGATAAGTGGATTTCATCATGGTAGAGCCATTCTGAAGCAGAGAAGAAAAAACCAAAATTAATAAGAGCAGCAGACATGGCCACAGAGAATAAGGATCTGCGCATCCATTAAGGATCTGTGCATCTTGTGCCCGCCTAGCTAGTTGGCTGAGAGGCAGGTTACCCCCTCAGCACCCATGTCCCTGCCAAGGTGATTTAAAGATCTGGCTTCATAAAGGGTGTACCCAAGGAAAAAAGCAGGCCTCCGTCAGTCTTGAAAGACTATGGTATTGTGCTTGAAGCTGCATATGCTGCATGCAAAGCACGAAAGCCTGGGTTGGATTGTTATGGAGGATAGGCTGTTACCCAAGCACCAAATCCCCCCCACACCACTGAATTACTGTGGAAAGGCAGAACTGAAAAAAACATAGAACGAGTCAATGAACTTCAACTGTAGAGGAGTACTAGAGAGGGAGAGTAAGCTCATCGACAAAGGTGGCAAGGGATAAAATTAATTACTGCTCAAAAATCAATGAAGGTCTTGAACTGCTTTTTCTTTAAAAAGCCTCTAACAAAGGAAATGAACAGAAAAGAAGGTGAACTAACAGCTTTTGTATGTGGATGCCTGAGGGTTACACGCCTGTACTTGTGTTGAATATGTGCTTTAGTTATAGAACAGGATTATTTGGAAAGAAAACAAATGACAAGGAGCTAACACTGCCTCTTAACTGAAATAAGGTAGATGAGTTTCATGATCACCTGTTTATGAATACAAGAACTGTACCCATTCTGATCTAGTTGTGACAGATCCTTGTGGTAACCGCTCATAGTCACAGGTAAGTTAAATAGTTGGGTTGCTGTTTACCTCCTGCTGGATCATAGAATCACAGAATCATAGAGTTGGAAGGGACCTAGTAGGTCATCTAGTCCAACCCCCTGCCTGCAGCAGGAAATCCCCCTAGAGCATCCCCAACAGGTGCTCATCGAGCCTCTGCTTGAAGATCCCCAGTGAGGGAGAGTCCACCACCTCCCTTGGCAATCTGTTCCACTGCCGAACCACCCTCACCATCAGGAATTTTTTCCGGATATCCAACCGGAATCTCCTCTCTTACAGTTTGTACCCATTTGTTCTAGTTCTGCTTACAGAAGCAGCTATGAACAAATGAGCCCCTTCCTCCCTATGACAGCCCTTCAGGTATCTGAAGAGGGCAATCATGTCTTAGCCTCCTCTTCTCCAGGCTGAACATCCCAAGTTCTCCCAACCTTTCCTCATAGGGTTTCCCTTCCATCCCACTGATCCCACTGATCAGACCAAAGGCTCATTGAATCCAGCTTCCTATATTTCACATGGTCCACCAAATGTTTCAGGGACCATGTAAACCAACAAGAATCTTGCATTCTGGTGCCCTGAGTCTACTTAAAGAATCAGGAGAATACAAATGCTCGATATGGTTTGTAACCCATGATGGACTTCAGAAATTTATCCAATCCCCTTGTAAGGCATCTAGGTCAGATGCCATCCCCACATCCTATGGCAATAAGCTCCACAGAAACACTGGGTAAAGAAATATTTTCTTTTGGCTGTCTTAACTCTCCCAACATTCAATTTTAGTGGTTCTCGCATGCTTATTCTCCCCCTGATCCTGCTTGCCTTCAACTGGGCCACAATTATAGTACATCGAAATGTTTTAGAAACAATTTATAAAAAATAATGAGAAATAAACTACAGCAATGAGACCTCCATCTCCAGCAAGCAATGTGAGCAGAAAGTGAGCTTCCAGGTGTGCTAACTATTAATTTGGAGAGCCATGGGAAACAGACCCAGTTGCAAGCCGGTGGAGAGCAGTGCACATGTGATATGGCGGTTTGAGAAAGAGAGAACAAGAGATCCTGGCAGTGTTTATCCAATAGGACCTTTTGTAGTGGAAAACATTAAGAGAAGTCTCCTAGGGGACAAAGGAAACATTAGCCACAGGCAGCCAATAGTCTCGGAAGGAGCAAATTGCTCCGCACAAAACCTGATTGCTTTTCTGATGGAATTGCAAAATTAGCGGTCGAAGGGAGTACGACTGTGCTCATACTTTTAAGACTTCAGCTCAGATGCCTGATGGCTTCTCTTGAAATCTCATTGCGCAAATTCAGGCTTGCTTGGAAGCAAGCCCCATTGCGCGGGCACCAGGAAGCGTGTGAAGGACAAGCAGAAAGGGTAATGATGTTCTGTAATGCATTGAGTGTCGGGGAGGTGTCATCTAATGGGGCAGTGCTGCGCCGGCTGATGTGATGTCTGCTCTTATTTAACATCTGCATTTATATGATCTCGACGTGAGCAGACTTGGCCTGCTAATCATATTCTCAGCTGATATTAAATGGTGAAGTGCTATGAACATCAGCGAAGGCAGAGAGATAATTCAAAGGGACACAGAGAGGTTAGGAATGTGATTGGGAAATATTTACCAGTGTCAGCAAGTGTGTAGATAAGTACCGAGTCAAAGGATTTGGGGGACAAAGATTTGGGGATAGAAGCAGGCTGGGAGTGGAGCCTTATTCCAAGTTTGAGTGTCATGGGAAGAGTATTCACCAATGGGCCAGATGGCCTCATAACAAGCTTACAGGGCGGTGTTGAGCTTCTGATTCATAAAGTGGTTTACCCAAAGCTACTCTTCTCATTATTTACCCTAGCATTGGCCAGATGGGACACATTTTCTTAAAGCAAAAAATTCCAGAAAAACTATTCCAGGCTTATATTGGATTATGGCCACAGATGGATGAAGTCCAATAGGTTTCAGCAAGCACAACTGCACAAGAAACTTTACAAAGGAAAGTTGCACTGTAAATTTTCACAAGTTGCTAGGGCAGGCTGCAAATTCTGGAAAGACTGTACAGACTGGCAAAGAACTTGTCAACCAACTGCAGATTAAATTATGATGGTGTTATCCTTCGTTTTTCAATAGCTGGAACTGAAAATCCCACGGGAAGAGGCTGACAACCACCCCAAATGAAGAACTGGCATGGAGCTATAGGAGTCTTTCACATATACAGGCAGCCCTCTGACTTCAGTACCCCCTACTTCCTATTGTCAACTTTACCCTACAATCCAGAGTAACTACGAGAGCACGTAAGAGAAATTACGTGCACCCGTAGTTACTGTACCACCTAGTGAAAACCTATGGGAAATTCATATTGCAATCCAGAGTAGATTGTTCTTACACGGAGCAAGGACTCCCCATAGTTACTTTGGATTGCGCTCTTAAGGTCATTAATGTCATGCTTTTGCTTGGGTGACACCTGTCCACTGCAGTGTTTTTGCAAAAGCATAATAGCACAGGGTTGTGTGTGATAGACACACACACAATGTGGTTTGAAGATTCAGACATGGTAGGTAAAAGGAAGCCAAATAAGAACATCATTCATGTTCCTTTCTTAATACAAAATGCAGGTTGCAAATTGTAAAATGGAACTAATGCAAATAAAGTAAGCTATTTAAAGCCCATATTGTACACTTAGAGAAAAAAGCAGAGTTACCATAGAAAATACATTCACCAGAGAGTGAATTATCTATTTCATAGACTGTTTATAGAAATAGTGTTTTTACTGTTTTAATAGTATTTATAAAACTATTTTTATACTATTTTTTCAACTACTTCAGAATGTTGTTCATAATTTGATTTATATTGCATAAATAAATGTTTCAGCTTAAGTGAAGAGCACCAGAACTTAACCTATACTTAAGTAAGGGGCTGTTTGTAGTTATTGTCTTCCTATAATACCTTCCCCACCCAAGGATTGGCTTGCTCAATCTATGCACAGCAGGTTGTCTTGCTCTCTTTATGCCAATGGGGCAGCCAGCAGCCCTGCCAGGGATTCATCATTAGTGAGACTGGATTCTGTAACTTGATCTGTCAGTTCATTGACAAATTCAGACTCCCTTATTAGGATCTTAGTGAAAATGCACATGGAGATTTTCTTGCTGAAGGCAAGAACATGTGTGCCCAGCGTTGTGAGCAACGGAAAGAAAAGATGTTGGGGCTTTTGATAATGAAGGAAATATTCATTAGCACGAAGGTCCCACTGTCTGGAAGAGAGTCTCCCAAAGAGAGACAGAGCTACAAAGCCATCAATCATTGTATAGAAGAGATGGAGTAATTGTTCTACTACTAAGTATGTTAAGGACCCAAACAACTCAAGGGCTTGTGCTATAGAGGATACTTATATTCTTGATTTCTATCTATGCTAACTCTTAAACTTTCCACAAATCAAGAATTGCTGTTCCCTTATTGCAAAGGTCTACCTTCCCCTGTGAATGTTCACAGAGGAGCCCTGCTGGATCAGGCCAAAGGTCCATCCAGTAAAACCTTCTACAGCTCACAGCAACCCACAAGAAGCACAAGACAACCTGTGTTCTGGTGTCCTCCTCTTGTACCTAGCATTCTGAGATAGCCTATTTCTAAACCAGGTAGGTAACACATACTCACCACAGCTTATAACCTGCGATGGATATGTCCTCCTGAAATTTTGTCCAATCCCTTTAAAAGGCACCATCACCGCATCCTTTGTCGAGGAGTTCCACAGATTAATCCAGACGCTAAGTAAATAAATAATTCTTTTGCCTCTTCTAACTCTCTAAACACTCAATTTTAGTGGATGTCCCCTGGTTATGGTGTTGTATGAGGGGAAAAAGAACATTCCTCTGTCTACTCTATCCATCCCCTGTCTTGTAAACAGGCTCTTTCGGTCTGGCTTAGATGTTAATGGCTAATTAGATTATGACAGGAGTCTTAAGATTTTTTGCAGGAGGAACACATTGGCTGCAATCCTAAGTGCATTTTCCTGAGAGTAAGATCATTGAACACAATGGCGCTTACTTCTCAATAGACATAGATAGAATTGGACCCATCATCTTTCTGATACTGTATCAGGGGTCAGAAGAAAATAATTGATTTAAATTTGAATAAATCTACATAAATGAATATATTATGGAACTTGTGAATAAAAGCATGAATTCAAATCAGTTCATAAATGCTTTCTAACACACACAGAGAGGGTGATTTTCAAACCAATTAATAAGCACTTCCATACACAGAGGGAGGTCTATGCAGCCTCCCCAGCCTTCACAATGCCTTCCTGAGGCATACCTCAGAAAAGAGTTCCCCTTGTCTCTGGAGGATTACAGGCTTGCCCGATGGCCAGATGGAATCTCACAAAGGGGTGCATCTGGCCCCAGGGCTGGGGTTTGGAGACCACTGGATTATAATTGCAGCACAATCCTAAACTGGCACAATCCTAATCCTAACCCTAGTTTGGCACAAGTCCCAGCAAAAATCCCATGCTGGCCTCCGGGTTTCACAAAAGTGCCATAAGACATTTCTGTCTACTCCTTGGGTGGTTAGGCCGGTTAGCAGACTTCCAACAGCCTCCCCATGTCACCATGGGAATGTGGAGTTAGGTGTGTTGCGCTGGCCTAAATTGGTTAGGACTGTACACTGATGATAATAATTGAATTAGATGCTGGCCAGCCTCCTTCGTGTCCATTTACAGTCACATCAATTTCTCCCGTCGAGGCCAATCTTTCCATGGTAGCCTCTGGGTTACTGCTGTGCTGTAATAACAGCCCTTTGTCAGCTTTTTGTCTTCATTAGCAAAAAGTTGCACTTGGGGAGTTTTTAACGGCAGTGCAACTTAACAGCTTTGAGCGACGTGCAAGATTTTCGTAAGAGCATCGTTCGCCTTGAGCGGAGCTTAGTGCATTGAACCGCCTGTTGCCTGTGCTCATTACTGTCAAAGGTTACGCAGAGTAACAGATTAAGGGAAAGAGAGCGTAAATCCTCACCATCAACTGCTTGATTGTTGAATGTTCCTCAGTTTCTCTGCCTGAGGCAGACTCCTTGTGTACAATCTCTACGCGGATATCATTCTTGGCTGAAACCACACCTTTCAGATCTAAGCAAGAGAGGAAAAATCAAAGAGGTTACATGGATACTAGTTGTAATGACACTATTCTTTCCAGAAATGATATTTTCATAAAGCAATGCAGGCATTACACTGGATACTACATGTAAATAGTGGCAACTTGCATAGTGGTTATACTGGATCAGATCTGGGAAAACCTGAATTGAGATCTTAACCATGAAGTCCAATGGATTATCTTAGGCAGAGGATTTTGGAAATGTTCTGCTTAAACTATGACTGGGGGATCAAATCTGGTGTTTGTGCATATCTGTTTGCTCAGTGAATGAACCTTTAGATTCCAGCTGGGCACCACACAAAGTCCTCCTCGATCAGGGAACAGGGACATTATGGGCAGTCGTGTCTTTCCAGTTGCATGTTGTATGGCCATCTTGGATGCCTGGCAGATAATGAGATTGCCCAGAGCATCCCTGTTCCCTCATTGTGGAGGACATTATGTGGTGCTGGGATGGAATGGAAATAAGTGGTCCAAATATGGACTGCTTTTCTGTAATGCAGCAGCCATGAGTTTGGGTGCCACTGTCCAAGATCAATGGTTCTCAAACTGGTGGGTTACAACCCATCAGCAAGGTAAGTACTTAATTTTAGTTTCTTAAGTTGTGGGGACAGGGGAATTGCAGCAACACAATCCCTAGGATTGTGCTGCTTCTGTGAAAAGGGGGGAATTCCTGGCTTACCTGAAGCCAGCAACACGGTCTGGAGGTGCAGGACACCTACACCTCCACAGGGTTTCCCAAGTCTGGAATTTTTTTTAAATTTTTGATCCGAAGTCACTTCCGGTTTTGCAATCCAATGGATTGTGTTGCTGCATTCCCCCTGTCCTTTTAATCAGTTAGGTGATTCCCTCTTCCTAAGAAGGACATTGGGAACCACTGTTCTACAGTGCATGCTTGGTGCATTTTGGGCATGGTTAGGCCTATTGCTCTTCACTGTTCCTTCTTCCACATCACCTAAACAATGGCCAAGAAAAGCAGCAAAGTCCCATATCTTTGTTGCCTGTTCTTAATGTGCATCATGTTTTCAGTGCTGCCTGCTCTGTTCCCTGGCTCAGTGCTAGAGCACTGTTTGCCAGAGGATCCGCTCTTTATTCATGGCATCTCCAAAGCAGGGTTGGGAACAATTCCTGTTTGCAATTCTACTGCCAGGAAATGTTCTCTGTCCTGTATGTTCTCTGTACTGGCCAACATTGCTGAACTAGAAGGAACCCACACATTCCCATGAGCTTGACTGCTGACCTGGAAGCTGAGGGTGTCTCCCTTGCTGAGGGTGTCTCCCTTGCTGAGGGTGTCTCCCCCCCCCCCCGCTTTCGGTTTACTCTACTAACAAACAGAGGTATTAATTAGCTGTAAACATACACATAGGGAGGTATTTTTGGCACACTCAGTGAGTTGGCAGCAGATGTTGAACTTGAAAGGGACAGCCGGTTTTTGTGTGGAGTGGAGAGAAAAAAGGGTGGTGGGATTTAGCTGCTTGCTTCCCAGCCACCCTTCTTATTTCCCAGGAGAAGTGCAAAGCTCTTTGAAGAGGCTGATTTTTGAAAAAAAATTAAACTAACGATACCGAGCAGTAGGCTTGAAGAAGAGAAAATGCTTCTTTCTCTGTGTTATTGAAGGCAGAGATGGAGGTAAATCTAAACAGCTCTGTCTTTTGAAGAACCAGGATGAGAGGTGGATTTCCAGTTCATAACTATCCCTTGCATTTTTCCAAGATCTTCTGAACTGAACTTTAGAAGATGGATATTCCAGTAACTTTAAGTATTGTATAGAAGAGGGAATTTAGGCAGTTTGAAGGTACTGTGTCTGCCTGTCTGAAGATTTACAGGTCAGCAGTTCAAGACCTGAGTACTGGGGTGAGCTTCCATCCTTGTCCCAGCTCCTGCCAACCTAGCAGTTTTGAAAGCATGCAAAGCAAGTAGACAAATAGGTACCACCTTGGTGGGAAGGTTACAGTGTGACCACACTTCCGCCACATGACCACAGAAGCGTCTGGACAATGCTGGCACTTTGGCTTAGAAACACGGATGAGCACCACACCCAAGAGTTGGTCACGACTAGCAGGGCAATCTGCGGGGGACATCTTTACCTATACTCTACAGACTGGTTCAACTTCCTCTTCCTGGGGAGTTTTAGGGATTGTAGTTTGAGAGAGAGGGTAAAAAGGACCATCCATGGGGTTGAGCAAGGCTTCACTGGGCAGCACTGATAAGTAAGAGGTGCCCTCTAAGTGGGTGGTGGAGGAAGAAGTTTGAGGCAGTGATGTTTGAAAGCTGCTAACCCCAAATCTCAAGTCAAGTCTCAAATCTTCATCAAGTTATAGCTCAGGTTCTGAGACAAATTTCATAGAAAAAAGGAGGAGGAGGTGTTAATGGTGGTGCATATATATGTGAGTTGTAAACATCTCTCCCAATGGCAGACACTTCGGAATGCCTCCTTTCTGCTGTCCAGCTGATCAGCAGTTATCAATGTTCATAGGTATCCTGGAGCCACCGGCTATAGAACAATCACCCTGGAAAGGCAGGCAGAACTTGTCACACACTTCCCACCACGCTTATGGGACCATGCTTACGTCTACCTTGCCAAGGAGGTCTTGTATCACTACACAGAAGCACTGGTAAAGTAAGTTAGCAAGAACACACAGGCATACAGTAACTCCAACACAATAATGGTTTTGAGTCCCAAGTCGAGTCCGAAATCATTGCCTCTTGGTCTCAGCCTCAGTTTTGAGTTCCAGGTCTAATCCAAGTCAGTGATTAAGTCTGACTTGGGCACAAGACATGGGACTCTAGACTAAATCATTGGACAGCGGCTTTGTGTAGCATTAGCAGTGTTGGAGACAGATTTGAGCATGCACATTCTGCAAATTCCTGCATGACCCTCTCAAAATGAACAGAAACTGTCCCACGAGTACAGGAGAATTTCCCTGCGGACTGGATTGTGTTTCATGTTAATTAGCATGGGTGGGGTGAGGAATGTCATTTAAGTTTTTCTGCCTCCAGCAGCAAAATAACTCGAATCTAGCTCTGTATGCAGTCAATCAGCTCGGCTCAAAGTGGCAGGCTCCAGCTCTCCGCCTTCTGCACGCTGACATTCCATTAAACATTTGCAGAATTAGGCTTAATTTTGTCATCCATTTTGGAGTTCCTGATTCTTTGTTTGATTACAAAAAACCTAGTGAAAAAATGCTTGAAAATGGCAGTCTTTTGCATCCTACAGTTTGTGTTCTGCAGAATGGGGCCAGGATGGATGGTGGGAGGGATTAGAGGGGAGCAGGGATTTAACTATGCTGGGGATTTGGAGAAAGGGGGCACTTTACAACCTAATCTGGAAACAGACGAAGACGGGAGCTGTTTTGAAAGCTCTATAAATAATGCATGCTTTTTCAGGTGACAGGTTATGAATCATCTCTCTGGCTGGTTTTTGAAAGATGGAATACTTTATAGGAGGCACTAACTCAAGTGCTCGTGTGTCTGCTGTTCAGTCTATCGTCCAAACAAGAGGATGCTTATGGCTTCCAGGAGACACAGAGAGATAGCACAGCTGATGAGAGAAGGGCATGGAGGACATTAATGGTGGCACTCTAGGGCTCAGAAGAGACTCCTATGCTGCTGCTTTGGCACATTCATGCTGAATAAAAAATCTAGCAAGGCAAAGTGGTACTGGGTCATGTGGGAATATGCAAAAAAAGATTGCAAGGACTGTGCTATCTGCATTTGTATCACCTGCTTCAAAGCAGGTGGTACAAATGCAGATAGCACAGTCCTCCCCCCAGGGTGGGGGTCTGACATAGTGGAGGGGTCAGTTCCAGGTTGCAGGAGATACTCTATGCTGCCCCCCATGGCTTGGTGGGACACTCCCTTCTTCAATGGAGTGCACTGAGTCCTTAGTTGGGGAGCAGCAAAATTTAAAAGGTAGTGGAAGCCACCATCGCAAAGTGCTCCATCTGCCTGTCACTGGCACTTGAAGTCACAATAACATGCAGTAAGGTCCAGAGTTTGGAAGGCAGACTTTGAAGTATACTGGTGACGTTATGATAGGGGGCTGCCCAGCACATGCACGATCGCATCAAAAGTCTGAGTTATTGTCTGTCTCAGTTCTAGTCTCTGGGAGAGACTAGAGCACTGATTTTCAACCTTTTTCATCTTGTGGCACACTAACAAGAGAATGAAATTTTCAAGGCACACCATCAGTTGTTTTTACCATTGACAAGGCCCACCAGGCTGTTAAAATCCCCCAGTTTTCCTATTAATTAATGTCAAACCCCAAATTTCCTATTAATTAATGTCAAACCCCAAAACCCACACCTGAGGTCTAAACATGGCACACGTATGCCACGGCAAAGGCAACATCAGCTCAGCCTCCCCTGAGATCATGCAATCACTCAGAAACTAGATGGAGTGCATAAACAATCAAAATCAAGTCTCTCCCTATCTGTATGCAAGACTATTTTCATTGGAGGCAGAATGCTCGGAGGCTATTTTCACTGCAGCAAGACAAGAGAGAAGAGGCTCTGCCTCCTCTGACTGTACATATTTCTGAAGCCAATACTGGGTGTTAAGGCTGTGTCATCAGTGTGATCACTGATGTTTGGTGACAAGGGACAAAATTTTTACTCTGGGTCTGGACTCACAACAAACAACAATGGACTAGACAACAATGACTCACAACTGACCTTATTCAGGGTTAGAAGAGCTAAAAAAGGCGTCTGGATAACTGAAGAGGCTATTTCTGGCATCTCCCAGGATGATTTTATTTTAAAATCTAAATTTATATAGCACTGGTGATCTTTGTGAGCTGCACACAATGAGGCTGTGAGCCACTACCAGTCACTACCTACCAAACACTTGCCATGGCTAAATTTTGGAGAAAGAGAAAAGAGAGGCAAGGGAAAAGAAAGATTTGGGATAAGGCTGAATTTTGGAGAAAAAGAAAAAAGAGGCAAGGGGAAAAAGATGGATAAAGAGAGCAAGGAGGAGAAAAATTAATAAACAGAAAAAGAATGGCACATCTAGATAGGTGAATATAAAAGTAAACCTAAAAATCATGGGTAAGAAAACACCCCATTTTGCTTGCATGCTAAGGGCAAGTTCTGGAAACAGTTGAGAACATTTGTTGCCTATGTAATATCTCATAGTAGAGATTGTGACTGCAGTCATCTTCAGGCTATCTTATGGGTAAATGTAAATCTCTTCATCCACATGCTTCACCATGGGAAAACAATGGGGGACAAGGCAACACATTGGGATTTTATTTGTGTGTGATAAGTGCATATCCATCCTCTCTTGTACAGAAAATCATCTTGCTTTTTTCAAGGAACCAATGCAAGGAACTCCTGGGCTGTTTGCCATCACTGGAATGCAGAGAGACAAACTTTTGATCAAGGGGAGGCCTTGGTGGCTTGAAGCTGAGAATTAAGGTTACTAATACCTGGAGTGTGTATGAATCAGCACCTGTACCTCCAGGGCAAGAGCTTCTAACTTAATTGATAACCTTGTGCTACCACCCAAATCAATACTTAATTTAGTGGCATTCCTTCCACTTTCCTTTTGATAATGTATTCTTTGCTAAGACTGCTGTTTGCCTGCCCTCCAGGCATTTGCTAATAATTGGAATATGAACAAATCAGGATGGAATTTTCAAGATGCAAGAAAAGCAAGTTCCCTTGAGTGTGTGTGTGTATGTATTTGTGTTTCCCTCTGTTATGGTTTATTACTCCTTCCGCTTTTCTGTCCAAGAACAGGAATAATGTCCTCAGTGCCAAAGCCGCCGCGTTTAATCACAATGAAAAGCCAATTACGGCCTCATAGAGTCCTCTCTTAGGGATGTTACTTCTTAAATAACTTGTGGCTTGTAATGTCATCTAGGAAACAACAACAGATGTGTATTAAACCAGTTAAAATATGTCCCCTGGGGAATCTTTCTGCTTACTGTATACATAATTTGCTTGTGCGCCTGTGCTTCCTCTCATTAAACTGGTAGCAAGCATTGCCTTCTGTGATACCTGCTCTACCGCCTGTGTCCTGTCATTAGATTAGTTAGGCTTTCCCTGACACTTTGCCAATAAGTTGGCAGACTCCGCAAGCATCTTGGCTTCAAGATGGAAGAACCTCCCCTAACAACTTTATTCCAGGGTTATCAAATGTCACCCTTGGGGAATCAGTGTGAGGAGTCCCCCCTTATAGTGCATTTTATTATACCTGTATTATTCTGTGATTTGTAGCAATTCAAATAAGGATGACTCAGGGCTAATTAAGAGACTTAAGGATAACCTTGGAAGAGTTGCACTGCAAGCCTAACCATGTCTATTCAGAAGTAAGCCCCATTGTGTTCAATAGTACTTACTCCCAGGAAAATGTGGTTAGGATTGCAGCCTCCAGTTAGGCACAAATCCCGTACTGGCTGTAAGACACTTCTGAACCATTCCTGGGCGAGGGTTAGGCCAATGCACAGTCAAGTGCTTGCCTCCCTCCAATGAATTGTGCCACCCTAATAGGCTGCAATCCTAAACCCGAGTTATATGGACCTCAGTACCCAAGTCCCGGGCTGGCAGGCAGGTATTGCAGAAGTGCTGTAAGGCACTTCTGCACCACTCTGGGGGTGGGGGTTTAGGCCAGTGCTCAGACATGTGCTAGCCTCCCTGCACCACCACTGTGATAGGGAGTAGGTATGTTGTGCCAGCCTAAATTGGTTAGAATTGTGCCCTAAGGACCCAGTCTTATCCATAGCACTCATGCAGCTGTACCAACAAAGAATGTGCTGCACCCTGTGGTGGTGGTGGGCAGTAGAGAGGACTCCTCATGGTAAAGGAACATTTGCAGTGCTGCAATGTGGCTGCACTGGTGCAGGAAAGTTGGATAGGACTGAACACTAAAGGTGCAATCCTAACCAATTTAGGCCAGCATAATTTACCTGGCATAGCTTCCCATGGTGGTGTGGGCAAGTTGCTGTATGCCTATAATCCCTCTAGATTGCCAGCAACCCCTCAAGTTGCTGTAACCCTTCTAGGAGTTGGGCAGAAATACCTGATGACACTTTTGTGACACCCCCAGGTCTGCATGGGACTTGTGGTGGGGTTATGAGGTTAGGATTGCAGCTAGGATTAAGGATGCACTGAAACCTATCTAGGATTAAGTTTCACTGAACTGTATGGGGTTTCCTCCTAAGGAGACATACATTAGATTATAATGTAATGCATATACTTACTATTTTTCTACTTTTTCAAAAGTAAAATAAAGTAAAAACTAGTTTTAATAGTTCACTGCTACAAGAAATGTACATTTCTGCAATGTATTATTCTACAAGAATAATAGCACAAGCGGCATTGCTAGGTGGTGCAGGGAGGGAGTATACTCATCTGATTTTTAAAATCTTGGTATTTTTGAATAATATCAGCATGTTAAATATCAACTGATAATAATATCAAAAATCTCTATCTTGTCAAAAGTTATAGCCAAAAAACCAGCACACCAGGACAATGGTGCTCCACTATGCCCATTGTCTAAACCATTGACCTGCTTACATCCTAGGAAGTCCATCGTGGCGGTGATGTGTTGGCCTCCCATACTGGGTGACACAAACCCTATTGATGCCACTGCATAACAGAGATCATAAAAAAGAGGAGTGATTTGTCTAACATGACACAATTTACCCAAAGTTGTTAAAACTACAAATAAGTTGCTTTTCCATTATAATTGGCTAAATACCTGAAGCAGAAAGCAGAAGATCTAAATTTTCATTAGAACCAAAATAGCTATTTCAGAAAGTGAGAAACTTCACTAATCTTAATTAAAACGTGCCTGGACCCTCTTGATCTTTCCAAGACTTGCCAAGGTTTGTTAATTTAGTTAATGACAGCATCTTCCAAGTCCTCACAAAACCATTCATTTATTGATTGATGGAATTTTTAGAGACTTTCCATGACTTTGCTTGCACTAGTTTTAACTCCAGACAGGAAGGAACTACTCTTAATACTAAGTCCTAACAGTGGCGTAGCTAATGATCATGTAGCCCAGTGCAAAGCTCAAAATGTAGCCCCGGAAGTGATGTCACAACTGGAAGTGATGTCATCCCCAGGTATTTTTAAAAAGAAAATTGGGGAAAAACCTGCCTCCTCCTCCTCAGCAGTTCACCACCATTTGCTCTGCTAGTGGCACTGCTAAAATACCACTTTACTGCTAGTGGCATTGTTATCTGGCATTGAAGAAGATTTTGTTCCCCCCAACCCACCCTGCAACAACCAAATCAAATTAATTCTGTCCCTTATTGGTAAGGGAAACTGCTGGAGCAAAGAGGAATGGTAGGAATGGCAAAGAGGAGCACCACTGACCTAGATGGATCAATGGTCCATCACTCCATGTTCCACAGTCTAATCCCTGAAAGTAAAAATGTTTTCATGCAGATACTCTGTGGAGGAGTCCTTGAAACTCCTTCCCAGCCCCAATCCACCCAGTGCATGCTGGTTGTTAAGGGCCAGGTGCTTCTATTATATTTCTCTTGAGATGGGATAACATCTATTGCCTAGGCAGGTGACTCCCTGGGAAGCTGATTTCTCTTATGTTCCTCTTTTGGAGAAAGAAATCAACATGTTTGGACCAGGTTCCCAGGGGAAGGAATCACAAGTGAACAGATGGCGATAAGGCAGCAAAAGTTTTCTGCTTTTATGTGGCTTTTTGCTTTCTTCCTCTGCAATTTGCTTTTTAATTTTTTAAAAATTTGCTTTGTTTTTAATAGTCTAAGGCTGAAATCCTAACCCCCTGTTAGGCAGGCATAAATCCTGGCACAAATCCCATGTTGGCCTGGGGTGCTGCAACAGTGTAGTAAAGCACTTCTGTATCACTTGTGTGGTGGTTAGACCAGTGCACAGATATTAACCAGCTTCTTCACTCCATCATCATGCTCACTGTGCGAGCAGGTGAGATGTGTCTATCTAAACTGTTTAAATTGTGCTTTGGATCGCCTCCTTTTAAAATCACAAGAGTTGGAAGCAAAAAGGAACCCCAAATACAGAAAGAAAAAGGAGATGGAAAAGCAAATTTTGCAACCAGAATTTATACAGCAGCCTCAAGAAAATGATGAAAAGCTTCTTAATAAGCTGAGTGTTGGCTGACTGAAGATATTTTATTGCATTATTGTGGGTGGTGACATGAGACTGGCCCTACAATCCAGAGTAACTATGGCAGCACATAAGAGACATTACGTGCACCCGTAGTTACTGCAACTCCTAGTGAAAACCTATGGGAAATTCATATTGCCATCCAGAGCAAATTGTTCTTACACCGGAGCAAGGACTCCCCATAGTTACTCTGGATTGCGCCCATAAGGGAATTTCCACTGTTGGGAAGGGAAGCAGTATCACACCTGTTTTATATAGAAGGAGATGAAGGCACAGATCCATGCTGGTTGTCCGAAGGCCATAAAGGTCAACGTGAAACTGCACAATTGTCAAGATGGAAACAAGACTGTTAACTATTAGTAACCTGATGTATATTGTGACAGAGATGTAAAATTTATATAGCCTACTAGTTCTAGCAGGGAAATTCCCTGGAGGAGATGAATGATGCAGTCCAGGTCCTACAATGGTGCAAAATTGCACATGGAGTAGATGCCATTCCAGATGTGATGCCACTCTGGGCTGAATCTTCTGTTTCCTACAGAAGATGCAGCCCAGAATCAGGACCAGAGACGCTGTGAGTTGTGGTCAGTCTGGAGGTTCAGTGCCATTTGTCTTTTATAAAAGAGAGGGCTACCCAGAACAGCACTGAATGATGGTCACATTGACCACAATTGACAGCCAGTCCAGCTGAAATTCTGGGCACCATAAAAGGTGGTGGGGAGCAAGACTGATGGTGCTGCTCCACCACAAGCAGAGTGCCTGGGCATTTACTCTTCCCACATATGCCTCTATGCCATCCCACGTATGCCACTACAGGGAATTTAAAAAAGCCTCACCGGCTGCAGAAGCCTCCTTACTCTGGAAAGAGTGATTCCAGGTCATAAATGCTCGCTGATGCCTCAGTGATGAAGAAGCTGTTCTTACTGGTGGCAGATCTGCCAACAACAACTTATTGCAATCTTAAGAAATTTAGGCAGGCCTAACTCACTTGGCCTATCTTCCCATGTTGGTGTGGGGTGATCGGTGTATGCCTGTGCATTGGCCTAACCTCCCCAGGAGTGGGGCAGAAGTGTCTTACACCACTTTTGTACAGCAATGGACTTGTGCCAGGGCTTAGGCTGGCCTAAGTGGGTTTGGATTGCAGCCTTTGTGGACTAACCTAGAACCTAGGTGGGCATTTGCTCTGGCTACCACAGTACTTTTGAGTGTGCCCTTCTTGGTTGACTTAGAGCACAATCCTAACCATGTCTACTCAAAAGTAAGCCTCATTGTGTTCAATGAGGCTTACTCCCAGGAAAGTGTCTTTAGGATTGCAGCCTTAGTGCTATTTGGTCTACATTTTTGAAGAGAGAGTGTTGGAAATGTATTCAGATCTGCTTTTTCAAGGTTTTCTATTAACATCAGTTTGTTGCATAGCTGCCATTTGTATTTTAAATCTTTATTAATGTATTGTTGATTTTGTCCGTTATTGCTGCTTATGTATATTTATGCAGATTTTCCTGGGTTTTGATTATTTTTTTTACCTTTTGGCTAGACCGATAATAATTTAAAGGCTTGACAGGATGCATTTTTCTGAATTAATTGTCCCCATTTTCGGTGTACTTTAAGTACAGCTGTTGGTGGAAAAGCAGCACATAAATGAATAGATAATTTTCCTACATTAACCAGGGCTGTCCCATCCATGACGCTGAGGCAGTCACCTCAGTCAGCAGAATGGTACAGGACACACATCTCCTTCTTAACTCAATTGCTCCTTCCACTGGATTGGAAAAGAAAGAGGAGAGGATAAGCATGGGCAATCATTCTCACACTCCTCCTTTTTTTATTCAGGAAACAAGAAGCCCAGATGGGTGTACGGAGGGTGCTCTGGGCCCCTAGCTCGTGTGATATCATGCTGCTGCTGCATGATGTCATGATGTCACGCATGACCATGTTCTTTTGTGTTTTAGATTGTGAGCCTTTTTGGGACAGGGACCCATTAGCCATTAATTCTTTCATTTTCTTTGTAAACTGTTTTGTGAACTTTTTAGTTGAAAAGCGGTATATAAAAACTGTACATAGAGCTCACTCCATTGTGCCTGCAGCAGACAGGTCTCGAACTGCCAACTTTCATAACGTCTTTAACTACTGAGCCACTGCAGCCCCTTCATGTACAGGTTTAGCTCGTGGTTTCCGATCTCTGAGACTGGGGCGTAAGACTGCTGAGAAGCATCTCAATTGCAAGTTAGTTTTTCAAGTCCTTGTGAGGTCTAATTGCTAGTTAGAAGACACTGGAATCATTTGTTCTTGGGTTGCCTTTCCAGCAGTGCTCCCTATTTCATTTCAAGGAACACCATACTTGATCTAGACTTTGTAGGCAAATCTGTTGGAGGATGTTGATGGGTAAATCCTGTTTTGTGACAGAGGGGATTCACTTGATGGAGTCCTGTCTGATAAAACTCTATAGTTCCCTACTCATTAAAATGAGTCTCTGACAGTAACAGAATTGACATGGCTCTCCCGGGATGGAAGGGGGTTCAACTTGGTGGTGTCTTTTGTCTTGTCTTGTATACAAGCCATTGCCGTTACATGAGTAATTGGGCTCTCCAGAGAGATCTCCCAATTGCAAATCTGTGTACTGCCTGCTGAGCTTACAGCATGAATTCCCCTGTGTGTGTTTCTTGTCAGCTGGCAAAAGGAAAAAAATAGAATCAAACCAAAATTCCACCATTTCCCTTTGCAGATGTTCCTGCCTTAAATTTTCCTCTTCTTTTAATCAGAACTAAATTCCCTGGAGATGCTTTTTCAATGTAAGCTTGCTTCACATAGTTTTGTAGCATTTTCTCTCAAGGGAGTTCCACCTGATCAGTTCAACGAACCCTTTTAGGAGGCAGTAAAAACAAAACAAAACAACAAAAACCCTTTCATTCTTTGCCAGACTTTCCAGCTCTAGGGGAATGAGGGCTAAAAGTCCGTTTTAATAGCTATCTCCTGCTTTTAGCTTATTGTTGTTTTTTTCAGAGAAGGTTGACCTTTTATTGTATTTTTAATGTGTTGTGGATCTGGTGGCACAGACTATAAATAATTCCATTGAATGCAAAGGATTCTTGGCCCTATCTGCATAAAAGCATAAGTATAAAATAAGATGATAAATGATACAACCTTAACTGTCATGATGTCCTATGTGTAGCATTAAATGAAGTGCAGATAAGTGTTACTAATATTTCAAATGACCATTGTTGGTTTGTCTTTAATTCCAATAATCATATAGCGCCTCTAGCTGTGAGACGCTTTGGTAGCTGCTCTCTACACATTAAATAGCAGGACAGTTGCCAGTCCTAACTCATCTGTCTAAAATAGTGGTTCTTAAACTGCGGGTCAGGACCCACCAGTTGGTTGCAACTTAATTTTGGGTGGGTTGTCGAACAGACAAGCTTGATAGCTGATCAAAATGGAGCCACACATGGTTATTTACTCACAGATAGGCAAATGTGTCTGGGTTCACTTTGAAGGACAGGTGTGGCTCCATTTTGATCAGCTACATCCCCAGAACACCCCCAGAATAGTCTCGATCTAACCAGTAAGACAAACTCTCCCCAACATACTCTTGGGAAGGATGTCCCCCCTTTCCCTCCAAGCAACTGATGAGAAAAATTTTCTGAGCACTATGGAAAACAAAACTGAGCCACATATCAATTATTATTGAAGGTCACCAGACTGGTCCTGATCTGATGAACGTGTAGATGTAAGTACTCCAGGAGCCCACTATCCATACTAAAAAGGATAAAAAACAGAGGTTTGAGCAGCTGATAAATAGCACAATCCTATCCATGTCTACTCAGAAGTAAGCCCCATTGTGTTCAATGAGTCTTACTCTCAGGAAGTGTGCTTAGGATTGCAGCAAAAGTGAAACAGTTTTTTAAAGTCTCATAAAGATAGATGGGTCCTGATAAGAACGTTGTTTTAAAAAGAGAGTCCTAGTGCTAAAAAATTCTGTAATAAATAGAAATTCCATAAGAAAAAGAAATTCTGTAAATAAATAAATATGGTATAGTCTCATTAGTGAATGGTTCAGGTGCCTTCCTTGTGAGGAAGCTTATGACATGGTGTCCTGACAAGGAAGCCACTTGATCCATTCACTATTGTAGCTATGGTGTATCTCCAACACTAGACATGACTGGGCAAAACTGATGCCTTTTTTAAAATCTGCACCCCAATTTCATATAAAACCACTACAGATTAAAGTTTTATTCTGACCCGCAGTGTTGCAGGCCTTTGTTATCTATCAGTGAACTCCGTTTATTTGGTTAACTGCAGATTAGTAGTTCAACTAGATCAGAAAATTGGTAGAGGATACCAATTTATAAACTTCCATAAGTATGCAAGGGCAATCACTTCCTTAGTGCAGCCATTTCATTTTGGGATTGAGATGGGCTGTTCCCAAAGGTTTTAGGAGCAGTCTTTCAGATTCTGTTTGCCTTTCCAGGGCACTGCCAGTCTCCACATGCCCACTTCTTTGAAGCTTTGGCTTTGGTCCCTCATCTATGCCTTGGCATCATCACGGCATGCTTGATCTATTATCATCATCACACTAATGTGAGATTGCGTGGCCTGCAAAGAACCCAGCACCATCTGGTGGCATCAAATAAGAAGGAGGTAATGAGCCACATGTTCTCTCTGTTTCAAAAATCAGAGCAACGTTACAGCGCTTGTCCATGTGTGTCTTTAAAAAAAAAAGAAAGGATGGGGTGGGAGAGAGAGAGAATGAGGTAGACTGATTATGTCTGACCACTGACACTTTAATGACACATTGGCCCATTTTCTATCACACGCATTCGAATGACCCATCATTGCTGAATGATTCCTGTGAAATTGAATTGGCCTCTTCACAGGTCTTAGCCGCGCACCCGTCCATCAAAAAATACTTACCAAAATGCAAGATTAATGACTGCCGGAGATTTAATTTGCTAATACCTGAAAGAGCCACTAATGGAGTTTGGGAGAGTTTTGGAGGGGAGAGTATTGGAAGCAGATGCAATGATTACTCTTAAAATCTCACTAGTACGCAGGCCCAGCCATTCATTAACTAAATCCAGGGAAACCTGGGACTCTTTGATTTCTTTACCAACAATTGAGAAGGAACCAACTGTTTTTCACTGGAAGCACAAAGGAGGGATTTTTACATAGTGTTTGGCTTATTTGTCTCACACTATTCATACAGTTAGCGGCACCGTTGAGGACTGTTTGTTCTCTTGTGCTGTCTTAGAAGCACAGAACAATCATTCTTCCTTCCCTCAATGGTTTGATCCCTTTCGTTGAGCCAACAATCTTTTTTATTTCTCTCTGCTTCCCCCCCCAATAAGCCTGCTCTTGTTTACTTTCATGATCTTTTACTTCCATTTGTGATGTTTATTTTAACGTCTGCTTCAACTCAGTGGCAAAAGCCAATAGTGTTGCAAGCCCAACAAGGGAGTCAAATATTTATTTCATTTAAATGTATAGCTTTCTTGGTCCCTGCAGGTTTAGATAGGAGAGCCAAGCTCATAAAACAAGATATATTTTTGTATGAGATAAAAGCAATACATGCATAAGTAGGTAATGCACGTTTTCAATTTATCTTCCATACATCTGATCAAATAAAACTGTCTGAAACCCGCTCCAGACAAAGCTGACCATGCCATGAAGGATGGATGAGTACCGACTTCTTAAATTCCAGTAAGTGATCAATTATGCAGTACCTGCTAAACACCTTCCACATTCTCTAACTAGGGAGGTTTCTCCAAGGTCACATAATAATTACAGCTGTAATTATAAGAAAGGAGTCAAGGTGTGTGGATCTTTGATGACATCATAACGTGTGGTTTGGAGACTGAGCTGTTGCCTTGTCTGAAAAAGCTAAGCAGGATCAGATCAAGTTTCACTTTGGATGGGAGACCCAATGCCACAAAAGGAATGTGGACTGGCAAGAAACATCCTGTGAACCAACCTGCTGCAGCTGCCTGTGGAAACTTGGGAAGTTCAAAAGCTGTGCATTCAGGAGAATGATTGCACCATGAAGGGAAACAGCTGGAGAAAAGGAAGCTCCTATGAGTTTCTGTTATAGAATAACACATTTTAAAAAACCCCATTAAAAATGGAGTTTGTGATCAACTTGCTCTATGTACGGCTACAATCCAGAGTAACTATGGGACCTTTTACACTGATGTTGTTATGGTGCCACCTATGGGAAACCTCTGGAAAATGCGTAGAGCAATCCAGAGTAAGGGTGCAATCCTGAGTAACTATGGGGAGTCCTTGCTCCAATGTAAGAACAATTTGCTCTGGATTGCAATATGAATTTCCCATAGGTTTTCACTAGGTGGTGCACTAGGTTTTCACTAGGTTTTCACTTATGTGCTCCCGTAGTTACTCTGGATTGTAGGGTAAGTGCCTCTTGCGTCTTCCTGTAGTTACTCTGGATTGTAGGGAATATCTCTTTGAATCCACATGACTCAAGTCTTCAACAAAGGCAGCATATCAATACTATAATAAATAAATGAGAAGGTGCAACTTGAGGTCCACCTGAACGACCTCTCTGTTCCTTGCTTTGAGACAGGGAACAAGGCCTTCCAAGCTTTTCAACCTTGGACAATGAGAGTAGAAAAAATAAAAGGAACTTACTTCTGTGCGAACGGGCACAACAGAAAGCCACGATGGTGGCCATCAGCACCAGGAACGCCACGCCGGCTCCAACGGCCACACCTATGATGACAGCCATTGGCACTGACTCTGAAAAAAAAACAAGAAAGCAAATGAAGTGGAGATGGACTCTGGAGACAGAGAAACTCTGCCCTGTTTAATTGCTTCTGCTCATTGCCACAACCCTAGTTTCCCTTTGCCAGACCCTCCTATTGTTGAATCACTGCAATGATTTTCTAGCCAAACTAACAAATGGACAACCTGGTGGGTGACACATGGCAGACTCAGATGAATTGAATGGCAATTATTTTGTCCAGAAAGGAGACATAACAAGTGTAGCTCTCGATCTCTCGATCACTGACCTCTCGATCTCGTGTTCAGAAAAAATATCAGTGCAACAGAGGACAGGGAGGAATCACATGCAATGCAAGGCACAATCCAGAGTAACTAGGGGGAGTCCTTGCTCCGGTGTAAGACCAATTTACTCTGGATTGCAATATGAATTTCCCATAGGTTTGCACTAGGTGGTGCCGTAACTATAGGTGGATGTAATGTCCCGCAGTTACTCTGGATTGTAGGGTTAGTTTAGCTGATTTATCAAGAAAGGATCAGTGGAGAGTGCATCTGATGCTTGAAGAGAAGTAAGGGGAGTATGTAAATTTGCTGCACAAGCATGTCATTGAATCTTGGGCAAAGGAGGTAACATTCATTGAATCTTCGCTTTCATTTAAAATCATAAAAGTTTCTAGCACATATAAACATATGCAGAATGAGGTCTGCAAAGGCTCAGAAAATAAAGACATGAGCCTCGGTTGTCCAACACTGGGAGTGGTGCTTTAGCAGCATCTGCCCCTTAGATATGCCACTGTGCATGGAATACCTGGGCAATGGGTTTGTTATAGGTTGTGCTTGTTGCTGATTCTGTGTTGGATTTTGAAATATACTTATCCATCTGTTTGTTGCCCAGCTAAATGCTCTTTCTTTTTTCCATAACTACTGAGAGTCTTGGCCAACCTAGTCTCTGCCATCTTCCTCTTCCTCACCATTGACAGACAGACAGACAGACAGACAGACAGACAGACAGACAGACAGATAGATAGATAGATAGATAGATAGATAGATAGATAGATAGATAGATAGATATTGCTCATCCTAACCTTTTGTGTTGTCTAAAAACCTGGATACTGGAAACAGAATGACTTGTACAGAATAAAAGTAATGCATATCAGGCACACCTACCCCTTGCATGAATAGGCATATTCATGGAGATTAAAACAATATAATTTTGACAGATCTGTTTTAATTTTCCTATTGGGGACACTGGTATTGGTGAAGGGAAGATCTTCTGAGAAGGCTGAAGGAAGAACTGAATAGTGGGATGTGTGTATGTTGATTTAATTGGGATTCATGTTCTTCTCAGGATTGGTCAAAACCCTTACCTGAGGAGCTCCCTAAGGAGCTTACCTTACCTAAGGAGCTTCCCTTACCTAAGGAGCTCCCTAACCTCCCTAAGGAGTGGTGCAGAAGTGCTTTACTGCACTTTTGTGACACCCCTAGCCTAGGGTTGCCATAATTCTGTTCCACAGTTGGGTAGACCTCCCTGTCAGATTTGGAAGTATGTAAATGCAATCCCTGAAAACTGGGACTGTCCCAGTTTTTGGGGATATATGTCAACCCTATCCCAGGCCAGCACGGGATTTGTGCCAGGACTTATGCTGGCCTTGATGGAGATTATTATTTCAGCCTCAGTGTGAGTTTTGAAGAGAAGATTTTGGGCAAGACAACCAGTAACATCATGAATTGATTCAGACATTGCACGAACAAGCTGCATGAGGTGCTTCATCTAAACTGGCAAAGCAGGATTGTGCTTAGTCTGCAAGCCATATTTGTAACATTAAGATTTGCCTTTTTGGTTGCAGGGCAAACCAGGAAGGGAAGAAAAGAATTTCAGTGAGCAAAGGGAGCCCATGAATCTAAGAGTGAAATCCTAACCTAGGCTAGCACAACTCATCAGTCTTCCTGTACCGATGGTGATATAGAGAGGCAAGGGCATGTTTGTGAACTGACTTAACCCTCTCCCAGGAGTAGTGCAGAAGTGTATTTCAGCACTTTTGTGACACCCCCAGGTCAGCATAGGACTTATGCCAGGGCTTAGTATGGCCTAACTGGAGTTTACGATTGCAGCCTAAGGCTCATCGTAGATTATTACAAGGAATTAAATCTTGGTTTGGGGTTGCATCAGAACTGTGCATCATCACCATTTCCTTAGTGTTGTTCTTGCTCCTGGCAGGGTCCACCCCGAGTCTAGGGGTCTGTTGCCAGGATGTGCTTCTTGACCTGCTGATCTGCTGATCTTCAAGTCAACAGGCACAGTTCCTTTAACCACAGAACCACAAGGGGTCATTTGGAAGAAAAATATCCAACAGCTAGATTACTAGTACAATGGAGCAATGGAAAAGGTTATATTGGTTTATATTCAATTTGAAGGTGAGAACACTGATTAATCTTGCTTCACTTAGCAAACTATACCTGCTTGCATAATAGGTTGCTCTTTTGAGAGGGAGAGTGTGAATCTGGTCAGGAGCCAGACCGTAAGGAAGATTACAAGCAGAGGATGCATGAATAGGATAAAAAGTCAGCACATACCTTAAAAACTTTAGTCCTATTTTTTTTAAAACCACCCTTGCTTGATGTTACAGTGACTGCAATTGCTTGCTTTCTGTCATTTATCTTAACAATTGATGACTTTTACAACTTCTGGCCCAGACAAATTAACTTCAGCCTGAACTGAGCTGAACTGTGGGAGAACATGTTGTCTAAAGCAACTGCTGCCTCCTGTGATTACCCTGAGAAGGATTTTGTATTGCCTGCAATTCTATTCAAATCTTCAGCTCAAATGAAAAAGAGGATCAGGAGAAGTGTGTGTAGGAGCTGGCTTATTTTTTAATTAATCACTTGGAAAACTTTGGATTTTATGGCTGAGTATTCTCTGCTGTATTAATTTTTATTTGTTTTGATTCTGTTTGACTTTGTTTTACTCTTGTTTGTGAGCTGCCTTGAGTTTTCTTCAGACTAATAGCAGGACGTTCGGTATATTCATTTTCTAAAATAAAATGCAAACCTTAAAAAATTCTAGGAAGAAGAAGCACAACCCTCATAGACTTCACTCTAGTATATGTAAATGGATTTCCAAACAGAATCCAGATTGGAAATAGCTCACCAGATGCAAAAGTGGAACTTCTGGATTTGAAGTCCTCGTGTTCAATAAACATAAGATTAAACAGGTGGAAACAGATCCCTGTTTGGCTGCGACATCAAATGTGTAGAATGTGTTTATGTGAGAAAGACTCAAAATATGCAGATCTTCTGTTTGCCCTCAACTGTTTCAAAGTCTGAAACTGTTGTGGGTACAAACAAGGAAAAAAAATAATTTCATAGAAGTAGCATGTAAATTCAAGTAGATAAGGGTAACTACAAGGAGAAAGGTTGGTTCATAAAAGACCCTCTTTCATTTGAGCAAATATGTGGAAGGCATTGGTGGCCCCAGGAAAAGAAAGCTCTTAACCTCAAGTGACTTATTACTTGCTATTGTGCCTAATAGTTTAAAAAGTCCAAATTCTGCTAAAAAGGCCAAGTCCTGTCTTGTTCAGATTTCGACCCCCAATTACTAGATTTGGAGCTCAGTTTGATGTGTGACATTATTGTTATTGGGCACAAGGATAGATGGAACAATCCCAGCTGGATTTGTGAAGCTCATCTGGAGTTGTTGGATGGTGGCTGAAAAGAGGGAAAACACACACCCCCTCCCCTGCACAAATAACACACACACAAGCACACCAGTTCTTTCTCTTTTCCTATGGAAACAGTTTAAAATGGAATCAATAAACCAGATCAGATATATAAAATGCAGGTGCTTATTGGTGGGCATCTCTCTCTGCAGCAAACATTCATTTCCTTGATTATGGGACCAGCTTATCCCCTTGATTATGCAGGCAGCTTATCCCCTTCTGGCAAGGATGGTGTTGCAAGGGGACTTGGTTACTTGGTCTTGGCTTGATACTATCCAAAGCTGCAGTGTCTGTAATACCATCAGGCTAATTTCTGGGCTCAACAACACTAAACAGAGTTACCCCCAAATGCAGAGTAACTATGGGAGCACGTAAGAGACGTTATGTGCACCCGTAGTTACTGCACCACCTAGTAAAAACCTATGGGAAATTCATATTTGAATCCAGAGTAAGTTGTTCTTACACCAGAGCAAAGGCTCCCTGTAGTTACTCTGAATTTTGCCCTTAGAAAATAATCTTTCCTTACAATCTAACCTCCCTACCCAATGAAGGAAAACTTTGACAAAAGCAGAATGACAGCAGCTGTTCCTATTAAAACACCCCCATGCTGGAGGTATATCTCACTCAACAGGTAGCGGAGGCACAAGCAGAGGATGGTGTTTGGCCCTTATGTGTCCCTGCTTGCCCAGACTGCAGATGGGAAGATAACAAAAAGATGGAGTCTTATACAAACTACTTGGCATCATTCATGAATTTACTACCAACTTTAGAATATACCTGCTTTGACAGATTCCTTTGCTTTTTCATTCATGTGAATGAACCAAGTCAACAACCAGAGCTGGCTTTAAGCCAACTGAACCAATTGCTCACAGCTGGGCTTTGTGCCTATGAGCCCTCCCTGTGCCAGGGTAATCTCTTTTTGAATTGTTTTCTAAACAAAAAATAAAATTCATATCTTTTCTAAATCATTTCCAAGTCAGAAAAAAAGTGGTTTTGTAACTACTTTTGAAAGGTAATCTACACGTTTTGTTTGCTTCCTTTAGGCTAAACATGTGTGCAACTGTATATTAAAATATGCTGAGATCAATGTAGCCCATTAACTCGCATGCGCTTTTTAAGCCTACATTTTGATTGCTTTCCATCTACTATACAGATATAAAGCCTGTAATAAATTTTGTTTATATCTTTAGGGTTCTACAAATTCTGGATGTAAATAAAGGGCTCCGCATAAAAAATGTTTGCAGCTCCTAAAACCAGCCCTGCACCAAATGGACAGATGTGGTTCTCCTTGTGTCACTATCAAGCTCCAAATGTCACCCAATATACGGTTTCTTAGTCCTGTGCATTGCAACATTTGGTGAACAGACATTTGATAGGAGACACATCTTTATTTTTGTTCCATCCAAATGCTGCATAGTTTCTTTTCATCTTCACTCTCTCCCACTAACTATCCCCAAATTTGTTTTATTATAGGGGAAGATAAAGCACGAATACATGCGTTTTTTCCAAGCATTTTCACATATTTTTCCACCAAACAGCTGGTGCAATATGTTGCAAAGTATACATTTAAATATGCATCCTGCCTCAAATATACAGAAGCTGAAGACATGTCTGTTGCTTATGAAATCTGTTCCACTTGGAAGAGGAGTGGTCTGGGACCACATGTTCCACTGTGCATTGCAATGGGAGAAGAATTCAGCAACATCCATATATAGGAAGGCACCAGCTGCCTGAGTAGAAAATTTGTGAAAATACTTGAAAAAAATACATAAATATATATTTGTTTCAGTGGTGGTGAGGGGAAAATCTGGTGATTTTTAGCAGAAAGTGAGGATTTGAAATTAAAGGACATTGGATGTAGATGAAGATCCAGCCATTGCTAAAAGATAAGAAAATTATTTTCTTGCTCCCTGCCTCTGTGGGGCTATTACAGCTTCTCCCCCTTTCTTTGAAGCAGAAAAGGATGACTCTGAAATCTAGTGGGTGAGGTTTGGTATGTATACCGGGGATGAGCCAGCCCTACCAATCTGGACCAGGAGACATGGGAAACCCTCACTCCAGTCAAAATGTTTACATATTTACACAAATACTTCCAACTTTTAGTGCTAGTTGCTTACCAGGATCTTCAGGCCAGGCAGGACTACTACATCAGCAGTGTCCAATATCTTTCCCACTATGCTGATCTCCCAATTTTAGCCTCTCCACAATACACCCCAAAGCTGCAATTACTTGTCAAGGGAGAAAACGTACAAGCACAATTTTGTGTCCATAAGCTTTTGCGTCTGTGGCTAACAGCAGTATTAGATGAGGGTATGATATAGTTTGACATCTAGCTTGGATGTCACAAAGAAGGTCCTTTGGCAAAGAGGACTAAAAAGATCCTGTTAACTGGAAATACCAGGGAGTGCATCTGTGACCTTTTACATGCTAAACAGATATGCTGCCATTGAGCTATAGCTCCTCCAGGCAGAGTGCTCTACCTGGATGGGAATTAACCTTTCCATCAAGATTCCCCACATGAATCTACTCTGTTGGAGAGTTCGTTTAAAAAAAAAAACAGCCAAAGGCATGCTTAATGAATCAGCAAATAGAGACTTTGCCTCTTAGGCAATTATAGCCTTTTCTGACTTCTTCTGACTATCATTTCCATTTTAGAATTACAGTGGTCCCAAGTTGCCCCTGATGATCCATTAGCAAAGCAAATCAGCACCACAGGGAAATCTAAGTCAACTGGCCACTGCAAATCCCCCCCCCAGAAAAAGCCCCCATCAAAGCGTCAAAGTTTGGTCTTAATTGGTCCCAATTCCACCTTTAAAATGGCAGAGGTGTCCTATTCTGGTTGCCTTGCTAACTGACTCTAAAGGTGATGCTCATCCCCATTGGCCAAAGAGCCAACTTTGTCCAAAAACATCCCTGTGCTCATGTGGCCAACATGAGTAAATTCCAAAGACACATGGAAAGCTGGTCCCTTCCTACTGAAGCAGAACCTATTTATCTACTTGAATTTACATGCTTTTGAACTGCTAGGTTGGCAGGAAATTCCACCTCTAGATGCATACAATAATGCATGCACAAAAATCAGTGATTTCAGATGAGAATGCACACTCCTACCTGCCTACAAATCAGCCAGTCCAATAAGGTCAGGTGAACCTTATTATTATTCAGCAACAACACTTAATAAAGACCACCTGGCCAGGAAAGGATGAGGTAGGTTGATTAGGAATATTGTGATACACTGTAATTGTATGCCCAAGCTCAAGGCAAGGTTAACCATGGAGAGAAAGATTCTTTGAACCTTTCACAATTTTTTGTTTGCTTTAAAGAACAAAGGGACGTATGCTGAATGGGGTAGATTTGGCTTGGAGATGTATTGCTAGCTTAAAGCACTGAAGGAACACACAGAGAGATCTAGAGGTAAGTGAAGAGATGTTGATGGTGGGACTGAGATGCAAACGGAAACAGCAGTAGATGTGTGGAGATAATGCCCAGGGAAGCAGAGAGAGGGTGATATGGATGTGTTGGTATTTGGGACAATGGCATGCTTACATGAACCCAAACTCTGTACTGTTGCTATCTACATAGCACCACTACTGTGGAACCACCACCATAGAACCAGTCAAGACCCCTTAGAAGGAATTTTTAGACTGGGTGAATGCAGTCAGCAATGGCTGCTTCTCAAAGCATTGGATTCCCCACATACTCCCTGAGAGGTCTGAGTAATTAGTCTCTCCTTTAGAAATGAACCTTGCTAATTTACTCCATGCAGGATGGGGACAGGCTAAACCTGGAGTTAATATTGTCAATAGTTGTTTCATGCTGAACTGAAACATAGGTCAAAGATAATGAACCACTAAGCCTGTTTGCACTGGACAGAACCCAAGGCTAGCATCCATTTGTGGCAGGAGCTATCATCAAATATTTGGGGGTTGGTAATAGATATACCCGATTCACATATAGCTGGACTGAGCAAGCATGTGGTGATACCAGCTTCCAGTGCAAATGTATATTTTCCTAATATTTTTAGCAGTGCCACAGCAAATTTTATCATGGTTTCCCCATTTAGAAAGAAGGGAAAAACTGCATTAAGAACAGGCAAGGACACCCAACAGCCAGTGATTACAACTTATGAATTTGGAGTTTGCCATTCAGTATATATCCTTCTTTTCTAAGATAGAGCCTTCCCTCCCACAACCCTCCCTATGTAGGGAAGACTTCACCTAGATGGAGTGCTGCTCAGTTGTCTCATAGCAGGGCATCATATGGGGTAATTAGCTGGGGAGCAAATGTAATAGTCACTCATGATTCCATACCTGCTTCCATACCAGCTCCTGACTTCATTTCCGTACCTGTTTGAAAATAAAGCAAGTGTCTACAGCCTTGCCAATGCCCAACTGCACAAGTCAGTGAGTCAGTCAGTCAATTAGCTTTCCTTTTTCCAGTTTCCTGTTCTTAGATAAGAGATAAATTGGTGTCCCCAGCCAAAAGGAGAGGTGTCCCGTTCTGAGCCACATAATTTTCACTTGAGATGTAGCCACTGGAGGCCAGGGAAGACCATTCCAAAAGTTTCCAGCCCATAAGGTTCCAAATAGGCATATTGGTGAACCAGTGAGGGAGGACCCTAACTAGGGACTGCATGATTGGAGTGATTAGTGCCAGCATAACACATGAACTGATAAAAATCTGAGTGCATAGCAGGGACATGCAAAGATGGCATTTCTTCAACTTCCAAGTGCAGGAGTTCATTGCTTAAACATTCTCCCCCAGACAAAACTCCCTACATACTGAATATCGGCCTACTGCAGGGAGTTTTTAGCCATTTCCCTGATGAGCTACACTTCCACAAGCAATGATTTCTTTTAAATAAGTGGTGCTATATGTGCAATTTGAAGAGGTACAGACAAGGAAAATCTGTACCATATGCTTTGTTGGACTGATACATGGATTTTCTGGAGAGCTGGTTGATAGGATCCTGTCCATGTTAGAACTTTCTTGTCTGGCAGAGCTATAACTAGCTAGGATCCTCAATTCACTGTTGACTAGTCACCTGTTTCTTTACCCTGAACAGGCCTGACTTATAGACTTTAATTGTAGCTTTTTGTTCTGCAGTGTGATCAAATAAGTATCCCTTGCACTGCTGCTTGGTGAAATTCACTACCTTAACATCACAAAAACATCCGTTAAGACCAAACCAGGTCTCTGTATGTGGGGAGGGGACTGGGGAATGCACCACTAAGACTGTTTGCACTGGACAGAACCCAAGGCTAGTTTTAAAGAGTGCATTTCATTCCAATTTAATCTGGATAGCAGCCTTGCTTATAAATCAGGGTTTAATGAGCAGAGTCCACCTGCCTGCTTTAGCATTTAATAGAAAAGGATGGGACTGGAGCGTCTCCAGAAACAATTCTATCTTACCCTGTGGGAATCTCCTAGTCTCTAACCTCCCATTAAAAAGGGCAACTTAAATATACTATATAACCAGGGTTGAAATGAAAGCAGTTATGTGTGTTGATTATTTTTTTAACGTTTAACTCCTTACGTGATTTTTGGGAGACTCGTGGCCAAGTACCACAATAGTGTCTGAGATCCTTGATTAGTTGGGATCTGTGACCTTTATAGAAAGCAGTGATCTTGCTGTCACTGGTTGTTCTTTGCTATTAGCTTCTATTAGCTGTTCATGATGGCACAAAGCAATGGGATGCAATGCAATGGAGGTGGCTTGGAACAGACCTAGATGTGTTAGTCTGTTGCTTGCAATGTGTGGAAAGCTTCTGCTGAAATAGTTCCTTTTGCTGACTGATTTTTTGTAGGTGTTACATCACTAACAGCACAATCCTATGCACATCTACGTATTTGCAAGGCCCATCATTGTTAAATGGTACTTACCCTAGTAAAGTGTGTACAGAATTAAAGCTTAAGGGACATCACCTTCCTAATTGCATGTTCTTAGATAAGTGTTTCCCAAACTGTGGGACATCGGTACCCACTTAGATGGGTCACAAAACAATTTTGGGTGGGTACTCATTCATCTCAATATTTTATTTTTAATACATTATTCTTGACTACATTTGAGGAAATGTTACAGGTTGCAATCCTAATCCCCAGTTAGGCTGGCACAAGTCTCATGCTGGCCTGGGGGTATTGCAAAAGTACTTTAAGGCACATGTGCCACCTTGAAAGGGGGGGGGGTGGTTAGGCCAGGGCATAGACACATGCTGATGTCCCTACACCACCACAGGAATGGGGAACAAGTGAGTTCTGTTGGCCTAAATTTGTTAGGATTGCGTCCACAGATCTTATGTTTAACAGTCTACTACGTATATGCTTTTAAAGTGGGAATGACTCCAATGTACGTGTGGGTAGGATTATAGTCTAGAATTGTTAAAAAATTTCCTGCTTGATGATGACATTCCTGGTCATGACATCACTTCTGGTGGATTCTGACAGATTTTCATTCTAAAAAGTGGGTCTCAGCACTAAATGTTTGAGAACCACTGCACTAGATTATCCTATGAGTTTTGCCTGGGGGCAGTGTTTAAACTACGTTATGCATTGAAGGATTGATGAATTGATATGTTTTCCATGGCAGAAGGTGGTAGGTTGGGTGGGGTAGGTTTAAAGGTTTTACATGCAGCCAAAATAACCTTTCAGGGTTGAAAGGGCAACAAATTGTTTTTTTCTTTGTGGTGATATTGATGATATGGGGAAGAAAGAGGGGAAGGTTGAAACGAAAAGAAGAACATTTTGCCTGCAAAATGTCTGAACATGAGGGAAAAGTAGCTAATTTTGCTCTCAGTTGCAAGGCTCTGTCCACTTCTTTCAACCACAGTGGCTTGTGATGATCTGATTCACTGTCCTATTTTTGCCAGTCAAAACAAAGTGGCAGTCCAGGCTCTGTCCACCTAGATCCACCAACATATTGCTCAAGTAGATTCTTGTCAAAGGGAGGATGATTGTGATAAAACTGTTTGGTATCTGCAGCAAGGAACACTAAACAACCTTATGTTGTTTTTTAAAGATCTGCACCCAGTGGCATAGCTAGAAGGGGGCAGACCAATTGGACAGAGATTGACTTGTATGGCTGTATTTCGCTCCCTCCTGAAATGAATCCGAAGGAGAGAGACCCCTTGCAAAACTCATTCCTCCGCCCCATGCCTGCACCCTATTCTAGAGGTGGAAGGTAGTGGCTGTAGAAAAACACTCACATTGGGATATGTAGCAACCAATAAATATCATTTCCATGTCAATGATGTAGCTCAATTATTTCCAAACTGCAAGGAACGGCTCCATGGGTTACTCAAAGGAGAGTAAAAAGATACCCCCTGAACCCTCTTGTTAGGCACTGCCATCTTGGATCGCACAAGATCTCACTTTATTATATGAGATTTCATAAGAATAACACAAGATCCAATGACATCCAAGATGGTGATGCCCAGAAGGAGGGTGCCATTATAAAAGGGAGCCATGACATGGGCAAGTTTTGGAATTGCTAGTGTAGCTTATTACTAAATACTCTTCAATTGTTCCTGTTGGGTGAAAAAAAAATTGTTCAATAAGGCCCTATGCAAGAACCTGGTCCCATTCCAACATTTCTTACCATTTACTTCTAGAGGTTATGACTGAGAATTTCTTAGATATGTGGGAACCATTCCCCCACAAATGAAGCTGGCAATGTCCAAAGCTCAAAGTATTATGACAGAATCCTTTTATAAAATTATTCCCATGCCCCAGTGATGAGTCTAAGCCCCAATATATTAATTATTTTTTGTCCTATTTTTCTGTATCTATTTTCTAAGGGGAACTGGATTAGTACTTCTTCTGAAAGACCCCTTTTTGGTTTCAAAGTAACGTAATAACAGTTCCCACCTTGTTCTTTCAGGCGTATGATCTCTGTATCTGAACCAAAGCTGTTCCAGGCGGTACAGTTGTAAATGGTCTGGAAGTCAGCCCGGACGATGTTACTGATGGTTAAGGTGGAGATGACACCTTCATCTGTGCTGACTGTTTCCACTGTGTATCGCCCTGAAGTGCCTGATTCTAGGACGTTCTCCTTCCAAGACCAGGCCTGTGTGTCAAACAAAACAGGGTTACAGTGCATCCTAAGCATGTCTACTCAGAAGCAAGTCCCACTGTGTTCAATAGGACTTACTCTCAGGAAAGAATGGTTAGGATTGCAGCCTTAGGGCAAAATCCATAGTAACTACAGGGTGTCCTTGCTCTGGTGTAAGAACAACTTACTCTGGATTCCAATATGAATTTCCCATAGGTTTTCACTAGGTGTTGCAGTAACTACGGGTGCACGTAAAGTCTCTTGTGCTCCCGTATTTACTCTGGATTTGGTGGTTAGAATACAATCTACTCAAAAGTAAGTCACATTTGTTTTCAACGGGTCTTACTCCCAGGAACGTGTGTTTTGGATTGCAACAAAAGTCTGGTTACTCTTAAGTAACTTTTGTATAGTAACATGTTACTGTGTAATAAAATTTGAACAATTTTGTGTTTATCTTTATTTTGGTGCAAGGATTTGGGAAAAAAATGTTTTGGCACTGTATGAATAGTTATGCTGTGCAGTTTTATCACATGTATTATAATGCATTAATAGGATTAATAATACCACAAAATCTAAGGTAACTTTAAAAAGTTCTGGTAATACAAAAAGTGAAGATTAGCACTGGAATCGGCACATCTGGATTATATAAAACATGAAAAATCCAACATAATTTTTGTTACCCATTGTTTTACGTTTTCATTTTGATGATGCTAGTCAAGTTAAGAACTGGAATAAGGGATATGGATTAGGTTCAAGGCCCAAGTAGACCATCATCCTTTTCCCCCACCAACTGCTGTGAAGAACAGTTAGATATACTTTTCTTCTGAGATTGGCATTGACAGGAATGTCCAAAGACATAGGCTGCAATCCTAAACACACTTTCCTAGAAGTAAGACCCACTGAACACAATGGAGCATACTTCTGAATAGATATGGTTAGGATGGTCCTCTAAATCTGGTTCATTAAATGATTTCCACTGGAAAGCAGAAAAGGCTCACACAAGTTACATAACACCTCATATGGAGGAACCTACGTTTCTACAAAGACATTGTATATTTACATATGCATACATTACAGCAGGTGGTTCCTAATCTGTGAGTTGTGGCTTCCTGGGGAGTAGTGGAAACCAGCCAGGGGAACCATGGAGTCCTTGTGAAAAATTCACTGCCCTATATATAGCAGGGATGGCCAAACCACAGCATATGAGCCGAATGAACATAGTCACATAGGCTGCAATCCTAAAAACACTTTGCTGGGAGTAAAACTCAATTGAGAACAATGGGGCTTCCTTTTGAGTAGACATGCAGCACACTCTTAACCATGTCTACTCAAAAGTAAGCCCCATTGTATTCAAATGGTCTTACCTGCAGGAAAGTTTAGGATTGCAGCCATGGTTAGGATTGTGCTCATACTGGTACAAGTGACTTGTGCAGGCCTATGTGGGCAGCGAGGACTGTGAAGAAGGTTCATGGTCAGTAAAGAATTATAAAGTTCAGTGTATAGGATTGTAGCCCTAAATGGTCAATGACCAATGGCCCAGTAAACTAAGGGAGTCACCAGTTAAAAATATTTGGGAACCAATGTATTATAGGAACATCTTAAGTCAATGAAGAGGCCTATTTCTGATTTCCTCAAGGATTTAGACTCTAGAGTAACCCTTTAGAGTATCCCATGCAGTCCCTCCTTTGCTGCCTAACCAAGGTATGGTTAGGGCAGTGATTTTCAATCTTTTTCATCTCATGGTACACTATGAGATGTAATTTTATAAGACACTAAAATTGTTTCAGGCACACCATCAGTTTTTTTACCATTGACAAGGCATATCAGGCTGTTCAAATCCCCTAATTTTCCAAATAATGATTTTTTCCAAAATGCCGTGGCACAGAGCATCCGTGGCACAACAGTGTGCCACAACACACTGGTTGAAAATCACTGGTATACAGTGAAGAGGAAAGATGGGAGCAATAGTATCTATTTTCCTTGCACCCCAACTACTATACATGTAAGATCAAGAAAGTTGCCCACTTACAATTCGGTCTGGTGGAGGAGTACTACGGATGAAACATTTGATCTGGCCTTTTTCCCCGTGAAGAGCATGCTGAGTCTGTGTGCTGGAGATTATCGGCGGCCCTGAGAAACAAGAAAAAGAGCAAGTGAAGCAGAGTGCTATGTTTCTCAAGGTTCTTGTTGCTGTTATGCACTCAGGCCTACCATTCCACACAGACATGATGCAAAAACAGACCCACAGAAGCATGGAGTTTCCTGCTGATAAGATTACATATATATATAAAAGAGAAAAGTCACTGACTCATCAACGCCCTGCCAAAACCGCTGGGCATAGAAGCGTGAAATTTGGAGTGGGTGTTCGTTCCATGACCGAGGGTTGCACTCAGAATTGGTTTTCAGAAATTCCAACCAGAAGGGGGTGAAAAGGGGCACAAAGCATTTTCCCCCCCGATATTTTGCATTGAGGAATCGGTAACTGGGATGTTCTCCTCCAACCCAACCCCTGGACCTAGAAGCATAAAGTTCAGGGAGGGTGTTCCTTCTGTCACATGAACACCCACCAAGAACTGATGCTGAGAAATTTAACCCTTAAGGGGCTGAAAAGGGGTGCAAGGTGTTTTCGTCCTATACTGAACATGGAAGACTGACAAACCTCCAGTCAATTTGGTGCTCAGTGCTCGGTGCCCAGTGCAGTGGAGGGATGTTGTTCAGAGGGAGGGGTTGCACTGGGGAGGATGATGTGCATGGGGGAGATGATGCGCATGGGGGAATGACATGCATGGGGGGATGAACATGGGGGGTTGATGAGCATGGGGGGTTGATGTGTGTGGGTGATTGCTGCACAGTTGGGGGGATGACATATGGGGGAATTTTACTCCCACAACGCAGGTACGCTTTTCACTAGTGTATTATGAATCATCACTTTCTTCTAGATGCTAAGGATATTTAAGATAAAACCCATCTTGTGTATTTGGTTATGGTCCACTAGTGGGTATTGCAAGCATCCTGAAGCTAGCCATGTAGGATTTCAGCTCCTTCTACTGGGGAATAATCTATCCCTCCCTATAGTAGGCTGAGTTGGTTGCAGTACACAGCAGATTTTTGGATTCTGCTAAAGGCAATAAATGGTGAGATCAGCAATTTTCAATCTTTTCCATCTCATGGCACACTGAAAAATTGCTAAAATTGTCAAGGAACACCATCAGTTTTTGTCCACTGACAAGGCACACCATGGTACTGATAGGAGGCTCAAATTCTCCAACTGCTGTATGAATAAATGTTTCATCCTAAAATCTCAAGGCACACCTGTAGACCAACCTTGGCACTCTAGCCATGGCACAGTGGTTGAAAATCACTGGGTAAGATGATGGTTTTGCCTGGGTGTGTGCAACTTGGACGTATAGCAACCAACCCCCAAATCCAGAGTAACTATGGGAGCATGTAAGAGAATTTACGTAATCCCATAGTTACTGCACCACCTAGTGAAAACCTATGGGAAATTCATATTAAGTTGTTCCCAGAGTAAGTTGTTCTTACACTGGACCAAGGACCCCCTGTGTTTATCCTGGATTTTGTCCTCAAACTCCTATATAAGAATGTATATCACCTTTATGATTCATTCAAGGTCTTGAGTTGGCTTATGTGGCAGGTGGCCAGGAGAGGGCACTCCTAGACAATGAAAAAGGCTTCTTCCGCCTTTCATCTACCTTATAGTATAGCCTCTGAAGACAGCAAATGGCCAGCACAGGTCTATGCTTCCTATTTTTGTGCACTTTCTCTGCAACAACTGCCTACACCTTTACTAAATACCATGCTGCAGAGCTACTGTTTCTTTGGCTAATTAACCTGAAGATACTTTCCAGATTATTTTCCTCTCCTTTGTAGTAGTGACCAGACAGTGATCACAGCCAAGCCTCTTTGCATTGTGCAAATGGATTCTGAGAAACCAGGCTCCAAAGCTGTCCTAACCTCCAATTAGGCCGGCACAAGTCCTGGCATAACTTCTGTGTTGGCTGTGAGGTTGTCACAAATGTGCTATAAGTACAAGGCTCTGGGTTATGCTTTCCAAATATCAGATTCAACCACAAGGAAAGAAAACAAGGCATTATTGGGTCACTGCCCCATAGTTGTGGGGACTCCCTCCGCCTTAGATCCTAGAATCTGAGCCTTAGGGCGCAATCCAGAGTAACTATGGGGTGTCCTTGCTCCAATGTAAGAACAATTTACTCTGGATTGCAATATGAATTTCCCATAGGTTTTCACTAGATGGTGCAGTAACTACGGGTGCACGTAAAGTCTCTTATGTGCACCCGTAGTTGCTCTGGATTGTAGGGTTAGAGTAACTATGGGAGCATGTAAGAGACATTTACTTCAATGTAGTTATGGCACCACCTAGTGAAAACCCTATGGGAAATTCATATTGCAATCCAGAGTAAATTGTTCTTACGTCAGAGCAAGGACTCTGCATAGTTACTCTGGATTGTGCCCTAAGAGTCCTATCCAATTTAGGCCTGCAAAACTCAGCCTCTCCCCATTCCAGTGGTGATGGAGGGAGGCAAACTAGGTTTGCCATAATTTTCTTCCACTAAATTGGGACAGGACCAGTGGTAGGCTTCAGGGGGTTCTCACAAGTTTTATAGAAACCTTTGCTAATGAGCACCTGGTTCTGAGAACTGGTTACTAATGGGTCATAGAACCTGTTGTTAATTTATGGATTAATTTGTCCCATTTGCGATTGTGTGAACACAATCCCCCCAAATTGGGATTGTCCCTGTTTTTCAGAACATAAGGCATTTCTGCACCATTCCGGGCTGGGGGGTGGGGAGTGGGTTAGGCCAGTGCACAGACATGCCCTCCCCACACCACCACGTGAAATGGGTAATGGGTGAGTTGTGTTGGCATAAATTGGTTAGGATTGTGCCCCCAGTCTCATCTTTGAACTAGTAAATCATCTTTGCAAAGTGCTTTGGAATCACTGCATGCTTGTTCTTCCTTGCTGAAATCTGTGAGGCAACAAAGACCCACATCTGCTCCCCAGCTGTTCGTATTACATGAGATACAGACATATCTACAAATTCTATGGATTCTCTGTTTGCTGAAAAAATACATGTTTCAATGCTTTGCTTACAGTGTAATACCAAATGTCAATATCAGCTATCTAGGTAGAAAATACATGGAAAAGCCTGAAAAAAACCCAAGTTTTAAAACTGCAATTTTCCAGTAATGGGGAAAGACAATGCAAGTATTTATAGATGGGGAAAACGGAATGGAAATTAAAGGGAATTGCACAATATTTGGAAGGAGGGAGAGAGATCTAGGTTGCAATTCTAATCGCCAGTTTGGCTGGCGTACGCCCTGGCATAAGTCTTGTGCAGAACACAGAGTGTCACAAAAGTGCCCTGAGGCACAACCCTCATATATATTGCTCTGATTTCATATATTGCTCTGATTTAAAACTATTTCATATAATTTATTCTTGCGCCATTCCTGGGGGAGGTTTGGGCCACTGCACAGGCATACACCAACCTCCGCACACCACAATGGGAAGCCTAAATTTGTTAGGATTGGGCCCTACTAGTCTTCCTTATCCAACAAATGCTAGATCAAGGTGTACCTTGTTTCAGATAGGGTACAGTCCTAACCTAGGATGGCACAGCTCATCAGTCTTCCCATTCCTGTGGTGATGTAGGGAGGCAAACGCATGTCTATGCATTCATGTCTATCCAACCCTTGTTGGTGATGTAGGGAGGCAAACACATGTCTATCCAACCCTTCCTCAGGAGTGGTGAAGAAGTGTCTTAATGGTACTTTTGTGACACCTCCAGGGCACAGGGTTTAGGCTGGCCTAACTGGAGATTAGGATTGCAGCCTTAGGATTAGCATTCATGTAGCATCCAGCAAGGGCTGGAGTGACATCATTAAGAAGGAAATGACATGATAAAGGATTTGATGGCCAGAAATGTTCTCACATAGAAGCATGTTCCCATATGCAAATCTTGATCATATTTTAAAGATGTAGGAGAGAGCTCAATTATCACAGGGGCCATCCTTTCACTGCTTTCACTACAAAGTGGTTCTCAAAGTGCAAGCCAGGACTCCCTTGGGGGGTTGTGACTATTTCAAGTGGGGTCTATTTCAAGTGTGACTACTTCAATTGCTGCTATCTTGGAATCTGGTATTGGGCTTCACCATCTTGGAATGGGGCATCCAGGCTGTAATCCATAGGAGTAACTGTCACAGTAGAGGAGTGACACATTAAAGTGTCACTTTTCTAGGTGTAAGGCTGCAGTCCTAACCTCACTTACTCAGGGGTAAGCCCCATTGACTATAATAGGGCTTACATCTGAGTAGACAGGGATAGGATTGCATTCTTAAGTGGCCTTAGCTGCAATCCTAAACACACTTTCCTGAGAGTAAGCCTCATTGACTATAATGAGTTACTTTTGAGTAAACCTTCAGAGGATTGTGTCCATCGAATGAAAATTCCTGAGGTAAATTTGTAGGCCTGAATGGGGTAAAAACAACCTCAGGTGATCTCTGCTCTGACTGGCTGGTGGTTTTATGCACAGCTGAGGTGATCTGCAACCTGATTAGTGTTTTGAGTGGAGCTAAGAGAGGCTTCACTCAGGGTTTGTTATTAGTCTGTGAGGAGACTGTGAAGAATTGGCTGAGGGGAATATATGTTTTTTAACTGAAGTCTATTTTATATAGAACTGCTTCTTACATAGTTACAAGTACAGACTTGTTAATGCATTTCTGCAAGTGTCTGTGTGTTCTTTGCCACAAAACTCTATAAGGTCTTGAGGTTAGCACTGTGCTTCTGGTGTCTGATTTACCTCAGAAACATCTTCAGTTCCAAGTCCCATTGAACACAATAGGAGTTAGTACCGAGTAGACACGTTGAGTGCTGGATAGATCACAGGCAGTGTGACCATATAGAATGGTGGACAGAGTGCTTCTACCTTTAACCACTACATAGGAATTAGTTCATCATGGAAGGGTTTAAAAATAGCACTTACCTAAATTCCCTGTACTATGCAATGGTTAAAAGTAGAGGCACTCTGTCCTCCATTCTTATATGGTCACCCTGATCAAGATGGCTGCATAAAGAGCTTTATTTGAGTTATGGGCCTGAGGTTTGGCATCCCGTGCACTTTGCACATCCCATGACAACTTGTACTTTAGCTCCCTTGGTTAAGGTGAAGTAAAAAGGATGTGCTTCCAGCAAGTGCATGCCTCTAGCAGTGCTTTGTTCCCCCATCACTGATTTGCATGGTAAAAAACCATAAGGTGAAACATCTGAGAACTTTGAAGGGAACCCAAATAAGTTTCCATCAAAAAAGCAAAATGCCTCCCAAGGTGACCAGATGACCGCAAAAACCCGGATTTGTCTGGATTTTTAGCCTCCTGTCCGGGTGTCCAACATTTTGGCATCATTCTCCTACATTTTGGCTTCATTTTGAAACTTTGTGATAGTGCACAGTATCCCATCATGCCAAATGTCGTTGGATTCGTATTGAAGAGCAGAATCCAATGCAAAAATCAGTTTGGAGATATCTCCTTCCTATCAAAAGTTATGGTCAAAAAACTGAAAAACAAAAACAAAAAAATACATTTTTGGCAATTTTTTTCAGCGGGTAGGAATTTTGGCCTGGGATTAGGAATTTTGGCCTTGGGGTTCAGGAATTTTGGGTTTGGCATTTGGTCACCCAGCTCATGACATTGCTATAGATTTCACTGTCATGAACATCTATTTCAGTGTTTGTAAAGTGAAGCAGCCAAAGTGCCAGGAATTTATGTAGGGGACCAGGCAGTTTCAAAGGATGAGCAATTGAGTTATCCAGGAATTCTTGCTGCATAAAAGAGTGTGGCTGTATAGTATAAACATGCTTGTCTTGGAGCATCTAACTGGAGCATTATGCACTGTTATTCTTGGCTTTTCCAAACAGGCCGAGAGCCATCTTTGGAGGAACGAGCCACAAAGGAAAAAAATTGCTTTAAGGGAACAGCAAAATAGCTGGAAACTTAATTGTTGTTTATTATCCTCCTTCGTTAAAATGGGTTTACATTCTTCCGGATCGCTGTGAGCAAAGAAAGCAATGCATTGCCAGCCCACATTGTGGGTGTGTCACATGCATGATGGCTACAGCAAATGTGCCTGCTGGCCTGAGGAAAAAAGCAAAAGGGAACAGCAAAAGGGAAAAGCAAAAGGGAAAATGTACTTTCCCTTAGCCTAACATTCCACACAATTGTCTCATGCTAAGCTGAGTGGGAAAGAAAACTGGCCCATGGCCTAATGTCGGCACACATGAAGGAGAGTGGCTTGTCACATCAATGGTTCTGGTGGGGCATTGCTGAGGTAAACATTTGAGTCATGCTTCCTTCACAAATAAGGAGCACTGCTGATGAGCAAGGATGGAGTGACAAGGAAAGTAGAACATATAAACTGTGAGAAAGGCACAACCTCTTGTGTCCTTGAACATATCCAGAGATGTTGCCAAAGAATGAACCCTGCATTGCAAAATGGGGGAATGAACTTCTGCATGCAAAATGGGGGCTCCATAGCAAAACTACAACCTCATCCATCAGTGTTGTTTTGGGGACAATCCATTTTCCTCCCACTTGAGTTTTGGGGAGTATTACTGAGCTGAACATATGCTAGGAGAGAGGAATCAGCCCCAGTTTCTCCCCCTAATTACCTCTGTCATACCTCTGTCAATACGTCTGTTTTTACATTACGCAACAGCCAATATTTTACAGCCTTCGCTGTATGGGGTGCAAGGTGCTGTACAGAACAGAATAGCAAACTGATCCTGCTTCACAGAGCCATGATTAAATCATGGTTCTGCATGATATCTGCACCAAAACACTGTGGGGTTTTTGACTCTTATCCTTTTTTTTCTTGAGGTCAACAGCTTGGAACCAACCAAATTCTAATCCTCTCTCTCAAATCTCTAAATTCCTCCAGTCCCATTCAATTATCTGGAATTACAGTCTCTGAATTCAAGGCAATCCTGTTTCTTTACATATTTAGGGACAAATTGTAGATTTAAAGAGTGTTATCAGTGTTGGCTGGCTCTTTAGAGAGCATAAGAAAAGCCCCATTGGATCAGGACAAAACCCATCTAGTCCAGCTTGCTGCCACACACAGTGGCCCACAAGATGCTTCAGGACGTATACAAGACACAAAGAGCTACATCATAGTCTCATTCTCTTGAATTTGGTCTTCTAACCCTACAATCTAGAGCAGTGGTTCTCAATCTTCCTAATGCGATGACCCCTTTATAAGTTCCTCATGTTGTGGGAATCCCAACCATAAAATTATTTTTGTTGCTACTTTATAACTGTAATTTTGCTACTGTTATGAATTGTAATGTATATATCCGATATGCAGGATGTATTTTCATTGTTACGAATGAAATGTGTGTTCTATGCACACACTGAACACAATGGGATTTATTTCAGAGTAGGCATGCATAGGATTGGGCCCTGAGGCTGCAATCCTATCCACATTTGCATGGAAGTAAAGGTCCCCCTGACTATAATGGGATTTATTTCAGAGTAGGAATGCATAAGATTGGGCCCTGAGGCTGTCAGCCCCAGTGGGCATGCAGCTACAGCCGGAGGTCTGGCAAGCCTGACCTGGCCCCCTGCACCAGGGGTCTTTAGGCAACCTCCAGGAAAGCTCTAGGCGACCCCCAATGGGGTCCTGACCCCCACTTTGAGAAATGCTGATCTAGAGTAACTACGGGAAGACGTTAGAGGCACTTTATGTATTTTACATAGGTTTCCCATAGGTGGCACCGTAACTATGTCAGTATAAAAGGTCCTGTAGTTACTCTGGACTGTAGGCTAAGTTGGCCTACTTGGAAAATCAGAAGTTTGCACAAACCTATCATGGTGTATAACCTGTGAACCAATCACATAAACAGTATGTCACCAACATATGACTTTCACACTCCCACAGCACTGTGGCAACTTAGGACTTGGGTGAATGTTGGCTCCATAACTTAAAAAGGAGGCACTGACCCCCTCCTTCCCCCCACAACCTGCTCATTAAGCTCACACACAAAAAGAGAATGGCCTTTGAGATGCTTATATCACTCCAGGAGTTCTGCCTCTGAAGCTTATCACCATGATAGCTGCATGTGACTACTGAATATATTCTGAGAAAATGAGCATGCCCAGAAATCAGTGCGAGGAACGCAGGCGCTTTTTGCCTGGGGGAGCAGAGCCCGATCCCCCCAAAGCACAGTGGCAGCCGGTGATGGCTGCCAATCTCTTTGCCTGGCATTTGCTGCTGAGTGCTAGACCGTCTACCGGCAGCTAAAGTCTTTAGACAGTGTTGCTATGGATATTATTTTATATTATTTTTAGAGCCTCAGTGCCAATTTATTCGCACAGCCCTGGAGGCTCAAACAAAAGGAAAGGCAGATTTCTGACTTCAGGGCCTTTCCAGAATTAATGGAAAGATGAAAACTTTCTTGTATGGAGCGGGTACCCGAGGAAGCCACATCCTTTCAAGTGAAGCTGTTCCTAACACCTTGAGAAGGACACTTTCTTTGTTCAATGGCTTTCATGCACACAAAAATAAATCAGAGATCAAAGGGTCATTCTCTTCTGCGAGGTCAAAACCATACATGCACTGCACTTTATTTCCTCATACCACTGCAAGCATTTGGGCTGATGTGTTAATTCAGATTTCCTGCTCCATTTCCTACTTTTGCTCCTCAAAAAATCACAAGCAAGTGAAGGGTTCTGCCAGAATTGTTGCCCATGAGCAACAAGTCCAAATGAAACTGTGGGCTAACCAATTTTCCAGCACTGGTATAAGTGCAATGCAACTCAGAGGTAAGTAAACAAACATTGCCTTACCTTGAGGGTGCTTCTGTGACTGCCCTGCAAATGTAGGATGCAACATGTACACTACTAGCACAGACATGCCAGTACTAGAAAGATGGTTAGGATTGTGCTCTGTGTTTATATAGTTCATATACAGGTGGATAAAGCCTCAAGTGACTCATCCTTTATTTCCCAAATTGTGTGCTGTGCGCTGAGGGCATGGGGTGAATTCTCAGAGGTGCTGTAGGATGACCCTGTCAACCACCCCTTCCTAGCTTTCCGTGGTCCTGCTATATTGGATTTTGTGAGGTCTCTTGTCATCTAAGATGATGGCATAATCTTCACATCATCCAAGATGGTGATCTGTTCTTCCCAGGACAAATCTTTAAGAATACAATGGGCCCTCTTTACCTGCGTGCTCAGCATCTGCTGGTTTGAATCTACAGAGGTGCCAAAACTGGGCTGGACAGCCTCAGAGACCTCCTGGGCATGGCCGGAAGTGCCTTTTAGAAAACTACAAGAGGTGGTCTTAGGTCCAGGGAGGCAGTATATGGTTTTTCTGGCTGCTGTCAATGGAGTCCATTATCAGTGGAATTTAGTATTCACAGGGACGGAACCCCCATGAATTTAGAGGGCCCACCTTACATCAGTTTTGCTTTGCCTTATTCAAAGAGCTTTTAACAAACAAAATCTAGTGCCCGCATGTTGATGGGATAAAGAGTTATCAACCTCCAGCTACAGGAAATCAAGGATGATCATTGGCTTTCAAGGCCATAGTTTTTTCAGGTTTTTTGCTGACATTTTCCAGATAGGTTGTGCATTCTGAGCAGCTCTCCAGCCCCACAGGAACTACCTTTGTTTATCTAGGTATTGCCTGGCATCAGAAATCAAAACGAGGAAGTCAGGGACTGCTCGTCAAGATTACCTCCTGCAAATGGGTTGGCACTGCAACTACCATTTCAAGCAATTGGCAATTCATCCTTGTTATTATAGCAGAGGACCTGGAGCCTGATATGATGAGCAGGCACCTACAGTAAGTTTCTCACCTCCCCAACCCAGCCCACTTATTGGGAGTGGGAATAATGGGAATCATACTTCCTAGTATTATTTGGGGGTAAAGAGCATGTGACAACTAGTTCTAAATCAATTTCCCCACAAAATAACCAGATTATAAATGATGATGATTTCTTCTTCAGGAAAGATTTGTTTTGATGTACTTTATAATTAATCCAAATAAGAAGATTTCCTACACACAGGGAAAAAAATATTCAGCCCATTGGATAGGATTGATTAACTGTCCTCTGTACCTAAATTAGCTAGGAGAAGCCTTTGCTCAGTTATAGTTTCTGGTGTTTCCTTCCGGCCCAAATTGAGCTTTTATGGGGTTTCTACTACTATATCCAGAGAGTGTTGGGAAATAGGCTGGAGGTCTCCTCGTGGGAAGGGGGTGAAGGAAGGCCATAATGGAGCACAGCTGATTCTGCTTCCCTCTTGCCCTCCTCACCCTTGTCCTGCCCTACCACAACCCCCAAGAGGCTATCTCACCACCTGGTTCAATTGTACCCCATATCCTGGACTCTCCCAAACACCTCAAAATATGGGTACCTCAAGGGTGCCCAGTGAATTGTTTCCAGAACAGCAATGATGGACGGGATTGCAGTGTAGCAGTACAATTCCTGTTTTGCATGCATAGGTCTCAGGCTCAATTGCAGCTCCAGGTGGAGCTAGGAAAAGCCCCACAGATTCTTTTGCCTGCCAGTGCAGACGATACTGAGTTGGATGATGCCATGCTGTTAGGTCTGTGACTGCAAATAAAGAATGATGATGATGATGATGCCATGGTCTAACTCAGTGCAATGTTTTACCATCTCCATTTGCATCACACAGCAATATGAAAGCTGCTTTGTCTTTCTGGGGATGAAAGGAAGCATTTCCTATTTTGATTGCCTCAAACAGTGATTCATTAATTTATGAAATTTGGGAGGGAGTTATTGGGCTGGAGGCAGGAGAATGGGTTTTTTTGTTTGCATCAAATGTATTGCTTTATTTTCTGCAAGCTATCTGAACTGTAATTAAACAGTGATAGCCAACAGGGACGGGGTAGGAGATGAATGCAGGAGACAGCACGCTGAGCAGGACGCAAGGGAGGAGTTGGTTTTCTTTAGGGTGCCTTGACAGGTTGCCCTTGGCATCTCTCTTCTGTGCTATCTGCATTTAAAATTAAATGGTGTCCATACCCATTGCTGCTTTCCCCCTCCACCTCTCTTCATCACATATGAGCTCTGAATGAGGCTTGAGGCATGTACATCATCAGTTACTTCCAGATTGGGTGGCCAGACACAACAGGAAGGCTATATTAATTTTCCCCCATCATTGAATTTCCACTTCACATAATTTAAACATTTTTCATGTATTTCCTACACAAACAGCTTGTGCGATACTATGTAACAAAGAATAAATTAAAATACATGCTTTTAAGCAAATGTATGGAAGGCAAAGAATGTGTATACACCACAAAAAAAAATCTAAAAGCTGATCTGTTGGGGAGCAGGAAAGGTCTGGAATTTTGTTCCGTCATGAGTTTTGGCAAGAGATGAAGTTGGTCATCTGTCTCACAGAGACAGTTCTTTATCGCAGAGAGCAGTTCTGCTTTGGCACTGAAGAGTAACCTCAGGGCACTCCCCATTTGTCTTAAGAGACATTCTCTTAGGTTTCTGTAAAGTGATTTAGGATTCATTCAAGGAAAAAAAAGACACATGAGATGAGAGAGATGAAGAAATACAAAAGGAGCACTTTCTTGGGTGCATTCTTTAGACAATGGCAAATGTTCTCAAACTTCAAAGGATGCAGTGTCTAACCCACAGCTAGGACTCAAAAACCATCAGACACAAAATTGTAGAGGTGTGTGTACCACTATTTAACTTTAGAGTGCAATCCTAACTAGGGTTGCCATAATTCTCTTCTACAAAATCAGGACAGGACTCTAGTCACACTTGCTAGTATGTGAACACAATCCCCCAAAATCAGGATCGCCCCTATTTTGGGGACATATGGCAGCCCTAATCCTAATCAATTTAGGTTGGCCTAACTCACCTGGCATAACTTCCTGTGGAAGTGTGAGAAGGTCACTGCATGCCTGAGCACTGGCCTGATGCCGCCAGGAGTGGAGCAGAATGCCTAATGGCACTTTTGTGACATCCCAAAGTCAGCACAGAATTTATGCTGGGCTTAGGTCAGCCTAACTGGACATTAGGATTGCAACCTCAAGGTCTTAATTTTTGCACTTCTATACATTTCCACTGGAGTAGGAAAATTTAAATGAGGATGGAACGACAATAGAGGCAAAAGAAAAGAGAAGTACCATTGACTGTCAGAGACACTTCCCGTTCCCCAGCACCCACGCGTGGCACCACAGCACGGCACACATATTTCCCAGCATCCTCTTGGCGTACGTTTTTGAGTGTTAATGTGTTCTCATTGCTCAGGACCTGGAAAACAGAAAGAAAGGAGTTTGATCCAAGTCACAGATAAATTCCCACCTATCGGTCAATGTCTATCCTGGAAGGACTTTAATCCACAGATACCAAGAGGATCCAAGGAGCAGCAAGCCAAATAAAAATCTAGTGTTTCTTCTTAACTGAAAGTTATCCATAATGATCAAGACAGATGATTTTTGGCTTGCTTAGAACACTGAACTGTAAGGGCACAATCCTAGCACAGCACATAGGGTAGGCCAATGTTAAGAAACCCTCTAATCAACAATTCCCCCCCCCCCCCATGCAACTCTGAGGTGCATATATGTGTCTGGCTGTATGCAGCTAGTCATCAAGTTTCTTTCAATCTCTTGTAAATCTAATCAAAAATTATTTGCAAAAGTTTTCCTGATATTCATGATTCCATTTTTGAATCCATCTTTGTGACCCTTGAGTCACCTGTGCCAATCAAGGGCTATCATGAGAAAATAGCCCCAAGTCACCTGGACTCCAATGGCTGATGAACACCATGATGTCTGCTTATTCTGTAGGGTCACCACCCTGCTTTGGCTGATGTTGCTCTGGTCGCTGGCCTCTGTGACACTGCGGCAATCCACACTGCCAGACATGCTGCCCTATTGCCCACACTGGTGCAATCAACAGCATTATTAAAACTTGCTAACTGCTGAAGCAGGAAACTTTGATGCAGGCCAGTCAGCAAAATTCAGGCACCAGTGGTATTTGGAAATATGATGAGTCTAAAACAAATATGGCCTTTAAGAGTCAACTCTTTCTAATTGCCTGTGGAAGCAGTCAAAACTCGGTGGCTAATTTTCCACCTATACAACCGGAGCTGTCAGGATCTATCTGCAGATGAAATGGACAGGCATTCACTTCCAGTGTTTGAATTTGCATACCGGGTGATGCTGTTCCTTCACCTTTCTGCACAGGGCAAAGCGGAGACATCTGTCATCCTTCTCCTGCAGACATTTGGATGGGGTCCCTGTGGGCCTGCTTCCTTTTGCCTTTCCGGCATGTGTTTGCTATGTAAACACAATCCAGTACGTTAGTTATTGGCACTGCCAAGTGTCTGATCTTGCAGCCAATTCCTCTGCTCATTCTGGGAATTTACACTGATGCTTAGCAAAACACTTAATGCCCTTAGCAGTAGTTAGACATATTGCAAAGGCAGCTCTTATAAAAATGGATGAGCTTAGGAAAGTATTGAATCTGAAAGTATTGAATATTAACTTTTTTTTAGCACTGCAAACCAGGACTTGCATGAAGCACCGTCATCTATATCAGTATTCAATGTCATCTATGTCAGTATAGAGGCTAGGTGTTGCACAAACTGGGTGACACGCATGGGGAGAGTGACAATAGCCAAATTTTTTAAGATCCTGGTATTTTTGATTAATACTTTATATATCATTTGACTGATGTGTGATTTCATGCAGAATGCAATTAATCAAATCTTTTGGAAATCAAAAGTTATCTATCAATAATAGCTAAAAATAAAATGCAGTGGGATGATGGTGCATCAGCATGCTCATGATCCAGTGCGGGAGAAGGTCCTTTATGGAGGTCCACAGGTGTCACAAACCCTAGTCATGCCACTGGCATGAAAATATCATGCTAGCTGCTGAACAAGTGGATAAGGAAAAGGCATTTTCCCTGTGGTGTGATGATTTCAGAACGGAGGGATGTGGTACGTTTAGGTCAAGTAGGGGACAGGATGACCATATGCTGGCACCCAAAAAGTAGGACAGGGTCCTTGAAAAGTCTGGATTTTCTGCTCAAAATCCGTACTTAAAATTTTTCGGAGGACCATGTCCTCATTTTTGGGTGTCAGCATATGGTCACCCTTTACTCTGGAGTAAGCCCATTGACTCTGGGCTTACTCTGGAGTAAGCCCATTGACTCAGGGCTGGAGGCTGAACAGTGGTCAGTGGAGGCTGGTGGGGGCAGTTGGGGACATTTACAAGCAGTAGCCACAGCACGGCGGCTAAGTCTTGCTAGCTGCAGCAACCATGTTTTTTTAAAATGCACGCGCAGCCTCCGGGCTGCATAGTGCATGTGCACCAGAACCAACACTTCCTAGTCCGGCTGTGCACGCCTCCATCACTAGGTTGGGCAATGTCGTCAGAAGACGTGCACCTTGCTCGACCTAGTTATTGAGGCATGCACGGCCAGACTAGGAAGTGTTGGTTCCAGCATGCATGTTAAAAATTTTAAAACATTTTTTAAAATGTGTCGCAGCCGGTGAGACTTAGCCACCGTGCTGCGGCTACTGCTCATAAGTGCCCCCTAACTGACCCCACCAACTTCCCACCCCGCAGAATTGGCTGGACAGGGGCCCTTTGGACCAGACATTCTGGTCAAAGGGCCAAAATCTGGACAAGTACTCTCAACTCCGGCTTTCTGGGGCCCTGGTAGAGGAAGATGATCTATTGCAATCCTAAGCTCCAGTTAGGCTGGCCTAAACCCTGTCATAAGTCCTGTGCTGACCTGGGGAGTGTTACCAAAGTGCTGTTAAGACACTTATGCACCACTCCTGGGAGAGGGTTAGGCCGGTGTATAGACATGTGCTCGCCTCCCTACATCACCACAGGAATAGGAAGATTGATAAGTTGTGCTGGCCTAGGTTAGGATTGCACACAAAGTGTTTGTACTTTCCGGGCAGCCCTTTGTCTGAGTTCCATCTTCAGCAGGTAAGTAGAGAACAAGATTGTTGAAGATTTCATAGAATCATAGAGTTGGAAGGGACCTAGTAGGTCATCTAGTCCAATCCCCTGCTTGCAGCAGGAAATCCCCCTAGAGCATCCCTGACAGGTGCTTGTTGAGCCTCTGCTTGAAGATCCCCAGTGAGGGAGAGTCCACCATCTCCCTTGGCAATCTGTTCCACTGCCGAACTGCCCTTACCGTCAGGAATTTTTTCCGGATATCCAACCGGAATCTCCTCTTTTGCAGTTCGTACCCGTTGGTTCTAATTCTGCTTTTAGAAGCAGCTATGAACAAATGAGCGCCTTCCTCCCTATAACAGCCCTTCGGGTATCTGAAGAGGGCAGTCATGTCTCCTCTCAGCCTCCTCTTCTCCAGACTGAACATCCCAAGTTCCCCCAACCTTTCCTCGTAGGGCTTCCCTTCCATCCCACCGATCATTCTTGTTGCACTCCTCTGGACTTGCTCCAGTTTGGCTGCATCTTTCTTCAAGTGAGGTGCCCAGAACTGAACACAGTACTCAAGGTGAGGTCTGACCAATGCAGAATAAAGAGGAACTAGAACTTTGTGTTGAGAACTGTCACAATGGCACAGCGAGGGAATCGGGATGCTTCTGGAGAAGAACTGAGCTGTCTTTGGATAAGGAACAGGGTTGTCATGACAGAAGCGAACAAGAAATGAAGCAAGGAAGCCTGTAAATTTAGCAATTGAGCTCAGGGCTGGCTGTGCCTTCAGAGAACCAGGATTTCTCAGCATCCCCTGGTATAAATGAATCAACACTAATGTCTTCATCCTTTCCGAATAGCCTTATAAACATGTCTGGAGCTATGTGGACCTTGAAGTTGTGCAGCCCAGCCATCTGTCAGCTAGAGGGAGCTCAAGGAGAAGAAAGGAGAGCATAACGGCCTGTCCAAGATAAGTCATCTGTATCTCCTACTGACTCCTGAAAAACTCCCTTCTAAACTTGAGCTGCCCAAGGCCTAGATGGAGAGACAGAAAAAGATGTTTCAGAACAGAAAAGAAACAAATGATGGAGCGGGCACAGCAAATAGGGGTCGCAATTTCCTTTTCTTGCGGAACACCAAGCATTGGGAAAAAAGAGAGAAAATTGGCAGGACTGATGTCAGCTTGTAATATTTGCAGAAGAGAAAGCTATAGCTCAGAATACAGAATGTGTGCAGAAAGCCCTGCATTGCACATGAAGCAACTCCAGTTAAAGCATCCTAGGGCCAGTGGTGTTGCTAGAGACTACAGGTTGTGCAGACCACATTGGGTGATGCACATGGGGGTGACACCGCTATTGGCCAATATTTTTAAAATCTTAGTATTTTGAGTAATATCATATATCATTCAGTGCAGGATTTTGTGCAAAATTGCCTTGAAGTATCCACATTGTACCAAACGTTATAGATGAAAAAACCAGTGGGTTGAGGCATAATGATACTGGGGCCCAGTGATACTTGGCCTTGCCCACTGTCCATAATGGGGGTGACACACTCTCATAAGGTGACACACATCCTGCTGAGGCCACTGCTTAGAACCCAATTCAATCCAACTTTCCAGGGCTGATGCAGCCCCAGGAAAGACAAGAACCTTACCTTGAAGTAGGGTTTCCATATGTCCCCCCAAAAAGGGACAATCCTGGTTTTGGGGGATTGTGTTCACATACAGTGGCACCTCACGTAACAAATTTAATTCGTTCCGGATGCATGTTTGTTACGTGAAACGTTCTTTACGTGAAGCGGATTTTCCCATAGGAAATAATGGAAACTCAGACAATTGGTTCCAGAACCCAAAAAATATTTATATAAAAATATTAACTGCAGGTAATAATGATGACAAAACACTGGAATTGAATTCAAAACATGCTTCAATGTGCATGATCCTATGAAGTCTACTTAGGCTACAGTCCTAAAGACACTTTCCTGGGAGTAAGCCCCATTTAACACAATGGGGTTTACTTCTGGGTAGACATGGTTAGGAGGCTGCAATCCAGGACACCTTCAAAGTGTCTCCCCACTTTTTCCTTCTCTCCATCCTGAGCCTCTCTCTCCCCTGCTCCCTTCTGGTTAGCCCTGAGCTGCTTCCCTCTTCTCCATGCTGTTTTCTCCCTCTGCCCAGCAGACGCCCGGCCACAGGAGGAACAGCGCAGAAGTGTTGCTTTCGCTATGGGCAGGCACGCTAGGCAGCCATAACGCTTTTTAAAAGGGCTGCCAGCCAGTGTGTCTGCACCAACTGCCAACGAGTTTGTTACAGGAAGCACAGTTTGTTATGTGAAGCATAGTTTGTTACGTGAAGCTGAATCCTAGAGAAATTTTTGTTTGTTACATGAAACATACTTTACGTGAGGCGTTTGTTACGTGAGGTGCCACTGTACTGGCAAATGGGACATATGGTCTTGACCCGATTTTGTGGAAGAGAATTATGGCAACCCTTGATGAGACCTCTGTTGGTCCCTCCACAACAGGATGAAAGTCATGCCTAGTGGAAAGCTGCATTAATGCAGGAAAATTGGATTGGTTGGGCTTTTAGCTGATGATCTCTTCCTGAAAATGGGGAGAAGGGCTGCCTCCCAGAGTGGACCATCCTGGGCCATATGTTCAGTATTATGTTGGGGTCAGGGGTGGGCCCAGCCAACCCCAAGATCCAGTTCGCCGGAAGTTGGGGGGCGGGGCTGGGTCAGGGGGCGGGTCAAGGGCAGAGCCCCAACCCCGCCGCACTGCGCATGTGCCAGGCTTTGCACATGTACAGTGCGTTTCCTGAAGCTTGGCTGGATGCTAGCGCACTGCGTCTTCTGAAGCCGAGCTTCAGGAGACGCGGCGGCCGCTAGCGAACTGGTCCCCGCGGTTCTGGCAGCCGCAGCTCTTTCCGGTTCGCTAGTGTCCGCTGTGTGGGAAGATCCGGTTCGGTCAAATAGGACCAAACCGGCATCTGCCCACCTGTGGTTGGGGTGATCTGGAGGAAACACTATAACTTTTTTTTCCAGAAGGCTAGGCAGTGTGGGGAAGGAGGACATTCAATGGTGTAATGTTAGTTGCCAAGAGACAGAGCTATCAGAACAGATCTCAGATCAAAGCTCGCCTTTTCCACAAACAAGATTATGGCTTACTTCGCCCTCTCAGCTGCAAAACAGGGATAATAGTTACTGCTCCTATCTTTTTGGTGCTTTTGTAAGGTTTACATGCAAGGTAATGTCTGTGAAATGCTTTGCAAGCTCAGAATGGACTGTTAAAAATATTCTGATATTTAGAGGATTAAATTGATAGGTGCAATCCAGAGTAACTACGGGGAGTCCTTTCTCTGACGAAAGAACAATTTACTCTGGATTGCATTATGAATATTCCATAGGTTTTCACTAGGTCGTACTGTGGTACTAGGTGGTACTATAGCCTTCCTGTAATTAATAAATTATATGTAATATTTTTAAATTTAATCAGTAATATAATGTTAAGCACATGAAAGCGCTCTCTCTCTCTCTATATCTATCTATCTATCTATCTATCTATCTATCTATCTATCTATCTATCTATCTATCTATCTATCTATCTATAATTTCTTTTTCTTGGGTGTTCTATATTTTGTGTGGGGTCCTTGGCCTCTTTTGCAATCATGACATATGCTTACCTGCCCAAAGAAGATTGGGGAGCACTTTCTTCACAGTTAACAATCAGTCAATCAATTCTTTATTTACGGTCACAGACCCAAATTACAATTTACGACAACCGCTGATGTTTCAACAGTTGAGATAGTTAAAAGAAAATTAACAAATAATTAAAGGTAATTAAAAAATTAATTACAGGACAAATTAAAATTTTTTAAAATAAAACATTAACCCTACAATCCAGAGTAACTATGGGTGCACGTAAGAGACATTATGTGTACCCGTAGTTACTGCACCACCTAGTGAAAACTTATGGGAAATTCATATTGTAATCCAGAGCAAATTGTTCTTACACCGGAGCAAGAACTCCCCATAGTTACTTTGGATTGCACCCTAAGTCTAGATAACCTCAGAGGGCTCCATCCTTCCTCCTGAACCAGTAAAAGCTAGTTGCATCACAATGGGGCATGGTCTGTACTCGGTGTTACACTTAGGAAGGGTGACACCACATTGCCTAAGCCTTTGACTGAGATCTACTCCAATATCAATCAATCAATCAACAGTACTCCAGGCACAGCCGTCTTGTGCTCTTGAATATGATAATATTTTTTAGCTCATTTATGCCTTGAAGTATACACATTGAAACAAATGTTATAGACGAAAAAACCAGTGGATAGAGGCATAGAGATACTGGGGCATTGTCATGCCCACTGTATGGGAGGAAGACTTTGATTGGGAGTGAGCCAAAGTTTGGCTCTAGAGGCACACATTTTAGATTTAAAGTAATGCAATAGCCTAGAAGGTTAGGATGATGCAATTACAGATAGCTATTCTTGTGTGTGCATATTTGTCACAAATGCACCATGACAAATGCACACAGCTGCCAGAAGAAGACCTCCTGGATATGACCAAAGGTTCTCTATCTTTGTGATCCACAGTGAATCAAATCCATGGATCATAAACCCTGTGGATGCTAAGGACCAAATGAACTCTGCATGAAGAAGGTCCCAATTTCAGAATCATCCTCTATTAGCAGAATTAACCTTATATTTAAATCTATTTTTGAACCATATTAGTGGGGGGCCTGGGCAGGATGAGGCACCAGAGGGCAGTACTCAACACTGGCCACTGGGTGCCAATGGGACCCAACAGGCAGCAGCAGGTACCAGGATCCTGACCAGGTACCACCAGGAAGTAGCAGGCACTGGCAGATAGTGGGCACTGGGCATCTCTACTTGGCACCACAAGGCGTCAAGGTACCATCAGGTACCGCAGACCAGTGGGCAGTAGGTGAAACATGCACCAGGCACCATGTATCATACCAGGCAGCCACAGAGATGGTCAGTGCAGAAATTCTTCATCCTCCTGATTTTTCATGGCGGCCTTTGAGGTCAGAGTGAGTTCCTTGGAGAGGCACCAATGAACCTACTCTGAAGAAAAGGCCTTGAAACATCACATCCCGTCATCCATTTTTCTTTTCTCCGTTCCTTTGTTCCTCTGCAGAAGAGAAGGGTCCAGAAGATCTCAGGCAGTATGCAAATGAGCAGAGGGCATTCTGGGTAAGAACAGCGGGTTCTACCTGCAAGCTGAGATAGGAGCCGCATGCAAAAGAATGCAGGAAGTGGGCCCTGGAAACATTTCAGCCTTGCAAATACATCCTTGCATTTCACCCATCCCACCACAGCCATAGGTACCCCTACTGGCCAGATTCAAATTTAAGGGCTGGGTGTGATCAGTCTTCAATGTTAAGTATAGGGATGAAAACATGCTGCACCCCTTTTCACTCCTCTAGGGGTTAAATTTCTGAAAACTGTGTCTTAGTGGGTGCTCCTGTCATGAAAGGAATATCCACATCCCCAAATTTCATGCTTCTAGGTCCAGGGATTGAGGCAGGGTGTTGATCCTTCATGGATTCTTCAATGGAAAGTATAGGGAAGAAAATGCGTTGTGCCCCTTTTCATCCCCTTCTGGTTGGAATTTCCGAAAACGAGTTCTTAATGGGTGCCTCTATCACGGAAGGAACACCCTCTCCAAATTTCACGCTTCTAGACCTGGCAGCTTTGACTGGGCATTGATGAGTCAATGACTTTTCAGTTTTATATGTATAGATTCTACACTCCACTTTCAGTCTGGGGACAGGTAGGATGAAAAGCAAAGAAGATCTATCCTCCTGAGATACCCACCTCAGTCTCCTTCATAAATGGGCTGGCGTTGACTTGGCTATAAATGTTTTCTTAAAAATTAATCTGGTTCTTTGGAGAGCTTTCAGGGGGTGGGCAATAAGCCCTTCTTTTTCACCAAAGCTTTTAATTGATATTGGGGACTGATGTTTTAAAAATGTTTCGATTGGTTTTATTCAGGGTGTTTTAATATTTTAATATACTGATGCTTGAATGTTTTAATTGCTGTGTGTTTTGAATGTTTAATATATTTAGGTTACAATCCTAAAGACACTTTCTATGGGGAAAGATACATTGAACACAATGGGTCTTACTTTTGAGTACTCATGGTTGGGATTGTACTCTTATTCTTTTAGTTGAGGTGGGAGATAGGGGGAATATAAATTCAATGAATAATAACAATGATGATGTTTAATACTCTCCAGCACCAAACTGGAACTATAAACATCTATGCATATTCAATTATCTCTGAGTAGTCTGTATCCCTAGTATGGCACTAACCCCCAAATCCAGAGTAACTACGGGAGCACGTAAGAGACATTACATGCACCCATAGTTACTGAATCTCCTAGTGAAAACCTATGGGAAATTCATATTGGAATCCAGAGTAAATTGTTCTTACACTGGAGCAAGGACTCCCTATAGTTACTCTGGATTTTGCCCTAAGTAACTTGTGGGTTCTGGTACCATATGGGATGCCAGGTACCATAGCAAACAACATAGACCCAACCCAGCCCTCCTGGAATGGAGAGCACAATCCTAACCATAGCTACTCAAAAGTGAGCCCCATTGTGTCCAATGGGTCTTACTCTCAGGAAAGTGCAGTTGAAGTTTGCTTTCAGGCTAAACTGTATGCAGCGAGAGGTAATTCTGCCTGCAGTTCTCTTACACATGGAGACTCTCTGCTATCCTCATTCCCAGTTATTGTGCCTCTGTGAAGTGCTTGGTTTGTACAAACGTCTCCAACAATTCAGTTTAATGAATAGCATAGAGAAGAAAAGAGGTGACAGCCAGCACTCTGTAACTGATATTTTCTTGGGGCAGGGATTTACCTGGATCTGAAGATCAACCCCAGGAACCTTCTATTGAGTAGATAAATATTATTTTAAGCAGTGTATGTAAGTCTACATATCTACAAATATATCAGTCAAAGAAGAGCCAGGTGCTGGGTTATCCATCTCTTTGTTACATTCAGGTGTGACAACAGAGTGATCTGGGCACATATGTTCCTTCATTTTCTTTACCTACAGCATGCTTTTGACAACCAGCAAATGAATGAATGACTTGTCCTCCATGAAATATATCGCATTTAAGGTGTTATACAAATGCTGTGTTTGTGATATATCGTATCTGGGTTGACCTCAGTTTGAATACACATGCACAAGAATACACCACTCCAAGCTGAGCAGGAACCAAGAAAACCTGAACAGCCAGCAAGAGTTGGGATATTAGAAACAAACACTGGATTGACCCTACTACTTGACTAGGGTTGCCATAACTTTCTTCCACAAATTTGGGACAGGACCCTCTGTCCCATATGCCAGTATGTAAACACAATTCCCCCCAAATTGGGATTGTCCCTCTTTTTCAGGACATATGTCAATCCTATACTTGACTGACAGATGGAGAAATTTCTTAGACCCAGGGTCCAATCCTAACCAATTTATGCTGTAATCCTAAAGACGCTTTCCTGGGGTAAGAACTATTGAACACAGTGGGGCTTACTACTGAGTAGACATGGTTAGGATTGTGCTCTTAGAGCACAACCATAAGCATGTTTACTCGAATGTAAGCCCCACTGTGTTCAATGAGTCTTACTCTCAGGAAAGTGTCTAGGATTGTAGCCTAAGTCTAGCACATCTCTCTGGTATGGGGAGACCATAACATGTCTCTGCACTGGCCCAAGCCCCACCTGGGAGTGGCACAGAACTCCCTTATGGGACTTTTGTGAAATCCCAGGCCCAGCAAGAGACTTGTGTCAGGATTTGTGCCAGCCTAATCAGGATTTAGGATTGCATCGCCAGCCTGTATATATGCATTGTAGAGTGAACCTGTTTAACTTTCTCCATTCCGATACCCTCATTGCACATAATAAACAACAAATCAGGGAATCATTTGCCGCTAGCAGAAATTAGGACAGTTACACTTACTACATGTGGCTTTTTTTATATGGGAAGGAAGGCTAAAATAGGATTTCCTATCTGGTGTCTGAAGTGGGACAGTCCAGAATTCCGCCACTACATCCTATTCAGGTTAGGTTTTACTCTATGAGGGTTGCTCACAAATTAACAGAATAGTTACTCCGTCCAGAACAAGCTCTGGCAGCCAAGGATTCAGGGGTGCTTTAGACCAGAGGCAAAGAGAGGTCTCCGACAGCCACAATGCTCTGTGGTCTCCAAACTTCTAACTGCTAATCTCTGCGAGCTAAGAGCACTTCACAAAGAGAGCTCAACGCAGGGATGGTTTACAAAGTTCCACTTGCCATAAAGAGGTTAAGTGAAGCCTTGCCCTTTGGTTAACCCAGATGCAGCTCATAATGGGAATCAATTCGACTTGTATTAGGGCTACTTTGCAAAGATCCCCTTTGAGCAACAAAATAGGGAGAGCGCTGTGAGTGCCATGGAAACGTGTCCTTTCAGTTTTTATTAGGCCGGTTACATGAAACTGCCTTCCTGACCTCTGCCTGGCTTAAATATTTTTTTTCTCTTTCTCTTTTTCTTTTAAAGAACTGAGAACTTCCTCTGTTTCAGGCTGGCCAGCATTTACTGCTGTCATCGCTTGGCCCCAAATCCAACATAACAACTATTGATCATGTTCTTATTTTACACATTTGGGTACCACTCTTCTTCCAAAGAGCTCATATTGGTTTTTCCTCTCTTTTTGTCCTCCCAAAGGTAGCTAGGTGAGGTTGAGAGAGAGAGAGAGAGAGAGAGAGAGAGAGAGAGTGTAGCGATTGGTCCAAGGTCACCCAGGAATCTTCATAGCTTCACAGGAATTAAGTTTTGTTTTGAGTGCAAAGTGTACACACAGTTCAGTGTGAAATGTTCAGAACCTTGAAGCTTTCAGAACTTTCTCTGGGGCTAGACTTGGAAACGTGACATACGTTTTGAGACTTTGCTGTTGTGAAATAGAGGCTGCAATCCTAAAGACACTTTCCTTGGAGTAAGACCCATTAAACACAATGGAGTTTACTTTTGAGTAGACATGGCTAGGATTGTACTAAAATTGGATAATAATGGAACAGAGAGAGGTGTTCCTGCAGCATGTACCTTCTTGTGGCTTAACAAAATACCATGCACCTTTCAGCAGGGCATCAAACCTTTGGTTAAGCTTAGCTTATTGCTAGGGTTCGGGGTTTTTGTTGTTGTTGTTATTGATTGTTAGCAGAGGAGGAGAGGGCTCATCCTAGACCTTTAAGCATAAGAAGAGGGAATTTCAGCAACCACAGACAGAAAGGCAGACCTTGTGTGCTTAAATGACAGCTCTTGTGCATTAAATGTTGCACGGTATTTTTGTAAAATGGTCTCACAAAACCCATACTTTATTGAGAAGAACTCACTGTTCAGAGAGAGAGAGAGAGAGAGAGAGAGAGAGAGAGAGAGAGAGAGAGAGAACACTATTCCAGGAGGAAAATTAAGGCAATCAAGTATATGCTTAGAGACTGGTAACAGAAACTATCAGGGCATAATTCAGGAATAGTCAAGGGGCATCACTTGAGGTTAAAAATACTCTGGAGTCAAGGATCTAGAGCAGAGGTCTCCAAACTTAACTTCAGGGCTCCTGGACCTTTAATGAGTGTGTAGAAGAGGGAATCTGTGAGATGAGAAGCTGCACCTGCTGAAATTCCTTCCTTTAAAGGTCCAGGAGTTCTGAAGTTAAAAGTTTGGAGACCTCTGATCTAGAAAATAAGGGAACTGGAGGAACAGACAACTGCCAACAGGGCTCAGGCAGAGGACATTCAAGATGAATAGATATTGTTTTCACCTTTGGCCCTGGACACCAATCTTATGATTTTAAATCCCCTGATTCAGCAAAAGGGAAAAAAGTAGCCATCGTTCCTTTGGCCTAGGCTTTCCATATCCTGCTGCACACTCCTGATGTGCACATCCTGTTGAATACATCTGGCCTTGCTAGTCACAGCAGATGAAGAAAGGAATGGATGATGGTTGGACAAGGGTGCAAAGTGGCAGAGGCACCCATCCTGCCGTGTCCTCTGCTGCATCAGATTTAAAGGCATGTATCTGGCATTAAGATTGGACATGCCTATGAATGGAAGGTTCAGGGACTTCTGGAGGAATATGGTCTTTTGCACCCAAAAGGCCTCTCTGGTGAATTGTAATTTGATGGATTTTTTGTTTAGATCCTATACTCTGTAATCTAGTCTGAAGTTCAATCCATGCCTACAAATGTCCCGTTTTTGTGGGTGGTATCAATTTTTGGCTTCAGTCTATTGGCACACAAGAGCTAAGTTCATTATTATGGGGACAGATGTAGTAGTAGTAGTAGTAGTAGTAATAATAATAATAATAATAATAATAATAATAATAATAATAATAATAATAATAATAATAGGGCTACTGGATCAGGGAACACCATCATATGAACAACCACAAAAGCGGCAGAAATACTCCATCTTACAGAATCCACCTCTGCAGAGGTATGAAGCCACAATAAGCCTAAACCTTAACAAGAAATTATCTGACCATAACAATGGGGTGATCTTAATTTTCTCCACATCCAGATCACCCCCTACCTGTCCAGTAGAAAACACCAAGTTCAGCATGTGCCCAGTCTTGTGTGTCAGGGCTGAGATCTTTTGCAACAGGCCCATGGTTGTTGTGGTGGCCACAGAGTCCTGAGCTGCACCAGTCTCAGGGTCTTCAGCATGTACATTGAAGTCCCCCAGCACAAGTAGGCAGGGGGACGACACCTGAAATGAACTCTGTCAGCTCAGGCAGGGAGACTGTTGGGCAGCAAGGCGGTCAGTACACTGACAGAATCCCCATCCTATCTGGCCCTCTCAACACAACATGTACACTATTATTTCTACTTTGCCCATACTCAGCTCCCCCAACTAATTCACTCAATTTTGAGCACAGCTGCCTGGCATCTTACCACGCCTGAGCCCCGCTTCATCCAGACGATGGTCAGAGATGGGTTTCCGATCCAGGCACAGTTGAATATGGCATCTGATCCAAGATCCACCAGGAGGGACTGCGGTTCTGACATCATGCGTGGGCCAACTGTAAGAAGATGAGACCATCATAGAAAGGGTCCCTGCTGGGTACATCAGCTAGCAAACTGCTACAGAAGACCAAGTAGGAGAAGGCTGCAATCCTAAAGACACTTTCTTGGGAGTAAGACCTATTGAACACAATGGGACTTACTTTTGAGTAGACATGGTTAGAATTGCACCCTAAAATGCAGGCATCTTAGCTTGTCACAGCTCAATGATGGTTGAATTGTGCAGCAGCCATACCCTAAAATGTCTTCCTCTCTGGGTTGGATGTCATTCCTACCCTTCTTAAAGCCTATATATTATTGACATACAAAAAATTAAAAAAAATTAAAAAATGGAAATATATGTCAACGGAAATTGACATGCCATGCAATGGAAATATATATTTTCAGTTCAAATCTTTCACGTGTATGCTTTTTAGCAAGAGGTATTCAGACTTTCAACTTCAGATATCCTGAATCATTAAGAAGTGTCTTGAGGAGAGAATTTCAGAAGGTGCAGCTTCTCATCTCACAGATCACAAGATGCACCTGCTGAAATTTCTTCTTCTACACAATTGTTAATGGTCAAGTCAAGCTGCACTTCTGTGACCCTCTGCAGTGCTGGCTTAGCACCCCTGCTTAGCACCCGTTCCTGGCTTAGTAGACTGAAGGGCCATTATGAACCTGTAGAATTATTATTTCTCTAATAATAATGCCAGCTATTTCTCTAAAAAAAGACCGATTCCTAAGCTTTTACCCTATTATTGTGCTGCTGATGGTTCTACAGCTGAAGAGTACTTACAGTAGACATCCACTGTCCTGCTGATATTGGTACTCCCCAAAGCATTGGTAACTTCGCAGGAGACTGGCTCAAAAAAGTAGGTATGATCAACAATAGTCTCGTAAGAGTCTCCTGAAGCTTCCTTTATAATTTGTCCCTTTTTGGCCCACCTGCAAGCAGAATAACATAACTTGTGAAAACAGCATCCATAAAAAGTTCATTTTTATGATACATATAACACTTTTATATAAAGCAGTGATTTTCAACCATGTTCATCTCATGGCACACATCATTATTTTGACAATTGAAAAGGCACATCATGATGCTGGTGGGTGTCACATCCCCTAATGGCCCTATTAACAAATGATTTTTATTTAATGAATAACAAAATTTGCCAAACTCCCATGACCCTGTTAGACCACTGTCCCTATTTTTGTCTTTTGTGAATGCAGTGTAAATATTTTGTTTGAGTGAACCGCTGTGCTTGGAGGGTTCACCCTCCTCTGTCTCTAGTTTCTCAGTAACAATAGAGGGGCCTTGTTTTTCAGTTCCCGCCAAGGCTAAGGCCCCCATGCCATGCACAGAATGCCATTTCATATGCTGGAGAAGCTAATTTTGAGCCACTGATGATATGATGACAGACAATTATGTGTAGCAATCCAGAAAAATGCAGCAGCAAAGCTATTATCGCTTAACATCACTATCTCCAAACTTGGGATTTAAGAGTTGTGCGTTTGTATAATTGGCTGTAACAATATTTTTTAAAAAAAATCACTAAAAATATTTAACAGCAAGTTGAGAACACCAAGAATCAAGGGAGCCAACAAGGGATGGCGCTTTGCTTAGGACCCTCTCTGCAACCCAAACAGGTTGGGTGGGGGCAACATCTTCAATTCAGGCAACAAAATGTCCTGCAAATGACTTACCATATGAAACGGTGTTCCTAGAATTGCATTTTGAGCAGCCCCCCATTACAGCTTGTTGAGGTTTTCCCCCTGAAACATGCCTTATGGCACCTATGCATCCATATGTTGCCCTTCAATACACATATGGATATAAACTCCTTGCAGTTCTACGCTCACCATTGGTCAACGCTGCCTGTGAGATCCTTCCTTTGAGGCTATTTTGCCATGACAAACTGCGGATGATTCAATCTGTAGTCAGTATGGAATTATAATGTGTTAGTTGGTATAAAATGTTGCTAAAGTGTCTCCTGGGGTTGAGACCATCTGTAACACTGATTCCAACTAAGCCCTCCTAGAAGGTTCATCCATTTCTGCTAACCGAACAAGGCTTCCTTTAACTGACACTTACTTAATCTAGTTGTATAACCCATTGTTTCCAGGAATGTAGTAAGACACTCGAGGACTGCTATTATCTAAGATGTGATGTGTGTCTGCACGACTCCATGCAGGATGTTGACATTTCAAAACACCGTTTCCAAATGAAATGAAAAACGGCTGTAGCTCTGTGGGATTTATATTCTATGTATGCAAAAAAATAAAAAATAAAAAATAAATTCCTGGTTAAATTCCCCAGCATTTTTTGTAACAAATAGTGTTGAATGGCTACAAAAAGACCAGTGTAACATTCACAGCACAAGTTGACAGCTAAGCACAAACATCTGTTCCTCTTTCTAGTGAAGAGATGGGCAACCTTTCAACTGCAGAACTTTTGGACCTTTAAAAATTGTATAGAAGAGGGAATTTCAGCAGATGCAGCTTCTCATCTCAAAGAGGACAAGCGGCAACTGCTGAAATTCTCTCTCCAACACAGTTGATAAGGGTCCAGGATCCCTAGAGTTGAATGTTTGCCAACTCTGTTCTAATGGATCAATCATGGATCAATCTGTCATAGACCAATCAGTCAATCACAGCATTTAGATACCCCTTTTCAAGGAAAGTTCACAAAGCAATTTAGATCCTATCTACAATCCTATCCACATCTACTCAAACATAAGCCCCATTATGTTCAATGGGACTTACTCCCAGGAAAGTGTCTTTAGGATTGCAGCCTAAGGCTTTGCCTGGTTCTTCCTTCCTGGTGGCATATCTAAAGGGGGGCTCCATTTTATTCCCTTCCCTGGAATGGTCCTGAAGGGGAGGGTGCCTTGCACACCGCACTGAGACTCCCTCCAGTACTGTGCTCTGGCCCTTCTAGCTACGCCACTGTGCATCAGTACCTGTATCCACTCTGTTTTAAATCGCTGCTCACCATGGAATAGACAGAAGCGAGTTATTCTTGCCAGGTTCATTGGGAAACACGGGGAGTTCCAGACTTGGAAAATCAAAAATGTCCACAGGGCTAAGCTGAAATGCCTGGCAAAAAAACATTGCCCAATGCCTGCCAGTTCATGAACTCGGGCTGTCAACATCAAAAACACCGTTGAATTCTCCAGGGCTCCCCCTCCCCCCTTTTTTAATCAAAGGGAACTTTATTCCTTTAAGGCAGTTGAAATAACATTATACTGGAAAGCCAAGCTGGCATTTGGAAAAAAAAGCCATTGCAATGTGAAAATTGTCTTTGAGGAGAAGCTGTCAATCCAGCACTTGAATTAAACTGCTGTTTGCAAAACAATAAGCAAATGTGACCTAATGGGGCACCATCTGGCATCCTGCCACACTGGGGATGTCAGAAGTGTGCGAGATGAAATCAAGAGGAACAGAAACACCAACTGTGGCAGCATCCAAGCCCCGGTAAAATTCAAGGCCAGCAAAATTCTTTGGGGAGGTTCAACTTGCTTATTCCGGGTTGACTTTTGCCTGACTGCAGCTAATGCGTTTCAAAAAAGGAAAGGGAGAATGCTGTTTGGATTAAATATGGCAGCCTCACCTTTATTTTTCCTGGATCCCCAAATAATATACTTTGGGGGTTCTCTCCTCCCGCAGTTGGCAGCAGCATTTGGATTTGTGTGGTGGCTTCAAAGCCAGGTGGGAAATTGAGTGGCGCATTAAATCGAAGGGAGATACCAAAAAAGAAATATTTTTCATAATGAAGAACAGCAAGAGATGCGCTGAATAAATAGGTAGATACTCAGCCTAGACCAGGACAATATAAGACAAATGGCCTCTTCTTAAGAAGTTGTCTTTGAGCACTTCCATGGCAGCTGCCACAAGCATCGATGATACCTGCCATGCTTTCCATTCTTCCATATGGAATTTAAAGTGGCATACATAGGGTTTTCAGATGGTCTCATCCAGGATCATGCTGCATCCAGACCTGCTTAATTTCAGCAAGATTTCTATATCCTCTGCTTCAGGAGCTCTTCTAAAACAGCAACTTTCAACCAGTAGGCTATGGCACACCAGTGTGCCATGGACAGTCTGCAGATGTGCCGAAGGACTTTAGAGAGGATTGAGGCCCCAGCAGTATGTTGTGCCTTGTCAATGATCCAAAAAGTAATATTGTGCTTTGACAAATTTTAGGACATTGACAATGTGATGTGAGATGGAAAAGGTTGAAAATCACTACTCTAAAAAGATGTGCAAGTGTCCCTTTAAAAGCAGGCCTCTGTCAGTCTTGGAAGACTATGGTATCGTGCTCTGCGCTGCATACGCTGCATGCGAAGCACGAAAGCCTGGGTTGGATTGTTATGGAGGATAGGCTGTTACCCAAGCAGCAAATCCCCCCTCTCCATGCCACTGAATTAGTCCAATGGAAAGGCAGAGCCAATACGATTGGCTCCAGCTGGCGTCGCAGAGCTGGGCTAAGGACAGGAGCTCACTCTGTCTTGTGGGGCCAACCTGGGTCTCGAACCCTGGCCTGCTGGTTAACAGTCACAGCTTCTTAACTGCGGACCAAGATAAGGTAAAAGTCCCTGGCAGCTTGCCTGGCTGCCTATCCTGGCACTAGCTACACCTCATCCCTGATTCAAAGCCAAAGAGTGAACATTGTCCAAAGATGCTTCCATGGTCATGTGGCCAGCATGACTATATGCCAAGGGCACACAGAATGATGTTACCTTTCCACTGAGGTGGTACCTATTTATCTATTTGCATTTCCATGCTTTCAAACTGCTAGGTTGGCAGGAGTTGGGCTAAGGATGAAGCTCACCCTGTCTTGCAGTACTAGGGTCTCTTAACCCTGACTTGTCAATCTTCAGTTTGGCAGGCACAACTCCTTTAATCACTAAGCCACTGAGGCTGCAATCCTAATGACACTTTCCTGGGAGTAAGACCCATTGAACATAAAGGGGCTTATTTTTGAGTAGACATGTTTAAGATTGTGCTGTTAGCCACTTTTAGTCCAAGATGAATTCCCCAAACCTGTTTTCAGGTATTTGAGGTATTTGTCACTAACACGTTACAGGTGAGCCCACATTCTCCATGGATTCTAGACCCACTGATTCAAGAATGCACTGGAATCCAAATCCACCTTAAAGGACTGAGAAGGTCACCTCCAGTTTTTATTAAAAACTAGCGAAAGGCGTACCCGCGTTGCGGGAGTAAAATTCCCCCGTATGCCATCCCCCCATATGCATCAACCCCCCATGGATAACTTTCCCCCAGGTGTAACAACCCCCCATGCGCAACTTCCCCCATACACATCAACCCCCCATGCGCAACTTCACCCATGCGCATCAACCCCCGCATGCACAACTTCCCCCATGCGCAACTTCCCCATGTGCAACTTCCCCCATGCACATCAACCCCCCATGCACAACTTTCCCCATGCGCAAATTTCCCCATGCGCAACTTTCCCCCTGTGCAACTTCCCCCATGCGCAACTGCCCCCATGCTCAGCTTTCCTCCCATGCGCAATTTTCCCCCGTGCGCAACTGCCCCTGTGCGCAACTGCCCCCAGTGCGCAACTGCCCCCCATGCGCAGCTTTCCTCCCATGCGCAACTGCTCCCGTGCGCAACTGCCCCCCGTGCGCAACTGCCCCCATGCGCAACTTTCCCCCGTGCACAACTTTCCCCCATGCACAACTTCCCCCGTGCGCAACTTCCCCCGTGCGCATCGTCCCCCCGTGCGCAACTTTCCTCCATGCGCAACTTTCTCCCATGCGCAATTTTCCTCCCATATGCAACTTTCCTACATGCGCAACTTTCCCTCATGCGTAACTTCCCCTCATGCACTTCCCCTCATGCGCAGCATCCTCGCCGGCGCAACCTCTTCTTCCGAACAACATCCCCCAGTGCACCAGGGTCTGAGCACCAAACTGGCTGGATGTGGTTCAGTCTCCCATGTTAAGTATAGGACAGAAACAGGTTGCCCCCTTTTCAGCCCCTGAAGGGTTAAGTTTCTCCAGATGGTTCTTGGTGGGTGTTCAGGTGACAGAAGGATCCCTCCCAGAATTCCATGCTTCAGGCCCAGCAGTTGGAGCAGAATTTTGCTGAGTCAGCAATGCAAAGTATAGGGAGGAAAACGCATTGCGCCCCTTTTCACCCCCTTCCCGTTGGAATTTCCAAAAACCGGTTCTTAGTGCACCCCTCCATCACGGAAGGAACACCCACCCCAAATTTCACACTTCTAGGCCCACCGGTTTTGGCAGGGCGGTGATGAGTCAGTAATGACGATGAAGATTAGTTTTATAAAACTCATTGCACCCCTTTTCACCCCCTTCTGGTTAGAATTACTGAAAACTGGTTCTTAGTGGATCCCTCCATCATGGAAGGAACACCCTCATCAAATTTCACGCTTATAGGCCCAGCGGTTTTGGCTGGGTGTTGATGAGTCAGTGATGATGATGAAGATGCCTTATATATAGATAGATTGAAAACAAAGTGTTATTAAAAGTCCTTTGGTAGGCTTGGGAAGGGGCCCCAAACCCATGAATTTCATTATTTGTGGAGTATCTTATCAGGAGAGAGGGAATGCAGAACAGAACCCTCATGTATAATGTGGGTAGCCCTATGCCTGCTGTAGGAATGTTTGCCGAACAGTGGACTAAGCAATGGCCAAATAAAATGTGGAACCCATGTTAGGATCTTAACATTAGTGGTTCCTTCTCTTACAAAAAGTTAAGAATGTTTCTAGACACACACAGGTATCTGCAAGGGATGCACTCCCAGCAGATACCAAATACACCACGGATACACCACATTCCAGCAGACACCGTATGGATAAAAGAGGTGTTGGTGCCACACAACACCAGAACAGTGGTGGGCTCCAGCAGGTTCGCACCTACTCTATAGAACCAGTTGTTAACAAGAGATAGGACATATAAAGTTTAAAAATAGACATTTAAAAGTGGCTGCCAGATGGGCAGAGAACCGGTTCTTAATTTCTTTGAAGCCCATCACTGCACCAGAACTACAATAAGTCCACTAAAATTGAGTAAAAACAGACAAAATAAACTATTCTTTTCTCTAGCGTGTAATTAGTCTATGGAACTGCTTGCCACAGGACGTGGTGGACAAATAGAAGGACCTGGATGATTAGAGAGGAATGAGCCTGCTTCATGAAATCCCAGCCTTGGCTCAGTATCGGGATGTGTGCATGTGTGTGCGTGTGTATGTGTGTGTGTGAGAGAGAGAATTCACACTCTGATGACACAAGCTTTTTGAAAGGGATGTATTAGCAGTACAGATGTGAGCTCAATTTGTATGCATTTATCTCCTTTCTTCTGTCATTTATCTTTGCTCCTCCAACAGATGCTGACTAGCCATTTTAGCTTCCACCCACCCCCCTGCTGGGTGAATGGGGTGCATATGGAAGTAAATCAACTCCCTCCCCTCTCTTTCCACCCTCTTTATTCCTTTAATAATTAATCCTATGACTTTGCTTTTATTTTTGGCCTCGTATTTAGCATGCTTATAAAGAAGGCACACTTTGCACGTAGAAGGCAGCACAAGTAGTTTTTTTAACAATAAGAGCAATACTTTTAAGAGTGCTTTTCACCCATCAATGAGATCAGAGAACTTCACAACTCATCCCTCATTCATTCTCACAACAATCCTGCAGAAACAACAATATTATCATCTCCTCTTTTACAAAGAGTAGGTTGAAAGGCAAATAAGAGTAGAGTCCTGTGGTGTAATGGGAATTTGAAGGATTCCCTTCTGTCACGTTAATAGAGTCAATCCTCCATTGAACAGGTCTGGGAAATATAGGAAACTCGAGACATGTGTTTTGCGCATGGACCAGAATGGAGGACAGAGTAACTCTATCTTTAAGCATTGTATAGAAGAGGGAATTTAGGCAGGTGCTGCTTTTTAAACCCTTCTATAGCTACAATCCAGAGTAACTGGACCGACGTAGTTATGGTGCCACCTATGGGAAACCTAGGGAAATGCCTAGAGCAATCCAGAGTAAGTGCATCTTAATTCTTCCCGTAGTTACTCTGGATTGTAGGGCATGTTAGTTACACTTCCCTAAATTCCCTCTTCTATACAGTGCTTAAAAGTAGTGGTGTTCTGGCCTCCATTCCATATAGTCATGGACTGATATGCACTGAAATAAGTGCATTTGAACTTAACAGTTGTGTGGCTTTAATGGACAACTTTCTGCCACTATGAGTCCTGTAAATTGAGGATCATACATGTGAACTGCTGGTACTGTGTATGGGTGAGTACTCCCAGAAAAAAAGCCCTGCTGTAGGGTAAAAAACAATTATTATCACCTGTAAGGTTGTCCCTTATTATTATCACTCATTGGTTGTCCCATTCTTGTCGTGATGTAGGGTGGCAAGCGCATGTCTAACCCTTCGCTTATCTGACTTTTGTGACACCGCAAGGCAGGAACCAGACTTGTGCTATGGCTTACATCGGCCTAATTGGACTGCAGACTTTTGGGGGTCTGCAGACTTTTGGGGGTTGTGGAACCAATCGTCTGAGTTTCCATTATTTCCTATGGGAAAATCTGCTTCACGTAAAGAACATTTCATATAACAAACATGCCTCTGGAACAAATTAAATTTGTTACGTGAGGTACCACTGTAAATTAACAACAGGTTCTATGCCCTAATAACCTAAATTAACAACAGGTCCTATGTCCATAGAACAACAGGTTCTATGTCCCATTAGTAACCGGTTTTCAGAACCAGGTGCTCATTAGCAAAGGGTCCTAGAGAATCTGTGAGAACCTCCTGAAGCCAACCACTGCCCTTAGAGTATATAATTCAGGGCTCACTGATCTTGAAGGACAGCTGAAGTTTATTAACCACTCTTCCTCCCATCTTGCAGACCACCCAGTTTGCTTCCCAGTTGGGACTTTTCCCTTCTAAAAAGACACCTTTGTGACTCTTCCTGGGTTGTACTGAAAATGCTTCTCCTGCTGCTATCTCACCTTTCTTCAAACTCACAAATGGGGAAAAGTAAATGAGAAGCTTGAATCCATGAAATGAAAAAGTCAAAGTTAATTAGTTCCTATCAGCGTGATTACAGGAGGCTTCGGGGACTGAGCACCTAATTGTGTGGAAAGTTCCATTTGGGGTGATTAAGTTCAAGGTGAGTCATTTGCGGGGCACAGTAAGCAGACACCTCCCTTCTCTCTGCAGTTGAGGAAAGCAATCTGTTCTTAGACCAGCTACCAGATGTAGGGAGGGGAAATATTCTGATCCTCCAAATCGGCTTGTAATCCATGCTCCACTCCAAAGTTACATGGAAAGAGTTGAGAAGAAAGAGCGACTTCTTGAATCAGCTCCGAAGCAAGGTGGGAGAGATGGTTCTGCTGCTCTTTCTCATCACAAAAAAAAAACAATATCAATAACAACAAAAAGAAAAACTACGTTTTTACCTGAACAGCAAGAATGGATGAAGATGTTTCAGATAATATACAGCAGCCTCTCCTCCCCCAAGGAACACTCGGGAGAGGAAGCAAAGCCCTAAGAAGACAGCTGCTAGGGGAGTTGCCAGCAGCTGTTCTCCTTTATGGACAATGATGAACCAGTAATTAGAGCAAGGAAGAGTTTGCAGCCGACAACTGAGAAGTTAGTTATGCTGACAGTTCGGCAAGGAATGATTCGAGGCATACGCGACAACCGGAAAAAAATGTAACAGCTTTTTGCTCACGGTGTTCCCAAAGGCCACTTGAAACAAATGGAGTTCCTCCACCTCTACTAACCACTCCATGTGGTTGTCTCAACCATGTGGGTCTCCAATAGAGTTGCCATAATTCTCTTCCACAAAATCCGGACAGGACCCTCTGTCCCATTTGCCAGTATGTGAACACAATCCCCCCCCAATCAGGACTGTCCCTGTTTTTTGGGGACATATGGTGACCCTAGTCTCCATGAACGGTTCAAAAATATGGAAGTGAATGAATGAAGATACCCCTTGGATGCCTCATTAGGGTCTCAGGTATCCTCTTTCTGGAGAGGTTTTCAAATTCTCTGTCAACTGGGAGCCATTTCCACATTGACATGGATGCCAGGAAAAAAATAGTGTTGGCACGCTTTATGGAATATGCTCACACAGCTCACAAAGACACTGACGAGACCCACTTTGTGATATAAGGTATATGCCCTTTGTGATACATGGTACATGCCTGGAACACATGGTACATGCCTAGAACACATTCCTGCAGCGGAACAGCTTCTTTCAAGGAAGAAGCTATTGACTTTCCTTTTCCAGAACTCCGATCTGTAGAATACCGGAGTATACCTGAGTTGGACCTCTGCTTAAATCCTCCACTCTCATTTTTTCCCCTGGAGTCTCAGGGGAGATTATGAAGAGTGTACATTCCTTTAGCTATGCTTCCCCTCATTCTTTATGGAAAAGCAGTTTCTTAGCTAGCCTTCAACACAGCTCTTCAGAGAGAAGCAAAAAGGGGAAAGAAAGGAGTGCAGCAGTTAAAGATAACATCCCACGCAGTCTGCATGTAAATAAACACACTTGAAATTAGGGCAGAATATCGGATGGCTATAGGATGTTCTAGATTTCCAATGCTCAAGAAGATCTCTCCAAGTTGAGACACCAGCTGTCATTATACGCTGGCAGACCCTTTCTTTGGCTGATAAATCTTTATTGTGACACATCCCTTGGGAACCTCTTAGTATTGCTCTCTCTAATATCCAGCCAGTGTTGTTATTATCTTTCCTTGGCCTGAGGCCAATATAGCTTGCCCTATGATATTTGGACTTTGTGGACAATTCCCTCCTTTCATTTATATTGTTGCCTTGCAGGTATTTATAGATTGCGACGTGTGGCTCAGGGTTGTTTCCAGACTGTATAAATTTACCTCTCTTAGCAATTCCTGAAATGCCCCATAATCCTTGTGCCATTTTTCCCCTCTTGCTCGTTCTCCACCCCATTATTCTCTTTAAACAGAACAATATTTCAGGTGTGGAAGCTGCAAGGCTATGCGCCGCATAGATAATACAATGTTCTTAAGTGAATCAGAGGCCTTCTATAAATCAGTTCCTAGACAGGGAAGTTTCAAAAAGAATAGAGCAGAATTAAGGGCAAGTGGGGGAAAAACACAGAGGAAAGTAACAAAGTGCACAACAAAGCCAAACCATTTTAAGAGATTAATTATTTGTAAAATGGAGTTTCAAATACACTGGATTGAGGGATGTTAACAGGAATGCCTTGCACGAAGATCAAGGTGCACAGGCAGGGTCACCATATATCACATGTCCTCTTTTTCAGGCACGTGTCCTGGAAAAAAATCTTCATTCTAACCCTTTTTCTTGAAAGCAGGCAGCACATAGCCTTCTTGTAATTGATAAATCACTGTATTTACTTGAATCGAACGCTCACCTTTTCCAGTCAAATTTTGTCTGCAAAATCAAGGTGTACATTAGTTCCAGTGGTTAGTTAGATTCAAGTAAATCTGGTATTTTGATTGTAACTGTAAGGTGCACATTAGATTTGATGGTGCATTACATTTGCATAAACATGGCATATATAATATATGTAATAGTTTTAAGAGAACAATCCTAACCATGCCTTCTCAAAAGTAAGCCCAATTGTATTCAATGGGTCTTACTCCTAGGAAAGTGTCTTTAGGATTGAAGCCTTAATTTAATATGTTATACAGTGTTTATATTAAGTACATGAAAACAATATCTGGAAAAAATTCTGGATATCCGAAAAAAATTCCTGACGGTGAGGGTGGTTCGGCAGTGGAACAGATAGCCAAGGGAGATGGTAGACGCTCCCTCACTGGAGATCTTCAAGCAGAGGCTCAACGAGCACCTGTCGGAGATGCTCTAGGAGGATTTCCTGCTGCAGGCAGGGGGTTGGACTAGATGTCCTACTAGGTCCCTTCCAACTCTATGACTCTATTCCTACAATCAAGAGTAACTACGGGAGCACGTAAGAGGCATTACATGCACCATTAGTTACAACACCAGCTAGTGAAAACCTGTGGGAAATTCATATTGCAATCCAGAGCAAATTGTTCTTATACCGGAGTAAGGACTTCCCGTAGTTACTCCGGATTGTGCCCTATGACTCTATGGTTCTATGATTATATATATATATATATATATATATATATATATATATATATATATATATATGAATGTTTAGTGCTATTATTTTTTCATGTTCTACATTTTTCTTGGGTGTCCTATATTTTGGGGCACTTGTCCTCATTTTTAATTATGGCATATGGTCACCCTGTGCCTGGGCAAATGGAAAGAGGTGAAGTAGGGTCAATCACTGAGAGTTTTTCTGTCTTGAGAATGGATAAACAGCAAGCTGAGTTCTTTAATTTGCCCTCACACCCATCTGAAATTTTCTGCCACCCAACATCAGGGAGTTTAGCCGAGCGGAGGAAAAACCCAAACCATTTCACACCCTTCAGAGCCTCACTTCTATGATAGAAATAAGTGTTTTCACAGTCTCCAAGTCTCCCATCCTCACCGGACTGCATCTTGAGCTCGGATTCATGTGACCACACAGCTGGATATAAATATCTCCTTCTCCCCCGTAGTCAATAATGCTGGAAGGAAACCAGGATAGTGACTCTAGTCCTACTGACAGACAGACAACATATCCAAATTAGGCAGTGCCAGAAAGAGACAGAAGCTGGATGGGACAGCTGGGGAGCTTCGAGGAAATGAGCCAGCAACTGTTATCCCTATATGTTTCTCACCTTTACCATGAAGACTTAAGGCGGGTGCAAAGGAATCAGAAGATGATATTGGTTAAATAATGTTATTAGATAGATAGATAGATAGATAGATAGATAGATAGATAGATAGATTGACTGATTGATTGATTTATTGGCCAAGTATGAACTCCATACCCAGAATTTGGCTTCGGCAACAGCTGCAGACATACAAACACCAACACACAAATATCAAACAATACATACAGAGCATACATTAGATAGAACACTACTTCAGTATTTCCAAAAGTCCCTCAGCATAGTTGATGGTTCAGCAATTTAATGGCACAAGGAAAAAAACTGTCCTTGTGCCTAGTTGACTTAGTGTACAGAGTCCTATATCGGCGTCCAGAGGGAAGAAGCTCAAACAAAATGTGTCCAGGGTGAAGAGGGTCTGCAGCAATACTCATGGCTCTCTTCTTGACCAGTACAGTCTTGTACTACTTAGTACTTAGTACTTAAATTAGTATTAGTACAGTATCTAGTACAGTCTAGTACTATTAGTACTAATAGTACAGTCTGTTATTAGTACATACTTGCTACAAATGCTGATCTGGTCAAGTTCAGGGGGCTAGAATCAAGCTGACATTTGGGTTAGTGACCCAGGCTATGTCTAGACTTGCAGCTGGATGAAAAGGTAGAATGGCGAGCACCACTTCAGCTTATAGGGAGGTGATTTCCATTTTGAAAGGTCCATCAGTCCGTCCATCCGTCCGTCCTTCTTTCCTTCCATCCATCCATCCATCCATCCATCCATCCATCCATCCATCCATCCATCCAGGCTTGGGCAGCTACCCAAGGGTACTGATCCCTAATGCCTGCCTTGAGTCCTTCCTAATGGACATGACATTTCAATTTCCTAGCAGCAATTCCTTATGGATTTCTGCCCCCCTCCAGGATGACCATATGTCATAACCAAAAAAGAGGACAAGGACCCCCAAAATGTAGGAGACATAAAATAAAAGCTAAAAACACACATATTGCTGTCTAGTTGTTAAACATTATATTGCTTATTATTAAATTTACAACTTTTACATAATTAATTACATATAATGTATGAATTACAAGAAGGTACATGCTGCTTTCTCACAAGGAAAATGAGGACAATGAAGATTTTTTTCCAAGACACCAAACAAAAAAGTGAACATGGCCTGGAAAAATAGGACATTTGGTCACTCTGTGTCCCCGCTTTATTAAAAACTGTATGTGCTGCTTTTTTCTACTGTATGTTCAAAAACTGTATGTTCACTCTTCCAATGCATCTGACAACCCAATCTTATGCTTGTCTACTCAGAAGTAAGTTCCATTATGCTGAGGCTTATTCCCATGAAATAGTGTTTAGCATTGCTGCCTGAATTTCATTTGATATTTTTCTTACCCATATTTTCTAACCCTTCTCAGCCCCTCTGTATTTTTATTTATATATTTCTCCCCTCTCCCTGGAGCACTGCAGGAGCACCTCCCAGCTTAGTATCTTCTGCTAATTTAATTGGCGCATATGATGGAGGAAAACACATTTCCGTCAGAAAACCAAAATTCTGGTTTCAAGCTTCAAAGGAGATTTTATAACCAACAGTGCAAAAACAGTGATTAAACATATGAAAAATACCTTGTCTGAATCTTTTTAAGTATTAAACATGTAGACATGAAGGCAAACAAGGATTCTTATTAAAATCTATTTCCCCAGAGGAACGGTGTGGTATTTTTCTGATTATTTTCTAGGTTAAAGGTGCAAAACTGGGAAACAAAAGCTAAAGCAAGAGGCAGAAGGAATTAGGGGTTGCCTAATCAGGGGAATTACGGATTGATGTTAGATGTACCTTTAAAAAAGAACTGAGATTCAGAACACAATCCTATGCTTGGCCGGTGCAGCACAGTGCAGTAGCACCAAAATAGCCGCGCATGTATCCTCTGGGGCCAGAGAAGCAACCACATGTCACTGCGGAGTAAGGGAACGTGGCTCCCATGCCACCCTCTTCCCATCCTGTTTCTTCCTCTCCCAGCCATCCTCCTGCCCCATTATATATTATTGGTTTTCTTGCAATTTGAATGTTAATTTCTACTAAATTTTAAAATGGCTCAACATCTCCTGGTCTCCCCTGCTCTTTTACTCCTGCTTACGAGAGATTTTCCATTATTATTAACTCCCCTACTGTCAATCCACAGATTATACGTTGGCATTGCTGTTTCTGTCCCAAACCTAGCAATTACAAGTTTTGCAGCTAAGAACCCAAAGGGTGGGGGAATCAAGCTAACATCGATTTAAACCTCTTAGTTCCTGATGGTTTCCAAGTGAATAGAAAAGAGCCAGTTGGACTGTTCTTGGCATTTTGATGTTGTTAGGATAACAACATGGTGGAAAACACTTTCTTCTGTAAATAGACTGTGACTTTCCATATCATCGTGGTTTCATTGCAATGATTGTTGAATGCATTTGCCCTGTTTCTCCAGCCTGGCTTGACAGAAATAAATAAATCTGGAGCTATATGGTAAATTAGCGAAAGTGACTAGCCGTTGCAGGAGTAAAACCCCCTGTGCAGCATCCCCCTGTGCACCATCCCCCATGCACCATTTGCTATGCACCATCCCTCATGCACCATCCCCCATGCACCATCCCCCCATAATCATCTCCTTCATGCACCACTCCCTGTGCACCATCCCCCTGTGCACCATCCCCCCTTTGTACCATCTCTCTTCCCCACGTACCACCAGGTATCAAATCAGTTTTTAGTTGGTTGTAACATCACAGAAGAAATATGTTCCCCAATTTTCATGCTTCTAGGTCCAGGGATTGGGGTTGTATGTTGATCAGTCAGTCTTCCATGTTAAGTATAGAGATGAAAACGCATTTTCCCCCTATCCACCCCCTTCCAGTTTGAATTTCTCAAAATCGGTGCTTAGCGGGTGACCACCCCTGAGTGACTACCCCTTTTCACTCACCCCTTTTGCACCCACATTTGCAAGCTGAAAAAGACTGGGTTCCACTTTTCAATGGTTTTCACTTTTGGACGTTGCTCTGGTCCCTAAACCATCCAATAAGTTAGCGATGGATATACTATCATAGGAAGCATTTCACATCCTCCCCTGGCCAAAAAGAGTCTAGCTGAAGAATGAATGAACCTTTCTATATATGTGCTTAAAATTTTTTTTTAACTAATACTTATGGTAAACTTCTAATTTACTTGATTGATTTTCATTTTTTATTTACTTGATTGACTCTCGTCATATGGAATGTGTTAAAAAAATTCTTTTTTTGCTTGATGATGTCCTATCCTGTCAAGTGTTGTCAACAACACTTCAAAGTTAAAGATATCACTTCTGGTTGGTTTTTACAGATTGTCATTCTAAAAAGTGCTTTAAAAGTTTGAAAACCACTACTTCAGGGGAATTTGAACCCCCACCCCTCAAATATATATCTGTATTTTGAATACTACATCGTTAGAAGTTTCCAAAGCATGTTTCCGAGGGCAGATTTCGAATGCAGAACAGATCTCAGTGGTATCTTATACCCACTGAGGTCAAGCCTTATTTTTGCTTTCAGGTGGTACATTCCCTGCCCTATTTGCACCGAAAGCCTCTATCTTTAAATTGGCCTAAGTCTGTCTGTCTGACTCTGAACTTCTTGTGCTTATGAGTTATCGTTAAATTTTTCATTGCTACATCTATTATTCAGCACCACAGAGATGTGTACATGCAGTCATAGGTGCGCTGTTTTGTTTTAAGACATGGGCTGTTCTTTTCTTGAGCTAGGAGGGTGTGAATCGATAAGGCCAGCACATGTGATTGGGAATATTTCAAACATCTCAGTATTGGACTCATGCAGTTGCTGGAATGTGCATCAAAGAAGTTCAAGGCAAGATTGATAACTGGTGTGGGTCAATCCCCTGGAGTGCTTTTCAAATGAACACTCGATGTTTTGCTTGACTCTAAAAAGCAGATCCATCAGAAACTTTGGCTCTTTGGATGACATAAAGAAGGAGCCCCATGATGAAGAAGGGGTTGGGACATTCGGGGTAATCTAGAGGCATCCACCACTAAGGAAAGAGGATGCCCCACTACCTCCCAATATGTCTCCCCACTGGAGAGCACACAAGAGGGAGAGTAAGGCTACAATCCTAAAGACACTTTCTTGGGAGTAAGACCCATTGAACACAATGAGGCTTATTTTTGAGTAGACATTATTAGGATTGTGCTCTAAGGCACTTTCTAAAGACACTTTCCTGGGAGTAAGACCTGTTGAACATAATGGGGCTTATTTATGAGTAGAAATGTTTATGATTGTTAATTTGTCTATTGGACCTGCTGCAAATGAAGGTGATGGGTTGAAGGAGAACCCATGACTGTCAGCTTACAGGCAATACAAGGTGGTGCAAGTAAGGGGTGTGGAGAACACCCAGATGACACTTTGGGATGTGTGTGACATCACTAAAGGTAAAGGTGCTATGTGCGTGTGCTTCTCAAACCACAGGGCAAAACAGGGCGTCTGCTCTAGACAGATTGACCATATGACTGTAAATTTCTGGATTTGTACTCTTTTTTAGCCTCCTGTCTGGGTGTCCTCCAAAAGGGCTTCATTGTCCTCCATTTTTGCTTCATTTTGGAACTTTGCAATGGTGTGCAATACTGCATCATGTCATATGTTGCTGGATTTTTACTGAAGAGTAGAATCCAATGCAAAAATCAGTTTTGCAATATCTCCTTCCTATCAAAAGATATTGCCAAAAAAAACCAAAAATAAAAAAATATGCATTGAGCTCTATGGGAAAGTGAAAGTGCCCAATATTGTGGCTTTACTCTTGAGGAGGCAAACGTGCCATTGTCCACTGGAAAGGCCAGGCTGAGAGGAATCCAAGACCTTGTCCTCCTTTTGAGGTTTGGGCATCTGGTTACCCTGGCTCTAGAATGTTCTAGTGCTGGAGCCAATAATTCCTAACCTTCTTCCCAAGGTTTGTTGTGAGGATAAAGGGGGTGTAAAAGTGAACCATCCAAGCCCATTGAAGCCCATTTGAGGACCACATATTAGCAGCCCAAACAGCAGGACCTTATCCATGGTGGACCTGCTAAAATAACCACCACCCTGAAACCCACCTGTACTTTGTAGCTTCTGGTAAAATTCAAAACTGTCCTCCAGGCATTTAAATAACTGAGAATAGGCAGTCCAAACCTTTTTTCCCTTTACTCCCATTGATTTCAATGGGAAAGATAAGTACATGCTTAAATCTCTGCAACTGAAATCGATGAGGCTTAAGAATGCCCAGCTTCAGCTGGATGGCATCTATAATCTTTAAACTTTTAATCTGTGGCTTTTAGTCAAGTTTTCAGCTTTAGTTTTAAATCCTTCAACTTCCATTTAATCTTATTGAATTGTGTTTATTTGGGAGGAATTTTGCTGTACGTGGTTTTTTTTGATGTGTGTGGGTGTGTTTCACTCTTCCTGTAAGGATAAAAATTTTTTATGCTGATGTTTCAGTTTCACTTATGGGCAAAGTTATGGGTACAAATGCCACAATCAACTATCTGAGCACATCGTTCTATTTGTTAGAATCATTTTCGGAAACTCAAACACAACAAATGTTAAAACAGGGACCAAAAATAATCCACTGCTCTGTGGTTGTGTTTTTGCAACTGACGACACAAGCCTATGCTTATCTACTCAGAAATAAGTCCTACTGTACTGAATGGGGCTTACTCCCAGGAAAGTGTGCAAAGGATTGCAGCCATTATGGCATTCTAGATTATTTTATTTTTGCTATTGCATGAGGCCTGACCTATCTATCTATCTATCTATCTATCTATCTATCTATCTATCTATCTATCTATCTATCTATCTATCTATCTATCTATCTATCTATCTATCTATCTATCTCTCTCTCTCTCTCTCTCTCTCTCTCTCTCTCTCTCTCTCTCTCTCTCTCTCTCTCTCTCTCTCTCTCTCTCATCAGCCCACCCGCCCGCCCGCCCGTCCGTCTGTGTCTCTCTCTCTATATATCATAAAAGGCTGTGGGTGGCGCAAGCGGTTAAGATGCTGTGCCTGATAACCAGCAGGCCAGGGTTCGAGACCCGGGTCTGCCCCACAAGACAGGGTGAGCTCCTGTCCTTAGCCCAGCTCTGCGACACCAGCTGGATCCAATCGTATTGGCTCTGCCTTTCCATTGGACTAATTCAGTGGTGTGGAGAGGGGGGATTTGCTGCTTGGGTAACAGCCTATCCTCCATAACAATCCAACCCAGGCTTTTGTGCTTCGCATGCAGCGTATGCAGCGCCGAGCACGATACCATAGTCTTTCAAGACTGACGGAGGCCTGCTGCTATATATCTATATCTATATTGAGAGTATTATCTGTGTATATCTATATCTATATTGTGGGCTTCTGTCTGTTTCTGTATCTATATCATCTATATCTATATATCTATATCTATAATGTGGGCATTGCACATTACAAAAATATACTCTTTCAAGATTTTTAGTAAGCTAAGCCAGAATGCAGCTGGAAGGTGGGGGGGGGGGGGGAGAGAGAGAGAGAGAGAGAGAGAGAGAGAGAGAATGGAGTACAACCTTGAATCTATGCCAAGAATAAGGTCTCTATGGGCACAATCCAGAGTAACTATAGGAGCATGTAACCCTACAATCCAGAGTAACTACGGGAGCACGTAAGAGACTTTATGTGTACCCATAGTTGTTGCACTACCTAGTGAAAACCTATGGGAAATTCATATTGCAATCCAGAGCAAATTGTTCTTACACCGGAGCAAGGACTCCACGTAGTTACTCTGGATTGCACCCTATGAGACATTATGTGAACCCGTAGCTACTGCACCACTTAGTGAAAACCAATGGGAAATTCATATTGCAATCCAATGTAACTTGTTCTTACTCTGGAGCAAGGACTCCCTGTAGTTACTCTGGATTTCACCCTATGTCCTCATGTTCCACACTGAACACCTGAAACTACCTTCCCATCATTTACCAGTGACCAAGCATGGGGGAGAATGTTTTGGAACAAGGTTACCTTATTTCATTCCATCTCATCTACTAACTGCCTTGATTGATGTATTTTGCAAAGCAGGTCACAGCCGTGACACTCCATACTGTGGTCTGTAATGCGTGACCGAAGCCATGACCTAAAGAGTCACGACCAAAGTCACAAGACCCATCAGAACTTGTTACAGTCTCCCAATCATGACCCTCTGGACTATTCAGGCAATTGAACTGCTTGCAAGAGTTTTTTCTTCATGGATTGCAACCCATACAAGTTCTGCTGTTATGTACAAAAAGTTAATATAATACTGTACAAAAAGTTAATATAATATAAAGTTAATATAAATTATAATAATATAGTTTAGTACTATTAATACTCTAACCCTGGGAAGATTTTTGGTCACATAAAAGAAGCGGCCATTAATTTTGAGCATCTGCGCTGCCCCATTCCTCCTCCCCCTGCTTCCCGATTTAAACTCACACGCTACTAAGTCTTGTCATAACTTTTTTAGCTTTGGGGAGCTCATCTTGGATAACTCTAAGCCAAAGCTTTAAAACTCTTTCTTTACACTGCACACACACACACACACACACACAAAAGGTCTGGAAAATGTTGCCTTTGAGGAAGCCCTTTTTTCCCAGTTGAACTTGACATTTTTCTTTTGTAACCTGACCCGGGGGACATTGCGGACAACCCACTCCTCCAGGTAGCAGTCCTTTGTGCAAATGAGGTCTAATTGGTGCGTTCTTTGTAATTACTCCTTGCAGAGATGCCTACTCCATCACCCGCTACTTGCCAATTGCATCAACATTATCGATTCCATGTTCCAGCCATCAATACTGCAACATAGATAAATGCAAATACAGTCCAGGGCTGTCATCTTGATCTCTTACCATCGCTGTCTGAAGTCACTATTCTCCAGAACCAAATGCTGCTTTTTTTATAAGCACTTGATGCTAGTTAGACGAGACAATGATCAATCAATGCAGCGTTTATGAAAGCTGGCGCATGTAGACCTGTAGCGTTTAAAACAAATACGTGGGCCTGATTCAAATGTCAGCTTACGGCAAACCTCTGCTCAGTTTGTTGCCCACTGTATCTCCACATGGTTTAGCAGCCTAACCTGCAGGCACTGACTCTCACCCTCCAGTTTCTGCAAACCAAACTGCTGTTAAGGGTAAGGAAAAGGCCATGTTTTTTTTTCTGATCAGCTGGCAAATTTGGTTGCCACATGCTTCCCCATCTCCCCAACACAGGAATCCTATGCCACAAGGGACTGATGACAGCTACAATTAGTGAGGACAAAAGAAAGCTGACCGAGAGTTTGGCAATCGCCCGTTTGCCTCCTCCCTGAAAATGTAGGATGATCACATCACTCTTGCCAATAAAGTTCCAACCTTGTTATACGATGATTTTTTAATACACGAATTTGTCATAACATGAGGGGCCATTGCAAATCACAGTATAATAAACTGCTTTTCTATTGTTGTAGAAACAATAAGCAAGCAGTACAACAATACAAGCAAGCAATCGTTCCATTCTCCAGGCAAAGGCAGGTAGTCCTTTGCATTTCTGATTGCTTGCTGCCTCTCTACAACAGTAAGAAATGCTGTTTTAAACATTTGTAAAGGGACACACTGTTTTTATCTAATCCATTTTTTTTGTTTCAGCAGTCCCAGAATCAAACCCCTGCAGATACTGATGCACAACCTTATTCCATTAGAAGCAATGGAGGAGCAAGAAACCTGGAAACGGTTCTTTAAATTTATTTTTCCACTGATGGTTTTATCCACTGATTTTTTTTATAATACATGGGAGATTTGGAACAGAACCCTAATGGATAACAAGGGACACCTGTAACAGGCCCAGGTGAGGATCAGCAATGTATAGCTATCAGGTGTGCTTGTAAAATTCTTCCTGGGTACCACCATCATGCTTGGAAATATGGCTCCCTTTGTTTAATGGAATTTATCTTCAAGTGCACACAGTTTGTATTTTGTGAGGATCAAACAATGCTGGACTTCTTAGGCATCTGTGGTCTAATCAGTTGTGTTGCCAGTGCTCAACAACCAAACTCACACAAACTGAGCAATGGGTGGCACTCTTAAGTGGGTCAGTGGTGATGCAATGGCATTCCCCAAATCCAGAGAAACTATGGGAGCACATAAGAGACTTTGGCTGCAACCCTAAAGACACTTTCCTGGGAATAAGAACCACTGAACACAATGGGGCTTACATTTGAGTAGACAGTTAGGATTGTGCTCTTTATGTGCACCCATAGTTACTGCACCACCTAGTGAAAACCTATGGGAGATTCATATTGGAATCCAGAGTAAGTTGTTCTTACACCGGAGCAAGGACTCCCTTGAGTTACTCTGAATTTTGCCCCTCATCACTTAATTGTACTACCTCCAAAGTGCTTCAAGAGGCTGATATTTCTGGCTGCTTGAAGCCTTTGGGGCAGAAGGGTCTATCATCATATATGATATAGGTCTTCTCTTGGGTGGCTTGCCCATCCCATCCCAGATGAATCACTCGTGGCAGACTGCCCCCATTTCCCCAGTTGCAATGCTACTGGGTGTGATAATCAGTTTTTATACAGTCAAAGCACTATATAGTCAAAGCACTTTGCATGTATTGATGAGACTTACTGCAAGGTAAGTACAGTTTGAACTTGCTTATATGCGACATTTGGTTCCAAGAAACTGTGATTAACTATTTTTGTGTTTTTCAAAGACATGGTAGACAACCAAGTTTCTTTACAAATGGCTGCTGACTGCTCTGCAAGGAGCTGAGCTCCTGAAAGCTTAACTGGCTGCCACATTGCCATGGTAAGCAGGCTGCCTTTACGCCATTAACTGCTCTATAAGGGAAGCTTATCTTTCAATTTAAAGAGCTAATCTCAAAAAGAGCTGTGAGACAAAATTGCATGTAAATAAATTGCATATAATTAGGCTACACCTGTATTATGATCCCCATATTCTACATGAAGGAAACATGCTGAGAGGGGGTGACTCACCTAAGGGCACTTTATGAATTCCTGATCAAGGTGAGATTTGGACCAGGGAATCTTGATTCATAGCATAACTTGTTCTCCTAACCACTATGCTATTTAACTCCTCTGCAATACCTAGGAGTAAGTTTCATTGAACTCAACAGAACAAAACATACTTCTGAGTAGACAAACACCTTGTCTCAATGCTGCTCCTTAAAATGCCATTTTCCTTTTTGGTCCTCATAATTCTCAGTTTCATTGGACAACAGTGCCTACTTAATCCTACTGTCTGTGGTTGACACCTTGCACTTTTTAAATGGATGGCTCTGATGTCAGACATACAGTGCAATCCTAAGCATATCGACAGTGGAACAGCCAAGGGAGGTGGTGGACGCTCCCTCAGTGGGGGTCTTCAAGCATAGGCTTGACAAGTACCTGTCAGGGATGATCTAGGAGGATTTCCTGCTGCAGGCAGGGGGTTGGATTAGATGACATACTAGGTCCCTTTCAACTCTAGGATTCTATGATTCAGAAGTAAGTCCCACTGAGTTTAATAGTACTTACTCCCAGGAAAATGTGGTTAGGATTGCAGCCATTGTATCATGACATCATCAAGACCACACATGCCAATGGCAATGAAACCAAGGACTGTGAAGAGGAAGGTGGCGAAAGAATCCATAGAGGCTGCTGTGTTGAAGTTAGGATGGGGGGGGGGTGGCAAAATGGGGTCTGCTAAACAGCAACAAACACCAAAGAAATCTTTCCTGTAGCCTGTTCAGCTATGCAAGTCGGTTGTTTTCCAAAAGTGAATGTCAAAACTGGACAGCATTTTGGAGTAGCCCTAGTTTTTAATTCACCCAGGAATTTTAACTGGGTTTTGGGGAAGGGAGTGCGCTGGGGGTGGATGTCTGTTCTTGTTCTTGTTCATATCTTTATGCTTTTGTATTATTGTTCTAATGTCATTGCCTTGAGCATTTGCAGACAGAAAAAGCAATGAACAGGCTTTTATAAAAAAATAAATACATTACAGTCATGCGTTCCTGTCTAGATCTCAAATCCCAGCTTGGTATGTGATTAATGTTCCTGATGTTTTTAAACAATTTCTGGCAGGACTTCAGGAATAAGCCTGAAAAGGGAGTCAAAGAGAAGGACAACTACACTAAATCAGGGAGGAAGAAAAGGCAGGAAACGGGTAACTATTGAAGGATCTAAATTGCCATACGGAGAGGAGAAAGCTGTGTGGAGTAATGAAGTTGAGGCTCATTTTCTGAGACTTGCAGTCCAATCCCAAGCATGTCTACTCAGGAGTATGTTTCAATGTGTTCAATCATACTTACTCCCAAGAACCTGTAGTTAGGATTGCAGCCATCGGCAGTCATAACCCAATGTATTTTCCTCTCCTTCCCCATAAAGGACTAGAGTCAGAGCCAACTCAAATGTCTAGGAGAAGCATGGGACACGGGTATGACTGTAGCACCTCAAAGGTATGTCTGTAGAATAGGTCTGGGAGAGAGATTAAATTTTAAAAAATATATATATCACTAGACAATGTCCATGTAAGTTCAATCAGTGCTTCTCAAACTGTGGGTTTCATTGGTGGTTTAATTTTACTATAAAATGATGTTGACTGGCCAAGTAGAAGATTCCACATGAATACAGAGCCTATAGATACAGTTGTATTTTTTTAACAACACAAAGAGGAGTTTTTAGCTTGGCCCACCTGAAATTGCTCATGCTGGAAGCATGGAAGGCATTCCCTGATGCCAGATGTGATGACCATGCCATGAAGGATTCCATCTGGAAGAGAAGGTGCCAAGTGATGCCTGGTGCCCACTGCCCAATGGTATACCCATGGCCTAGTGCCCCATGGTGTTCAGTGCCTGCTGTCCAGCAGGGGTGCCCAGTGCCCAGTGGTACGTGATGCCATTGATGCCTGGTTGGTATTCCTGGTGTTCACTGGCTCCCACTGCCTCCCAGTGGTGGCTAGTTGGGATGCACAGCACCCAGTGGTACCAGCTGCCTAATGGTGCCTGCTGCTAGGTGGTGCACATTACCTTGTGGTGCCTGGAGATGCCCAGTGTCTGATTAGGGATGTGTCCAGTGCCTGCCAGTGCCTGATGCCCACTGGTGCCCACCAGTGCTGGATGCCTGCTGCTGCCCCCCTGTGCCCACTGGTGCCCACCAGTGACCCCTGTCTGCCAATGGCCTCCAGTACCCAGTGCCTACTGGTTCCCATCACCAAATGCTCACTGGTTCTCATGCCTGCTTGTGCCCAGTGGCGTACTGTGCCTGCTGGTGCCCAGCCACAAATATATTTACATTTTACTCCCACAATGAAAGGTCAATTTTAAGAAAGAAAGAAAGAAAGAAAGAAAGAAAGAAAGAAAGAAAGAAAGAAAGAAAGAAAGAAAGAAAGAAAGAAAGAGTTTCCTACAGACATGGCTGTTCAATGCTGGCAAATAAAACCAGCACCAGGGATAGCTCCCTTCCAAAGATATGGCAACCAATGCAAACAAATTAAAGTGAAACAGCTACTGGGAAGACATTGTCCTATGAGAATAAGAATGGCATCTGCAGGACAAATAATACAGTTACTGGAGGTGAACCTCAAGACATGATCTACTGTATTTATTCGAATCAATGTGCCATAGAATCTAAAGCGCACTTATTATACTTATAAGAATTTATTCTTAATACAGTGGCGCCTCACACAACAAATTTAATTTGTTCCGGAGGCATGTTCTTTACGTGAAACATTCTTTACGTGAAGTGGATTTTCCCATAGGAAATAATGGAAACTCAGACAATTGGTTCCACAACCCCCAAAATATTCATATAAAAATATTAACTGGATGTAAAAATGATGACAAAACACTGGGACTGAATTCAAAACATACATTCAATGTGCATGATCTTATGAAGTCTACTTAGGCTGCAGTCCTAAAGACACTTTCCTGGGAGTAAGACCCATTTAACACAATGGGGCTTACTTCTGGGTAGACATGGCTAGGAGGCTGCAATCCGAGACACCTTCGAAGTGTCTCCCCACTTTCTCCTTCTCTCCATCCTGAGCCTCTCTCTCCCCTCCTCCCTTCTGGCTGGCCCTGAGCTGCTTCCCTCTTCTCCACTGCTCTTCTCTCCCTCCGGCCACAGGAGGAACAGCATGGAAGTGTTGCTTTCACTATGGGCAGGTGCGCTAGGCAGCCCTGACACTTTTTAAACAGGCTGCCAGGCAGCCTGTCTGCCCCAACTGCCAACGAATGCGTTCTTTACATGAAGCATTTTCTTTACGTGAAGCAGAATCCTAGAGAAATTTTTGTTTGTTACGTGAAACATACTTTACATGAGGCATTCTTTATGTGAGGTGTCACTGTAATTTATTATACTTATAATAAAAATATCACATTGACTTGAATCTAATTAACCACCAAATCTAATGTGTACCCTGATTTTGGAGACTAAGGACATAATCCAGAGCAAGTTCAACCTGCTCTGCCCTAACTGCTCTCTCCTAACTATTCTGTATCCAGAGCAGAAAGTTATGCTGCATCCAGAGAGTCAGGAAGCCTGAGCTGCCCTAACTGCTCCAGAGCATGCTAAGTCAGTGACAGCTGGGGAGAGCTTGCTCCTGAGTAGACCCCCCTCTGATCACACTGAAGAAGGAACAGCTGTGGTACCTACAGTGGTGACACGACTGCGCATCACCCGGTGCGGAAATCTCTGCATCACCCCTGGGATGCGCTCACCCCCGACCTGGACTGCGCAGCTGCCAAAGTTGGCACCTGCGCAGTTGTTTCTGAAGTCAAGTACTGCACAGGCACCATCTCTGACACTTGCACAGTACTTTTCTGAAGACTTTTGGCTTCAGAGGAGACTGTGCAGGCATCAGAGTTGGTGCCTGTGCAGTACTCTTTCTGAAGCCATTTGGCTGCCGCTCCGCCTCCTGAGTGAGGCCGAATGGCTCTGGATTGTGCTGTAAGGCTGCAATCCTAAAGACACTTTCCTGGGAGTAAGACCCATTGAACACAATGGGGCTTACTTTTGAGTAGATATGGTTAGAATTGTGCTCTAAATTTGGCAGAAAAGGGTGAATGTTAGATTCAAGTAAAAGCAGTTTTTTTGGGTTTTGCTGGACTAGAATTTTCCAAGAAGCTAAACCAAGAGAAAAACAGCAAAGTGCCTGACATCCAAGGGCTGCATCACACATGACCTATTTCTGACACATAAATACTGTAATGAGGGAGACAAAATTGTTTTGTGGTCTCTTGACCCATGAATTCACGTTAAAAAACAACAACAAACTCTTGCACTGACTTGACACCATCATGCTCACAGTTGCTTGTTTTTTTCCTCTCTATTTTCTATATTTTTTTTTCAGTTCAAAGTTCTTCTAATACCAGGCATACATACCCAAGTCTGCACCCATCCCAAACTGTACCTTTTAAGCAACATGCTGTGGTACTCATTTTAAAAAAATCAGGTTAGCAGAAAGGTACATCTTACTTTGGCTGCAATTCAAAAGACACTTTCCTGGGAGAAAGACCCATTGAACAAAATGGGGCTTACTTTTGAGTAGGCATGATTAGGATTGTGCTCTTCTTCAATGCATGCTTTTGGGGAAAAATGCACAACTAACCCTATGTACGTATGTATGTATGTATGTATGTATGTATGTATGTATGTATGTATGTATGTATGTATGTATGTATGTATCGGTGGTGGGCTCCAGCAGTTTTGCACCTACTCTATAGAACCGGTTGTTAACGAGAGATAGGACATATAAAGTTTTAAAATAGCCATTTAAAAGTGACTGCCAGATGGGCATAGAACCGGTTGTTAATGTCTTTGAATCCCATCACTGGTATGTATGTATGTATGTATGTATGTATGTATGTATGTATGTATGTATGTATGTATGTATGTGGCCCACAATGTGATGTGATGGTATCACACCATACTTCTGAGATTTGCCTTCCCATCCTTGGCTCTCACCACACATCACTGCACCTAACCCATGTGCCAAATGGATTCCTTAGTTGTGCCTTCCCTCCCCAGTAATCCCAAATTGCTTTTTACAAACACTCTGCATGTGGTGATCCCTGGGGGTACATCAACCCAGGGGTACAGGGCTAACCAGTGTGCTCCTCCTCTTCTTGTCATGTTCAATGAACATGGGGATAGCAACAAGCCAGGAACTAATCTGCATTAACAGATCTTTAATATGAATCTGGAATGTATTCCCACCAAACAGATTTTTGAGAGTTTTGCTTTTGTGTGTTTGTATTTTATTTTGCATAATACAGAGCCTATTAAACAGCAGTCAGTTTTGTTTTGGGTCTTTGTGTCAAAACCGTTCCCTCGGAAATGTCCCCGCTGAGCAGCCATTTTGATGAAGAGTGTGCTGTGGAGATGGAAAAGGCTGTACGTTTTAATTATTGAAACACAATAAAACAATTCCTTGCTATTTACACTGCATTTGCTCAGAGTGCTCTAAAGGGAATAAATATGTTCTTGGACAAGTTTTTCATTTTTTAATTGCTTGATGAAAGCACCAAGAACACCCACAAATACCTTAAATAGACGCATGACTCACCCAGCAAATTCATTAGCATTTCCATCTCGGGCAGGGGCTATCAATTGCTATGTAAAGTGCTCATGGAGTAGAGACTTTTGTACTCTCAGCAAAAATCAGAACTGGTAATGGTGTGATTTGTAGGCTCTCCCCTCCATGGTTCCCCTTGCGCAAGGACATCAGTGCACAATGCAATGTGTTCGTTTACATGGGAACCCTATACAGCAGGCCTCTGTCAGACTTGAAAGACTATGGTACTGTGCTTGGCGCTGCATACGCTGCATGCGAAGCACAAAGGCCTGGGTTAGATTGATATGGTGGATAAGCTGTTACCCAAGCAGCAAATCCCCCCTCTCCACGCCACTGAAAAATAGGGCTGTAATCCTAACCCCTGCTTAGGCTGGCACAGCGGCATCACTGATGATCATGTAACCCGGTGCAAAGCAAAATGATACCCGAAAGTGATGTCACAACTGGAAGTGACGTCATCCCCAATATTTTTATAAAGTAAATTGGGGAAAAACCTGCCTCCTCCTCCTCAGCAGTTCACTATCCATTTGCTCTGGTAGTGGCATAGCTAAAGCACCTATCTGCTATCTGGAGTCAAAGAAGATTCCCCCCCCCCCCCCCAAAAAAAAAAACAAAATCAAATTTAATTAAGTAAAAAAAATGAAAATTGTGTCCCTTCTTGGTTAGAGAAACTGTCTTAGGACAAAGAGGAATGGTTATTCTTTCCCTGCTAAATATAAGAGGATCATAACTTAGAAGTGCCTCTTTACCCTGTTAGCAGGGGTAAATATATTATGATACATGTATATGGGAATGAGAACTGATTCATGTGAACACTTTATGAGTTCCATACAGAATCAGAATTACATCTCATTTACTCTCAGAGCAATCAGTCTCATGGAAAAGTTGAGTTAAGAAAATCCACTTTTTGTTCCATAGGCTTTTGTGTCTTCATTTTCTGGTTAATTAACCAATGCACATCCAATGCAGTTAATTTCACTGCATTTTGCATTAAATTCCAACGATATATAACATGATGTTGTTTTTATTAATACATATATTTTTCACAATTTTAGCCACTAGTGTCAAGCTCAGCAACTGGATCTGGTCCTCAAAGCTTCTCATATGAGCAGGGCAAATAGCAAGATCACGGCAGCAAGACTGGCAGAAGGGTGGCTGAAGAGTAAGGATGATCCGGTGATGACAATCAATCAGTCATCAATCAATAGTATTTATACACCACTTTTCACAGAAGTCTACCTCCAGGCAACAGGGAAACTAATTTACTGACTGCAATCCAAAGGGTCCCTTTGGGCCAACAATAGTCACTTGCGTTGGCCCAGAGGTGTTGCAAACATGCCGCAAAGAACATCTTCAACACACTGTGAGGAGAGGAGGCTGGCGCAGTGAATTGCATTGGCCTCCCCGCACCGACATGGGGGAACCCCACGTGACTGTGAGTTGCACTGGCTGATCTTTGCCAATGCAAAGGTCTGTGGATGGATGGGCAGTGAGTGGGAAGAGGTGGAAAGATGGAGGAGGGCTGAGTTCCAGCTCCTGTGCAGCATGGAGCATCCTCAGGCTGGTCTGATCTGCATGGATCTGCACCACCTCCTAAGATGCCTTGGATCTGAATTATACTCACTGCATCTGCTGCTGCATTACCTGGAGTAAGGAGAAAACGTTCTCCTTGCCCCAGAATAGTGCAGCAAGTTAGGACTGTGCTGCCACTCACAGAAGCAGGGATGGGTTCTGTGGAAAGATGATTGAGGCTGTGATCCTCTACAATCTACATACTTTCCTGGGAGCAAGCTCCATTGACTATAACGGGATGTATCTCTAAGCAGACACAGGTCTTTAGTGGTCTCATTAGATGTGAATGGGATATGAGAAGGTGGATATTTTCACATCTGATTGTAGGGCTGACCTTGTTGTTGGGGCCTCAGAATCCTCTGAAACATATGACGTCGTATACCATGTCATTTACCTGGATCTGCCTGATTTGCAAAGGTGTAAATAAATAACAAAATATCCACAGAATTGCTCTCACTTTTCATTTTTGTTTTTAAATAAGGCAGGTCTCATGTTTTATGGTTACGTGCAATAATTTTTTTGCATCTGAATCTAGGTATATAAAACTGAAGTCACTGACTCACTGATGCACTCACTGATTCATCAACGCTCATCCAAAACCACTGGGCCAAGAAGCCTGAAATTTGGGGAGGGTGTCCCTTCCGTGATGGAGGCACCCACTAAGAACTGGTTTTGAGAAATTTAACCCCAACGGGGTGGAAAGGGGTGCAGCGTGTTTTCATCCCTATACTTAACATTGAAGACTGATCAAACCCAGACCCCAAACCCACACCTGGCCAGTAGGGATACCCATGGCTGTGGTGGGATGGTTGAAAGGCAAGGTTGTATTTGCAAGGCTGAAATGTTTCCAGGACCCACTTCCTGCATTCTTTTGCATGGGGCTCCTGTCTCAGCTTGCAGGTAGAACCCACTGTTCTTACCCAGAATGCCCTCTGCTCATTTGCATACTGGCTATAAACCCATTCTCTTCTGCAAAGGAATGAAGGAATGGAGAAAAGAAATGAAAAACGGTTGAGGGGATGTGATGTTTCAAGGCCTTTTCTTCATAGTAGGTTCATTGGTGCCTCTCCAAGGAACTCACTCTGACCTCAAAGGCCACCATGAAACACCTGGTGGAGGAAGAATTTCTGCACTGACCATCTCTGTGGCTGCCTGGTATGATACATGGTGCCTGGTGCATGTTTCACCCACTGCCCACTGGTCTGTGGTACCTGATGGTACCTTGTGGCCTTATGGTGCCGAGTAGAGATGCCCAATGCCCAGTATCTGCCAGTGCCTGCTACTTACTGGTGGTGCCTGGTCAGGATCCTGGTACCTGCTGCTGCCTGCTGGGTCCCATTGGCACCCAGTGGCCAGTGTTGAGTAATGCCCTCTGGTGCCTCATCCAGCCCAGGTACTCCACTAATATGGTTCAAAAATAGATTTAAGCAAAGGGTTAATTCTACTACTATATAGCAGTTTATATATACAGGTATGTAAAGTACCCAAAATAACCCCATTTTGAAAAGGCCCACTGTGGGGACTGGGAATTTCAGCTGCAAAAGGGGATGAAAGTTGGTCTTAGCCATGGGCTGAATCAGAGTGACCATATAGAATGGAGGACAGAGTGCCTCTACCTTTACGCATCGCGGAGGAGGGAATTTAGGCAGGTTCAGTTCAACCTAGAAGAAGCAGCACCTATGTAAAATTCTCTCTTCTATGCAATGCTAAAAGGTGGAGGCACTCAGTCCTCCATTCTATATGGTCACTCAGCACTAAAAGCATTGGTAGCCATTTTTGTGCCCCTGCACTTAGCAGAGACATCACCTTCAGCATTGCCCAGCTCAACTATAATCTTATACAAATTTACCTGGGAGTAAGTGCTACTGAACATAGGGAAATTTCCTTTTGGGGACAAGTGTATAGACTATAGCTGCAATCCAATATACACATACAATATCTGGAAATAAGTTCCATGAATCCAGTGAGGTTTACTTCTGAATATACATGCATAGGATTGCACATTGGATTATAGTGCATATCTAGGCTGCAATCCCAAGCCTAAATTAGGCCAGCCTAATCCCCAGTATAAGTGCTGTTCTGACCTGGAAGTGTCACAAAAGTGCAGTAAGTCACTTCTGCCCACTCCTGGGGAGGTGAGGGCAATGCACAGGCATACACTGACCTCCCCACACCATCATGGAAAGATAGGTCAAGTGAGTTAGGCTGGCCTAAATTTCTTAGGATTGTGCCCTTAGTTCATTAAAAAATTCAGATTTCCATACATTTGTTTTAAACAATCATAATCCACTCCCAAGGGTTTTGGGTGAAGTGCGCTAGGTCTTGCACAATGCTTTTGAAACTTTAGAAAAACTTTCTTGTATAAGTAAGAAAGTTAAGGAGGCTGAGTTCAAGCCATCAACACCTCAGCCGGAATCCAACAGCTTTTCAAGTGGGAAAATAATCACTGTTGGCAATGATTATTTTGCCCCCTTTGCAAATGTAACTATTCTTAGATGAGCAGGCAGGAAGCCGAACCCCTTGAAATCAGGCTAGAAAGTTTCACCTCCCAGGTTTTGGAAAAAGTCCATGTGCTTTGGGATTTTGAGTGACAACCTGGAATAGTGTGTGGTGACTGGTAAGATTGCCCTGTCAGATTTCCTAAATGGGACCAGATCATCCTGAGTTTCATTTGCAGAACTGATTGGAAAAACAAACAGAAAAAAAGAGATGAAAGAATGGCTTTCACCAGTTCACTGAATTGATCTCTCACTAGCTCACCAACCTTTTCCTTCGAGTCTCTAGGGCAGGGGTCTCTACAGTTTTCACCCAAGGGCTGCATGAAATAATTGGCACAGTGTTGAGGGCCAGATAAAATATATTAAATAATAAAATTTAAATACACTACATTAATGTATAAATGGGCTCAAATTTCCAGGATTTCTGCAATCAGCAACACATAGCACAGGAATAAAAAAGCAGGCCTCCGTTAGTCTTGAAAAACTATGGTATCGTGCTCAGCGCTGCATACGCTGCATGCGAAGCACGAAAGCCTGGGTTGGATTGTTATGGAGGATAGGCTGTTACCCAAGCAGTAAATCCCCCCTCTTCACACCACTGAATTAGTCCAATGGAAAGGCAGAGTCAATACGATTGGATCCGGCTGGCGTCACAGAGCTGGGCTAAGGACAGGTGCACACCCTGTCTTGTGGGGCCGACCCGGGAATCGAATCCTGGCCTGCTGGTTAACAGGCACAGTGTCTTAGCCACTTGCACCACCCACAGCTCTTAATGCACACACTTAAACGGACCCCATTCCCCTACCACAGTCAGGGTGACTATATGACCAGAAATTTCAGGATTTGTCCACCTTTTAAGGTTTGGGCATCTGGTCACACCTGCTACCATATCATCACAGTTCCAGTTGTGTTTGTTCAACTGGGTCAGAGGCTGCAATTCTAACCATGTCTACCCAAAAGTAAGCCATGTCTACTCAAAAGTAAGTATAGTTTGTTCAATACAGCACTAGTGTCAAAGGTAAGGGAAGGCCCAGCTATGATCACTGCTTGGATGAGAAATTATTCTTGACCTTCAGCAACTTTGAGTCCCATGGTGGAAGATCTAATGATCTATCGATCAATCTATCTTGACTTTTTCCGGTATTATTTCTCTTCACTCTGACCTAGTGGGGATGGTAGCAGGGGTTGGAGGAGAGGACAGCAGGGAAGTTTCCATGGCTGATAAGCCTTCACTGTAGTGCTTGCAACACAAAATGGTTAGCAAGGACCACAAAAGCAGTCAGCTGTGTTCTTGCCGAAGGCCTCTTGTGAGTGACAAACTAACAGGGGATGATTGACTGGGCATCTGGGACCAAACCTGCACTGGGCTTCCTGTTGCATGAATACGGAGTGATATATTGAACAAATTATTTCTTGATTAAGAGTAAATTTCCATAATGGTGATGTATTGTGTTATTCCTCCCTCCCTCCCCCTCGCCTGCCTACCTCCGTCCTAATGAAGATGTGTGGCCTGCAGCGAAGCCCAGTGCAATTCCTGAGCCACAAAGTTATACATTCTTGCTTAGTGTGGCCACCGCTGGGCTCATTTATCAGTCCGTGCTGGCCTTAAGTAATCTCCCTGCCAACTAAATTACACGGCGTGGCCTTCAAGATTGCATCATTAGTGCTTTAATCCAGTTCAGAAGGGCAAAGGCCTCAACAAAGCTTGTACATTGCCCTCGCCTGGCATGCCTGCCCACAGCAGGAGGCTCAAGAGTTCTCACGGTGAAGAGTACAAACTAGTTAGAGGACCACATCATGGGGCCAGGCAGAGAATCAGCAAAGGTGCCTTCATGGTAAGTTCTGACAAAAAGCCCTTAATGTGTGCAAGGCAAAAAAATGCTCCAGGAGAAGAAAACATGGATTTTCCATGGGACTGTGGGAAGAACACCATGAAGATTCTGGTCTAACAATTGGTTAAGGATGCAATCCTAACCTAAGCTGGAACAACTCAATGGAAATCCTGTTCCTGTGGTGATGTAGGGAGGCAAGTGCATGTCTGTGCACTGGTCTAACCTTGCCTCATGAGTGGCTCACAAGTGTCTTACAGCACTTTTGTGACACCCCAGGCCAGAGCAGGACTTATGTCAAGGCTTAGGCTGGCCTAAATGGAGGTCAGGATTGCAGCCTAAGTTGATTGGGGTTAGGAAGCTACCAGCCTTCAGAGCTTGGGACTTACCCAGTGGTGGGCTTCAGGGGGTTCTATTAGTAACTGGTTCTCAGAACCAGGCACTCATTAGCAAAGGGTTTCCTAGAACCTGTGAGAACCCTCTGAAGCCCACCATGATCTTGGCCCCTCTGTGCAGATCCAAATCAGTGCTTACTCCAGCACTGCAGCCCAAATGTAAAGTGCCTTCATGTAAATCTCTTTCTTTAAACAGATACACAAAGTTTTAGGTTTCTGGCAGTCTTGTCCATCCTTGGCTCAGCGTACTCAGAAAAACATCTTGCTGTGCATGGCTGTAATTTTTCTTTACAAGACCTCTGAACCAGAGCTGAGTCTGGCACTGAGTCTCCCCAATCCTCACAGGCTTCCTAAAGTGCCATGGGTGCAGCTCTGGCTCGAGCATCTCTCCGATCTTTGCTGCCAGTTCCCAGCATGGGCGCCACATATGCCGGAGTGCCAACAGCACGCTCTCCTGCAGGCCAATGGCATTTTCCCACCACTGTCTGGTGAGCCAGCGGCATCCCAGGCCTGATTACCAATTAGCACCTCTGATTCACAGCTTCACAGATATGCTTCTGAGGTCTAATTAAGGAGTGGTAGCCGAGAAGCAGGGCAGCTCTCCCGTTCTTCCGCTGCCTTGCTGGAGAGCGAGAGAGACTCTTGCTTTGTTAGCTCTGGCAGTGGTGGGAATTTATTGTGTTCATTTTCTTTTCCTTCAAACTTCACAACCCAACTTCTAAAAGTAATTGGATTATTAGTGTCACTAGCCGGAGCTGGAGTTCCACGGCCCAGCTGGAGGGTTCAGAGAAAACAAAAGCCTCCGGGAACGGCTGGAAACAGGAGGTCAGCACCTCGGGCTGCTAACTCAGGGGGAACAGGAGTTCAAATGCGGTTACGTCTGCCACAAAATGGATGCAGGAAAGGACATTGTGTTGCATCTTTCATGTTCCGTGATCTCCTAGAGACAGCCGACTGTATTCTTGCTGGTCGAGCTTTATCTATATTTTGCTCTCTTTTTTTTGTCAGTGCCTCCAACAGAGAAAGAGCCTCCCTGCACCTTAAGATAGGATTGCCTTGTGTCCCAGAAAACCGGGACTGTCTGAGTTTGGGGGGACTGAGTACACATATTGGCAAGTTTGACATGGGGGCCTGTCCTGGTTTTGTGAAAGAGAATTATGGCAACCCTACCTTAACAGGCCTGATCAGAAAGCAGCATCATGGTACCCCAGCCGCATCAGATGCAGTGCATGGGGGTCTGATGCATATGGGGGGCTGATGCGCATGGGGGGCTGATTAATATGGGGGGCTGAGGTGCATGGGGGGCTGATGTGTCTGGGGGTTGACGTGCATGGGGAGAATAATGTGCATGGGGTGATGCGCATGGGGTGGATGAACATGGGGGATGATGTGCATGGGAGATGTTGTGCATAGGAGGCTGTTGCACATGGGGGTTGATGTGCAGTGGGGGGATGGCGTATGGGGGAATTTTACACCCGCAATGCGGGTACGTTTTCGCTATTGTCTATAGAGACAATGCTTACATTGCAGAGGTGTTGTAAGAGCAACAAGATATTATATGTGAACTGCTTGGCTCATTCAAAAAGTGTTATACAAATGGTTTAGGGAGCAATCCTAACCTAGGCTGGCACAACTCATCAGTCTTCCTTTCCCATGGTGACTTCAGGAGGGAAGTGCATACTAGTGCCTAACCTTCCCCCAGGAGTGACAGAGAAGTGCTTTACAGCACTTTGGGACACTCAAAGATCAGCACAGTACTTATGCTGGGGTTTAGGATAGCCTAACTGCAGATTAGGACTGCAGGTTTAGTGTTACTACTAGAACAGGCCATGTGTTCAAGTTCTCATGTTCTTTTGTTGATAGATACAACGTTTGTCATTCTGTGCAAGGCTGTATACAACAAGATCCTTACTACACTAAGATTTGTGACAAGAAAAGCTAAATTATGCTCTATGATTATGCAAATCACACACATGTCTAGAGGAATCCTAATCCCTAGCTAGGTCAGGACAAGACCTGGCACAGATTCCGTGCTATCACATACCATTGCATAGAAGTGAGAATTTAGGCAGGTTTAACTCAACATGCAAAGGTATAAAAACACCTGCCTCAATTCCCTGTTCTATACAGTACTTATACTGTATATACTGTATAATATAACTTATACAGTGGCTGTGGGTGGCACAAGCTATTAAGACGCTGTGCCTTTTAACCAGCAGGCCAGGGTTTGTGACCCAGGTTGGCCCCACAAGACAGGGTGAGCTCCTGTCCTTAGCCCAGCTCTGCGACACCAGCTGGATCCAATCGTATTGTTTCTGCCTTTCCATTGGACTAATTCAGTGGCGTGGAGAGGGGGGATTTGCTGCTTGGGTAACAGCCTATCCTCCATAACAATCCAACCCAGGCTTTTGTGCTTTGCATGCAGCCTATGCAGCTCCAAGCACGATACCATAGTCTTTCAAGACTGACGGAAGCCTGCTTTTTTATACAGTACTTAAAGGTAGAGGCATCCTGTCCTCCATTCTATACACTCACGCTGGCCTTGGAGGTGTTGCAAAAGTGCCACAAGGCACTTCTGTGCCATCCCAGTGCACAGAAATGTGCCAGCTTCATCACAGCACCATGGGAATGGGAAGTTGTGCCAGCATAAACTGGTTAGAATTGTGTCCACGCACACATACCGATACATACACAAGTATGTATGTTTTATCTTGCATTTTTATTCCACTTTTACTAGCCATGGGGAATGGCAAGTTGTTATCTTGGACACAGAAATCCCACAACCTCACAACTGGAAACCCAGCTCAGATTGCTTATGGATGCTTCCAGACGTCCGTCTGAGCCAGGGCTGCTTCTCACCCACCACCCTCCTTCAATCACATCCCTCATTGCCAATTCTGCAGGAGGCCACAGGTTGAGCTCGGAACCAAATAACGACAAATCAAACACACTGATGCAGAATAAACAAATTTGCATACATTACTTCAGATCTGAAATTGGAAGGGGCTTTTTGGCTTGGAACTGGATGGTCTAGAGATATTTGATTATTTTCCTTAAGGAAGGAGAAAAGTCAAATTAAAGAATTGAGTTGCACCCAGGAGCGCTGCAAGCAAAACTCTGACCCCCAGAAACCAAAATCACTATTGAATTGGAAGAGTTCAGAGTACCTGGATAAAATTATAACTATATTTGACATGAAAGAAAGGCATGCCGGCCTCATCTAGCGCCTGATTGTTTTAAAACATCCTCTGGCTTTGATGATAATAACTACTCCTTTCAATATAAAATAGCCCAATGTCTTGATTTCCCATATAATTTGAACTCCATCATTTTCCTGTTCCCTAGGAAGAGACAGAAGCCGGCTTGCGTGTGTCTGATTGCTCATCAGCGTGAAGGTCTTAAGGGACAAATGTTTTAATAAATAGCCCCAGATCCTCTTCTGCTTGATGACAGAAGATATGAATTTGGGATGGAGAGTGGCAATTGTTCTCTATGTGTCCTTGAATCCAAGGTCCCTTAGGGGACGTAATCCTGTGGATGATTGCTGGAACTTTCAAATGCTTTCTCTGAAGTTTATGTAGTACTGCTCACAAAACTAAAACAGACCTAAGGGAGTAGTAGGATTGCATTCCCATACATTGGTTTATAGCGATGTTTCGGCTTGCGAGATAATTCTGAGCTATTTAGTAGCCTGGATTCTCTGACAGGATTCCCTGAACCCGTGAAGGAGCTCAGATCATTTGAAGAGTCCCACTCTGGGTTGGGTTTAGGGTTGCTATATGTCTTGGAAAACAGGGACAATCCAGATTTTGGGGGATTTTGTTCACATTCTGGCAAATGGGACAGAGGGTTCTGTGCCAATTTTGTGGAAAAGAATTATGGCAAACCTAGTTGGGTTTGATATGCTCCACTGGATCCAGAGCCTCTGTGTCTTGACATGGAGGCTCTTGATTCTATGGATTTCTGTAGATTTGAATAGCCCCATTCTGGGGCAACTTCCCTTACCCAGAGGAAAGGGATGAAAGTTCTCTTCACTTGAGGAGCCACCAGCGTTTGCCCAGGAGTACTCAATAGGCTCAATGATTCGGTACAGGTGTCCCTCATTATCCACTAGGGTTTTGTTCCATAACTTACCCTGGATAAAAAAAATTAGTGTAAAAAGAAAACAGTGGAAAAGTAGGTTTAAAGACCAACTGACAGGTTTCTTGCTACTCTGTTGCACCTAGGAAAATAAGGCAGTGCAATGATTGATTTGATTATGGGGTTTGATTCTAGGATTGAAAAATGGAATGCGTTCCTGCACAACTACCTCTCTACAACAGTAGAAAAGCAGTTCTTTAAAATCTGATTGCAATGGCCATTCATGTTGAATCAAATCCATGTATAAAAAAATCCATGTATTAAAAATATCTCTATAAACAATGTTGGAACTTTATTGGCTAATTCGGTATTCAGTATCCACTAGATTTCCTTAAACTTAATCCTAATGGATAAGGAGAACTGATTTACATTTAAATGATCTAGATCTTGGTTCCAGGACTGTGTGCATGCATGGGGTTTCCAGGCACTTAAATTATAAGGCTTTTCAATTTAACAGATGCAAACAACTTTAGAGTCTGAAAACCTCCCTGCTATATTCACGAATATACAATAGAATCATTTAATAGGTTTACTTTAAAAAAAACATCAGGGGATAATCCAATTTCATTCACATCACAAGTCTTCTTTTAGAAAAATCATTTAGGAGGATTATTCTCCAAATAATTATTTCAAAATAATTCCTCCTACCCCAGCATCATTTGTAAAGTAAGATTTTCATGACGGGAATGTAAGACCACTAATTCCATCAGTGTCAATTTGGGGTGCTGAGTGCCTCTGAAGTGTGTATCAAGAACCTGGGATGTTCACCTCCAATGATGGCAGCTAGAAAAATAATAAAGGGGAAACTATACCAATGAGAAAGGGATAAGAGGGCATGTCATATGAAGACTTGCTTGATGGAAACTGGAGTTGCAGCCATGAGAAGTCCTGACAAAGCCTACAATCACACCCACACTTTCCTAGAGCAAACCCCATGGAATAGCGAGGACCCTACACTTAAGAGTAAATGTGCATCAAATTGGGCTTTACACTGATTGCAACCAATTTGTCACATTTATTTCAATGGTGCTTATGAATAACTGCAGAACAATGTAATATAGATATTTTCTGCCACAGCGAGTCTGTGATAGTTGCTTTTTTCTTAGTCTCAGTGCCCCTCCATTAGTAAAAAAGGGGTATTATTTAGTTTCTTCTGACCAGGTATTTGATAAAGTCTGCTGGTCAGTTTTAGAGGTTCCTGTAGTAGCCTTGGACGACAAAGATTCAAGGCGAGGAGGTTAAATAGGCCAACTGGCTCAGTCCTGTAAGTGATCATTCATAGGCTGAGAATATGATCCCAACCAATTTAGGCCAGCACTAAGATTTGTGGCAAGAAAAGCTAAAATACGCTCTCTGGCTATGCAAATCACACACACATCTGGAGGAATCCGAATCACTCAACTTTCCTGTGGTGGTGTGGGGAGGACAGTGCATGTCTGCGGACTGACCTAAACCCCCCAGGAGTGGCGCAGAAGTGCCTTATGACATTTTTTGTGACACCCCCAAGCAAGCACGGGACCTATGCTGGGACAAATATATCAATCTACAGTATTTATATACCGCTTTTCATAAAGTTCACAAAGTGGTTTACAAAGAAAATGAAAGGCTAACATATGTCAGTCTTACTGAGGGTTAGGATTGCAGCTGGACTCTACCAGTAACTCTTTTGCACCTGGCTCCATTGATAGACTTGGAGCATCCTATCCTTGCCTGCTCAGAAGTAAGTCCCATTGTTTTCAATGGAGCTTACCTTTAGGAAAGCATGCATAGGATTGCAGCCTTCGTTATACAAGTAAGCAAGAAAGTGATCTCACCAATTTTCCAGGTGTATCTATGGTTAGTCTCTAGAGATATGCCCAGCCTCCTGCACCATGCAACCCCTAGGTTTCATTATACATGTATGACCTACTCAGAGTGACCATATAGAATAGTTTAGTTCAATATAGAAGGGTTTAAAAAGCAACATCTGTGTAAATTCCCTCTTCTATGCAATGTCAAAGGTGCAGGCACTCTGTCCTCTATTCTGTATCTTGGATCTACTGGGCCTTGTCATACATGTATGAAAAGAAATTGGGCCTTGCTGATATACCCTGGACCTCAACACATCACATGTATCTTTGATTAACTATTACAGTTACTATTCCCAAAGCCAAAGCCATCCCAAATCCACATCTTGTTTCAGCTCTTGAAGCTCTAAGAGGATTAATTATTTATATTTCAGAAACACAGAAAATCTTAGCATATTGAAAAGCTGTGGGTGGTGCAAGCGGTTAAGACGCTGTGCCTGTTAACCAGCAGGCCAGGGTTCGAGACCCGGGTCGGCCCCACAAGACGCTGTGAGCTCCTGTCCTTAGCCCAGCTCTGCAACACCAGCTGGATCCAATCATATTGGCTCTGCCTTTCCATTGGACTAATTCAGTGGCGTGGAGTGGGGGGATTTGCTGCGTGGGTAACAGCCTATCCTCCATAACAATCCAACCCAGGCTTTTGTGCTTCGCATGCAGCGCCGAGCACGATACCATAGTCTTTCAAGACTGATGGAGGCCTGCTTAAGGACTTCCAGACCAACCTCTGATCACTGACTTTTGCAAAACAAAACAAAAACCACATCTTGGAAGTAAGGGGATACTTAACACATCTTGGAGGCATCTTGGAATTAAGGGGAAACTGAGGCAAAGAATGTAGGCAAGAAAAGCAGATCTCCTCTGATTTTTCCTATTCTTCCATCTGAATTGCTGTGTTTATGCATCTCCCCTCCCATTGTCCAGCTCCTACTCCCAAACGTGAACCATAACTGCAAGCAATACAGATGTGCTTATTCAGAGCAAGGAAAATAGAGCAGCAATGCATTAGTCTATATTTTCGTCACGATGTTCCAAGACGGTCCATGGCAAGTGAGAGACGCTCAAATCCTGCACTCCTGAGTGTGTGCCAGCAGGAGGGACCAAGAAGATCTCCTTAACACTTGACATCTGTAAAGGCTTGTGTTGTTCAGATGTGGAGGACCAGCAGAGAAGGGGAGTGGGTTTTTTCACACTTTCAATTTAGTTACCGCAGCCTCTAATTTCCTTAGATGTGAGGCTGCCTTGTGAGACGGCAAAGAACGATACAGGGGAGGGGGGACGAGAAGAAGGAGGAAGGGGGGAGAGTGGCAAAAAGCAGCAATCTTGTAAAAGTCAGTTTTGAAAAATCAATTTCCTTGTGTGACACGATTTGCTTAAGGCTTTTCCTTCTATGAAATCAGCCCATCATCCTTCGGGAACGCATGAAGGAAGCGGCAAGCATGGCACGGAATAACTTAGATTAAAGACAGCTAAATTAGACTTTCGGGCCTCCTCTTGTGAAGCGCAAGGGAAGCCGGCAATTGCAGCCTTAATCCTACCCCTTTTAGCAGAGGATTCACCATCGTATGACTTAATTGGGGTGGGGGCTGCAGGACAGAACCCCAAGTCATCCACAAGCTGCTTCCAGTGGTGGGATGGAGGGAGCAGCAGAATAATAAGAGTAGGGTTGCCATAATTCTCTTCCACAAAACTGAGATAAGATCCCCTGTCAAACTTCCCAGTATATGAATGCAATCCCTGAAAAGCGGGACTGTCTTGGTTTCCCTAGACATATGGCAACCCTAAATAAATCTGAATCTGGAACCACTGGCTACCTCCTCCAGTTCACTGTCCAACCTAGTTGCATCACCCTGCACTCTGTCACCCTTCTTGTTCCAAACCCTCTGTTGCAAACGCAGAGACTACTGTGACCCTTTTCTGAGCACATTCTTTCCAGGGGTACCATAAAAATAGGTTTTCTGCCCATCCTCATCAGCGTGCCCACTTGGCCACTTCTATAAACAATCAGAGAGGGTGAATCAGACAGGGTCTCCCATCCCAGTATTCTCCATTCATGACCTGATCCTGTCCAGCTTTCCCACACCAATGCAACCATAATGAACCCTCAAGGAAAGGGAACAAATATTTATATCACTTCTGTCCCCCAACATGGCAGGATGCAGCATAAGCCCCACTGGCAAAGCTGCATCAGTGCTGGAAAACTGGACAGGATTGGATCCTTGGTCTATCTGTTCAAAGAAACGTCTGGGCACAAACAAGGGAAGAAGTGAAGGTAAGTTAAGGGAAGTACATCATGCTCCAGGTTTGCCCTGCTACCCCCTCTGAAAAGAAACTGGTCACAAGGCGGTTCAGGGTTAGGGTAGGGTTGCCATATGTCCCCCCAAAAAGGGACAATCCAGATTTTTGGGACTGTATTCACATTCTGGGAAATGGGACAGAGGGTCCTGTCCTGATTTTGTGGAAGAGAATTAGGGCAGCTCTAGGTTAGGGTGCTGCCATAGGTGCTCTTCAGTGGTGGCTCCAGCAGGTTCGCACCTACTCTATAGAACCGGTTGTTAACGAGAGATAGGACATAAAATGTTTAAAAATACCATTTAAAAGTGGCTGCCAGAGGGGCATAGAATTGGTTGTTAATGTCTTTGAATCCCATCACTGGTGCTCTTCCCACTATGGATCCTCTTCCCTAAAGTGAAATCAGCACTGCTGCATTGCCAGAGATCTTCCCTGTTTGCTCCCAATAAAGCAGTTTGCTACAAATTGCCATTCAGAGGTGGTAACGGTTTCATTAAAAGCCATCGCGTTAATCCAGCCTTGATGAGAATCTTCTCAGAGCTTTAAATTGCAAGGCTATTAAGCGGAGGAAAGCGGCAGGCACCTTTCATCTCCAGGCTGACTCATGCTAGTGCCTGCATGTCACACATGAATAGAGAGGTGAGTGCCGTTCACTGGGTCAGACCCAGTGGTCCATCTAATTCAGCAGAGTCTACTTGGCTGATCACTCCAGGGCTGCAAAAAGGTTTCCCAGCCAGACATGCAGCTGCTGTCAGGGACTGCATGTGGGACCTTTACCATTCAAAAGACATGCTATCCCAGTGAGTTTATCCCTGAATGTACACACATCACTATTCAGCTATACATAACACGTACAGCAGGCCTCACCATCTGATCTATCCCCGGACCGCCCCTGGGGACACCAAAGTCTGTGGATAATGAAATCTACCAACCAGGGTAAATTTACCGGGGACAGGAATCCTTTGGCAAACCAGAGGTATCTTTTAGAAGTATCTTAAAGGCAACCAGATATGTGTTGCAATATGTTAGGGTTACCATATGTCTTGGGAAACCAGGACCATCCCAATTTGGAGGGATTGCATTCACATACATACCGGGGGTCCTGTCCTGGTTTTGTGGAAGAGAATTATGGCAACCCTAACTAATGTCCATACGCACTGATGCAAAGCCCCTAAATAAGAAGGGCTTATTTATTAGCCAAACCAGTGCACTCATGACACAATCTTGCATTTTAATTGAACACACACACACACACATTTCCCTATACACATATCACTTCCAAATGGTGATCATCTCTGTAGAGGAAAATAGTGTGTGGATGGAGGATAGTAGCGTGTCAATCAACTTTTTCATACTGCACATACTCAAGCATGGGTTCACTCTGGGGAGAGTTCCTCAGTTCCTAGATCCTTCTGAAAATACAATGAACAGCTGCTTCTGTGTCCACATACGGACTTACTTATGTCAGCCCTCGAGATCCAGCTGTGCTGAGGAAGGATTTCATGTGCACAAAAATATTTATGCATTACGGTTTTGCAGCGGGAGATCCCCACAGGATGCACAAGGGCACACTTGGTGAATATTATGTTAATCTGCCTTCTCAGCTGCAATCCCATGAGTTCGGTGGCCTGATTTTCCCAGTGTTGATGCCAGTGACCCTCTTTTTCGAGAGTGAATCTGACCATCATTTCCACTACCCCAATTAGTGGGTAACCTCCTTCCCAGATTGGAATGCTGGCTGAAATGGATAGAGAGACACAAAGGTGACCTGAAGAATTTTTTTTGTCACTGTGCTGTTTTCTCCCTGCCTTGAATTTCCATTTCAGAATTTCCATTTCATCCTCCAGGATAAAGCAACAGAAAGCAAAGCAGGAGAGATAAGTCACCCTCAAAAAGGTAAAAAATAAAAAGGTTGCCACATCAGTAGCATCACTGAGTAGCAACAACAGTGGCATCACGAAGGTTTGCCTCAACCAGTGTGGGAGACGTGCACATCACTCCTATGATGGACCTCATCCCATTCAGTGGGAAGAGCAAATCCTGGTGGTGGGTGCGGTGATGTACCAATGCCCCACCACCCGGTTTGTTTCACTGCATTCTGCATAAAATGACACATCAATGGATATATAATACAACGCCATTCAAAAATACTAAGATTTTAAAAATATTTACCATTAATGGTGTCACTACCTTCCCGTGAGCATCATTTGGAGCATCTTACCTGCCTAGTAACAACACTGAATGAATGAATGAATGAATGAATGAATGAATGAGTGAATGAGTGATCTTGCACCTAGGCAAAAAATAACCTTCAGTGTTTGTTCACCATCCCCAGCACTGGGCAGTCACCACTTTGGTTTCCTAATATGCCCCAGTCAATTACCTGTACTAGGGAAATATGAGGATGAAATAGCCACTGCCAGTAGAGACTTCCATGGTTTTGTGGTGGTTGCCACTCCCCAAAGTGCCCCCAAATGACACTCTGATTGGGGCACTGTGGCAGCTTCTGGCTGCCAGCTCCAACATGGCTGCAACCAAGATGGCGGCAACCAAGATGGCCAACACCAATATGGCTAACACCAATATGGTGGCAACTGGCAGCAATAAAAGAAAAAGATAAAAAAGGATATCACTGTTGCCAAAGGGATAGGTTTTCCATAGGTATCCCCAAACCTTAGAGCACTACAAACTTTGGAGGACAGCACTGTGACCTAGACCCCCAGAACTTTCAAATCAGCTTTGCTTTCATGATTACACAGATTTACTTCTCTTCTCGGGTTTACTTTTCTTCTATGAGCTCCCAGAACATATAATGGTAGTGACCATTCCCCGGATTATCAGCACTGTCCTATGTTCCAATCCTTTGGTGACCTCACGCTAAAATGTTCCCCGGCATCCTCCTATCCTACAACCACCACCGGCAACCTGCTCGCTATCCACAATCTGCTGAGCTGGTGCAGGCTGTCTACTGCTGAAGTGCTTTTTTGTCTTTCTCCATGGCTGGATTTTGGGATTTTCTTTCCCCTCCATCCTCTGCGATGCCACAAAGCCAGCTGTTGCGGTGATTACATTGTAATGTCTCAAGCTGGGAGTTCACATTCTGGCTATGCAGTCATAAAGTGTTAGCAGTTAATGGTTACAACTACCTCTGAAGTCAAATCTGTGTATGTGTGAGTGGGTGGGTGAGGGAGGGGGTGAGGGAAGGGGAGGTTGTGGAGATGCACTTGTGGTTCACACTTCTCTGGGTGATGTTAGCACCATCTGCTTCTGCTGAAGACACTGGTGCATTCCAAACCGTCAACAGCCCCTGCTTTTAAAATATTAATATAACTGTGATTGTTAGATAAAAAAAAAAAAGCTTAATATAGCAGATCCCTCTTAACTGGCACAGACTGCAAGGAGACACAAATGTGCCAGTTTAAAGAATGGTGCCAACTAGGAGCTGTTCTGGGAATACGCCATGGAAGAAGGAAGACTGACTTCTGCCATGCAAAATGTGAAACACCAACATAAATAATGAAAACAGAATCTATGTTTTGTTTTGCTTGTTTGATTTAAAAAAAATTAAAAGCCTGGATTTTGGGAAATTGAAGGAAATTGAGGTGGTGGAGTTCCAACAAAGAAATTTCAGATCACAGGGCAAAAGGGGATATGTGAACTGGTGGGGCCACTAGGGCTTGCATTACCTGGTGTGGGAGGCCAGCGCATCACCCCCATGATGGACATTCTCCCATGCAGTGCATGGGCTAACAACCCAGCTGTTGGGTTTGTGATGTCACATCATCCTGCCACATGCTTGGTTTTGGCTCTGAATTTTGATCCAATAGAGCATTTCAACATGTTCTGTTCCAAAAATTATGCTTCAAATGATTTAAACGTATGTGTCCCTTAAAAGAGTTCATTGTATTTCCCACCTTAATCTAGAACTGCCAGTGCTTTCAGTGCCAAATGTTTGGGAAATGCAGGTTTTTGATGCAACTATGATGTCCTGAGAAGTATTTAGTTCTTAAATTGTGCCAAAAATATTTAAGGTGCAATCCTAACCTGGGCCAACACAACTCATCAGTCTTCCTATTCCTGCGGTGATGTTGGGAAGCAAGCACATGTCTGTGCACCATTAACCTTCTACCAGGAATGGTGCAAAAGTGACTTATGGCACTTTTGTGACATCCCTGGTCAGCACAGGACTTAGGCCAGGTCTTAGGCCAGCCCAACTGGAGCTTAGAATTGAAGCCTTTGAATGCAATATTAAGCATGTCTACTCAGAAATAAGTCCCATTGTGCTTAATAGTACTTAATAATACTTTCTCCCAGGAAAGTGTGGTTAGGATTGCAGCCACAGCCTGTTTCTACCACTGGTGCTTAAGAATGGAACATGCAAGCTTTTCGGATGTATATAGAGATCTCTTCCACACCACAGAGCAAAAGCCAGCCCCAAACACGTGGGATGTAAAAGCAGAGTTCTTGAAGGCAGGCTGGGAGGTGAGGGAGTAGGCCATACTGGGTGACATGCACGGGGGATGACCAAAATATTTAAAATATATTTTTAATAATCATCTTAAATGAGGCAGGTCAGAATAGGAGAGCAGCAGAAGTTTCCATGGCATAGGAAGGACCTACTGATTTTAGAGAAAACCTCTTATGCATCACTGGGGTTGTTGTTAATACCCGATGAGCCAAGCACTCTACTGGTTCAGAGCCAAAATGAGCTGGAAAAAGGCATAAGCACAACAAACTACAAAAAGCATGCCCTATCCACCTTCGGTTATCATTACTGCTGCTCTTATCTTATTACTTCTTGTCAAAGGTCTGGACAGCCAGCTTTCAAGCTCACTTTCCAGCACAAAAGAATAAAAAAATTGAAAAGAAACGTATGATGAACAGCAATAACACAATTTATACTTCAAGTTGGTTTGAATTCCGTGAGTACAGCCACAGAATCCTCATGAAAACCTTCCACCCTATACAATGTATAGGATTGTAGCCCTAATGAGGAGCCACAGTTGATGGCCCAGTCGGTTAAGAGAGTCACAGCTGAAAGGGACTAACCCTACAATCCAGAGTAACTACGGGAGCACGTAAGAGACATTACGTGCACCTGTAGTTATGGCACAACCTAGTGAAAACCTATAGGAAATTCATACTGTAATCCAGAGCAAATTATTCTTAAACTGGAGCAAGGACTCTCCGTAGTTACTCTGGATTGAGCCCTAAGGCTGTAATCCTAAATACACTTTCTTGGGAGAAAGATCCATTAAACCCAATGGGGCTTACTTTTGAGTAGACATGGTTAGGACTGTGCTCTAAATAGATAAATTAGATTTATTTTTTGCCATTGCTTCCAGAGATGTCAAGCACCCACATTTCCAGCTGTGGTGATTGTGAATTTCCAACACGCTTGGCTCCCACGATACAGACAGTTGCTTGAAAAGGTCTTCTTTAGCCTTTGGAGGAGGAAGTGCTCCATCAACGTGAAACCGAGAGGCGTTTACCGTTGTTCTCTCTCTAACTTCCCACCGTTTCACAAAAATAACACTCGCCAACAACGGTATCGAGGGAGAGGGAAGGGGAAAGTGGGGTTTGAAGGACTCTGCCTCTTGCAATATTAAACTTTCCCATTTTTTTAGCCTTCCACTTTAAAGATTCTCTTTCTGACTGTGAGCAATAAATAATAACAGGAGGCAGCGGGAGTGGGAGGAGGGGGAGAAAGCCAACCCAATAGACACATGGCTGACATCAAAAAGGTACTAGACACTTGGCAAATAGAGAGATCTGAAGTGTGGCAAGGGGAGAGGCTCGTTGAAAATCGGTTCACGTAGCTCTGACTTCTGTTGCTGCACATTAATTTTACCCACCATCACAGGTGGTGGAATGATGGCAGCAACTAATTACACACACGCTCGTTCACTCGTTCGCGTGCTTTCACGCTCACACTCTCTCGGCTTTGTGTTTTTGGCTGGGAGAGCGACAACAAACAGCCGAATTTCGGCTCCCTAAATTTAGATGCCATCCCACTCCTGAAGGCGTCCACAGAGAAAGAACACACTGAACGCGTCGATCTGTGATCAGTTGCTAGCCTTTCAAGTCCAATAATATATGTTATTTATGTTAGTCAAAGAATATATATGTTTGTACCTTTGATTAGGGTTGCCATATGTCCCAAAAAACAGGGACAATCACGATTTTGGGGGGTTGTGTTTACATTCTGGCCGATCGGACAGAGGATCCTGTCCCAATTTTGTGGAAGAGAATTGTGGCAACCCTACCTTTGTCTCAGTCAGAGCATGATGGTGCAGCAAGCTCAGGACAGGTAGATTACCCTTCTCTGGTTAGCCAAAATTAGGACTATTTTGAAATCCAGAACTTTTAGACCAAGGATCTTATGGACAAAATCCAGAGTAACTACAGGGAGTCCTTGCTCCGGTGTCAGAACAACTTACTCTGGATTCCAATATGAATTTCCCATAGGTTTTCACTAGGTGGTGCAGTAACTATGGGTGCACGTAAAGTCTCTTATGTGCTCCCATATTTACTCTGGTTTTGGGGGTATGTCCCATTTGCAAGTGCAAGAGCATGGTGAAAGGGTGGAGGTCTCTCCTTGTCTTGTGTGTTCCCAGAGGTTACTGGTGGCCACTGGTGGGTCCCAGAGGTAGGCCACTGTGAAATACGGAAAGATAGAATATAAGGGTTTTTGGTCTCATCCAAGGGGGCTCTTGTTATGTTTTTAAGACTGCAGGGACTCAAACCAGTGAACTGTACTTACAACTGTCCAGGCTTTACCCCTTGATCTATTTCTATGGAATCCTTTGAATCCATCCGCACCACTACAGTGCTTTGAACCACTTTGAGTGTAGGAAAAAAGTCAGGATAGAAATCAATCAATCAATCAATCAATCAATCAATCAATCAAACAAACAAACAAACAAACAAACCTCTCTCCTCTTCTGGCCCACCCCTCTGTAGACCCCTCTCTCTACAAAACAAATAAAACAAACTTCCCATTCTCATTCAGACAACTCACTTTTGTAAAATTTCCTCTCTCCATTATTATTTTTTTAAGCAGGGTAAGGGGAGAAATAAGTGATGAGGCTGCAATCCTCAGACACTTTCCTGGGAGAAAGACCCATTGAGCACAATGTGGCTTACTTTTGAGTAGGTATAGTTAGGATTGTGCTCTTATCCCCCCAATAAGGGGGGTTTGGGATTCCCCCAATATTCCCAATAAGGAAATAAGTTGGGTGGGGGGAAGAGGGATAAGTGACCATATGAAATGCCCTCTTCAAATGAAATGAAACATGAGTGCGGTGGAAGAGATGCTGGCTGAGACCCGCAACTGACTGGGCCTGCAGCCACTTGTTCCCAAATCAGAAGCCTCATTAACTTGAGTTAAAAAGGACAACATGCTTCGGTGCTGCTAACAGCAAGTCGCACAGTTGAGTGAGCCAAATCATTTGCACAGAAGACAAATGGACCTGTTAGCTTCTTACAAGGAGTGCATGCCCACCCCTTATTGCACAGGTCTCTCTCTCTCTCTCTCTCTCTCTCTCTCTCTCTCTCTCTCTCTCTCTCTCACACACACACACACACACAGACACAGAGGTGTTTCTTTAATTGGAATATACAAACATGAAATACACACACACTATAAAACATTACAAGAAAAAAGTTCAGAAAATAAAACAGCTTGCTGATTTTTGATTGCATACATATGTGATTCCCAAAGCACACAATACATGGATATAAACAGGAGGAAGAAAGACCAAAACTTAATGCCTGAAAAATAAGCTGACCTTTTTTCTAGGGTTGCCATGTGTCCCGAAAAACCAGGGACATTCTCATTTTGGGGGTATTGTGTTCACATACTGGCAAATGGGACAGAGGGTCCTGTCCTGATTTTGTGGAAGAGAATTATGGCAACCTACCTTTTCCCCCCACACATGATTGGGAAAGATCCACAAGGTCATCTAGTCCAAAGTGGCTAGGATTGCACCCTCACTCAGTTAGTAAGTTCATGACAAATTCAAGATTTGGATTGGTCTCTCTCATTCTGATATATGGGTCAGCCAGCCTGCAAGTTGCTCTAGTTCTAACTTAAGAACATAACAAAAGCCCCACTGGAGGAGACTAAAGACCCTTATATTCCACCTTTCCATATTTTACAGTGGCCCACCAGATACTTCTGGGAACACACAAGACTAGGAGAGACTTCCATCATTTGGCCATTCTCTTGCATTTGGCATTCTGAAATAGTCTACTTCAAAAACCAGGAGTTTGCACATACCCAGAGGTGTACTTAGGCAAAATGGCCTCTAGAGCGAGGACTGAAATTTTGCCCCTATCAAAACACCTGAAACCCACCTTTTAGCTAATGTTACAAGTCAATACTAGGCTGTGGGTGGCACATGCGATTAAGACGCTGTGCATGTTAACCAGCAGGCCAGGGTTCGATTCCCGGGTCGGCCCCACAAGACAGGCTGAGCTCCTGTCCTTAGCCCAGCTCTGCAACGCCAGCTGGATCCAATCGTACTGGCTCTGCCTTTCCATTGGACTAATTCATTAGCGTGGAGAGGGGGGATTTGCCGCTTGGGTAACAGCCTATCTTCCATAACAATCCAACCCAGGCTTTCATGCTTCGCATGCAGCGTATGCAGTGCTGAGCACGATACCATAGTCTTTCAAGACTGATGGAGGCCTGCTAAAACAAGTCAATAATATCAAACTGGGCATATGCGCCCATGGCACGAGACACCTTGTGAACAGTACACCTCTGCACATACCCTTCATGGCATCTAACCTGTGATGGACTTTTCTTCCAGAAATCAATCCAATCCCTTTTTAGAGGTATAAGCCTGATGCCATCACTACATCCAGTGGAGAGGCATTCCACAGATTAACTTGTGATGGACTTTTCTTCCAGAAATCGATCCAATCCCTTTATATAGGTATAAGCCCGAAGCCATCACTACATCCAGTGGAGAGGAGTTCCACAGATTAATTACACGCTGGCTTGGGGTGGTGTTCTCAATCAAGTTGAGACACATACATGTATATTTCTAACATATTTGTACTCTGTCACATTTACAAAATAAGATTTTCCCATCTTTTCAAGCTAGCCATTTATCATTCTGGGCAGTTTATAAAAAACAACAGTAATTCTGAAGTTTTTTTTTTTCAAAAAGGAAGTTTTTAATCTAACTCAAAAGAGGTGGCTTGTGAGAAAAATGCAATAAAAAAAGCCAATTGGAGATAAAGGAGATTGTACGGAATCGGGAAGGAACTACTCAACAGACGAAAAAGCATCTAGAGTGGTTCTCCAGCGCAATCCTGCTAATCCATGCATGGGCAGAGCCGACCGAAATGGGAGCTTAGCTTATGAGCTAGCCAGGGAGCAGCAGCCTGGAGAGCCTCCTGGCTATCGGTGGCAAGCTAATCTCCATGGTTTTTCATCTCAATGGTGCTGGCTTTGGCGGGCTCTTGATTCACATCAGCCAGGGACAAATTCATTTTCTGCTCCAAGCTTAGCGCTCTCTTCCACTCCTTGGATTACAAACTGCTTATTGCAAAAGGCAGGCCTAAGGAGCCGAAACAGCTGCTGCTGTCAGATAAGGAGGGCTGTTTTGGCTTTGGGTAGCATCCTCCGTTGCTTATGCTGACAGGTTGGGGAAGGTGGAGTCTTGTTTCCATGGACAGACACATCCCAAGGATGATAACAAAGAACTGCAAGGGGGAAACCTACAATTCCAGCAGGGATCAGGGCAGAAGGCAGTGTCTGGATTTGCACACTAGATAGTGACTGTGCCTTATAGCATTTGTCAAAGCACTATTGGTGCCTTTGCTTTAACTTGTGCAAGTCACAGCAGCAAGCAAGCAGAGTTGAATTATTAGTGAATAATTTTGGGCCTTGAATAGTGGATTAACGTACAATTATCTTAAGAAAAAGTCAGTTAAAACTTTTATGGAAACCATAAAAAGCATAGACTTTCTGCATGAAAAAAGGATCATGAGTCATATGAATTATGGCTTTGATGAGTAGATAATTGTTATATAATTTTTATCACCTTTATTCTCTTTTTCTGTTGGAATATTAAAATAAGATTGTAGATTGTTTTGGATGGATCTTTAGGGGGTGAGTACTGGTTTGAGACTGAAGAAAGGTGGATTGAGAGTTCTGCCTTATAATTTTCATAATTTTTTATTGTTTTATTTTTTTCTTTACTATTTTCGCTTTTTAAAATACAATTAATAAAATAAAAAATACATTAAAAAAGAATAATGGACACAATTTGGTAAGAGCTGAAATCAGTGGTGTCACTTGGGGAGTGCATAGGATGCAGACCTCATCAGATGGCTCCATGTGAAGGTAACAGCAAAAGCAGGGAGCCGGAGAACTAAAACAGGAGCCTGGGAGGTGCAATCTACTAGGTAAGTAGAACTAGGCTTAAGATTGGGAAGTCCAGCCGGTTCTGGATATTTTCCCAGTGGGCTGCCACTGCCCTATTTTACACCCCTCTCATCTGGACGGGGTGACACCACCTCTAGTGACATCAACACCATCAACACCATCTCATCAACGCCATCAGGAAACATTTCCTAAGATATGTTCATCAATGGAACAGCCTGTGTTGTCCAGTTATGAGTTCTCACAGGGGCTTTTCAAACAGAGACTGGATGGCCACATCTTTCAGAGATGCTGTAACCATCTCTGTTGAATAGAGGGTTGGACTAGATTATCCCTAAGGTTACAACTCTAGTATTCTGTGAATACTACATTCTAGTATTCTGGTATTCTAGCCCTACAATCCAGAGTAACTATGGGAGCATGTAAGAGACATTACGTGTACTCGTAGTTACTGCACCACCTAGTGAAAATCTATGGGAAATTCATATTGCAGTCCAGAGCAAATTGTTCTTACACCAGAGCAAGGACTCCCCATAGTTACTCTGGATTGTGCCCTACAGCACAATCAGAGCCATGTCTGCTCAGAAGTCCCATTATATACTTACTCCTAGGAAAATATGCATAAGATTGAAGTCCATGCAGCACCATTGAAAGGACGAGCGAGTTCAAACACTCAAATGCATTAGCTGAGCATTTCCATTGAGTTTTTTAGGTTAATTTCTCTAGTAATCAGTCTTCCGCTTTGAATATAAACTCTGATTTAACACTGACTGGTAGTGTTTACAAAGCACTTTTCGTTTGGCCGCTTTAGCTTGCTCAAGGCTTCTAAGCCCCCCCCCCCCCCCTGCAATAAATAAGAAACAGAACTATTTGTATCTTTGACAGTAATTGACTTCTCAAATTAATAACTCTTCTTTGTAACTTGGAATGCAATTATTGCTTTATTGCACAGAATGTTAGATTTGCAGCTGGTAGGAAAGGCTGCTAACAGCAGTGGTACTTGTGTCCTAATTAAGTTGTAAAATCCTAACAGGAGGTAGGTCATGATAACCCGTCTCCAGAGGGGCTGCTATGTTGTTGCAAACTCCTTCCAGTGTAAAAACAAAACCGACTTTCCATAGCACCAAGCTGGTTGTGAGGACGAGTTGTTTGTAGATTCAAACTTAATTCCAAGAATCACTGGCTACTGACAGCAGCATATGGTAAGAAGCAGGCCTCCGTCAGTCTTGAAAGACTGTGGTATTGTGCTTGGCACTGCATACGCTGCATGCAAAGCACAAAAGCTTGGGTTGGATTGTTATGGAGGATGAGCTGTTACCCAAGTAGCAAATCCCTCTCTCCACACCACTGAATTAGTCCAGTGGAAAGGCAGAGCCAATACGATTGGATCCAGCTGGCATCGCAGAGCTGGGCTAAGGACAGGAGCTCACCCTGTCTTGGGGGGCCAACCTGGGTCTTGAACCCTGGCCTGCTGGTTAACAGGCAGAGCATCTTAACCACTTGCGCCACCCACAGCCCATATGGTAAGAGAAGAGTGTTCATAAATGGAACAAACAATGCTGTGATTTTTGTTTTCAGTTCCTAAACTGTTGCACAGACATACACCCTTTAGATCATTGTATTCAAAGTGGGGGTTGGGACCCCTTCGGGAGTTGCAACCTCAGGTCAGGGGAGTCACAAAAGGATGGGATACACCATCTTAGAATACTGGTTTTTCTTGGGGTTAAGACTTATTGAATGCAATGGGATTTACTTCCAAGTAGACATGGAGGAGCATCCCAGTAATTTTTTTGGGGGTCCACAGACAGATTTTTTTTAATTTGAAAGGGGGTCCTGGGCTGAAATTCCTGAACAACAGTCCTTTAGATAGTGATACATTAGGGGGGATGCATTTTGAGATCATAGCACATGAGAAGGGTATATTTTCCTACTGCATTGTAGGTTCAATTTTAAAGCTCACATATCCAAACTACTTGTAACTCAGTGGCAGAGCACACGTTAAAGATTAAGATTGCACCCGGATCCTACTCAAGATTGCAAGTTTAGTTCCAAATTTGTACTTTTGTGATTTGACTGGACTATTCCTCTGGAAGTGACCCAGAACTGCGCATGCTCAGCAAGGCAAGTTTTCCAGCAGGCCTGACTTCATCGTTGCACAACAAAGGTTGATGCTGCAATTCTGACCCCCAGTACTGTACTGACCTGGGGTGACCTGGGGTGTCACAAAAGTGTCATAAGGCACTTCCGCACCACTACTGGAAGAGGTTAGGCCAGTGCACAGACATGTACAGGTATGCACTGGCCTCCCTACACCACCACAGGAATGGGGAGTGTGTGAGTTGTGCTGAACTAAAAAGATTAAGGCTGCAATCCTATAGACACTTTCCTGGGAGTAAGACCCATTGAATACAATGGGGCTTACTTTTGAGTAGGCATGGGTAGGATTGTGCCCTAAGATTGCACCCGGATCCTACTTGAGATATTATTGAAACAACAAGGCCCACATCCTAACCAATTTTCCACCACTGGCATAGCTGTGCCAGGAGGGCATGTATTGCCTCCTGCAGTTGAGGGGCATCATGGAGCCCTCCTCCAGGTATGGGAATGCTTGTTCCTCCTGGAAACTTGGTTAGTACAGCATCCTTAATGACATTTGCAAAGTCTGTGGGAGTATGTTCAAAACACAGTGGACTTTGAGTGAATCATGCCTAAGCTATTCACCTAGTTTAAGGAGACTGAATATTTAAAAGTACTGCTGAAAGCACAGTGTGCGTATCACATTGTTAAACTGCAGGATTCCTATCATTTGACCTATTTGAAATTAGGCAGAAAAAGGCATGCTGGAAAGCTCGCTGGAATCCCAGCAGGGGACAGAACAGAAAGCCTATGAATACTTGTCTGTCTCTGCATAGCAGCTCATAATTTGGTTAAGACAAGTGTTCAGAAAAGAAAGGGGGAAAAAGAAATTAATACATTAATACACACAGACAAGTTGGCTTTTAATATTCTTGAACAGGGCTACAATCAGAATATTATTGCGGAATGCGCATGAGGTCCAGTTGGCCCACTGTTTCTGTGCACTGGCTTGGGTACAACATTCCATGCACGGATCCTATACAGAGATGGGCTGGCCCCATCCCAAGATCCGGTACGCCGGAAGTGGGAGGGGCCAGCCGGGGTCAGGGGTGTGTGGGCGGGGTGAGGGGTGGGACTGGGGAGGGGTGAGGGGCGGGGTGACGTTGGCGCCTGCGCAGTGCCTGCTTAGAAGCCGGCCTGCCAGCTTCTAAGCAGGCTCTGTGCAAGCGCCACCACTGGCGCTCACGCAGAGCCTTCCTAGAGGCTGGCACCGGCTTCTAGGAAGGCTCTGCGCAAGCGTTGACACCGGCGCTCATGCAGAGCCTTCCTAGAGGCTGGCACCGGCTCCTAGGAAGGCTCTGTGCAAGCGCCGACACCGGCGCTCACGCAGAGCCGTCCTAGAGGCTGGCACCGGCTTCTAGGAAGGCTCTGCGCGAGCGCCGATGTCGGCGCTTGTGCAGAGCCTGCCTAGAAGCGGCCTGCCCGCTTCTAGGCAGGCGCGGTGGGCGCAAAACATGGCGGACCGTACCGGTCCGCTATGTTTTGCGTTTCTCTGTCGCTGGCGGTATGCTAGCGGCAGGGAAACTGGAAGAAGTGGTATGGGCACGTAGGCCCGTACCGGTAAGTGCCCACCACTGTTCCTATAGAAAAATGGAGTCAGTTGCAAATGGCATCACACAACAACACCCATAAGGTCATCTAGTCTAACCCTCTGCCTACAGCAGGAAATCCTCCTAGTGCAACTCCAGAAAACACTTGTTGAAGAACTCCAGAGATTAACTCACTCACAGAACTGGTGACCCACCAGTATAGGTCAACAGCAGGGAGCTCATGTCCCCAGTGACCCTACTAAGAAATTACATTCACCCAAATTCTCATGGTGCACCTCTAGATCATTCACGGCATGCTGGTTGAAACCTCCTGCATCCAGGTTCATTCATTTTGTAAAATACGCAACTATAACTGCATTGTTTTTAGATGCTTTTACAGTGTAATCTTAAGCATGTCTACTCAAAAATAATTCCCGTTGTGTTCAATAGTATTTACTCCCAGGAAAGTGTGGTTAGGATTATAGCCTAACCCTGCAGTCCAGAGTAACTACAGGAGCATGTAAGAGACAGTTACGTTGACGTAGTTATGGCATCACCTAGTGAAAACCTATGGGAAATTCAAATTGCAATCCAGAGTAAATTGCTCTTAGGCTGGAACAAGGAATCCCCATAGTTACTCTGGACTGTGCCCTTAGTCACTCTGAGCCTATGGAAGAGAAGTACAGGACAGTGGTGCACACATTCAAGGTAAAAGAAATAGATGTTGCAGAGCCAACCATGCCCCGTATTGAATGAGAGGACAGCAGGACTTGTGGGGACAACAGGACTATTTCTAGGAATGTCTGGGCATGATTTTTCATCTCTCATTCCCTGGATCTTCAAAATCTTGGGTAAAAATTGAGTAACTGTGCATTGGCATTGATTACATGTATTCTAATTAGCATCTTTTACAACATGGAGACTGTTGGGACTCATGTAGGGAATCTGCATTAATGCGCAAAGTAAAATCAAAATCACCAATTTCCTCCTGCAAAAATGAGCATGACAAACAGGAGAATGGAAGAAAAGGGAGCCATAGAACACAAAAGAGCCATGGCTTAAATTCCAAAAAGGGGACTAAATTAGGGTATTATTTTGTATTGCCACATTTTTACAAATTGACTTTATGCACACAGCCTTGCAAGTAGCTCTGCAAAGGCTCCTCACTTATTGGCACTCAAACCATTCAAACCTAACGCAGTCCCATAACTTGCGCTGGATTTGGTAAATGCAACCCAGCCTACCTAATCCAGCACTAATTAGGATTGCGCTGTCAATTCCACAAGTTGATTAAACTTTGTGTGACTATATAATGCCTTTTTTCCTTCTCCATAATCTAGTGCTGATCAATTTCAATTTCTGCACCCCTCAGTAATTCCCACCTTCCCCACCATAGCAAGAAGTGATTGGAGAGGTGCATCATATTCCGTTTGGAGCTGGGTGACCATAACCCTGCCCCCCCAAAAGAGGACAAGGCCCCCAAATGTAGGACACTCAAGAAAAATGTAGGACAAGCCAAAAACATTCATATGTATTGCTTAATTAAAACACTACATTACTTATTATTAAATTTAAAACTATTATATACACTGTACTTACTTGAATCTCATGTGTCATTGAATCTAATGCGCACCCTATACTTACAATCAAAATACCACATTTACTCTAATTAACCATTGAATCTAATGCACAGCCTGAAATAGGAGAATAAATTCGACTGGGAAAGGTGAGTGTTAGATTTGAGTAAATACAGTAATTTATTAATTACAAAAAGGCTACATGCTGCCTCTTTACAAGGGAAAGGAGGATATTGAAGTTTTTTTTCCAAGGTTAAAATCCAGAACATATCCTGGAAAAAGAGGACATATGGTCACCCTGATTTGGAGCCATGCCAGGGCAGTGCACTGTCAGTGCACTGACCAACAAAATTAGTTGCTATACTAGTTTAGTTAGTTACCATTAATACTGTGCACAGTTATTCCTTCTGGGAGCTTCTGGCTCCGGAGGGCTTCTTACAACTTTTTCCCACCTCTACTTCAGCGACAAGATTGAAATTGCACAGCAACTCTTTAACAAGTCCCAACCTTTGGAGTGAATGCTCCGATGCACTTGGATACATTTAAATTAAGAACCTCAACCCCAATGCAAACACAAGCACAAACTCTCCCAGAATTGCATCTGTGTGGCAAACAGCACAGCATATTGCGAAGGGGAAGACTGGAATGCACGCTTACCAAGCTGTCAAAAGCAAAATCCTGGAGAATGCATCAAGAAAAACCCAGTGATGCTACAAGGTCACAGGCAGATGCTGCATCACTAGTAGGAAAAAAAAACTGGAGCAATGTCAGCACTTCTCAAGGAAATTAGTAATTTTGGGTCATCCATGCAGAGGAACATCTTCCCTAGTGCATGAAAGAGCAGGGTATGCTACAGACGGGGTCTCCAAACTTTTCTGCCAGAGGGGAGCATCAAATAGCTGGCACAATGTTGAGGGCCAGGAAAAATATTTAAATATAAAATTTCAATAAATATATAGAATCAGAGAATCAAAGAGTTGGAAAGGACCCAGTGGATCATCTCGTGCAGTGGTTCTCAATCTTCCTAACACCGTGACCCCTTTATAAGTTCCTCATATTGTGGGGACCCCAACCATAAAATTATTTTCGTTGCTACTTTATAACTGTAATTTTGCTACTGTTATGAATTGTAATGTAAATATCCGATATGCAGGATGTTTTTTTTTTGTTACAAATGAAACGTGTGTTCTATGCACACATTGAACACAATGGGATTTATTTCAGAGTAGGCATGCATAGGATTGGGCCCTGAGGCTGCAATCCTATCCACATTTACATGGGAGTAAAGGCCCCCCTGACTATAATGGGATTTATTTCAGAGTAGGCATGCATAGGATTGGGCCCCGACACTGTCAGTCAGCCCCAGTGTGTGTGCAGCTACAGCTGGAGGTCTGGCAAGCCTGACCTGGCCCCCTGCATCAGGGGTCTTTAGGCGACCCCCAGGAAACCTCTAGGCAACCCCCAAAGGGGTTCCGACCCCCACTTTGAGAAACACTGATCTAGTGGATCCTCCAGTCCAACCCCCTGACAGTAGCAGGAAATCCTTGTCTTGTGGGATCCCAGGTCTTGAACCCTGGCCTGCTGGTTAACAGGCACAGTGTCTCAACCACTTGCACCACCATGGCCCAGCTGGTGATGAAACTCAGTTTAATGGGCTTAAATTTCCAAGATTTCTGCAAGCACCAACATACAGCACAAAAATTAAGCACACATTTAAAGGGACCCCCATTTCCCACTCTACCATCATAGTTCTGATCATGTTTGGTCAACTGGGTCAGAGACAACAGAAGCCCAGAGAAGGTAGTTATCATATAATGAATAAAAATAAGTAAGTAGTTCACCTACAGCTGAGCACAAACATAGAAGGAAAAATGTTTGAATGAGATCCATGTAATGAGATCCTAGCACTTTGTATCTAAAGCTATGTTACTTTTGAACAGGGAGACACCATTAACAGTAATGATTAATAATGATTAGCCTGGACCAGTCTTCCTAAAACACACAATGTTGAGTGAAGTGCCTTAGGTGCTTCTAGGTACGTGGGAATGTTAATAAACCCAAACGCGACTCTTCTCAAATTAGTTAAGTGCAAAATGGTTGAGGCAGTTGGCAAATTTGCCAGCAAGGCTCAGTCCATCTATCACCCCAATACAGCTATAAGATTTAATGATCTTGTTATGCTACATAAAGAGTCTTGCAGAATGTTACACACACAACACCGAAAGCGTCACATGAAGATGAATGGCAAAATTTTGGAGTTCAGACAGCCTCCTGATATTTCGGTGCCCAGGAGGAAATCTCTCCCTGTGGTTTACATAATAGATGTATGGTGCAATCCCAAGCATGTCTACTCAGAAGTAGGTCCCACTGTGTTCAATAGGACTTACTCCTAGGAAAATGTGGTTAGGATTGCAGCCATAACCAGTTTTGCAATTCAATGATGACAGTGAAGGCTCCCATCGCTTACAAGGTTTAGCGTCTACCACAGCCACCGGAAGAGAGATCTCTGTCTGTTATATATGTCCAAGGAGAACTCTGTATGTTTTCTTTGTGATTGGTTCCTCCAGGATTTCCAATAAGGCTGTTAATGAGGACCAGAAGCTACATTCAGGAGAACCCCAGCATAGGAGACCCAAGAGAGGAAAAAGTTGAAGTCTGCTCAAGCCAAGTTATAGAAAAATGTAAAGTGTACAGAATACAGTGCTGAAGCTAAGAAGCAAAGGCATACCATGTCTATGGTACGCATGATATGAGGAGTGTTCTCTGGGTGGCACAGAAGGGCACCGGGATGGGGGGAAGTGCTAGGTGGGTGGGTGCGCTCACCCCCATTGTCATGTCAGCACCCGTGGCATGAGACACCTTGTGCTATATGCACTGTACGTCTCTGATAAGAAGTTACCTGTGTATGTTTTGAGGGCTAGAAAGTATTTGGCTCAGAGTTATGTTCAGAAAAAAACCAACATGATGCTCTCCAAATTTGGGCTTCATTATAAATTATTACCAACACAGAACCATGGAAAGGGGTTTGCATAGGAACAGCTGCTTTTGCCTACTAGGGAAAACAAACAAACCTTTTTGAGAAGTATGATGGAATGGTTGCTAGCCAGTAGGAGGCAACATCTGGGGCTGCAGAAACTCCTGCTCACCCCATCAGCCCACAACCAGGTAGGAATCAAGACCTCCAGGCCAAACTAAACATGGACCTACCATATGATCAGATACTTGATACTGTATTTCCTACTTGATATTTCAAATATAAATAGCAGCTGCACAGAACTCTGATCTGACTCGGGATCATGGGACAGAGGGGGGGACAACAACTCCAACGTCCTGCAGGGTCTGCTAGACCTTGATGGATAGGTCTCTGGTCCCTTCTGTAGTTACCAGAATACAAGTGGTGTGGGAGGAATGTGTTCATTGCAATCTGCAAACATGCTCTGCATGTAAAGCTCCTGCAATATACCCAACAACTTGGGATTCCCATGTTGATCGCACTTCACAGCCTCTGAGAAAAGGCGCCAGGCACTGTGGAACTGCAAGAGTTGTAATCAAACGAAACTAATGAAGTTGTATATCTCAGAATGCAAAAGATTGTGCAGGAGGCAAGTCATAAAGCAAGTCTCTCCGTCACAGAACGTTCATCCAGAGTTTGTGTTTGTTCCGTCAACGGCATCCCCAAGCAGATGGTTCAACTGCTTGGGCTCTTTAAACAGGCACTGTGTGCTGGATCGGGAAGGAGCCACTGTGTGTGTAAAAAAACACACAGCCCCAGAACAATTGGAATTCATTACCGTGTGATAACAACATCATCAACACAAAAGGAGTTTCCGCCATAACTGTTGGCAGGTTCATTGCCACATTCATCTGCTCAGAGCTCAGCAAATCTGCAGAGGTCATGTCTGCTGCATTGGGTCAAGGACAAGATCAATACTTTTACCCTAGATGGTTAGTTACATTAATCATGAACTGATGAGCTGCTGTTCGACCCACAAACTCTCAGAACATTTTTTAAATAAAGCAGACAAAAATTCCTGATGACTAGCTAGACTCACTGGCACATCACCTTGAAGTTGCTTTGGATGCTCTCAAAGGCATATGATGCTGGCTCTTCTGTCCACCGAGCTACAGTGACCATATAGAATGGAGGACAGAATGCCTCTACCTTTAACCATTGCATATAAGAGGGAATAGGCAGGTGCAGCTTTTTAAACCCTTCTATGATGAGCTAAACCTGCCTCAATTCCCCCTTCTATGCAATAGTTAAAGATAGAGGTAGTCCATCCTTCATTTTGCACCGAACTTACTTTTGTTTTGCATTGATTGATTGGGTTCAATCATAAACACACTTTCCTGGGAGTAGGCCCCATAGAATACAATAGGACTTACTTCTTAGCACACAGACTTAGGATTGCATTCTAAGGCTCTCCAGGGTTTTAGGCTGGGGTCTTTCCCAACCCTTCCTGAGTTAGCATGGATTAAAACTGGAACTTTCCTCATACAAAGTACTTCATACTCTTCCACTGAGCTATGGCCCTTCCTCAAACAGTGATGGGAGCTACTGATGCGTCTATGCACTGCTGTCTCATGTGGCAACCCATTTCTATGGGCAGGAACGGGTGTGTTTCCATGCTCCAAGCCATGGGTCTACCCATCTACTTTTCATTTATTTTCTTTCAACAGGAACGGCTGTAAGGCATCTGGGCTGGAACCATTCTGGGCAATCAAAGTGCTTCTGGCTTTGATTCCTAGTCCCTGGCTCTTGCTCTAATGGTCCAACCTGGTAAGCAGAAGATCAACATCAATAACTCTGGCTTCTCTCCCCAACTCTGTGTATTGCCCAATGAACTGAGGTGTGCATATTGGTCAAAATTGCTTTCCCTGCTTTGGGTGAACACATCTCTCTGCCTTTTTGTTGATTCCTGTGAAGGTGGAGAGAGGAATCCCTTGCTGTTTACGCTTTCTGTCTTGCTGATTCTCTTGATATCTCTGAGTTAGAGTCTACTTCTGCTTCACTATATACCCCTCCATACCCACTTTGGTGTAGGACCTGACCTCCATACTCCCACTGTCCCACAATGACTGTAAGGGCCAGTATTCTATCTATACAACAACAAGCCAGCCCTGATTACTTACCAGTGATTTTCAACCACAGTGCCATGGCATGGGTGTTGTGCAGGTGTGCCACAGGAGTTTGGGGAGTTATATTATTATAGGCAATTGGGGGATTTGAGATCTGTACCAGCAACATGGTACACCTTATCAATGATTAAAAAAAAACGGATGGTGTGTCTTAACAATTTTAGCACCTTTTCAGTGTGCCAAGAGATGAAAAGAATTGAAAATCCTTGAGTCATAAACAGATTGAGAAAAACAGCTTTGTGATAGTCAGTAGAAGTAAAATTAACAGTAGAATTAAGTAGCATTAATTAGTAGTAGTTATAGTAGTCATTATAGTTGTTAATTAGTACAGTACATACTCAACTTACAAATAATTTCTGTTCCAATACCTCGTTTGTAAATTGAAATGTTCATAACTTAACATTTGTTATTGTTGTTATAGTAGGTTCTCAACTTACATACGAGTTCTATACAAACAAGTTCTTACAAACTTGACTTACAAACGAGTTCTGTTCCGATACCTCGTTCCTAAGTTGAAATGTTCATAAGTCAACCTTTGATATCATTGATGTCTAAGCAAGTTTTGTTGATGTCAATGTATGTTTGTAAGTCCAACACCATTGATATCAGTGCACTGATGTCAATGCAGTGGAGGTTTGTATGCATGAAAGTTTGCATCTTGAATGCTCATAAGTCAAGGGCTTCCTGTAATAACATTAATTAGTAGAAGCAGTCAGTAGTAGTAGATCCCCAGGAGTGAGCAACCTAAAGCAGGCACACAACCAACAAACAAGAAAGCTTTCAGGATGGTCTTACCTGTACTGGGTGACCGCAGGATTGGCTTTAGCAGAGCAGTGAAACTTTACTGTGTTGTCCTCAAGGACAGGCTGAGGTTCTACTGACAGATTGACAAGAGGTGGATCTGCAAAAAAAAAAACAAAAACCAGCCAATCTATTAGTTATCACATCTCTGTTTGCCTGAAATTGTATCTCCCTGTAGCACGGCTTCCATACATTGTTCTTCTGCAGTGATGGATGATTCTGTACCAGCCAAACAGCACACCTGTTTGACCTCCAAGTGCCATAAGTCTAGTATTCCCAGAATAAAACCCCTTTTTCTGAAGGAATGATGGTTTTAAGGTTCGGAGTAAGCCTGAAAGCAATTATTCCTTTTACTGGATGACTTTGGCAAAGTCTTTTGCTGCTATGTGCCTCTGACTGCAATCTTATCCATACTTTCCTGGGAGAAAGTCCTACTGAACACAATGGGACTTACTTTTGAGTAGACATGCCTAGGATTGTGAAATCAACTACTAGTAACAGCTTACACCTGTTGCTTGCTGACAGTATAACATATAATATATACCAGTGAGCACCCCCAGAAAAAGCCTTGTAGAAAGGTAGATAGATTGACAGAGAGAGAGAGAGAGAGAGAGAGAGAGAGAGAGAGAGAGAGAGAGAGAGAGAGAGAGAGAGAGAGAGAGAGGCAGGCTGTGGTGGGCTTCAGGGGGTTCTCACAGATTCTATAGGACCCTTTGCTAATGAGCGCCTGGTTCTGAGAGCCAGTTTCTAATGGGACATAGAACCTGTTGTTCATTTATTTGAATCCCACTTGGTAGAGGGTTGCCTTAATTCTCTTCCACAAAATGATACCCTCTGTCCCATTTGCCAATATATGAACACAATCCCCCAAAATTGGGACATTCCCTGTTTTTCAGGACATATGGCAATCATAGAGAGAGAGAGAGAGAGAGAGAGAGAGAGAGAGAGAGAGAGAGATGAAAGAAAGAAATTACAGTTGAAATAGGAATAGAATGTTGACAGTTGACAATTGGAATGAATAGAACTCTCACCCTTCTCCATCCCAGTGGATCATAAGAATAGAACCCTCAGCCTGTTGATTGACATGGAAGGTGCTTGAATACAAGGCTTTTGTGTCGATAGAAAGGAAGAAGGAATAATTTCATGCAGAACACAATGAAACAAACCATGATGAAATTATAGTCCCAAAACTGGCAGGGCAAAGGTACATAAACATCCCTGACTTTGCCTTCAGGGAATCACATGGATGGGAGGAGGAAGCAGAACCCAGTCGTCCCAGCTAGTTTCCACTAGATTCAACAGATTTCACTTCAAACATTTTGGTCAGATGTTTCAAGATTTAAAAAAATCTAAGCCACTTGAGAAAAAGGGGTTAAAATGTAATGAGGCAAATTAAGTTGTCACACCAAAAAATGTGAAACAGGAGGCTCTTGTCAACTCAAAAATCTGTTTCCTCTGTACTTTCTGAGCTAGACTGACTCTGTTTCCCAACTGTGCTAGGGCTGACAATCGCTGGAGGCTGAAATGCCATTATGATCTCTTTGGCACCTTGTGCCAGTTGTACTACTATATAATCCATGTGCCCTGCAGGTGAGCAGGTCAGGAGAAAAAAAATCAATATTAACTACAAGGACACACATATCATGTTAATTATGATTTCCATTCCAGCCTACATTATACAGGGCTGCCCAGCCATGTGGTCTATTGAGCTCTTTGCCTTAGGCAGTGTGCAGGGATGGAAGGCAAGCTTTGGGGAGTGCCCATATTCATTCATCACCTCCCGTACCTGTTGCCTTTCCCTATCCTCTTCTTCCACATTGATTCCAGGTCCCAGCTGTGGGGTGGATGCTCTTTTTGGAAGATGCAAGTCTACCCTGAGGTTGTCCTAAAAGAGATTATCTAAAACCTAAAAGCATCAGCCACAGGAGCACCTTCAGGTATATGCCTTACAGCATTTTCAGACTTATGTGGACCTCCAAGCTTAACAGAAGCATTTCAAGGTGACAAACATGACATAGGTGAAGCAAAGCTCTAAATGTCTATTGCAACTAGTGCTCACAAGGAGGAAAAAAAGCAACATTGCAAGGTCACATTACCAAACAGCCTGGTGTATGGGCAGATTGGACAGGAATATACTCAGCTTATCTCTGATCTCTCAATGACCTGAACGTGTGAAGTGTCTGAACGAAAAATTTTGCATGAAGCGATATGGAAGTTCAGCTTGGAGTGTTTGACCTGCAACGGTGGCTTCACACATGTGAATAATTTTATTTCTCAAGGCTACAGTGACCGAAATATAAATATTTATGAATGAATCGGTCCACCTCCTCTTCAATGACTAAAATTTGAAATGGAGCCTCACCCGGCATGCCAGACCTGAGTCTACCAATATTTGCAAAGGAGAAAATGTTCTCAGGCCAAGAACACCCATTATGTTCCTCTCCAACTTAACAACCCTCTTCCACCAGACAGAAAGTCCTAAACCAGTGCATTTAATGTGCATGGAACATTACGCATCAAAATAAAGAGTGGCTGTAAATCCCCTTTAACAAAATGAAATTCACAGCTTTGAACTATTCCCGTTTAACACTTCACTGTGTAATCGTTTTGGGGGCATCTGCTAATTTCAAAGTGGCATTTATTCTCTTTCATCAGTCTGAACATCTTTGCCAAGTCCTTATTGGTGTCATGGGCCTTTCAGTTTTTAAGGCTTTCTCCTCTCCCCCTTTTCCCTCTGTGACTAGTATTTAAGATATACTTGGCACAAAAAGAAAAGAAAGGCAAATTAACAGGGAAAGAGAAGGAAAATACTAATCGATGTGCATGACTGACTGTCAGATAAGGAATTTTAGCAGGGCATGTAGGTGGGAACCATAAAGTCCCATCCCCCTTTGGCTCTTTGGGACAGTGACTTTTTTCTCATTGCACATAATTTTCCATGTACTGAATATTTGATAAAAATTATTATTATTATTATTATTATTATTATTATTATTATTATTATTATTATTAATAATAATAATAATAATAATAATAATAATAATAATAATAATAATAATAATAATATCTTGCCTTTTCATTCATACCCACATAGGAAGTTTAAGCAAACCATTTCCTTGCATTTCATCTGTTTATAGGCAGATCACAGTATGAGCCTACCTTGCAATAATAGTGTAAGGATCGCTAAGATAAAATATGGAAAGCTGTTTGGAGACTCTAAAGGATGATCACAAGTTTGGGGTTGTAATTCGAGCACTAGATAGACCTGAACCAAGGACCCACTTAGAGCACAATCCTAACCATGTCTACTCAAAAGTAAGCCCCAATGTGTTCAATGGATCTTTCTCCTATTAAAGTGTCTTTAGGAATGCAACCTAAGGCAGCAATCCTAAGTGCACTTTCCTGGGAGTAATCCCCACTGAACACAATTGGACTTACTTCTGAGTAGACATGCATAGGATTGCCCTTTATGTCATGAAGCTCCTTGGGTGGTCTTTCTCCAGTCACTACCTCTCTATCTAAACTACCTCACAGGGTTGTTGTGAGGACAGAATGTAGGGGGAGGAACCATCAAAGAAAGATCAAGCAAAACTAAGCAAAATGGGGCTAAGTGGATGGAGAGAGGATCCTTTCAACGGCCACACATACCTAATCATTTATAGATTTTTATTTACATGGCAATGGGCATCCAAGGTGGCTGATAATAAGACTTACCTCCAAATTCAAAGTAAATTCAGAGTAAAAGACTTTCCGTGCACCCGAAGTTACTGCACCACCTAGTGTAAACCTACGGGAAATTCATATTGGAATCCAGAGTAAGTTGTTCTTACAACGGAGCAAGGACTCCCCGTAGTTAGCTTTTTCTTACAAAAAAAAAAGAATATAGGCATCCCCCACTTTATTTATATAGCATATGGAAAAACATGGACTTATGGTAAATCAGATGTTAATGTTCAGTCCAGCCAGCCATTCAAGGAGAGAGCGGTCTATACTGAATTAAAATCAGACACTGGGTTGATATAAGTTCTTAATGGACGCAATGAGATGAATATTTTGTTGAGGAGCAACACAGTCACACAGGGGTAGACACAAGTCCCCATTTCAACAATGAGTCCTGGCAGACACTGTGTTGGGTGTACATCCTGTTCAGAGTTGACCAATGCTGGCGAGGTAGGTTAAAACCCGGCACCTTTTGTGTAGTGTCATCTTTGTATTTGCCTGTATCTGAACATTCAGAAGCCCATTTAACTATTCAATCCCACACTAGTTGGACGGATTAGGGAACAGAGCACCATCCAAAAGTGGAACCCATTTTTTTTTAGTTTATAATTGTTGCTTCCACTGCTTTTTTAGTTTGCAAATTGCAAATGTCCCTTTGATCTTGCCAATTCCTGCAGCCACACAAAGATTTCCACAAACGGATTCTCATTAACTCCTTTGGGAATGGGATTAGACCAGGAGCCACAATATGGGGGGCATCTTCCCTATGCATAAAGGGCCCTAAGATGTGCCTCTTGGAATCTGCAAAGTGAATATTCCCCATCTCTGAGTAATCACAACCAGTCACTCTGAATCCAGGACTAGAGGACAGAAGTTCTATGGCAGAGGGTGTGACGTCCAAAAAGATTTTAACCACAGTAGCTCCCTTGATAGAAATTAACTGCCGGCTTCACAACCAGCTGAATGGGTGTGTTTGTGAGCATCTCTGTAAGTGTACTTAGCCGAGGATGAACATCCTGTCCACTGTTTCTATTGGGCAGATGGATCGGAGCACTTCGGGATGGCCAACCTGCCATCTGTTTCTCATGAATATTAACCAGTCAATTGGGCAGAGCTTTTTGTCCCTGGTGTGGCGTGGCAATCCCTAAAGGTAGTGTGCGGATCTCTGGAAGGTGCAAGTGGAGGAAAAGATGGTGTGCGGTAGGAGGAGGTTTATAGCTCAGACTTTCTGAGCTTGTCATTCAAAGGCTGTAAATTTTTCACAACCCACCTGTCCTCTTTGCAGAGAAAAATCACCTCTTGACCCAAGCAGAAGGGAAGGGGAGCCAACAGTCTCCATTTGTTCCTCCAGCAACTGGCCATTTTGGTACCCAATCTGAATGTATTACTGAAAACTGCAGCTGCTACAAAGACAGAAAGGCCTCAACCAGACTATTACTGTACAGAAATGGGGGGTTTAGAACTGAATTAATCATATCCAAGAGGATATATGCTTTTCCAGCAGGACCATTAGCAAGTTGAGACTTTTTGCTGTAATTATATGAAAGAGTGGATGAGCAGCTTGTCCCTTTCCAAACTTTCCAAACTTCTTGCACATAAAGAACATGCCATTGGAGCAGCGGTGTAGCTAAGGGGGTGCAGGTGGGGTAGCATTTGCAACAGGTACCAACTTTTGCAACATCTGGGGCAACAAGCTGAGCATGACACTATTTGTCAAAAATGTGAAAATCAGGGTGTATATACCGTAATACCTCCATGTTATATATACACACCTGTGTTTACTTGAATCTAACATTTTCCAACTGAATTTAATCTCCAAAATCAGGAACTGGATTAGATTCGATGGCACAATAGATTCGAGTAAATATGGTATTTTGTTATGTATAGGCCGGTATTTAGTTAATTTAATCTCCAAAATCAGGATGTGCACTAGATTCGATGGAACATTAGATTTGAGTAAATACGGTATTTTGTTATGTATAGGCCAGTATTTAGTTTAGTAGTTTACTATGTCATAATAAAAAATGTAACATACCCCCAAATCCAGAGTAACTATGGGAGCACGTAAGAGACTTTATGTGCACTTGTAGTTACTGCACCAACTAGTGAAAACCTATGAGAAATTCATATTGGAATCCAGAGTTGTTCTTACACCGAAGCAAGGACTCCCCGTAGTTACTCTGGATTTTGCCCCAACTCATTGATCTGTAAAGTATGGCAATTAGGTAAAAATCATAACATAAATCCATTGCCCTTCTTTTATTGTCATATAACTCATTATTGTATGTGGTAAAATTAAATTTCACACCTGCTTTGCAGCAATGTGTTACAACTGCCACTAAACATTTTTTTCTCAAGCCTCTTTAAATTGGGGTGCCCATTAGATTTGATGGCCCTTTAGATTACAGTGAATATGGTATCTTTGGAAAGGTTATTTAATGCAGAATGCAATAAAACAAATGCATCAAAATACCTGTATTCTATCAAAAGATATGTCTGATTAACCAGAAGATGGAAATAGCAACTTATTATGGAAGAAAAAAGTAGATTTTCTTAACTCAAAGTTGACCCATGAGACTGATTGCTCTAAGAGCCAGAGAGATGTAATTATGGTACAGCACGTAAATCATAAGGTATTAATATGAGTCAGCACGTAAATCATAAGATGTTAATATGAGTCAGCTCATATATAATATGCTAACTGGGCAACAAGGTGGTTCTATGTGGTGCTCCTCATATATTTATACAGGGTGACCATACAGAATGGAGAACATTGTGCCTCTCCCTTTATGCATTGCATAGAAGAGGGAATTTAGGCTGGTGCTGCTTTTTAAACCCTTCTAATTGAGCTAAACCTGCCTCAATTCCCTTGTCTATGAGATGCTTAAAGGCAGAGGCACTCCATTCTAAAATATATGGTCACCCTGTATTTATTAATAGGCCTATTGGCGGATTTGAGCCCCCTTTTAGTAGCATGGTGTACCTTGTTAAATGTCAAACAACTGATGTACCTTTACAATTTTAGTGCCTTGTCAGTGTGCCATGAGATGAAAAAGCTTAAAATCCTCTGCGGTAACCAATAAGGGCACACTTTTATTTTGATTTATTAGGATTTTGGTGTTGAGGGATGGGTGACAAAAATCTTCTTTTACCCCTCTTAGCAGATAGATGCCTTAACTATGCCACTTGATGGTGGAAAGCAACAGAGTAAAATGGAAGGTGAGCTCCTGGGGAGGAGGAAGCAGGTTTTCCCTAATTTCCTTTTCTTAAAAGTTCAGGTATGATATAATTTCCAGTTGTGACATTACTTCCAGGAAAACATTTTGAGCTTTGCACCAAGCTACATGATCCTTCGCTACACTAGGAGTGTCCAAACTTTTAATTTTAGAGCTCCTGGATCTAACTATTGAATAGAAGAGGGAATTTCAGCAGGTGCAGCTTTTGATATGTGAGATGAGAAGCCGTACCTGCTGAAATTCCCTCCTTTACATAATTGTTAAAGGTCCAAGAGCCCCGAAGTTTGAAGTTTGGACACACTTGAGCTACCCCACTGCAATGGAGTCTCCCCACAGACACACACAAAAAGAAACGGGAAAGTATTGAAAGTTTGCGATGCATTTGGTAGATGTATGCATTTAAAATCCTTTTGTATAAGTGTTATAACCCAACTGAGTGCTCGGTTGGCAAGGTTGGCATTGGGTGTTGTAAGTTTGTCTATTGTTGGTGATTCCCGAGAGACCTTGGTCCCAGCAGGCTTTATAAATTATTATTAAAGCAGCGATTAGAAAAGATAGTGAGTTCCACATCAGAAGCAACCTTGGCAAGATAAAGGGTCCAATCCAACTTTCCAGCACCAATGCATCTGTGTCAACAGGGTACACACTACATTCTTTGGAAATTGATGCTTGTCATGGAGGCTTCTTCATGCCTTTTTAAGGTAAGGGAATGTTTGTCCATTAATTGGGGGTTGCCCAATGTCAGCGTAAGAATGCTGGAAAGGATTGGGTCCTAAATATCTGTACAGCAGTGGACAATGCTAATCAATCCCCCAGATCCAGAGTAACTATGGGAGCATGTAAGAGACTTTACGTGCACCTGTAGTTACTGCACCACCTAGTGAAAACCTATGGGAAATTCATATTGGAATCCAGAGTAAGTAGTTCTTACACCGGAGCAAGAACTCCCCGTAGGTACTCTGGATTTTGCCCATACTACGGACCATCCTTTGCTGATCTCAGACTTCAGTCTACCAGCTGGTACTTCACCCAGCCAAATACCTGACTGTGAAATTATGGCAAGACATTATAGGTATTTTCAATTTTCCCTAATCTCGTTTGAAAACGTGCAATCCAAATGACAATAAAGAGGGGCACAGGTTGGAATATAAATAAGATGCGCTGCTGAAACAGCCCCAAGATATATAGCACATTCCTAATTCATTTGCAGGCATCCTGACACTTTCCCATTGTTAGACAACAACAGCTAATCACCTTCTTTGGTTAAGTATGAATCACACTTCTCTTTAGTAGCTTCCCTATTGTTTGATGGTTTAGTAGCTGCACTTAGGATTTATGGAAGGAGGGATTGTCTTGAGTATTAAAAGCTAGCAAGCTCTTTCTTGCCCTTCAAGGATTCTCTTTTCCCCCTCCCTCTCTCCTACTAAAACTAGATTAACAACAAGAATGAATGAAAGTCTTTGATTGTTCCTTTTGCAAGCAGAATTGTGTTTTCCAGTGATCTGGCAAAAGGGTGCCAAAGATTCCTCACCAGAAATCAAGTAAAATTTACATAAATGATCATTTGGTGTAACGTAATACCACTTAGTTACAATAGATAATTCATACTTGGCACTTTGTAATTAATTTGATTTATTGAGATTGCTTGACTCATTCTTTCGGCTAGCTCTCTTGCAAATAATATAACGGCTGGTTGCAAAGCCAGTCTGTCCTTTTTTCCCCTGATGTAGCATACTGAGTAGAGCTAGAGTAGCATAGTGGTGGGCAGCCCAAAACTACTGGGATGCCCTGTTAGTGGAACAAGGTTATGGTCCATATCCTAAAGTCAAATTAAGCCCTTTGCTCGGGAGCAGTTAACTTGACTTTCCATAAGATAACATGAGAGGCTGATGTAACTGTGTGGACCCTTAACTGCTATGGATTTTGCTCTATGTCATGGCAATTGTAAACATTACTCCAACAGCAGCATGTGGAGGCGTGTGCTGTTGGATCACTGGCGGGAGTCTTCCCATGTGCATTTATGGAACCCCCTGGAGCCATAAGGGCAGCTAAGGGGTGGGCAAGGACAAACCAGCTAGACAAAATGAATCAATGGCAGGAAGGCAGCAGCATGGGGAGGCAGTGGGGCCGATCTGGTCTAGGAAGGGGGTGGGTTTGGGAGCAGTGGCAGCCTCTGATTCCCCTTCTTGGACCTGATCCTCCAGCAGAGGTCCATGCAAACCTGTGCCAGAAAAGTCTAGGACAGGACCAAGTGCACTGCTACCCTTTGCACTGCTAAGGACTACCCCCAGGTAAGGGAACGAGTAGACGCAGCAGAGACATGTAGATGGGTGATCCCAACAAAAATCCTGCCAAAGACAAGCACTTCATTTGCCTCTCAAGTGGGCCAGCCTTGATCCCAAAAGGATCTTAACAGAGAATAAAATTAATGGAAGCTAGATATTGGCAACTGGGGATGATAGATGATTTTGTGACCTGATCCAGCAGGGCTCTTCTTACACCTTCCCTGGTAGACTGTTGTTCAGCACCACCTGGCATTGTAAGGCCTGCAAGCTCTTTAAAAATTTCCTACCAATGTTGACATCAATGTCGACTGTTTGGGTTCTCAACTTTGTTGGCAACTCTTGTGCTTAGACTCCCAACCAATGGCCGCATGATAAATCTATCATACAAATCCATCATACGTTTAATCTGCAATCCTTAGCACACTTTCCTGGGAGTAAAACCTATTGAACACAATGAGGCTTAATTCTGAGTAGACACAGATAGGATTTCACCCAGTATCTATCACCCAGAGGAATAAATGTCCTCTCTATGAAAGTGTCCCAACAGCCCCAAGTTGCCAAATATCTGCAAAATCAGCACCTTCCCCATTTAGAGCTACCAAACTTGTCCTGCCCTCTCTTGCTTTTTGAAAAGCAACAAAGGTTGCAAACAAAATATGGATGTGTTAACATAGCAGAAGAAAGATGCAAAGGCTGGCAAAAGAGTGGAGAGAACGAGTAACCCCGCTCTGCTCCTTCCTGGCATGCAGGATGTGAATTTCCATATAGCCACTGGGCTCTGGCAGTATAAATAGTTCATGGCATATCAAACTATTAAACATGATTTTAATCCCACTTGTGATGTTCGGCACATAACTCACAGGAGGCCTGCTTTGATGTGGCTGGTGGAACGGAAATCACTTTGAACAGATGTTCCAGCTGGAGTTGCTGAATATCTCTGTGACAAACCCCCAGTCTCTTTTTTTGGGGGGGGGGGGGAGGATGGTGGGGAGAGTGAGATTGCGAGCAGGATTGACTACACAGTTTAAATACAAAGCTAAGCTAATGCCTAAACTCTGGTTCTTGAGTCCTCATGATTCATGCTAAACAGGTGTTTGGGGCTTATCATATAAAGCAGGAGTTCCCTTAATTCAGTCTGCCAAGTGAGATCCAGAAAACGGAGGAACTCTCCTTGCTGAGCGCGGCTATTTCTGACATGGTTCCCAGTAATAAACATATTATGCTGTGTCACTTAAGGGGTTTGTTGGTCATGGAATGAACGCATTGCTTTTGCTGCTTCATCTTAAGGAGATACATTTTTCATAAAGAGTCTGCTAAGTTTTGCTGTTGCAAATACACATAAAACCATAACATGCCAACTGTAGCCCTCTGCATAGGCCAACATTTTCTATAGCATCAGCTATACTCTCCCCAGCCAAGCTGCTGAAGAACTGGAGAACCTCAACGGCCAAGATATCAGAAGAATCCCTTTCACAGACAGACTCATACCTTGGGCAGAGCCCAAGGGGCACATGTCCTGGATGCTATGCCAAGGGGACACATGAATGTCCACAGGGCTTTCCCGGTCACCTCTGGATTCTCCCCAAGGGTAGAGCACTGCTGACTTTGCATGCTTCATTCTGGCTTTTGTGGAGGATGGACAGTGGCCATAAAGAAATTTAGATGCTGCCCTGACTGTGGTCACCCGTGTAACCCCTAAAAATGTAGCTACACATTCACATAAATAGAACCTCTCCATTCATAGCCCCAGTCTAAGCACCAACACATGTCACAGAAATGAAGCACATGTTCAATGGACCCCATTCCCCAACCACCCAAGCACTTTCTAAGGCCTTCAGTGATAATAAAAAATTCCTCCTGGATTTTGAGATACTAGGAAGTGATTTTTGGGGCCCCCACAACACCTACCAAAACAGAGCTGCATTGACAAGGGCTTCATCTGGCCCCCAGTCCAGGACTTGGAGACCCCTAATCTAGGTGAGGTCATAGTAAAGGTAAACTAGTCCACTTGAGATCGCTGATGTAGGTGAAACCATTGTAAAGGCAAAGTAGCCCATTGATTTAAGAGTGTCAAAGTGTGGGTGCCACACAATAAGAAAATTTAGGCCTGAACATGCCCGGACATAACTAATCAGCCAGAGAAAAAGCACCTGTTGGTGAGCATCAGACAAAGTGCTGAAACATTCTCAGGTGACCCATGGCAAAGTGCCAAAGTAGTCATAAGATTAAGGGCAAAATCCAGAGTAATTACGGGGAGTCCTTGCTCTGGTGTAAGATCAACTTACTCTAGATTCCAATATGCATTTCCCATAGCTTTTCACTTGGTGGTGCAGTAACTACGGGTGCATGTAAAGTCTCTTACTTGCGCCCATAGTTACTCTGGATTTGGGGGTATGAATCATCCAAATGGTGATTGGCTGAAAAGACCTGGTAGAACCATAAAAAAACACAGGGTACAGTGTGCCAGTTGGGGTGCATCTCCCATGCGCAGCGGGATCCTATGTCAGTCTATGTTATGTTTTTGACTGAACTATGTATATATGGATACCTTTTTTCTGTTGCTGAACCTGTATATATTTTTGCTGCAACCTTAATATACCTACCTACCTTGAAGATAGAAGTTGGCTCATTCATTTTTACCTTCACTGTTCCTCTCACTTCAGCTGACCAGTATCCCCATCTGGACTGAAGGTCACGCCAGTGAAGGGGGCCATAAGCTCTGCTCAACAAGGAGAGACCGTAGCAAAGGTAAACTAGTCCACTTGAGACCAAGGGAAAGGCAATTCTGCCAGTATCCATGGTGCTGAATGAAACAACAACACTTACATCTAGAGGTGACCCTCTTTCCACCACAACCCTCTTTCTGCTGCAGTTTGATCAATCCCATCCAGTTATATTCCCCTCCCTATCAACCATACATTGCCACTGAACGGATAATCCCATTAGAGCCCATTAAAAGCAAAATTCTTTTTAATAGCGGGATGGGACATTATTATTTCCTTCGCAGCATGCTCTACTTAATGGTTTGGACTAGAAATTAGTCTTTATTGAATGTCTCCCTTTTCAATAGGATTCCACTGCCTTCGGGGATTCGGCTCACGTTGCTGGCCGAATACAGTACAGCATATCATAATGATGCCTCCAGTTCAGTGTGGTTGTTTTCTCCCCTCGTCTAAAGCTGTTTGCCAGCTGGGAAGGAACCCATACCATTATCTCATTTCATCTCGCCGCGCACTGTCAGAACATGGGAAGGAACAATGTGAGAGTCTGTTAATCTTCTGGCAGGATCTTTGAGAAGTTTTATGTATTTAAAAAAAAAGTGGAGAAGTTTCCTCTTTATTTGAATTTGCTTAGCCGGTTTTTAATTGGAATCAGGATAGCAGCTGGCATGCCAATATTGAATGCCCCACGATTGCAAATTGTTGGTAAATACAGGTGCAGGAATTTGTAAATGCAGCTGAAGTTGGGATTTGGGCAGGAAAAGGGGGTGGGTGGGTGAGGCCACATTTGACAGCAGTAAATGCCACCAAAAAATAAAAAAAAATAAAAATTGGAAGGCAGACAGATGTGTCTAACAGAGTGTCTTTTTCCCCATAAAGCAAGATCAGAAGCATTTGCACAGATGTTGCTTCTTCAAAAGCAGTCTAGACAAACTGAACTTTTAAGTTCATTCAATGCAATGTATTGTAAACCAAATGAGCTAGGAAAGGCTTAGGATGAAGACACCCTCTTAAGACCATTTTGGAACAGATTGTCTTTTTTAACCTCGGGTCCTGGAAAAGAACTTAAATGTTCCCCTTTTCCCTGGGAGCAGGACTCCAAGGGTGATGCATAGGCTACTTGTAACTATTTATTTTATTATTTTATTTATTTAATTTATATCCCGCCTTTCCTCTCCTGCAAGAGGGAGCTCAAGGTGGCTAACATTAAGAATACAATAAAACACCATTAAAATAGATCATAAAGACAGCTTAAAACACAATTAAAGTACAATTAGATTGAATAAAAACTGAGACAATTAAAACATGCAGACTAAAAACATTTAAGAGCAATAAAACAATAAAACAACTGCCCCCCACCCCTGCCCCATTTGAAAAGCTTTTTTAAAATAAAAGGTTTTAAGGCTCCGCCTGTAGCTCTGTGTTGAGGGAGCTTTCCTCAGTTCTAAGGGGAGGGAGTTCCAAAGCTGGGGTGCCACCACCAAGAAGGCTCTATCTCTGGCCGCCACACTTCTCACATCTCTTAGTGGCGGCACAGTCACTGTAACTAAAAATTTTACGTACTGTAATATAGCTTTAAATTTAATAATAAACAGTGAAAATGCAATCCTAACCTAGGCTGGCACAACTCATCGGTCTTCCCGTTCCTGCAGTGATGTAGGGAGGTAAGTGCATGTCTGTGCACTGGCCTAACTCTCCCCCAAGAGTGGCTCAGAAATGTATTATGGTACTAACCCTAGTGACAACCCCAGATCAGTATAGGACTTGTGCTGGGGCTTAGGCTGGCCTAACTGCAGATTCTGTCCCACCCCCATCACTACCGCCAATTTGACCTCCCTCTTTCTTCAGGCACCTGGTGTTTTTTTAAAAAGTGTCCAGAAGGGAAAAATTTTGGAAATGAAAGAGGGTTTTGTTCCTCTCACATATCCTCAGTGCCCAGATTGGTGGCATATTAAGAACATGAAAATAACCTTTTATGGGGTCAGGTCAATCATCCAGCGAGGTCAGGATGACCATTTGACAGGGATTCCCCCGATACCTCCAGTAAAATGGGGGGAGGGTTATCCGAGGAGGGTTCTCCAGGGTGCAAGAACCCCCCCTGTTCACTGGGATTTGGGCCTGATGGGCAGCCATTTTTTAAAGTTGCGTGCTTCTGCGTGCTGTTCCAGGAGTCCCCCAGAGCAGGAACAAACTCAGGTGGGATGAGGAGGAAGGTCTTCCCCCCATGATGTGCCTCGTGACCAGCAGCAGCACACTTTGGCTGTAGATTCTCCAGAGCATCCGCAACCCCTGCAGTGCCCTCCATGCACACTGCAGCCTCACTGGCCAGCCCTCCCTCTCCTGCGGCCACCGCACTACCTCTGCTGGCTCTTTGGCCAGCCTGGGTTTGCCGTGCTTCCTCCCTCCCTCTCCAACTGGATGTGCCGCCTCTGGGGCCTCAGCAACTGCCCTCTGTCTCCCATGGCCACTGCACTGGCCATGCTGCTTCCTCTCCAGCAGGCTGCGGCGACTCTGCAGCATCACTGGCACACCACTTCTGGTGCCGCCTCTGCCACACCACTTCTGGTTCCCTCCAGCCACCTGAAAGTGAGTGTGTGTGTGAGTGTGCATGCATGGGTGTCTATGTGTGTGTGAATGTGCATGAATGGGTGTGTGTATGTGAGTGAGTGTGCATGCATGGGTGTCTATGTGTGTGTGAGTGTGCATGCATGGGTGTCTATATGTGTGTGAGTGTGCATGTGTGGGAGTCTGTGTGTATATGTGAGTGAGTTAGTGCATGCATGCATGGGTGTGTGTGAGTGCATGCTATATGTGTATGTGTGTGAGAGAGTGAATGTCAGAATCATATAGGTTGAAGTCACTTGCATGAGTTGCGTTGATGCAAACTGCTTTGAGGGCGTCTTACATGTTTGGGTCAGAATCATGTAAGTTAAAAATTTTTTCACTTCTAAAAGTGTTGAAATTAAGTACAGGAAAGCAATACAAGTATTTTTGCTTTATTTTAATATATCCGACATTTGTCCTACATTTTGGGGTGCCTACATTTTTTTCGTTGGGTAGGAATTTTGGCTTGGGGGACAGGAGTCACAGACCTTTTCCCAAAGACTACATATACAGCAGGGAGGTAAAGAATCACTAGATACTTTGTTGTGATTTCTGTGCGTCTTTAGATTATTACACATGGATCCGTGATGCTGACACTGCTTACCATTAAAAAAAATGATTCCTTCTTTTTTCAGTGATACATTTATATTTATTATTCCATCCATGACTTTCACATACTCTCAAATTTGCTTCCAGACTGGCTTCTAACCAGCCAGTGTTGCATCTCTCCAAACAGCTGACAAGCAACATCCTGTCGACAATTTAAGCTCAATCCTGCTAAATTCTGTTCTTAACCGGTCTCCATATGTTTTTCTCACTTCAATCACAACGGGCAATAATGCCATCAAGTTGGGTAAACTCGGCACCGCATCTTCACCTTTTGCCCTTCGCATCTCTCACTAGACCTTCATTTTTAGACTGTTTCTGAATCTTGTCAATTCTCCTGGCAATAACCGCTTGTCATTCAGAAAGCTAAATCATCTGCCCCATGATTGCCTTGCATTCTGATGACTGCTGTAAATACGCTTCTTCTGGACTTGACAGCTGACCAGCAGAAGATTTCCTCACTTAGAATAAATCCACTGGAAATGCTGCTACTCCGATAAGCCACAGATCATCTCCCCCCCTTCACCCCACAGCATCTTTGCTTCTTCACTGAAATAAACATAAGCCACTTAATGTCTTTTTTCAAGGCCCTACATGTGCCATTGGTGTCCATTAAAGTCACACCGTGACATTATTTTCTGTACAAGTGTGGATGGTGACAAGAAAAACATTAAGTGATAAAACGGAGAAATGGCTCCAGTGGATTCCAAAGTAGACTATGGCTGCAATCCTAAAGACACTTTTCTGGGAGTAAGACTCATAGAACACAATGGGGCTTACTTTTGAGTAGACATGGTTAGGATTGTGCTCCATGTGCTTACTTGGGAAAACAGTTCCACGTTAGATTATAACAAAGGCTTCTGCAGAGCTGCTCCTTCCTTTAAATAAATCAAAGCCCCTGGTACCCTTGCCAGCAATGCAATCTTGAAGTTTGTGCCACTGCATTCCCTCCTCCCTGTTGCATAAGGCGGCAATGACCGAGGTCCTCAGGCTGATGACTAATCATTCATCAGCCTGTCACGGTGTCATGATGGTGAAGTTTGAGAACCTTTTCTCTAGCTCAACACATACAACTACAGTGCCCAGAGTACTCTGGTTTGAAGGAATGCCTATTAAACTTAATGTCCACAACATAAAACAGCAGTGTCTGCTGTGCCTCGTTCGATATGCTAGCAGACAAGGTTATGAAATGAGCCCCAACCAAAATGGTTGGATGAAACGGTGAAAGTGCAAAGGGTGGAACACACTCACGTTGAATGTCGATGGTGACGGAGGTCTCCTTTCCACTGGGAATTGCCTTGTTGGTGGCTCGGCAGACAATGGTCTGGCCGTTCTCAATGTCAGATGGGGAGACAAAAAGTGTGCTCATTATGCTTTCCCTCTTCCCATCACGGAGCACTGTCTGCAGAAAAAAAAGGAGGAAAACAATTAGTTACTATTTCTGGAAATAGAAGGCTTCTCTTATAACCTTTGAAAGGTTATACCTTTCAGCTGTGTCATACCAAACCTATTTGCTATGTCCTGGACGTGTGCCAAAGTGTTCTACCGAAACTTGGCTGCTGCCTTTGAGCCCCATTGACTATAATAGGACAGCTTTCAGAGTAGACATGCATAGGCATGGATTCTGAGGCTGCAATCCTAGCCACAGTTACACAGGAGTGAGCCCTGTTGACTATAATAGGGCTTACTTCAGACATGCATAGGTTTGGTCTCTTAGGCTACAGGCTCTTCCTAGGCTGAGCTGGCCAGCCCTCCTGCCACTGAGGTCTGCTTCTGTCATGGCTTGCAGAGAGGTGTAGACCCCTGTGCCAGTGAAGACTGTTCCATGTGCCAAGCTTGGCATTAATTTCTGTCTTATAGTGTCTTATAGAAACTATAAATTTGAATCAGGGGACATTTTTGGCATTGAAATAGGGCAGTATTTTTAATAGGGTAAACGTTTTGTATTGACTGAGGTCTGAGTTCAATTTAACCCAAAAAGCTCACTGACGCTGCAATCCTAAACACACTTTCCTGGGAGTAAGACTCATTTAACACAATGGGGCTTACTTTTGAGTAGACATGGTTAGGATTGTGCTCTGAGTCCTTTGGGCTAGTCAGTATAGTCCTCTTCTAATGGTTCACAAACTTTTTGGGACTGGTGGTTCATTGATTTACAGAGCTGTGTGCAATGGCTCCCCATTCAATCCAATTCATTGTACAGACTGGCAGACTGAAATGAATTCTCCCACAAACAATATCCATGTTTGAAGAGGGTTCCTGGTTCCGATCAAATATTCAACAAGTTCAGCAGATATCCTGTTTTCCATAATGGTTTACACCAAATGCTTTGAGAAATCCAGGATATGAAGCACTCGGCACTCAGAAAGTAATAGACAAACATTAGGTAGTATTATTCATGGGCAACGTAAGTTCACTGATGCTAAGGCCAATGTTCAGCCATGACACTGTCTGGAGCTGGACTTGCTTGAACAAATTTACTATCTCAACCATCATTCAAGGGAAGCGCTTTCAGTCGGCACGTTTCAATTCTGTCTACTTGTCAGACTAGTCATGCATATTAATAAAATGGAATATTTAAAAGCTCATTACTGTTCCGTATTGAAGATGTTTCCGTGGGCGTATCAAGAGGGCACCAGTGCCGGTGGCACCCCAGCGGCAACCCTTCACATTGCCAAATACCAAAGGTTGCCCAGGTGTGCCCACCAGGGAGCTGGGATTCTCAAACTCTGTCTTCCTGTAATGTTTTATGAGAAGAGCACGAACACAGTTTGACGCAGAATTAATCTTCTGTCAGATCTGATCTGAATCTTTCTCTAGGTTTTAATTGTAGGTACAGCAGGATCTGGGAATTAAGATGTACTCAGCCCATTTAGGCCACAATGACTTTTCTCAAGCTATGATGGTTTAATGCTCAGTAAGGATAACATTAGAAACTGAGTGCAACCCATAACTTAGGAAACTGCTTTATCAATAGTCTCAGCCCCTGGACCATTTATTTCAGAATTGGCCACTACACTGAGCTCTGCAGAGCTTCATACATGGGTCTCTCTCTATACAATCTCTACATGGCTGGGACATTCTGAATGCAAAGCAAGTGCACATTTCTAACCTATTTAGGGTACAATCCTAACCAAGCCAAATAATGTAGGCTGGCACAACACATCCTCCCAGGAGTGGCACAGAAGTCCCCCAGGCCAGCATGGGACTTGTGCCAGCCTAACTGGGGGTTAGGACCACAGGTGGGCAGAGGCCTATTTGTTCCGGTCCCTGGGAACTGGATCTTCCAAATCCCCCGCCGCTAGTGAGCCGGCAGCGGCAGGGGGAGGGAGAAATGGGCGGACCGGTTCGGGTCCTAACCCGCAGGGCACCTCGGCGCTCCCTGCAGCCTCTCCCCACTGATGGGGGGCTGAGAGGCACATAGCCCCATTCTATGCAGGTCTACTCAGAAGTAAGTCCCAGTATAGTCAATGGGGCTTACTCCCAGGCCAGTGTGGAGAGGATTGCAGCCTCAGAGCCCCATCCTATGCAGGTCTACTCAGAAGTAAGTCCCAGTATAGTCAATGGGGCTTACTCCCAGGAAACTGTGGAGAGGATTGCAGCCTCAGAGCCCCATCCTTTGCAGGTCTACTCAGAAGTAAGTCCCAGTATAGTCAATGGGACTTACTCCCAGGAAACTGTGGAGAGTATTGCAGCCTCAGAGCAATATCCTATGCAGGTCTACTCAGAAGTAAGTCCCAGTATAGTCAATGGGACTTACTCCCAGGAAACTGTGGAGAGGATTGCAGCCTCAGAGCACCAACCTATGCAGGTCTACTCTGAAGTAAGTAATTTTTTAAATTTTTTAAATTTTTACATTAAAAACCACCCCTGGCCCCGCCCCTCGGCCCTAGCCCCGCCCACTTCCAGAGAACCGGTTATTGGGCCAGGCTATGCTCACCCCTGGTTAGGACTGTATCCTTAATATACACAAATCCCAGAAACTTTAGTGAGATAGTCCCAATTTACACATTATACACAATGGGGTGGTAAAATTCTGAATCATGATGGTGCAGTGATTAGGGAATTGGACTGAGACCTGGAAGATCAGGGTTCAAATCCACCCTCAGCCATGAAGCTTCCTGCGTGACATCGGGCCAGTTGCCCCATCAACCTTCCAAGGTTGTTGTGAAGATAATTCATTTTCTATGTAAACTGTTTTGTGAAAAGTGGTAGATAAATACTGTAGATAGATAGATAGATAGATAGATAGATAGATAGATAGATAGATAGATGGATGGATGGATGGATGGATGGATGGATGTGAGTGTGTGCACTCATATGATACAAGGATCAGGCACTGATTACGTGGAAAAAAGTAATGAATGTGACAATCTATGGACTGAAGGCAAAGACAGAGAATCAAAGCTAGTAGCATAAATGCCTGGCACACGTGTGACCAGACAAGCCAACAAGTGGATGTGGACAAGTGGACAAATGTTGTACGAGGAACCTGAAAATCTTATTGACAGCTTTGCATATGAATACGGTAGGATGCAATTAATTCTGCCCCCATCAGGAGAGGTCAGTCCCTTTCTTGTTTTAATTAGCATGAGATTCTGGGAGACAAGATCAAGCTGTGGATGTAATTGTTTTGCAGTCTCCATGCAGCAGTCAGTAACAGGGAAGGTGAGTTTCTGTTGCTCAAGATTACATAAGGAGGAGGAGGAGGAAGAGGAAGAAGAGGAGGAGGTATTTCTAAGAAAAAACCTATGTGAAAACTGGAAAAGGATTTGAATTATCTGGGGGGTGCACATGGTGCCATCATGTTTGGCTTTCAAAAATCCTTCTGCCTGCCTCCCATCGTCTTCCCCCCGTGTGTCTGGTGCACAACAAACAGTTGGCGTTTTCCTTAGAGATTGCTGATGGCAGGAGAAATGAAATGTCTTAGGATTTGGGTGCAATAAAGCAAGAATCCTTCTGTAATACTGCAGGCAAATCAGATGGTGGGGAGAGAAGGTCACACCGCTTATGCAAATCCGATTCTGGATTCTCCGATAGCAACCAGAAGGCCTGGAGGATGAGGCTGGCTAATGTCGACAGAGCTTCAGGCAGGCAACACACACAGCCTGGATGGCAGAACAATTGTACCTTGCCAAGGACTCCGATCCAAGAGGTGGTGTGTGAATGTTTACTTTGCAAGAGGAGTAGATGGATTTTTTTTCCATCTCCCCCACTGCTCCCTTCCTGGCCACCGTTTGTACAAGACATGCAATTTGCAAATAGCCTCTTCACAACACTGGCAGCTTCCCCAACAGTCACTGATAATACAAGGAAGATACTTGTCTTTCAGTGTCAACAGCTACTTCCATTTGTTCACAGAATATAACTGTATAGGGGGGGAAGAGGATGCTCACACAGGTTCTCCCGTCCTTAACTTCCACGTATTATCAGAAAGTCAAAAAGAGCCTGTTCATGTACAAATGAATGCTCAGAGGGCTCACATCCATACAACAAAAGAGAGAAATTTAGAGTTCATATTCACATGTTGAGTTTCTGGATAAGTGGACTATTTCTAACATGTTGGAAAGCAGGTGCAAATTCAAGAGTGTGATCCTGTTCCATTTCCTCCAACACATTCATATCCACTGATACGGTCAAGTGAACACTTTTATGATGATCTAAATTAGGTTCTTACATTACAGTTAATGGAGAACATCCAGATCTAACTTAAACCACTTGCCCCTGCCAGAGGAAAAGAAGAGCAGGAAGGTGTGTGTGTGTGTTGGAAGATACGGAATAACAGAATTATAGAGTTGGAAGAGACCTAATAGGTCATCTAGATCCAACCCTCTGCCTGCAGCAGGAAATCTCCCTAAAACAGGGGTCTCCAAAGGTTTTGGCAGAAGAGTCATCTCATCTCTCTGACACTGTGTTGGGGGCCAGAAAACTAATTTACATTTCAAATTTGAATACGTTTACATAAATCTACATATAAGTATGTATAGGAGTGGATTACAAGGCTTGCCCAAGGACTGGATAGAGGGGTCTTGGCGGGAGGACCACACTGAGGTTTGCCAAGGGCCACAACTTTCTCCCGGGCTAGGGTTTGGAGGTCCTTGTCCTAGAACATCTCTGATAGGTGCTTGTCAACCTTTTGCTCGAAGGGTTACAAACCATGAGAAGTGTGTAGAGGTGGACAACCTCAAAATGCCAGATGCAGGGGGGGGGCACCTGGATGCAGGTGTCTTGGGGGCTCCCTGAGGCATCTAGTGGGCTGTTGTGTGATACAGGAAGCAGGACTAGATGGGTCCTTGGCCTGATCCAGTGGAGATTGTTCTTATGTTCTTATAACATAAGAGTCCACCACCTCTCTTGAGGAGAGTCCACCACCTCTCTTGACAATCTATTCCACTGCCAAACTGTCCTAACTAATATCCAATTGGGATCTCCTTTCTTGAAGTTTGTACCTGTTGGTTCTATGTCTACCTAGTTCCGCTAGGTCTGTTCTCTTTAAAAATACCTTTGGCCAGAAAAAGGAGGAGAAGAAGAGCAAAGTCAAGTGAAACAGGTGAGTAAAGGTCTGCTGATGGAGGAAAGAGATACTCACCTCTCTGCTGAACTATGGAGCGTCAGTGCTCCACCAGTGCTAGCATTGCACCAGCGCTGGACTGATGGTGGGACCTGCAACCATGCTTTACGGCATGTTTGTAACACACACTGCTGGATAAGCACCAGATGAACAAGCTCAGGATTGGGGTCTAAATTTAGTTCTAAATGTCAGGAAACTACAGACATTCTCCTGTTTGTGTGTGTGTGTGTTGTGTGTGTGTGTGTGTGTGTAAAGGGATATATAGCAAAGGGAGATGAAACCAGTCCTGCCCTCCTATAAAGCAATAAAACCTGCAAGATGTCCAAAGATTAAATTGCATGGGAAGGCCATGATGGTGAAACTGACATCTCAGCCATAGCTGCATAAAAAAAAGGAGCAGTTAAGAGTTATACCTTTGTACAGGCTGTGCTTCCAAAGCACTTTTGCTTCTTGCACCTTTGTGGCATTTGCAGCAAAAGAATTTTTCTTTACAGTGGAAACAAACTCTTAAAAGCAAATATAAATGCTGCACCTGAGCACTGAGCACTATTTCAAAAGTTATAGCCCAGTGTCATGCTGACAGCATGGAGACGGGAAGAGGCCAGGCAGCTTGGTTAAGGCCTCTACACTCGCACTGGGACCATTTGTCCCGAACAGTGTTTACTTCTTCCAAGTGCTTGCTTTTAAAATTTGGCTCCGATGACTTGACTGTCTCTCCACTTTTATCAACTACTACACCTTCTATTTTGGCACATGCAGAGTTTGATGTCTTCCTCCTAGCAATCCTAGCTTGTACAGGAACAGGCAAGCTACCATAGCCTGCACTGAATCCAGAGTAAGTTTTGGGACTGCTTCTGTGGTACTAACAGGGATATATAGCAATGGGTTATGAAACCAGACGTACCCTCCTATAAAGCAATAAAACCTGCAAGTTGTCCAAAGATATCAGCAACAGACCCCATAGGTCTACTTAGAGTTTAGCCACCTCTGGAGCAGATGGGCCTCCAGAAAGGGTACTCCATACAACCCAGGAATGAAGATTTGGATCCAGCATAAGCCCCACCAGTCCAAGCCCAACCTCTCTCCCACAATCCCACCCCAGAAAGCTCCTGCGTGAACAGGGATATCTACTTATTTCCTGCATTCTGACAACCTGGGGCTTCTTACCTTGGAGTAGGTTGCTCCATTTATTACTTCACCTCTTCGCATCCAAATGATGGATGCCGCCGGTTTGGCATTGTCTGCATGGCAGGTCAGATTTAAGGGATCTCCAGCTCTCAAGCTAATGGTGGGCCCGCCAATAATAACAGGATCATCTGGAGGAACTGCAGAGAAGAGAGAGAAAAAGAACTATTAGGTTGATGGGCTTCAAAACAAACCTACCACATAGAGGAGGAGGAGGAGGAGGGGACACCGACGTGCAGACACGTTATGTTCACATTATGCATGGACACCACAATCCACAAGATCTGACTCCAGTTGAAGATACACTTCTGGTAGAAGCAGCAATTCTCATCCAAAGGAAGTATTCACAATAGTACGATTCCATAGCATATTGATGCACAGTATCATTAAAGCTTATTAGGTGCATGAAGTATCTGAAACCAAATAAAAAAGGTAAACACAACATGATTCATGACAGATTAGATTAAATATTTTGATTGCATATTTGTCCATACAATCTGGTTAAAGCAAACTAAAGATGGGCTCCTTGTTCTTTGCAGAGTTTGTTTACACCTGAAGCTTCTGTTCCAACACAGATCCTTGAACCTAAGGACAGAATCAAAGAGGAGTATGTATTCAGTAAGTCCCGAGTTTCAGAAGTGTCTACGTGCAATTGCTTCCATTGTGTGGTGTGTTGATTCTAATTTGCCTGCAACTGTGAAAGGAGATGCAGTGGGTGGAATGTATGGTGAACGACGCAGACTAAATAGTATCTTCAAATGCTGTATTCTACAGTTTCTCTGAAATCCTTTTTGGCACTGGTGGGTGATGCCATCACCGGTGGGTGATGCCAGGTCCCTGGCATTTTTAAAAATATAAGTATCAACCCTTTTGAGAGATTTGAAAGCTGATCTCATTAAAGTGGGGAAAAAACTCAATCATGAAATATAGCTTCTGCACATCTACTCCAAAGTAACTCCAATTGTATTCGATGGGGTTACTCCCAGTAAAGTGTGGCTAAAATTCAGCCTCAGGGCTCAATCCTAACCAATTTAGGTCAGCATAATTCATTTGTCTCCCTGTTCCTGTGGTGGTGTGGGGAGGTCAGCGCATGTCTGTGCACTGGTCTAACCCCCCAAGAGTAGCACTTACGTGCTTTACAGGATTTTTGCAATATTTTTCCAAAAATGTTTTGCAACATTTTTGCAAGCTTGCGCCAGTACTTAGGTCACCCTAACTGGGGGGTTAGGATTAGGGTTAGGATTGCAGCCTCTTTCACATACTACAAATCCCTCCACTATTTTCTATTGTGCATACCCCATTCTTAAGAAGCTTTATTGTGCACATGAACATACAAAGAAATTTAAGGTGCACTGTCAGGATACAGACTCATAGAATCATAGAATCATAGAGTTGGAAGGGACCTAGTAGGTCATCTAGTCCAACCCCCTGCCTGCAGCAGGAAATCCCCCTAGAGCATCCCCGACAGGTGCTCGTCGAGCCTCTGCTTAAAGATCCCTAGTGAGGGAGAGTCCACCACCTCCCTTGGCAATCTGTTCCACTCAACTGATCACTGGAGGGCTGAGCCACTTCATGTATATGGACTGCCACATAAGCCACATGCGCAACCCTGTGAGGCAGGTAGTTGTTCTATGGGCAGCTTGTAAAACTCCTTTCTCCAGTGGAATGGTGCAATCAATGATCCATGACGTGGTCATCACATCTGGTATCAGGAACTGCCTTACAAGCTTCCAGCTGGTGTTTTGAGGTCAGCCAAGCTGTAAAATGGTGACACCTTCTGGTGTTGATGACAGCTTTATCAGCTTGCAGTGTCCCATCCAGGAACTGTCCAGGTCCTTCCCTGCTTACCTATCTTCAGTAGCCCTGCACTCAACCACCAGACCATGTCTGTCGCTTAGACAAATAACATTACAATCATTCTCCAGACACAGCAAACGTGGTTTAATATGCTGCTCCAAATGAGATATTACCCAGAATATAAATGTGCTTGCATGGACTGTATATGTATTTGGGTACTTATGTTCCTTTTAGGATTAGTAAGGAGAGATCTGGAAAATCACAACACTTGAATGAAGGTAGCTGTGCATCAAAAGACAAGCTGGGTTAATGTTCAGAAGCCAACAGACAAAAGTTGAAGTTTGGAACAGTTCTGGGTAAGATGAGAAAAATCTATGGGTGCAATCCTCACCAATAAAATCTGATCAGAGGAACAAGAGGGTTCCAGTGCCACCTTTATTTATTTGTTTGTCTGATTTATTCTCCACCTTTCCCATGCTAACCCAAATACCTAAGGTGGCTTACATAGATTGTTTTTTATCTTTTCGTCCTCTCACAACAACCCTGTAAGGTAGGTAATCGTTCTATGGGGATCTTGTAGAACCTTCTCTTCTATATGGAACCCTTCACAGCAAGGTCATCACATCTGGCATCAGTGCATGCCTTCCAAGTTTCCAACAGGAACAATTTTCAGATTCAACCAGACTGTAAACAGTGACACAAGTGGTTCTGTTTTTTACGACAGCTTTATCAGCTTTCAGTATCCCATCCAAGAATTACCCAGGTCTTCCCTGCTTAGCATTCTTTGGCAGGCCTTTGCTCAATCACCAGATCATGCTTCCTGCCAGCATGCCTGCTCTTTTCCATTATAGATGTCATTTAATATTGCTGGCCAGCGGTTGTCAATTCCAACCTCCCTTTCATTGTTTTTATCCCAGCCACTATATTGGCATCCATATGCTAGCCACCAGTAGGGTCTACAGCTGGCCAATGGGCAATTTCAAGCTTAGGTGGGGCTTTCTGTGTTCATTCGTTATTGTCTGAGATGACTTTGGACATTAGATATGAAAGCAATAACACATTTCCTTCACTTTATTTATTTACCATGGTGCTGTCGGCGCTCTGCTGCCAAGATACACACTTCTTGCTTTATGAAAGCCTGGGGGCAACATTCATCACTCAGTCCGCAATGCAAAGAATGGTGGTCTAAGACAAGAGGCCAATAGTAACTGGATAATTTCATTCTATCTGGTATGTGAATCATGCAGGTCTGTGCATGATGGAGAATCAGGAGGGAGCGAGCTGGACTATTACACTGTAGGACATGCACAGGGGAAATCACATTTCTGAATGCTCCCCAATGTAAATAACAATATTCTTGCAGCTTCAGGCTAGGCTAGCAGTTTTCTCCCTAATACGCTTCTGTTCTGCTTGCAGGGAGTTTTAAACACATTTCTGTTTATATGTTTCAGGGACCAAATGTAGGGTTGCAGGGACCAGATAGGGTTGATATAATTCTCTTCCACAAAATCGGGACAGGACCCTCTAAGAGTTAACCAAGGCAAGGGCTAAAATCCTATCCACACTTTCCTGGGAATAAGTTCCATTGACTATAATTGGACTTCCTTCTGAGTAGACAGGCATAGGATTGTGGGTCAAGGAAGCAGAAGAGAACAAAGTCACAAAACAAATGGATGGTAGGAGAAAGTTCAGGAGCATGGGGTGGGGATGGCAAATTGTCTTCCATCCCCTAATCCAGATAACAGATACAACCATTGCGGTAATAGAATCATTCATTCATTCATTCATTCATTCATTCATTCATTCATTCATTCATTCATTCATTCTGTCTGAAAAATATTTATATCCCGTACAAATGCTATGAGCCATTCTTCTCTGAACTTGCCAATATGAAAGCAATAACATATTTCCTCCACTTTATTTACCACTACTTTATTTATTTACCAAATATTTATTTGCTGCTTGGGTAACAGCCTATACTCCATATCAGTCTACCCAGGCCTTCGTGCTTCGCATGCAGCATCAAGCATGATACTATTGTCTTTCAAGACTGATGGATGCCATGTTATTTGTTTGTTTGTTTGTTTGTTTATCCATCCATCCAGAGATGGGCCCAGCCTGCCCCAAGATCTGGAGGCAGGGCCGGGGTCAGGGGCAGGTGCAGGGTCAGGGGGTGGGGTGGGGTGAGGGATGAGCCCCAGTGGTGGGCCCAGCCTGCCCTAACAACCGGTTCTCTGGAAGTGGGCGGGGCCAGGATGGGTCAGGGGCGGGGCCATGGAGCAGGACCAGGGGGCGGGGCAGGGGAGGGCACGCCACCTTAACCCTTAGTTTACCAAAAAAATTGTATCACTTGTGACAACATCAATCAGTATTAAGCCCCTGGGTTCTGTGTAATTTATTCCTATGCATTATGCCTTGTTGTGCTCTGAGGGGGAATGTGTCTGTGGCCACAAATAAGAACATAAAAGCATAAGAAAAGCCTCCACTGGATCACACCAAAGACCCATCTAGTCCAGCTTCCTGAATCACACAGCAGCCCACCAGCTGCCTCAGGGAGCACATATGACACTTGCATCCAGGTGCCTAAGTACCAGCAGACACACCACAAGTTCCACTGGTTGAGAAACACTGATCTACAGTTTAGGACCAGAGTCTGTGGTGTCCCCTCTGCAGGCTGAGGTTTGCCTCTAAGCCCCTACTTAAGGCTACAATCCTGTCCAGACTTTCCTGTAAGTAAGCTCCATTAACTGTGATGGGACTTACCAGTACTTCTGAATGGTCATACATAAGATTTGGGCTCTTAGAATCCCAGCCTCTTGCTGCAATATAACACTTGCCTCCAGGTGCCTCAGTGCCAGCAGACACTACCACAACTTCCACAGGTGATACTCATACCACTGGTTGAGAAACACTGATCTACAGTTTAGGACCAGAGTCTGTGGTGTCCCCTCTACAGGCTGAGGTTTGCCTCTAAGCCACCACTTAAGGCTACAATCCTGTCCAGACTTTCCTGTAAGTAAGCTCCATTAACTGTGATGGGACTTACCAGTACTTCTGAATGGTCATACATAAGATTTGGGCTCTTAGAATCCCAGCCTCTTGCTGCAATATAACACTTGCCTCCAGGTGCCTCAGTGCCAGCAGACACTACCACAACTTCCACAGGTGATACTCATACCACTGGTTGAGAAACACTGATCTACAGTTTAGGACCAGAGTCTGTGGTGTCCCCTCTACAGGCTGAGGTTTGCCTCTAAGCAACTACTTAAGGCCACAATCCTGTCCACACTTTCCTGTAAGTAAGCTTCATTGAATATAATAGGACTTCTGAGTAGTCAAGCAAAGGACTGAGCTCTTAGTAACCAGCATCTGGCTCCAATCCTATTCACTTTCCTGAGAGTAAGCTCCACACACTCTAATGGGACTTACTTCTGAGTAGGCAAGAATAGGATTGGGCTCTAATGCTGCACTCCTCTGCACACTTTTTTGGGAGTAAGCTTCATAGATTGAAATGGGATTAACTTTTGAGTAGTCAGGCATAGGATTACAAGCTCTTAGAAACCAGCTTCTTTCCAGGGAGTAAGCTTCACTATTATAATGGAACTTACTTCTGAGTAGACATATGATTGGTCTTTGAGGCTACACTCCTATCCTCACAGGGGAGTAAACCTGCTGACTTTAATAGGATTTACTTCAGAGTAGGCAGTGGAGTGGGCTCCTGGGGGGGCAGGATGGGAACTGGGGCTATTTCTTCAGGTACCCCCCATACTTCCTGCCCACAATCTCAGGTGGAGAGATTTCTCAGAGGGACAGGATGAGGTGGGGAGATCTCTTGGGGGGGGGAGCAAAAAGTCTACAGTGTGGATAGGATTGCAGCCTGAGCCCAATCCTAACAGTGTCTACTCAGAAGTAAGTACCATTCAAGTCAATGGGGCTTACTCCCATGTAAGTGTGGATATGATTGCAGCCTCAGAGCCCAGTCCTAATCATGTCTACTCAGTAGAAAGTCCCATTATAGTCAGTGGGCTTACTCTCAAGAAAGTAGGCAGGGCTGGAGGAACAGGGCTGGAGGGAGAGATCCAAGCAATCCTCTGCCAATCTCCTCAGAAGTCCCATTATAGTCAGTGGGCTTACTCTCAGTAAAATAGACAGGGCTGGAGGAACAGGGCTGGAGGGAGAGATCCAATCCTCTGCCAATCTCCTCAGAAGTAAGTCCCATTATAGTCAGTGGGCTTACTCTCAGGAAAGTGTGGATGGGAAAGTAGCATCAAATGCTATGCTACTCAGAAGGAAATTCCATGATAGTCAATGGGAATTGCTCCCAGGAAAGTGTGGCTAGGATTGTGGCCACAGGCTGCAGTCCTCTACTATACAGTGTGGCTTACTCCTGAGTAGTACTGAGTAGTTCTCCATGCCTAGTACTGGGCTGCAAAGGCACCCAGGGAAGGAGGGAGGAGGCAGGAAGGCTTGCTGCTATTACTCACCTCAGCCTCCCAGAGGTTTGTATGCTGCTTCTCTATTTCCCTCCCAAGGATCCCTTTGTAAGCTGTCAATCAAATGCCTGATTAAAAAAAACAGCATCTCCAGAGAGGCTGCCTATTTGCATGTGAGAACCCATCATGCTTTGCAAACTGCACCAGGAAATAACTTCTGAAAACTTGCTAGAAATAAGGTTTTTAATCAAAATAAGATGTTTAGCAAAGACAGGATTCCTGAATAGCCTCATTCAAAGGTTTGGGGCATGAAGAATTTCCTAACCCTGACTTTAAAGCATGGAACTAACAGTGATCCAAACACCCCCCAGTTCAGCAGTCAGAGTCTGAATGTGCTGTGATGGTCACAGTGCTCTGTCTGAACGATGGTAAAAGGAACACTCTTTGTATTTTAAAATTAAAGAATAAACTTAGGGAGGGGAAGGAGGGGGAGAGAAGGGGAGGGGGAGAGAAGGGGAGGGGGGCTCAGGAGGGAGGAGGAGGGAGGAGTAGAACTTCTCCTTTGGGAAGACAGACCCAGAGGCCCTTTAAGAGAAATTCAAACACACTTGCATGCAATGCAAAGATGATGCCCCCCCAATTAACAACGGTTCCTAATGTCAGCCCCTAATTAACATCCAGCTCTACAGAACCGTCAGAACCGGCCTCAGCCCACCTGTGCATCCATCCATCCATCCTTGTAGAATGCAGTTTGGCTTGATTGAGCCACTTCTATTACAACATAGTAGCTCCTCCACTGGTACAGATAAATGGCAATAATTATATTGACTTCATAATCCCTAAAGAAAGCTTGTGCTTGACCTGGAGATGCCTGAAACACCTCCCTTCTCATCATCTTAAATATACAGAAAAAATGTTATCTTTCTCCATCAAGAAGCTCTCGGCTCCAAATGAAGTAGTTTTCCCATTGGGAAATTTTTTGAACACACTATTAATGTCTACGAAATGGTTTATTCTTACTAATCAAACTGAAACATTTAAACAGTGGCAACCTGCTTTAATGATGAGGCTTCACAGGATCCCGTGTGATATCAGAAAGGGAAACAAACACAAGCGAAGGACTTTCTTCAATCCTGCCTGTGCTTCACTGCCTTGTTTCATGCACTTTTGTTTTGATTCCGCTTCGGTCTATTGGATTATGGGCCAGTTAGTAGGAGCTGATAAGAAGATAAGAGACTCAGACAGAGAATGGACCTTGACTACATCTTTCCAAATAAGTGGTTATCATCCCCCAGTTATTCATGTCACTATGAATTATTGATTGGCTTCCAGCTCATTAAAGAGGAGATCTGGGTAGGTGGGAGGAGAAAATCTGATGAATAGAAATCAACAGTGGCTCTTCATTACATCGACAACTTGGCAAAACGAGAGCAACTCGTTACTTCCCCATTCAAAAATCCGCCAGAGAGCACAAGAATTACAACACAACTGTTGTGTCTGTTAGATTTTGCAATACTCACAGCCCAATCCTAGCATACCTGCATGATTTAGTGGCATCATATATATTTGAATAGCATAGGATGCTGATCCAGGCATGGGACCATGAAGCAGCATGGGATGGGTTCCTGGGATAGCATGGGATGCTGATCCAGGGGATGTACCCACCTAGCAGTAAGAGCAGAGCAACAATGTGCTTCCTAACCTCATCACTGTCAGGCAGTCTGGAAGAACACCGTGGTTGAGGGTGTTCAAATGCTGCTGATAGGTCCAACAGAACCAACAGAGAGGCAGTCCCCCTTCCTGGCTCCAGACACAGATCATTCCAATATATCTACTTTAGTCCCAACTCCAGGTCTCAAAAAAGACCGGAAAAGGTCGAGATCAAAAAGCTGTTTAAAAAACATCAAAGGAGGCATTCTGTAAATACAGCTCTGACTATTTATACAGAGGAAAAGAGCATTTTATGCTTGCCTGGGGCCAGCAGACTGGCTGAGCTGTCAACTAATAATCTGCTGCAAAACTTGTCTGCCTAGGTTTCTGAAAAATATACCCACGTTTATTTAAATATTTTATTTATTTATTGTGTTTACTCGATTCTAATGCACCATCACATCTAAAGCGCACCGTATGCTTATAATTAAAATATTGTATTCACTCAAATCTAATTAACCATCAAATCTAATGCGCACCCAGATTTTGGAGACTGAATTCAGCTGGAAAAGGTGAGCGTTAGATCTGAGTAAATACAGTATAACCTGCTTTTAATACCTAAAAAGGAAACACAAGGTCCTAACAACATATAGAACAATACTATTAAAACCAGATAGAAAGAGTAAATACAATTAAAATACAACAAAAATACAGTTAAACTATATAAGACAATAAAAACTTAGGTTAAAAAAAGGCAGATAAAAACCCAGACAGCAATAAAGTGATATTTAAGAAAAGGTATCATAAGCCTGTCTAAATAAGAGCACAATCCTAACCATGTCTTCTCAAAAGTAAGCTCCCTTGTTTTCAATGGTTCTTACTCCCAGGAAAGTGTCTTTAGGATTGCAGCCTAAGCCTGTCTTTATAAGTTCCTGAATGAGTTTGTATGTAGGGTGAACATATGTCCTTCCAGGACATGTCCTCCTTTTTGGCCATATGTTCTGGAAACAAAACCTTAATTGTCCTCCTTTTCCTTGTGAGCAGGAAACATGTAGCCTTCTTGTAATTAATAAATTATGGCTACAATCCTAAAGACACTTTCCTGGGAGTAAGTTTCAATGAACACAATGGGGCTTACTTTGGACTAGACATGGTTAGGATTGTGCTCTAGATGTAATAAATTATTTGTAATAGTTTTAAATAATTTTAAATACCGTAATATAGTGTTTAAATTAAGCACATGAAAGCAATATATGTGAATGGTTTTAGCTTTTATTTTGTCATGTTCTCCATTTTGTGGTTATGTCATATGGTCACCCTAGTTTTCATGTCTTGGTGTCAACCAGCGGTGATGGAGCTGTGATTCCATCTTTTGCTCCTCCTGTCTGCAATGGCTCCAAAAGGGAGGACTCCTTGCATGCTGGATCCCTTCAAGATTGACCTCTCTGCCCCCCTTTGGCTATGCCACCAACATCCACTCCTTCCTTCTCCTTTTTCCTTCTCTTCATCCCTTTTGCAGTTCTCCTGCACTGGAGGCAAGTTCTCTGAATTCGCTTAACTCTGAAAAGCACGATACACAGTGAAGGAATAACAACAACATAACTGTATTTGAAAGCATTGGAAAGCTCTGCTATTCAAATCCTTTGAACTGAGTGAAGGACTTACGGATGTACGGCAGGCTTTCCCACAAGTGGCGAAGGAGGTGAAACTGGCAACATCCTCAAATCGCACCATCAATCCCAGGTATTATCACAAGGACAGCTCAAGGTTGTTTTAGTTCCCCTAAGGCAAATTATAATTTTATACACATGCTCACCTTGTGCATCTACCACTTCCGACTGAGTGCCTCGGAATACATGGCCGGGGAGCTCGAGGGAATTGGCTGTATTTGTAAAACTTTCAGAGTACAGACTTGCCCCCTCCCCGGGGATACACATGTTTCTGTGCACACACAGGCTAAAATCGGCAAGTGAAATTCATACTGGTATCATTTTCCAAGACTGACCGTGAACTAGGGAATGAGTAGAATGGGTGGAGAGGGGCTTGCAAGGGAAACCCCCCACTGCAAGTTTGGCTATTTCCAAAAATGGAGAGGGATTTATGCTCCACAAACAACTCTCCACAAAAACTGGTTCTGTCTCAAGTCGAGGTCCTTGCATCCAGCAATGTTTTTAGTTCTTAAGCACTGGTATACCTAAGGGGAGTCAAGGGGGGCAAATGCCTAAGGAATTACAACTATAGGGGAGTAGGAACTTCTTCCACAGTTGCTGCCACCTTTTCCCTGCCAGAGGCCTTTGGAGGGCCAGAAGATGCCATGCCAGCCAACACTGTGGTGTGTCATGTCAACTGTAAATAGGCTTGCCAGAATTCTCTTCCACAAAATCAGGACAGGACACTGTCCCATTTGCCAGTATGTGAACAAAATCCCCCAAAATCAGGATTGTCCCTGTTTTTTGGGAATATGGCAACTCTAACTGGAACCTCCCCCACCCAAAACCCAAACATAACTGATCATCTATCATGATCATGAATCTCACAGGAATCATGAATCTTGGATGATTCATGCACAATTTTTATGCCTTCTCTATTTGTTGTAAATTGGTACGGGTTGAAAATTGCTGAGTTCGGATTACTCAAGGTAGGACACTAAAGGCAAAATCCAGAGCAGTTACGGGTCCACACAGTTACGTCACCTTCTAGTGTTATCTTATGGAAAGTCACCTTAACTGCTCTGGAGCAAAGGGCGTAATCTGACTTTAGGATATGCACCTAATTGTCTCTCCCTATCCATAGGATTTGGGTTTTTCTGCCTAAAACTTGTAAAAATTATTCTTGTGCTGTGAGATTTCCAAACCATCTATGGTTTGCCCATTAAAGGATGGATTCGGGCATTTTCCTTCCTGGTTTGGAAGAGGAAATTCCAGGAATGAGCAAACAAAATTGGGGTAGAGAAGGACAGGTAGGCAACCTGGTGAGTTAGTGGCACTTTGGGTGCCAACTTGCATTATATGGAAACAGTCGGTATTTCCATATAATGCAAGTTGGCTCCCAAAAGAACACATTCCTCGCTGTTTATTCATCCAATTCAGTCTGATGCTCAGACCCTATGGTTCTCAACATCCCCTGTATATTTATCCCAGTATTACTAATGAGCCATTATTATTTCATAGCCTTCTGTGTGTAGTAAAACAGCCAGCTGGACATTCCTGCTGCCTGAGACGTCCTTAATTATTATCTACATTTCTTTGAATCGCAGAAACTCCCTGGGGACAATCCTTGTTCTTGAAAGCCAAGCCTGGGAAGGGGTGGGGGATGGAGGAGAAGGAGAATGACACCGCAATGAAGCCGATTTCTAATTAATTCCGATTGCTGTCTTCTGCATCACATTATCTATCAATTTGTGCAATACGCCTTTTCTTTTTAGAAGAGCATTAACGGAACCATCCCAGATGCTCATTAATGGAAAGTGGCCACATGGCTGCCAGAGTGGAAATGTATATATCGAACCTATCAATTTTTTCCCCTCCTGATTCCAAAGGCTGGCACTGAGCGCAGGACGTGAGCATAAAGATCTGTGTACAAACTGCCGCAGTTAGGATCCACAGTTAGCAGAGATTGTCAATTGATGGACTTTGGTTCAGGGATTTCATCTGGGCCCCTGTTGGCCTAATCAAAGTTGTGTTGAGTTGTGAGACAAAATATTACTTGCAAAGAAATACTGTAAAACTGTGTCCAAGCTGTACTCCTGCATGTAGGGTTTGCATGATGGACAGCACAATCCCAACTTGTGCTGGAACAGGCATGGGGCACAATCCAGAGCAAGTTCAACCTGCTCTGCCCTAACTGCTCTTTCCTAACTATTCTGTATCCAGAGCAGAAAGTTATGCTGCATCCAGAGAGTCAGGAAGCCTGAGCTGCCCTAACTGCTCCAGAGCATGCTAAGTCAGTGACAGCTGGGGAGGGCTTGCTCCTGAGTAGACCTCCCTCTGATCACACTGAAGAAGGAACAGCGGTGGTGCCTACATTATAAAGAAGCCCAGCAGTTCCTGACAACCAGTTACAGCTGCAGTTCTTCTAGTGCAAGATGGATGCTTGGAGTGGCCTGCTGTATCCTGAGGTTAGTGGGCTGCTGTAGTTGTGCCATATCCTGAGGTTGAGAGGCAGGGGTTGCAGCTAGGCTGGCCATGAACTCAGATTTTTGGTCAACAATATCATTCTTACTCAGGCCTTATCATGGCCCCCTATGGGTCTACTCATTACTATACCAGCTCCTGAGGTGGTATATCTCTGAGGAGCTGGAAGAGGGCATTTCTGCCTTGAAACAGGCTTTGGATACAGAGTAACTGCTCTGCCCTAGGCAATGCTAAACTTGCCCTCTCCTGAGCTGCTTAGGCTGCCCCAGTTAGGGCAGAGCAGGTCCACCTCTCTTAGGGCACCCTATGTTGTCTTGCTCTGCCCTAAGCCTCTTCCAGAGTAACTGGACTGGAGCATCTTGCAGTTGCTCCACCCTAGTGATAGATAGGGCAACCCAAGGGCTCATACGTGGACAGATTAGTTGCTCTGGATTGTGCTGTTAGTCTGCACCATATCCAGTGCAAAGATGGGGCTGCTGCTGCAAGGAATACTTTTCCTTTCCATCCCATCTAGGACTGCAATAGTCCCAATGGGCCTACTTGGTTCAGTGCCATCTCTGGAGGAGCAAAGAACCGAGGAGATGCAAGTAGGAGATGCTATGTGTCACCTGGGGAAGCAGGTTGGGATCTAGCATATTGCCAGGTCCAAGTCCAACGTCCCACTCTCTGTCCACCCTTGGAACACCCTCCACTTCCCCCACCCTAGAACTCCCCTATTTTCTCCTCCCTGCTCTCTCCCACCCCAAACCAGCACAACTCATCAGTTCCCCAAAACCTGATTTGGCACAGGGAGGCTGCCACACATTTATGTGCTGGAATAGCACTCTGAAAACTGGCATAAAAGTGCTGTACACTTACACTTTACAACTCTTTTGTGACACTCCTGGGCTGGTTTAAGGGACTTGCAAAGGCCCAAGGGTACCTTTGGATTGCACCCTGAATATAGTACTACAGCAGACTGCTGTGAACCTTTGGCACTGGTGCTTCTTAACTAATGCCACATAATGCTTCTTAACTAATACTTGACACATTGGATGCTGGTACTGCCACAGGACTCAGCCTGACCAGGTGGACCCTCTGACAGGTGTCAAACTGGTTGATCTCCCACAATGCTTCTTCAATCAATCAATCAATCAATCAATCAATCAACCAACCAACCAACCAACCAACCAACCAACCAACCAACCAACCAACCAACCAACCAAACCATCCATCAACCAACCCATCCATCCATCCATCCATCCATCCATCCATCCATCCATCCATCCATCCAACCAACCAACCAACCAACAAACAAACAAACAAACAAACAAACAAACAAACAAACAAACAAACAAACCTTTTTACACCACTGAAAACTACACTGTCAGGAAAAGTCTAGAAGCTCAAAATATTTCTTCTCTATAGGGAACTTGTTGCACGGCTGTGTTCAGCCATGAGTCCTCATTTGCAGTCGGAAGGTTGTGCAGCCCAGCTACAGGTATTCCAAGTCAGTGTGTTGTTCCAGGCTATGGCATGAGTCATAAAGGGCAAAATTTGATGAGTACCATACTGGCTCACCTCCTGCTTGCCTGTGTAGCCTATTATTGTTACACCGTGTCTGCACGCGGAAGCTCTGATCTGGTCATGGCACCATGTTTGTGTATTCATGCACTGCCTTGCAGGCTTGTCAACTGCAGAGAAGTCAAGATGATGAGGGCACCAAAACCAACTTGCTTTGTGTTCCTGTTCGCAGATCCTCCCCCTTTCATATATACTGAGCAGAAGATACAGGTTGTATTGCTGAAAAATAGACACAGCTCTGCCTAAACATGGCATCTGACAGTCCACTGAAGGAGGAACAGATCTGAAGGAAGTCGACGTTTGATCTATATTAAGTGCCCTGTGTAAATAGGACTGTTGGGGGGAGTTCCACAATAAGCTCAGTGTTCACAGTGATTATAGCAAGGCAAATAATTAATTAACTCCTGCACGTCTCCCTGTGATCTGATACATGGCGTGGCTTTCAAACATCCCTTTCACCGCATGTTCAGTCTCCAAAGCTGACTTCCCTTTGAAGCATGTGGCCATTTTTCCCATGCCAAGGTCCCAAGCAAGGTTAGCCTCCACCATGTCAAAGAAGGAGAAACAAACAATGTACACAGCCTTCACACAGCTACCTGCAGTACTCATGCAGTTGTATTTTATATGCACATAAGGCACCGTGCCACCAGTAACTTAAATAGGGGAATCCAGGTAAACCATTTCGGGATGCATAGTATCATGGCTGGCTTTGCTCAAAAAGCATGATCTTGGAAACATTCAAACAACAGACATTTCTATTTTGTTAGGGCAAAATTCATCCAAGTTGTAGGCTGTGCTAAAAGGAACAGGGCTTTTTTATACAGTCATCTCCTACTTATTGGTCGGGATGAGGACCGAAGTGCCGTCCAAAAGTGAAAACCATCGAAAAGTGGAACCCAGGGCAAAATCTAGAGTAATTACAGGGAGTCCTTGCTGCGGTGTAAGAACAACTTACTCTGGATTCCAATATGAATTTCCCACAGGTTTTCACTAGGTGGTGCAGTAACTACAAATGCACATAAAGTCTCTTACGTGCTCCTATAGTTACTCTGGATTTGGGGGTCATGTCTTTATCAGCTTGCACCAAAAAGACATAAATATCACATGCCTAAGCCTAAATAATACATATTTATTAAGCATTGCTAAAATACATAGCAAATTAGAGTAAAATGACCAAAGGCATGTGTGGGCAATGAATATCTTATGTATTTGAATAATTGTTATATATCTGGGACTGTGGGTGGCGCAAGTGGCTATGACACTGTGTCTGTTAACCAGCAGGCCAGGGTTTGAGACTCAGGTCGGCCCCACAAGACAGGGTGAGCTCCTGTCCTTAGCCCAGCTCTGCAACGCCAGCTGGATCCAATCGTATTGGCTCTGCCTTTCCATTGGACTAATTCAGTGGCGTGGAGAGGGGGGATCTGCTGCTTGGGTAACAGCCTATCCTCCATAAAAATCCAACCCAAGCTTTCATGCTTCACATGCAGCGTATGCAGCGCCGAGCATGATACCATAGTCTCTCAAGACTGACGGAGGCCTGCTTTTTTATATATATCTGAAAGAAAGTCATAAGGAAATGCCAAAAACAGTGTGATCACCATGTCACATGCAACCTAGTAGTAAGACATGCACATCAGGAAAGACAATTTTCTCCTTTAGACTTGCAGAGAGAAATTGAAAGAGTGGAGCATGTATTGAATGAATGTGTTCTGGGTGTAGTTGAAAAGTGTTGAAAGAGCGGAACTGTCAGAAAGTGGGGGACACTTGTAATAATTTGCAGAATTAGCATTTGCATAGTGCAACTTGAGTGTAGAAAAAAACTTCACATGGATTGCTGTCTCTTACAATGCAAACCTATGAATGTCTACTCAGAAGCAAGTCCCATCAGGTTCATGGAGGCTGACTCCCAGGAAAGTGCTTTAGTACACCAGATCTAGGCATTCTCATATGGCGCCTCTGCCCTTATGGATTCATAGCAACAAAAGCTTCCTCCAGAAGCAGTGAAAAAGATTAGATTCTCTGATCTAATCTTCGATTTTCTAATCTTCAGCCCCAAAAACCACTTTCCTAAAGTGCTGGGCCAAGGAAAGGTATCATGTAGTCTCCTAGTAAGACATAGGCCACAATCCAGAGTAACTACAGGGAGTCCTTGTTCTGACATAAGAACAATTTACTGTAGATTGCAATATGAATTTCCCATAGGTTTTCACTAGGTGGTGCCGTAACTACATTGACGTAAATGTCTCTTACATCTTACAGGGTAAGGCTACAATCCTAACCTCCAGTTAGGCTGGTCTAAGCCCCAGCATAAGTCCTGTTCTGACCTGGAGGTATCAATAAAGTGCCATAAGACACTCATACACCACTCCTGTCCAGTGCACAGATATGCACTGCTTCCCTACATCACCACGGGAATGGGAAGACCGATGAGTTGTGCTGGCCTACATTAGGATTACACACTAGGTGACCGACAACTTCAGCATTAATCCCTGCTTAACTTTCCTTCTATTCCAGAAGTTTTGGCTATGTCTCTCACCAATAGACTCAGGCTCATCCTTGCATGTGATAGAGCTTTTCCTTTTCAGCGACTCAGCTCAAGGTCATTTGTTGGAAGATCTCTTGAAGATAATAAAAAAGTAGCAAGTAAGGAACAAAGTAATCCATTATTTCTCTCCCAGCTCCCCATGCAATAACCAGCCCTTTCCTTGAGCTCAGTCCCACAGTGCGGAGGATATTATGCAAATGGAAAGCATTAAGACCATTTACATAACATTCATTCTTCCCTCTTCTTTACTGATAAAGTGTGGGGGTGATGAATCTCTAAGCAAGTGTTTCCCAAACTGAGTAACGTTACCGTTACCGTTTTTTCCCCCAGAATTAAAAATGGAGACACAATTCACTCTGATGCATGAAAGCATTTACTTGAATTAGCCACCCTTGGAGTTGCACTTCCCTTGTGTTTCTGCATGACATGAGTTATTGATCTGAGCATGCTTCATCTCCCATGCAGAAATCAGGCTGCCTCTTTTTATGGCAGGCAATTTTGCTGTTACACTGTAGTAGGACCCGATTGAGAGGCCCAGGGTGCAATCCTAACATAGGCTGGCACAACTTGTTGGTCTTACCCAGTGACGGGATTCAAAGAAATTAACAACCAGTTCTATGCCCATCTGGCAGCCACATTTAAATGGCTATTTTTAAACATTATATGTTCTATCTCTTGTTAACAACCAGTTCTATAGAGTAGAACCATTCCCCATTCTAACCATTCCCGTTGTGATGCAGAGAGGCAAGTGCAACCTTCTCCCAGGAGTGGTGCAGAAGTGTCCTACAACACTTTTTTGATACCCAGTGGCGTAGCTAATGATCATGTAGTGCAAAGCTCAAAGTGTAGCCACTACACTCCCTAGCTACGCCACTGGTGATACCACCAGGTCAACACAGGACTTGTGTCTGGGCTTAGCAGCCACCATTTGCTCCCATTTATACCCAGACTGGGCTCACACAATTATTATTGCTATAAATTATTCATCTCCAGTGAATCTGGTGGCACTCTAAAACATCCCAGATACAAGGGAAATGGAATATAGCACAAGAGAGGTGCTGGATCAGGCCAAAGGCCCATTTACTCCAGCTTCTTGCATCTTACAGTGGCCCACCAGATGCTTTAGGGAGCATAAAAGATAACAAGCTCCCTACATCCTGTTGCCATCCACCTGCACTTGGCATTCAGAGGTAGCCAACTTCTATATACCCATCATGCACATAGCATGAGGCACATACCCATCATGAACTTGCTTGAAGCCAATGATGGAGGGTGAGAAGAAGGGAGTGGTGGTTTCATTAAAAACAAATAGTATTGGCAGTATCTCAGGGACATTATCAATATCTTGGCATCCAGCAGTCTTGAAAGACTATGGTATTGTGCTTGATGTTGCATGTGAAGCACGAAGGACATGGGCTGTGGGTGGCGCAAGTGGTTAAGATACTGTGTCTGTTAACCAGTAGGCCAGGGTTTGAGACCCGGGTCCCCACAAGACAGAGTGAGTGCCTGTCCTTAAACCCAGTTCTGCAACACAGCTGGAACCAATCATATTGGCTCTGCTGTTCCATTGGACTATTTCAGTGGAGTGGAAATTTGCTGCTTGGGTAACAGCCTATCCTCCATATTAATCTACCCAGGCCTTCGTGCTTCGCATGCAGTGTTGAGCACGATACCACAGTCTTTCAAGACTGCTGGAAGCCAAGTTTATCAATATCACATTATTCCTGGGTTTGCTGGGCAAACGTTGCATGAAAGGGTTTCATTATTGTATAGGCACCCATGAATTAAAACATGCAAGAGTCTTGCAGTTGCAACAAAATACCAATAGTGAACTGCCTTCCAAGGAATAAATGGTGAAGGGAGTCAGAAAAGGTGCAGGTAAACTCAACGGGCTTCAAGGGTGGAGTGAGAGGAGAGAAAGGTGTTGGAAAATAAATCAAAAGGAACCAGAGAAAAGCCAAGAAAAATGGTAGTGAAAGTTGAAAAGGCGCATCTCTTTCTTTGGCCTATTTGTCTTGCAACATTTCTGTGCTACGGTGTCTTCCAGGCAGAGAGTGTGGGTGGGTCGGAAAGGTGATGTCTCACTTCCAGCGCTAGAGGGAGTGACGAAATGCATCATGCTCCAAAGATCTCAGGGCTCTCCGCACTGAAACACTGACATGATAATTTGTTATTCGCCTGCCTCAGTCCAGAGACCGAAGCGAGGCACTAATACAGGAAAACAGAAAGAAAAGAACCAAACCGGCAAAGTGAAAGCTTCTATTACTTTCCTTTCCCGTCTAAAACATGCACACGCGCATGCACATACACACATGCATGCAACTCCTCTTTATTATATCCAAAGGCTGCTGTGATCCTGAGAATGTTTACTAGAAAGTCAGCCCCAAGACCTACTTGAGAGTCAATAGGTTTACATAACTGTCCCAATTTACTAGGGACAGTTCCTACTGTCCTGGACCTTGTGTCTGCTGCATCACCGTCCCTATTTATTTGGGGAATATTTCCTGCATTCCTAAAGACACATTCCTGGGAGTAAGACCCATTGAACACAATGGGGTTTACTTTTGAGTAGACATGGTTAGGATTGCACCCAATATCTCTGTAGTGGTGTTCTGTGGTTCTCTCCTCCACCCCAGCTTTCCCTAGCATCCTCCTCCTCCTTTTCCCACATCCTTGATGTAATCCCTCCAATAAATCTTCTCCAAACAGCAGGTTTGTAGAACTGATAACTTTACTCAACCTTTCTTAACAGTGCAACAGCCACAACCATAAAACATTCACTATTCAAAGTTATCCTACATTTGGCTTAGGCTGCAATCCTAAAGACACACTGAACAAAATGGGCTTACTTTTGAGTAGACATAGTTAGGATTTTTAGTTGAATCTAGATCCTCTGGCATGCTTCACTGGCTTTGCAGAATTCTGGGATGGATGGATGGATGGACAGATGGACCTCTGAAAGTGCATTCAGGGTTTTCCCCCCCTGTTCTCCATGGTGTTCTCAGTAATTATTCAAAAATATGTCTCTCAAAGCAGCTTACAAGATAAAGCCATGCTTAAAAAAAATACACACACAAAACAATAATAAAATAACAATAATAAAAAGTCTACCATGCAACAAATACAATAAGATCTGCAATTAGTATGGAAAAATGCACATGGTTGCTTGAATGAAACTTCAGGAGCATATTAAACACCAGAAACCAGGCCAAAGAGCTCTGTCTTGATCAACTTTAGTACAATTTGATGAGGAGCAGGTGAGAACAATATCTACTGATTTAGAGGCAAGCAAAACTATTTATAAGCACAATCCTAACTATGTCTACTCAAAAGTAAGACTCATTGTGTTCAGTTGGTCTTACTCCTAGGGAAGTGTCTTTAGGATAGCAGCCTTAGTGGAGGATAGGGTGGCCTGGCATGCTGCAGTCGCATGGGGTTACAAAGAGTCGGAGATGATGACGACTAAACAACAACAACAAAACAATAGTTAATGGAGAATGCAATCCTGTGCAAGTGGTTAAGACACTGTGCCAGTTAACCAGAAGGCCAGGTTTGAGTCCCGGGTCCCCACAAGACAGGGTGAGCTCCTATCCTTAGCCCAGCTCTGCGACACAGCTGGAACCCATCATATTCACTCTGCTGTTCCATTGGACTATTTCAGTGCGTGGAGAGGGGGGATTTGCTGCTTGGGTAACAGCCTAGCCACCATATCAATCTACCCAGGCCTTAATGCTTTGCATGCAGTATCGAGCACGATACCATAGTCTTTCAAGACTGATGGATCCTAACCAATCCTAACCAATTTAGATTAGCACAGCTCCCTGCTCCCCGTTCTTGAGATGGTGTGGAAAGGTTGGTGCATTACTGGGGTGCAATCACAGTAGTGCAATTTTGAAACAGCAATTCTGAATCAGGTTGGGCTCATATGTTCGGTTCCTTTGGGCCCAATACGATTCAATTTTCGAGCCACATTGCGTCCCTGAGATCTATCTACAGTATTTATATACTGCTTTTCAGCTGAAAAGTTCTCTTGCCCAGTAAGCAGATAAGGGAACAAACATTCCCCAACATTGAGAAGATCACATTCATTGCCCCCCATCACCACAAGATGCAGTACATACCTTGGCATGGTTGCATCAGTGCATGAAGCTTGGATAGGATATGTCATAAATGAGTTTTGCTTGCCTAAAATTTATTCATTTTACTTAAAAGATTTCTACCCCGCTCTTCTCGGCCATGCAGACCCTAAATGGTTAGGATTGCAACCTGTAGGTTTTAATGTTATTTAGAATGAATTTTCAATGCGAATGCAGCAAAAATAAAAGACTACAAAAATCCCAAACACTACTGCAACATGCTTGCTGCCACTTCTTTAACTATTCAAGATGACCCACATTTATTACTTAGGGGTCAAAGCTGGCAGGTATTCATGTGGCCAATGCTAGCGGATGGAGAAGAAGAGAGATGGGAGGATGCAGGCGCTTGACATTTGTGATGGATATTGGCCACTCACACCTATGAGAGTGAAGAATTGCAGACACCACCATGTCATGCCTTGATTTCAATTTGAAGATAAGTTTCTCCTATTCTGAGATCGGGAAGGATTGATTTTTTTTAAACAAAGGTGAATGGATGTTTTTTATTTCTTTCTCTACTTTCTCTCCCTTGCTTCTTTTTAAAGGGCAAGGCTTTATCAGGAAAAAAGCACAAGAAGCTAAATCATCTGGCCTGTTACTTGATGTGCTTTTCTTATTCCCCTGCCGTGAGTGAAGCTAGGTTTGTTGCGGTTGCTCAATTAGATATCGAAGAAATATAGCACAATGAAAAGTTAGGGGCAAAAAAAAAAGAACATCACAAAAAAGAGGTGAAAGAAAACATTCAGTTGAGCTGTTTCAACCTAGTTTTCTAAAGGTCACAGAACCTGTAATTCCTCCATTGAACACCCCACCTGTTTAGTGTTGCTTGATGCTTGGTTGTCAGAAGAGCATATGCGGCAAAACTCAGATTTGCTCAAAACAACAAAGGGCAAAATCCAGAGTAACTACGGGGAGTCCTTGCTCCGGTGTAAGAACAACGTACTCTGGATTCCCATATGAATTTCCCATAGGTTTTCACGAGGTGGTGCAGTAACGTGCTCCCGTAGTTACTCTGGATATGGGGGAAAGATTTTGAGTTAGAAGCCAACTCACATAAATTTTTTTTGCCTTAATGTTTGCTTTTTGATTGAGTATTGGGGTAAAGCCCTTTCATCTGATGGGTCATCTTAGGAAAACAAATGGTATTTGTGCTTTACTAACTGAAGCTGCCAGATGTACCTTTGGGTGAAAATATATAGTCCCCATCTTTGACGTATTCCATTGTCGTAGTCCATGAATCCATGGCAAGACATGACATACACTTATATATAGTAAATTAAAATGGAAGTGTTGCAAGTCCAGATAATCTATTGGCTGCGACGAAAGATAGATTGGCTAAGAAATCGGCAGCCGGGCAAGATGCCGGAAGGTGCATAAATCAAAATCATAACTTTTGGAACATAAATCAGGACTGCTGTAGATAGAGGAGATCTCCAATCAGATTTAACCTACTTGCAATATCCCCTTTGAAAAAGTGACAGATTTTCCCATTTTCAATTTTTTCAGCACTGTAGCAGCCATGCCAATAGGACAGACACTGCTTCAGAGAAAGGGCAGGCACAGAAGATTCCTCATAGTAAAGGAGACTTATCTGGTGGGCCGCTGTGTGATACAGGAAGCTAGACTAGATGGGCCCTTGGCCTGATCCAGTGGAAGCTCTTATGTTCTTATGAATGAATGAATAAACCTTTATTGGCATAAGCAAAACAGTATAAAAGCTAATTAAAGAAAAAATAAGGTTTACAATAAATACATTACAATAAAATCAGTCCCAAACCTTAGTAAATCATATGCACATATGTGTCACTACAAGGTGGTAAACACTCTATCAATGTGTTTTCTTCCCAATACTCCTTTCTCCAAGATAATATGGATATTATCTTTGTAGGTGGCTGGGCAACATCCAGGAGGGGAAGGAACCATATTAGTGGTTCTGCCAATGCACTTCTCTTCATGCACATGCAAAGAAAGAAGAGTCTCTGATGGCTTCTTGAGATGCTGCATCTTGATGCTGCAAGGATTTGAGCTGTGAATTAAATTGACCAATAGGTTCCCCTCTTCAAGGTTCCTTGGATTCTTTTATGACAAGAACAAGGAACATTTCATGTGCAGCACAGTGTTCCATCCATTTTATTGATGTTCAATTGTTGTTAGCTGCCTTGGGTTCCCTTAGGTTAGGGAAGAAAGGCGGGATATCAATCAATCAATCAATCAATCAATCAATCAATCAAATAAATAAATAAATAAATAAATAAATAAATAAATAAATAAATAAATAAAAATAATCATGGGAAGAGTTTTATGTTACAGTAGCAGAATTTACCCATTGTGGGAGACTAACCTGGCACTGGTTCTCTCTATCCAGCACCACCGAGCACCACAGTAGGGTACCAGGTACCACCGGGAAGCGGGTACTGGCACCACTGGGCCCTACTGGGAACACTGGGCAGTGCACATCCCTTGTAGGCACCACTGAGCACCAGGAAGCACCAAGGGATTGCACCCCTCCAGAGCCACAAATGTTCCCCCTGTGCAACACCCCCATGTGCAACCCCCCATGCAACAACCCCCTTCCTGTGCAAAACCCCCATGCAACAAACTCCCATGCAACAAACATCCCTCTGCAACACCCCGCATGCAACATACCCTCCTGTGCAACACCCCGTCCTGTGCAACACCCTATTCACCATCCCCCTGTCCAACTCCCTCTGCACCCTCCTCGAACACCACTATCCCCTCCTCGCAACTTCCCTCCTGTGTACCATCTCCCCTACAGGTCCCATCCTCCCTCAACCGTGGGCACCCCTACCGGACAGGTGCAAAATTTGGGGCTGGGTTTTATTAGTCTTCAATGTTAAGTGTAGGACGAAAATGTGTTGCACCTCTTTTCATCCCCTTACGAATTAAATTTCTAAAAATTGGTTCTTAGTGGGTGCCTCCATCATGGAAGGCACACCTTTCCCAAATTTCACTCTTTTAGGTCTGGGGATTGGGGACAAATAATATTTGTGAGCCCTTGGGATGGCTGGGCACTCGTGGGCACCACTGGGCACCAGGCAGTAGAGGGCAACAGAGGGCACCACTGGTGGGCACTCCTGGGCAGTAAGCACCACTGGGCGGCAGGCTGCAGTGTGTGGGAGGCATCCCTACCAGACACCACTGGGTGGCACCAGGGGCACCTCCACAAAGTGGCATTAAATTTTATACGCTTTATAAATTTTATACACTTTATAAATTTTATAAACTTTATAAAGGTCTTGTCTTTGTGTAGATTTGCTTTTCTCACTAGTGTCTCTTACTATGGAATGTTAAAAAATATAATAATTAGCTCCCTCTCTCCCTCCCCAGTGGCTCTCCATGCTCCACAGAATATACTACTAGCAGCAGAAGGGAAAAAGAAAACCTCTCAAATACATGCACTGCCCTCCATACCTTGCAGCAGGAAGGGACACAAACTGAATACTAACGTAGCAAGTGTGCGACAAGCAGGGTTTTTTTTCTTTTTCTTTTTCCTAATCACTTGCTCTTCATCCACAGATCTATTTGGCATTCATCCCAGTACAGCTGAACATGGCTATTAACTGCTATGGGTGTTGCTGAGGCAGTCCTCCCGGGCACCTCGCTCTTCTGCCAGTGAAATGGAGAACGAGGCCCTGCTTGTTTCCAATGAAGGATGCCAGCTGAAAATCCCATAGGCTGAAAAATAAATTTTCTTCCTGCATTCTCAACCTCTGCTCTCAGCTGCCTAACCTTTCCCAGGGACAAGGCAACATCCCCTCCACTTCTGTCTCTATAGAAATAAAAACAAAACCCATGGGTACAATTGTATGACCCATGGTATGACCATGGGTACGACAAAAACCATGAGTACTGTTTGCTTTTATATACCACTCCTCTTAACTGTTTTATAGTATTGTTTAATTTTTATGGACACAATCCAGAGCAAATTCAGCCTGCTCTGACCTAACTGCACTCTCCTAACTATTCTGTATCCAGAGCAGAAAGTTATGCTGAATCCAGAGAGTCAGGAAGCCTGGGCTGCCCTAACTGCTCCAGAGCATGCTAAGTAATTGACACAAGGGGAAGACTTGCTCCTGAGGAGACACCCTTCAGATCACACTGAACAAGGAACAGCTGTGGTGCCTACAGTGGTGACATGACTCTGCACATCACCTGGTGCGGAAGTCTGTGCGTCATCCCTGGGATGCACGCCCCCCCTACCTGGACTGCGCAGTCACCAAAGTTGGCGCCTGCGCAGTTGTTTCTGAAGCCAACTGGCTTCAGAAAGAGTACTGCGCAGGCACCATCTCTTGACACCTGCGCAGTACTTTTCTGAAGCCTTTTGGCTTCGGGGGAGACTGTGCAGGCGTCAGAGTTGGTACCTGTGCAGTACTCTTTCTGAAGCCATTCGGCTGCCGCTCCACCTCCTGAGTGAGGCCAAATGGCTGTGCAGAGGCGCGGACTTTCTTGCTCTAAGGAAGTCTCCTCTGAAGCTGTTCGGCATGCTCAGTGTGTTTCTGCACAGTGCACCTCAGATGGCCGTTCAGGCCAGCTCCTCAGACAAGTGGCAGCTTCTGGCTGCTGCTCCGCCTTGGAGCAGGCCTGAATGGGGGTGCTGACGCCCGGGGCCTGCCAAAGGACAGTCAAACTCCTCTGGCACATCACCCCATACAGAGCGCATCCCCAAAGCAGCCTACACCAGCCGCACCAGTCTGGTGACGCCACTGGGTGCCTGCCTTATATGGAGACCCTGATGAGATGCCAGTACATTCTACAGTGAATAGAAGGGGCTTCTTGGAGTGGCCTGCTGTATCCTGAGATTAGTGGGCAGCCGTAGTTTGTTCCATATCCTGAGGTTGAGAGGCAGGGGTTGCATCTAGGCTGGCCAAGAACTCAGATTTTTGGTCAGCACTGCCATTCTTACTTGGGCCTTATCATGGACCCCTATGGGTCTACTCATTACTATACCTGCTCCTGAGGTGGTATAACTCTGAGGGATGGAAGAGGGCATTTCTGCCTTGGAAACAGGCTCTGGATACAGAGTAACTGCTCAGCCCTAGGCAATGCTAAACATGCCCTCAACTTGCCTCTCCTGAGCTGCTTAGGCTGCCCCAGTTAGGGCAGAGCAGGTCCACCTCTCTTAGGGCACCCTATCTTGCCTTGCTCTGCCCTAAGCCTCTTCCAGAGTAACTGGGCTGGAGCATCTTGCAGTTGCTCCAACCTAGTGTTAGAGAGGGCAACCTGAGGGCTCTTATGTGGACAGATTAGTTGCTCTGGATTGTCCTGCATATCATATATTATTTTATATGGTTTTTAAGGGTTGTAATTCAATTATAATGGCTGCAAACATATCTTTTTGATCTAGATGTTTTTATGATGTTTTTTAATTGATTGTACCTTTGTTTTAAGCCGCCTTGAGTCCATTTGAGGAAGGCAGGATATAATAATAATAATAATAATAATAATAATAATAATAATAATAATAATAATAATAATAATAATAATAATAATAATAATAAAAATGCTGGCTCTGCAAAGAAGTGGATGAAACCATCGACCACATTCTAAGTGGCTGCAAGACGATCGCACAGACTGACTACAAACTGAGGCACAATCTGTTGCCCAGAAGATCCACTGGAATCTATGCCAAAAGTCTCATCTGCCAGTGGCAAAAAACTAGTGGGACCACAAGCCTGAAAAAGTGGTTGCAAATGAGCAGGTCAAGCTTCTGTGGGGCTTCAGGATACAGACAGACAAGGTCTTGGAACACAAGACTCCGGATATCACCATCATAGAAAGCAGTCAGGTGTGGGTTGTTGACATCTCCATACCAGGTGACAGCAGAATTGAGGAGAAACAACTGGAAAAGATCTCCCACTACCAAGACCTAAGAATTGAATGACAGCGTATCTGGTGTAAGCCAGTGCAGGTGGTTCCAGTGGTAATTGGCACACTCGGTGCAGTGCGAAAGACCTTGGCAGACATCTGAAAACTATTGGCATTGACAAAATATCACTCTGCCAACTGCAGAAAACTGCTCTTCTGGGATCAACACAAATTATATGTCGCTACATCACACAGTTCTAGACTCTTGGGAAGGGTCTGACTGGTGACGTGAATGAAACCAGCACGAAATTGTTCGCTGTGTATTTATGGATAATAATAGGAACCGAATTACAATAGAGCCAATTCCAAACACCTGGCAACTGCGATATACAACAACAACAACAACAACAACAACAACAACAACAACAACAACAACAACAACAACGTAATCATCATCAACATCATCACTCCTGGGAACTTCACACATATTGAGATGATACCTTTGTGATTCCTAGATCCTTGGATAGGAACTGGTATCATCTCAATATGTTTCACAATCACAGTGAAATAGTACATCATTGTCATCATCATCATCATCATCATCCTGGACTTGCCAGGCTTGAATATTGTAACTCCATAGAACACCACCTTCTTGGGAACTGCCTATATACTTCGGCAATACCTCAACAGCTCTTAGGTCCTTGGTTAGGATTTGAACTAAGTTTTTACCAGTCATTGTCTGTGTATCAAATTAAAGATTAACCAATAAATAATAATAATATTCCTTACTTGTGTCACATTTGCAAGCTGAAAATTAGAGGATGTATTTTTGAGGACATAAATTTTGATTAGTATTACTCACAGAGACAATATGTCTCAGCCTTCCTCGAAAGAGCTCAGGAAGTGCCACAGGAGGCAGCACACATGAGTTGCCTCCTTGATTCCTACAACATGCCTCTGAGGTAGTCAAGTGTTATTCCTAAAAATGTCAATTTTACACATTTAGACTAGTAATGGTGTCGCCTCCTATATGAACACTGCCTGGTGAGACCCACATCCCCATCCCCCTTAGGGATGCCACTGCCTAGGTCACTTTCTAACCTTTCTAAGCTTGCTATACCAGTCACTGATAGTAATGCAGCAATGTGAAACAAGGCTATATGGAGATAATCCACACCAGGACAGTTGAAATACAGCCATCTATTAAGCATGTGAACACTGAAGAGTGAGACAAGTTGCTAAAAAAATTAATTACATAGTTAACACCAGAGTTCTTAAAATGCATGTAAAGGGTATTAGCAAGTATGTATATGAAGACCTTGACACTTCTTTCAATTAATAGCTACAAATCTATCCTGTTGGCATCACACACATTCAGTACTGAGCTGTCACTATCTCATATAGGTTACAAATCCATAAGGGAAAGACCTTGCACCGGCAGCATGACTCAGATATAAATATGTGCAGAACCTCTGAGAATTTCCAACTATTTTGTAGCAATTCATATGAATTCCCTGGAAATATCTCAGGTATTTCAGGGCGGGAATGATGCCGAAACTTGCTTCCAATTTCACTTGCTTGAAATTTCAGTGCCATGCCTTCTAGTTCTGCCCAGTACGATCAATTCAGTTTGATGTGCCACCTAATTCTTAAGTGCCTTTTAGTACCACGGAATTTGTCTGCGTTTTGGGTCCTTCTTATCACCTGAGAACGAAAACTGTTCTCACCTTGTGGAAAGAATTATGAGGATAAATATAGTTTGGGATTCATATGGGGAACATATAAAGGAAAAAAATGCAAAGGATGGGAATGTTTACTTAAACTCTTTTTCTGGACGTGCCTTAAATCTTTGCCCAGCACTTGCTTGCTTACTTCTCCCTTCTTTTTATTTTCTTGGCATTTATTGGACCCTGGAGTGCTTTTAAAAGGACCCTTGGCTCTCCGAGAGGCCAAGTAGATGCTGTTATTTCAATGCTTCTGCAGTTTCTAAATGGATGACGTTTTGTAAAGTTACACTTGCTCAAACACTGCTGCAAAGATAAATGGTGAGGATCAGATACAAATATCAACAAAAGCAGGTTTATGCCCGACAGTGTCACAAAGTACATGTTATTAATTTCTTCCCAAGAAGAGAATGATTGTCATGGGGAAAAGGAGAGTCCTGTGTCGGAGATATGGTGGAAGGGAAACCCTACCCCACTGGCAGGGGATACACTGGATACATGTAAAGATTCATTACTAGAGTAATTGGGGGTTTTGAGCCCACTTCTGAAGTGGGAACTTCAGCCTGGGACCCCCTTGCAAACTTAAAAATCTCTCCATCAAACTTACTGGGATGCGACATCACGTGATGCCAGATCTCCTCCATGTCCTGTGTTCAAATGAGACTTCCTTTCAGGAAAGCCCTGTTCCAGATTCCAAGATGGCAGATGCCACCCTGATCCGACCCCCACTTTGAGTACCTACTGGCAGCATGCCGTGCCTTGCCAATGGTCAGTGACAATGATCAATGGTGCCTTGACCATTTTAGCATTTTGTCAATGGGAAATGGAAAAGATTGAAAAAGATGGAAAAGATTGAAAATGACTGAAAAGTCTGCAATCCGAAAGATGCTTTCCTAGGACTAAGGCTGCAATCCTAAAGACACTTTCCTGGGAGTAAGACCTATTGAACACAATCCAGAGTAAGACCTATTGAACACATCCAGAGTAACTACAGGAGCACGTAAGAGACTTTACGTGCACCCGTAGTTACTACACCACCTAGTGCAAACCTATGGGAAATTCACATTGCAATCCAGAGTAAGTTGCTCTTACACCAGAGCAAGGACTCCCCGTAGTTACTCTAGATTTTGCCATAGTTAGGATTGTGCTCTAAGACCCATTGTGTACAATGCGGCTTACTTTAAAGTAGACATGGTTCAGATTATGCTCTTAATCTGTGAACTGCCTTGCCTGACATATAGGACAGATTTTTGGAGGAAATGTCCATTACAGGTTACAAGCCATATTGAGTATATGCAACCTATGAATGAAAGGTGCAAAAGAGAGGCAACTGGGAGGAGATATTTTGTGATCCTATGTGCTTTTTGAGGCATCTGATGGGTCAGTGAGATACAGGAAGCTATACTAGGTGGGCTCTTCGTATGTTCTGAGAATGATGAGACAGACATATAGGGAATTCTCTTGCACTGCCTCTGACCTCTTTGAGTGCTATATACAGAGTGAGAATAGGAGCAGTAGAAAAAGAATAGTGTGATAGATGACAGTTTATTAACAGAAGCAAAGATATGCCTTGCGAAAAACATTGAAAATGTGACAACAACCCAGTGGTACAAGAACGGTGCTGGAACCCATAATGATAATGTGCAAATTAACTGCTATTATTAAAACTTGAGATGGCAATGATATAGTGATGACTTACGTTCCTGATGACAGGGGGAAAAATATTATACACTGGAACTGGCACAAGCCTTCTGAAAAGATATCGCCCAAAAATATTACTACTGTTTCAATTGCTATTAGTTTTTAGGTTGTTAATTGCAATTCAGTTGTAGGATACAACAGGTGTTTCCTCCACATGCTCAAGTTAATTTACTGATGAATAACATGAGTGTATCATTAATTGATTTCTTTTTTTAAGCAATTTTGTAAATTGGTGTGTGTGTGTGTGTGTGAGAGAGAGAGAGAGAGAGAGAGAGAGAGAGAGAGAGAGAGAGAAAATGTGTGTGTGTGTTTTAGAGAGAGAGAAAATGTGTGTGTGTGTGTGTGTGGGGGGGGTGCAATCCAGAGTAACTATGGAGAGTCCTTGCTTCAACATAAGAACAATCTGGATCGCAATATGAATTTCCCATAGGTTTTCACTAGGTGGTGCCATAACTATGTTGACATAAATGTCTCTTACGTGCTCCTGTAGTTACTCTGGATTGTAGGGTAACTCTGTGTGTGTGTGTGTGTGTGTGTGTGTGAGAGAGAGAGAGAGAGAGAGAGAGAGAGAGGCTGCAAACTAAGAGAGCTGTGTAAAGTTCTTTCGCGCATATGGGCTAATTTAGGCCAGCACAACTCAGCCATCACCCCATTTGTGTGATGATGTGGGGAGGCTGGTACATGTCTGTGCACTAGCCTATCCCACCCACTCAGAGCATTGGTGTAGAATTGCCTTATGGTATATTTGTGCCACTTCCAGGGAGAGTCGGCCAGTGCTTAGCTAGATGGCCATGATAGTCCATGGGGCTTACTCCTATGTAAGTGTGGATTGGATTACAGCCTGACAGTGCAATTCTAACCTGTGGTTAGGCTGGCATAAATCCCAGTGCAAGTCCCATGCTGGCCTGGGAGTGTTGCAAAAGTGCCAGAAGGTACATTTATGCCATTTCTAGGAGGGTTAGGCCAGTGCACAGAAATGTGCTGGCCTCCTAACACCAACATGGGTGAGTTGTGCTGGCCTAAATTGGTTAGGATTGCACCCTGAGAAACAGAAATCACTTAAATTTCTAAAAATGTCTTGTCCCGCTTATTGCAGGAGGTTAGGTTTAGTCCTTGTTAACTCTGTGTTGTTCAGAAGAGCACTTCCTACCCCCTTTTATTGCTTTGCCCATAAAGCAGAGCTGCTGCAAGAGTTGAAAAAGGAGCAAGGTGAAATTCTGACTTCCTGTCATCGCCCGTGACAGTTGTTAACCTTTTAGAATGGTGATTGCATGAGGTTGCGGAGGGGCACCTGGTTACACTACAGTACCAACTCCATGGCAGGAAGATAGATTTCCCTACTACCTTTTACAGATAGAAATGCAGACCGTATTACCAGAGGTATCTATCAAAGTCCCCATCCTGTCAGCGAAGGTTTAATCAGTCGGCCATCCATGGCCAGGCCAGGCAGGCTCTATTACGACTACTAAGCAATACAGAAAGAGAGAGAGAAGAGAGGGAAAGTGGGAGAGGGAGGAGGAGAGATGGAAGACCTGGAATAAAAAGTTGCCTTTTACAAATGAGGTCCGGCATGCAAAGGTAATGCATTGATTTGTTGGGGAGGGAAAGATATACCAAATGTACTTGGATTTGGATTATACAATATGCAATATCCAAAGAACTTGCCACCTTGCAGCAAAAAAGATGCTCTCATATGTAAGACCAGGGTAACCATATGTCATAATCAGAAAAGAGGATAAGGCCCTCCCAAATTGTAGGACACCTAAGAAAAATTTGGGACGTGACAACATTAAAGCTAAAAACACTCATATATATTGCTTTCATATGGTTAAACATCATTTTACTTATTATTTACTTTTACATGTAATTTATTATGAAATAGCAAAAATGACCCACCGTTGCAGGAATAATGACCAAGCTGGGTATGGCTGGGCACCAGTGGGTACTGGTGGACACTGCTGGGCATGAGGCACTGACACTGGAACTGGGTGGTGGGCTGGGCAGCGGAAGGCAAGCACCACTGGGCACCAACAGCACCAAGCATCAGAAGGCAGTGGTGGGCAGCAGCAGGCACTCTTACTGGGTACCATCCTGCAGAGGGAGTGGGTAGCCCTACTGGGCACTAAGCACTTTAGCCAGGCACCACCATCATGTAGTGGACAACTGCAGGCATTCAGTACCAGACACCACCTAGCAGCTCCTGTCTCCACCAGGCAATGGATACCATTGGGCACAAGTGGGCAGCAGGTACCACTGGGCACCAGTGGGCACCAGGCAGTGGGTACTTAGACTTCACCACCTCTAACCCTCCTGCAGTAACCATACTTGTTCTATTGTGTAATATAGTGGTTCCTGAACTGTAGGCTGGGATCCACCAGAGGGTTGTAACTCAATTTTTGGCGGTGTGCAAAACTGAGAAGGTAATAGCAGACAAGGAAATTGTATTGAGCCATAGGGATGCAGAAAAAGAACAGCACATGCACATCTGCACATGAGTAAGCAATCATGCCTTGATCTACTTTTAAGGACAGGCGAAGAGGAATGCAAGACCATCAGTATGGCTCTGATCTGGTGAACACTGGCAAGCTGTTGCTCCCAGCTGGCTGTGGACAGCGCATGCATGTCCCCACTGGAGCACATGCACCTCCACAGTCGGCCAAACAGCAGAGCCTGACCGGCTTCAAAGGACACCTGAGTGCTTCCTGGACTTCTCCAAGTGGGGAAGTCGCAAGAGTGGTGGGTGCTATGGCACCCTTTCTCGCTGTGGTGCCCATGGCTCCAGCCGTGGCAGCCTGCAGGGACCATAATCTACTGATTCCCATGCACGTAAAACATGCCAGTTTAATCTAGACATGCATACAAATAGCCTACGACATCCTGCTAGATGCTTTCCCTCTTTGACTCCAGGCAGGAATTATCCTCTTCTTGGTTCCTTCCTTGCAGCTCCTGAGAATGGATCATCACAGAGGGTTGTGTTCATTCACTGAAGCAAGCGTAAACCTGCTGCATGTACTCGTGTGTGCATGTGCGCCGCTGCACCACGGAGGTCCCTCTGTGGTCTTAGGGAAACAAAGGTGTCCCAAAAATGTACACAGCATTTCTCACGGGGTCTGAGCGGGCGGATAAGAATAATAATAGGAAAGAGGATGATTATTTTCAGGATGGTTACAGTGGACTTGCCAAATGATAACACTTTAATTGGACATTTTTAAGGAGATCACACTGAAGCGCATGTGTAGGGGCCATCAAAAATGCTCCATAATGCAAGCTCTTGTATCTATTGTGAAAAACTGTCTCTTCCTTCCTCCCATAGCTTAGGAAGAAACAAAGTCCTTTCAGCTTCCATGAACATGCCAATCATAGCAGAGCTGTTCTGGCTAATTATTTTATTCTTTGTAAGTGGTATGAAATGAAGGGGAAAAAAATATAGGACATATTCTTGACTTCCTCTCCCCAGTGTGGATTAATGATTTGAATATAGTATAGCTGCATGTCAGGGTGATTACTACAACTGAATGTCACAAAGGCAGCAATTTTTAGCAGTCTCCCTGCCTTTTTTGGGAACTTTTTTGGGAAAAAGTTGTGGGCATCTACTCCATGATCTTCCCTTCCATGGTTGTACATTTATGCTGCGGGTCTCTACACCATAGCCTGGGGTCGAGATGCAGCCCAGGACTTATTCCTAGACTTATAACAGCCTAACTGGGGATTAGGGTTGCAGCCTAAGAGCTCAGTGGAGGTCAGATTAAATAAAGATACACTACTGTATATGGTGCTACCTGATCTGGCATGGACTTGTTCAACAATGGCTCAGGCAGCAGACTGAATGATCCTTTGGCCCAACAGCCTGTTGACTTGAGAGCAGCTCTCTAGCATCTGTCGAAACTGGCACACAACAGCATCCGAATAACCTGGATTAAAGATAAGGCTGCACGCAGTTTGTGTTGAGCTCTCCGATCAACGGTCCATCGCCCAAGGACAGTCAATAAATGGGAGGTGATGTTGGGGGAAGAACAGGATCGTAACTGCAGTCACCACTAACCATCAACAGCTGGCTCTCTGATTGTCTGCTGGCAAATGTGTGTTAAAATTGGCATGGGAAACTGGTGATGAGGAAATCCCAGGATCCTGGAGGATTGGTAGTCTGGCTTGAGCAATGGAAACTCGGTTCCTGACAAACAAGCGACAATCTGTCGGGCAGGGGCTCTGCTGAAAGGGACTGCCAAGTCAGAAGAAGGAGCTTAGGTCTCATCTGCCATGCTTCCGCTGACATTCTCTGTGTAGTTTGTGGAGTAAAAACTACCCAGGGGAACATGAAGTTGATTTTGCACAAAGAGGAGAAAAAAATTATAATTGGCCGCTATAAGGAGAGTTGCTAGTACAGGCGTTCCCTGCTTTCAGATTGTTTTCTGACTGTTCTGCTCTTTCAACACCTTTCAATTATACCCATAACTCATTTGTTCAACATATGCTCCATTCTTTCTATCCTTCTCTACTGGTCCAAAGGCTAAAATTGCCTTCTCCCCATGTTGATTTGCACTTGTCATGGTGAGTCAAACTGTTTTGGTGTGTGTGTGAGAGAGTGCACAAACCCTAGCACAGGGTCTCCTCCCATTCCTGAAGGCATTAATTTTTACCTTAATTAATTTTTACATTAATTTTACACTAATTTTTATGTGACAGCAGGAATTTGCTAGATAAAAATATAATTTAAAGTTTGCTAGCTTAAAAAAAACACATTGGAAGTAACTGTTGTAAACTGAAAACAAACTGGTTCCACTTTTCAACCGTTTCCACTTTTCACCACAGCTCCGGTCCCTAACCTGTCAACTCACTTTCATCTGGGGGGACCTTTTTGCAAAAGTTTTGTGTGTTCCAAGGGTTCCCTTAATTTTCTTCCACAAAATTGGGACAGGACCCTCTGTCCCATTTGCTGATATACCCCCAAATCCAGAGTAACTACAGGAGCATGTAGGAGACTTTATGTGTACCTGTAGTTATTGTACCACCTAGTGAAAACCTATGGGAAATTCATATTGGAATCCAGAGTAAGTTGTTCTTACACCAGAGCAAGGACTCCCCGTAGTTACTCTGGATTTTGCCCATGATAACACAATCCTCCAAAATCAGGATTATTCCTGTTCTGGGGGACAGATGGGAACCCTACATGTTCCACAACATTTTGAGGTGGGCATCCACAATGCAAAAAAGGCATTGGTAAGGAGGATGTTGGACCGAATCCAACAGATTTATTCTTATGTTGTGTTCATTTTAAGAGAACATGGTTCTATTTCTGTGCGCAAACGGAGTTCCCTGGTGGGAGACAATTGTAGGAAAGGAACAATAGTGTGAAATTAATCTCTTTGTTGCAAATTGAACTTTCTATGATGCTGGTTGAAGGAAGCTTCATTCCTGATGGAAGCAATTTGCAATAATGATAATTAGGCGGCACCAGGTGAGGCGGAACGTGGGTGAGGTGTGCCAGATCTGGACATGAGGGACAGGGGAAATCCATTCCTAGAACCACAGAAATCTTTAACAGTTTGTGATGCAACCCACAATCGAGCTGGTGGTTAGAGGAGTAAATGATATGTGAACAGAACAAAGCTCTGTGGGAATTATTCACCGAGGGTGCAATCCTAACCAATTTAGGCTGACACAATTCACCCACTCCCTGTTCCCACAGTAGTGTGGGGAGGCCAGCATGTGTCTGCACACAGGCCTACCCCCATCAGGAGTGGCACAGAAGTGTCCTATAACACTTTTATGACACCCCCAGCCTAGCACAAGACTTATGCTGGGACTTATGCCGGCCCAGCTGGGAGTTAGGATACTGTGTTAGTGCACTGTGCACTAGCTGATGCACTTTGAGGATGCACTTTGTTGCACTTTGAGGATGATGCACTGAGGGAGTTTGACACCCCCCAGTGTCACCCCTGCCGAGGTTGCACTGCACCTCCAGGCCCAAGCACTCCTCTGATGGAGGAGCAGGTCACTACTCTCGCAGGGGAGTGCTTGGATGCCACAGCGTAGATGCAAACTTTGTGCCTGCACAGTGGCATCCCCAGACAGCACATGTGCCAACTGACTCACATGCAGTGCTGGGGGGGGGGTGCTGCATGTTCGGAGGGTGAAACACTCACCCCGCATTGGTGACATGCATCTTTGTATCACCCCTGCTCCCCGCTTTACCGTGGGACGGGGAGATAGGTGAGGTGTGCCAGGCTAAACTGGTTAGAAGAGTGCCCTGTATGTTGTATTGTTGGGTGCTATGGCAGTATGACACTCTATTCTCTATTTCATTCAATGGTCCAGGGACAGAAGTACCATATTTACTCGAATCTAATGCACCACTGAATCTATGAACATGCTATATTTATAATCAAAACATCACATTTACTTGAATCTAATTAACCATTGAATCTAATGAGCCCTCTGATTTTGGAGACTAACACCACAATCCTAACCATATCTACTCAAAAGTAAGCCCCATTGTCTTCAATGGGTCTTACTCCCAGGAAAGTGTCTTTAGGATTGCAGCTTAAATTTGGCTTTTAGAAGCTGAGTGTTGGATTTGAGTAAATGCAGTATATTTTGTGGCATCATCTGACACATACTCACTGTTTCTCCAAAATTTCAACTCTGCAAGACTGAAGCAGCTTCTTTTTTTAGCCCTGTTTCAACGTCAGCCACAGGATGCCCATCCTCTGAACAGTGCAGACTGCAACATGGCACGTTCAAGGGGGGGTCACAATCTCAGTAATTGGCTGGTAATTATTTCTCTTGCCATTCAGCTTCAGCTTAATCGTCACCTCTACTCAGTCCAACTTGTAAATGGAAAGGGGGCCTGACCCCCTTCCCAGCTCCTTTGGGGATGCAGTGTTCCCGTCATTCTCGGTTGTCAAAGTGGCCCAGCAGGGCTAAAGGAAAGCAGCGGGAGGCCACCGAAACCGTCCCAGGCGCCTCACTCAATGGCTGTTGTTAACAAGAGAGGCAGATTAACAGGCTGCTTCTTCCTTATGACCTCCGTTTTTCATCATACAGCTTTGCAGAACAATATGGGGCAGGAAGGATATAGGAAATAATTAAGGCTGACAATGTGCCGTTGTGGGCAGCCAGGAATCTTCATGGAACAAGGTGTTGCGAAGCACTGGAGGTCGGGCTGGTGGCAAACAGAACAGGAGCAAATTAAGCAAAGACATGGATCTCTACCTTCCTTGCTCCCCCCACCACCAGAAACCAGACCCCACTGCCTCTTGTTTTCATGTGCTCCATTAACTCCATTAACACGGTGTGTCAGGTAAAAGCTGGCCCTGCTGCTAGAGAAGCTGGCAGATTTCTCCAAGCTAATTCTGCTTCATAGGGCTTGACACGCTCTCCTTATTCCGCACACCAGCTTTTGGAATTTCTCATTGTTTGAAGCTCTCAGAAACATGGATTGAAGTGATTTTTTAAGAACGGTGCCAAACAAACAGGATGGTGGAGTGTGTAACCTCCAGCTGCTCTGAAAAGAGGCTTCTGGCCCAAATCCAGGGAGCCTTGTTATGCATAGAGCTTTTCTTCCGTCTCGCTTTCTGACATTTCCCCCTGAAGTTCAGAAGCCACTTCTGATGTAGCATGGAGAGGTGATATTTCTTTTCTTTTAAACAACTTAAAAGTCCTCTCCCGTTTGCGGACCCCTGTCTGTAAGATCAGATCACAGTCTATAATAACCAGGTGGACAGCCGACAAATGTTCAGACAAATAATCTAGTAAGGTTGAACTAGAATCAGATCCAAACCAGCAGGGCTGACACAGCACGCCAGTGTACTCCTGTACTACAAAAGTAAATTGTTTAAATACATCTTGTGTTTAGGGAAATTATCGACACCCCTGAAAGCACCTCCTTGACGTAGCAAATCAATTATTTCAAGTCTGGATTGCGGAATAACAGACTTCAGAATCAGCTTGGTTGTTCAAGTCAAAAGCCCACCTGTGGCTTTGGCTTCTTGCACCACCAATGTTGTTTTGCTCCACCCCAGATGGGACCAGGGGTTTAAGTTTAAGAAGAACAGTAAGGGCAAAATCCAGAGGATATATGGGGAGTCCTTGCTCCGGTGTAAGAACAACTTACTCTGGATTCCAATATGAATTTGGATTCCAATAATTTGGAATATGGATTTCAATAAGTTTTCACTAGGTGGTGCAGTAACTACAAGTGCATGTAAAGTCTTTTACATACTCCTGTAGTTACTCTGGATTTGGGGGTAAGTCACCTTGAGCAAACAAAATCCTTATCAACTTGAAGAAGACAAAAGAAAGATGCTGAACTACTTGGCTCTGGAATGTAACCTTGCTCAAGCATTGATCTCCACCAAATGATTAATGAGGTTAGCTAATGCATGTATCATCATCAGTTTATTTAATAGCATTCAGTGTTGCTTGTTTTTTGTTTGTTTCTTCCTCGCTACACCCCATTCCAAAAGAAAAGGTGCCCTTTTTCAAGACACACTGCAAGGAAACAGCCTGCGTGCTTTGTTCAAACATCGCAAATTCCAGACACTACTAGTTCCTTACAGGTGGATTAGTAAAGAGCAGGGCAGAACTTGCACATCGCCATCCAAAGCCCTTTCAGTTCAAGTTATTGGCATGCACCTCTATCGGCAAACTGGGGTGTATGTGCACCTTTTGGGGACACTATAAAATTAGAGAAACAAAGAGCACAATCCTAACCATGTCAACTCAAAAGTAAGCCCCATTCTGTTCAATGAGCCTTACTCCCAGGAAACTGTCTTTAGGATTGCATTCATACCTATATATTGACCCTTATGTGATAGAAAAGTATCCACAATTTTGCTGGTTGGATAGTTCCTGTGAGCTTACATCAGTCACTAGAAGGTTAACCTAGCCAGAGCACCACCAGAGCACCACCTCAAATACAAGTGAGAGTGTCATTCAGATACCCCTGCATCATCATCATCATCATCATCATCATCATCATCATCATCAATATTCTAGGCCAGGGCTCTCCAAATTACAGCCTACAGGCTAGATCTAGAACGCTTAAGAAAATCATCTCAGGTGTAGCACAATAGTGGCAAAGTCTGACCATACCACTTTGTGTCTAATCTGTGCAGGAACATGTGCTGGGCAGCTGTGGGAAATCAGGGCACAGAGAACTCTGGAGTGATTGGCAGAGGAAGTGTAAGTTTCTATATAGATTGGGCATAAAAACAGGGAGCAGCAGAGTGGAACAGTAAGGCTTTGCCATCAGATGAATGCTTTGCTGAGATGATTTTCTCAGTGCATGAGTCAGTTGATGAGTCAGTCAGTCAGTGAGAGAGTGACTTTTCAGTTTTACACATATAGATAGTAAACTATTAAACTAAATACTGATCTACAGTTAAAAAATATTGAATCTAATGAGCACCTAGATTTTCCCAGTTAATTTGTCTGAAAAAATGAGCATTAGACTCCAGTAGGTAAATATGGTACATCCTAAGGTATACCATTTACGCACTGTGAGAATCTACTTTTCAACCATGTTAGTGGGGTGCCTGGGCAGGATGAGGCACCAGAGGGCATTACTCAACACTGGCCACTGGGTGCCAATGGGACCCAGTGAACAGCAGCAGGTACCAAGATCCTGACCAGGCACCACCAGTAAATAGCAGGCACCAGCAGATAGTGGGCACTGGGCATCTCTACTTGGCACCACAAGGCCACAGGGTACCATCAGGTACCACAGACCAGTGGGCGGTAGGTGAAACATGCACCAGGCACCATGTATCATACCAGGCAGCCACAGAGATGGTAAGTGCAGAAATTCTTCCTCCACCAGGTCTTTCATGGTATTTTTTTACAGTATTTGAGTACAGTATGGTGGCCTTTGAGGTCAGAGTGAGTTCCTTGGAGAGGCACCAATGAACCTACTATGAAGAAAAGACCTTGAAACATCACATCCCCTCATCCGTTTTTCATTTCTTTTCTCCATTCCTTTGTTCCTCTGCAGAAGAGAAGGGTCTAGAAGTATGCAAATGTATGCAAATGAGCAGATTGCATTCTGGATAAGAACAGTGGGTTCTACCTGCAAGCTGAGACAGGAGCCCCATGCAAAAGAATGCAGGAAGGGGTTCTTGGAAACATTTCAGCCTTGCAAATTCAACCTTGCCTTTCAAATACCTTGCAAATACAACCTTGCATCCCTTTACAGCCATGGGTACCCCTTCTGACCTGGTTTGGGTTTGGGGGCTGAATTTGATCATCCTTCAATGTTAAGCATAGGGATGAAAACATGCTTCACCCCTTTTCACTCCCCTAGGGTTTAAATTTTGGAAAAATTGGGTCTTACTGGGTGCTCCCATCTCAGAAGGAATATCCACCTCCCCAAATTTCATGCTTCTAGGTGCAAGGGTTATGGCAGGGCATTGATCAGTCAGGGATTCCCTAAGAAAAGTATAGGGAGGAAAACATGTTGTTCCCATTTCACCCCTTCCAGTGGGAATTTCCGAAATCCTGTTCTTTGCAGGTACCTCCATCATGGAAGGGACACACTCCCCAAATTTATCACTTTTAGGTACAGTGGTTTTGGCTGACAGTCAGTCAGTCACTGACTCTTCAGTTTTAAAACAAATTAACCTGCACTTAGTCTTTCAGGTCTCTGAGGCTGCAATAGATCTTTCACAGGAGTCAGCCCCACTTATTATAATACTAGCAAAAAGCATACCCACATTGCGGGAGTAAAATCCCCTGTACGGTATCCCCCCACTGCACATAAATTCCTCACACACATCAACCCCCATGCGCATCCACCCCATGTGCAACTTCCCCAATGTTCATCCACCCCATGCGCATCATCCCCCATGCTCATAAACCCCCATGCTAATCAACCCTCCATGCACAAAACCCCCATGCAGAACAACCCCCATGTGCAACATTCCCATTCATCCCCATGCACATCATTCCCTCCATGCGCGTCATTCCCCCATGTGCATCATTCCCATGCGCAACCCCCTGATGCACAGCATCATCCCCAGTGCAACCTCTTCCTCCGAACAACATCCCCCCAGTGCACCAGGCACCAAGCACCAAATTGGCTGGATGTTAGTCAGTCTCCCATGTTAAGTATAGGACAAAAACACGTTGCACCCCTTTTTAGTCCCTTAAGGGTTAAATTTCTCCACATGGGTTCTTGGTAGGTGTTCATGTGACAGAAGGAACTCCCTCCCTGAATTTAATGCTTCTAGGTTGGGGCAGAACATCCCTCAGAGACCGATTCTTCAATGCAAAGTATAGGGAAGAAAACACATTGCACCCCATTTCACCCCCTCCTGGTTGGAATTTCCGAAAACTGGTTCTTAGTGACTCCCTCCATCACAGAAGGAAAACCCTCCCCAAATTTCACACTTCTATGTCTGACGGTTTTGGCAGGGCGTTGATGAGTCAGTAAAGACGATGAAGATTAGTTTTATAAAACGCATTGCGCCCATTTTCACTCCCTTCAGGTTGGAATTTATGAAAACTGGTTCTTAGTAGATCCCTCCATCATGGAAGGAACACCCTCATCAAATTTCACGTTTATAGGCCTGGCAGTTTTGGCTGGGTGTTGATGGGTCAGTGATGATGATGAAGATGCCTTTTATATATATATAGATAGCTTACTTTAGCTTAGACACGCAAGTAGGTCTCTCAGACTCCTTTCCATTGCCCCCCCCTTTCATAAGAGTGAGCCTATTGACTGTGATAAGCTTACTTCAGAGTAGACATGCATAGGTTGGTCTCTCAAAAGAAGCTGAGCAGGTGGAGTGCCAAAACCAGCCATACCACAGCAAGAACTATATTTTCACTTATCTATCTGTCTGTCCGTCCGTCCGTCTATCTATACTATTTATATACTGCTTTTCAATTAAAAAGTTCACAAAGTGGTTTACAAGAAATTGAAAAAAAAATTAATAGCTAATTAGTAGCTAATGGGTCCCTATCCCAAAAGGGCTCACAATCTAAAATGCAAAGAACACCAGCAGATGCCACTTGCTTATCAAGTTAAAATTTATTAGAAATGCTTGCTTTTCTTGCAAAAGACTCTCAATCCAAGTTACTCTGAATCCAAGGTTCAGAAAGCTATTTTCTATTTTCTATTTTTTACTATTTTCTAAAAAGTAGAAAATAAATATCTAAACAATAAAGTCGAAAAAGTCGGAAATGAATTATTAAATAAATAAAAGTAGAAAATAAATACAACGACGTAGAAAATAAATTGGAGGAAAATAAAGTTTCTTCCAATATCTCAATCCAAATCCAATAAATAAAAATAGGGGGAGCAAGGGGACCTGGTCCTGTCTGCTCTCACTAACGTGGGGGACACAGAGACCCACTGTGAATCAGAAGTGCAATGTAGTGTTTTGCCCTGAGGTTTGTGTTGCTGGTGTTGATCCCTCCATACGTGAGAAGTAGACTGTATGAGAACAAACAGTTCCCTCTATTTCTTTCACAGAATATCAATATGCTAGAGCAGTGATCCTCAACCTTTTTCAACTCACGTCACACTTAACAAGGCACTAAAAATATCAAGGAACACCATCGATTGTTTTTACCATTGACAAGACACACCAGACTGTTCAAATCCCCCAATTTTCCTATTAATGACTGTCAATCCCCAAATTCCTGCGGCACACTTGAGGACTATCCACAGCACACCAGTGTGCCACGGCACGCTGGTTGAAAATCACTGTGCTGGAGAAACAGGAAAAAGATCACAGGCAAGTAATTGGTTGATTACAGAAACTGGCTGAACTCTTTTTCTCTCTTTTGGGACACTGTGTTGTTGAACGTCATCATTAGCGCCCCCGAAACATTTTTTAAACAGGAAAATGGCAATGCTTATGGCTATTAAAGACAAAGCAAAACAAAACCTGAATCCAAATAGTTGTGCTTAAGAAGATTGTAAAAGCTTAGCACTCAATAAGAGGGCATGGAAATGGCCCATGAGATATGAAAGTATCGAAAAGTGATGCGCATTGTGTGGGGAAAAACATAATAATTCAGTGCAATGCAATTTGGGGCTCTAAACTGACTGCCATTACTCAGGGAGGATATTCTGGAATAATTCTAGTTAGCTTGCTCGAAACAAGAGCTTAGTCAGCGGCGGCTGTCGAAAAGGAAAATAAAATGCGCCAAATTATAACTAAAGGGGTAGAAGAACAGATAGCTTTGTAATAACTCAATAAATCAACTGTGTACCTACCAGATTCATGAATTGTGTATGTATCCCTGATCGTCCTCTGTAACACATGCCAAAAGAAACCAATGGGGATCCCGCCAAGAGAATGCACACTCACAAACAATTGATGGTACATCCTGGTTTATTTGACAAATCAATAAAGCCTGGCAAATTTAGCATCTAAGTCTGCAATCCTAAACTCAAGTTAGGCCAGCATAAACCCCGGCATAACTCCTCTGCTGACTTGGGGAGTCACAAAAGTGCCACAAGGCACTTGAGCCCCATTCCTGGAGGAAGGGGGGAGGGTTATGCTGCTACACAGGCGTATGCCAAACTCTCCACACTACCATGGGAAGATATGCCAGGTGAGTTAGGCTGGCTTATAATTGTTGGGATTGTGCCGTTAATCAAGGGTATCCAAATCCCAGACCGGGGGCCAGATGTGGCCCATGGCAAGCCCTTAATCGGGGCTATGGATGAGTCCTGTAATCTTCTGGAGGCAAGGGAAACTCTGTTCACCTGGACTCCAGAGTGTGTTTGGACAGCCAGGAAGACTTCATGTACCTTCACCCGCTATGTGTGTGAAAGAGTTTAGGAACAGATTTGAATTCACTCATTCAAATAAATTCCATCTCTGATATATTCATGTAAATTTGAAATGTTAATCAATTTCTTTTTTCCGGCCCCCAATAGTGTCACAGATGCGAAAATGTTTGTACGCCACTCATCTAAGTCATCCTGGTCAACAACCCACATTTCAGAATCAGTGATTCCATCAACCACCCTGTTCAGTAGATAGTGGTGATGGGAGTTGCCTTCTGCCTTTCCCATCTGGATCTGGTCTCCTGGGAGGCTGCAGTAAGAAGCAGGAGCTTATGAGGTCATACAGTGTGAGCCGTGGTTCTCCATGGAGCTGTGGAAACCAGAAAAGGGAGCCACAGGTTACAAGCAGAAAACCTGCTTGCCCCAATGTATAGAATTGTAGTTCTAATGGGAAATCATGGCAAATGGCCTGGTAAGTCAAGGGAGCTGATAGTCAAAAAGTTTGGGAACCTCTGATTTAATGGTCAATTCAACCAGATGAATTCCTGGCTGCAAACTCGACTGAAGTGGCATAACTAAAGCATCCAGCTTTGGGGCCACAAATATTTTTTAACACCCCTAGGTTTCAAAATGCACTTGTTTGCCTTGAGGAAGCCATTAGGGTGCAGATTGGGACCCCGTCACAGTATGCATCCAGGGCAATATATCCTCTGCTCCCCCTCTTAACTACTTCACTGCCTGGCTGGTCCTTAATAGGATCTAATGGCACTCTGTGTACAGCAGCCACTTTATAAGAGATCATGAACAAAGTGGCACTTCTGATTTGTTGTCTAAGAGAGCATCGTTGGCTCATAACGTTTTGAATAAACCCAGAGGCAGAGCTGTGTGAGAGAATCAGAAAAAGGAAAATAAAAACCTTCTCTTTTTCATTTCCTCTAGTTAATCTTAGTTTAATTTAATTACCAAGTTTTTCTGTAAATATCATTCTTCCCTAAATGTCAGAAAGAACAGAGTCACAGCAATTGTTAATCTAATCAACTGGTGTATCATAAAAAGACATTCGCTCTTAATTGTTAGGGGGGACCAGAATTATTTGTGTGGCAGGTATGGGACAGTAGAGAAAGATGATTGCATTCAGATGTAATTAGTAATTATAACCGATCTCTTCTAGAAATTGTTTTTAGTTAAATATTCCCACTGTTGCACTAATAGACTTTTAGTGCTATAGTAAGAAGTACTTGGGATTGAACACCGTGGCCATGACTTGATTGCAAAGGTTTCATTTTATTTAAATCCATGTGACCAAAGCACTTGGGTGCATCTCAGATCTGGCAACTTTCCCATATTCTGAGCAGAAGAATATAGAGTTCTAAACAGGTGACCAATTTACATCTTTAAATGAACCACTGACCAGTGGCATAGCTAGAGGGGATGGATCAGTTTGTCTTGGAGGGAGACTCACCCCTTTGGAGCCATTCCTGGCTGGGGAGCAAAATGAAGCTTTATAGGTTGAAGCTAGAGTTGCCATAATTCTCTTCACAAAATCAGGACAGGACCCTCCGTCCCATTTGCCAGTATGAGAACACAATCCCCCAAAATCGGGATTGTCTCTGTTTTTGGGGACATATGGCAACCCTAAGTGAAGCTCCCTCTAGGGGCAAAATCCAGAGTAACTATGGGGAGTCCTTGCTCCGGTGTAAGAACTACTTACTCTGGATTCCAATATGAATTTCCCATAGGTTTTCACTAGGTGCAAAGTCTCTTACGTGCTCCCAGAGTTACTCTAGATTTGGGGGTTACTGCTCCACCCCCTCTATCTATGCCACTGCTACTGACTCTGCTTTTCAGCAGAGCAGTTTTGCTGAAAAGGCTAAAGTGTGCTGTACACTTTACTAAAGTTTGCCATTCACTGTGGTTGTGGTTGGAAATATCAGCATTCAGCCTGCGCGAAAGAGAAGGATGGAGACAGGTTTTTTGAAAAGAAAAGAAAGCTATGGGAAAAGGGCAGATTAACCCTACAATCCAGAGTTACTACAGGAAGACGTAAGAGGCACTTATTCTGGATTGCTTTATGCATTTCTCATAGGTTTCCCTATGTGGGTGTAAAAGGTCCCATAGTTACTCTGGATTGTAGGCTAAGGTGGTAAGAGGAGATGTTGCCAAGGTGCAGGGAGAGCACAACTATCACGAGTCACTCTTTCAGCAGCGCCGCTTCTGCCGATGTCTCACTTTGCAGATGCCCAGATACTGAGTGATGCCACGGCAGAAGCGGCACTGATAAAAGAATGACCTGTGTGATAATTATAGCTGGAAGAAAATGATAAAAGATTTGCAGTTTTTGTCATTAGCAGTTTCTATGTGAGATTAAAAAATGTTGATTTCTGGACATTATATGCTTAATGACATCATACCCTTCTTAATGATGTAACTTACAGACCCTCAGCAAGTGGTGCCACTAGGATTTATGTCACCTAGTGCAGGAGACCAGTGTGTCTTAACTATGATGGACCTCCTCCACTGCAGTGGTTGGGGCAATGGGCCACCCCACTGATTGTTTCGGCTATGTTTGATAGAATGGAAATGTTTCAATGTGTTTTGTTTCATTACATTCTTTATGAAATTATGCATTGATTGATACATAACATGATGGTGGTGGTCTATAATGGGACTTATTTCTGGGTAGGGCATATGGACAGGATTGGGCTCTCGTATCTTTTTCTACTCCATTCCTCAATGGAGATGGGAAGACAAAAGAAGGTCATCTTTCCCCCCACCCCCAAAATATCTGCCTACCTTATCACATGGTGGGCAAGTCCTGCACAGAATACAGGTATAGGATCAGGATAAACATATGCCATAACTCAAAAAAGAGAACAAGACCTCCCAAAATATAGGATATCCAAGAAAAATGTAGGACATGACATAATAAAAGCTTTAAACATTCATATATTTTGATTTTATGTGGTCAATTTAAACATTATGGCTACAATCCAGAGTAACTATGGGAGCTTTTACACCGACGTAGTTACGGTGCCACCTATGGGAAACTTATAGGAAATGCATAGAGCAATCCAGAATAAATGCCTCTTACGTCCTCCCGTAGTTACTCTGGATTGTAGGGTTAGTCACTTAATATTAAATTTAAAACAATTACACCTAACATCTTACACATAACTACTTCTTACACATAAATTATTTACAAGAAAGCTTCGTCCTGCCTGCTCACAAGGAAATGGAGGAAAATGAAGATTATTTTCCAGGACTTAAGGATGAAATCCAGGACATGTTCAGGAAAAATTTGACATACAGTCACTCTGAACAGTATGTAATCTCATATATCCACTATGTACTTTTTAAAAGTCTGAAAATGATGACACACACACAAATTCAGACAAGATCAAGAGGAATTATTGGAACCTGGAGGAAAAACAGCTGCATAGATCGACTTCTAAGAAAAGAGGGAAACAGTTTCAGCAATGGCAGAGGTGAGATTTAGGGAGCCATAACAACAACATGCACACGTCTCAATGGAGAGAGACAGTCCATTATAGTACTTTGACTTGCCAATAAGTGATTAGGATGGAACTGATAAAAGGAGGAATTACTGCTGAATATCAGGGGATACAATGAAAGCACAAGATAATGCTTTTTAAAAAATAGACATTCATTGCAAAGTGTGCCAACTTCATCAAATTCAAGAAAGGTAGTGTGGGTGTTGAACGTTGTTATCTCAGTTAAAAATGCTCATAACTTGAGAGTATTAATAGTTTTAATAGTTTGCATAGTATTGTTGTTGATGGTGGTTGTTTTGCAAACATTCAAGCGAAGAATCATATACAGTAGTATCCTTTCTACTCACCAATTTGACATGCTGTTCACATGCCAGTGGCCTTCCCATGGCAGAAATCAGGTGCCACAAAAAACTGCTCACAAAGATAACTCAAGCAAGTCTGCCAAACCTTAAGTTGGGGGGGGGGGGGCGAGATCAGAGAGGAAGGATCAGTCTCAGAGGGGTAGATTTTAGATTGTGTCCTCTTGGGACAGGGACCCATTAGCCATTAATTTTTTTTCCATTTTCTTTGTAAACTGCTTTGTGAACTTTTTAGTTGAAAAGTGGTATATAAATATGATAGATAGCTAGACAGACGGATAGATAGATGTGAGCCACCTTGAGTTTTAATGTGAGCTGCCTTGAGTCGGTGCATGACCCAAGAAAGGTGGGACACAAATTTTTAAAATAAATGAGATAGGTAGGTAGGTAGGTAGGTAGATAGATAGATAGATAGATAGATAGATAGATAGATAGATAGATAGATAGATAGATAGATGTGATCCACCTTGAGTTTTAATGTGAGCCGCCTTGAGTCGGTCTACGACCTGAGAAAGGCAGGATACAATTTTTTTAAATAAATAAATAAATAAATAAACAAATAAACAAACAAACAAACAAATAAGACAGACAGACAGACAGACAGACAAACAGACAGATAGATAGATAGATAGATAGATAGATAGATAGATAGATAGATAGATAGATAGATAGGTAGGTAGGTAGGTAGGTAGGTAGGTAGGTAGGGGCAGGATTAGCAGTCCTGGATCCTATTCCCTCTCCTGGACTTAAAAGCCAATAAGGACCATATCAGATTTGCCAGTCATTTGGCAGGCACAGATCTGAGTAGCTCCATTGAGCTAGCTGGGGCTTTACATGGGGTATAGAAACAAATTAAAACTGATGACACCTTCAGCCTATTTCCCAGATGGTAGTCTCGAGCCTGAATGTTCACCTTGTTTGTAACCTGCACAGTCTCACAGCCTAGTCCTCTGCATGTTTACTCAGAAATAAGTCCAATTATAATCAATGGAGCTTACACCCAGGAAAGTGTGGATAGGATTGCAGTCCCAATCAGCCTTGTGAACAGGCAGCTTTGGAAGCGCATTCAGCTTTCCAAACAACTCCTCCTTAGACGTGATCGCTAAGCGTATCCGGTTCAGGGCCCTTTTTGAGCAAAGTAATTCAATTAAGCCTAGTTCACTAAGAGTGCTAAAAAAAACTCAAAAGACTCTAGAGAATAATTTTTGTCTATGGATTTTTTTTAAAACCAGATGCTCGAGAATCACTTTCTAGTGTTTGTGCTGCCTCTTCAGTCAATAAATAAAGCAGAAATAAAGAATTTGAGAGAAAATAGAATGCAGTCAAAAGGTAAATTGTGGTCTTTAATGCCCCAAAGAGACTGTCACCAACTTAGAAATGTTTCCTAGTTTGAGAACATTTCTTCCCAGCTACAAGCTTCCCAGTCTCCAATTTGCATCTCTGGGAGGTAATCTGTAAAACTGATTTCCCTCCGGTTGCGTTCCATCAGCGGAGAAACTAAACAGGCAGTTTGCATTACAAAAATAATACCGCTTCAACATTTTTGCCTTAATTTTTTTTTGGTCTTGGCCCATAGACCCAGTTAAAACAAGATTTATTTGGGGAGGGGGTGACAGAGGCGGTGATGTGTTGGCAGTATGCGATCATCTTGAAACACTGTGCTACTTGCATTTGTAAATAAATAAAAATTTGGTAAATGGTTTGAGATGCAAGGAATATTATTGTCAGCATTTTGCCAGCCGATCTCTCTTAGTTATGCCTCTTTTGCAGACTTGTCATGTGAACCTATTTAGATAAGGTTTCTGGGTGGATTGGAAGAAAAGGTTTCTATTCTCCCTAGTAGATGTGGCTCATAATGCAGGCAGAATGAGCAGCAGAGCTATTCCTGGAACTTCCTTAGCTTCCTGATGGCTTCTCCGTCATAGGTTAGCAAACTTCAGAGCATGTTAATAATAAATTATTATTATTATTGCAAATTAATTATTTGCAATAATAATTATTAATTATTATTATTGCAAATTAATAATAAAATAGATCATCTTAAGAAATAAAACAAACTTCTACAATGGAAAAAAAAATCTGATTTTGCAGTTGTTATTAAATCTCAATAAACCACAATAAATCTTCTCACGATCATGACAATGCGTTGCAAGTTTTGTAAAGTTTGGTAAAATGGAAAGACCACTGAGTGGGTGAAACTTTACTGGGGTGGCCTCAAGGGCTAAGCATGTGCTGTACTGACCCACATATCGATCGAGGGCTCAGTACAGAAAGCCCCGATTCAGATTCTACTCTTGTTCCTGCTCTGCTGAGCCCTGGCTTAAATTAAGCTCCACTATAGACTGCAATCTTAACCTGTAATTAGGCTGGCCTAACCATGGCACAAGTCCTTTGCTGACCTATGGGTGTCACAAAAGTGCCGTAAGACACTTTGGCACCCTTCCTTGGGGGAGGGTTAGGCCAGTGCACAGACATGCACTTCCCTCCCTACATCACCACGGGAATGGGAAGACCAATACTTCGTAGTTGTGCCAGCCTAGGTTAGGATTGCACCCTAAGGCTGCAATCCAGAGCAAATTCAGCCTGCTCTGACCTAACTGCACTCTCCTAACTATTCTGTATCCAGAGCAGAAAGTTATGCTGAATCCAGAGAGTCAGGAAGCCTGGGCTGCCCTAACTGCTCCAGAGCATGCTAAGTAATTGACACAAGGGGAAGACTTGCTCCTGAGGAGACACCCCTCAGATCACACTGAACAAGGAACAGCTGTGGTGCCTACAGTGGTGACATAACTCTGCACATCACCTGGTGCGGAAGTCTGTGCGTCATCCCTGGGATGCGCCCCCCCCCCCCCCAACTTGGACTGCACAGTCACCAAAGTTGGCGCCTGTGCATTTGTTTCTGAAGCCAACTGGCTTCAGAAAGAGTACTGTGCAGGCACCATCTCTGATACCTGCGCAGTACTTTTCTGAAGCCTTTTGGCTTCGGGGGAGACTGTGCAGGCGTCAGAGTTGGTGCCTGTGCAGTACTCTTTCTGAAGCCATTCGGCTGCCGCTCCGCCTCCTGAGTGAGGCCGAATGGCTGTGCAGAGGCGCGGACTTTCTCTGCTCTAAGGAAGTCTCCTCTGAAGCTGTTCGGCATGCTCAGTGTGTTTCTGCGCAGTGCATCTCAGATGGCTGTTCAGGCCAGCTCCTCAGACAAGTGTCAGCTTCTGGCTGATTCTGGAGCAGGCCTGAATGGGTGTGCTGACGCCCGGGGCCTGCCAAAGGACAGTCAAACTCCTCCGGCACATCACCCTAAACAGAGCGTATCCCCAATGCAGCCCACACCAGCCGCACCAGTCTGGTGACGCCACTGGGTGCCTGCCTTATAAGGAGTCCCTGATGAGATGCCAGTACATTCTACAGTGAATACAAGGGGCTTCTTGGAGTGGCCTGCTGTATCCTGAGGTTTGTGGGCAGCCGTAGTTTGTTCCATATCCTGAGGTTGAGAGGCAGGGGTTGCAGCTAGGCTGGCCAAGAACTCAGATTTTTGGTCAACACTGCCATTCTTATTCAGGCCTTATCATGGACCCCTATGGGTCTACTCATTACTATACCTGCTCCTGAGGTGGTATAACTCTGAGGGCTGGAAGAGGGCATTTCTGCCTTGGAAACAGGCTCTGGATTCAGAGTAACTGCTCTGCCCTAGGCAATGCTAAACATGCCCTCAACTTGCCTCTCCTGAGCTGCTTAGGCTGCCCCAGTTAGGGCAGAGCAGGTCCACCTCTCTTAGGGCACCCTATCTTGCCTTGCTCTGCCCTAAGCCTCCTTCAGAGTAACTGGGCTGGAGCATCTTGCAGTTGCTCCAACCTAGTGTTAGACAGGGCAACCTAAGGGCTCTTATGTGGACAGATTAGTTGCTCTGGATTGGGCTGTAACACTTAGGGCAAGGCTCTGCTTTAACATGGTCCAGAATAAGCCCCTACCCTACCTGGTGCTTTGCAGCCCTCTTCGAGCATTGTTGCTGCAGCAACTCCAGTTGAATGTCTGCCAAGCGGTGCATCCTCAGCTGCCAACACGCTTGACATCCTTGCATATGGGAAGCTCCAGTCTGTGTATAAACATTTACCAACACCTTGATTGATGTGTGAAAATGTAATGGGTGTTGTGTTACGCCAACACCCTGTGTTGGGGAGTAGTGCAGAAGGAAGGGTGCTAGATTTGCTTTATTTATTTGCTTCTATTAAAAATTAACCATCCATCAATTCCATTAGAATAATATACAGGCCTAGCATATCAGAGGGAACCAAAGCGAACCCATAAAACTTTGGAAAATGAGGCTAAATAAGATTTTAAATATGGATCCTTTTGTGGCACAATATCCTGGAATTTGATTTTATGGATGTGGTAGGTGATCTCTGCTGCACTGCACTATAATGCTAAGATGTGGTGATGCTAAGTATTTGAAGAGCATTTTTATAACATGCACACACACACACACACACACACACACACACACACACACACACACACACACACACACGGGTACAATCCTAATCAATTTAGGTGGCACAACTCATCTGTCTCCCTATTCCAATGGGGATTGGGGAGGCCAGCACATGTCTGTGCACTGGCCTAACCACCCCCAGGAGTGACCCAGAAGCGGTTTAGGAAAATTTTGTGATACCTCCTGGCCAGCATGTGACTTTTGCTGGGACTTGTGCTGGCCAAACTGAGAGTTAGGATTGTAGCCACATGCATGCATGCACGCATGTGCGCGTGCGCACACACACACAGAACTGAGAAGGCTTCATTCTTTTTATGCACCTGTTACCTGTGCAGATTCTGTTTTTAATATATTTGCATTTCTTGTAGCTAAGCTTGCCTTAAAAAAAGATCTCATCACTAACCCTTGGGCAGACTTGTATTAAATAACATGACCTGTTACTGCTACCCAAGTATTTATAAATTCCAGAACAAACACTTGGTCTCTTTTTAATTCATCAAGCATATATGATTTTTGCAAAACTGGGAAAGTTAGATATTTGAGGGAGGATCTCCAGAAAATGCAAAGTTCTCATTGTGCTATAATGACCAGCAGTGGCTTCTCCAGGGTATTTGATGCAGTTGCCATCCCTCCATCCCTACCTAATGATGCCAGTAATTCAACCTGGACTTCAAAGCATGTACTCTGCATATCCATGTATGTACTCTACCACCAAACTTTTAACCAAGTTTTAACTTTTAACAAAACAACAAAATATTTTGACTTTTAACAAAACAACTAACCCTACAATCCAGAGTAAATATGGGAGCACGCAAGAGACATTTACATCGACATACTTATGGCACCATCTAGTAAAAACCTATGGGAAATTCATATTGCAATCCAGAGTAAATTGTTCTTATGTTGGAGCAAGGACTCCCTGTATTTACTCTGGATTGTGCCCAAAATGTCCTCAAAGTGATGCTGCAATCCTAATCCCTATTTAGGCCAGCATAATTCCTGGAACATGTTGCTAGCCTGGGGTGTCACAGAAGTGCCATAGTTCACTTCTATGCCACTGTTGGGCAGGTTAGGCCACTGCACAAATATGTGCTGGGTTCCCACACCACCATGCAAACAGGGAGCGGATGTGGTGTGTTAGCCTAAATTTGTTATTATTTTACCCCGAGTCAGTTTTTTTCTCAAACCATGGATCAGGTCCCACCAAGGTCGCCTAGCACCTTGCTCCACTGAAAATACAGAGCTGAAAATACTGGGTACAGAATTGTTACCTACCATAGACATCTCCCATAGCTGACACCTGTGTCTGCATGTGGACCCATCGGTCTTCATGGGGAGTCAGTTCAGGGTGACCGTATGACCAGAAAAACCCGGATTTTTCCGGATTTTTAGCCTCCTGTCCGGGTGTCCTACATTTTGGCTTCATCGTCCTACATTTTAGCTTCATTTTGAAACTTCACGATAGTGCACAGTACTCCATCATGCCATATGTCGTTGGATTTGTATTGATGAGCAGAATCCAATGCAAAAATCAGTTTGGAGATATTTCCTTCCTATCAAAAGTTATGGTCAAAAAACCGAAAAACAAAAACAAAAAATATACTTTTGGCAATTTTTTAAAGCGGGTAGGAATTTTGGCCTGGAATTAGGAATTTTGGCCCTGGGGTTCAGGAATTTTGGCCTTAGGGTTCAGGAATAATCTGGTCACCCTGAGTCAGTTGGATTGGAAGATCCAACCCTACATCCGCTCTAGTTCAACTGAGTTCTCCTGTACTATATGTGCACCTATGTTCCTTCTAAATTTTCCCATTTTGTGTATTCAAAACAGAAGCATGTAAAATTTCCATCAAAAACATGCCCTCCATGTTCTGAATTACTCTTCTTTCTTCTTTCCCCTTCTTCTTTCCCCCCTTTGCAACATCCGTCATCCTGCGGATCTATTACACTTACTGACTCTCCGACGGTTCTCGATTTCATGCAGCTTCACCTTCTCACCTTGGAACATGTGGGACTCTGCCGGGCCTTCATCTGTAAGTACCGTCTCCTGCAGGTCTAATCATGTAAAGTGGCTATTTGAATAACAGTTTTTGGTGCCTGTTACTTGCCTGTAATTTCCAAAAGGAAACAAAATCCAGGCAGACTGCAATTTTGTGCCTATGAATTTTGAATGAATATCACTAAGTGCCTTTTGTGTGAGCTCAATTCCCAGCTTTCATTCTTCCTGGCCTCTCTCGGCCAAGCCTGGCAAATCCCCATAAAAAAATAGGAATATAATTTACTGCTGCATGTGAAGTTTCAGCAAAGGCTAGGATGACCAGTTCTGATAAAAGGCCACTTCTTTGTGCAGAAGGAGTAATTTCAAAAAGTGCAAATCTTGTGTCATGATGCCCTTAATTTTTAAAAAAATTTAGCATTGGTACATAAGGAGGATTCGGGTAGCTGAATACTGTATGCTACTGTATCATCACGTGTATAGCACTATTATATTTGGTTGTTTTAGGCCAGCAATTTTGCCTGTCCCTTCCTATGTTCTAAAACTTTTAGGGCTTCCAAACATTTCAGGACATGGGCCACATCTTATATTTTGTCTTGCTGTTCCACAGATCACAAGGCTGGAGGATTTTCAAGTACAGGTACAATTTTGGTGATACTAAACATGACCAGTGATAGCCAAGATCCTACAGGCCAATAAAGGAGAACTTGGCCAGCTTGAATACCAACCACATGGCAGCCAGGGCCAGCCTTATAGTAATTTTTAAGGGTGCAATTCTAAGAAATTTAGGCTGGCCTAACTCACATCGCCTGCCTTTCCAGGATGGTGTGGGGAGGTCAGCATATGCCTGTGGATTGGCCTAAACCTCCCAGGAGTGGAGCAGAAGTGTTTTATAGCACTTTTGTGACACCCCAGGTAGCAAAGGACTTATGCTAAGACCAGCCTAAGTGGAGGTTAGGATTGAAGATTAAGGGCAAAATCCAGAGCAGTTATGGGTCCACAGAGTTACGGCACCCTCTAGTGTTATTTTATGGAAAGTCACCTTAACTGCTCCAACGCAAAGGGCTTATTTTGACTTTAGGGTATGAGCCTAAGGCTGCAATCCAGAGCAAATTCAGCCTGCTCTGACCTAACTGCACTCTCCTAACTATTCTGTATCCAGAGCAGAAAGTTATGCTGAATCCAGAGAGTCAGGAAGCCTGGGCTGCCCTAACTGCTCCAGAGCATGCTAAGTAATTGACACAAGGGGAAGACTTGCTCCTGAGGAGACACCCTTCAGATCACACTGAACAAGGAACAGCTGTGGTGCCTCCAGTGGTGACATGACTCTGCACATCACCTGGTGTGGAAGTCTGTGCGTCATCCCTGGGATGCGTGCCCCCCCTACCTGGACTGCGCAGTCACCAAAGTTGGCACCTGCGCAGTTGTTTCTGAAGCCAACTGGCTTCAGAAAGAGTACTGCGCAGGCACCATCTCTGACACCTGTGCAGTAATTTTCTGAAGCCTTTTGGCTTCGGGGGAGACTGTGCAGGCATCAGAGTTGGTGCCTGTGCAGTACTCTTTCTGAAGCCATTCGACTGCCACTCCGCCTCCTGAGTGAGGCCGAATGGCTGTGCAGAGGCGCGGACTTTCTCTGCTCTAAGGAAGTCTCCTCTGAAGCTGTTCGGCATGCTCAGTGTGTTTCTGCGCAGTGCATCTCAGATGGCCGTTCAGGCCAGCTCCTCAGACAAGTGGCAGCTTCTGGCTGCTGCTCCGCCTTGGAGCAAGTCTGAATGGGGGTGCTGACGCCCGGGGCCTGCCAAAGGACAGTCAAACTCCTCCGGCACATCACCCCATACGGAGCGCATCCCCAATGCAGCCCACACCAGCCGCACCAGTCTGGTGACGCCACTGGCTGCCTGCCTTATAAGGAGTCCCTGATGAGATGCCAGTACATTCTACAGTGAATACAAGGGGCTTCTTGGAGTGGCCTGCTGTATCCTGAGGTTTGTGGGCAGCCGTAGTTTGTTCCATATCCTGAGGTTGAGAGGAAGGGGTTGCAGCTAGGCTGGCCAAGAACTCAGATTTTTGGTCAGCACTGCCATTCTTACTCGGGCCTTATCATGGACCCCTATGGGTCTACTCATTACTATACCTGCTCCTGAGGTGGTATAACTCTGAGGGCTGGAAGAGGGCATTTCTGCCTTGGAAACAGGCTCTGGATACAGAGTGACTGCTCTGCCCTAGGCAATGCTAAACATGCCCTCAACTTGCCTCTCCTGAGCTGCTTAGGCTGCCCCAGTTAGGGCAGAGCAGGTCCACCACTCTTAGGGCACCCTATCTTACCTTGCTCTGCCCTAAGCCTCCTTCAGAGTAACTGGGCTGGAGCATCTTGAAGTTGCTCCAACCTAGTGTTAGATAGGGCAACCTAAGGGCTCTTATTTGGACAGATTAGTTGCTCTGGATTGGGCTGTAACACTACAATCCAGAGTAACTACAGGAAGTTACGTAGTTACGGCACCACCTAGTGAAAACCTATGGGAAATTCATATTGCAGTCCAGAGTAAATTGTTCTTACACCAGAGCAAGGACTCCCCATAGTTACTCTGGATTGCACCCTTAATCAAATTGGGTTCTGCACCTGGTTCTAGCTGCAGAAACCATATTTATACAGGATATACAGAGTGGATCGAATTATCCAGGGGGTTCCATTTTTGGAACATCTGAAGATACAGAACTCTGTGGATACTGGAATGTGGGTTTGGGCCACCTAACATAGCCTCTGTGGGTGTCAGAAAGCTGTCTGGGGACTTTCAAAGTGAACTTCCAGGAGGGAAATTCAATATTTCATAGACTCATAAGAGTTGGAAGGGACCTAATAGGTCATCCTATAACATCTCCAACAGGTTATTGTTGAACCTCTGCTTGAAGATCCGCAATGCGGGAGAGAGTCCATCACCTCCCTTGGCCATCTATTCCGCTGCCAAACTGCCCTGTCTGTCAGGAATTGTTCCCTAATATCTAACCAGACTCTCTTTTCTTGCAGTTTGTACCTGTTGGCTGTATTTTTAGTTCTCCCAGTAGAATCTGACCACATTTTGCTTTCAGCACCTTCCATCCTTCTCACTTGGTTTTGAAAACTGGGCAATACAAGAAGGACCTTTTCCCCACTTTGCATTCTGCTTGGGTTCCACCTAGAGCATCTTTTTTTACATATATCACTGCTAACACACAACCGGTGCCCTGTCTGAGCCCACCGAAGCGCATCAATGCTTATTTAAGTAAAACAAGCTTTATCCTCTCCCCCTACTTCCCCTCACCACCCCCCATTTAACAAGATGCTCATACTTTGCCGCCGCCAGCTGCCCAGGGGAGATCTTCCATTTAGTTTCATTTTCCTTTTTCATTTCATGCTGTAATGGAGATTCATTGGAGGCTTTCAGTCCATAATTTGCTATGAATCCCTTCCCTCTCCCATGTGGGTCAAAAGGTGAGCGTATTAAGAAAGTCTAATTTGTTAGATCTATGGTTCTCGAGGTTGAAAATGAAGCTCCAGAAGGAAGTGCGCTGTTTCACCCTAATGGACATCCAGGAGCTGTTTCAGATGAAAGCACTGTCACGTGGGAGTCTGCATACACTTCCAATGACGGCTGGGCATGCACGTTTTTAAGGGTATGTGCATGTGTAGCAATCCCATATTGAGAGATTGCACACTAACAGCTTTCCAAAATGTGCGCATGCCGCAACAAATCTGCACATGATTCTTGCACTTAAGAATTGTTATATGGAGATGCTTTCTTTGCAGAAATGTTAGAATAACCATTTTAAACCACTGTGCCATGGCAGACTTGCATGCCACGAATAGTGTGTAAGTGTGCCACAGTAGTTTGGAAGAAGGCTAGCAGTATATTAGAAGTGCCATTAGGAAATGTGAGCCTCCCCACCCTAGAAACCACCTGGCTATTCTTATTGAATTGATAATTTTAGAGTCTTCTTTGTGTGCCGTGGGAGGAAAAAGATTGAAATCCACTGTGTTAGAAGTTTGAAGACTTAACTTTAAAAGAGGAGGAAAAAATTGGATTGCTCCACATATCTTCATAAAGCATTAATGTCTAATAGCACATTATATTTGGTGGTTAGTTGACAAAATCCAATTCTGGCCATCATCTGCTTATGATGGGCAAAATCCAGAGTAACTATGGGAGCACATAAGAGACATTACGTGCAGTGGTGGGCCCAGCCTGCCCTAACAACCGGTTCTCCGGAAGTGGGCGGGGCCAGGATGGGTCAGGGGCGGGGCCAGGGGGCGGGGCAGGGGAGGGCACGCCACCTTAACCCTTAGTTTACCAAAAAAATTGTATCACTTGTGACGGCATCAATCAGTACTAAGCCCCTGGGTTCTGTGTAATTTATTCCTATGCATTACACTTTGTTATGCTCTCAGGGGGAATGTGTGCCACAAATAAGAACAAATAAGAACATAAAAGCATAAGAAAAGCCTCCACTGGATCACACCAAAGATCCATCTAGTCCAGCTCCTGAATCACACAGCAGCCCACCAGCTGCCTCAGGGAGCACATATGACACTTGCATCCAGGTGCCTAATACAGCAGACACACCACAAGTTCCACTGGTGGTACTCATAGCACTGGTTGAGAAACACTGATCTACAGTTTCTGTGGTGTCCAGAATCTGTGGTGTCCCCTCTGCAGGCTGAGGTTTACCTCTAAGCCACCACTTAAGGCTACAATCCTGTCCAGACTTTCCTGTAAGTAAGCTCCATTAACTGTATGGGACTTACCAGTACTTCTGAATGGTCATACATAAGATTTGGGCTCTTAGAATCCCAGCCTCTTGCTGCACTATAACACTTGCATCCAGGTGCCTCAGTGCCAGCAGACACTACCACAACTTCCACAGGTGATACTCATACCACTGGTTGAGAAACACTGATCTACAGTTTAGGACCAGAGTCTGTGGTGTCCCCTCTACAGGCTGAGGTTTGCCTCTAAGCCACTACTTAAGGCTACAATCCTGTCCACACTTTCCTGTAAGTAAGCTTCATTGAATATAATAGGACTTCTGAGTAGTCAAGCAAAGGACTGAGCTCTTAGTAACCAGCCTCTGGCTGCAATCCTATTCACTTTCCTGAGAGTTAGCTCTACAGACTCTAATGGGACTTACTTCTGAGTAGCCAATAATAGGATTGGACTCTAATGCTGCACTCCTCTGCACACTTTCCTGGGAGTAAGCTTCATAGATTGAAATGGGATTAACTTTTGAGTAGTCAGGCATAGGATTACAAGCTCTTAGAAACCAGCTTCTTTCCAGGGAGTAAGCTTCACTATTATAATGGAACTTACTTCTGAGTAGACAGTGATTGGGCTTTGAGGCTACACTCCTATGCTCACAGGGGAGTAAAACCTACTGACTTTAATAGGATTTACTTCAGAGTAGGCAGTGGACTGGGCTCCTGGGGGTGCAGGATGGGAACTGCATGCTGCCTGCTTATAAGGAGGACAACGAAGATTTATTGTGGTCCTGGAAAAAGTATGGATAATAAGAAGACTCCATGTTGCCTGCTCATAAGGAAAAGGAGGAGTAAAAAGAGGACCTGTCCTGGGAAAGGAGGACATATGGTCACTCAGTACTTGCTTCTGAGGAGGCATGCAAAAAATTGGGCTCTGATGCTGCCATCCTATCCACACCTACCTGGGAGTAAGCTCCATTGACTAGGATGGGACTAGGATAGGATTTACTTCAGAGTAGGCAGTGGAGTGGGCTCCCGAGGGAGCAGGATGGGAACTGGGGCTATTTCTTCAGGTACCCCCCTGCTTCAGGTACACCTGCTCTCAATCTCAGGTGGAGAGATTTCTCAGAGGGGCAGGATGAGGTGGGGAGATCTCTTGGGGGGAGCAAAAGGTCTACAGTGTGGATAGGACTGCAGCCTGAGCCCAATCCTAACCGTGTCTACTCAGAAGTAAGTACCATTCAAGTCAATGGGGCTTACTCCCAAAACTGTGTGGTCAGGATTTTAGCCTTACAGTCCAATCCTATGCAGGCTTACTTCGAAGTAACTCTCATTCTAGTCAGTGGGGCTTACTCCCATGTAAGTGTGGATATGATTGCAGCCTCAGAGCCCAGTCCTAATCATGTCTACTCAGTAGAAAATCCCATTATAGACAGTGAGCTTACTCTCAGGAAAGTAGACTGGGCTGGAGGGAGAGATCCAATCCTCTGCCAGTCTCCTCAGAAGTAAGTCCCATTATAGCCAGTGGGCTTACTCTCAGGAAAGTCTGGATGGGAAAGTAGCCTCAAATCCTATGCTACTCAGAAGGAAATCCCATGATAGTCAATGGGAATTGCTCCCAGGAAAGTGTGGCTAGGATTGTGGCCACAGGCTGCAGTCCTCTACTATACAGTGTGGCTTACTCCTGAGTAGTACTGGGTAGTACTAAGTAGTTCTCCATGCCTAGTACTGGGCTGCAAAGGCACCCAGGGAAGGAGGGAGGCAGCCTTGCTGCTATTACTCACCTCAGCCTCCCAGAGGTTTGTATGCCGGCCTCTCTATTCCCTCCCAAGGACCTCTTAGTAAAGCTGCTCATCAAATGCCTGATTCAAAAAAAGCATCTCCAGAGAGGCTGCTCATTTGCATGTGAGTACCCAGCATGCTTTGCAAACTGCACCAGGAAATAACTTCTGAAAACTTGCTAGAAATAAGGTTTTTAATCAAAATAAGGTATTTAGCAAAGTCAGGATTCCTGAATAGCCTCATTCAAAGGTTTGGGGCATGAAGAATTTACTCACCCTGACTTTAAAGCATGGAACTAACAGTGATCCAAACACCCCCCAGTTTAGCAGTCAGAGTCTGAATGTGCTGCAATGGTAAAAGGAACAGACTGTTTGTGTTTTAAAATTAAAAATAACCTTAGGGAGAGAAGGAGAGGGGAGAGAAGGGGAGGGAGGCTCAGAAGGGGAGGGGGGAGGAGGGGGGAGGAGGGGGGAGAGCTTCCAGAGGCCCTTTAAGAGAAATTCAAACACACTTGCATGCAATTCAAAGATAAGGGCCCCCAATTAACAACCGGTTCGCTAACGTCAGCCCCTAATTAACAACCACCTCTACAGAAGGTCAGAACCGGCATCAACCCACCTGTGATTATGTGTACCCGTAGTTACTGCACCACCTAGTGAAAACCTATGGGAAATGCATATTGCAGTTCAGAGTAACTTGTTCTTGCTCCAGAGCAAGGACTCCCCGCAGTTACTTTGGATTTCACCAGATGTCACTTCTGGCCCTCAGCAGGCACCAAAAATGGCATAACCTGGTATGAACCCTGGCATAGTTTGACCCATATAGATAGATCTGTGAGTTCTCTCTGTCTTACATACATAAGCAAACCTTCCTCTCCTGGTCCACAATTTATACCTGGGAACCATAAAAAAGCAACTACATGTATATACACAGATTTTTTTAATGCAAGATTTGACTCAACAAGAATTGCCACTGCAAATTATAGTCTAAAAATGCTTTTCTACTATTGTAAAGAGGCAAGCAATATTCCATTTGTCAGCTGAACCAGGCAAAGCCAGGGATCCTTTGCATTTGTAATTGCTATGTGCCTCTCTACAACAATAAGAAAAACTGTTTTTAAATCAATGTAAAGGGAAACAGTTTTTTAAAAAACTGCTTTTATTTAATCAATTTTTGGTAACATCAAGGAGTCCCAATATCAAACCTGTGTGGCTACTGAGGCACAATATTGTTCCATTAGGAGAAACAGATGAACAAAAATCCTTATAGCAGGTCTTTAAATCTATTTTCCACCTTTTAAATCCATGGATTTTTTTTTCAAAGGAGGATTCCAGAATGGATAGCTACTAGGGATACCGGTACCTTTTGTTTGCTGCATTGTACTCCAGGTCAGTGGTGGGCTCCAGCAGGTTCGCACCTATTCTATAGAACCGGTTGTTAATGAGAGATAGGACATAGAACTGGTTGTTAATTTCTTTGAATCCCATCACTGTCCAGGGTCCAGCTTCCCAACTTTGACTTCAGAGACCCTGAATTGGAGATCACACGCTCCTGCCCCAGTTTGAGTCCAGCCACCCACAGCTCTGGCCGAGCCCTAACACTCTCCCCTCCATACAAAAATGCTATTGTAACCCTTCCAAGTTTTCCTTTCATTTTTCATTAGGCGGAATCGATAGAAAAGTCAAGGCTGTTGCACAGGTGATGTTGTGCTTCAAGGACTTCATTCTTCTTTGTCACCTGCCATGGTGAGATGGAGTCAATGCTTTTGTCAGGCCATGAACAACCCAGCAAGTTCTTAACACTGACTGATTCCTGGTTTTAGAGCCCAGAAGTTTCAGAGGTCCACAGCTGAGCGACACTGTAAATCTGAACAGAAAGGGCAACACATTGTGGTGTAAAATATTCCAACCAGGTGGGATGTGTATGTGAATAGTTTTCGATGGCAGTGCACAATTCTGCAGATGATGGATAGAGGTCACAAGGGACACCTGTAATTTTTTCCCCATGTGAAAAACAGTAGTGAATATCCAGAAAGGATATTCCTTTAATCTCATTCCCCAGCCCAAATTAACAATATGGCAAAGCAACTGTGGTCACCTTGAGCTCTGAACATCTCTCCTCGCCTTCCCCCACCCCAGGTACCATTGGAAACAGCCTGTCAGCCAGGTGTTCTCGGCAAAAGCTCCTAAGTTTCTTGCTTAACGCTGGGGAAATCCCTGTAGGACTCTTCATAACGGTGCCAGCACATATCCCAGGCAACTGGACATGCCATGCTATCTGCTGTCCCACTGGGTTTCAAACTATGCACGTACTAAATAAGAAAGGGAAGGAATCAACCCTGGGAATGGGGTGAGATGCTTAAGTGGATTTGAGCAAGAACCGCAGTGGAGCTGGAAATGGCCCTTCCTTGTCGTTTATGTCTCGCGACTTCACGTCTCACCCCTTCCCTCCCTCTTCCTTGCCTTTTGCTTTCCAGTTTATTTGCTGCACACAAGTCGTGTAAAGTGTTATTGTACAGTAATGAATCTGGCAGGCAACAGGGCTGCCGAATAAATGAAATACGGCACTTCGAACTTGTACCATGCGCCTGGCTAAGAGAAACTTAATAAGGATATAAGTAAATCAGTTTGGCCTGTCTTCCACGCAGGAGGAAAAGGCACGGACTTGCACAGGCAGCGCATACATCTTCCCATGCACAAGAACAAATGCCAGAAGAGCATCAGTTGTCGGTCTGAGGTGACGTACACAAAGCACCTTTTAGCACCTTAAAGGCAAGCATGTTTATTGCGGTGTGACCTTTTGTGGACAAGAAGCTCTTTCTTTAAGTGCATTAAATGGAAAATTTTACAAGATGGATTTGGAAAGAACTTGTTTCCAAACACACCTGAACACATTTTCACACACTTCCAAGGCAGTGACATGTGGTACACAGCAGCAAGGATGCACAACCACATGAATATACATTCAAACTGCCACTTCCAAAGCGCTGTGGATTTAAAAGGAACTTATAAATCAGGTGGAGGGTCAGAGGGCTTTGGGGGGGTGTCCCAATGTATTACCAGATGGCATGGCTGGGGAAGTAGCACTGCACCTTCACCTTTCGGGAGCCAGAAAGGGACATTAAATGTGTCATTATATTTAAATTGCTTTTATTCATATTTTATTGCTTAAAAAATCTTTCACATCTTTACATACAAAACATAAATCTTTATTTACAAAGGATTACACCTCTTATTGCTTAAAAAACCCATTAATAGTCATGAATTCCCAATCTTTAAGTCCCAATCTTTAAGAAGTGGAAAAAAGAAGACCTGGGAAATTATAGACCAGTCAGTTTGACTTCAGTCCCGGGCAAGATATTAGAGCAAATCATAAAACACACAATTGGTGCACATCTAGACAAGTACTCGGTGACCAAAACAACCCAGCATGGATTTACCAAGAATAAATCTTGCCAGACAAATCTGATCTCCTTTTTTGATCGGGTTACGAGCTTACTGGACAGTGGCAATGCTGTGGATGTCATTTATCTTGACTTCAGCAAAGCATTTGACAAGGTCCCACATGACATTTTAATTGGGAAGTTGGAAAAATATGGGCTAGAGGGGGAAATCGTTAGGTGGATCTGCAACTGGCTCGATGGCCGCACTCAAAGGGTTTTAGTAAATGATTCTGTGTCAACCTGGAGGTTGGTTTCTAGTGGGGTCCCCCAAGGCTCTGTCTTGGGACCGGTTCTCTTTAACATTTTCACTAATGACTTAGAGGAAGGGATACAGGGAAGCCTGATCAAATTTGCGAATGACACCAAGCTGGGAGGAGTAGCAAACACAACAGAAGACAGAAGGAACCTCCAGGAGGATCTGGATAAACTAGAATCCTGGACTGTAACAAATAGAATGAATTTCAAGAGGGAGAAGTGCAAGGTTCTGCACTTAGGCAATAAAAACCAAAAATACAGGTATAAAATGGGGGATACTTGGCTTGGCAGCACAACATGTGAGCAGGATCTTGGAGTCGCCGTGGATCACAAGCTGAACATGAGTCAGCAGTGTGATGTGTCTGCAAAGAAGGCAAATGCCATTTTAGGTTGCATTAAGAGGTCTGTAGCAGTGATGGGCATCAAAGAAATTAAGAACCGGTTCTCTGTCCATCTGGCAGCCACTTTTAAATGGCTATTTTTAAACTTTATATGTCCTATCTCTTGTTAACAACTGGTTCTATAGAGTAGGTGCAAACCTGCTGGAGCCCACCACTGGTCTGTAGCTTCCAAGTCGCGAGAAGTTCTAGTTCCTCTTTATTCAGCATTGGTCAGACCTCACCTTGAGTCCTGTGTTCAGTTCTGGGCACCTCACTTTAAGAAAGATGCAGCCAAGCTGGAGCAAGTCCAGAGGAGAGCGACAAGAATGATCAGTGGGATGGAAGGGAAACCCTACGAGGAAAGGTTGGGGGAACTTGGGATGTTCAGCCTGGAGAAGAGGAGGCTGAGAGGAGACATGATTGCCCTCTTCAGATACTTGAAGGGCTGTCATATGGAGGAAGGGGCTCATTTGTTCATAGCTGCTTCTGAAAGCAGAACTAGAACCAATGGGTACAAACTGCAAGAGAGGAGATTCCGGTTGGATATCTGGAAAAAATTCCTGATGGTGAGGGCGGTTTGGCAGTGGAACAGATTGCCAAGGGATGTGGTGGACTCTCCCTCGCTGGGGATCTTCAAGCAGAGGCTCGACGAGCACCTGTCAGGGATGCTCTAAGGGGAATTCCTGCTGCAGGCAGGGGGTTGGACTAGATGACCTACTAGGTCCCTTCCAACTCTATGATTCTGTGATTCTATGATTCTATGAATTCCCCGATTTGGATTGGGATTGTGACATAGGAGGCTTTAATATCAACCTTCCCCCCAGTATCGTTCCAGTATGATGTTTTGTCCAAAGTGGGGAACCTCTTTTATCATTCATAGGAGCTTCTGTTCTGGGGCAACCAGCGTATTCAAATCCATGGAAGAGTTTCACGCACATCATTCGTGTACAATGCATGGAAATCAGGGACTAAAGTCACTATATGCAGTTCCATTTCCCCCTTATGTATTCCTTGAAGTTCCCAGAGATAGAAATAGATGGATAAATGAGTGGTCCCTACCGTGTCCTTGAAAAACTTCACTGTGACAGTTTCCTGGAGCCGCTGATCCACTACACTGATGTCAATTTGAGAGATGTCAACCAAATGGTTGCTGCTCCAAAAAATTACCATACCTCCTACTAGCTTTCCTACTTCAGCCTACTCTGACTGCCTTTGTTAATCCATATCTTTAAGTCAACAAGGTCTTTCTTGATGCTGATTAGCTTTGGAGCACCAAGGGCAGAAATATGCTTATCTTGAGGAGCATCACCAACCCTGGCCAGCGATTAATTTCATTACAATGATTCTAAATGATTTCACAATGACAAGCAGCTTATTGTAAAGTAGCCTCATAAATCACTGCTTCCCTCAATAAACAAAACTGGACGAGGCTGCTATAGCAGCCAATGGATGTAATGCTCCGTCCTCCATTCCCTTTAGTGGAAACCCTTAAATCTTGAAACTAGAATATAAATATACATGGACTAGTGAAACGTACCTGCATTGCAGGAGTAAAATATCCCCCATGCACCGTCCACCCTGTGTGCCATCGCCCCATTGCGCAACTCCCCTCCATGCAAAACTATCCCCATGTGCATTGTCCCCCTGTGATATACCCACTTTGCAACATCCCCTGTTCAAACCCCCTCCCCCAAGCGTGGACACCCCTCCTACTGGGCAAATGCAGGATTTGGGCCTGGGTGTTCAATCTGGGTGTACAGTCTTCAATCTGGAGTACAGGCTGAAAATGTGTTGCACTCCTTTTCAGTTAGAGGTTAAATTCTAGAAATCTGGTCTTAGTGGATGCTCTGTCAGGGATGGAATATCCGCCTCTCCGAATTTCACACTTCTAGGTCTGGGGATTGGGGGAGAGCATCCCTCAGTCAGGGATTCTTCAATGTAAAGTATAGGGAGCATTGTGCCCCATTTCACCCCCTTTTGCTTGGAATTTACGAAAAACTGGTTCTTAGTGGGTGCCTCCATCACGGAAGGAATACTCTCCCCATGTTTCACGCTTCTAGGTCTAGTGGTTTTGGCTGGCTGTTGATGAGTCAGTCAGTGAGTGAGTAGGTGAGTCCAGTCAGTGACTTGGATGTATCGTATATAGATATATTGTATCATATATATGTATAGGATGTATCGTATATAGACAATGTATCGTATATAGATAAGCTGTGGGTGTATATATGGGCTGTGGGTGGCACAAGTGGTTAAGACACTGTGCCTGTTAACCAGCAGGCCAGGGTTCGAGACCCGGGTCGGCCCCACAAGACAGGAGAGCTCCTGTCCTTAGCCCAGCTCTGCGATGCCAGCTGGATCCAATCGTAATGGCTCTGCCTTTCCATTGGACTAATTCAGTGGCATCTGCTGCTTGGGTAACAGCCTATCCTCCATAACAATCCAACCCAGGCTTTTGTGCTTCGCATGCAGCGTACGCAGCACCCAACACGATACCATAGTCTTCCAAGACTGACAGAGGCCTGCTATATAGATAAGATGGAAGCTCCAAAGTTCAAGTTCTCCCCTTGCTGTTGGAAGGTTTTTCAGTAGGTAAAATGGATTGAAGGAACAATATCAGAAATATTCTTGGCTGCAGTTTTTATAGTATGTTTTTTATAGACTTTCCCTCCTGAACTACCTTTATGTTGATCCAGATTATAGCCCAGAACCACCTTCCTTGCTCCACATCGTAAGACCCCATAATGAAATAAGTTGAAATTAAGGATTCAGCTTTGCAAACTTCATTAAAATGATAGTTAACCATTAACCCTTAACCCCTGCTAATTGGGCAACTCTTTTAAGTGGGCGTTCTTCCTTTATTTAGCTGGGGGGAGAGTAATTGGCCCTCCACACCCAGCAATGTCTGTTCAAGTGGCTTCTGCTGGTGTTCTTTTTTCATTTTATATTGTGAGCCCTTTTGGGACAGGGACCCATTAGCTTTGAATTAGCTATTATTTTTTTATATTCTTTGTAAACTGCTTTGTGAACTTCTTAGTTGAAAAGCGGTATGTAAATACTGTAGATAGATAGATAATTCCAACACCTGTTGCTTACTCCCTCTTCTTTTTCTGGTTTTTTTAGCACATCCTTCTTTTTATCTTATAAAATCTAATGGTTTTCCTCTAGAGAAACTGATTTTCAATGCAATCCTAAGCCTACCTACTTAGAAGTAAGGGCACAATCCAGAGTAACTACACGTTCTTTTTGCTCCGACGTAAGAACAATTTACTCTGAATTCCAAATGAATTTCCCATAGGTTTTCATTAGGTGGTGCCGTAACGACATCGACGTAAATGTCTCTTACGTGCTCCCGTAGTTACTGTGGATTGTAGGGTTAGTCTCATTGTGTTCAATAGTACTTACTCTCAGGAAGGTGTGGTTAGGATTGAAGGCTCAGTGTGTGTGTGTGTGTGTGTGTGTGTGTTGGTATTGATGCTCAGGGAAACAACTGGATACACAACTGCTGCTCTTATTCAGTCTGGGACATGGCTCTTTACACATTAAGTAGCTATTTTCAAAAGCAAGCATCTCTATTCCCCCTTCCTAAAGATTTGTGCATGTGCGCATCCACACACACACACACACACACACAATCTGAGGACCCCTTTCAAATAAAAGAGAGAAGCCTGTAGCGCCTGGATGCGTACACACATCTCAGTAATACTCTAATTACTAGATGCATGTAACCTAGTAATACTTAATGACAGGCTGCTTTGTACATCAAGTAGTGATAACGCTTGGATGAAATACTTCTGCTATATTTGTTCCCCCCAAAGGCATAATTTTTTTTTTATATCCTCAGAAACCCTTTGACCACCCATGGAACACCCCCTTTTCCCCTCCCCTTCTGCTGTCGGTTAGATGTCAAATTAAAAGACAGAAGCTCTGTGTCTGAATCGACTTAATCTGTATCATTAAATAATTCATGTTGATTTAGGAAAGCTTTATTCCTAATGGGAGTTTGAGGAAGGCAGAGTTAATATTAAAAAAAGAGAGGGAGAGGGAGAGAGAACGAGAGAAGCCTCAAAGGGGAAAGAAGGAGAGCAGAAGACAGCAAAAGGTGGATGTGAAAATTAATTGTATATCAATTATTAAGTGTACATTTCTGGAGCAAACGTCTGCACCTCCCGGGAAGACCTCTCTGGCCCTCAAAAGTCTACTCTGATACCCTCAGTAAGCCCCTCTACTCATGAGTTCTTTCAAGCTTCATGTATGGTACTGCAAATGAGGAGGGAAAATATCTAAGGTTGGAACATGCGTCTACAACGATATTACACATCTCTTTAAACCAGATTTCAGACTTTTGCTGCAATCCTAACAAGTACTTTTCTAGTAGTAAGCTCCATTGAATTCACTGAAACTTTCTTCTGAGTAGACACTAATAAGATTGCACTTGCACAGACTCAATATCAATGCTGTTTGAAGAGTAGGAGCAAGAGGTCTTTTGGCAGGATCACACCAGCCATACCCAGTGGCATGCCTAAGGGGGTGCAGGGGGATGTAGTCACACTGGGCAACAAGCTGAGTTTGACACTAGTGACCAAAATTATGAGTATGTTTGCATAATAATAATAATAATAATAATAATAATAATAATAATAATAATAATAATAATAATAATAACAACAATAACAACAACAACAACAACAATAACATCATGTTATATAAATAGGACTGTGGGTGGCGCAAGGGGTTAAGACACTGTGCCTGTTAACCAGCAGGCCAGGGCTCAAGACCCAGGACACAAGACACAAGACACAAGACACAAGACAGGCTGAGCTCCTGAACTTAGCCCAGCTCTGCGACACAGCTGGATCCAATCGTATCGGCTCTGCCTTTTCATTGGACTAATTCAGTGGCGTGGAGAGGGGGGATTTGCTGCTTGGGTAACAGCCTATCCTCCATAACAATCTAACCAAGGCTTTCGTGCTTCTCATGCAGCGTATGCAGCGCTAAGCACGATACCATAGTCTTTCAAGACTGACGGAGGCCTGCATGTTATATATCATTGGAAAGATAGTTTAATGAAGAATTCAATGAAACACACTGCACTGGAATATCTGTGTTCTATCAAAGGGCATGGCCAATCAACCAAAAATGAAAACACAACTTCCTATGGAACAAAAAGTGGATTTCTTAACTGAAATCTAACCTATGAGACTGATTGCTCTGGGTAAGGGGTAAAGACTCCCTTCTAAGACTGCAATCCTAAAGACACTTTTCTGGGGGTACGACCCAGAACACAGTGGGACTTACTTTTGAGTAGACATGGTTAGGTTTATGCTCTAAGTCAGGCTTGTTCAACACACAGCCTGTGGGCCGCATGTGGCCCAGGAAGCAGTGGGCTGTGTGTTGCGGCCCAGTAAGCAGTGGGCTGTGTGTTGAACAGCCCCATGGGCACTGCTATCTTTAAATGGTGCGTGTACAGCTCTGGTCATCCCAGAGAGCTTTGAGGCGGGCTAGGAATTCCTGCCCCCGCAGGGCTCTGGAGCATCCTGGGGATCCAGGGATCTCCCTGCCACTGGATGGGACCTGCCCCCAGGCTGCCCTCCTAGCCACACTTTCCTGGGAGTAAAGCCCCCATTTAACCTTGGAGTGGATTCTGGAGCATCATGGGGATCTGGGGATCTCCCTGCCACTGGAGGGGACCTGCCTTCAGGCTGCCCTTCCAGCCACACGTTCCTGGGAGTAAAGCCCCCATTTAACCTTGTTGGAGTAGGCTCTGGAGCAGCCTGGGGATCTGGGGCACATTGGTGCTCAGAAACTACGTCAAACATCTCACTAACTTCGACTACAAGTTTAATATGATAACTATGTTTTCTATGGTTTTTTGGATGATTGTTAGTGTTTAGCTATTGTTAGTGTTTATGTGTGGCCCAAACCAACTTGTCTCCTTCCAATGCGGCCCAGAGAAGCTAACAACTTGGACACCCCTGCTCTAAGTGATGCTTCTCTTATATTTAGCAGGTGGAGATTAACCTTCCCTTTTCATCTACAACCAGCAAGAAGCACACTATTTATTTACTTAATAAGTAAAGTTTTTTTTTGGGGGGGGGGATACAAAATCTTTGACCCCAATTGAGAAATAAATGTCTTATATATGCCGTTCGCTGGGGGGAGAGAGCGGAGCAAATAGGTGGCAAGTTGGTTGTTTGAGGGAAAGGCGGGTTTTCTCCTAATTTTCTTTTTTTAAAGTGCATTCATGACATCACTTCCAGTTGCGACTTCTGGAGCAACTTTGCACCAAGCGATTCAATCATTAGCACTGCCCCTGTATGATCCCAATCCTATGCACATCTACTCAGAAGTAAGTCCCATTATATTCCATAGGGCTTACTCCCAGGAAAGTGTGCATAGCATTGCAGCCTATGAGCAAAATCCAGAGTCACTACAGGGAGTCTTTGCTCCAGTGCAAGAACAACTTACTCTGGATTCCAGTATGAATTTCCCACAGGTTTTCACTAGGTGGTGCAGTAACTACGGGTGCACGTAATGTCTCATACGTGCTCCTGTAGTTACTCTGGATTTGGGGGTATATCACAAATGATATATATAACAGTTTTAAATGTATAACAGTGTTTAAACTAAACACACAAAAGCTGTACTTTTATTATGTCCTACATTTTCCTTGGATATCCTACATTTTGGGGGGGGATCATTTTCTGTGGTTATGAATAAGGTCATCCAGATCCTGCAGTGTTGCCTGTCATTTGGGCTTGCTAAGGCACGGCTGACCTGACAGGCCCAAAAATTTGGTTTGTGCTCCCTCTCCAAGCCTAGGTGGGCTAGGAGCCTGACCCCCCTAGTACCTTCCTATCTATAGGTGCTGTTTGAAACCCCCACAAGTCATTAGTCAGTTTTCCCACTGCTTGCGTGGGGTGCAGTAATGACCCCCTGGCCTCTCAGGCCACATGCGCCCTGACTTGTTGTCCTACTTTTGGCCCATCAGGCCTGCACGTCCTGACTTGTTGCCCTATTTTGTCGCCCTAATTTGTGCTCAATTTACTTCTCAAGTCATTTACAGTCATTCACAGAATCGTGCCTTGCATTTCAGAGACATTTGCATTTCAATGTGCCAATGCATCTCTACAGCTGAATTCCCTAACAGCATTGGGGATTCCCTAACAGAATTCCCTAACAGATTGGGGACTACTTTGCCTGTACTTTGATTCCTGTTTGCAGTTAATGTTCATCTGGATGTTTTTCTATCATGAAAACGAAATGCAATGTGGTGGCGGGTCGTACATTTGAGCATTTTTTGTATTACTTGCTTTAAGGTGAAAAAGCCACTTGCTCAGTTTCATCTTTATGACATTCTCTGGCTCACCTAAGGTGTCTGAATGGGGGTGTGGCTATGCAGATGAAGAGGTGTGGCTATGCAAATGAAGGGATGGAGCTGCCCAAATAGGAGCAGGTTTTATCTTTGGATTGGGCTTCTTGGATAGGATCATGCTGGGAATGATCCCCGTAGGAGAATGTAAGGATAGGAATGGGGCAGAGGAGGACGTGGAGGAGTTGTGGGCTGATATGTGCATAGAAAACAAAACCAGAGGTAGAAATGGGGGACAGTGCTCTTTCTGTTTCACCCTGACCCGAGTGAATCGCTTTGGACATATGCTGCAAAAGATTTTTCTGCATAAGGTGCAATCCTAACCATGTTTACTCATGTGCAAATCGTATTGCTAATTCATTGACATGTGATTCAAGGTACAGTCTTCTAAGTGTTTGTGATGGAAAACAAAGAACTGCTTCTTTTTACTTTTGGAGTCAGCACTTACAGTGCAATTCTAACCATGTCTACTTAAAAGTAAGCCTTGTTGTTTTCAATGGGTCTTACTCCCAGGGAAGTGTCTTTAGGATTACAGCTATAATCTCTTTTACTTTGTTCAGAGGTGGAAGCCCTTTCATGTCTTTGGGTAATTCCATCCTAGCTTCTTGCTGGATGTTATCCTGGGATCAAGGTAGGGCTTCTGTGATTGCTGGAGGACAGGAATAACAATAAACAACAGCAATCACCATTTCCTGCATCTAAATGACACCCCATTTCTTGTCTTTTATGTCATTCTGTGGTTGTGGTCTTGAGCATAGCAAAGACATGCCCAACACCATGCCCAACTTGAACTCACCATTGTGTGGCTTGTAGGTCTTGTGCAGTGGTGGGATTCAAATAAATTAACAACAGGTTCTATGTCCTAATAAACTAAATTAACAACAGGTTCTGTATCCCATTGGTAACTGGTTCTCAGAACCAGGCACTCATTAGCAAAGGGTTCTATAGAACCTGTGAGAACCCCCTGAAGCCCACCACTGGTCTTGGGTCTTTGGGTTGGTGCCATAATTCTCTTCCACAAAATCAGGACAGGACCTTCTATTCCATTTGCCAGTATTTGAACACAATTCCCCCAAATTGGGATTGTCCTGTTTTTCTGGAACATTTGGCATGTCTCGTTGGTGGGCTTGCACTCTGGTACTCTTGTTGCTCAGAGGGTTCTGGCCTTGGATGGGACTTATGCAAAGTGTTGTGTCTGTGCAAACTGGACAGTCTGTTGTGTCCAGTTTGCACATGCAAACTGGGACAGTGTGTGTTGAGCTTGCTTGGGTAGGGTCAGTGGTGTAGCTTGAGGGGGGCAGAGCAGATAAGTTTTGGAGAGAGTCTCACACTTCTGGAGCCATTCCAGGTGGGGGAAGCAAAATGGAGCCTCTAAAATTTGACTGCTCTGCCCCTCTCGAGCTACACCCACTCCTGGGGAGGTTAGGCCACTGCATATGTCACTGCATATGTCAACCTCCCCACACCACCACACCAAGCAACATATATCAGCCTACCCACACTACCAAGATATGCGAAGTAAGTTAGGCTGGCCTCAATTTGTTAGGATTGCACCCTAAGAGCACAATCTTAACCATGTATATTCTAAGTAAGCCCCGTTGTGTTCAATGGGTCCTACTCCCAGGAAATGTCTTTAGGATTGCAGCCAGGCCCTACAATCCAGAGTAACTACAGGAGCACGTAAGAGACATTACGTGCACCTGTAGTTACTGCACCTCCTAGTGATAACCTATGGGAAATTCATATTGCAATCCAGAGCAAATTGTCCTTACACCAGAGCAATTTGTTCTTACATCAGAGCAAGGACTCCCCATAGTTACTCTGGATTGCGCCCTAAGTGTATGATCCTATAGGCAGAGACGTGATTTTTTTGGTGATAAAATAAAACAGTTAACGTGTCATTTTATAGTTCTTATTTTTGTAAAACAAACCCACACAAAACCCATATAGCAAACCCACACAAAATCTGCAAGAAAATAAAACCATTTTCTAACACCTGTGTGTTAGACTGTGTAATTATTGTGGCTGCATCTGTTGATACCATGCTATCTATGTCACCTATTTAGTGCACTTTTAAAAGTTATTATAATTTATAATTAAAATGTATAAAAATGCATCCTTGGAACAAAACACGCACCGCTTTCTGCAATTTTTCCTTGAGCAAACCATGAAATACGTAAAAATAAAATTTAACAAGTGTAAGTACCACCTCTATCTATAGGATGACAAAATAAGGAGACAGAACAGCCTGATTTGATGGTGCTGAGACTTCGAAATCATTATGAGTACAAGTGAAAGATTGCGTAATTGGTCTGCACGAACTGCCAGCAGCCTCTACGATCTCCAAGGACCTTTCCAACAATGGACTCATCCATCAACTCTAGAACTTCATATGTCAGGCTTGCCAAAAATGGGAACTTTCTATTCTGGGGGCATCTTGGTTCAGTGGTGGATTAATGTTTGTTGGCTCCAGCGAACCTGGAGCAAATGTCCTTGAAGAACTACAACAGCTAACAGATATGGATTTCAACCATTAGATCTCAAGAAGGGAGGCAGTGCTATTGTTCACAGTTTTTAAAAAATAAAGCAAAAATTATTCTGTTTGCACATTCTTTGTTATTCTTGGTGCAATATTATTATATTATATATTATTCTGTTTTATATTAATAAAATATCTTAATAATATTTTAACTCCTTGGCTTAATACAATATAATGTATTATATAATCTTAGCTTGTATAATGTTCTACTGAATAATTGTTTTTATTAAGGCGCAATCCAGAGTAACTACGGGGTGTCCTTGCTCCGGTTTAAGAACATTTTGCTCTGGATTGCAATATGAATTTCCCATAGGTTTTCACTAGGTGGTGCTGTAACTATAGGTACACGTAATGTCTCTTACGTGCTCCCGTAGTTACTCTGGACTGTAGGGTTAGTCTCTATCTTATATTTTACATCCTTTGTGAAATTGAGCCGATGCTATTTTATCTTGCACTGGTCTGTGACCGCAATAAAGTGATGATGATGGTGCTTCCATTTGAATGTTGTACTTTCTGATGCTGTCAGACATAATCCACTCTCACACATAACAGTGTAATAATGAGTTTTCTAAGGCATTGACATGAGGCAGGAGGGCAGGGTTCTCAGATAATGTTGTTGATGGTGATGATTAATGGTGATGATGACATCCCTGTGTGCAAAGTTACAGAAAAACAGAGCTTCTTTGCTTTGTGTTCCCTTTGTGTCCCCTCCATCCAATTACTCACAGTCACACCTCTGAGCTTTCAGGACAAGTACCAGGCTTGGGCTAAATGCACTAAATCCCATTTTCTCAAGAGATATGAAAAGTGTTACAAAGTCCTGTGACTTTTGAGAAGCCTTTGAAAGTACAGTGCTTGCTAAAATGGGCAGTGGTTTGGGATGTCACCTCCTCTGGTGAAATGCCTTCTCTCAGTATCATCATCATCATCATCATCATCATTCCCACTCTGCAGAGACATGAAGTTTAAAGACAGCGGCTTGTCCAAATGAATTCTAATGGGCACAAAATCTAATGGGAATTAATGCTAACCGGCAAGATTCATGAGGATTTCTGACAATGTATGTTTCAATGCTAAATAGATGTGACCCAGTGTATTATTAATCTGTGGAACTCCTTGCCACAGAATGTGCTGCTGGCCTCAGGTTTAGATGCCTTTAAAAGAGGATTGGACACACTGATGGAGGAAAAGTCCATCACAACAACATTTGGGTTTTAGAGGTTGGCTACCAAAGAATGCCAGGTACATGGGAATGGCACCAGGATGTCTCTTGTTGATTTTTGTGCTTGGTGAAACATCTTGTGAACCATTGTGAGATCCAGGAAAGTGGAATAAATGGGACTTTGGTTTGATCCATCAGGATTTGTTCTTCAGATGAGCCTTAACTTCAGACAAAGGCAAAAAGATATTCAATCTGGAATTTATTTGGATTCCAAATATATGGAACATTTGGAATATTATTGGAATATTATTTCATCTTGGAAAGATAATCTGCTTATATCAGCTGTCTCTCATTTGGAAAGAGGACCTTGTTTGTAGTAGCTAAGGTCTAACAACTTTTGTTCATGGGATATACGTACCCCTAGCTGCCCAGGGCTGGCTGTTCTGCCATATTAGAAAAGCAAGAGAATCAAGCTTTCTCTCTTCTCCCTTTAGCTTTCTCTCCAAACTCTCCCTTCTTCTCTCCTTGCAGCAGAGCAACTACTATGCTCAAAGTTTCTGTTCGCCTGATTGCATCTGAGATCGGGAAACTCAACACTAATTAACGTGTCTGCAACCCCCAGCTTGCCTGGCGGGGTCTGAAATTCACTCACGCTCCCTTGAGTCCTGCAAGATCTACTAGGTAGCCCTCCAGCTCCTTAAACTGCGCGGCTGGCAGATGCATATTTTAACAACATGCATCTGTCGGCTATATAATCTCTCGTCTTTTGCCCTCCCTGCTTTGCGCTTTGATGGAAGACCTGGGGAAAACCTCCAGTGGTTTCAGCCAAAGTGTTTGCTTTGCAAGTTTGTACCAAAGCTGTTGGATTTTTCCCCCTTTTCTTTCTCTCTCTCTCTTTCTCTCTGAGTCCTAATCAGCCACTCACTTTATTAAATACTCCAACTTTGTTAAAGATATCATAAATTACCATGCTGTTGCATTAAAAAAGGAGGGGGGTCAGTAGCAAGGAGACCTCCAGCATGTTCCAAGAGATTTCCCTGCTCACCTAAGCTTGCTAAATGTATATACATGTATGTAGTCTGAACCCAAGGCAGAGAGTGGTGTTTTATGAAGGGTGAATGAATTGCCTTTACCCCCAAGCAAATGTTTTATGAAGCTCTGTCTGTTCCTGTGCTCCAAAGTCTAAGCTCGATGCGGAAACCAGGATAGTTGAGAGCTCAAGTGTGAGAACATAAGGAAGGACAAAAACATCACAAATCTATGGCATCATCAGCCCAATTCCATGTGGATTTCTTATAACAAAATTATTTTCAACCGTGGCACACTGCTGTGCCGCAGATGGTCGCCAGGTGTGGTGTGGCACACTGGTGAGCTGCAGATGGTCTTCGGGAGTGCTGTGGCACACTGGTGTGCTGCAGATGGTCCTCAGGTGTGCTGTGGGAATTTGGGGAGAGTTGTAAGGTAATTGGAGGATTTGAGCCCTCTACCAACAGTATGGTGTACCTTGCCAATGTTAAAATAATTTGATGGTGTGCCTGACGATTTCAGTGCCTTGCTGGTATGCCATGAGACACTCACTAACACTAAATCCATAAATAATGAAATCTGCATGACAGAAGCATGATGCAACAGAAGCTTACCTGGGGCCACATGTGACCCACATCTCAGAACACCTCTTAGATGCAACAAGTAGGTTCTCAGAGGCCCTCTGGCTGGCATCTGAGGTTATTAAAATCCACAGATAAAGAAGGTTCTCTGTACTTAAACACCTGCAGACACAATCTTATGGCAATGTTATAAAGCACCTTGGAAGGAAAGAGGAAGTGCTGTCGTTCAGAGTTCTTTAGCAAGTGAGTGAGAACTCAAAACAGTTTGATAACTTAGGTGGGTCATGGCAGAGTTATTATTCAATTTATAGATAATATCTAAGAATGGGCAAGAAGGTGGTGCTATAGATATGGATCCCTAGAACGGAAGCTTTGAAGTCATGAGAAATTGTGGTTCCACTTTACTCTGCATTGGTTAGACCTCACTTGGAATACCATGTTCAATTTTGGGCACCTTGCCCTAAGAAACATGCAACCAAACTGGAGTGGTTCAGAGTGGTAAGGATGATCAAAGGGATGGAGAACAAGCCTGACAAGAAAAACTTGAAATGGAAAGCTGTTGCTTTGAAGAACTACTGTTTTGTGAAAAACAGAAGTATGAGAAAGAAAGAAGGAAAAAAAGAAAGATTTTGTATTTTATGACTTACCCTACAATCCAGAGTAACAACGGGAGCACGTAAGAGACATTTATGTTGATGCAGTTATGGCACCATCTAGTGAAAACCTATGGGAACTTCATGTTGCAATCCAGAGTAAACTGTTCTTACACCAGAGCAAGGACTCCCCGTAGTTAGTCTGGATTGTGCCCATAGGCTTCAATTGTAACCCACACTTGGGATGGCATAAATCCCAGCACATGTTCTGTGCTGGCCTGGGGGATGTTGCAAATGTCACAAAGGCAACTGTGTGCCACTTCTGCAGAGGATAGGCTAGTGCATAGACATGCACTGCCCTCCGCACACCACAGGAATGGGGAGTGGGTGAGTTGTGCTGGCCTAAATTGGTTAGGATTGCACCTTAATTTGTAATGGTCTCCCTAAGAAACAATATCCCTTTCCATTTTCTGGAATAAGAACTCTAATCTCTGAAAGACAGCTGTGGTAAGCGATCCTTATAGACTCAGCTGTTCGTTGGACTTCCCAGGTTTATGGAATGGTCTATCCCACAAGCATGACTGTGTCGATCTAAAGGCAATGTGACAAATGCTTAAATATTTAATCAAAATACAGTGTCTCCTTTCATCTCGGAAGGAAAAAAGGAGGCAGAATCAGGTCTGCCAAGCTGTTGTCAGACATGAGTGGCAGTAGTTCAGAAAACAATTTTGACAGCATTTGGGGATTCCTCGGCAGCAGCTGTGCATTAAGTTAAAGGCTGGAGGAGAGGAATTAGACAGCTCACACTCTGGCAAGGCTTTGGGGGTGGTGAATATACGGGCATTTTTAGAACTGGGAAGATGAAGGTGGAACTGGGCATGGAAAGAGCCTACTGGGGTCCAGAAGACCTGAATAGACACCTTTCTTATTACCACTAGCTGGTTTGTGATGGCTTTTTTCTGAACTAATGGCAATGGGGCAAAGAAAATTCATCTGGCATTATATGTGGGAAGGGCTGTCACTCAGTGCCAGAGCATGTGCTTTGAATGTAGAAAGTTTGTTAGACTTAGGGCACAATCCAGAGTAACTACGAAGAGTCCTTGCTCCAGAGTAAGAGCAAGTTACTCTGGATTGCAATATGAATTTCCCATAGGTTTTCACCAGGTGGTGCAGTAACTATGGTTGCACATAATGTCTCTTACGTGCTCCCGAAGTTACTCTGGATTGTAGCCATACAGTGCAATCCTAAGAATGTCTACCCTAGGGTTGCCAGATGTCCCAAAAAACAGGGACAATCCCAATTTTTTGGGATTGTGTTCACATACTAGCAAATGGGAAAGCAGGTCCTGTCCTGATTTTGTGGAAAAGAATTATGGCAACCCTAGGCTACTCAAAAGAAAGTCCCATTGTGTTCAGTAGTACTTCTTCCCAGGAAAGTGTTGTTAGGATTGCAGCTGGCCTGTCAAGTTCAAAGAATTTCAAGATCTGGCACAGGAGATCTCCATACAGGATATCCAGTAGAAAAAAGAGTCTGATAAAACACATACAGGTACACACAATGAATGCGTGAGTGGTTTTAGTTTTTATTTTGTCTTGTCCTACATTTATTGGGGGTGTCCTACATTTTTGGGGCCTCTGTTATGGTCCCCCTGCCTCCACACCAATCCACTCAGTTCTCCCCATGACATCATTTGCAAAACACCCAGTTTAGGAACAGATTTCAAGATAAATTGCACTACCAGTTGCCCGAAAGGGTGCAAATGATAGCTGGAATCCTAAAGACTCTTTCCTGGGACTAAGACCCATTGAAAACAATGGGACTTTTGAGTAGACATGGTTAGGATTGTGCTCGATGTCTTTCTTAACATCTTATAGCAGAAGCACATTTTGAGATTGCAAAAGTGGGTTCAGCTGTAATCCATAAATCGCTCCTACTGCCCTGTAAAAAACAGGAATTTCTCACCCTAGACTGCTGACGGTTCTTTCCAGCAAAAATAACCCAGAAAAACAATAAAAGCATAAGAACAAAATCAATCTCTCATCTACATCCTGGTATAATCAAAGCAATCGTGTAAAACATTTAAAATGCCTTCTTCACATAGAGACAACCCCTACAATACAGAGTAACTACGGGAGCATGTAAGAGACATTACGTGTACCTGTAGTTACTGCACCACCTAGTGAAAACCTATGGGAAATTTATATTGCAATCCAGAGCAAATTGTACTTACACTGGAGCAAGGACCCCCCGTAGTAACTCTGGATTGTGCCCAACATGTTGGATTTTCAGCTTGACTACAAATCAAAACTGAACTGAGCACATGTAAGTTTCATGGAAAAAGGAAACCTACACACACGATAGAATTTAAACTCAGAAATCAACTTAACCCATTTCTGTCCACCCTACAGAGGTGTACATGTTTGGTCCCTGCCACATTAGGTAGAAAAAGATAAATGGCAAATAAGACAGAGTCATCATGATTTGTTGTCACTAGTAAGTACTATTGAACACAATGGGACTTACTTCTGAGTAGACATGCTTAGGATTGCACTGTTGATGAATTAGTTCAGTCCCCTTTTTAAAGCGATTTAACTTTAGTTGAAAAGTGTTATATAAATACTGTAGATACTTACCCCCAAATCCAGAGTAAATACAGGAGCACATAAGAGACTTTATGTGCACCCGTAGTTACTGCACCACCTAGTGAAAACCTATGGGAAATTCATATTGGAATCTAGAGTAAATTGTACTTACACTGGAGCAAGGACTCCTCATGGTTACTCTGGATTTTGCCCTTAGTTTCATTCTAGTGCTGTGGAGGGGAGATTGTCTCTCTCTTCCAACCATGCTTAATTTTAAAAGCCTCAATCATGTGGAGGGTGGTAAAGGTGTACACCTTTTAGCAATAGAACCTACCCCCTAGTTCTTTGCTTCACCTTTACTTTATAGGATAAATCAGAATCGAACAAAGGTGGTGTTTGCAGCTACCTTATAAAGCTAGAGAGTCTGGACAGGAGGGGAAAAACTTGAGAAAACTTCCAGGTTTTCTCAAAATCTGTCAGCAAGATGGCATCACCAGAGGGTAGCGTCGCCAACAAAGTGGCATCATCATAGAGGTCCATCAGGTGTCATACATGGGGCTGAACAAACTTTTTACAATCTTGGCATTTTCAGTTTAAATCATCATTTTATTTTTAAATTGTATGTAAATTCATTCAAAATGTAATGAAACAGACTGCTTTGAAATATCTCTATTCTTCCAAAACCAATTGCCAAAAAACCAGTGGGGTTGGGCATGCTCACCACTTGGGACATTACCATGCCCAGTCTATGGGAGGTGGTCGGTCATAGACATAACATGCTTGCTAGCCACAGCAGATGACATAAACACTAGTGATGCCACCGTGTGACCTTTAGAAAACTTCCCTCCCAGGTTAACAGAGAGTTTTGGGGAGGGGAGGATGCAGAAGACAGGGCTGCAACACGGAAGTATGCTGGATTTCAAGCTGGGTACCTGAGCCCACCTCCAGAGATGGCACAAAACTGAGTAGATCCATTGGGGCTACTACAACCCTACCTGGGGGAAGGGGAAAAGTTTACCTTGTCTTGTGGGAGTGCACCAGCAGCACCAAACTTGCATTGGATACAGCACAGGTGAGCCTAGCCTAGCAAAACTGCTCCAGCATAAGTTAGACCAGGGTGTCAGTTTACTTTCAAACCTCACTGACAGTACGGAGCCAACAATACCCAGCTAGGGATAAACAGGACTGTGTCCCATTGCTTTAGATCTGAGAGTTAAACAGGCACTTAGATCTCCCTCACTGATGCCAAGTGAAACTGAATGCTCAGTTTGGTTGGATCCGTTCCAATGACTGCACTGCTTCCAAATGTGCGTGTGTGTCTGCACACCGTTTCTGGACATCCCAGATTTTCTCATCATAAATAATTTGTGCTAATACTTTTGCTATGAATATTTTAATTGCCAGGGTAAACTCAAGTCCCTCCACAAAGTCTTATGAACCTTAAAATTCCATTAAGGGATTGTTTGGTTTTTCTTATTGCGGAAATGGAGACATGCATAACAAGCAGCTGATCTGTTTTACCTGAAGTTGAATAAGAAGTCTGCTCAGATGTCTTCCCCACTACTTCCCCATGCTATTTATGCTGTTAAAAAAGCAAGTAAGCTTGACTGCGTGACTGATGTTCAGCTATTTAATTCTGACGATGCTCAACATGCAAATCTTTTGACTAGAGTTCCACTCTGGGGCACCAATATCATGGCATTTACCAGTAAGCGAACTGGGTTGCACAATGGGCAGCTTCTGAGGAAATCAATAAAACTTTGCTTTATAGATCCCAAAAGGAAAGATGCTTGGAAGAGTCAAGGTGAGCCTGTGTGTCCATCAACCCAAAATGTCTCTTGGAAGCAGCAAGGCCTTCAAACTGCCAGTAAACAGTGCATTGCAAAATCCCTTGCAGTATTACAAGGATGCTGATGCACAAAGCCTTGCTTTCTATGATGCAGCTTTTTATGGCATGGAAGCAACTTATTAATAAATATCATGCGCTTATCAAAGTTATTTTAAAGTCATACTGATTTCCCAGGGAAAGGTTTCAGCACATGCTTAACAGTCTGATCATAAAAAGGGTAAAATCTTTAGATTAAAAAGGTATATTTTTAGACCATTCCACCCTATAATGTCACTTAACAGCCTAAACAGATAATGGTTAAATATAGACTGATATGATTTAAGATTTAGTTGATGTGGATATTTATGGTATGATAAATTAAATGTTGAATTTAAGAAACTGTTAGGGATGTGTGGTGGAGAATATAAAATTGTTATAAAAACAGGTTATACATAAAAATTCCACTCTAGACATCACCACAAGAAGTACACTTTGGTCTGGGAACAGTACAGAGAGATAAATGGTTATTATATAAAAATATACTGAATTTCACAGAAGGTCGGACAATGTAAGTTGAAGTCTAGAGAAGAATTGATAGAAGAGGTTTTTAACTGTCAATGTTTCCTATACTGTACATATATTGGAAAGACTTAAAATTGATTAAAAATGATGTGAATTTGAAGAGGAATTGTATTGGAACAGCAACTGAAATGAGAAGAGTGGGTAATCTCTAAAATATATAAATTGTTATTGAAATTTGGAATGGAAAATGAAGAGGTTAAAGAATGTATGATTCAGTGGGCAAAGAATTGGGATATGATTTATCACTGGAAAAAATAGGGGGAAACTATGGCTGCAATCCAGAGCAAATTCAGCCTGCTCTGACCTAACTGCACTCTCATAACTATTCTGTATCCAGAGCAGAAAGTTATGCTGAATCCAGAGAGTCAGGAAGCCTGGGCTGCCCTAACTGCTCCAGAGCATGCTAAGTAATTGACACAAGGGGAAGACTTGCTCCTGAGGAGACACCCCTCAGATCACACTGAACAAGGAACAGCTGTGGTGCCTACAGTGGTGACATGACTCTGCACATCACCTGGTGCGGAAGTCTGTGCGTCATCCCTGGGATGCGCGCCCTCCCCCCCCCCACCTGGACTGCACAATCACCAAAGTTTTCTGAAGCCTTTTGGCTTTGGGGGAGACTGTGCAGGCGTCAGAGTTGGTGCCTGTGCAGTACTCTTTCTGAAGCCATTCGGCTGCCGCTCCGCCTCCTGAGTGAGGCCGAATGGCTGTGCAGAGGCGCAGACTTTCTCTGCTCTAAGGAAGTCTCCTCTGAAGCTGTTCGGCATGCTCAGTGTGTTTCTGCGCAGTGCACCTCAGATGGCCGTTCAGGCCAGCTCCTCAGACAAGCGGCAGCTTCTGGCTGCTGCTCCACCTTGGAGCAGGCCTGAATGGGGGTGCTGACGCCCGGAGCCTGCCAAAGGACAGTCAAACTCCTCCAGCACATCACCCCATACGGAGCGCATCCCCAATGCAGCCCACACCAGCCGCACCAGTCTGGTGACGCCACTGGGTGCCTGCCTGATAAGGAGTCCCTGATGAGATGCCAGTACATTCTACAGTGAATACAAGGGGCTTCTTGGAGGGGCCTGCTGTATCCTGAGGTTTGTGGGCAGCCATAGTTTGTTCCATATCCTGAGGTTGAGAGGAAGGGGTTGCAGCTAGGCTGGCCAAGAACTCAGATTTTTGGTCAGCACTGCCATTCTTACTCGGGCCTTATCATGGACCCCTATGGGTCTACTCATTACTATACCTGCTCCTGAGGTGGTATATCTCTAAGGAACTGGAAGATGGCATTTCTGCCTTGAAACAGGCTTTGGATACAGAGTAACTGCTCTGCCCTAGGCAATGCTAAACATGCCCTCAACTTGCCTCTCCTGAGCTGCTTAGGCTGCCCCAGTTAGGGCAGAGCAGGTCCACCTCTCTTAGGGCACCCTATCTTGCCTTGCTCTGCCCTAAACCTCCTTCAGAGTAACTGGGCTGGAGCATCTTGCAGTTGCTCCAACCTAGTGTTAGATAGGGCACCCTAAGGGCTCTTATGTGGACAGATTAGTTGCTCTGGATTGGGCTGCCTGTATAAAGCAAATAAAACTATGGGGAAACTATGGATAAAGCAAATTTACTCTGAATATTTACTTTAAAGAAAATGTATGAAAGATGGTTTATGATTCAGAGATATTGACATAATGGTTCAGAGATGCTGACCACCAAATGGTTCAGAGATGTTCACATCATCGACATTTGGATTCTGTCACATCAACCCATATGGCTGTTATTTAGCTTAGGATGGAAATTTTTCTCCTGGTCCAAAGGGAAGCAATCTGGTTTGGGCACACAATTGGGTCAAAGGATGGAAATATTTCCCGGGACTTGCCCCCTTCCTCAAGTGCATGAGAAGTTGCAGCAAATCTTGCAGGACTCTGGATGCCACAATGCTCCTGACTTTCTCCATGCAACTTGTGACCATCCGCCAGCCAAATGGGAATTTTTGTAGGACATCAGGCAGCCAGGTGTGTTTCCGTTCTCCTGCCCACCTGTGCAATTGTGCAGTTGTGACCTCCAGTTGTGTTACATAAAACACGGCTTTGACAAAGAACAGCAAACTTCCTAGACAGACGGAGTTTTCAAACACCGCCATTTGCTCGGTTCACAGTAGTATATAGATTGTGAGCACACAGCTGCTGGTTGTTTGTATGGCAGGCTAGGTTTACAGCAGCCATGGACATGGACAGGCTTTTATTGGGTTGTATCCCCCTAGAAACATCCACAGCACTACAATAAATGCAGCCAGAACCCCTGTAAATAAAGAGGAATCACTGACAAGGAAGGAGATTGCTGGTCTCATTACCAGTCACCGCACGGAGCCTGGCCTTGATATCACCAGCAGTAACAAGAAGATAGACAATTTCTTCTTGCTGACTCCAAATCTATGCTCTCACCTCCATCCACCTCTGCCTCCAGCAACATCGCCTTTGCTATTTCCATTATCCATTTTCACCTTGTTGCTTTATTGGCTTCCTGGGACTGTGTTAATGGCCCCTCTCTCTGGACAAGCCTGAGCAACGAGGCCTCTCCTCACATACCCCCAGGCAATGTGCCAGACACAGTGGCAGACTTCCTTCCAAAGCAAGAGGTGGGAAGGAAGACTTTGGGGCAATTTCTGCTTGACTGTTAGGACTGCTTTTTGGTGTAAGCAGCCTGCAAATGTCCCAGCTCCTTGCTTTTCTTTTTCCAAAGAGTAATCGCAATGCTTGACTTGGCTCACTGAGAAAGAAACCTGAAGGGAACGATGGAAGAGGAAGTTAGTGGAGCAAAACTGCTAGGTCAGCAGTTGAAAGGAATTCATATTTATGTTTTTGGAAAGTTCAAAAAACCACACGGAAAACACGAAGATAAGCAGCATTTCATATGGAAATACTTCCCTCCCCTGCAAATAAAATTCAATTTTTTTCTCTTAAGGGAAAGCCGAATCAAAAGAGTCAGAGTTAAATTTGTTGGAGTCATAATATAAATATGGACAATGGAGTAAGGAAATTTGAAGTGCAGGGGTTCTCAACCAGTGCCAGGAGGTGTTGGGTGGTATATGTGGCCTGACATTAAAAAGTCACTATCATTTTCTTGAAGAAAGCAGAATTCATGTTTTGAACTTACAGGCTCAGTCTGAGTCTAACAGAGGCCATGGACAGATCTCCAAGGTCAGAGGACCCTCTAGAGAATACCCTCCAGAGGGAAGGACTGTCAGAGATGAAGATGTCCCTCACATCTGACGAGAGGTTATGCTGTACACCTGTAGTACACCACAGGCACCAGACTGTAGTACACCTGTAGTACACCACAGGCACCAGACTGTAGGGAAGGGCATTTTGTCCATATCTGCAGTTTTAGTAGTCTGTGAAGTTGTGGTGTTTTTGGAATGTGGCACACTTGTGGTGGGCCTGGCCTGGCCCAACAACCAGTTCCCCAGAAGTGGGTGGGGCCAATCTGGATCAGGGGCAGGGCAGGGCCGGGTCAGGGGTGGGGTCAGGGGTCAGGGGTCAGGGGGCCAGGCCTGGGGCTGGGGAGGGCACATCACCCACCCTAGCACGCTGTGGGTGCGGGTGGGTGGGGCAAGGGGCGGGCCCCAACCTGGGTGCACTGCGAGGTGAGGAAGATGTGACTGCGGCTGCGCCAAGCATGATGCAGCCACAGTCGCATCCTCGTCAGGACGCGAGCAGTCGTGTCCTCGTCAGGACGCAAGTGCGGCTGCGTCGTAGTTGATGCAGCCCGGGCAGTGATGGGCTTCCCCGGGTGGCAAACCAGTCCGCCTGGGTTTTTGGCCCACTGCTAGTGACTGGATCACTAGCGGCGGGCCAAAAGGAGGAACAGGTTCGGGCGATCTGGCCCGAACCGGCCTGGGCCCATCAATGTTGTATCATACATCTATGTGTGTGTGGTGGTGGTGGTGGTGGGGAATTCCAGAACAGGGATAAGGGGTTACACCTATATAATCTAAAGTTTCTCAATATGTTGAGCAGAACAGTTGACCTCACATGCCATCTGTATCTATTTCTCATGCTCCACAAAGAGAGATCTTAACTCCATGTTTCAAACAAGAAAAGTGGTTCTATTTTAACACAAGATTTCCTGGGATAACAATTCCAAGATATCTCCTCTTCTGACTTGTTTACACATTTGAGGGGCAAAGGCAAGGATTGACAAGAGTTGAAAGAGTATCAAGAAGCCAGATGAAGATAAAAGGCATTCACTTGACTCATCCTTCTTTCATCCACGGAAAAAGCCATCATGTCAACAATAGGAGGGTTGTCTCCAGTGGGTTGAACTCACTATTCCAGAAAGAATTACCGGTAAGCCTAACGATCTATGAAAGCAGCACAAGATGTTCCCTTCCTGCAGTCAAGATAATGCCTGCAGCTATTATGAGCACCTCAGAACTTAGCAAAGTTTTGTTTTTCCTAAAAAATAACAACAACCAGAAACCTGAACATTATTTTTTGTGTTAGGCCGCCTTGACTTCATCCACTTTATGGTGCCACAGCACAATATCCTGGGCTTGAACATGCTAGTCGGTTGAACATGCCACATTACAGGTGCTTGAAATCAGGCTGAAGAATCTTAACTTCACATCTGACAATCTAACAGTGCAATCCTAAGCATGTCTACTCAGAAGTAAGCTCTATTGTATTCAATGGGGCCTACAGGAAAGTGTGTTATGATTGCATCCTAAGTCAGTGTTTCCCAAACTATGAGTCGGTCAAAACCTGATTTGTGTTGGGTCACAAAACCCCAAGCAGAGCCTCCAATGAAAACACAGGTGATGAAAAAAGAATCAGATAACAAAGGCTGCAATCCTAAGACATTTTCCTGAGAGTAAGACCCATTGAACACAATGAAGCTTAATTTTGAGTATACATGATTAGGACTGTAACTGTACATTGCCTCAAGCCTTGAAAATATTTTTAAAAAATCAGATAGCATTTCATTGCCCTTCAAAGAGCTCGATCCCTGCAGTTTGCAAAATTGTGTAAATATAAGAAGATAAATTTGGCTGCAATCCTAACAGCACTTTCCTGGGAGTAAACCTCACTGAACTCAATGGAACTTACTTCTGAGAAGACATGCACTGAAAATGTTTGAGCATTTTTTCTGGTTATTACTTGTAAATAAAAAATATTATTTTTTATTTCTTCTTTAGAGGCTGCAGTCCTAACCATACTTTCCTGGGAGTAAGTACTATTAAACACAATGGAACTTACTTTTGAGTAGACATGCTTAGGACTGCACGGAAAGCTAGAGTGTCATTTTAAAAAGTGGGTTCCTTTGTTAAAAAGTTTGGGAATGAGAACCACTGATCTCAGCAACAGATCAAACATCTCAGGTAAACTTCCTAAACTGGTCACAGCCAGTATAAAAGTAATTCCAAGAAGAGGAATCCATCTCATTATGAAGCTGCTAAAGAAAGTTTGTTTTACTCACAAATAAATCAAGCCTGCTGTGATTGTGTGAACGAGGTTTGAATTAAACAAAAGCATCCAGCCAGGCTGGAAAGGATAATGCTTTGGAAACTACCTGCAATTTCTATCCCATTTCCCGGCACAAATATCGTCTTTTGCTTTATTTTAATACACACTCCATTCTGTATTTAGTTTCTGAGTACTGAATGGTATAAAGCCAAGTGATGGTTATGTGCCAGCTGTTTCTCTGATCATGCCAGGACTTTTTCAACACATACATTACAGTACCTGCTAAGGGCCCAACTGCACACTGAGTTGAATGCGCCACTAGATTTGATGTGATTGTGTGTGTTTTTCTTTCCAAACGACCTCAAGTGGGCATGCTTCAGACTGGGATTACAGTATAGATGGTCAGGAGACTTTAAATCTCTTATAGCTCTGGTTTAGATTTACCCTAGGAAGGAGATTTACCCTAGGAAGGAGGTTCCTTGTTATTTGCCCTAGGACGGAGGTTCCCATTGCCACCAGTCCGGGGTATATTGACAAAGATGCACACCCATGGCGTGCATGACATCATGATGCTATATGGCATCATGACTTCATCATGCACACGGGCTCTTCATGGTGGGAAAAATTCTTTGGCCAGCTGTGAAGTGCAGCTCATCTGCAGCCATGCATACGTCTTTTGCAGCCAGCTGCAGGGTTTCTCCAGCCGGCTGTGAAGAGTGCGCACCAGTCTGAGCCAGCCACATTCTCCGGCTGGCTCTGAAGGGTGCATGTGCGGATCAGCTGGAGCTGCACATGCACAGCCAGAGTTTTCTGGCTGGCATAGAAAGTTGCTTGTACTGTGCTAGATGGGTGGGCATGCTTGCGTCCACCAACGTGAATGCGCCCATGGCATGAAACACTTTGTGCAACATAGTTGTTACACCACTGCCACAAGTTTTCTGTTGGGGCAAATACCAGTCATGAGCACAGTCTGGAATGGGAATAAAGTATGAGCAATCCCTTTATGGTGGGAGTGATAATGTGAAACAAGAAAGCTATAATTCGCTTATCATATTCCCAAACCACTGGCTATTCCAGCACACACACAATGCACATGTACCAAGCATATCAAAAGACACATATAGCAAGCAACACGCATAGGGGGAGCAACACACACATACACACACGTATCAAGCATATCAGTCTAATTTGAATGTAACAATATAATACATAGAATGGCCCTAATTTCTCCTATTAAACTCTGGGAAATGGCTCAACATGTCATTATTTGCAACCTCTGATCACTTTTCTATCTGTATTTTTGGGAGACTGAGCATCACAGTAAACAAATGAGGACCCCTGCACTCATTAAGATTTTTCTTAATTGCACACCTGTGAATGGTTACATATCTCTAAGGAACTTCAAAACCCTCATAAATGCACATACTGTACAGATGCCCAGATGCCCGCTGTCAATTTAATATCTAGAGAATAACTGCATTAATAGATAACATTTGAACGATATCCCTAACATCAATGTCTACATAACACTGGGGCAGGGAATTAAGTCAAAATGGAATCCAGGATGAGGGAGCCATGGTTAGGAGTCCAAAATTAGCTTAGAGTGGGGAAAGCTTTGTTTTAGGGGACATCCACTAAAGTTGAGTATTGGCAGAGTTAGGAAAAATAACAGAAAATATTTCTTTACCAAGCATCTTATTCAACTGTGGAACTCCTTGCCACAGAATGTTGCTTGATGCATTTTAAAGGGGATTAGACAAATTTCTGATGGAAAAGTCCATCATGGGTTATAAGCCATGATGGGTATGGGCAACCTTTTGGTTTTAAAATTAGAACCCCAGGTACAGTAGCAGAATCCCAGTAGCAACTGGATGTAGGTCTCTTGTTATCCTTTGTGTTCTTTTAGGCTCCTTTGGTGTTTATGGTGAGATATAGAAAGCTGGACAAGATGTGCTTATAGCCTTATCCAACAGGACTCTTATGTTTTTATGTTGGTTACACATTGGATACAGCTTCCTCCTAAGAGCACTCGACTATTGCACCGCAGAGCCAATTTTAGTTTTGACAACATGAAAAAAAATTTCCTTTCCATTCAACCCTTCAAAAATTGGGAACATTTTTTGCAACCTGTAGGGATTTAGCCTTATCTCTTGTGCTCCGACCCTTTAGAGGTTAACTAATCAAGCCCTTGCAGAACTTCAAATTGAGCCCTGAATAGCAAAGCGGCATGGGCTGGCAGAGGAAACATGTGCCAAACAGCATGGATAATAAAGTGACCACATAATGAACCTGAAGAATAATGAAGTGTTCAAATCATGACCACCAGAATCCAAAGCAGCATGTAATGAACTGGCCAACAACAAGCACATCTAATTCTGGCAAAGAGGCTTTTGGAATCCAAATAAAATTTTTTTGCTTTGGATTTTGCTTAATTTTTTAGCACAAGGTTATAATCAAACACACAAAAAATAATAGCTTGGTTCATCGTTATAGTGGCCCATCTATTAGTCAAGGTGATGTGAAACACTTCAGAGTAAGATTAGGGTGAGAGGGTAGTAGATATAGATCCTTTTACCTTTCCACCATCGCCTCCATCCAGTGTGCCAAAGATGAAGGACAGGAAGCTATATGGCACCTTTCAATGGCATTCACAGCCAGGGTGACCAGATGCCAAACCCCAAATTCCTGAACCCCCAGGCCAAAATTCCTACCGCCAGGCCAAAATTCGTATCCCCCCCAAGCCAAAATTACTACCTGCTTAAAAAATTGCCAAAACTTTTTTTGTTTTGTTTATATATATTGACTATAACTTTTGATAAGGAGATATCTCAAAACTGATTTTTGCATTGTATTCTGCTCTTCAATACAAATCCAATGACAAATGACATGATGGTGTACTGCACACCATCACGAAGTTCAAAAATGAAGCCAAAATGTAGGACACCCGGACAGGAAGCTAAAGATCAGGACAAATCCGGGTTTTTCCAGTCGTATGGTCACCCTGTTCACAGTACTTATACCACTTGCACACCCTAGATATGTTCACAGGCGACTCTGTTCCCTTCTTCACCCAGACATTCCAACACCATCCCCAGATCCACCAATGAGGCAGAATAATCCATACAATTCCAGAAGTCCTAAATCAGTAGCACTTCAATCCAGTACCCCATGACAGTGCATCAACCCAACCTACACCATAATTGGCAGGGTTCCTTCATAGTTATTATGACATATCGAAGAGAGATTCATAGGAATTATAATGAATGCACTTAAGCTTCCATTCTCTTTTCCCACACCTACCCCACCTGCCTTGATAAAACACTTTTCAATCATAATAACATGTTGGCTTTTAGTAGCTGCAGGGGGTGGTGTCTGCGGTATATTTCTCGTGCGTGTTGGTACATAAATCTTGTTTCTGTAAAAGCCGTTACATACCTAGAATCATCAGGAACCATTATACATCTAAATCATTCCAGGCAAACAGAAAAATACTTCTTAATAAAGTTTTCTTTCCCCCCTGTATAGTTTTATCAAGCGTGGGTGAGGGTTGAGAAAGGCTGTTGCTGTTATTACTTTACTAGCTAACTTAAAAAATCCATTTCAGTGTATATTGTATACATCTAATCTTGAACACAATGCAAAAGGGTTATGCAAGGTGCTTCAATGTGTTACAAATATGCAGTTCAGCTCAGGGCTGTCGAGGATCCTCATGTGCTTGCATCAAATTTCTTTGTGTGTGCGCACGTGTGCGTGTGTGTGTGTTTGTGTAACTGGTGGAACGACAGCCCACCATTATCCATGGGTTTGTGATCGGTAGATTTGACACAACACAAATCAAAACTCTCCACTGGAGATCCTTAGATCCTCCCAAACACGCCCAGAAGTTGCATCTAAAAGGTTTTCTAAGGCACAACTTAGCTATGTGCTATCTGCCCACATGTTAGAAGGCCGGTCATAACTTTGTAGTCTTTTGCTAAACACAATATGGGTAAAATCCATAGCAGTTACGGGTCCACGCAGTTACGTCACCCTCTAGTGTTATGGAAAGTCAGCTTAACTGCTCCGGAGCAAGGGGCTTAATTTCACTTTAGGATATAGGCCTATGCCTTTCTGAAGACTCTGATTCACCTTGTGAAGTATGGGGAGATCATGCAGAACCTCCTCATGCTTCAGAAGGTCATCTGGACCTTTCTGAGAAGCACATCTGGTATTTCCAACCAAGCCTCTCCATGGACTTCATTATCCATGGATATCAATATCTGTGGGGGGTCTGGGAACAGTGTTTAAATCTGTCTCTGTTAATAAAATGTTGCTAATGATAGCCTGAACTATATCAGCTAAAGCTAAACAGTCAGGTTGTCTTCATGGCCATGATTCGATGCCAAACCTGATAAGTGACCAATAGCCATTTCAGTGGAGTTTGACGCTAAGAGTTTTTCTCCTAAGCCTAAAGGCAGCTCATCGTTATTAAATATAATGATTATTAATGAGATACTACCCAATCTTGTTTGGTGTGACCTGAAGAGGTGGAATCACTTAAAGAAAGATACAAAAGGTCAAGTACACAACTCTCAACACTGTGACAACTTTTGACCAATAATCCTTAATGCAGAACTTTTTAGCCAATTATGTAAAGACTGATGCAACCTGTTGTGGCATATAAAGGCATATAAGGGCAGTTCCAAGACTGATGCTCCCATGGTTTGGAAAATATTCCCTTGAGTAGCCCTATCCATGCATAGATAATAAAAACCGTCTCCAAGAATTATTGACCTTGCAACAATTTAGGCAGATTTTTTTCTCCAAACGGCTTACTAAGGGCACAATTCTAATCAATTTAGGCTGGCCTAACTAATTGGGATGTCTTCCATCCTCACATGGCATATCTTCCAGGTTGTTGTGGGTAAGTCAGTGTATGACTGTGCACTGGTATAACATCGCAGAAGTGTGGCAGAAGAGTGCTATGGCACTTTTGTGACACCCCCAGGTCAGTAAAAGACTTATGCCAGGGCTTATGCCAGCCTAAACGGAGATTAGGATTGCAGCCTAAATGAGATAAATTGATCCTGCCTTGCATTGCTTTGGCTGATGTGTGTTGAAGCACTCTGATGACTTACAAAACTTATATTCTCTTTGAATATTCTCATAAAGTTGGGTTTTACTAATATTGAAAACTATCAATCAACTTTAACCATACTTGGCTACTGCTGTTTATGATCCATCTGTTTTGCAATGACACTTTGCCCCTTGAAACAATTTGTCACCATATTGCTCTACTGCCAATCAAACTGCAGTTTGGAGCGTTTTGCCCCCCCCCTTTCCCTACATGAGACCAGAAGGGAGAAGAAAGACAGCTTATAGAGAGTGGGGGCATGCTGGATGAAGCTATTGCACCACTTCTATATTCAGCTCCTCCTCTGATTTTATGATAATCATCATTGGCAATGATTTCTATCATCATTGGAGAAAGACCCCAATACCTACCCCAGAAAACAGTAAGTCCAAAGGTAACAAATTCCCATAAGAGCAGAAAAGGATTTCAGAACAGAAGAGTTTTTTAAGTTTTTTTTTCCAGTAAACAATTATAAAAGCCTGAAAATTTATTATTTACCTTTTATATGATTTGTGATGCAAAAGAAGTTCAGATAACTTGTTTCTGAAATCTGCTCATTAAATGTCAGTGAGCCACATGTGGCTTGTGAACCACAGTTTGGACAACACTGCCATAGGTATACAATGGCCATATTTCTCTCCCACAAAACCAGGTCAGAACTCCCAGTCAAACCTGCCAGTATGTGAATGCAATCCCCAAAAACCAAGACTGTCCTGGTTTCCTGGGACATATGGCAATCCTTTTAGGTGGAGGTGAGACAGAGATCTGATGCAGGGCCAAAATCTAGCATCACATCTCGTTCCACTTTCATAAGCTTGCAAAAGTTAATTACATCTCATTTCTTTGCTGAATCAGCTATTTTACACAGCACTTATGGTTTTCGAAAGGCATTCCATTAATTTAAAACTTAGTAATAGAACAATAAAAATAAAGGGAAGACAAAGAACACCATTTTTCAAGGAATATCACAAGCTTACCAAGAACAGTCAGCCGGGCTGGTCTGGAGCGGATGGCTGCTTGTATGGCTTGGCATTCATACACTGCGTCATCTTGGAGATCTGCTCTCAAAATCTTCAAATGGTGCTCCCCAGACAAATGGTCCCCAACAACCAAATAGCGTGGATAGCCTGTGGGGTACAAAATACAAGCAAAATTGTACTCAACTTATAGCCACAGATGGCAAAACTGTATAAGGTCTTGGGAACAAAATATCAAGACTTGCTGTAGCTTCTGACCCACTTAACCAAACACAACCAAAGCTGTGATCTGGTGTCGTCTGGAGGATATTCTGACGCCCTAAAATATGATTTCCTTGTTTTTCCCCAAATCTGAAGGAAAGTTTTGTGTCCTTAGAAAGTGCTTGGATGGTAGGAGTCCAATTTGAGTACACGCTTTGTTTTTTGATGCATACTGGTGTTCAGAGAAATCCTGGAAATTTGAGCACATTCATTCATTCATTCATTCATTCAACATCCATCTCTAATGTATTTATTAAAATTTTATATTTTAATTTTTTTTTCTGGCCTGCAACACAGTACTAGGTATTTGCTATGGCCCTCTGTCTGATAAATTTGGAGACCCCTGTTTAGAGAAAGGGACATGATTGTACATTTAGGGCAAAATCCAGAGTAACCATGGGGAGTCCTTGCTCCGGTGTAAGAACAAGTTACTCTGGATTGCAATATGAATTTCCCATAGGTTTTCACTAGGTGGTGCAGTAACTATGGGTGCACGTAAAGTCTCTTATGTGCTCTTGTATTTACTCTGGATTCGGGGGTTATTTGGCTGAATCTTAGCAGGTTACTGATCATGGATGACCATTGCTGGCTTCATCTCAGCTGCTGTAGGGGCACCGTTTCAATCCTTCCTGAGACTGATGATTAATGAGCTATGAAGCAGAGGCAGCTTGGCAAAGGCTTCTTATTTAATTTAATTTTTTTTGCTTTGTTTTTCAAGCTATCAACAACAGGATTTGCTCTCATGAACCACAAGAAATATAAATGAAGGGTTTGTTTGTATTTAGCTAATTAGATGACTAGCTGAGCTGGTATTGCAAAAGCAGGCTGAGACCCAGCTTGCTAAAGCAGACCCAGCAAAGTTAATTGCCGAAGTTGCTCAAAACAGTAAGTCGGCCACATTAGCTCTTGTTATTCATCCGGCATTCTGAAGCCAAATAGGCAAAGATTGGCTAGGTTGGGAATTTATGGTGCACATCGTCACAGCCAGGTTGATTTAAAAATGAGGAAGGGTGCAATATAAAGTGCCGCGAGGTGGTGAAGAAAGTGAACAGATAAGCCCAATGGCAAATGAGGGAAAGAAGAATAGACAGATGGACAAATTCCTTTTCTATGTACCATCTTGGCATTGCTTATTTGAGGCAGTTAGCATGCCCAAGGCCCTGATGTTCAAGGCAGCACTTGAAGGACGATGCAGACATCATCACTATTGGTACAGTAGGAGATCGGTTCCCATCATTTGTTCCGAATTCCCATTTCATTGCAGACTCCTGAGGTTTAGAGAGAGGGACGACTGGAATGTTTATAGACAGTTGGCACACAGAGGCGGTTGCCAGTTTGACTCACACAGCACACGAAGCGGATGTTGCGCTTGCATTGTGTGCAAACACAGTGAGACGGCACAGCACGATGAGGTGCGCATGCACCATGGGAGGTGCTTCTCTGATTATGTTGACTATTTTACTGTACAAACCTCTTCTTGGCAAAAACAGCAAGAGCAATCAAGAAAGCGAACAGACAACATTTAATGTAAGGAGGGCTGAGTGAACATATTGCAAAGCTGGGGCACAATGGGGTGATTATGGAGCATGAAATGCTCCCTGCACTAGCGCACCCCTGCACATTTACAGCACTGATCAACTGAGATATTACTCCTTGCTGGCTACACATCATGTCTGCATTTTTTCCTCTATACCTTTGCCTAACCATAACCTGCTCCAGTGGTGGTCTTCAGGGGGTTCTCACAGGTTCTATAGAACACTTTGCAAATGAGTGCCCGGTTCTGAGAACCGGTTACTAATGGGACATAGAATCTGTTGTTGATTTAGGACATAGAACCTGTTGTTAATTTATTTGAATCCCACCACTGCCCTGCTCTCAGCTGAACAAGAGCTGGTACTGAGGAATATACAACATTTGTGACAACACTTAACAGAATCTAATGTTAACAGTTTCCAATGGCTTACTTGAAAGATCCCGGCCTACTCCGAGAGCCAGTCCATCTTTAATCCACAGCACGATCCCGTTGTACTCTGGAATGGCACACAGCAGGGTTACAGGTTGTCCAGCAATCACGACCTGGTCCTGAGGTTGCTGGGTGAAGGAAGATGCTGGGCCTATGGAAGGAGATAAGGTGTGCCATAAATATTCACTTGCTGTATCGAAGTATACTATTCCAAATCTTGATTTTCAAAACTTCCTGTTCTCAAGCAATTTTTCCGACATCTGTCTGTATACCCCAAAAACTGTGCATTGGGAATGATAACTGAATATATAGCCCAAGGATTTCAGGTGAATATTATACAATGTGCATTTAGCAGAAATGATGTTGACAAGAATTGTCAGGAATTGTCTTTGTCCCACTGAAACCCTTAGTACAGAATCTACACTTCCTTGTACTGAACTGTGGAAAGTCTACTAATGGTGTATTCTGTCAAACTAACTTTCTGGGAAGCTCTCACTTATGATCTTCCCATCCAGGAACTCCTGGAATTCTTAGAAATAGTATTGCAAAACCTTTGTATTAATGAAGCAATTCTCAAATGGTGGGTCCACCAGTTATGAGCCAATTTGGGTGGTTTCTGAAACCGAGAGGGCAGATTAGGCTCCATGTATCATGCATCAAGGGTTAAAATAGTTGCTACCGGGTTGGGGGGGGTCACTGATGCCCATTCATTTATAAATCAAGCATCAGAGGATGCAATGTACTGCCAGTCTGCCACAGCACACTGATGTGCCATGAGTGGTCTCCAACCGTGGGATGGGAATTTGGAGAGGGACATTTAATAGAAGGGCCATTGGTAGTATGTTGTGCCTTGTCAATGTTTAAAAAAATTGATGGTGTGTCTTGATTATTTTAGCAACTTATCACTGTGTTGTGAGATGAAAATCTACTTATTTTTATTTATTCTATTTCTTCCTTTAAAAAAGGAAACTCAAGGTGGCTAACAATGTTGAAAACAATAAAATAAGATTAAAACTAGAGAGAAACAATAAATAAAATTAAAATAATAAACTAAACAAAAATAGTAAAAATGTTGGAAATTACTACTGTAAGGTCTCTAAGGGAACGATCCTAACCAACTTTCCAGCACTGATACAAGGGCAATGCAACTCCGAGGTAAGGGAACAAAAATAGCTTTACCATGATAAGGCATCTGTGACTATCTTAGAGTTGCCACAATTCTCTTCCACAAAATCGGGACAGGATTCTCTGTCCCATTTGCCAGTATGTGAACACTATCCCCCAAAATTGGGATTGTCCCTGTTTTGGGGGACATATGGCAACCCTAGACTACCTACCAACTGCAAGTTGCAACACATGCCCCATTGACACAGCTATGCCAGTTCTGGAAAGATTGTTAGGATTGGGCTATGAGGCTGCAATCCTAAAGACACTTTCCTGGGAATAAGACCCACTGAACACAATTGGACTTACTTTTGAGTAGACATGGTTAGGACTGTGCTCTAGGTTTGCTATGTTTGCAGTCTAAATGTATGCCAGTATCATTTCTGTACTAAAGAGGAGAATGCCTCCAGTGTAGTCACACATCATAACCCATCTAGCTCAGACTCCAGTCTCTTGTCAGTAGTCAGACCCCGACAATCTGTAGTAGGAACACTCTGCAAAATGGAGAGGACTTTTTGTTGTTGTTTTTTTTTACCATGGATAGCAGCTAGGAAGGAGACCCTTGATGCTTAGCATTTCTGGAAACAGCCCCCCTGATAACTCAAGATGTATGCATGCGCACACATGCAAAAATGGAAACACTCAAAATCAAAGGATGGTTGAGCACTGAGCCTCTCCAGATGTTTTACTCAACTTATGCAAGTCCCACTGACATCACCGAGGACCATCAAATTACTTAACTCTCAATGACTCAGCAATATACAGTGAATTAGCCCAGATGCCACAGCAATCTCATCATTTTCTTCCCACCCCATACTTCAGATTTTGTTTCTAAAGTTAATATTAACAGCTTTCTTTTTTCAGTGTTCATGCCTCTCTGCAATTCTTCTCCTTTTTCTATTCTTTTTGTTTGGATGATAGTTCTCCAAACCCCTTCGGATTTTAATGGAACTAGATAAGTGGATTGCTAGTCTAGTGGATTGCTAGAGGTTTGAGTTCTTGTGGTTGACTGACTCAGTGATGCTACATTAACCCCCAAATCCAGAGTAACTACAGGAGCAAGTAAGAGACTTTACGTGCACCTGTAGTTACTGCACCACCTAGTGTAAACCATTGGGAAATTCATATTGGAATCCAGAGTGAATTGTTCTTACACCGGAGCAAGGACTCCCCGTATTTATTCTGGATTTTGCCCTAAATTTCTTTTGCTGCTGCCCTGACCCAGAATAAAGGACATGGAATGAAATGTACCCACAGTTTTCTAATCTGCACTCAGAAGAAATGTTTTCTCGTTTATTGACTCACCCTACAATCCAGAGTAACTAGGTGAGCACGTAAGAGACATTACATGCGCCTGTAGTTACTGCACCACCTACTGAAAATCTATGGGATATTCATATTGCAATCCAGAGTAAATTGTTTTTACATCAGAGCAATGACTCCCCGTAGTTACTCTGGATTTCACCCTTGGTGTTTGTATTTAAGAAAGCACATGAAAATGAAAGCACATATACGACCTTCTTGATCCTGCGTTCCCAAAGACACCGGTGTTCTCAACCACCTCAACCAATGGCCGACAACCACCCTCTGCCATCAAATAACCATCACAAAACTAGAAGAATGGCTAAAGTTCCTTGGAGAAACCATCGTTGTTATTCCAGATCAGATGATTTACCACTACTTAGGCTGACAGCCAAATGTGGCACCTGAAAACCCCCTGAGCTTTGACATAAAAGCAGATTAGGGTCCTATTAAGGCATTAAAAAGTCTCTTTTTAAATCCCTTCTATTCATTTTGAATTAAGGGAAAGCAAAGAGAAGGAGGGAAAAAGTTACAATTTTCAGCTTAAAAGTAAAACATTTGTGGAATATAAGTCCTGTTCATAAATAACTCATGAGGAAAGGAACAAAGGCTCAGCATGGGGCTAGTCCTCCTTGAGGAAGAGACACATGGCCAATGTGGGGAGGGAGAAGAGAAGCAATGGTAATAAATCCTAAAATTAAAGGCAAACAGTATGTATCCTTTTGAGCATGCACAGCTGGGATCTACTATGATTTCAGCAGACTAATGAGGCCTCACCCCATTCGATGGCATCACCAGGGGGGCAAGTAGAATGGCGCATACTTTTCCATGCGCAGGCTTATAGGCGCTGCTGCTGCTGCTGGGATAATATGCACGAGGGATGTGGTAAGTGCTTCATTAAGCAACTTGATAGCATCCCTTTGTACCAACAGATGAATGCGGAAACTGCTCAATTATCATGAAGAGAGCCACCCCTACTGGCTAATATTAGAGGCTTCTGATTGTCTCTTAACTGAAGGCAACGGCCCTTATTTCTCTCTTGTTCTCCAGTGCAGAAGGCACAGTGGAGGACCAATTGTGGGAAGAAAGCTACGAAGAGAACCAATTTACCACCACAGTTCCAGCAATAATCTTTCCTTTCCCACCCATTTCAACATGTAAGTCATTGGCATTTGAAGGAGTTACGGAGCAAACAAGTTGGCAAGCAGGAAACAATGGTCTCAAATCAGGTGCCCTGAAAAAAAAATTTGAATAAACTGAAGTCTAGCCAAACAAAGATCTGGTTTGCCATCAAATTGGATGACTTCAGAAGACTTTTAAAGCAAGGCTGCCATAATGTGTCATTATCATTTAGTAGGGGTAGGCAAACCCTGGTCCCAGGGGTCATTTATGGCCCTTAGGGACTTGGCCCAGGTGGTTCCCCAAGTCTCTGGAGCCTTCAGAGACTGTTGGAGCTGGCCTGCAGGCATTATTTAAACTCCCCCATTTTCTCCGAACAACTTATATATTTCTGGTTTGGAAATATATTGGCTTTCAGTCCAGTAGAAAATTACCAACTTTCTCCCAAGAGTCTTAAAAGGCATTCTGAGGCCTGGGGAGACCATGCAGGAGATTCAAAGATCTCTCTTCAGAGGTGACCAAACCACAGCTCTGGTTGCACATGAAAGGTCCATTCAGGGCTCTCCTCATAGGTTTGGAACCACCAATAGCAAAATCTGCAGAGTACAAATTCACAGATGCAGCAGACTACTGTGTTACTATATCTATACATCCAATGGAGAAGACAGTGGCAGAGAAGTAGCAACTGGCTTAAGACCATCAGTACTAGTCAATCAGATAGGACTGAGCTTTTAGACTCTTAGGCTGCCATCTTAACTGGCCGGTCTAAGCCCCGGCACAAGTCCTGAGCTGATCTGGGGGTGTCACAAAAGTTCTGTAAAGTTAGGGTCAGGCCAGTACACAGACATGTGCTTGCCTCCCTATTTCACCACACGAATGGGAAGACCAATGATTTGTGCCAGCCTAGGTTAGGATTACAACCTTAGGACCCAATTCAACCCTCTATCACCATTGGATTCCATCACCATCTCATCACCATCAATGGGATTTTGCTGTGTGCTACAATAGGGAGGCAGCCAGGGAATAATATAATTCCTGTTCCCTTTTTTGGGGCTGAACTGCAGCTCCCCCAGCACTGGAAAATTGGATAGGATTGGGACCTTAATCACCAGAACCTGATGTGTATGCAATCAGGTTCACATGTAATTACACATGTGTAACCATCATGTGTATGCAACCCTCTCATTAATGCAACCTGATGTGCTTGTCAGGAAGTAAAAAGAAGAATTTCCTCATTTTTTTACATGACACCACTCATATTGTTGTCTGAATCCTATCTACATATACAGATTTTTTTTAATGCAGAAAGATTCTGCATTCTTTCTCTCCAGATAATTATAGGATTATTTGCTAGTAAACATGTTTAGCATTGTAATGCTGGTCTATTAAGGAAAAGGCATATTCATGACTGAACATAATCAATTGTGGCAATATGTGGATAAAAATCAATGATGCAACAATGCAGAAGTATTAGTAAGTGATTGAAATGGGAAATGTTCATCAAACCACTTTAAGATCTGTTTTAGTCAAATGAAAGTGGGGGTCCAAAGTGCAGATCTCAGTAATTGACATTCATGCTGTATATTATGGCTGGCTCGAAATACACTTCTACTGCTTGCCTATTGATTAGGGTTGCCATATATCCTGGAAAATTGTTACAGTCCCAGTGTCCGGGTTTGTTCACATTTTGGCAAGTTGGACAGGGGGTCCTGTCCTGGTTTTGTAAAAGAGTATTATGGCAACCCTATACTGATGCAAGTATGACACTCTAGATATGGGTTGCAGATGGCTCAGTGGTTAAGACACTACTTGTCGATCTGAAGATTGAGACCTGGGTACAGCAAGATGGAGTGCACTCCAATTTCTTGCCCAGCTCCTACCAATCTAGTAGTTCAAAAACATAAATGCAAATATATAAATTGGTACTACTTTGGTGAGAAGGTAACCAAAGCATTCTGTGTGCCATGCTTCGGAAGCTTCTTTAGATAGCACTGACTGTTTGACTTACAAATGGGGATGAGCCCCACACCCTACAGTCGGTCACGGCTAGAAGTACGACCTGCAGAAGACACTTTACCTACAAAGCTTTATAATGGATCACATATAATGGATCACATCACAGGTGATAATGAAGTTACATGGTTGTGCGGAGAAGTCGCAGTGGGTTGGGATCCCAAGAGATACAGTGAAGGCAGCTGGAACTTTCCTTCTTTTTTTGCTTGCATACTAGAATGGCTGGAAGTTACAAGATGAGCAAATAATTTAAATGTAGAGCCTTGTCAGCTCCAGTTATAATCATGCCAAGTGACAAGGTTCTGAGATATCATTTGCTATGTCCCAACTTTTTGGAGTACAGAGTGGTGGGAAAGACTGCAAGACAGTTTTATCTGTTCCCTTGTGGTTCTTAATAGTGAAAACATAACTGGTTAGGCTGGCCCAAGTCGTAGCACAAGTCCCGTGCTGGTCTGGGCATGTCATACATGTGTTGTAAGGCACTTCTTGCACCACTCCTTGGGAGGTTAGGCCAGTGCACAGACATGCACCAGCCTTCCCATGCCACTGCGGGAAGAGGAAGACGGGTATGTTGTGCTGGCCTAAACTGGTAAAGATTGTCCCATTAGTCTTACACTACCACAATGGGTTCAGTGGTGGGATTCAAATAAATTAACAGCAGGTTCTATGTCCTGATAACCTAAATTAACAGCAGGTTCTATGTCCCATTAGTAACCGGTTCTCAGAACCAGGCGCTCATTAGCAAAGTGTTCTATAGAACCTGTGCGAACCCCCTGAAGCCCACCACTGGTTCCAGCAGAGTCTTGTGATGGGTTACCACGAAGATACACATTACAGTGGACAATTACCCTCTGATTATACCCATTTCCACTGACCTAATATTTTAATGTAATGTTCCAGGAACACCATCACAGACTTTTCCCCCAAAAGACTTTGTAAATCTTCTTTAAAAGAAGGAGAAAGGATGTCTGAAGGACAATGGAATCTGACAGCACTAGCATGAGCAAATCCTTTTATTTGAGAATATTGTTAAGATCAGAAAGAGATCTCGGGGCCATGAACACACACCTCCATGACCATTTTTCAACTCCCCTGTGGTCCTGGGGAGAAAAAAAAAGATTAGCTGCAAACAGCTCTCACATTTTCATAACCTGATGAGATTCCAGTTCAATCTCCAAGGAGTCTCATTAAAAATCAAGTTGGCCTTGAAGGCTGCTAGTAACACTTTTTATTCTGATTTAAAGCTTTGCTAATTTAATTTCAAGACAACTCTAATCAGCAGCTTCCCTCCCCCATGCGTTCTGCCCCTAGGTCTTTGAGTTGCAATGTTAAAAGTAAAAGAAAATTAGAATCAAGGCACTGTAAACACACACACACACACACTCACAGAGAGAAAGAGAGAGAGAGAGAGAGAGATTTCCAGGGAGAAACCTTGGAAGCAATCATTTAGTGTTTCCCCATGAACTCAAATTTCACAGTTCGCTGTATAATCTCGAGAATTCCCAAGGCGGCCTGATTGAAGAAGGACAGTGTCACAGCTTGGCAATAACCAGAAGGGGAGAATTTTGTTTTAAAAAGGGAGAGATATTATTTTATCAGCAAGAATTATCAAGTTGGCGGGGAGCTGCAGAAGCTTTAACAAGAAAGAGTAATGCAAAGTGCTGTCCATGTCCTCCAATATGTCCATTAAGTGGAAACTTTATTTGGTAATTGCTATTGGAAGCAAACATTTTTACGTGGGGTGCAGCTGGTGCACTCTGCACCGGGTGATGCGTTGGAAGGTATGCTGCACCAGGCAGGGGGAATGCACTGGAAGGGTTTGACACTGGCCCATCTGCCAGCGAGCCTCCTCCAGGCGTGACACACCCTCCAGCAGACCCCAGTGAGAGGGGTCTGAGGTATGCAAGTGTCATACATGCACCCTATGCTTCCAAACCACCTGCCCTTCATGAGAAAAGGCAAGTGCCTTCAGAGGTTCAGTGCACATGCACAAGGCCCACACATGGACGGAATGTTCCAGAAGCATCCCGCGTGTGTGCAAGTGAGGGTGGTGACATGTCCAAATGGAGTGTGATGTACTGGGCTCCTGCATCTGGTAACATGCACTGGGACAGTGCCTGAGAGCAGCTGATACGCTGGGATCCAAAACAGCGAGTGCATCTCCCCATCTCCCTCTCCAATGCATGATAAAGCTAAGAACCACACTACAGGCATCGCCACATATTAGATGTGTTAGGGACCTGAGCATTTGACCTAAAATGAAAGCTGTTGAAAAGTGGATGCCAGTCTTATAAATGTTGCTTCCAATGCTTTTTTAGCTAACACATCGCAAATGCTCCTTTTATCTTGCAAATTGCCGCTGCCACACAAAGATTTCTGCAAATTAATTCTCATTAGCTTCTTCGGGAATGGGATCAGACCTGGAGCTACAGTATGGGGAAGGGCAATTTTGGCCTTTAGAGAGAGAGAGAGAGAGAGAGAGAGAGAGAGAGAGAGAGAGAGAGAGAGAGAGAGAAGTTGAATGAGCAGAATATGCATTGAATGAATAAGTTCAGGTGTCTAATTGAAGAGGGTTGGAAGAGTGAATTGTTTGGAAATGAACCGTCGGAAAGGAGGATACCTGTATATAACTGTGTGGGACCACTTGCATGTTCTATAAATGGATTCCACAGCCTCCATCACCCCTGGGGCCATTCCAGTTTCTCCTCTCCGCCCATTGCAGCTGTTCAGACAGCCTTCTTATCCCCCCATCTCTTGAATACCAATATGCACAAACACCTACACACTCACACACACACTGCACATCACAGCATAATTGGCAGAAGTTTTGAGGAGCCAGAATTTTAAGGTTTTCAGGGAAGCCGGATGAAACTCCCGAATCCCCATATCCAGCGAGGGTTCCATATGTCAGAATTTCAGTGGCACAATTTTAATGAAGCATCTCTCTGCATTAGCTGTCACAATCCAAGAAGCTATTTTTGACCTTTCATAACCCTGAAAAGAACCTCGGCTTGAATTTCATACTCAGATGAATTTCTTGGCAATGCCTGAAAGTTATATATTCACCAATAAAATTGGATATGGCATCTTCTCGTTGTCACCCCCGCCTGAATGGCTGAGAATAGGGTTTTATCCTACAGAGAAACCAAAGACGACTCAGTTTCTATTAAGGAATATATTATCAAACATGGAACCAGAGGCAAAAAGAGATTTTTATATTTACTCTAATATATTTTAATGCTATTCTGCATTTATACATAAATGCAGATTAGCATAAGAATTAAACGATACTTAGCGTGGCATGTTTCCACTGTGAAACTTGAAGAACATCCATGGGAAGCTATGCCAAATATCCACCACAAACATTTATGGGATGGATTCAAGTGTGGTCCTTTTTTATATTTTTAACAACTTTCCCACTCTTCACAGCCATTTCCTCCTGTGAACCTTTTCAGAGTATTATGGACCAATTTGGGGCCACATTATAAATGTGATAATACTATGGTGTCACATAGGCTGCCCCAAGAGACATGGACCTGGGCTGCCCTAACAGTGCCAGCCTAGGCAGTTCAGGAGAGGCATGTTGAGGGCATGATCAGCATTGCCTAGAACAGAGCAGTTATGCTAGATCCACAGCCTTTTTCCAGGGCAGAAATGCCCTCTTCCAGCTCCTCAGAGTTATACCACCGCAGGAGCAGGTATAAATCTGAGTAGATCCATAGGGGTCCATGGTATGGCAGTGTTGACAAAAAATCTGAGTTCTTGGCCAGCCTATCTGCAACCCCTGCCTCTCAACCTCAGGATATGGCACAACTATGGCTGCCCACTAACCTGTGGATATAACATGCCACCCCAACAAGCCCCTTGCTCCACTGTAACTGTACTGCACCCTCATGCTGCAGTTGTGACTGGTTGTCAAGGATGCCTTATAATGCAGGCACCATAGCTGTTTCTTGTTTAGTGTGATCTGAGGGGAGGGGGTCACCTCGGGAGCAAGCCCTCTCCAGGTGCCACTAACTTGGTGCCTACTGAGCATGCCTGGAGCAGCTAGGGCAGCCCAGGCTTCCTAACACTCTGGATTCAGCTCAACGTTCTGCTCTGGATACAGACTACTTGGGGCCATTCTCCCTGCCCTAACTTTGGATTGCTTTGTATAGCTGCAACCCTAAGATAACTTTCCTGGGAGGAAGTCCCATTAGACTCAATGAGTAGACACAAATAGGATTGCGCTCTGTTGGATTGCAGGTTAATTTGTTTTATTTTTCTTCATAATTTATATTTTCTTTATTATTTTGTATTATCTGACAGTATTGCCACCATTTTTATATGAATATTTCTGGGTTGTGGAACGAATCATCTGAGTTTCCATTATTTCTTTTGGGGAAATTCTCTTTGATAGACAAGTATTTTGGATTACAAGCATGCTTCCAGAAGAAATTATGCTGAATTTGTTAAATTATGCCCAAACTAAGGAACCACCGGATTTTTTTGTAAGTTTTTAGCATCAGGAAACATTGTTTTCCCATTTCAGAGGAGGAAAGCCCAACTTATTTTGAACCAATTTGGGGTGAATGGGAGGGTCCACCCATTTCAACTACTCTCAAAATTGCTTGATGCAATTAAACAATTAAATTATGTTTATGTTATGTTTAAATTAATTTATGTTATGAAAATTATGGGTCGGCGCATAAGTTATTCTGTCCGAAGTTCAGCCATGCACATATCTTTTCCATAGCTAGGAGACAACTTACTTTGCAAGATACTTTCCTCCAGACTATGCTTACCCTTGTGACAAATATTTTCTCCGGTGCTTCCATCTTTTTCTGGCATCTGACTACATGTTCTTCAGGGCCAGAGCTGTCACATACTGTTCATAATACACCCAGTTTATGAGGTGCCCAGAACAAAGAAGCCTTTAGGTGTTACGGTCATGACCCCCCAAAAAGAACATTAAATTATACTTAATAGAAACCAATAATATCAGCAACGTCTCAGTTGACGTCTGGGTTAAATAGCTTTAAAGGGTAAAGTTTTTAATTACTCTAAAAAGTGTGGCACAAGAAAAACGGGGGGGGGGGCAGGCAAAGTGCACTCAGAAATGTTCCATTTGTGAGCTTCCTATTAAAACTTCCATCCTAAATATATTTTCTCTGAAGTTACGTCCTATTGATTTTGGTGGCATTAACTTCTAAGTAAGCATGCTTAGAATTTCAGCCTTATTTTAATTTCCAATTTGTGATATAGTAAGGGGAGGGAGGGTGAAAAGTACTTTTCTGGAAAAATGGTACTAGCCTCTGATCAACAGAACAAACAGTTTAATCAGCACTGAAAACCGCTATTGAAAACCAACGACAAATTTTTGCCAATGGAGAGCTGGCAAAAGAAAATTGAGCAGAACTGTTCCAAATGTATACAGTTCAATGTTTGGGGCTGCAATCCTATCCACGCTTACTTGTGAGTAAGCCTGAATATAATGAAGCTGGTGCACCTTGTAGCACCGGCTCACTTTACCCTTCTGCAGACTGCTGCAGAGCCTGGGCAAAATGCATTGCAGCCATTGGCTGTTGAAGGGCCTGGGGGGTGGAGCCCGGCTGTTACCGGGCTTGTTCGGCCTGGGGAAGATCAGTCGGGCTCCAGCAAGCGTCCCCCACCCTCCCTCCCTGTAGTGCAGCTTAGGATTAGCTGGTCGCTTCGGGGCCGGGTAGGAATTTTTTGGATGCCACCTGATTGGCCATTGGTGGCATTCTTTTTCGCCTACCCTGAGCTGCGCAAGGGGAGAGAGTTAACACTAATTGGCTTCTAAACCCGGTCACTTTGGCAGGAGTCGTGCGGGTATAGGCAGGATAGGCCATTGGTGTGCAGCCTTAGGTAGCAAGGGTCTGGGGGTGCGGATGCCTCTCTGTGATGCTGATCCGGCTCCAGGGGTGATGAGCCTCCTTTCCTGGATGGGAAACCTAGGCGCAGATGGGCCGGAATAGCTGGCGGCTGCATGTCCGGCTACCTTGACCTTCGGGTTGGCAAAGATGGGCATCCTTGAACTCTGTTCAAGGAATGCCGTGAGCCAGGCTGGGAACGCCCTTAACCAACATCTGCATGGGGATCTATGCGGAGAGCCGCATCCCCTTAGACCGCACGGCTATTGTTTGAGCAGTCCCTGTTTATTTTAATGTTAAAAAGTTAGTAAAAGTGGCCCTCAATCCAGCACTTTTGTCTGGCTCTTTATTTGCGTCTGTCTGGGGTAATGGGACTTACTTCTAAGTAGTCATGCATAAGATTGTGTTGGGAATCATTTTTTATGATTATTTCTGCTGCCTACATCTTCTTAACCAATACTCATAACATGCTCACTTTGGTCATTTGAACTGGCCATCACTGAAGGATGCCATCAAGCATCAAGGATGCCACAGAATTAATGCCATCAAGCCTATGAAAAGGTAATGCCAAGTGCAAGAAAATACTAGTTGCTTTCTAATAAATATACAGGGATCCTTCTTTATCTGCAGGCTCAGCATTTGCAGATTCCACCATCCATGGATGCCTCCCTGGACCCCTGAAGGCCTCCATTGCAAAGTTTTCACCGTTTGTACCATATTGTGATGGTGTCCGCTTATTGTTGATTGAAGTTTGGTTTGTGTTGTGGTTGTGTCTAGGAGGCGTTCTGAAGTATGGGGAGGCCCTCAGCCCATTCTGTTGGCCTTCCCTGGACTCCAAACAACAAACTGGACATCACAGACGAAAACCATTAAGTGGGTTCTGATAAGTGGGTTCCGGGTGGCCTTCTGAGGAGGAAATGAGGCTTCATGGAGTGATCTGCAGGATGGCATGAACTACTGAGGGCCTGGCATGGACTCAAAGTAAGTTACTGCAGTGCTGGGACCTTGCCCCCACCCATCAAGTACTTGAACATTCATGGATTTTTATATCTGCACAGGAGAACATCAGAAGAGCCTTCACTGGATCATCTAGTCCAGCTTCCTGTATCTCATTGTGGCCCATTAGATATCTTGGGGAGCAAGGTATCCTGCATCCAGGATGCAAGATACCTAAATCCTGGTGCTCTCCCCTGCATCTGGCATTTTGAGGTTCCTCACATATCCTGGAATGAATCCAGTGGTGGGCTCCAGCAGGTTTGCACCTACTCAATAGAACCAGTTGTTAATGAGTGATAGGACATATAAAGTTTTAAAATAGCCATTTAAAACTGGCTGCCAGATGGCAGAACAACCAGAACTGGTTGTTAATTTCTTTGAATCCCATTACTGAATGAATCCCACAATATAGTGATGGCCAACTGTGGGTGGTGCAGACCTGAGTAGCAACAGTGGGTTGTGGTTCCAAATGCAGGGTAAGACGAAGTAATTCCACTGGTCCTTGGCTGAGCTACTACCTGCCCCATCCCCATGCTCGATATGATGCAGGACTGCTGAGCTGGCTGTTCCACCACGGATTGGGATTGGGGTGTGTTGTATTCAGGCATAGTAAATTATGAACTACCTTCATCCTCCAGATTCTGCTTTCCACTCTTATTATTAAGAGAAGCAATGAGGCAATGTACTGCTTCCCTGGCAAGGATTTGCATCTATAACCCTGTTAAATAAATTTACCTGGTGCCAGAACCCCATCGTGGATATTTAACAGATATGAGATGTATAACAGACAACAGAACAGCAACAGAAGGATTTGCTTCCTCAACTATCTTCATTCCTATGTAAGCTTCAAAATCCTAATTGGAAGTACATCCTACTGAGTTCCTCTAGGAAAGAATGCTCAAGACTGCAACCATTCTTTTTTGCCTGTGTATATTTGCCTTAACTGTTCCCAAACTCTTAAAAAAATGAGAATGACAGTACAATAAAAGGGAATCACAATTAAAACAAATCTGATTGGATAAGAGGGTAGAATGTTGAAATTTGCCAGGGAAAAAAATTTCAAAAAGTAATTAATGACAAAAGTAATTAAGGAAAAGTAACTGACAATTGACAAACAAGAGTTCTTGTAAAGGAATAGGGAATGTGAATGTTAAATATTATTTGCAAACTGAAAAATTAAAATAATAGAAAGTCCCAATTTGTTTCTGCAATAATGCTAATGCTCTCGCTTCTTGCCAGCTGTCTGTCTCTATCTGCCGCCTTGGCAGCTGATGGAGGGGCCTGTGGCACCACAGCAATAGATCCTTATATCTCTATGCCAAATGCTGCGCTCAGCCTTCTAATCCTTTCTGCATGTTAAAAGTACGCAATATTCTTCTCTAGGAATGCTTGTTTTATGTGTGGGGTTTTGAAAATTCTGATGACAAATGAAAAATAAAGGTTCCCACTGAAAAGTCAACGGGGAAATGCAATTCTTTGCTGCAGTGGGGAAGAATTCCAGAGTTACAGCTGTATCTTGGTTTAAGAGCATAATCTGTTCCAGAAGCATGTTTGGAATCCAAAATGCTTGTATATCAAAGCAATTTCCCCCGTAAGAAATAATGAAAACTCAGATAATTTGTTCCACAACCCAAACATATTCATCTAAAAATGATTACAATACTGTAATAGAACACAAAATAATAAAGAAAATACAAAATATAAAGAAAAACAAACTAACCTGCACTTAGGGCACAATCCAGAGTAACTACGGGGAGTCCTTGCTCCGGTGTAAGAACAATTAGCTGTGGATTGCAGTATGAATCTCCCATAGGTTTTCATTAGATGGTGCAGTAACTACGGGTACACGTAATGTCTCTTACGTGCTCCCGTAGTTACTCTGGATTGTAGGGCCAGTCTCTCAGGCTGCAATCTGCCCCCCTTTTACAGGAGCTAGCCCCACTGGTTATAATACGGCTTAGGGTACAATCCAGAGTAACTACGAGGAGTACTTGCTCCGGTGAAAGAATAATTTACTCTGGATTGCAATATGAATTTCCCATAGGTTTTCACTAGGTGATGCTGTAACTACAGGTGCACATAATGTCCCTTACGTGCACCCATAGTTACTCTGGACTGTAGGGTAAATTTAGAGTAGATATGCAAGGCTAGGTCTCTCAGGCTGCTTTCCACTGTCCCCTTACACAGGAGTGAGCCCCATTGTCTGTAATAGGCTTACTTCAGAGTAGACATGCATAGTCTGATCTCTCAGGAGAGGCTGAGCAGGTATTGGTGGAATGTAGAAACCAGCCGGGGCTATTTTTGTTTATCAAAACATCACTTGAATATCAAGTCAAAATTTATTAGAAATGTTTGTCTTGCAAAACACTCTTAGGGCACAATCCAGAGCACGTTCAGCCTGCTCTGCCCTAACTGCTCTCTCCTAACTATTCTATATCAAGAGCAGAAAGTTATGCTGCATCCAGAGAGTCAGGAAGCCTGGGCTGCCCTAACTGCTCCACAGCATGCTAAGTAATTGACACATGGGGAGGACTTGCTCCTGAGGAGACACCCCTCAGATCACACTGAACAAGGAACAGCTGTGATGCCTACAGTGGTGACACGACTCTGCGCATCACCCGGTGCGGAAGTCTGTGCATCACCCCTGGGATATGCGTACCCCACCTGGACTGCGCGGTCGCCAAAGTTGGCGCCTGCGCAGTTGTTTCTGAAGCCAACTGGCTTCAGAAAGTACTGCGCAGGCACAGTCTCTGACATCTGTGCAGTACTTTTCTGAAGTCTTTCGGCTTCAGAGGAGACTGTGCAGGCGTCAGAGTTGGTGCCTGTGCAGTACTCTTTCTGAAGCCATTCGGCTGCCGCTCCGCCTCCTGAATGAGGCCGAATGTATCTTCTGAAAGTATCTTCTGAAAGTATCTTCTGAAGCTGTTCGGCATGCTAAGTGTGTTTCTGCGCAGTGCACCTCAGCTGGCCGTTCAGGCCAGCTCCTCAGACAAGTGGCAGCTTCTGGCTGATTCTCTGCCTTGGAGCAGGCCTGAATGGGGGTGCTGACGCCCGGAGCCTGCCAAAGGACAGTCAAACTCCTCCAGCACATCACCCCATACGGAGCGCATCCCCAATGCAGCCCACACCAGCCGCACCAGTCTGGTGACGCCACTGGGTGCCTGCCTTATAAGGAGTCCCTGATGAGATGCCAGTACATTCTACAGTGAATACAAGGGGCTTCTTGGAGTGCCTGCTGTATCCTGAGGTTTGTGGGCAGCCGTAGTTGTTTCATATCCTGAGGTTGAGAGGCAGGGGTTGCAGCAAGGCTGGCCAAGAACTCAGATTTTTGGTCAACACTGCCATTCTTACTCGGGCCTTATCATGGACCCCTATGGGTCTACTCATTACTATACCTGCTCCTGAGGTGGTATAACTCTGAGGGCTGGAAGAGGGCATTTCTGCCTTGGAAACAGGCTCTGGATACAGAGTAACTGCTCTGCCCTAGGCAATGCTCAACATGCCCTCAACTTGCCTCTCCTGAGCTGCTTAGGCTGCCCCAGTTAGGGCAGAGCAGGTCCACCTCTCTTAGGGCACCTTATGTTGCGTTGCTCTGTCCTAAGCCTTTTCCAGAGTAACTGGGGTGGAGCATCTTGCAGTTGCTCCACCCTAGTGATAGACAAGGCTACCCAAGGGCTCTTATGTGGATCGATTAGTTGCTCTGGATTGTGCTGCCAATCTAAGTTTCTATCAATCTAAGGTTTTACTGTATAGGATTAGGTAATGCCCTCTCACCACCAACAATTGGTGCATATGTAGGAGAGATACCCTCCCCATCAATCACTACAGGGGACAGGTTCATACAGGAGAAAGTATGATCACATTTGTACCCTCCAAGAAGTTTTCTTGGTATCATATGGAAGTATATTGCCAGGCTTTTTTCCATGTGGTAGTGTAGTCTCTGTGAAAGAACGCCACACTGATTCATGTTGTTACAGTTGTCAATATGCAATTGATCATCCGCCTCTGTCACACAACGTCCCACTACTGAAGCCAGTCACTCAAATCAAGAATTGTCAAGCTACGACTATGATGGACACATCATTTGAAGGGAACGAACACTAGAAAAGGACATCATGCTTGGAAGAATAGACATAACAAGAAGAAGAGGAAGACCAGCAACCCGATGGCTCAACACAATAACAATAGTAATGAAGATTCTTGTGGACCTCTACAGATTTGCTCATGATAGATCTTCCTACAGGATTTATATCCATTGTTACCATGACTCAAGACTGAGCTGAACAGCTCTGGTAGTAGTATGAGCACATGTAAAATAATAAAGCTATGTTCCTAACTTACAAAGGAGTTTGCTCAGAAGCAAGGCTAGTTCACCTGTCCAAACTGCCAGGAAGATGCTCTGGTCTAATGATAATGTGTTATCTCTCTCCCCAACTAGGTATCTTGATATTTTTAGCCTGATCCATCATATCTTCAGATATCTTTATCAGATGTTCCACTGATAAATTCAGTATCAGTGATGATCTGAAAATGGATCCCTGAGAGGTACAGAGGCCCCACCTGTATGTAGGGTTGCCATATGTTCCCCAAAAATTGGGACAGTCCCAGTTTGGGGGATTACGTTCACGGGGGGTCCTGCCCCAGTTTTGTGGAAGATAATTATGGCAACTGTACCTGTATGTAACTTTCCCATAAGAAAATCCAAACCACACACACACACACACACACACACACACACACACACACAGGTTTATCACAATCCTGTTTATCACCAGCAAAAATGATAGAATCTCATCTCAGACTTCTTGCATCATCTTGGACAATATCTGTAAGCGGATCCAAATATTGACTTGTCCTAACTTCCCTTAAAAGCTTCGATGAAATCAGCACACATCGAGGGTAGCTATTTTTGTAATGTGGTGTATTGAAGAAACATCGGCAACCCACTGTGTCCATTAAGGAACTTCAAATACAAAAGCAGGGAAATTTTCTGAATAAGAGATTAGACCTTTCAGAAATCTGTTGGTCTATTAGTCACACAGGCAAGAGTTCTGAACTATTGAGTCTACTCCAGCTTTGATTCCTCCACAAAATCTTCGCTTGGGTTTCAAAGTCACAATGAGTAGCTTGATCAGCCATGCAGAATGGTTTTAAATGTCATCATCCACTCTGCTATTAGTTACCAGTTGGGAAGGTATAAGAATATACTCACTATGCAGTACTTATTTGTTACCATCTTTTCAGCTCTGGCTTTGAGAATTATTTTTTTGCAAGATTAAGTACCTGTTTTCCCTTTGCAAGGAAATAAACTTATCTACTTTGGAAGGTGATGGAAGTGGGAACATAAAAAATCCTCCCTTCTAAGGGTAGTTTGGGTTTCGCATTGAATCCCCCTGGATTGAATCCTATACGCCAAATGCCGGAGGCAATATTCAATCCCAAAGGATAAAGAAAGATTGGGAAGGATAGATGGAGAAGATTTGGGACTTTGCTATGATGCAAAGAGATCAACAAATTGCAGACAGCAGAGGGTGGAAAAGTGTAACATGGGAAAATTTGTTAACATAAGCTGCAATCCTAAAGACACTTTCTTGGGAGTAAATTCCATTGAACATAGGGCTTACTTTTGAGTAGACATGGTTAGGATTGTGATCTTAATCCATTTCACACCTTGTATGGTTGCACATATAGGAAAGACACCCACCCCCATCCATGACTGCATAGGAGAGGTTATTTCATACAGGAGGAGGAATGATCACATTCAAAAAATAGGCTGCAATCCTAAGAGCACTTTCCTGGGAGTAACCCCATTAAACTCAATGGAACTTATTTCTAAGTAGACACAAATAGATCTGCAGTGTTATACTATTTTCAGTTCAACCAGGGTCAAACTGAATTTACCATATTTAATCGAATCTAATGCACAATCAGATCTAATGCACACCCTATATTTATAATCATAATACCATATTTACTCAAATCTAATGAACAATCGAATCTAATGCGCACCCTGATTTTGGAGACCAAATTTATCTGGAAAAGGTGAGCATTAGATTCAAGTAAACACATTACATTGTGTTGCAACTTCCTTGTATCTGGCATACTTTTTAAAACAAGGCTGCAATCCTAAAGATACTTTCTTTGAATTAAGACCGACTGAACACAATCAGGCTTACTTTAAAGTAGATCAGCCCTACAATCCAAAGTAACTATGGGAAGACACAAGAGGCACTTACTCTGGATTGCTCTGTGCATTTCCCATATGTTTCCCATAGCTGGCACTGTAACTTTGTCGGTGTAAAAGGTCCTGTAGTTACTCTGGATTGTAGCCATCATATGGTTCGGATTGTGCTTCAAGTGGTTGTATGAACCCTTTTGTAACATGTAATGCATTTTTCTTCTAGAAATCTGTCCAATCCTCTTCTCAAGGCAACGTAAGCGAGACCACATCATGTGGCAAGGAGTTCCACAGACTAACAACATGCTAGGGAAATAATACTTTTTATGGATCAGATGAGCCTCTCTCCTCCTGAGTGTTTCAGAATCATCCAAATGCCTCTTGCGCCAAGTTGAACAGAAATCATCCTCCAAGACAGGAGAAACGTTTTTCTCATCACTAGAACGAGAAGGATGTCGTCCCCCCCCCCCCAATTCAATCGATTCCACCAGCAGCCTTGCTTCAGCTGGAAATTGCCAATGACTGTAACATGTATTTTCACATCAGTGCTCATAAGAAGCATCTCTCCAACCAATGCATCACTATTTGGGCCTCTGTCAAAACATAACCATTTTGGCTTAGTGTCAAAATGCTTAGGCTTTGGGGACTTCTCTAAAAATTCCCGCTGCAATCCCGCATCAGCCTCTTCCAGTACCAAAGAGTGGGGGTTTTCTTGCTTCCCCCCCAAAGGACCTGAAACTGAACACTCAGTACTTCTCATTGAGAAGAACATTGAAATTTACTGTTGAATTGAAACTTTTTTAAATTGAAACTTTTTAAAGTTTCAGTTTAAGTTTTTTTTAAGTTTAAGTAGTTTTAAAAAATTGAAACTTTTTTAAGTTTCAGAGGACTGACTTCCTGAAATGTATAAAGCTTCTGACTTTAGGTTTTTAGAGTACAGGCACCCCCCATTTGTTGGACAGGGTATGAACCAGAGGACCATCCAATAGTGAATCTAATCTTTTGTAGTTTATAAATGTTGCTTTCAATGCTCTTTTTAGCTAGCAAATTGAAAATGCACCTTTTTATTTTGCAAATTCCTGTGGCTACACCAGGGTTTCTGCAAATGGATTCTCATTAACTCGTTTGAGAATGGGATTAGACAAGGAGGAGGGCAGTTTTGGCTTTTAGAAGAGCAGAGAGAGGTTGGAAGAGTGGAACATACATGGAATGAATGAGTTCTAGGTATAATTGAAAGGTAGATCACCAGAAAATGAACCGTCAGAAAATGGGGGATACCTATAGCCGAAAGTTGAGCCCATTTGTGCATTTTCAAAATTCTGCAGTTTGATGGGGAAGTGAGATTAACCCTACAATCCAGAGTAACTATGGGAGCACATAAGAGACATTACGTGCACCCGTTGTTACTGCACCACTAAGTGAAAACCTATAGGAAATTCATATTGCGATCCAGAGTAAGTTGTTCTTACATCGGCGCGACGACTCCCTATAGTTACTCTGGATTGCGCCCTAGGAGCAAAATCCTAACCATGTCTACTCAAAAGTAAGTCCCATTGTGTTCATTGGATCTTACTCCCAGTAAAGTGTCATTAGGATTGCAGCCTACAATCAAATGTCACCATGTCTCTTTTACCCTACCTTGTCTCTTTTACCCCTTCAACTGCTATAGTATTCCAAGTTTTGGCATAGAAGTGCACAATCCTGAGAAGGTCTTTGGCCAACACAAGAGTATCATGAACTTGCCGTAGTGCACTGTGTGCCTTCATATGAGCAAGCTGGGCTGACACAATGATGTGTACCAGTCTCCACGCACTGGATCCCAACCAGGACCAGGTGAGTTTGTGCCAGCTGAGGAAGGCCAGTGGAGGGGACTGGAGAGGACAGTGGGATGGCATTTTGGGATGTGAAGTGGACATACCAGGAGGTGGATCAGGAATGGCTACAGCAGCCTAGTCCACATACTAACCCCTTACTCATTACAGGCCTTACAGAGGGTATTCTGATTTGTACCAGGGGGAAAACATCACAAGTTGTGCTCCAGCTGATACCTACCTTAAACTGGAAACAGCACAGATCACTCAGCCTGCCTGCTCCAGTGAAGGTTGGGATTGGAATCTTAAGGCACAATACTAACCAGTTTAGGCCAGTGCAATTCACTTGTCTCTCCATTCCCACAGTGGTATGGGTAGTACAGCACACAACCACGTGCCAGCCTAATCTCCTTAATCCCAGTAATGGCACAGAAGTATTTTAAAACACATTTCCAACCCCCCAACTGGTGCAAGGTACTTCTGACAGCCTTATTAGGGGTTAGGATTGTTAGAGCTCCATATCTGGGAATAATTGGATATAAATGGGAAATAACTAGAAGTAACTGGATGTAGGTTTTGCCTCTTTATTCCATGAAACCTCTCCAAATTGCCCTGAAAACAGAATCTTCTTTCTGATATCGTACCATATCTGCACCATATTCCTCTTGTCTCCCCTCCACTAGTTCCAGTTTTTGTGAACTTTCCTATCCAATGGGTCTTACTCCTAGGAAAGTGTGTTTAGGATTTTAGTCTTTGCCTTTTATCTCACATTCACCAATCAGGCCAAAAAATAAAAATAAAAATCTGGCTATTTCCCTAATGAGATTGAAAGATACTTGCACCTCATAATATTACGATAACCAATGCTTAACGCAGGGCAGAGCTGCAATGCGGTTACAGAGAAAGGTACTTTCGCACTCTCTAATTGGCAATACTTTATTCTATTTGTGCACCACCATTCAATCTCTGCCACCTTTTGACCAAGCTGCTCTTCAAGCCGGCTTTCCAAAAATAAGCAGCATAATTAAAAACAATTAGTTACGCTGCACTACAGTCTGCCTGGTTGTTCCTCTCCAACCCATTGAGTTTTAGGAATTTTCCACTGCATATCTGTTCCCTATTATTTCTCCTACTGTTTCTCAAATGTTGGTTCAGGCCCCAGTAGGTGGGTCGCCAACCAATTCCAGGTGGGTCCCCATTCATTTCCGTATTTTTTTCTTCATTCTACCTAAAAACTTGTTTGTTTGGTGTGGCCAACCCTGTATCCAGAGTGCGGTAGCGGGAATGGGAATTCATTCCCCTTACCCTGGATATAACTGCAACAGCCCCAACAGGTCTCCTCAGATCTGCACCACCTAAAGTGGTGATAAATATCCAAGTAGCCTGGGGTGCTCATGATTGCTAGGCACCAGAGTTATGATTCTGTACAAGTGCTGGATCCTGATCCCACTCCTCACTCAGTCGCAGCCCTCCCACAGACCCACCTACTCTTCCCTGGCCCCCAAATGTCTCTTTCTTGCCCTCACCCACCCTATGGTAGACTGCCTCAACTGGCACAGTCTCACTGTTCCACTGGAGAACTGGGGTTCGCATCAGCCTTTGGAGGCCGGTGCATAAGTGCCTTATGAAACTTTTGCAACACCTCTGGGCTAGCACAAAGAACGTGTTCTGCTCCATCAGTGAGACGAGATTGTGCCCAGATAGGGTTGCCATATGTCCTGAAAAACAGGGACAACCTTGATTTTTTAGGGATTGTGTTCACATACTGGCAAATGGGACAGATGTCCCACTTTTGTGGAAGAAAATTATGGTAACCCTATGCCCAGAGTGCCCACAATCAAAAGGCACAAAATTTCATGACTCGTCATGCTAATAGTGTGGCGGATCAGGATGGTGTTCAAACATCTGGTTAAAACTAGCAGAGAGATAGCCAAGGGAGCCGCCCTTGGACAAGCAGTTCTATGGGCACAAAAAGCCTACCTTCCTTGCTAGGTGGGGTTGCAGATGGTAAAGTGGTTTGAGAATTGGATTTAGACCGGGAAGATCCAGGTTCAAATCCCAACTCCGCTGAGAAAAGTGATACCCCTTAATTTTTCCAACTGCTGCCAGAGAAAAAAGAAGGGGGGATACCATAATAATCATAATTTTTTAAAAGCTGTCTGCAACTCACCGCCTTATGCAAACCTATCAATTCCTCGGCATCCAGCTGCCAACTCCGGCTCAGCCCAATATTGCCTGCAGTAATTATTTGGATCAAATGCAGTTTATCTGTTTCATATTTGTGTTGCTATGCTCTCTGGTAACTTATAAATGTCACTGCAGTGTTTATTTGTTATAATGAAACTTAATGATGTTTGAAACCAATGGCTATGCTTGTGGGCTGCAGGTTTGAAATAATCTCTTCATCTTGGGAATGGGATGCCTTAAGATAACATTAAATTCACCCTATAGGGATTGAAGATGTATGCACAGAGATATTCATGGCTGTGTATTATTCATCAGAGGGACCGACTAGCAATCAGTTCCAAAGCCTACGGATATGGGCTGAAAGTGCCGTCACCCACTGGAGGCAAATTTTTCCACCCCAAGTGGGAATAGTTGACAAGCCATACGCATGCATCATACTCCATCTGTTTTTATTACACCTCCTGCAGAACTCTGGGTAAGTTGATGCGAGAGGGTGGCTGGGGAAGGGATGTTAGATTAGAGTGACTCAGTGATGCTTCTGTAACAAGAATGTGCATACTGTATTTTGTTACAAAAATGTGCATTTTCAGAATCCAGATTCCCAAGAAAAGCAGTAGAACAGGGGTCTCCAAATCCCAGCTTGGGGGCCAGATACCGCCCGTGATGAGCATTTATCTGGCCCATGGGCAGCCTAAACAATCTCTACAGAGGACTACACGCTGTTTGATTTAAATAAATACATTATAGATAGATGAATGAATAAATTGGCTAGAATTTCAAAGACACAATGCAACATACCCTCTCCACAAGCCTGTATTAAACATTATGAAGTCCTCTGTGAAGATTATTTTTTTGCAGTTGTCGACACCATGTCAGATATTTGATGCAGCTCTCTGACCAAAATGTTTGGAGACCCCTTCTATACAAGGAGAAGAAAATGGAAATGATCAATGCTGTGAAGCCTGTAGGAGTTCAGAAATCAGAATGCACCTTTGTGGATGTACAATAGTCTGAAAGTGAGTCAATTAGTACAATCCTAAGCATGTCTACTCAAAACTAACCCCTATTGTGTTCAATGGGTCTAACTCCCAGGAAAGTGTCTTTAGGATTGCAGTCATTGTCTACATTAGAGATTCCCAAACTGGGTACCACAATGCCAAGTTGTTGTAAGGCATGCACTGGGGTGTTGTGGGAGGCCACTGCCTGGTGGCGAACAGTGACAAGTGGATTAATGACCACATCAAGCCAGTATGTGGAGCCTTGGCAACATCAAAGCTGTGTGATAACCACCATCAACACTGTGGGCAGAGCTGCTGTGTTTGGTTTTCCAACTTTGCAAAACACTTCTGTCCGTGTGGACCATTTCATCAATATTTTTATTTTATTTTTAGCTTCATGTTCACTTTCCAACCTAGAAGTTGTTGGTGGTGACACCACCACATCATCACCTTTTCCTTCCAGGTGCTAGAGCATCATGACAAAGGTACATTTGGGGAGAACTTTCTTATACCCTGAACTGGTCCCAGAACTCTCACCCACTTTTGTCTTCTGGCCGTTGGGCAATCACATGCAGGTTTGGAAAGGAGGAAAACACATGGGATTCTAATTCACAATAGTGACTATGAGTACATAAAGCAGAGGTGGTTTTTATCAGGACTGACATTTTTTCTGTGCATTTAACAACTGCATGGAGGCAGTAATCCAACAGGCAAAGCTTCACCTGTACTTCAGTATCAGCTAAAGGTCCACCTGCTGAACTCTTTGTGATATGGCATTTTTTAGGATGTAATCCTATCTTAAGCTGGCACAACTCTTTGGTTTTTCTTTTGCTGTGGTGATGCAGGGAGTCAAGTGCATGCCTGTGCATTGGCCTAACCCTCCCTTCCCTAACCGTCCTCTTACGGCACTTATGTGACACCCCAGGTCAGCTCAGGACTTATCCCAGGCTTAGGCCGCCTAACTAGAGGTTGTATTTGCTACCCTTGAGCACAATCCTAATCATGTTTACTCAAAAGTAAGCCCCATTGTGTTCAATAGGCCTTCCTCATAGGAAAGTGTCTTTAGGATTGCACCAAAAGAGCCCTGAAAAGAGAGAGGCAACTGGTGACCCTTTCATCATCTGGGAACCTTCAAAAATATTCAGGAACATTAAAGTGTCATTGTTTTAGATCAGGGGTTTCCAAACCTTGTCCCGGGGGCCAGATGTGGCCCTCAATGTCACCCCCGGCAAGAACCTCTATCCAGCACTTGGGCAAGCCTTGTAATCCATTCCAATACATTCTTATATGTATATTTATTCAAACTTGAAATGTAAATTAATTTTCTGACCCAGAATACTGTGTCAGAGAGATGATGTGGCCCTCCGGCCAAGAGGTTTGGAGAGGAGAATGTTTTAGAGGAGAATGTGCAAGAGTGTATCCAATGTAGAGATGGTAAGGAAACCCCGCAATCCTAAAGATTGGTCCTGGGATCAAGTCGGTTCTTATTACTAGGCAATCTGACCTGTAGACTGCCTTGGGCTGCAATCCTAAGCACACTTTCCTGGGAGTAAAACTTACTGAACACAATGGGTTTTTCATTTGAATAGACATGGGTAGGATTGTGCTCTATGAATAGGCTTCTGTTGCATATGAGATTCTGCTGGAGCTGATCAAGGCACTGATTTGGAGCTGATTTGAAGATGGGAGCTGCAGCACCCTAGAAAAGAACGTTGACATAGAGCACAATCCTAATCATGTCTATTCAGAAGTAAGCCCCATTATGTTGAATGGGTCTTACTCCCAGGAAAGTGTTCTTAGGATTGCAGCCCAAGGCAGTGTAGGGGTTATACATAGACATAGAGCATAGAACATAGAGCATAGAACATAGACATAGAGCATAGAACATAGAACATAGACATAGGGCACAATCCAGAGTAACTACGGGGAGTCCTTGCTCCGGTGTAAGAACAATTTGCTGTGGATTGCAGTATGAATTTCCCATAGGTTTTCATTAGATGGTGCAGTAACTACGGGTACACGTAATGTCTCTTACATGCTCCCGTAGTTACTCTGGATTGTAGGGATAGAGCATAGAACATAGACATAGAGCATAGACATAGAGCATAGAACATAGAACATAGACGTTGACATAGAGCACAATCCTAATCATGTCTATTCAGAAGGAAGCCCCATTATGTTGAATGGGTCTTACTCCCAGGAAAGTGTTCTTAGGATTGCAGCCCAAGGCAGTGTAGGGGTCAGTTTGCCTACTGATAAGAACCTGCTCGATCCCAGGACCACTACATTCACTTTCCCCAGTCTATTGCTCCAACACTCCATGTAACTAAAAGTCAATCACTGGATGGGGACTTACAGTAAAAAATATCTACCAATAACTTATTCAGTGATCAAGAAAATTGTGAATAAATTATTTGATAAATCTCATCCAGATAAAAAATTGGAAACAATTTGCATGTAATTTATTTGAGGACATGTGGGAAGGGGAAAAAATCATTCCGTGCATACTATGATGAGTTTAGCCATCAAACCTGTTAATTCCCCAATTTGGGGTTTAGTTAGAAGAACATGAAGCTTAAGATTTCTGATCTTGAGGAGTAAAAAGGAGGCAAATCAGATTTTAATAATCAGGTTGTATGGAAAGAATCAAAGTTCTGGAATTAAGAAGAAAGAGGTTGAAATATCTTTGCTTTATGCAAAACTGCAGTGTTTGTGCCATTTTCATTAACGGGGGAAAGATGAAAAAGGGGGGTTATAACAAAAGTTTAAAAAATTATTTATGGTTACTAGAGCACAGGTGTCAAACACAAGGTCCGTGGGCTGAATACCTACCTCGCCATTTCGAGTGGCCCCTGAGAACTTCACACTTTCCTGGGAGTAAGCCCCATTGACTACAATGGAACTTACTTCTGAGTAAACATGCATAAGATTGGACTCCGGCTCTCAGGAAACACCATTAATAATAAACTTTGGCCCTCTGTATAAAATGAGTTTGACACCCCTGGTATAGAGAGAGTAGATATAAGTTTATCATATTCTTATCATATTCTGGGAAAGCAACACCCAATGAAATTGACTGTCACTGGGCACAAAGCATGGGGTCCAACTGGGAGCAATTGATCCAATCAGCTTAAACATCTACAATGTCAACAAAGTTTGCATCTTGCAAATAAAACAGTTTATACCATTCAGCCTCTGCTTATCATTGATAAAAAAGCAATGTGATATTTCCCCAGAAATAAATATTTCATTTCCTTCTCCTGGGAGATGTGCAAAATCCCGACATCGAGGCAGCTTGTGGGTTACGGAGACATGAAAGTTTTTTTTTTATCTCGGATGGGAGTGAGATAAACTGCGTATTATTGTCAGCTATTTTATTCTGCCTCTCTCTGTATAATCCAAGTGAATTGTTTTTTTTTTAAATGATGCAAATTAAAACAGACAGTTAAGTACAATACAAAGCAGTAAGTACAACCTCACTAAAAACAGCAACAAAATAAAGTCAACAGAGAGGAAGTTGTGAGATGTCTTATTAAAGCATCAGCCTTTTCTTCTGCAAACAATATAGTAGTAACTGAAGAATGATCAAGTTCAGGATCGAGATGCTTCATGAAGGCCTATTTAAACACTTTCCTCTCAAGCTGAAATATAGGCATCCAGCACTTATTGGATGGGTTAGAGACCGGAGCACCGAGCAAAAGCGAAAATGGTTGAAAAGTGGAACTCAGTCTTTTTCAGCTTGCAAATGCCAAACTGCCACCCCAAAAGACATAAATATCACTAGCAAAACCTAAATAACATATATTTATTAACAAAGCCAAAAATACATAAGACATAATACTTACTAAAAATGCATAATAAATAATAGTATAATTTATAAACCCATGTGCAACATCCCCCCATGCACATCAAACCCCCATGCATATCAACCCCCCATGTGCATCAGTCCACCATGGGCATCATCTCCCCATGCGCAACAACCCCCATGTGCATCAGTCCCCCATGCGCAACATGCCGCATGCGCATCAACTCCCCATGCGCATGAAACCCCATGCACAACATCCTCCATGCGCAACATCCCCCATATGCATCAGTCCACCATGCGCATCATCTCCCCATGCGCAACATCCCCCATGTGCATCAGTCCCCCATGCGCATCAACCCCCTGTGAGCATCAACACCCCCCCCCCATGTGCAGCATCCTCCCCAGTGCAATCTCTTCTTCTGAATAACATCCCCCCAGTGTATCAGGCATCGAGCACCAAATTGGCTAGATGTTGGTCAGTTTCCATGTTAAGTACTGGACAAAAACACATTGCCCCCTTTTAGACCCTCAAGGGTTAAATTTCTCCACATCGGTTCTTGGTGGGTGTTAATGTGACAGAAGGAACTCCCCCCCAAGTTTCATGCTTCTAGGTCTTGGGGGTTGGGGCGGAATGTTGATGAGTCATCAATACTTCACTGCAAAATATAGGGAGGAAAACGCATTATGCCCCTTTTCACCCCCTTCTGGTTGGAATTTCCGAAAACCGGTTCTTAGTGCACCCCTCCATCACAGAAGGAACACCCACCCCAAATTTCACGCTTCTAGGGCTGGCGGTTTTGGCAGGGCGTTGATGAGTGAGTGAGTGAGTGAGTCAGTCAGTCAGTCAGTGACTTTTTTATGTATATAGATGAACAAAGGCATGTATGGGCAATGAATATCTTATGTATTTGAATGAAAATACATTCTTTATTTACTGAAAAAAGTCATAAGGAAATGCCAAAAACAGTTGGATCACCATGTCACAAACAAATCAACATCAAGTATTTTAGCTTTTAAACCAGCAAAGAGAGGTTGAAAGAGTGGAGCATGTATTGAATGAATAAGTCCTGACTGAAAGGTACTGAAAGAGTGGGACTGTTAGAAAACAAACCGTCAGAAAGGGATGTTGAAAATCACTGCTCCCCCAAAACAGGCAGAATCATGAGGCAGAAGCTCTTATTTGTAGTATTTTAATTTTTTTAAGTCAGAAAACCATCCATCCATTCTACCCAAGAGCAGTATGAGAGGGTGCTTTTGCCTGATATCCTCATTTTAGTAAAAGGCCAGGAAGAAACTGATTCCACCCTATTTGTTAAAAACATAAAAAGAAACTTTGCTAGATCAGGTCAAAGGCCCATCTAGTCCAGCATCGTGTATCTCACAGCAGACGACCAGATGTCTCAGGAAGCACACAAGACAACAAACTACCTACATCCAAGTGTCCACCCCTGCATCTAATTAACCATCAAATCTAATGCGCACCCTGATTTTGGAGACTTAATTTGGCTGACAAAGATGCACATTTGATTTGAGTAAACACAGTATATAGCAGGCCTCCGTCAGTCTTGGAAGACTATGGTATCGTGCTTGGCACTGCATACGCTGCACGCGAAGCACGAGATTGTTATGGAGGATAGGCTGTTACCCAAGCAGCAAATCCCCCCTCTCCACGCCACTGAATTAGTCCAATGGAAAGGCAGAGACAATACGATTGGATCCAGCTGGCGTCGCAGAGCTGGGCTAAGGACAGGAGCTCACCCTGTCTTGTGGGGCCAACCCGGGTCTCGAACCCTGGCCTGCTGGTTAACAGGCACAGTGTCTTAACCACTTGCGCCATCCATACAGTATATATGTAAGACAAACAGTTTTACAACAAAAATTTGATGTAAAACAAATGAATTGAAGGATCTGCATTGTGAGCAACAGCAAGAGGTTCTGGAAGAGATTTCATCTGCAGAGGAGGAGGAGAATAAGGAGGAGGAATCCTTCACATCAAATGAGATTAAGGACATTTGTAAACAGTGGGAAATTGTGCAAAATTTTGTAGAAAAGCATCACCCAAATAAGGCTGTCACAGTGTGAGTGATGAATCTGTTTAATTATAATGCAATGTCACATTTTCCTCAAATCCTCAAAAGGAGGAAAAAGCAAGAATCGTTAGAAGGTTCCTTGTTAAAGTTGCTCAAAAAGACACTAGTGAGTCTTTTAGTGAAAATTAGTCATCCTTGGCCATAAAGGTTTTCCTTTCCTGTTTTACTGTATTACAGTGTTATAATATTACAGTTTACTACAGTTTAGCATAGTTTAGACAGCGTATAGTACAGTTTACTATATTACAGTGTTTTATAATATTACAGCAATTGTGTTCTGTATTATAGTACAGTGTTTTGAATTCGATTACAGTGTTTTGTCATCATTTTTACATACAGTTAATATTTTTATATGAATATTTTTGGGTTATGGAACCAATCGTCTGAGTTTCCATTATTTCCCATAGGAAAATCCGCTTCACTTAAAAGAGTGTTTCACTTAAAGAGCATGCCTCCCGAACAAATTGTGTGAGGCACCACTGTATGTTTGTCTTACAAGGCACCACTATACATACGTGTGTGTGTTTGTGTGTGTGTCTGTGTGCGTGTGTGTGTGTGATGGTTCTTTAGAAATCTGTTCAACCCCTTCTTAAAGGCACTGAAGCTAGACGCCATCACCACGTCCTGTGGCAAGGAGTTCCACAGATTAATTACATGCTGGGGCAGAGTAGAAGAGGAAAAGATATTGCCAGTGAGGCTGCTTTTCCATGTGTGCACATTTCAGGGTGCAGAGGCAAAGCAGTTCTGCCCAGGGGGATGCAGGAATCCATTTCCAAGGTACCCATTCCCAGGTTGATACCTGGGAAAGCGGTCTGATGATGTTAGATGGCTTTGTTCTTCACCCTATTAGCCTGGAGCAAAGTGCAGTGGTGGTTGTTGGGGACGGTAGACGAAGGTGTCCCCTGCAGGTTGCTCTGCTAGGTATATCAACTGTAGGGTGTGCTGCTCATTCCCCTAGAAGGCCAAAGAACCAGCATTGTCCGAAGATGCTTCCATGGTCATATGGCCACCAAAGCATCTGGAACGAATAACATCAGCCTTTGGTGAATGTTTGGTGGGAGAGATTTTTTCTCCCCAATGCTCAGCCTGCTGTTCTGAACAGAGACAGTTCAGCTCCTAGTTGGAATTCTCTGCATGCCGTCTTTGAAACCCTCTTTCAGGCATTTTAATATCTCTGTGCAAGTTTGGGACAGCACTGGAGGTGAGAGCTTAGCACAGTTGTTTCCAGGCCATTCTAAATATTTCATTTAGCATTTGCTTCCCAAAATATCAGAGGGTTCTCCTCTCTGCCTCCAGCCCAGTTTCTAACAAAGCTATAGGCTCATATGCCACACAGTCAGTCACTCATCAATATGGATGAGAATTACTAGGCATGCAATATTTCACTATCTTTCTACTGCAATCTCAATAAAGCCAGGATGTGTGCTAACCTCTTCCACCCCATATCAAAATACATTTCTCCACTAAATATGCACATCTATTTTTAGAACTACGGGAGCCACAAATGATCACATGGTGTATATGGAACTGCGGAATCGGTTGTGGTTGCAAAACCGACCACAATCAGTTGTAGTTGCAATCTTAATCACACTTTCTTGGGAGTAAGTACTGCTGAATTCAGTGGGACTGACTTTGAGTAGGCATGCTTAGGATTGCACTGATAGTCTCTCAATATGGCACAACTCTGACTTGCCCTACAATCCAGAGTAACTACGGGAGCAAGTAAGAGACGTTACGTGTACCTGTAGTTACTGCACCACCTAGTGAAAACCTATGGGAAATTCATATTGCAATCTAGAGCAAATTGTTCTTACACCAGAGCAAGGACTCCCTGTTGTTACTCTGGATTGCACCCTAAGGCACCCAAAAGGTGAGCATATAGGTTGGAGTATTTCATGCCTCTATGGATTCCCTTTGATTTTAAAAAAATTTTATGGCACTCTATTCCCTTATTGATTTTACTTAAAAAAATTCAAGACTCTCATCATCATGGGTTGGCAAAGTTATATCTTACAACAGTGATTCTCACACTTTTTTTCGCATTGCATTTATAATTCAATGGAAAGCAATCAAAATATGTGCTTTTAAAGTGCATGTGAGTTAATGGACCATTAAGCACATATTAATAAGCTCATTAAGTGCCATTTAATACAAAACTGTATATAGGACTAAAGTAAATTAACCTAGTGAGGGGGACCCTTAAAAATGTGATTCCATTGGCAACAATTAGCTTACTGTGTCTACCTTCAGCACTGTCTAAAACCAGAACATGTAGATCCAAACTCAACATACATCCACATGGTAGCTTTCCAAGATCCTTGTCCAAATCACAACCACATATTTATGCTCACAAATACAGATGCAATTAAATGTTGATTAACCAGAGTTTGGCATTTGGATGAAATTCTTTTAGGTAGATGAAAACAATCCTGGCCTAAGGTATGAATGAAACTGGAGGATAGCTTTGTTGTCTTACAGAGCCTGAGAGGGATTGCTGGACAATTTATAGCATCATTTTAAGTTGGCTTAATGGTATAAACAGACCGGCAATAGCGGGTTCTGGTCCAGCAGCAGCAGAGTCAATGGAGTGACCTGCATTGCTTATGAAATATTACCTGCTGGAAAACAGTTTGTCATGATACCTGGAGACACATGGAAGGGGATATGAAAAGGGCCATGGAAATTATGAGCACTATTAAGCACTGTCTCTGCTAACTTAGAACAGCTTTAAAGAGATAAAACTTTGTGCATAGAGAAATTGTTTTCGTTCTCTCTCTCTCTCTTCCACCCACATTCAGAAGACTACCCCTTGCTTAATCCCTGGTGTGATGGAAAACAGAACTGAGAAATCAAAAGTTAAAAGTTACACATGCATTTAACAATCTTCTGTTAAATGCAAACATTCTGGCAAAATATTTGACTCTGTGATCCTCCCTGCAATACACAATACTTATATTACCCTACAATCCAGAGTAACTACGGGAGCACATAAGAGACTTTATGTGTACCCATAGTTGCTGCACTACCTAGTGAAAACCTATGGGAAATTCATATTGCAATCCAGAGCAAATTGTTCTTACACCGGAGCAAGGACTCCATGTAGTTACTCTGGATTGCGCCCTTACAGTGCAGTCCGAAGCATGTCTACTCAAAAGGTGTGTGCATATGGGGGATCTGTGTGTGGTAGTGTGGAAGGTGCGCCTTATCAATGTTACAATGCTGTTCCCCATCAGCAGCAGGGGTATGTTAAAGTTGCACAAAAAGGCAAAGATTCCATTGAGCCATTGGAGAGCAGTGACTCCATTAGTGATGGTGAAAGTCATCCTCCAGATCCCTCCTCTCTCTTGCCTTCCTCACACCAGCCATGAAGGTTTTCAAAGGGACAGTACAGTTCGGTATTGGACAGTATTTGCTTTATTACTGTGTTTTGTATTATTGTATATTGCAATGTTTTGTATTAGATTAAAGTGTTTTGTAATCATTTTTATATACAGTTAATATTTTTATATAAATATGTTTGGACTGTGGAACCAATTGTTTGGTTTTCCATTATTTCCGATGGGGAAATCCACTTTGTATAAAGAGCACTTTGAATGACAAGCACGCTTCCAGAACATAATCCTTCCGTAATTCAAGGCACCACTGTACACACACACACACACACACACACACACACACAAACAAACAAACAAAAGGAGGTAAACTTTGTTTCCTGTTACATTTTTGAAAGAGAAATAGCAGTATATTTCATCATTATATTATCTCCAAAACTCTATTGATTTGAATGGCATTAGCTTTCCAGTTACTCTGCTTAGGATTGCAGTTTTATGTTCCAGTTTTATGCTCTAATGGATAAATCAGGCTAGCTGAGGATGCTTTGCTCTCACGTTCCCCTAACCCCCATTCCTGGAAAACCTTAAGAGATATATTGCATATTGTATATTCTATCATCCAATTCCATTTTGTGCTACACTGCATATTATGTGATCAGCAAAATCTTTCATATATATTTACATAATCCTTTAAAAAAATCATCATCAGGCCTAGCATCTCTTCTAACATGATGGTATTTGGCATTCCCTGCCCGCCTGACCAAGTAGAAGCGTCACACAGTGCACACTAATATCATCCCCACCTAAATGAATAATTATTAGGGACAGAAATGTGAAGTAGACAAGCCCGACACTATTGATCATAAGCAGGCAGCATTCCTGAAACACCCCTGAGTAATTCAAATTCCTTCCACTAGATGATACTGGTTTGTGCGCACATGCAGACTATTCCCTCTTATACACACTATCCGCTGTGATCGTTGCTGTTTGTGTAAGCATGTGTAACTAAGATCTTATTGATTTCATCCTGGGAAAAGTCAACTTTTGAGGCAGCATTTGTCTTTCCCAGACAGTGCCTGTTTTTTAAGGTTTCCAGCTGGCCCGGTGGAGAGTCTTCTCTGTCTGACATCAAACAAAACAAAAGATTATTTGCTTTTCATTTAAGTTTAACGTGTGCCGATGTCTCATTTGAGTAACAGCGGAGAGGGAGAGTTGCCAAACGAAACACCCAACTGATGGAGATGCATTTGAAACACATTGTTGGGTGCTCAGCGCAACCTCCCTCGACTTCCATTAGAATTCCCTTTGGTGAGCGAAGAACAAAAGGCTCTGTTGAGTTGATACAGGAGCTGCCTTGCCTAATCATTCGCAGTTGCATCTCCTCGGCAAAGATGAAAGTGACACAGCTTGGAGTAATGTAAGCTATCCCGTCACACAACTGCCAAGCGCGTGGGGCTGGCAGAGCCTTCATTCCCAGTGACAGAGGCAGGTTGAGACAAAGTTTGAGAGACAGGATAGAGAGACAAGATCCAGCAGGAAAACTGTCTGGAAAGTCAGCATAAAAGTTCCATTAGATGAAGCCAACCGGAGCCAGCCCACTCACAAAGTTGGGTGAAAACAGCTGCCTAGCTGGGAGAGGCAGCAAAATGTCAGGATTATTCCGTATCCTGTGCTTGCTCGATGCCTCCCCTTGCCTATCCATAAGATAAGAAGAGCCTCCACTGGATCAGGCCAAAGGCCCATCTAGTCCAGCTTCCTGTATCACACAGCAGCCCACCAGATGCCTTAGGGAGCATATAGGACACCTGCATCTAGGTGCTCTCCTGCATCTGGCATTTTGCGGTTGTCCACTTCTACACACACTTCTCATAGCTTGTAACCTGTGATGGCCCTTCTATCTAGGACAGAGGCCCCCATAGGATTCCTATCTGCCCCCCCCCCCACACTTGGGATCCCATTTTCAATGGAATCCAGCCTGCTAAGGACTCCCCAGAGCCCAATAGCTTTCCCTTCCCTGTGACTCCTTCTCCTGATTCTTCTGTCTTAAGAGGCTGGAAGGGGATGGGAAGGGAGTGATATGTTCACCACTGGAGGGGCAGAAAGGCTTGTCCGTAGTTTCCAGAGTTTGCAACAACCTTGCAGGTATCCACAGGGGTCCCCCAGATTTGCAGAAAGTGAAGAAAGTGATTGCGTCCCACTTCTGGTTTGCAGTCCCCAACACAGAAGTGGGTCACAGTTACTTTCCTCATTCTCTCCAGACCTGTGGGACTCCCGTGGAGGCTCGCACTGGCCTCCCCACACATCCTCCTGCCTGCTGCAGATTCTGTTGACTGATGATGGCTGATCCCATCGCAGCCTTCCTTCTCCTCCCCACATATAAAAGCAGGCCTCCGTCAGTCTTGAAAGACTGTGGTATCGTGCTTGGCGCTGCATATGCTACATGCGAAGCACGAAAACCTGGGTTGGATTTTTATGGAGGAGAGGCTCCCCAAGCAGCAAATCCCCCTCTCCACACCACTGAATTAGTCCAATGGAAAGGCAGAGCCAATACGATTGGATCCAGCTGCGTGGCAGAGCTGGGCTAAGGACAGGAGCTCACCCTGTCTTGTGGGTCTCAAAACCTGGCCTGCTGGTTAACAGGCACAGCATCTTAACTGCTTGCGCCTCCCCACATACATGGGAGAGAAAAAGAGCAGGAGCAGCAGCAGGATGTTTCCCATAGCATCCTAGCCAGAGGATCAGGTTGAGACGTTTCTCTTCCACTCTCCCATCTGGGCATTAAACAGTGTGTGGGGTCAGGGGATTGACCCCCCACATCAGATCCTCCATATCTGCGTATTAAAAGAGTGTGTGGTATGAGATCTCCCCTTAATCTGGAAGTGGTCAAAAGATTTTCCCTCTGCTTTGAACACTGGAAAATTTTAATAAAATTGTTTAATTCAATAAGTTTTTTTCTGTAATATATTCATTTATATTAATTTATTTAAATCTGAAATGTAAATTAATCTTTTTCTGGGCTCCGGCATATTTGCAGAGAGATGATATGGCCCTTCTGCCAAACAGTTTGGAGGCCCCTGCTCTAGGCCCCTGTCCATTCCTTTCTTAAAGGCATTGAGGCTAGATGCCATCTCCACATCTTGTGGCAGGGAGTTCCACAGACCAACTACAAGCTGGGGAAAAAATATTGTCTTTTGTCCATCCATACCTTCGCCTTTATTCAGTTTTAATGGATGTCCCCTAGTTCTGGTGTTATATGAGAGGGAAAAGAGCATCTCTCTATCCACCTCCTGCGTAATGAACCTGATGTGCAGCTATGCAAATACGTTGTCATATGTTGTCATATGTCCTGGAAAACAGGGACAGTCCCAATTTATGGGAATTGTGTTCACATACTGGCAAATGTGACAGCGGGTCCTGTCCTGATTTTGTGGAAGAGAATTATGGCAACCCTTCATTTTGATCACAGAACACATGCTTGCAAACTACATGAGCTCAACTCCACACACGTAATTAAGAGTTACAATATCTAATCTTTCCATCACCCTTTGGCGAGCCACGAAAATCAGGTCATGACCCACCAGTGCATCCTGACCCACAGTTTTGAACCTAAATTACTGGGTAAACCTACAAATGAAGAAACGGTAAGTACATGCAGGGCAATAGTACTAAAAAACATTGAAAGAAGATGAAATACTAACATGGAGGATTTGGGGAAAATATTTCACATACCCCCAAAGTTATTATTTTTGACCTGTAAATCAAAATAAGAGAATAGCCTGCACAGACCTGATCCAATGGCCTCTCTATGCAGAAGTCAATGATGCTGAATAAAATATGGATTTTTGGAAAGGAGATCTAAGCGATATTACAGGGACACTTTAACCCATTATTGCAAAACCTTTTTACAGAGGAGGGGTCCAGAGGTTTCCATTGATTCCAAGAACTGAAAAGTCACCACCAGAATCTCTGGCTTGAGAATGCAATGAGCCTTAATTCAAAAAAAGCAACCTTTCATTGACAACTACTCAGCCTCCTAAGTGCATTTTCAATAGCACTCTCCCCTTTATATTGGGCATGGGCAACAGCCTCGATTTTGTGTTCCTTTGGCTTATGATAAGCTCTGTCTTTATAAACCTCTTCCTCTTTCCCCCTCTCAAAATCTCATTAGAATGAAGACAGACAGAGAGAGAGAGAGAGAGAGAGAGAGAGAGAGAGAGAGAGCCCCCAAAGTAACAGGGAAACAAATGGAAATTGAGAAGCTCTTTCTCCACTGACAACAGCCACCCTATTAGATCCCTTTAAGCAGGACAAATAAGGCACTCAGCTGCACAAGTGGGCTTTTATATTTATTCCAAATTAGAAACAAAATAATTGCTGCCTTGCCTTTAATGGACGCGCCAGTTAATTGTTCTAATAGCTCACTGACTCCAGCGGGGAGGGAGAGAGTTGTGCATCAATGCAAATTCATCCTTGTGATGCTGTTTTACCAGTTCCATTTTGACCGCAGAACATTATGCAAACCCAGCTTGAACACCCCCTTTCTCTCCCGTGCACTGTGGCACAAGGCTGCCTTTCAAGATCAATTATTAATATGCACGCATTATAATTATTTGGAGGGTTGGTACGAGATAATTATAAACCATAAAACAGCTTTCATCTGCATGCAGAAACGGCTGCCCCCAACTCCTTCCCCCAGAATCTTATACAAGCGTAGAGATCAAAAGTGTAATTAAAAAAAATAGAGCTTTTGTAGAAATAGCAAATCAGTCGTCCACTCATTATTTGGATGGACAGTTCCTTTCCAAAATTGCAAAGGTCTTATGGATTGCAACTGTAATGTAAATACCATTGCTTGGAGCTAGGGAAAGCCATGTCTAGTTGAATTGCTATTGGGATCGGCAGAGTGATCAAAATGTGTTGGTGGACTGGATGTGGCCCAAAAGCAGTTATGGAAAAACCCTGTTCTAGGGCTCATGTGGTTCTAGATCAGATGTGCCAAACATAAAGCCCAGCCCAGCCTGGATACAGTTAGCAGAAGCACTGCTAGAAATGCAGTTGAAACAAAACTGGAAGTCTGACTTCTGGTTTAAACAATATTGATATTTTCAATATTTCCAAGCCTCAGGGAGCCTGGCAAGTGCTCTGCAGGGCTCTGCAGGGCAGGACTCTCCACATCTCCCAGATCTAAGCAACACCTTTGATAAGTTTTAAAATAGCCCTCCTTTCCAATGGGGCATGACCTGGGGGATCACTTCCTCCCCAAAGACTTATCTAGGGAGTAATGCCCCCTGAAATTTTGAGTTCCCCTCCTTTAAGTTTTTCCTCTGCACTGCACTCTATAAAGCTTCGAAAGGCTTCATACATTATGCCGATGATGAAATCTATGTGTGCGGATGCTTTGGTTTCACTGCACATACTGAGCTGTGCATTCATCTGTGCAAACATTATCAGAAATACACTGTGAATCATTAACAACACCCTGTGCCCTGGGTCTGCTATGCTTGTGTGTTATTCACAGATGAAGTTCCTGTTCATGCTTTGTGTACACTCTGACTTGTGAGTTGTTCGTGCAGATATTATAGAGTATGCCACTGAATCATTAACAATGCTCTCTGATCTCGGGTAGGTGGTGGGTGCTACACCCGCCCCAGAATGCTTCACAATAAGTCTGTCCATGTGAGAATGCTGTCTGGTGAGAGACCTCTTACTGAAAGTGCCTCTCCAGGAGCATAGGCTGCAATCCTAAAGGCACTTTCCTGGGAGTAGTAAGACCCACTGAACATAATGGGGCTTACTTTTGAGTAGACATGGTCAGGTTTATGCATTTTTTTTGCTCAATGCAAAAAGCAATGCTGTCATCCTAGCACATGCATTTTCACTGGAGTGATGCATTTTATGATAAATACTAGCAAAAAGCGTACCCGCGTTGCGGGAGTAACTTCCCCATACAACATCCCCCACAGCGCATCAACCCATGCGCAACCTACCCCCATGTACAACATTCCCCCATGTGCATCATCCCCGTGTGCAACTTCCCCCCATGCGCAACTTCCCCCATGCGCAACTTCCCGCCATGTGCATCATCCCCCCATGCGCATCATCCCCCCATGCGCAACTTCCCCCATGTGCAACTTCCCTCCATGCGCAACTTCCCCATGTGCAACTTTCCTACATGCGCACCATCCCCATGCGCAACTTCTCCCCATGCGCAACTTCTCCCCATGCGCATCATCCCCCCATGCGCATCATCCCCATGCGCAACTTTCCCCCATGTGCAACTTCCCCCCATGCGCATCATCCCTCCATGCGCAACTTTCCCATGTGCATCATCTCCCATGCACAACTTTCCTACATGCGCAACTTCCCCCATGTGCATCGTCCCCCCTGTGCGCATCATCTCCCACATGCAACTTTCCCACATGCGCAACTTCCCTCCATGCGCAACTTCCCTCCATGTGCGTCATGCGCAACTTCCCCCCATGCACAACTTCCCCCCATGCGCAACTTCCCCCCATGCACAGCATCCTCCACAGTGCAACCTCTTCCTCTGAACAACACCCCCTCAGTGCACCGGGCACCGAGGACCAAACTGGCTGGATATTGTTCAGTCTCCCATGTTAAGTATAGGACAGAAACACGTTGCCCCCTTTTCAGCCCCTGAAGGGTTAAATTTCTCCAGATGGTTCTTGGTGGGTGTTCAGGTGACAGAAGGAACTCCCAGAATTCCATGCTTCAGGCCCAGCAGTTGGGGAGGAATGTTGCTGAGTCAGCAATTCTCAATGCAAAGTATAGGGAGGAAAACACGTTGTGCCCCTTTTCACCCCCTTCCGGTCGGAATTTCTGAAAACCGATTCTTAGTGCACCCCTCCCTCATGGAAGGAACACCCACCCCAAATTTCACACTTCTAGGGCCAGCAGTTTTGGCAGGGCGTTGATGAGTCAGTAATGACGATGAAGATTAATTTTATAAAACGCATTGCACCCCTTTTCACCCCCTTCTAGTTGGAATTTCTGAAAACTGGTTCTTAGTGGATCTCTCCATCACGGAAGGAACACCCTCATCAAATTTCACGCTTCTAGGCCCGGTGGTTTTGGCTGGGTGTTGATGAGTCAGTGATGATGATGAAGATGCCTTTTATATATATAGATAAACTGGGCCCTATTAAAACCATCCTGAATTATGGTGTGGACAACCTGATTCTAAAGGGCTGGCCAGTGGGCAGAATTCATGTACAACTGTTTTTCTTGATGCAGCCCCCCTTCTCATTTCCTTAGCCACACCTCCTCATCTGCATAGCCATACCCCCTTTCCACCTCTTCATTTGCATAGCCACATCTTTGGATTAATGGGATCATTTAATGTTTTTGTAGGATGGGTTAGGGCAGAGCTTGGATCAGTCAGGGATTCTTCAATAAAAAATACAGGGAGGAAAACGAATTGCGCTCCATTTCACCCCCTTCTGTTTTTAATTTCCAAAAACCAGCCTCCATCACAGAAGGAAAACCCACCCCAAATTTAATTTCTATGTCCAGTGGTTTTGTCTGGGTGTTGATGAGCGAGTCAGTGACTTTTCAGTTTTATTTCTATAGCTATAGAAATAAAATATTAATTCTTTCTATATAACCCTTTTTAAGATCAGGTAAACGTAGGTGGGTCACAATAGAATGCCATTTAAAAAAGTGGGTTCTGTTGTTAAAAAGTCTGGGAACCACTAAACTAAACCATCTACTATACACAGAAGTTGGTTCTTTGATCTTGCATTTCTCTCTGTGTGTGAATTATTGCTTTATTCTATGGAAGATATAAAAGAATAGTAAATTAAATAAAGTAGCTATGGAAAGCTGGTGCTTCAGATCTTTTATATATGGAAAGGAAGTCTTGAGAACCTATTACGAAGCCAGCGGCTTGCTGAACAGGTGGCAGTGAGTAAGCTGACACTTTTTTACACTTAATAGCCCTTGTTAGTTGTCTTAGAAGCGGCTGCCAAAAACACGCCATAGTTGCTTCAGTGCTGATCGCTAACTAGTCAATACAGATCTGGCACCATTTCAGACATAGGAGAGCATGATTATAAGAGGTTCTGAGAGTTCATCTGGCTATGGTAACACAGGAAAATAACACACATTTCAGAGCCCTGAGACTATCAGAGAAGATTAGAGCCAAAGCCACAGACAGATATATTTAATGGGGGACCTAACAGCACACCAGGGTGTTGTCGTAAGTCAGTGCAAAATTGCATCTCTTTCTTTGCCGACTTTGTTCCCAGCGTAAGGCTCCACAGTTAGGCCAATATAACCACCCGACTGAATATATTTCAGTGAAACAATATGTATGTTCTGTAGTATTAAATAATAAGTGGAAAGTATCCATAAAGCTGTTCTCAACCTAGCAAACTCAATGTCCGTTCCAAAGCTGGATAAATAATATGGCTAGGTGGTACAAAATGAGTGCTAAAATGAATGAGGAAAGTTGAAGGAAGGAAGGAAGAAGGAAGGAAAGAAGGGAAGAAGGAATCCTTGTTTGCTTGCCAGTCATACCAATGCCTATTTATTTCTGAGAATACTGGAAAATACAATATATTTTGTATTGTCTAAATATATACGATATGCGTGGCACACACTGTTTTATGGCTTATAAGCGATAGTATTAGATTTTAAAGCAGGCCTCCATCAGTCTTGAAAGATTATGGTATTGTGCTCGGCACTGCATACACTGCATGCGAAGCACGAAAGCCTGGGTTGGATTGTTATGGAGGATAGGCTGTTACCCAAGCAGCAAATCCCCCCTCTTCACGACACTGAATTAGTCCAAGGCAGGGCCAATATGATTGGATCCAGCTGGCGTCGCAGAGCTGGGCTAAGGACAGGAGCTCACCCTGTCTTGTGGGGCTGAGCTGGGTCTCGAACCCTGGCCTGCTGGTTAACAAGCACAGCATCTTAACCACTTGCACCACCCACAGTCCACAGTATTAGATTAGCGGTTCCTAAATCTGCCTGGATCACACAAACATCATAGCTCCTTCTTCTTCATCCCAGTTCAGCTTGGCACTGCCATCAAGAAATCTTGATGTGTCACAAGATGAAAAGGGTTGAAAAATCACTGCCTTAAGGCATCATGACACACACTTTGGGAACCCTGGAATGTGATATTTCTGAAGGTTTACTGCAAGCTAAACATTCTGGAAAGGGCTTGGGGTAGAAAATCATATACAGTGGTACCTTGAATTATGAGCATAGTCCGTTCCAGAAGAACACTTGTGATTCAAAGCGCTTGTCACCCATAGGGACTAATGGAACCAATGATAAGTGGTTCCACACTCCCTCCCACCCTATTCAAAGTGTGATTGCATTATGGCTGGAGCAGTTGCACCTCCTTTGCCCACTACCCAGATCAGCAGCTGGGAAGGCAGGGGGCAAAGGCATCCTCCCTGTCACCCTCCCAATCTGTGATCACTGGCTGGAAGAGGAGAGGCAGAGGCACACACTGGCTTCTTCTCTCCTCCCTGTCACACATTCCAGCCTGCAACATGGGCTGGGAGGGGCAAGTTGAAGCCGTGCACTGGCTTCTCCTCTCCATGCCCTAATAACTATACTGCTGCAGATCAGAGAGGTGAAGGCTTTCTTCCTTGTTGCCTCTTTTAGCTGGAAGGGGTGAGGCGGAGGCGTGAACCTCCTTCCTCCCCTGATGAGGACCTGAATTGTGGCAATTCCTCGCTCATTATGCAAGGCATTACTCATTAATTGGAGCAATTATCTGAAATTTGTGCTTGTTTTTAAAAATACTTGCAATTTAGGTTACTCATTATTTGAGGTACCACTGTATTTAATTATTGGGTTGAACACAAAACTGATGGATTCCCACATCATGATAGGGAAGATGAGGGTCACAATCTGGTTACAGATTGCGGCTTTTATACGCAGAGCACCCTTCTTCGGAGCAGTGGCCAAGGCAATAATCCTATTTCCACCTCCGACCCCAGTAAGACACTAATAACCCTCACCCATCAATATTCAAGTGAACAGAAAAGATCCTTTTCAAGAAATACATATGTAGGAATTTTGAGAGACGTTAAAGATATTCAGAACAAGCCAATCGTGCGCTACCTTTTGAAGAGAGAACAGTTGGGCACCTAAGAGTGGATGTGAAGCCTGATCAGAGTTACAACAGTAGTTGCCAAGTTACTCTCAGAAGAAGGTAGGCAGGATCTAACATACTTTTGTTTATGGGCACAATCCAGAGTAACTATGGGGAGTCCTTGCTCCAGTGTAAGAACAATTTACTCTGGATTGCAATATGAATTTCCCATAGGTTTTCACTAGGTGGTGCAGTAACTACAGGTGCACGTAATGTCTCTTCCGTGCTCCCGTAGTTACTCTGGATTGTAGGGTATGCCTTTTATTGGAGCTAGTACATGTGACTTTTCTTAACTTGCTTCCATTTTCCATTCTTGCCATTCCAGCCATTGAAAGACACTTAATGGACAGTTAACAAAGGACTCTCCAGATCCAAATTGGCCATTAGATCAACTTATAGATGACTCTCATCATATTTGATATCTTTCTACAATGCTTTCTACATTTTGCAATCACAACCTATTAGCTGTCTTATGCATGGAAATGGAACTTAATTCCAGCAAACACTGGGAACCTTTTATGTTAACAGGAATGCTTCCAACTACCATCTGGCCTAAACAGTTTGGGGTCCCATTATCTGCTAGATACTTCAACAACCGTACTTTTACAACAGTGCTGAGTAGACATACAAATACAATGTAGTTTAATGAGCTCCTTGTGAACTACCAAGATGGTGACCAGATATCATAACTACAAGGGATGTAGGACACCCAACAAAAATGTATAAATTAAAGTACAAATTAATATAGATAGGAAAATATTAAACTAACCATGGACCTATAGTTAAAAACAAAATACCATATTCTTTCAAATCAAAAGTGTAATTGAACATTTGGACATTAATTTGGCTGAAAAGGTGAGCATTAGATTCAAGTAAGTAAATATGGTGTTTTGCCAGGATGAGGCACCAGAGAACATTACTCAACACTGGCCACTGGGTACCAATGGGACCCAGCTGGCAGCAGCAGGTACCACGATCCTGACCAGGCGCTACCAGTAAGTAGCAGGCATCGGCAGATAGTGGGCACTGGGCATCTGTACTTTGCACCACAAGTACATCACATCCCCTCATCACATCCCCTCATCTGTTTTTCATTTCTTTTCTCCATTCCTTTGTTCCTTTGCAGAAGAGAACGGGTTTATAGCCAGTATGCAAATGAGCAGAGGGCATTCTGGGTAAGAACAGCATGTTCTGTAAGCTGAGACAGGGGCCCCATGCAAAAGAATGCAGGAAGTGGGTCCTCGAAACGTTTCAGCCTTGGAAATACAACCTTGCCTTTCAACCATCCCCCCACACACATGGGGGTGCGGGTTTGGGGTCTGGGTTTGATCAGTTTTCAATGTAAAGTATAGGGATGAAAACACGCTGCATCCTTTTTCACTCCCCTACGGGTTAAATTTCTGAAAATTGGGTCTTACTGGGTGTTCCCATCTCAGAAGGAATATCTGCCTCCCCAAATTTCATGCTTCTAGGTGCAGGGGCTGGGGCAGGGCGTTGGATTCCCAAAGGAAAGTGTAGGGAGGAAATCACATTGCGCCCCTTTTCACCCCCTTTCTGCTGGCATTGGCGAAAACCTGTTGTCAGTGGGTGCCTCCATCATGGGAGCATCCCTTCACACACACACACACACACACACACACACACACACACACACACAGAGAGAGAGAGAGAGAGAGAGAGAGAGAGAGAGAGAGAGAGAGCCATATACTAGCAGAATTAACCCTTTGTTTAAATCTATTTTTGAACCATATTAGTGGGGTGCCTGGGCAGGATGAGGCACCAGGGGGCATTACTCAACACTGGCCACTGGGTGCCAATGGGACCCAGCAGGCAGCAGCAGGTACCAGGATCCTGACCAGGCACCACCAGTAAGTAGCAGGCACCGGCAGATAGTGGGCACACTGGGCATCTGTACTTGGCACCACAAGGCCACAAGGTACCATAGGTACCACAGACCAGTGGGCAGTAGGTGAAACATGCACCAGGCACCATGTATCTTACCAGGCAGCCACAGAGATGGTCAGTGCAGAAATTCTTCCTCCACCAGGTGTTTCATGGCGGCCTTTGAGGTCAGAGTGAGTTCCTTGGAGAGGCATCAATGAACCTACTATGAAGAAAAGGCCTTGAAACATCACATCCCCTCATCCGTTTTTCATTTCTTTTCTCTGTTCCTTCGTTCCTTTGCAGCAGAGAATGGGTTTATAGCCAGTATGCAAATGAGCAGAGGGCATTCTGGGTAAGAACAGTGGGTTCCACCTGCAAGCTGAGATAGGAGCCCCATGCAAAAGAATGCAGGAAGAGGGTCCTGGAAACATATCAGACTTTCAAATACTACCTTGCCTTTCAACCAACCCCCACACACATGGGTACCCTTACTGGCCAGGTGCAGGTTAAGGGTCTGGGTTTGATCATTTTTCAATTTATAGGGATGATAACTACGGGTTAAATTTCAGAAAAATAGGCTCTTAGTGGGTGCTCCCATCTCAGAAGGAATATCTGCCTCCCTAAATTTCATACTTCAAGGTGCAGGGGTTTGGGCAGGGTGTTGATCATTCAGGGATTCCCAAAGGAAAGTATAAAAAGGAAAACACATTGTACCCCTTTTCACCCCACTGAGGTTGAAGTTTCTGAAAATCGAGTCTAAGTGGGTGCTCCCATCACAGAAGGAATATCCACCTCCCCAGATTTCTTGCTTCTAGGTGCAGGGATTAGGGCAGGGCGTTGATCAGTCTTCAATGTCAAGAATATGGAAGAAAACATTTTGTGCCCCTTTTCACTCCTTTCAGTTAGTTTTTTTTCAAAACCACTTCTTAGTGAATGCCTCTGTCATGAAGGAACTCTGCACTCAAATTTCATGCTTCTTGGTCTGGTGGTTTTGGCTGGGCATTGAGTGAGTGAGTCACTCAGTTTTCCAGGAAATTAGGTGAAAAAGGGGACTTGTCCTGGAAAAGAGGATGTATGCTCATCAGACATGACTGACAAGCTATATCTTGGTTTTTTAGATCAAAAATCCTACATAACATACTTTTTAAATATTTTTTTAAAAATCATACTTTTCAAATGCTGGACTTAAGACTTTTGACCCGGATTAAACCACCTTTGCCTCTCGGGAAATGCTGTTTTTATCAGGCTCAGTCCCCAACTGTTGAAATGGCATGTTCCTAGTGATTATGTATCTTTTTCTGGATGTTAACAAACAGTCTGCGGTGTCTGATTGAGTGGGTTATTAGCAGAATGAAGACAGATGGTAGAGGATTAAGTCTAACGCTTCTTTATTTCAAGGCTATCATTACCCAACAGCTCTTCTGCAGACTACAACTGTCACCAGTTTAATTTCCTTCTTGGATCTCACAGCTCTGAGCCACCGAGAGATCCAGACACAAAGAGATCATACCCATTTTTTAAAAGAATGAATAGAAAGCAGCTACATGCAAGAACCCCATTTTTACTATCACCCAGTGATATTTAATTATTGGGCTATAATAGCCTAAAGTGGGTTTCTTAGGCAGGATATGGACAGAATATGTGCAGCTTTGGCTGTGCCCCTAAAGACACTTTCCTGGGTGTCTTTATTGAACATAAGGAGGGTAACGTTTGCGTAGACTTGGTCTGGACTATACTCTAGGATTCTCAAATCTCAAATTTTGGCAGATCAACTTCCATGGCCTATATTTGCCTGCCAAATAATCTAGCAGTGGATGGATTTTCTCTGGTCTTGAGGATGGGGATGTAGACCAGGCTTGGATGCAGATGGATCAAGTTCAAGCCTTCTAATGGCAAAATCCATAGCAGTTATGGGTTCATGAAGTTATGTCACCCTCTAGTGTTATCTTATGGAAAGTCATCTTAACTGCTCCGGAGCAAGGGGCTTAATTTCACTTTAGGATATAGGCCTAAGTAAGGCTGGGATATATATAGGCCTAAGTAAGGCTGGGAAAAATAAAGGCTAGGCACCTTAAACCCTAGATTGCCTGACTTTATACAGGTAACTTCTTAATGTACCAGTAACTTTTGTTTTTGAACAGTGTTTCTTCCAAGTCAATATTTCCCACTGTACCTGGTGAAGTAACATGAGATACCAGTGATTGGCCTTATCTAGGACCAATCTAGGACCAGTCTGTCCCATTTGCCAGTAGGTGAACACAATCCCCCCAAAATTGGGATTGTCGATTTTTCAGGACATATGGCAACCCTACATGTAATGCTTATTCCCCCTAGAAAACCATCTACAGCACAGAGTGCAAAATAATATATATTTTAAATATATTATTGAAAAATAGATAAAGTGCTGAAAATACACACTGAGGCATCTGGGAGGAACATTTTGGCCTTACCGTAAGTTTAAGAAGTCAACAAAAAATACATTTAAGTAACGGTAGATAACGAAAGGGGGAAGAATCCACTTTGCTAACCTTTGAGTCAACTAGACTGGATGATTTGGCGAGATAGTTCCAGCTTTGCAAAGCTCCTTTTTCCTGGGGGATAAAACAGAAACCCTTTTTTTGAGACACGTGCTTAACTCTGAGCAATAATTGGTGCCTAAGATGGGACAAAAAAGTACCAAAGACAGTGTGACATAGTGTAGCAAGCAGTTCAGAACTCTTTGGGGGAAAATTATAAAGGCTCACATGGTAGGTGACCCATTTCCAAATTCAGCAAAGAGGAGCTTCCCCCATCATTAACAGAAAGTGAGGCACTGGTTGGAAGTGGGGGTGAGAGTTTCCAGCAGCAAAAAGTTGTAATTTAAGTAGTGGAAATATTCAAGTGGCATCTCTCAGTCATAAGGTAGAAATTAAAATACGGCTGCAATCCTAATCACACGTTCCTGGGAGTAAGTACTACTGAACACAATGGGACTTACTTCTGAGTAGATATGCTCTGTAAGACTGCTATTCTAAGCATGGTTATTTGGAGTTAACTCCATCAAAATCAGTGGGACTTCCTTGCTTAGAATGGGAGCGTTCACATGAAATACCCTACTATTTCTCTTCTAGGTATCTTATCATACTGAAATGCAGTGCTTTATCTGTGTCCCTTCCTGAGTGTTTTTTTTCCCCAGATCCTGGAGAAAAGCAGAGATTCCCACAACAGTGTTCAGTGGTGTCACGTGTCACAAATCACAAATCATGTTTTTGTCACCAGCTTTCCCCCCTTTTTTCTCAGATGAACAGGCTGCAAATTTAATAGCCCATCTTGGTCCCAAAGCTGAGCACCAGTGGATCTGCCCCGGTTACCAGATCTGGTCCACCTATCCCTAAGCATGCACATTTTACAAGATTTGGCATCACTGGGAAGAGAAATATCAGATTTTTTTTGATGCATTCGATGTAGCAAATCTAGACTTGCCACCTGCTATATCTGGATCTGAAGCAATTTCATTTTTTGCACACAAAAAGATCATCTGGAAAGGCCTAGAGATCAGCTGAGATTATATTTTGAGTGATTTTGCTAATTAGTTCCTCAAGAGACTGGGAAGCGTGTCTTCGAATTACAGAGAAGTCTTGCCAAGAGAGGTGGTGGGAGGGGGATAGTGCAAAAATAAAACAGAAGCAGTAAGTTGGATCAGACAATATGTTAATTATATTGCAGACAGCTCAGGCCTTGCTGAATTCAAGCTTCAGGGGTCTCATGAGACAAAGCAATGAGTGAAAAAAAAATCATAGGTACATATTGCCTTAGGGAATACAGCAATTTCGCACATTCAGCAACAACGATCACTTATGTGAATTCATCCCTGCCACCAATTTAAAGGTAGATATACATATCATTCTGCATTCTCCAAAAACTGAACCAGAATAATTTTATGTGAGGTGGTGATGCCCAAGTCCCTGCAGAGTTGTAGATAATTTGGAAAGAGTTTCTATCGAGCCAGATTCCAACCAACATATTGAATCTGGAAGCTGCTCCATGGAGCGAGCAGAAGTGTAATGAGGGGGGAACCTGAGCAAAGGTGCTACCAAGGGGAGTTGCATGACTGCCCCTGAGGTTCTGCCCTAGTTATGGAGAAGGGGTGTCCAAACTCTGGCATGGGGGTCAGCTATGGCCTGTGGTGAGCCTCGATGTGGCAAGTCCCCATGCAAGACCTCTCCACCTGGCCCTTGGGCAAGCCTGTAATCATCCAGATCTGCCTCTTAATACACACTCATATGGAAATCTCTGTAAATTTATTGAAATTTGAATTATAAATAATTTTTCTAGCCCCCAACACAGCGTCAGAGATTATGTGGCCCCCTCCCATAAAGTTTGGACAACTTGTAATGGAGGAGAGCTGGCAGCTTTGCAACACTTGTTCCTTATCCTTCAAAGGGGAGATTTCACAGGAGAAGGAACAGAAGCCGTAAAAGCCATAGCAGCAAAAGTCTTCCTCCTTCATGGAGTACCCAGAAGTGGTGTCAGTATGTTATTTGAGATGCCTCCTGACGTCACTGTCCAGGGTTCCGGGGTGGTGCATTACACCTGTGAGAGTGGATACTTTTCATTTATCTTAATGCCACAAAATGTGGTGGCCTACATGTGTTATGTAACCTGTGAGGTGAACCTTTGCAACTACATCTTCCCAGTTGGGTCTGAAGCAGATGACAGGAAAACCAGCTCACATTGACCTAGCTGTGCACCACTCAGGGCACAATCCTACCAGTTTAGGCTGGCATAACTCGCCTGGCACATCTTCCTGTGGTGATGTGGGGAGGTTGACATATACCTGTACATAATACCCTCAGGGGCAAAAGTGCCTTATGACGCCTTTGTGACACGCCATGTCAGCACAGGACATATGCCATGGTTTCAGCCAGCCTAACTGAAGATCAGAATTGTGGCCGCACGTGCTATTCCTTCAGGGAAGTGGCAGCCATTTTGTTTATGAGGCTGTCATGAGTCATGACCGTTGTGTTTTCCCTGAGGGAAATTTTCCATTAGCACTATATATTTTCCCCAAATGTTATTCGGTCTTCACACAAAGCCTCTGTCAGCGTTCAAAATGCCCACACGAAACAAAACAACTTAATAAAAATTCATTGAGCTTTAAAACTCTTGTGCCTACTCTAAAGAGTTTGGTCTTTTAAAAAAATGCAGGGCCCCAAATGTACAGTATTGCCTTAAAAAGTAACACTAAAATGTCATCTTTCGTTAATGTCATTTGAGAGCCCCTGTTTCAAATTTGATGTTTCATCCCGGTTGTGACAAGCAAATAAATAAGTGTTTGCTCAATGGGAATTTCATATAAATCAACATCAAATCTGAGAGGAAAGGAGACAAAATATGAATTTGAGATGGCAGAATAGAAGATTTGGTACATCTAAGACAAGCAGGTCTCCATTAGTCTTGGAAGACTATGGTATCGTGCTCGGCGCTGCATACGCTACATGCGAAGCACGAAAGCCTGGGTTGGATTGTTATGGAGGATAGGCTGTTACCCAAGCAGCAAATCCCCCCTCTCCACACCACTGAATTAGTCCAATGGAAAGGCAGAGCCAATACAATTGGATCCAGCTGGTGTCGCAGAGCTGGGCTAAGGACAGGAGCTCACCCTGTCTTGTGGGGCCGACCCGGGTCTCGAACCCTGGCCTGCTGGTTAACAGGCACAGTGTCTTAGCTGCTTGCACCACCCACAGCCCATTTATCTAAGACAAAGGAACCACTTTTTGTACTGTGGTAATTAAAATGCTGAATTAAAACTGGTTGAAGGCATTTTAATTGAATGATGTTGTCTTGTTCTTGTTAGGAATTTTTATATGATCTTATGATTCAAGAAACCCTACTTGATGGGGACAGAAACTTTCCTCAAACCTACTTCTGACTTACCATCTGTACTTTTGTGGTGCAGCAACTTGGTCCATTGGACATTTTGAGAAGTTAATTTTGTGTTTTTTTTATGGACTCTATTATTATTATTTGTCAACAACCTATGACTTTTTTTTACTGCAAGTTAGATAGTTATAAATTCAGAAGCATGAATGTTTTGTATTTACAGTTTTTCTGTATTCCAATTGAGCCATCTAATCCCACATGGTCTACTGGACTTTTCATTGAAAGGTCCATTGGACCTTGGCAGTTTGGGGTGAAAAACAGGATACATAGGTTCAATATTTTGCTAGCTAAAATTATAATCATAATTTCACAATATTTATTCATCTCAAATTTATTTATTATATGTACCAAACTATAGTACAGGGTCATACAGGGTCCATTTATTGGCCTTAAGGTCCATTGGACCTTTGTGGTCTTAGGTGATAAAAAAGCCGGTATTCTAAGGGTTTTAAAGGAACAAATGTGGCCAGCTGTGGATGAAATTACAAGTTTAAACAGAACAACTTAAGAATAAGCAGGTGTTTGTTCTTATTGATAGATCATTCAATCAATCAATCAATACCTGTTGTACCAAGTATACCTCTACTAATATCTCGTTCCTGCATGTACCTCCTAATGAGAAAAAAATCCTATGTTCTACCTTCCTGAGGTTGAGCTAGATCTTATTTTTACCATTACCCCCGTAAAAATATATAAAGTATAGTACAACCGGATGTCATTAGCACAACCATCTTCTTAGCACTAACATCTCCTGCTTCTCATCTTCCAAAATCTCAATTGGATGTACTGGATGAAAAGAGACTGTATTTTTCCCAATGACATTCTGGGATTTAACTCAGGATATTTAAGATGATAATTACTTGTCCTAACTATTGGTTCCACAAAGTGGACAACACATTTTTCCCCCCAACAAATTTCAACAACCATGCATTTTGTAAGCTACCATTGGCTAGTATGTGGGCTGTGGGTGGCGTAAGCGGCTAAGACACTGTGCCTGTTAACCAGCAGGCCAGGGTTCAAGACCTGGTTGGCGTCACAAGACAGGGTGAGCTCCTGTCCTTAGCCCAGCTCTGCGACGCAGCTGGATCCAATTGTATTGGCTCTGCCTTTCCACTGGAGTAATGCAGTGGCTTGGAGAGGGGGGATTTGCTGCTTGGGTAACAGCCTGTCCTCCATAACAATCCAACCCAGGCTTTCATGCTTCGCATGCAGCGTATGCAGCGCCGAGCACGATACCATAGTCTTTCAAGACTGACGGAGGCCTGCTTTTATTGGCTAGTATCCACTAGCAATGTACCAACCATATAAGGAGATCCATAACTTTGCTTTCTGGTATTTTGGAAGATTATCAGTGCAGTCCTAATCATGTCTACTCAGAATTAAATCCCATTGTGTTCAGTATTTCTAACTCCCAGGAAAGTGTGATTAGGATTGCAGCCAAAACCCCAAAAGGAATACATCCCATGCTAATTGTTGCACTCCCTTTGATATATCAATGAGATGGGAAGGCAGAAGATGTAGGTGTGTTGTGAAATTTCCAAAGGCAAAGGAGAGCTAGGATCAAAGGATCATCTCAGGGAACAAAAGATTCCACTGGAAGTGGAAGCCTTTTCAGCCTGGAATGGATGACACTAATCCAGCAGAAGGTGAAGATGTACAACGTCTAGAACAGTGGTCTTTGGCCATAGAATCATAGAATCCTAGAGTTGGAAGGGACCTAGTAGGTCATCTAGTCCAACCCCCTGTCTGTAGAGCATCTCCAACAGGTGCTGGTGGAGCTTCTGCTTGAACATCCCCAGTGAGGGAGAGTCCACAACCTCCCTCGGCAATCTGTTCCACTGCCAAACCGCCCTCACTGTCAGGAATTTTTCCCTGCTATCCAATCGGAATCTCAGCCCAGGACCCCCTTTCAACCTTTGGAATCTATCCAGGATCCCCTTGTCAAACTTGCTACCCCCAATCCAGGACACAAGGCTTTAAAAAAGAGGACTAGTCTTGGAAAAAGAGGGGATATGGTCACTCTGACCCCAAGTCCCCATGCTCTCTCCCACCCACCCCTGTCTCCAACCCCTCAGGTCCTCTCTTACTCCCAACTGTCTCCAAGTCCCCAGACTCCTCAATGGGGCCTATTCTCAGGAAAGTGTATGTAGGCTTGCAGCCATAATTTATTCATTCCAAACAGTCTATAGGCTGCCTGCTCACAAGGAAAAGGAAGACAATAAAGATTTTTTTTCCAGGATATGAGGATAAAAAGAGGATGATGTGTCCTGGAGAAAAAGAACATCTGATAAAAATAAAATTAATAAACATAAAATTAAAACAGCCTTAAGTATCCAACCAAAAGCATTAAAACCCCAATGGGATAAGAATAGGACCACACTTTCAATGGAGTTCAATGCAAAGGGGAAGGAGGGAACTTTCTTCTGGGATGATTTTGGGGGCTGTGCTCACTGAATCAGGATCCTTCTGGTGTCCTTGGATTGCTCTAAGCCTGCCCTTTTCACTGGACCATAGCATATTTTCCTACTCATGAGTAAAATAAATTTTATTTATTAACAAGCGCCTCTCTTAACAAGTGTTTCACATAACAAGCAAAAATTTCCAAGAAATCTTGCTTCACATAACAAGCTCCATTTCACTTAACAAGCAAGTGAAGTATGGGCATACGTGCTATGCAGCCTTGACGCTCTGCATGGAGGCTCTTTAAAAGGGCTGCCAGCCAACCCTGCTGCCTCTTACTGTCCCCAACTTGGGGACAGTTGCCTGGAGGTGTCAGAGGCAGCTGCTCCTAACTGCCCCCAAGTGCCCCCACCAACCACCTTGAACCTCCAGCAGCAGCCCAGTTAAGCCTCCCAGGAAAGTCTTTGATTGAAGTCTCCTAACTATGTCTACTCAGATGTAAGCCCCAATGTTTTTAATGGGGCTTACTCACAGGTGGGCACAAGCCGGTTCAGGCTGGATCGCCCTAACCGGTTGTTCCCACCAGCCCACTGCTACCGAACTGGTAGCTGCGGGGTGGCCGCAAAACCCAGCATACTGGTCCGGTACGCTGTGAGGAGACGCAATGTGCATGCACTGACCTCGGCGCCCGCGCACTGCGTCTCCTTCTGCGCAGCGCTGAGGTCGGCGCTTGCGCTGTGGTCTCCTCCTAGTGGAGGAGACCACAGCACATGTGCAGTGTGCCGAGTTTGGGGTCTGCCCCTAGCCCCGCCCCTTACCCTGGCCACTCCTCCTGACTCCGGTCCTGCCCCCAACTTCCGGCGAACTGGTTGTTGGGTGAGGCGGGGCACACCACTGAGCTTACTCCCAGGAAAGTGTCTTTGCAGCCTCTTAACCATGGCTACCTAGGAGTAAGCCCCATTGTGTTAAATTGGGCTTACTCCCAGGAAAGTGTCTTTAGGATTGCAGCCTAAGTAGACTTCATAGGATCATGCACATTGAATGCATGTTTTGAATTCTATCCCAGTGTTCTGTCATCATTTTTACTTCCAGTTAATATTTTTATATGAATATTTTTGGGGTTGTGGAACCAATCATCTGAATTTCCATTATTTCCTATGAAAAAAATCTGCTTCTCTTAAAGAGCGTTTCACTTAAAGAGCATGCCTCCAGAACAAATTAAGCTCTTTATGTGAGGCACCACTGTACTTACATTTTCAGATGCATTTTCAATGCATATGTTTGCTTTTTAGTTTTTTGGCCATAACGTTTGATAGGAAGGAGATATTTCAAAAAGGATTTTTGCATTGGATTCTGCTATTCAAGATGAATCCAACGACATATGACATGATGGGGTATGATGCACAATTGCAAAGTTGATTCTTGGGGTCTCCAGGGTGTTAGGACAAAGATGGTGGTCCCTCAGCTTTCGCGACCCTACTGTGGGGTCCGCCACTTTGAAGATCACTGGTCTTGAACCTTGTGTTGGTCCAGGGCCAACGATTAGGAAACTTTTCCTTCTAATTTCTTGCTTTAACACTAATCATGCTAAATACGGCAATGCCAGAACCTTCTTTGGGGGTTTGATGCTTAAAAATGTCAAGTGTCAAAGCTGCAGGCTGCTAGAATGCTAACTGTTTTTGCTTGCAAATGATTTTAATAGTGTAATGATTTCTGTTCACAATTACAACCAATTATTACAACAGTTAATCAATAGGATGCTTATAGGGTGCTTGGGAGGTGGAGGGAATTAATGTAATGTATATTTGCATTTCTTAGGAAGAAGTTCATGTGGCCCCATGGAATCATCAGCATCTCTGACAGTGATACTTTTTTGGAAGGTTTTAAGCCATGATGTTAACTTAATGTAAAGGACAACTGGAGGGGAGGAACTAAACCTTTGTAAGCTGCCTTGGGCATTTTTGTTGGCATGGGAAAGGCAGGGTATAAATCCCTTAAATAAACGAGCAAACAAACAAACATGATAACATCTGTCTGTAAACTGTATTTTTCAAAGCAAATATATGATTGAAGCACTACTATAAGGTGCTTGGGATCCTGAACTGGCTGTAGGACTCAGACACCTTATACTCTTCACCACTGCCAGTTCTTTACTATGTGTTCTGCATCTCTGTTATTTATCTACCCATCATGGCACTCAACCATAACCTTTCTTGACCACATCTGCTTCCTCCAGCTGTTTTGACCCACATGTGCTTGTTCCATAACTGGACCTCCCCGCCAGCTGTGTCCCTCCTAAGAGCTACTGTAGACATTCAAGTATAAATCAAACTCACAGCTAAAATGAGAATTTTGGTTCTGAGTCAAAAATCTAATTTTCAGTGACCCTCAGATAGAGTGGAGGATAAACCTAGTGATTGTTTGACTACAGTTTTGAGTAATTTACTTGAGGCAAGAGTTTGAAAAAAATAAAATTGTCGCTTGTGATGTTACTGTTCCTGATATGGATGATATACCATTTGTCGATGTATCGCAAAGGTAAAGGTGTCCCCCTGCAGGTTATACTGCTAGTTATGACTGTGCTCATCCCTGGTGAGCCATAGAGTCACAGCGTTGTCTGACATGTGGCCCGCATGAGCACAGAACGCTATTATCTTCCCACCAAAGTGATACCTATTTATGTATTTGCATTTGCATGCTTTTGAACTGCTAGGTTGGCAGGAGCTGAGCTAAGGATGGAAGCTCAGCCCTTCTTGTGGGGACCCGGGTCTCGAACCCTGGCCTGCTGGTTTACAGGCACAGTGACTGAACCGCATACACAACAACAGCCATACCACCAAATATAAACTATAGGTATCTATGATATATCTACAGCAGTATCTATGGTATATCTGTGAGTATCTACAGTTTATTAAACCTTAATAATATTTAACCAGCACATGTACCAAGGTTAAAAATGTTTTATTTTCAATAGCTTGTTCTTTAATACAGCAGCAGGTGATTTTCTTTGTAGATGGACAAAGAAAGCTCTTCAAATACACAAAGCAGAATCACCCTAGCTTTTTTTTTTTTAAGGGGAGGGGGGTGAATAAAAATTATTATAGACAAAACAGCACAATAGGTGTGTTTGGGAAGGGCAGAACCTCTGAAAACAAAATAACCAAATTATATTTCTAACCTTCAGTCATTCGCCGATACTTCTCCTTGTACATGAAACCAAAGACCAGACAGCATCCTCTTCTTGAGAGCCCAAGTTCTGCAAAAGAGAACACAAAATATACATTGGTGGGCAAAACAACTCATCATAGTTAATTTTAATGGGTGATCTGGGGAGGGGGATGCTTAAGACACCAGAGCTGAAAGGTTGATAAGCTGAAAATAACAAGTTTGACAAATAAAGACAGTTTGAACCTTCATAAACTTAATGTGGTCAGAACAAGAAAAATAACCTTCACTGGACATGAAAATACAAAAGGGGAATAGTCAGACCAAGAAAAAACAGAGCATTTTAAAATATATTAAGATACGTATAAAATAAAATAAATCTAGTCTGAGGTCGTCATCTGAAACCAGAGATCATAATTCTTGCCACTAACCCCTGACAGTGTATGTTTACTGATTTCATACATGAGATTTTTCTGATCTCCGCACAGCATCTTAAATAAAACCTTCATTAGTCTGAAAAATATGCAGCCAGGAAAATATGCAGTCTAAATTTTAAAAGGGCAACTCTGGCTTTCTACCATCAACATTCATGCATGTTGTACAAGGCACCAGAGATCATCAAAGGCACTTGTAGTGTGAGATGTAGGAAAGCATGAAACAATAAAGGAAACTAAAATTCTGCCTTTGCAAATCAGAGTGATTTAGGTTTTCAGACAAGCCTGGTCTGATATCTTCGGGCAAAAACTCCATGCATTAGCCCTGATGGTTTTCTTTGCAACCAGGTCCAGGCTCCCTGCAGACTGGAGAGAGGGAAGGTGACTTAACCTACAATCCAGAGTAACTATGGGAGCACGTAAGAGACATTACATGCACCCGTAGTTACTGCACCATGTAGTGAAAACCTATGGGAAATTCATATTGCAATCCAGAGTAAATTTTTCTTACACCGGAGCAAGGACTCCCCGTAGTTACTCTGGATTCCACCCATAGTGCACACCCACATAACATTGGATGATGTCCTGAATGCTATATAAGGTACCCTGAGAAAAATTATCCTGTTGGATTCAATGGGAACTGATCCAGATCTGCTGGATCTAATAGTCTGGCTCAAACTTCATTCTTGTGCTGTGCCTATGGTGTATTTCGTCTCCCCCATAGCTCGTGTATCCACATTGTGACACTCAAGAATGGGAAGTTTGTGATTTGTTCTAATGCCGATTTATCCCTCTTTACCTTCTGAAATGTGTATCGATACTTTTTTAAAAATCCAGGTATTATCAGTGCCTGACCAACTTGGAATTCTCAAAAGAAAGTCCTTCCAGAATGGATGCTTGTGATGTTATGTTTATGTCGAGTGGGAAACTTGGTAAATCTCTTCAATTCGGCACATGCGATTAATGAGAGCTCTGTAATCCCCTTCACTTTGCAGACCGTGTGATAAAACAGAGCATGGGACCTTGAAGGAAAGATAAATGTGTCTCCAGGCTCCATGCCCTTTCAAAGCAAAGCAGCTGGCCCCAAAAGTAGCTGAGCACCATGGCCCGAGGAAGTACATGCCTTTGATCTCATGCTTTCTTAACAGGGATGCCTGGCTGTACATACAGAGGCAGAAAAAATGGATCTAAGCATGGATTTTCCACAAAAACAAACAAGAAAATGGTGTTTGTGTGTGTGTGTGTGTTTTACCACTTGGGCTGTATATATTTTATCTTGAGGGGCAAAAAAGCAAAGTTTAAAAAAAAACACCAAAATACTTCCTTACGGACTTTTTAAAAAACCCTCTTGTTCCACAGTAGAGAAAGATAAAAACAAAGATGGATCTATGGTCCAGGCACAAACTGCTTTCCTGGAAATCAAAGTGTTTGGATGCACGCCTGTGGTCCTGAGATAGCTCAAAGAGAGAATTCCTGGGCAGCAAGGTCAAATAAGTTGCAATGCCATGAGATGCAAAGCACCTCTACCACCTCCACTGATGAATAGGGGCCAGGTCCAACATCAGCACAATACAGAGCATAATCCTAACCAATTTAAGCCAGTACAACTCATGTGTCTTTGGGTTCTCATGGCAGCATGGTGGAAGGTCGGTGATGAACATCCACTGGCCTAACCCCCCATGAATGGCATAGAAGTGCTTTACAGTACTTTTGCGACACCCCTGGCCAGCACAGGACTTGTGCCAGGAATTGTGCTGGCCAAACCGGGGCTTAGGATTACAGCAACAGAATTCTTTTTAATTGGGCAAAGAGGCACCTCTCAAATTCCGTAAATACCTCTCATATAACACATTTACTCGAATCTAATGCACCATAAAATCTAATGTGCACCCTATACTTATAATCAAAATACTGTATTTACTTAAATCTAATTAACCATCAAATCTAATGCACACCCTGATTTTGGAGACTGAATTCAGCTGAAAAAAATGAACATTAGATTTGAGTAAATACTGTATTTAGCAGGACAGGAGAAAGTGTCCCTTTTGTAGCCATTTATGGCCTAGCTATTTATAACTTTCCCTACAATCCAGAGTAACTACGGGGCACATAAGAGACTTTACGTGTACCCATAGTTGCTGCACTACCTAGTGAAAACCTATGGGAAATTCATATTGCAATCCAGAGCAAATTGTTCTTACACCAGAGCAAGGACTCCACGTAGTTACTCTGGATTGCGCCCTTAGGCCTCAAGAAAAGGAAACCAGTTTTGCCTAACACCACTTGGATTTCAAAGGCCTGCCTTAACATTTGCCACCCCCCCCCCCCAATAAAGCAATAAAGTGACCCATAGAAAGATAAGTAAGGCCATCCTAACAGGATGTTTGTAAATAGTTATTTTGAAAATGTTTGTAGCAGTTTCTGGTTTCCCTTCTTTGTCCTGTTGCCCCAATTTTCTTGAAACTGTTTGGCCCCTTCCCGATTTAAGCTGTCCTATAAAAGTGATCTCCCCTTGTGTATCAGGGCTGGTCAATTATTCTGGGTTGCCAGTCCCTGTTAACAGGTAAATAAAGGATTTGGGTGTTTCTCTTGCCTCCTTTGGCTGTTTTCTCCCAACGAACCATTGGATTGCCTATTTGGGCTCACTTTTTACCCCAGACATGCAAATGTTGAACAGATCACCACAACTGCAGTCTGCAGTTAGCTTGCCAGGAGGACCACATCGGAGTGTGGGTTACAACTGGCTTAGTAGCTAGCAGTAGAGGGGGCATTGCTTGCCTAACAGCTCTGATGTAACATTGCTCCACTGTGATGGCACATGTGGGACACTGTGGGGTATAGAGACTATATTTGCAGCAGCACCTAAAGAACAAAGTTCTACAGGCATTGCATGGCAGTTACAGCCTCACATCCAGAAAGCCCATCAGAACCACCCAACATCCTAACCTACTGCTGTAATAAAACAGTAGCAATAAATGCACAATTAATAGAAATTCAAATTTCAGTGCTCATTGGAGACTCCATAAATGAATTCTAGTAACTGGCCTTGGCGAAAATGAACCACATTGGTTCTTCTCTCATGTTAATTGATTTTTCTATTCCTTGATGTCACCCTGCCATTATAAATTAACCAGAAATCTGCTGATTCAGTCCTTACAAACGGCACTCCCATCAAGTTTAGGATGAATAAGTTGCAATGCCATGAGATGCAGAGCACCTCCACCACCACCACCACTGATGAATAGAGGCCAGGTCCAACATCAAGCAATGTTAAGCAAACAGCAAGGACAATTCCATAGTTGGAACACAGGCAGAAAGTGTTTCTTGTTGCTGAATAATTCACTAAAATATACACCAAGAAACATGCTTTATTGTGAAAGGAGATACCCTTTTATTTTGTTTGATTTGGGGAAACAAATACAAGATATATTACTTTTTTCCCAAACAAAGTCCTATTTGCCCTTCTTTTTTATGAACATTGTTATCTAAAGTGATAGATGCCAACATAATCTGACCAAATACCCAGAGATATTCAAACGTTTTCATCTCATGGCACACTATCAAGGTGCAAACATTGTCAAGACACACCACCAATTGTTTAATCATTGAGAAGGCACACCATGCTGATGACAGGGGTTCAAATCCAACTTCCTTTCTATCTGTCTGTCTGTCTGTCTACAGTATTTATATACTGCTTTTCAAAAAAGACCCTCCTCAAAGTCGCATGGCATATGGCACACCAGCACACTATCTGTGGCACACCAGTGTGCCATGGCACAGTGGTTGAAAATCACTGAGATAATCGGAGGAGAACATTATGATTTTCTTAGGTGGAAACTTGTCAGTAGTACAGATAATACATTAGTAGATGCCGGCATTATTTATTATAATAGGATTAGCACATGGGAAATAATGTGTATAGCAGGCTGAGACAGATAATAGGGCTGTGGGTAAACAAGTAGGATTACAATCAAAAGACTGTGAGTGATGTTCTCAAGTTGGTGGTGGAAAACATTTGATCTGCTAGGACAGGGTGGTCCAACACATGGCCTGCAAGCTACATGTGGTCCACAAGGAGTGATGGTCTCCTGGCGTTGCTACTGGAATGCAAACATAAGAACAGCCCTGCTGGATCAGGCCAAAGGCCCATCTAATCAAGCTTCCTTTGCCACACAGTGGACATCACAGATGAGCTGCCCAGTCAAATATTAAACCTTGGAAGGCCTGGGAACAAAACAGATCTGGACTTCCAATGAACATTTGACATTGTTGATAAGTTTCTAGCATATCTGCATTGCCTAAATGCCATGTAAGTTTAAATATAAACTTTCTGAGTGCAGTTCAGTTGTGATTTTCTAGTCTTTCCACGAAAACATATTAGACAGATAACGCCTGCTGCTTATGGTATGAGATGGCTTTTCAAATCCATACTGCCGAACAACAACCTAGACATGCACTGAAGCCATTCACGGATCTTGCTGTGTACACCATGTGCAGATCTATTGAAAAAATGGCACTTTGATTTTGTAATTTACTCAAAACCCCCTTAGGCTTTTTATCCTTATTGCAACCATCTAAGAAGGCACAGATCCACCAATGAGGCTGCAGCCACCAGCCAATTCGGAAACACCACTCCCCTGTTCACTAATATCCCTACAAAACTGTAGAAGAAAACAGGATGTTGTTTATGCCTTCACTGATATGAAAGTGAAGGTATCATCGATCCTTATCAAGCCTTCTAATGAACTGCCAAGGTATCAAAATGTAATTAAAAACGCCAAAATTGAGTTTACTTTATCAACTGCAGTAAATAGCAACTTCGGCAACGGGAGCCAAACAAATCAGCATTTTCCCTTTAACCCTACTGTTAATTCTGAAGGGTAATTGCATAATTACCCGCGTCGTTCTGCACAAATAGAGTCCCAATTTACTGCTGCTGACTGATGGGTGAATTGCTAAAAGATCTTAAGTCGAAACAAGCACCTATAAAGTGATCACAAACTGTTTTATGACAACGGAGTTCCTTTGATACCGTCCTTCCCCCCATTTATTTCCCTTAAGGACATTTATTTCCCCTTAAGGCCAGCTTCAACATATAGAAAAAACCCGACAAGAGAGATGCTTCCCCGAGGCTCTTTGAAATCAACACCACTCAGACAGACTGCTTGGGTGAGCAGACAAGTAGTTTGTGAATTGTCTCTCTTTGAGCACAATCCTAACCATGTCTACGCAAAAGTAAGCCCCATTGTGTTCAATGGGTCTAGCCCCCATATCCAGAGTAACTATGAGAGCACGTAAGAGACTTTACGTGCACCCGTAGTTACTGCACCACGTAGTGAAAACCTATGGAAAATTCATATTGGAATCCACAGTAAGTTGTTCTTACACCAGAGCAAGGACTCCCCATAGTTACTCTGGATTTTGCCTTTATTCCCAGGAAAGTGTCTTTAGGATTGCAGCCTTTGAATGCATCTAGAACGGTGGCCCCTATTCAACTCACCAAAAGGAATTTGCTCTCCATGATGTTCTTGATTCTAATTTTGAGTCCAGCCGGTAAAAGATAACAAAAGCAAGTTCAGATAAAAGGGAGTTACTCTTTGCTGAGACAATCCATAAAAGTTTTGTGCCCTCTCATTAATTCCCCCCCTCCACAAACCTGCTTTGCAATTTCACTGCCTGTTTCTGAAGCAAATTATCTTGTGCAGAAGTCATGAAGGTTTCCGATGAACCAGCATGGAAAAATGCCATTGCAACGGGGTAGTAAAGGTTTATTAACGTCATCATCATTTGTACTCCTATGCAGCTGTATCCCGTCAGGAATGGTAATAAATGTTTAATAGCCCAATAATACCTGTTTAATAATTTTCTGAACTCATTCCTGCCTAATTGCAAGTTTATTAAAGAACAATAAACTTTATAATCATTGTAAAGACATAATTGCAATCCCAACACTTATTTAATGTTGAGTTAATTATATTACAACAAAGTTACTTTTCCCATACATATTAAATATCAATTAGTTGCTTTAAACTATTGATTTGTATTTAATTAACTATGCTATTTTATACCAATTAAATTCTTATAAGAAAAGCTAAAACAGCTGGTCTTTCAAATTTGGGGTTTTTTAAAAACTACACACTGCACCAAAATAAATCGTACATACACATTATTTAATGGTTTCATCTGCATTGATATTCAGAAGCAATGGTAATAACGCACAGTTAGTTGTTGGCCATGATGTGGAATTTACTACATACCAGTAACTAGAGTGGGTCACCTGGAATGCTCCTGAGAAATGCAACAACTGGTTTCCTGGCCAAGCAGTCCCGATGAACAAAGCAGCTTTAATTGCTAGTCTTTGGCTGAAATTAAAGCACTTTCCTGGGAGTAAGCCCCACTTGAAACTCAGTGGAACTGACGTCTGAGTAAGTTCCAACTCAATGGAACTTACTTCTGGGTTGACACAAATAGGACTGCACTGTTTGGCAGTTACTGTTACCCCACAAGTGATACAGCAATGCCCATGGACACATGCACTGGGCAGACATGCATTGCCCACCAATCTCAGCTAAACTTTCCATGGTGATGGTATTTGTACTATCCAGTTCGAAACTGCCACTGGGTTCCTCTCAATCATCAACAGGCCAATGTTTCATTCTAAAACCCATTTGGATTTATTTCAACAGATTTCATTCAAACGGACTATTATGCTATTATTTCTTTTTACAGATGGTGGTTGAAAAGTTCCACTAAGGCTGAACGCCTAAAGATACTTTCCTAGGAGTAAGACCCATTGGACACAATGGGGCTCACTTTTGAGTAGACATGGTTAAGATTGTGTTCAAAGTCTTCTGTTTGAAAGGAGCTGTAGAGATTCCCACCAGCGGGAATCTGGGAAACACAGATTCCCACTAGTGAAATATCTGGGAAACACAGTTCAAGTGCCAGGTTGCTGGGGGTTCAGAGGCATAACCTGCCATGGGACCCCAATAGTACTCCTGTCTACCTCCTGATGGCACATTACATCTTATCTCTGCCACTTCTCTTGAAGTTTCAGGAGAAAGCCAAGCCATGTGGACCCACTAGGTGGACCCTGCCGGTCATGACCCAACATTTTCCGAAGATGATTCTGAGGTCATGTGACTGGCATGACTAAATGGTACGAGATTGTGCAGAGAATGTTGTTACCTTCCATAAAGTCGTACCTATTTATGTACTTGCATTTACATGTTTTTAAACTACTAGGTTGGTACAAGATGAGCATAGGCAGTGGGCTTCAGGGGGTACTCACAGGTTCTATAGAATCCTTTGGTATGCCCTAAACTTCTCCAGGCACCCCCATTTATTGGACAAGTTAGGGACTGGAGAACAGCCCAAAAGTGAAAACCATTGAAAAGTGCAACCCAATCTTTTTTAGTTTACAAATGTTGCTTCCAGTGCTTTTTTTAGCTAGCAGATTGCTAATTCTCCTTTTATTTTGCAAATCCCTGCTGTCACAAAGGGATTTCTGCAAATGGATTCTCATTAACTCCTTCAGGAAGGGGATTAGACGAGGAATTACAACAAGAGGGAGGGCAATTTTGGCCTTCAGAACAGTAGAGTGACGTTGAAAGAGTGGAACATATGTTGAATGAATGAGTTTTGGTTATACTTGAAAGATGTTGAAAGAGTGGATCATCAGAAAACAAATCATTAGAAAGTGGGGATACCTGTACTACAAGAAGCTGCTCTAGCAAGTAAATACTGCTACCCATCTGGAAAACATCTCCTTCTGCTTCTCGGACAGTGGGGTGCTTGGCTCTCCATCGTACCTTTGGGATGGCGTCTGATATTTCCTGACTTGGGTGAACCTGATTCCTCGCCTTGTTGTATATATTATTTTGGTATAATCACAAAGCAATTTGCGACCCTCTGAGATAAAAATATGTCACATAAACATGAGTTACTATTATTATTAAAAGTCGGTGCCAGGTTAATTTACAAAAATATGTTTGGGGGAAAAAAACTTGCCTGATAACCAAATGAGCATATTATTGCTTTAGATATGAATCAGATGGAGACAGAATGGGCTTTAAACACTTTAGCTGTGCTGAGTTTTACTCCGTAGTGTGCTGCCAAAAGGTTGTGTTTATAAACCTATTCATTGTCTTATGTACTTGCAAACCTTGTCAACCATTTATTGCACAAATAAAATCTTAGGAGCAAAGGATTCGTTGAGTGTGTCCCTCGTGGGACCACAATTGGGCATTAAAGATCCATCATTGGCTCTAACCAGATGGAACGGAGATCGCTGCAAGTTCATCTCTTACCATATACTAAAACGATGGCAGAATAAGTTTCCTTTTCCTCCTTCCAGCCACAAGCACCAAAGTTTAAAACTCCAAAGTTAAGAGGAGATTGAGGTGGGCTTCCACATAGGTAGACCCACATACTGATCCTATTAGTAGCTGCCCCAATAATCCCACAACACTCGTTGGGGGCTACTTTTTAAAGATGAATTTCAAAAGATGAATTGTAGGGATCTTTCACAGTAAAATCTTATTTATTTTTTTAAAACCTGAAAATTTACCATAAGGAATTCTCTATCAGCACAATCCTAACCCCTACTTAGGATGGCACAAGACCCAGCAAAAGTCCCATGCTGGCTTGGGGGAGGTTAGAGAAGTTGCACAGATATGCACCGGCCTCCCCACACCACCACAAGAGGGGGGAGACGGTTGAATTGTGTTGGCCTTAATAGGTTTGGATTGCATGTTTAATGTTTTACATTTTGATTATGGGGTATGTTTAAGGTACTGACCTGCTGATCTAGAGGTCATCTAACCTCTGAGCCATCGCACTCCTTAGACTTTAAGCATCTCTTAAAATTCGTCAGATGTTTTGCCTGAGGAGCATGTGCTGCCTTTCATGTATGAGCTGCAAAAATTGTGTATGAGCATGTGTACACATAGGGCTGTGGTGGTGCAAGTGGTGGTACAAGTGGTTAACCTAGTGATTAAGTGGCTTGGGTTCAAGACCTGGGCCTAGAAAACGGGCTGAGCTTGTGTCCTTAGCCCAGTTTCTGCCAACCTAGTAGTTTGAAAGCATGTAAATGCAAATAAATAGGTACTGTAATAGATAAGGATTATTGATCTCTAATAATCTATAGTATTGATCCCGAATACTACTAACAAGTAAAGAGAGCAATTACTTTAGAGCAACACTCTGGCTAGGCCTTCAGTTCTAAGTCATTATGGGTAAAGAATCAGCATGTGAAAAAGGAATTTGCCAGCGAGCATATTGTATAGAAGTGCATTGAGTATCTGATAACATGGTATGCAATTGCAGGTTCTAGTCCTTGAACAAACAATAGGAGCATAGATGGTATGATACTAAAGTTGCAACAAACAGTATGTGGTGACCACGTCAATGGTAAGAACTGAGTGAACAAATCAGAATTGACTTGTGTAAAGTGAGGTAATGTCTGCTTCGGTTGGTTAATGAACATATGTGAGCTATTGGTGTATAACAGTAATGGACAATGTCAGAAGCAAATGAAATGTATGAATCCTTAATTATTCCTGATGTCATTTAGAGGTATATAATCTTGAACTCTTCTGGGGTTCTGGGTTCTTAGGCCAGTTTGAAAGATTCCACCAAAGGTCGTCGGCCTAGCTCCAAGTTTGTTAGCAAATAAAGCTTTTGCTTAACTCTTTAATCCCTGGACTCTGGACTTTGTTATTTCTTGGGAGTTTGAAAGTGTTCCTAAGGTTGGAGGTGTAGGTAACCCACTTGGCGACCCATGTCAGGATTTCTGCAACAGTACCAATTCTGTGGGAAGGTAAAGCATTTCATGTGCCTTCAGCAGTCATGGAAAGGTCTTTGGACAACGCTGGTTCTAAAAGCTTACAAACGGGGATGCCCTACAGTCGATACAACTTGTGGGGGACACATTTACCTTTTTATGTTTACGCATTACAAGAATTGTATCTGAACATGTGTATGAGAATCAAGTATGAGCATGTCTAGAATTGTGCTGCAAGTCAGGTACCAGTGTTGTCGTCCCCTTGGTCCAACATCCCCTTGGAATATTCTCTGGATAAGGTTAAGGATTTTGTTGTTCACTGAGTAAGAACTATTGGATATCAAATAGTAGTGAACCAATGGGAGGGCATCTGGACAAAAATGTATACTAAGGCTACAATCCAAAGTAAATATGGGATCTTTTACACCGACATAGTTACAGTGCCTATGGGAAACCTATGGGAAATACATATAGCAATCCAGAATAAGTGCCTCTTGCATCTTCCTATAGCAGGGGTCAGGGAACTTTTTTACCTTTTACCCCAAAATATATTTAGATATGCTGACGTTACCCCCTTGATTTGAAAGGAAGGAAAAAATATATTATTAATATATTGTGTCAGGTCCTTGTACCCTACAGTACACACAAGCCAGGCATGCATATAGAATCTATATTTAGATTCTATATGGAATCTGTATATAGATTCTATATGCAATGAAATGAAATTCCTGGGGGTAATGGACAGTCGCACTGCTGAGACACAGTTGGGCATGCATATAGATTCAAATGCATGCCCGGCTATGTCTCAGCAGCGTGACTGTCCATTACCCCCAGGAATTTTATTTTTACCCCATTTGGGGTAATTCACCCCTCTTCCCTGACCACTGTCCTATAGTTACTCTGGATTGTAGGGTAAATACTGAGTTGAAATATTCTTATGAATGAGTCAGAAGCCGGGATGCCGCTGTGGCCAGGAAAACTGTGAAAGGTCCCCCTGGTGAGCACCATTTGTCCTGGGTCGCTGAGTTTGCTTTGACTATAAGATGACACCTCCGTCAGTGCAGCGTTTTTCTCTCTCACCGGAGGGACAGAGAGTGACCAGAGGCCTCCGCTCTCCTCTCTGCAGGAGACGGTCACATCTGCCTCTTTCACACTTCAGTGGCGGCATTTTGTTGGCCAATATGGAGTGTGTCTGTCTACTCTGCATACCTTTTCAACTGTACCAAGGCAGAAAGAATAAGGAAAGAGAAGCCCCTGAAGACAAGAGGCATGCTAGCTCCTTGCTCTCTCCGTTTGCTACTCTTCTCTTACCCCTTTTCCTCACTTTTTGCAATTTCTGGAGTCTCCAATGCTTTCGAGATGTCTGTCTCCTGCCTCCTGACCTGTTTGGCAGCTCGGTCCTGAACTCCAGTTGCTTGGGGAGAAGCCTGACAAAGCTTTGAATAACACTGATGCCTCCCTAGCTATACCTTCCCTGCAAATCTGTCCAAGATCCAGCATAGAAAAGCTCTAAATTGTGTGAACCGCAGCCAAAAACTGGTTACATCCTATTGGGAAGTCACAAACAGAACTAGGAATTGTGTGACAGCAATTGTGTTAATGCATATGGAGACTTTCCTAGCAGTGATGCACAAAGAGGTCCCAAAGAAGTAAGCTGATTCTTACAAAGAGATCCTCTAAAGCAGTGGTCGGGGAACAGGGGTAAAATACCCCACATGGGGTAAAAATGAAACTCCTGGGGGTAATGGACGGTCCACTTTGCAATGGGTAATGCGCGACCATTCATTATCCCCAGGCACTGGCGCAAGGAGCGTTCCGCAGGGTGCAGAAAGGAGGAGGACAGAGCTCTGGAGGGAAGACACAAAGTGGGTCCTGGAGGGAGCTCCCCCCCTCCTCACAGCCAGGCAATGAGAGCAGCCTGAGGAGAAGCAGCTGGGTGAGCTCCGTTTCTGCGCTCCATCGCAGCCTCCAGCCTGGCAGGCAGCCTCTGCTCTTCCAGGAGCCCCTGCCTGCCAGCCCTGCCTTCCTCCTTCTGCCGCCCTGCCAGACTGGAGATGGCCAACGGAGAGCCTGGCAGCCACACTCCTCCAGCAGCAGCTGGAGTCTTCCACCAGGTACTAATCCTAATCATGTCTACTCAGAAGTAAGCCCCATTGTGTTCAGTGGAACTTACTCCCAGGAAAGGGCAGGCAGAGACATAGATCTGTCTCCAAACACCACATAGCCTCCCCCTTTCCAGAATCCAGTCTAGTCAACACATAATACACAGCCCAGTCCTAACCATGTCTACTCAGAAGTAAGCCCCCATTGTGTTCAGTGGGGCTTACTCCCAGGAAAGTGTCTTATTCTCAGGAAAGCATCAGTCCCTTGTGTATAACACACTTCCCTGTGTGATGCCCTGTGCCCTGCCTCCAAGTCCTTTCAAATCAAGGGGGTAATGTTGGCATATTGAAATATATTTTGGGGTAAAGGGTAAAAATGTTCCCCGCAGTGATTTTCAATCTTTTTCATCTCATGGCACACTGACAGGGTGTGAAAATTGTCAAGGCACATCATCAGTTGTTTGATAATTCACAAGGCACACCATGGTGCTGATAGGGGTCTCACATCCCACTAATTTATCCCACTGACAAATTTCTCCTCGACATAGGGGGGCAGATAAATACAATTAAAACCAGAACTAAACTATCCCTATAATCCAGAGTAACTGTGTGAGCACATAAGAAACATTACGTGCACCTGTAGTTACTGCACCACCTGGTGAAAACCGATGGGAAATTCATATTGCAATTCAGAGTAAATTGTTCTTACAGCGGAGCAAGGACTCCCTGTAGTTACTCTGGATTTCGCACTAAGTGCAGTTCTATTAGTGTCTACTCAGAAAAAAAGGTTTCAAGAAAGTGCTCTTAGAATTTCAGCCATAATAAATCAGCAGTGCTAAACACCACTATTTAATACATCTATGGTTCTCAAGCTTCCCCCATCACAACCAACATGTCCTGCACCACAGGGCACTGCACCACCTTCTTCTCCAGATCTGGGTCTCCACAGGCTTTAAAACACAATTGTCTGAAAGCAACTTTCTGGATGCTGAGGCCTTCCTGAGGACTTCAGACTGCAGGAGATGCAGTTCAGCCACCAATTATGTCTGGAAGGCATCAATCTGGAGCTAACCAGGTACAAGGATGGGTGGAAGGACCCAACCCAGGACCCACAGGTCACAACCCACCCAGTGGTGGGCTCCAGCAAGTTCGCACCTACTCTATAGAACCGGTTGTTAACGAGAGATAGGACATATAAAGTTTAAAAATAGCCATTTAAAAGTGGCTTCCAGATGGGCAGAGAACCGGTTGTTAATTTATTTTGAGCCCATCACTGAACCCACCAAGTGGGTCATGACCCACTAATTGAGAAACTATCCAGTGCATTATTTATAGCCCACCTTTCTCGAAGACTCGTAGCTAAAACCTCAGCTAATCCTGCTTAGCTTTTTCAAGCAACCTCCAGCAACGTTTAAACTCATAGCTAATTTGCCAAATGTGCACTATTTTATTTTCATTGCTTGCTAAAAAGCCATCCACAATTAATCCAGAGAGACCTCTCACGGGAGGATATTCTGCAGCTGCATCGACACCACAACTGGACCAGCAAATCCTATCTTGCACAAGCAATACACATCACAGAGCATAACAGCACATGAACGGAGGCTGATCTAAGTCTTTGGGATAGTTATGGACTGAGTGGAAACTGTCCTTGAAGTATCCTTCAGCACAATCCAGAGCAACTAATCTGTCCACTTAAGAGCCCTTGGGTTGCCCTATCTATCACTAGGGTGGAGCAACTGCAAGATGCTCCACCCCAGTTACTCTGGAAGAGGCTTAGGGCAGAGCAAGGCAAGATAGGGTGCCCTAAGAGAGGAGGACCTGCTCTGCCCTAACTGGGGCAGCCTAAGCAGCTCAGGAGAGGCAAGTTGAGGGCATGTTTAGCATTGCCTAGGGCAGAGCAGTTACTCTGTATCCAGAGCCTATTTTCAAGGCAGAAATGCCCTCTTCCAGCCCTCAGAGTTACACCACCTCAGGAGCAGGTATAGTAATGAGTAGACCCATAGGGGTCCATGATAAGGCCTGAGTAAGAATGGCAGTGCTGACCAAAAATCTGAGTTCTTGGCCATCCTAGTTGCAACCCCTGCCTCTCAACCTCAGGATATGGAACAACTACGGCTGCCCACTAACCTGGGGATACAGCAGGCCACTCCAAACATCCAGCCTCCACTAGAGGAACTACAGCTGTAACTGGTTGTCAGGAACTTCTGGGCTTTCTTATAAGGCAGACACCACAGCTGTTCCTTGCTCAGTGTGATCTGAGGGGGGTCTCCTCAGGAGCAAGTCCTCCCCATGTGTCAATTACTTAGCATGCTCTGGAGCAGTTAGGGCAGCCCAGGCTTCCTGACTCTCTGGATGCAGCATAACTTTATGTTCTGGATCCAGAATAGTTAGGAGAGAGCAGTTAGGGCAGAGCAGGCTGAACTTGCTCTGGATTGTGCCCTTAGTCCCAGACTGGTTTAAAGCAATAAAGATCAAAACCAATACTCTGAATGGGGTCTGGTAAGCAATCTGGATTAAATGGAACTGTGGCCCCATGTACCATTATGTTCCAGGTTGAGATAGCATGTTGGAAGGGGAAGAGAGGGAAACCACTGGGGCTGAAATAATTTCCTATAATGGCAAGAATGCAAGCACCATGTTCCTCCAAAGAAGGAAAATAATCAGAAAAATAATAATAACTTACAAGGCAGAGTTTTTAGAACAGTGTACAGCTTCTCAGTGGGTTTCAGAGCTGCCCGATCAGTCAGACTTGACCACCACTCTTGTGTCTTACAACCTCACTGATGGCCCCTCTGAATGTGCCAGTCCTCTTCTAAGCAGCAAAGAGGATTCCCACACATTTTCTTATATCATTTGAAGACGACACGACATTCGGAGCCATGGAACCCCATGGACCTTCTATTACCGAGAAATCATGCTCCAGCCTCGCAAATGCTATTACCCCTCTGTATCTTATAATTAAATTGTGTTTGCCAGTTACCACACAGCATGCTGGCAATTTTTACTGATCTAAGGGGCTTTCTTTTTCTTTCTTTAAAAAAAAAAATATTTTATATTTTTATTCTCTACCTCCGTTATCTTTTTGCTTCATTCCTCACCCCCTCCCTTCCTCCGAAAACTCTTGGCAATTTCAGAGAATTCTTTATGCTGCTTCTTTTTATTAGGGGAAAAAAAAACTGTAGAAAATTGGAGGAGGACTTTTCTTTCACTATTTTAGGATAGGAAAAGGATTCAAATTGTGGATGTGTTTGGCAATTAAAAAAGGTGTGATTTTTTAGTGATAACAAAATGAAAACACACAACACAGCTTTCTGCACTTCTCATTTTGTAAAACCAACTAACAACTATCCAACAAACCTACTGCACCAAATGTGATACTGGAAAACCGATCAATAATTTTGATTACACTAGTTGGATGGACACATGGATGTATAGGGTTACCGAGGCAGGTACAGTCTGCACTCATACCCCTTGACGGAGCATCTAGACCAGTGGTACTTGGGCATTTCAGTCAAGGACCCACTTTCAAACTTACAAACCTATCCAAGACCCCATGTCAAACTTACCCACTATGGGCGCAATCCAGAATAACTACAGGGAGTCTTTGCTTGATGTAAGAACAATTTACTCTGGATTGCAATATGAATTTTCCATAGGTTTTCACTAGGTGGTGCCATAACTACATTGACATAAATGTCTCTTACATGCTCCCGTAGTTGCTCTGGATTGTAGAGTATGTCTACTTGGAAAGTCCCATTGTGTTCAAGGAGACTTATTCCCAGGAAAGTCCATGGCCAAATTCCAAGATGTTGGATCCCACCCTCTTGCAATCCCCTGACCCAAAGTCACAACCCCCAAAGGAGTCCAGATCCTCACTTTGAGTACCACTGGTCTAGGTTAGGGGAAGAGGTATCATCTAATTGGGTCCAAGCCACCACAATTTCCAGTATTTACTCAAGTCTAATGCACCATTGAATCTAATGCATACACTACATTTATAATTAAAATATTGTATTTACTTATATCTAATTAACCATGGAATCTAACGTGTACCCTGATTTTGGAGACTGAATTTGGCAGGAAACGGTGAGCGTTAGAGTCAAGTAAATACAATAATCTGCTGTTCATTCATTCATTCATTCATTCTACCCCACCTTTCCAATGCCTACTACACAAAGGCCCAGAGACTTCCAAAGCTTTTGTTTCTTCCCCTCCTGCTGTCCTCACAACAACCCTGCAAGGTAGGTGAGGCTGAGAATGGGTGACTATCCCAGGGTCACTCAGGAAGATTCAGTAGCAAGGAGGGATTTGAACCTGGATCTTCCAACCCCCTAATGGAAATGCTGAATTTTAGCCGAACATTTGCACCAATCGGGAAACAAAAAATCACTAGATCAGTGATTTTCAACCTTGTTCATCTCATGGCACACCATCAGTTGTTTTTACTATTAATAAGGCACACCATGCAGTTCAAATCCCATTTGAACTATTAATATTAATATTAACTATAAATATTAAATCCCTTATTTGAACTATTTTCCTATTAATGAATGTCCCTCCCCAAATTCCCATGGCATACTTGAGCACTATCCACAGTGCACCAGTGTGCGGTGGCACACTGGTTGAAAATAATTGAGCTAGATGAATACAATCCTGGTTGTGAACGAACAAGACATCTACAACTGTGAGGGGAGGGAAGCTGCAAGAATAATAGTTTTTTGTTATTTTTTTAACTGCAGTCCTTTCTGGCAGAACCATTGCTTTGATTGAAGTATTGAAGCTTTCGAATCTGCAGGCAGGAGGGCCATTCCAGTTGTTGGCTAGCAATAGAACAGGACGTCAGATGTACAGGGAAGGCTTGAAGGCCACACTGCTGGATGCTGATTGCTAATATGGACTGAGCGAGCTTCCCCCAAGCCTCAGTTGCAGGAGGTCACAATCACCACCTCCTAGGAGTAACCTGCCTTTGGAATTCATTGATGATGAATACTTGGGACCACAGTGCAGAAAGAAAAGCTGAACATACTGGGAATTAATAAAGGGAACAACAAATCAAGATTAGACTTAAGTTATTTATTTAAGTTATATATTATCCCTACAATCCAGAGTAACTACTTGAGCACGTAAGAGACATTACGTGCACCTGTAGTTACTGCACCACCTAGTGAAAACCTATGGGAAATTCATATTGCAATCCAGAGTAAATTGTTCTTACACCAGAGCAAGGACTCCCCATAGTTACTCTGGATTTCTTTAGGGCAGTGGTTCCCAAACCTTTTAGCATCTGAATCCACCGAAGAAAACAGTTTCACTGTAGTTACAGCTGCTTCATGGTTATAAAGGTGATTGGGAAGCAGTGCTCCCAACAAGGTGTAGGTTGTTTAATCCTTGATGCACATAGCCTAATCTGCACTGATTTACAACCCACCAAACCACTGGTGGGTCAGGGACCCATAGTTTGGGAACTGCTGCTCTAGGGCTAGATCAAATATGTATGTATGTATGTATGTATGTATGTATGTATGTATGTATGTATGTTATTGAATTTGTATCCTGCCTTTCTCCCCTTAAGGACCCAAGGCAGCTAACAGCAATAAAAGAGATAAACAATAAAAGATACAGAAAACCTTTAAAATCATTTAAAAACTACCCTAATTTGCAATAAGGGGTTGAAGAATGAAGACAAAAAATGGAGAACAGAATAGAATCAAAGAATCATATAATCCTAGAGTTGGACAGGACTCTAGACATATAATCCTAGAGTTGGACATCTAGTCCGACCCCCTGCCTATAGCAGGAAATCCTAGAGCATCACCTAGAATAAATATTATTTTAATAACCATATGTTGACAGATAGTTAACACCTACTTATCGTCCTGGTCAGCAACTAATTTTTTTAAACTGGAGACAGATTTTGAACTGAGCAAAAGTTTGACGACCAGCAACCTGGGTTCTTTCCAGTGGCCTTTTACCATCCTTAAACTGCAACAAATGCATCTGTATGCATCCTATAAGCTGTATCATGAACTCTCTCCATAGCAAGGGCTCTTTAACTCCTTCCTAGCCTGAAAAGCAGCAGATGCTTTATGAAACTTCTCTCCTTATTTATCAATTCCATCCAATTTGTAATATATGGTTAGGTTAAGAGCAGGTAAATTAACACTTGGGTAACAAGGGAACGGAGAGGCACTTTTGACCAACAGCTGCTATTCATAATAATCCCTACAATCCAGAGTAACTCCGGGAGCACATAAGAGACATTTACGTTGATGTAGTTACTGCACCACCTAGTGAAAACCTATGGGAAATTCATATTGCAATCCAGAGTAAATTGTTCTTACGTCGGAGCAAGGACTACCCGTAGTTACTCTGGATTGCGCCCAATGTTTCTGTTATGAAGTAGTGTACAAGGTGCAAATTGAGAGGGTGTGATGCCAGTTTGCCTCCTTGTGGTGCACACTGGATAGCACAACAGCGTGAACTAAACAACTAGCAACAATTGGCAGCCAGACTTCACTGAAGAATTTGCAGTTGGAGATGGCAGCCAGACATCGGTATGGCATTCGTAGCTCTCAAAATACATGGCAATGGAATATTAACCCTTATTTACCATAAGTCCACGTATTTGCTAAACATAGTGCAAAATATTTATTTATTAATATTTAGCTATCCAGTAAATAAAGTGCAAATTGAGATACACAACACCTTCTGTTGCTCTTTCAGCTTCTTATGATCCAAGAACTGGACAGGAGATCTTTAATCATCCCCAGATATCCATACTAAGCAGAGCTCTTGAGATCTAGAAAAATATTAAGAACTTTTGGGAGTCTGGTTGGGAATCCAGAGTAATGGTTGCCCAACTCTTGAGCTAAAACATACAATGTGCTTCTGTATTCACTTACAAAACTTGGGAGTGAATTCAGCATTTCTGAGAAATGAACCACAAGGCTCTGCTATGCTTCTCTGGTCTACAAAATGAGCTTGCAACCCCAGAGGATTCTAGCTCTTCTCAAGAGGGGGAATCATTGATGGCCATCAGCCAGTTTCTAAAACTTTCTTCTAAGGGTGTAATCCTAACTTCCAGTTAGGCTGGCATAAGCCTCAGCATAAGTCCTGCATGGACCTGCAGGTGTTACAAAAGTGCCATAATGCACTTATGCCCCTCTCCTGGCACTTATGCCCCTCTCCTGGGGACGGGGTTATGCCTTCCCACATCACAATGGGACAATATGCCAGCTGACTTAGGCCAGCCTAGGTTGGTTAGGATTGCGTCCTAAAACTAAGTTTCTAAAACAGTCTTCTTCATGAGATACATGGGTCTTGAACCATCAACTTGTGGGCCTTCACGTTGGCAAGGAGAATCTTTAACCTGTGATAACTTATAACTCTTGTACTTACCCCAAACTTCCTATTTAACTACCAGCTGAAGGTTCTTCAGAGCAGGGTGACCAGATGCCTGAACCTAAAAAGGAGGACAACGTCTTGGATTCCTCTCAGCCTGGCCTTTCTGGCAGACAATGGCACGTTTGCCTACTCAGAAGTATAGCTGTGATATTGGACACTTTCACTTTTCCATAGAGCTCAATGCATACTTTTAGTTTTAGTTTTTTGGCCATAACTTTTGATAGGAAGGAGATATTTCATAACTGATTGTTGCATTGGATTCGTCTCTTCGATAGGAATCCAATGACATATGACACGATGGGGTACTGCACACCAATGCAAAGTTCAAAAATGAAGCCAAATTGGAGGACAATGAAGCCCTTTTGGAGGACTTACAAACAGAAGGCTAAAAAAGAAGACAAATCCAGAAAAACCTAGTCATATGGTCACCCTGCCTAAGAGGCCTCTAAAGATATAGAAATATTAAAGGAGACATACTGAAATCATAGAATCATAAGAGTTGGAAGGGACCCAGTAGGTCTAGTCCATCCCCCCTGCTTGTAACAGGAAATCCTCCTCTTGTGGGGACCCGGGTCTTGAACCCTGGCCTGCTGGTTAACAGGCACAGTGTCTTAACCACTTGTGCCACCAGAGGCATGAAATTGTTTTCTATAACTGTTTATTTAGCTCAGTGCAGGCAAATAAATGCCAGTGTTGAATGGGATTGATTATAGTATTCTAGATAAAAAAATTTGATGAGTTTTAACTGCATCTCTCAGAATTTTGTCAGCTTTTAATTAATTAAATTAATATAGTGATATATTAGTGATGCGCTGCAGGTGGGTGCCCATGATGTTCATTTTAGGTTTGTAAACCAGGCTGATCAGACCACCACGATATGTTGCTCAGTGCTTTCCCCCCTGACGTGGGTCTTCCAGCGTCTCTTGTATTCTGCTACTTGATATGTCTTTTACTGCAGATTCCAAGGATTGTACCTGGGAGCTGAAGCATGTGCACTCCCCATGAGATATGGTCCTATACCCAGCCTGGTGGAACCAGGTAGTCACTCTAATCCAGTGTGAAAATCCAGTTGCGCCAGAGATCAGAGCTGGGGCCATTCTCTGCTTCACTAGGTGCTTTCCTGCTGTCAAACCACATAACTTAAGGAGGGCCCATTTTTTCCTGAACTGCCCATATATGTATATATGTGTATATATATATATATATATATATATATATATATATATATATATATATATATATATATATATATATATATATATATATATATATATATATATATATATATATATATAACAGCTGTATACGAGTAAGCAGCTCCCTTGCCTCTCTTGGTGTCAGTACGCAGCTCCCAAGTGCACGCACATTCTCAATCCCATTAAAAGTAATGGACTGAGGTTGTCCACCCCATTACTTCCAGTGGCTTCGTTTCAGCCTGACATCCTAAAATATCTTCCCAACAGCAAGGGTGTTGACTTCGGCCCTGTTCTGCCTCATTAGGAAGCAATTCACGTAATTTTTTATTTCATTTTTGTAAACAACAGTGGCAGGTTGCATTGCATTTTGCAAATTGCACCAGGAAATGCAACCGTTCCTTGCAACACAGACATTCATTTATTTTAGGTTTTTTTAATTTTTAAAAAGAAATCAAGTTAATGTTATTTCCTCCTTTTAAAAGGCAGCAAATTTCTGTTAATGTCGGAGTCAACGACAAGCTGATATTGCAAAGCCTTTCCAGGGTGTTAAGCTCTCCTTGGAAAGTTGTAGAGCACAATCTTAACTATGGCTGCAATCCTAAGAACACATTCCTGGGAGTAAGCCCCATTGAACTCAGTGGGACTTACTTCAGAGACGACATGCATAGGCTTGCAACCTAGCCCCCAAATCCAGAGTAACTATGGGAGCACGTAAGAGACTTTATGTGCATCCATATTTACTGCACCACCCAGTGAAAACCTATGGTAAATTCATATTGGAATCCAGAGTAAGTTGTTCTTACACCAGAGCAAGGACTCCCCATAGTTACTCTGGATTTTGCCCTTAGTCTACTTTCAAGTAAGCACAGCTATGTTACTCTGTATGCACAGCTCTTACTTCCAGGATAGTGTCTTAAGGATTGCAGCCGTAAATCCTCAGATATTATTAGGTGCTGTTATCTTGGGAAGCTGAAGCCATCTTTGATGTTCTATATTGTAGCTAATACAGTGGTGCCTCACGTAACATGTTCTTTACATGAAACATTCTTTATGTGAAACATTCTTTATGTGAAGCAGATTTTCCCATAGGAAGTAATGGAAACTCAGACGATTGGTTCCACAACCCCAAAATATTCATATAAAAATACTAACTGGATGTAAAAATAATGATGGAACACTGGGATTGAATTCAAAACATGCATTCAATGTGCATGATCTTATGAAGTCTACTTAGGCTGCAGTCCTAAAGACACTTTCCTGGGAGTAAGACCCATTTAACACAATGAGGTTTACTTCTGGGTAGACATGGTTAGGAGGCTGCAATCCAAGACACCTTCAAAGTGTTCTCCTTCTCTCCATCCTGAGCCTCTCTCTCCCCTGCTCCCTTCTGGGTAGCCCTGAGCAGCTTCCCTCTTCTCCACTGCTCTTCTCTCCCTCTGACCAGCAGACGCCCAGCCACAGGAGGAACAGCGCAGAAGTGTTGCTTTTATTATGGGCAGGTGCGCTAGGCAGCCCTGACACTTTTTAAACAGGCTGCCGGCCAGCACGTCTGCCCCAACTGCCAATGAATGTGCTCTTTACGTGAAGCATGTTCTTTATGTGAAGCAGAATCCTAGAGAAATTTTTGTTTGTTACATGAAACATACTTTACGTGAGACATTCTTTACGTGAGGCGCCACTGTATATGCCTTGAACCAATGAATCTGTGCCTTGTTGTTAATTCCCATATGTGGGCTGGGAACTAAGGGTGAAAGAAAGCAATTTACCCAAGGGCCAGATCATCAGAATCCTTCCTCTCAACAGATATCTTCTCTGCAAACAGTTTAATGTTCTGTCATTCCTTAATAAGCAAGGCAAGATACCCAATATATTTAAAAGTATAGAAGCCATCCCAGTGGGGCCTACACATTTGCAACCTGCCTTCCCATCTGTTAACTGGTCTCATTGCAAGCAAAGTTCATTTCTGCACTCCAGATACCCTGGGATATTGGCTGCATTATAATGGATAGCTTTATAAATAACTAATTCCTCTTTAAATTATTATATATATAAAAGTTCTCTGCTGCTTATTCTGGGATCCTGTCTACAGGAATAGAGATGATCCACTGGGTCCCTTCTAACTCTAGGATTCTATGATCTACAAGCAGACAAATATAGTCTCTCACCCATTGTCCAGCTAAGGGGAAAGAATGTGAATATATATATATATATATATATATATATATATATATATATATATATATATATATATATATATATATATATATATATATATATATATATATATATGCATATTTATTCAAATCTAATGTGCCTTTGAATCTGATGTGCACCCTGATTTTATAAGGCTTCAGATTTTAAAGAAAAGTTTCCCGGCGATTGTAATGCGCAACTGCAAAGCAAGTAAAAAACTTGATTGCACCACATACGGTTAGTTATATGACACCAGTAGGTTTATGGCATTCCTCTTTTATTTAGCAGGGGACAGTAACTGGCTCTCTTCATCCCAGCAATCTCTGTTATAATGGCTTCCGCTGGTTTTCTTTTTTTCTTGGGGGGGCTGGGGGCGGTTGGGGGTATATTTTTAGATTGTAAGCCCTTGTGGGACAGAGAACCATTAGCCATTATTATTGTCACTTTCTTTGTAAATCGCTTTGTAAACTTTTAAGTTGAAAAGTGGTATATAAGTACTGTAGATAGATGATAGAGAGATATATACTTTATACAATGTGTTTATTACATTTTTATTATAATACAATAAACTGTTAAAATACTGATCTATCCTTATAATAAAATTACTCTATTTACTTTAATCTAATATGCCATTAAATCTAATGTGCACCCTTAATTTTGGAGACTAACCCCCAAATCCAGAGTAACTATAGGAGCACGTAAGAGTCTTTATGTGCACCTGTAGTTACTTTACCATCTAGTGAAAACCTATGGGAAATTCATACTGGAATCCAGAGTAAGTTGTTCTTACACCGGAGCAAGGACTCTTCGTAGTTACTCTGGATTCTGCCCTAAGGGTGCAATCCTGTCCATGTCTACTAAGAAATAAACCCATTGTGTTCTATGGAGCTTACTCCCAGGAAAGTGTGCTTAGGATTGCAGCATAAGTTTGACTGAAAAAGGTGTGCTTTGGATTCAAGTAAATACAGTATATTTGGAAATGCGAATCAGTTTGTTCCCCTCTCTGAAACTCAATTTCAAGAGTTCATATATGGAAACACAAACTGAAGCTAGCCAAAATTCAGATCACATCCACTGTTGCCTTCCTACTCTAAACAGAATGGTCTCCTGGAGTGCATGTATGTCTGTGAAACTGAGAATAGAAGCTCTCTCTCACAGACACTCTGCGACGCAAGGTAACAAGTGTGTCTGGAGGGTGGCAGTAAGAGGGTGCCTGGGGAATTTAACCTTTGGAATAACTGAGGCAGAAAAAGGAATGCCACCAACCAATCGAAGCAAGGATTGACTGAAGCATGTGTGTCATGCTTCTGAACTGTACCACTTTCCAGCCACAGGTAGGTAGATGACATGCTTTGGTGCTCCCCGTAGGAACAAGCTGCCTCCTTGCATGCAGAAAACAAGTGTGTCAGGCAGTTGGAAGTGGTACAGTCCATAAAAGGCTGTATCACGGCACAGCAGTTTGGCAGGAAGCCACTTTTTGTAGGTGAGAGCAGAGCAACAATTGATATAATAGGTATACAAGATAAAATAAGGGCAAAATCCAGAGTAGCTACGTGGAGTCCTTGCTCCAGTGTAAGAACAACTTACTCTGGATTCCAATATGAATTTCCCATAGGTTCTCACTAGGTGGTGCAGTAAAGTTTTCTCTAGGTAGTGCAGTACTCTTATGTGCTCCCGTAGATACTCTGGGGGTAAGTGTGATAACAAGTAGAGCTGTATTAACTCAAACAATTTCTATTTGACAGTGCCTTGTCCTGCAATGAGACCTTCAAGGACTTCTTGAAAGTTTATAAGATGCTGCAAGTGATGAACCTAATTTGACCAGCACCAGAGGTGGACGGTCTTAAGTCTCTCCTGACAAACCTTCCCAGGTTCCACCTTCCAACCTGAAGAGGCTTAGAGCACAATCCTAAACATCTATAAAAGTAAGCCCTATTGTGTTCAATGGGTCTTACTTACTTGAAAGGAAAGTGTCTTTAGGATTTCATCCTTAGATGGTATGTCCTCTGTCCTGGAATCTCCCACTCGTAGAAGGAAATATGGCTGTGGTTAGGACTTTTATTATTGTTAGTATTATTTATTACTAGTGGAATTGACCTGTCATTGCGGGAGTAATATTTCAAGAATATTTGTCGGCCCAGTGGGCACCACTAGGCACTGCTGGGCAGAGGGTACTGGCACTGGCATCGGGTGGCAGGCACCAGCGGGCACTGGGTACCACAGGGCACTCATAGGCTCTGTAGCACCGGGAGGTACCAAGGGGCAGTAGTGGGCAGCGGGTACTGGACATCCCTTCTGGGCATCTGTGAATCAGCAATCCTTTAAAGTTACATATAAGGACAAAAACATGTTACACTTCCCTCTTATCATAGCTAGACTCCAAGTTACTCCAAACTTGAGCAGTACTAACACTTAAGTCAGTAATTTGCCAGGTTTCACTGATGTTACATCCCATCGTATTTCTCATGCTTTGATGGGGGAAACTGCTATTGCTGAAAGCCATCCCATTTCTTATGGCACACATTCCCAAACTATAGCCTCTTATGTTTCTACAAAGGATCCTAGTTCAAAGATATCAATCCTTACACCGTTTCCACCTGCAACACACACCTTCAGTCTCTCGGCCTCCTAGGCAGGGACTGTCTCTGGCCAGTACAACACGTGCTTCCAGCTTTGGGCAAAAGAGGCAAAGAGGAAGACTCCGGAAACAAAGTGAAGGCACCCGATGAAATAAAAGAGGGCTTAGATACAAAGAAAATAAGCTGATAAATCTTCTCATTTTAGCTGACATTTTAAAACGCTCGACAGGTTTTCTCCGCACCCAAAGGGCAACAGAAGCACTAAAAGTCCTTATTAGCAAATTTCCTAGTGCAGCAACTTCATAACAAAAGAAAGCAGAACACCTTTAACAAAACAAAAAGAGAGAGAGAGAGAGAGAAAGAAAAAAAAGCAGCACAAAGATTTATCACAGATGTGTGGGATTTTTTTCCCCACCAGAGCCACATAGACCAATTGTGCAGTGCCAACGATTTAGAACATAGTCGCATGGCCTTTTCAAGGATGAACATCTTATTTATAATCGATAAGACACAAGAGGTCTGATTCTGACTCTTTCTCAGTTACTTTTGGAAGAAGAGTGTGGGGAAAAAAATCTATATGAGAGGTGCGCAGAATCTGTGCTTTGGTGGGGGATGATGTTCGGAAGATGGAAAAGAGAGTGAGGATGAGTTGTCCAGCATGTTCCTCATTGCACTATGTTGTCCTTTGACATACCCATTTCAGCGCCTTTAATTGTGCAGCCCGATTGAATTCAGCAGGTGAAGCTTTTCCTCATTGTAATGTCTCCCAAAAAAGGGAGGTGAAGAAAAAGAGGGGAACACCTGATGCCACGCCACTATGCCACTGTTAAAGGCAAAAGAGTCCGACAACGGGAAAAAGTGACACCTCCATTGAAAAGTTAGTTGTGGCATAATTTTTTAGCTGGCCAAATTTGGGAGCCAGTTAGAGAAAAATGGAAGATCAGGGAAGGAGAAGATAAATATCTCCACTCTTGCCAACTTTCCCCTGCTGTTCAAGGCAGAGTGAATATATGTCCTTTTTTCTCAGAACATGTCCTCTTTTTTAACCTTTTTAGGAAAAAAAATTATGTATCTTCATTGTCCTTTTCCTTGTGAGTAGCCCTACCATGCAAGTAGCCTTACTGTGCAATCCTAAGCATGTCTACTCAAAAGTAATCTCCATTGTGTTCAGTGGGTTTTACTCAGTGGTGGGCTCCAGCAGGTTCGCACCTACTCTATAGAACCGGTTGTTAACAAGAGACAGGACATATAAAGTTTTAAAATATCCATTTAAAAGTGGCTTCCAGATGGGCAGAGAACCGGTTGTTAATTTATTTTGAGCCCATCACTGGTCTTACTCCCAGGAAAGTGTCTCTAGGATTGCAGCCACAATGAATTAATAAATTGTGGCTGCGATCCTAACCACATTTTCCTGGAAGTAAGTCCTATTGAACACAATATGGGACTTCTGAATCTGCTTAGGAATCCACTGAATGAGTAATAAATCGTTGTAAATAAAATGTAAATATTGTAAAAGGTAAAAAAAATCTAAATAAATAAATGTAATAGTTTTAAATTTAATAGGAAGTAGGAGTGCTTAAATTAGCTACACGAAAGCAATATATATATACTGTTTACTCAAATATAACGCTAACCTTTGTCAGCTGAATTTAATCTCCAAAGTGAGGGTGTACATTGGATTTGATGGTTTGGTGGTTTGATATTTGGTGTTTTGATTATAAGTATAGGGTTTGCATTATATTTGAGGACACATTAGATTCGAGTAAATACAATATATGGCTGGTTGTAGCTTTAATTTTGTCATGTTTTACATTTTTCTTGAGTGTCCTATGTTTTGGGTCCGACTTTTTTGCTTATGACATATGGTCACCCTATGTTCAAGACCTAGTCCAAAGCAAAAATTGACATAATGATGGACCACATCTGACCAAAGAGAGTGCAGTATGGGTGGATGAAGAATAAGGTGCTCAGGCTCTGCCTCCTCCCTTGAGAAACCTCTTCTGCCCACCCCAAATCATGCCATATTATTCCAAGCAGGCTTTAAGTTTTCGGAGTATATAAAACTCAGGTCTTTCTGACATCAGGACAGCAAGTTTTTTTTCCCCCCCGAACTATGAGGATTTTGCTTCTGTTAAACTTTGCAGATTCTTCTTTCTTCTTCTGGGATTTGTCACATCAGCAAAAAATTAGTGCTGGGGAAGAGAATTTCCTAGCTATTTTAGCAAACCTCACTCCAGCTGGAACCCCAGATGGGCCAAAGCAGGTGGAAATGTTACAACAAAAGAACAAGATAGGAATCGTTTGGTGCTGTGTTTTGTCAGTACAAGAAAGGTAGAAAGAGGTCTTGGGAGACCAGAAGGGAGACCAGCATTTTTACTTATTAAGACTAGTTTCTCTGTTCTGAACTTGGCAGACGACTGCAGCAGAGAGTCTGGTCTTGCTGCTTCCCATTTTCTGTGATTGTGAGAATGGATTTGATGGAGATGATGAATCACTAACATCCTAAGGGGAGGAAATATCTTGCAAGGCTCCCTCCCCAAGTAACTGAGAGCAGCACACAGAAAGTCCTTCTTTTGAGAAGATCCAATGGTTCATCTAACTCAGGGATCTCCAAACACTAACCCAGGGACTAGATGTGGCCTTTAGGGCAAAATCCATAGCAGTTCAGGTCCACACAGTTATGTCAGCCTCTAGCGTTATCCTATGGAAAGACATCTTAACTGCTCCGGGGCAAGGGCCTTAATTTCACTTTAGGATGTAGGCCTTGCCCAGAATTTGGTCCCCTAATAGTAGGGTTGCCCCATGCCCCGAAAAACAGGGATAATCCCAATTTTGGGGGATTATGTTCACAAACTGGCAAATAGGACAGAAGTTCCTGTTCCAATTCTGTGGAAGAGAATTATGGCAACCCTACCTAAGAGCCTCTGAGCCAGTTGACCAAACAATATTGTTGGAGCAGTGATGAAGGGGTGGGGGAAATGGGGGTCCATTCAAGTGCATGCTTTATTTCCGTGCTGCGTGTTGGTACTTGCAGAAATCCTGAAAATTTGAACCCATTTATTCATTAATCTAATTTCTAACTCTAATCTGGTTATTTAAATTTTATATTTAATTTTTTTTCCTGGCCCTCAACACTGTGCCAGGTCGATGTGGCCATTTGGGACATCTAGCTCAGTATGGTCTATTCGACTTATCAGAAGCCATATTGAGAGGAAAAGATATTTTTGAATATATTTATAGATAGGCATTATGTGATAGAGCAGTGAATCTCAAACATTTCAGAGGCCGTAGAAGCTGCTGCCTGATTTATGAATGCCATGAGGCTATAGTAGTGTTGGGGCATCAGTATTCCCACCAAACCCAAGTAGCAGCTTCATTCTCTTTGTAAATTGCTTTGTGAACTTTTTTACCGAAAAAGCAGCATATAAATACTATGGATAGATTTAACCCCTGATACAAATGGCCTCAACTGCCCCAACAGTTTTGCAAACCACCAAAAATTGGGTCAGGACCCACAGGAAAGTCCCAGATCCACAGTTTGAGAATCATAGGGTTAGTGGATAGTTTGATCACCCTGAAAGGGGGAGACACCAGTTCAAATCAATGCCAGGCACTGAAACTTACTGGGGCAACTTGGACCAACCTGCCTTTCTGTTTCATCTACCTCATGGGGTTTTGGGATGATAAAACAGGGTGATGGCAATGTTGGAAGATGCACTGCAAAATCAAGTCTCTCTCTCTCTCTCTCTCTCTCTCTCTCTCTCTCTCTCTCTCTCTCTGTTTCACACACACATGTGTGTGTGTGTTTTAATATGTTTTAACTAGGGCTGCAATCCTAATCCCCTAGTTAGGCCAGCATAAACTCCAGTACAAGTCCTGTAGTGATGTGGGATGTCACAAAAGTGCTGTAATGCACTTCTGTGTTGCTCATCAGAGAGGGGTAGGCCCGCGCACAGACATGTGCTTGCCTCCTTACATCACCATAGGTTTGGAAAGACCAATGCATTGTGCTTGCCTAAGTTAGAATTGCACCCTGGATCTCCTTTTTTACTGTTAGATGTGGGGGGTTTTGTCTTCCACTGATCATTCTTTTACACAAGCCCCTTCTCTCCAATAAGGATGAGCAAGGAGGATATGCCAGCCTGAGTTCCTTGAGGAATAAACAGGGACTTTCATAATTTTCCCCAATAAAACTCAGTTGGGGGGCAGTGTCCCTATGTGCATATAGCAGTGTCCCTATGTGCATATAGCTATATGCACAATAAATTTAGAGGACCAGCTGCTGAAACTTCACCATCTTCATAAGGAAATGTTTTAACAACTAATAAAAGTGGTTAAGTACCAATCAGATTGGAAGCACGATGGTTTTTACATAAAAACACAGAAAAAAAATACAGTGGGGACAGGCTGGTAAAAACTGACAGTGCAATCCTAACTCCTTTTTAGGCCAGCACAAGTCCCGTCCTGGATTGGGGGTGTTGCAGGAGTGCTGTAAGGGGGTTAGGACAGTGCAAGGACCTGTGCCAATCTCCTCAAGCCACAGCATAAATGGGATGATGGGTGGGTTGTGCTGGCCTAAATTGGTTAGGTTTGTGCCCTGGGAGCCAACAGAATATGGGGTGGAGTAGGGTTGCCATATGTTCTGAAAAACAGTCCTGATTTTGAGGGATTGTAATCACATACTGGCAAATGGGACAGAGGGTCATGTCCCAATTTTCATAGAATCATAGAGTTGGAAGGTACCCAGTAGGTCATCTAGTCCTACCCCCTGCCTGTAGCAGGAAATCATCCTAGAGCATCTCTGACAGGTGCTCGAGCCTCTGCTTGAAGACCCCCAATGAGGGAGAGTCCACCACCTCCCTTGGCAATCTGTTCCACTGCCGAACCCTTGATGCGGGTTTTGTGGAAGAGAATTATGGTGGGGGCGACAGGGAGAGGACATTAACCAGCCAAGTCTTTGACAGCTTTTGGTATTTTGAAGGGGGGCATTTAGAAGGGAGAGGCAACACTGTATGGTCGGTCCCACTTCTTTATATCATAACAGTGATTTCTTCACCGAGACTAACATTTTACAGCAGGGAACATCATGAGCTCCTTTTCAGGTGAATTGCACCCACTCTTCCAAATAACTAGGGTTGGCTGCATTCTCCCCGAATCAGCTTGTAAAAGCACTCCAGAAAATGAAAGGTTTGCATTGCGTTCCTCAGAAACAAAAAGAGGATGCATCAGGAATGCTGATGGGCTCCGTACGGGTAATACCTGCCTTTCCAGATGTATTCTGTGACACTATGGTTTTAATCAACAATGTATTGTGGATGCCCCTCATCCCCCCACATGCTAACTGTCCTCATGTTTATAATGTGTGAATAGGGAATTTTTCTCAGTGATTTGAATGCGTTCATTTAATGTCGCTGACACAAAGCGTAGGAAATGTTCAGCTGCCCCTCAGGACCGCCGAGAAAATTAGACTATGTTTCTTTGACAAAGGCACCCTTTGGAGTGGTGGAGGGGGGGAGAATAAGGGGAGAAAATGAAGACAGAGACTGAACAGGCCAGAGATCAAAGCAGGAAAGCTGGCAAAGGATAGGGATAAAAAATACAAAGGGGTGCATCTCGCATACTATTGTGAAAGAAACATTAAATATTTCTGTAACCTTAAATGGAGACGTTACTGAAAGAAGGAGGAAAAAGGAGCTTTGGGGGATTCTTTGAAAGGGCAGTTCAAGCCTGGCTCTGTAAATTTCTTTTGTACCCCTTATGCGTGCCAATCCATAATGGCACACTCTCAACTGGAGACCCATTTAGAGGCAGAAGGAGCCAGCTTACCATCCAGCTGCAGGGGCAACTTAGGGCGAAATCCAGAGTAACTATGGGGAGTCCTTGCTCCAGTGTAAGAACAATTGACTCTGGATTGCAATATGAATTTCCCATAGGTTTTCAGTAGGTAGTGCAGTAACTACGGGGACATGTAAAATATCTTATGTGCTCACGAAGTTACTCTGGATTTGGCTGTTAGACCACTGAAACATCTGTTCTAGCCAGCCAATGGTTTCCATATCTTTAGCATGGATTTCCTGAGAAATCAGTAACAGTAAACAGCTATATTATCCTACAATTCAGAGTAACTACAGGAAGACATAAGAGGCAGTTATTCTTATTCTTATTAAGACCAAAATTTACACTAATCCTGCCAATTCGGTATGGACTCTGCTCAAATCATATATGAACAAGCTTGTGGGCTTCCAAATGTGATGCTTGAGACAGATCCTGAGTCTCTTTCTTTGTAATTACCACCATAATGGAACAATATAGAAAAGTGCAACCTTTAGTGAAAGAACAAATTCAAAAATGCTGAGAAGGTTTGGCCATGTTTGTTGAATGACACCAATTGGCAGCTACACAAGCTCCTCTGGTGAGAGCCACCTGTACACTAGAAGGTCCAAGGAGCAGCACTAAAGAAGATGTGACCTAAACGCATTGAGGAAGACTTAAGGAACCACTGATGAGGCTAGAAACATCCCCGCCAATCACCAAGAGTAGAAGTATGTTGTGAATGACACATGGTTCAGCAGCACCTACAGCAGCGCACTGGTCGAGAGGATGACCCTCTCTCCAATATGGTGTAGGGTTGCCATATGTCCTGAAAAACAGGGACAATCCCAATTTTGGGGGACTGTGTTCACATACTGGCAAATGGAACTGTGGGTCCTGTCCCGATTTTGTGGAAGAGAATTATGGCAACCCTAGCTCTAGGTCATGTTTTAGGAAAGATGCTCAGGCCATGCCTGGCATCAGCTGTCCTCAAGGCACCATACATGACCATTTGCACCCTGTATAGGTACAAAATACTTCTTGAGAAGCTGTGCACAGAAAAGAAAACAGTCGCTCAAAACCGGGAAATTTGCCCACCCTTACTGATCTCCTCACTGAGTAAACCTTATTAGATTCCTGAAAACATTTTGAACACAGCATGAAGATCACTGTTGCAAATAATTAAATGGCATTCATACAAGGTACATTTGTACTTTGAGGTATGCACACTCAAAGGTATAAACATTAATTATCAGCGCAGTCCAGCCAAGAGCTGACGGAAACAGCTGCGTTAAGCAGTGGGGAGTGGTGGTGGCAAACTGGCAGGGATGATTGGCAACATGTGCTCCCTGCCACCTTCCCCTGGCACTCCACCTGTCCAGCTGCTCTGCATGGGGGTCCAGGAGGAGGGCACAGGTCCCCCTTTTCCAGGTTCACAACCTCAAGTGCTTAGTAATGACCATTGCTTTTCTCCCCACTTTTTCTTGGACAGTGGCCAGGATGGAAGGAAGAGCACCGCAATTTACAAGAAGCTATGATGAAGAGGATGATGATGGTGGCAATAAAATCAATGCTGGCATAGTGTGCTCAGGTGCGTACTGATTGAAGCAGGGTGTACGTCTGCCAGAAACAGTTCAACCTCCTCTGTGTGCCATCTCCCCTGTAGATGGCACACCGGTGACTGTGTACATGCTCCAGTTTCGTTTGTACATTGCTCTTGTTAACATGCTCCAGTTTCACTAGGGAGGCTGGGATGTTGTTGCCGCAAACTTGACTTTCTCCAAGAGTCTCTCTGAGATTGTCCCACGTTTATCCAAGAGACTACAGTTTGCAGCGCTGAGATCCCAGCCTCCATTGAGATCACATAGGTGGTACGGAGGTAGGAATTTCCGCGCCACTGCTGGGGAAAGGTTAGGCCAGTGCACAAATATGCGCCCGCCTCAAAACACCACCATGGGAATAGGGAGACAGCTGAGTTGTACCGATCTAAATTGGTTAGGATTGTGACCAGAGTGATTGTGCCGTTGTTCCCCTTTAGAAAGAAACACACGCTGCAAAAAATATCCAAATACTGATATTTCAAAATGTCAATGACTGTATTTTTGTAAACCAGGCTGTCGCACTCCATGCTAGAGGTGCCTTCAGAAATCAATGGACCCTTTTACAAAGCAGCCAAAGAAATAAATTAGGCAGGCTGAACAATAATATGTTCAAAAAAAAATGCACAAGAAGTATTGTGCAGGTCTTGTTTACTGAAAGCACTATATTAATGTAAAAGCTTATGATAATTGCTAAAATGCCTCCCGTGTCTTTTAAACCTGCCACTTGGAAAATGAGAAAACTCAGCGCCTGGCTTTCAAAATTTATTTTTGGAAACAAATCAGAAAGGTGTTTATTTGGCAAATAAATCTGGAATCATAATGCCATGGCCAAATTCTAGCCTGCCCCAAAGTATTCAACCTCCATTTAACGCCTTTTTCATTATTCCAAATAGATTCAGGCACCTTGTATTAACACCCTAATAAATATCAACTATGGCATACAGAGTTTTCCCCTAAAAAAATCATTATTTTCAAGGGACTGCCTCTGCTCAGAGCTTTTAGCAAACAGCATGGTGTGCCTTGTCAATGAAAAACAACCAATGGTGTGCCATGAGATGAAAAATGTTAAAAATCACTGATCTGATCTATCTACTACTACTAATCTATCTATTGCACATCTTGAGCACACCTACTAATCTTAATGCTCAAATGTAAAGGGAGAGCACGTACACCTTCTCTGTGTCTTATAGAAACTCAATCCCTTGAAAATGCTCAAAGTTTACCGAAGGAAGCTTCACTTCAACGGGGGTGGCATCAGAGGTTGGTGGCATAATTGGTGATCCAGGTTGGGCAATATCTAAGGCCCACGTTCATCAGGGCACCCATTTGGTTCAGTCAGTCTCGGAGTACTGGTGGCAGTGGTAGATCCCAGTGTCTCATCAGAGAGCAGACCAAGATGCCATGTACCCCAGGGGTTGACCCTACTAGCATGTCTTCATCTATTCAGTATGCACACTAAGAATGTGTGCACTGAAGGCATCTAAGAAAATTTATACCTTAAGTGTGGCAATTTGGCAATGGGCAGACGATACTGCGCCCTGACCTCCTTCATCTCATGGGACATAGTCCAACCATTGAGAACCAAATCCAGCTGTTTCGACATGATTGTAAAGCAATAGGTTCCAATGATGGCTGCTTTATGACACTCTTGATGAAGTCTGTATCCCTGCTACAGAACCAAGAGGGTTAGAAATTATAGCAAGAACTGGAACCTGCCTGTGCAACCCATTGAACTAAAATATCGGTGCTGCTTTATCTACCTAAAGGCACATAATGGAGGAGATGTTCATTTAACATCTTTCTGCCTTACAAACGGCTTTTGCTTTTCACCAAATTGAAACCGAAGAGCAATATAGGTGACTGATTAGACTGTGTAATACATTCTCCCTGCAAATTTGGATTAGGAATGATTATGGCTGAAATAAAATAGTTGAACAAGATTCTTTGTGCTATCTATCTCCTTCCAACGTCCTAATGCAAGATGAGAAACGAATAAAAAGAATTGGAGATAAAGCAAGAGAGACTGAAAAAAGCAAATTTAAGGCCAGAAAAGTACTTATCAAGGTGAAGTTTAGTGACCTGGTCCAGGATCATTTAACAGGTCATGCACATGTGCTAGTGTCTCCTTACTACGCATGACCCTATGCAATGACCCTACCCTACACATGACACTACCTCTCCTTACTCAATGACCTTACTACGCATGACCCTACGCAATGACCCTACCCTACGCATGATCCTACCCTACTATGCATGACCTTACCCTACGCATGACCCAACCTTACCCTCTCCTTACTCAATGACCCTACTACGCATGACCCTTACCCAATGATGTACCATCCTCTTCGCCTCTCCTCACACTCTCCAATGCATTAGCTCAGCATCCCTCTACATATAATCTCTAGGCAGCATTGAATATCTTACACAATATCAGAAACGGTCCAGGGTCTCTCTGCAGGATAGATCTGAGAGGAATGAGTGATGAGAGAGCCAGGGAGGGTCACAGTGCGGAAACATGTTGCCTTAATGAAGTTTAAATGGCTGACCTTGGAGAGGCCCTAATAAGTCACTCCTTACTAAATCATTAACTCCTGCTAGGCAAGGGAGTGTTTTAAAAGCAGTCAGCTGAATACGCTTATGGACTTTGCAATCAAAGAGCAACCCATTCTTGAGAAAGGGAGTCTGAAAATGGCATGATAGTTAAAACAAATAACTCCATGCATGATAGTTGCATGATAATTGAATAATAGTTAAAAAATAAAAACTAGATTCAAGAAGGCTGTCCTTCCCAGTGGCGTAGCTAACCATCAGGTAGCCCAGTGCAAAGCACAAAATGTAGCCCCGAAAGTGATGTCACAACCGTTTCTACCGTTTCCTACTGTCATGTGTCTAAGAAACCAATCTCAGGCAAAAGCATGTGGACCAATGATAAACAAAACAAGCAGAGAAGTATTATGGCTGCAATCCTAAAGACACTTTCCTGGAAGTAAGCCCCATTGTGCTCAATGGAACTTACTTCTGAGTAGACATAAATAGGATTGCACTGTATGAGCACAATCCTAACCATGACTACGCAAAAGTAAACCCCATTGTGTTCAATGGGTCTTAATCCCAGGAAAGTGTCTTTAGGATTGCAGCCTATGGGCAAAATCCAGAGTAACTATGGGGAGTCCTTGTTCTGGTATAAGAACAACTTACTCTGGATTGCAATATGAATTTCCCGTAGGTTTTCACTAGGTGGTGCAGTAACTACGGGTGCACGTAAAGTGTCTTACGTGCTCCCGTCGTTACTCTGGATTTGCGGGTATGTCAAGAAACATACAATGCAATCTTAAGCATGTCTACTCTAAGTTCCATTATGTTCAATAGTAATTACTTCCAGGAAAGTGTGGTTAGAATTCCAACCTTAAAAGGGCTTCAAAAGCTAACAAGATATACTGTAAGAGCAGTGATGGGATTCAAAGGTATTAATAACCGGTTCTCTGCCCATCTGGCAGCCACTTTTAAATGGCTCTTTTTAAACTTTATATGTCCTATCTCTTGTTAACAACCGGTTCTATAGAGTAGGTGCGAACCCGCTGGAGCCCACCACTGTGTAAGAGCCCTGCTGGATCAGGCTCAGGTCCCATCTAGTCTAGCTGCCTATATCTCACAGCAGAGCACCTGATGCCTCACGGAGCACATAAGACCACAGGACACTTGTATCTCTCTACCATCTGGCATTCTATTTCAATTTAATTTATTTAGGCTACAATCCAGAGTAACTACGGGACCGTTTACACTGATGTAGTTACGGTGCCAACCAGTGGTGGGATTCAAATAAATTGACAACAGGTTCTATGTCCCATTAGTAACCAGATCTCAGAACCAGGCGCTCATTAGCAAAGGTTCTATACAACCTGTGAGAAACCCCTGAAGCCCACCACTGGTGCCACCTATGGGAAACCTATGGGAAATGCATAGAGCAATTCAGAGTAAGTGCCTCTTACATCTCCCCATGGTTACTCTGGATTGTAGGGTCTAATTTAAAACACACCCCAGTTAAGACACTAGACTGCATTTGGATTTCATTCATTCATTTGATTTATAGCCTGTCTTTCTTCCTAGGAGGATACCCAAGGAGTAACACCCAGGCAATACCCAATAAAATTGTATTTAATCAAAACTACAAATACTTCATAATTTTGGCCAGTAGTGATATCCATGATGCCACTGGTCTGGGGGAACAAAATGGGAATATTTCATTGCAAGTTTGTTTTTTCCATAATTTGTTTGGCTGTGCCTAACATGCTACGTTTGATGCAGATATGAAAATTAGAGCATATTCAGGGTATTGTAAAGGCGGATAAAGGAATGAGAGTCACCATTCCTAAGTTTGCTGGAGTCAAACTGTACAGAGTCCTAACCAATGTTCCCTTTATAGGTTGTGTGCACAAAAAATATTAGGTGTGCAGCTTTTGAATGAAGGTTAAATTCTTGTATGCCACATACCAAATGTTGGAGTAATATACTTTTGACTGCACATCAGAAAACAATACGTACATTTATTACAATATGTACAATACAATGTATGAAAGAAGATAATGAGTTTATATCTCATACCCCCAAATCCAGAGTAACTACGGGAGCGCGTAAGAGACTTTACATGCACCCATAGTTACTGCACTACCTAGTGAAAACCTATGGAAAATTCATGTTGGAATCCAAGTAAATTGTTCTTACACTGGAGCAAGGACTCCCCATAGTTACTCTGGATTTTGCCCACATTCAGTTGTCATTGTCAAAATTTTTGTCATTGCCAATATCATGGCCAGTTTTGGCTTTGGGTGAAATCCAGAGTAACTACGGAGTGTCCTTGCTCCGGAGTAAGAACAAGTTACTTTGGATTGCAATATGGATTGCAATAGGTTTTCTCTAGGTGGTGCAGTAACTACGGGTGCACGTAATGTCTCTTATGTGCTCCCATAGTTACTCTGGATTGTGCCCTATGTGCACTTTGTAGAAACTTGTGTGTGCTAGTTTGGCGAGGTGAATTGTGTGCATGCGCACATGGGTACAGCTTAATGGGAACTATGGTGCAAACTATCCTCCACATTTTTAGGCTACTGTGCAGATTAGTATAACTATCCCAAGTATTGACCTGGAACAGAAGCTTTTTCAGTTCACAAATGAACATGACAGACCACTCAGAGTGACAGCTGGTTTTCATTCCCGTCTCTGAACCTGTCATTGCAGGAAGATCATGATGAAAAGAAGCTACTTGGAAAGAGAAGAGAAAAGGGAATTTTATTTACAAAGAACTCGGTGTAAAAGCAGACCAATATTACTGCCAAAGCACTTGTTTCACTGAGTGCTTCTTTCCACTCTGGCTTCCAACAAATGCTATTACAGATTGATTTGTATGTAACCCAACAAAACAATCTCATCTTGACCTCGCTCTGCCCCCATCACGTGCCTCTTGAGACGTGATGTGCCATGTATTTCATGTTACAAATGACAAGGCTACCACAAATCCAATTTTTGCTGTCGTTTTCACACAACCACCCCTTCGCCCAAGAAACCAGGGGAGGGGTACGGAAGGAAAGCTGAAGGCAAAGAAGTTGGGAGGGCAACACAGCAAGTTCAGGTTTATGGAAACTCCCCACCCCTCGCTCCCCTTGCCTTTACCACTGATGGTGGGTGGTATGCCAAGCACAGTTGGATGGGGAGGACTTGCTGTGAAGCTATCAAAGATAGTTCCTTAGAAACTCTTTATTTAGAGGACCCGAGGAAATTGAGTTCATTCTACACTAACTCCCACTCATGTACAATAGAGTAAATTGAAAACAGTGGCAAACCAGCAAGTGTAGCTTTTTGGGGAATGGAGTATGTCTGCTGATCAGTAGACTGTATTGGTGTATCTTAGAGTTTCCGCTGCTCTTTCCAAAAGAACATGGAAAACAAAACCAGTTCCCATCAAATGTCGTAATGTTCAGGTGCGCTACCTATAGTTCATCTGGTGGACTCATAAGCAAACTATGCATGTGCATTCCTGCCATCTGGCCATGAACAATCTGTATGGAAAACCATAGACTGCGTGCTGGGCAGGGTGAACAGATGCCTGAACCTAAAAAGGAGGACAAGGTCTTGGATTCCTCTCAGCCTGGCCTTTCGGCAGACAATGGCATGTTTGCCTACTCACAAGTAAAGCCACGATATTGGGCACTTTCACTTTCCCATAAAGCTCAATGCATATTTTTTATTTTTAGTTTTTGGGCCAATGTTTGATAGGAAAGAGATACTTCAAAACTGATTTTTGCATAGGATTTTGCTCTTCAATATGAATCCAATGACATATGACATGATGGGGTGCTGCACACCATTACAAAGTTCAAAAATGAAGCCAAAATGGAGGATAATTAAGCCCTTTTGGAGGATACCCAGATAGAAGGCTAAAAAAGAAGACAAATCTAGAAAAATCCAGTCAGATGGTTATTCTAGCGCTGGGGTAATTAGATCTAAGGACAATCTGAAGAAATGGGGATCCACCATGAAAGATGGGCTGAGCAAATGCGGAGAAGAACAATCCATTCCATATATGCTGCAGTGCATATAGTGCCCTTCTGTATGCATAGAAGATCGTATGTTGGCAAGGGACAATGCTGTCATAAGGCTGCAATCCTAAAGATGCTTTCCTGGGAGCAAGGAATGTATACAATGGGGCTTACTTTTGAGGAGACATGGTTAGGATTGTGCTCTAAATGAGATCATTACTTTGGATCGTCATGATCATTTGATGGCCATCCATTTGGTTCATCAGTTTGGATCCACCAAACATCAATCATCACTGATCATCAGTTAGGATCCACATGGCCATTTGATGTTGAAAGAAACCTAAACTTTCTTAAGAACCTGAACAGGGAGAGAGAAAGATAGGTCAATAAGACTGAAAGGGATGCTTCCTTATTTGCCATGAAAACACAGTTTCCCAGAATGGCTTTGGAGACAATATGAATTGTTTGCAGTTCTGAAACCGTTGCTGTGTCTTTGGGGTTGCAATTTTCTTTGCTGCGCTAGCCCTTTTGTCTTCCCTAAATGCTTCTGTAATGTACTTTTATGGGTTTATTCTGTTTTGTTGAACATTATTAGCCATTTTGGATACCCTTTGCAACGGAAAGGTGGGGCAGAGATTTTTTTTATGGCTAAAAGGGAGAGGGTGTCAATGATATCTGCTAAACCCATGCAGTTTTGAATCACCCAATTGGAAAATAACAGGGATAATTTTTAGAGTGCTTATTTTGGAAGAGGCATGGGATGGCTGCAGTGCGCGGGAAGCAGTGCTCAGAAATGCCACATTTTTTTTATGGGATGCTTACTGACCTCCCCTTTGTATTGTCTCCCCACCAGCTCAGCAGGTAATTTACTGATTCATTAGTCACCACCTGACTTCAACAGCCATTGTTAACTAGTGAGTCTGAAATTGCCTTTATTTTGTTCCGTTATCAGTCGCTTGCAGGGGTCTTTCTGGTTTCCACTCCGGTTGTTCTCCGTCAAACTATAGGACACGGGCAAGTCACAACAGCTGGGAACATTGACAAACTCACAAAGACCTAGGAGCATCACAAGAGCATGCCAGGCTACCCATACAGCTAGCCGAGCATGCAAATGCTCATTCCAGTAATGCGCTCTTTCATCTGGACTGTGTTGCTGTCATGTGTCAACACTCAGGCTCTTCCCTTATCAAGAATATTCCCATAGTTTCCCATTAGTATCCCATAGTGGCACCGTTCACTTTGTCCCTGACTACCCAGATTCCAAATGTGAAGATTATCAGCTCTTCCAATCAAGGAAGGCAAAAGCCATGAAGCTTTAAAACCCTTAGATGACCATCAAAAAATAACCTCATTTGCATAAATTATAATTGCCGGTCAATAAATCTGGTTGGTCATCTAATTAATGACTTGAGCATATGGAGCATCTAAACCCATGATGGAAAACAAGCAAGCTCAGAAAGAAGCAAAATACAAGGGATTAGCCTCACTATCAGTAGAATTTGAGAAAGGTTCCTCTTTGCCAGGGTGATCGTATGACCGGAAATTTCCAGATTGGTCCTCTTTTTAGTCTCCTATCTGAGTGTCCTCCAAAAGGGCTTCACTGTCCTCCATTTTGGCTTCAACTTTGAACTTTGCATTGGTGTGCAGTACCCCATCATGTCATACGTTGTTGGATTCGTATTGAAGAGCAGAATCTAATGCAAGAATCGGTTTGGAAATATCTCCTTCCTATCAAACTTGTGATCAGGGAGAAAGTCCTGGAATTGTATCTGATCCTAAACCATGCCAAAATATTAAGATATGTTTCTGAATGGCTGCAATCCTAAAAACACTTTCCTGGGAGTAAGATCCATTGAACAGAACAGGAATTACTTTTGAGTAGACATGGTTAGGATTGTGCTCTCTATCATTGTAATGGGATGCTACCTAAATTTAAATTCTAGCATCAGTTTCTTGGACTACCCCCAAAATCCAGAGCAACTACAGGAGCACGTAAGAGACTTGATGTGCACCCGTAGTTCCTGCGCCACCTAGTGAAAACCTATGGGAAATTCATATTGGAATCCAGAGTAAGTTGTTCTTATACCGGAGCAAGGACTACCCATAGTTACTCTGGATTTCGCCCATAGCGAGGCTACTAAAAGAAGGTTTTCGTAAGACCGTTGCACTATTTTAAATATATAGGGAGGAAATTTTTATTAAGGTGACTTTTCACCTTAGAAATGATGATCATGCAAGCTGGCACATATGTTTGAACCTTCAAGCTACTGAGCATCCATGAGTGAAGGGCTGTTAATAGAATGAACTATTGCTCACAGTGAGAAGATGTTCCAGAGCCCGTTGGCAAATCATTCTGAAGAGGTTGCCATTTTAATGCCATTGCAATTAACTGGAAATAACGCTTAACATGTGGTAGAAAGGATGGCCGTAGTAAACACAGTCAGGTGTCAGCACGTCAAGCTGTAACATCTGATGACCCCGTGAAGCAGATGGATGTGCCGCTATACAACCCAAGCCTACCTAAAGGAAAAATGTAATGGACACCACTAGAGACCTGGATGATTGGAAAGGAATCAGATACAGGTGAGGCACAATTACATAAAGCAGGCAGGTTCAGAGAGGGACCCACAGGCTAATAGAGACCTTTACATTTCTGAAAGACATTGCATAGGATGAACTTGATGAAGGGAGACAGCAACACAGTGATATAGTTTTACAAAAGTTTTGAGGTCATCACATCACATAGATGCATTTGGCTGGGATTTGGAAGGGGTCTACAGGGATTCCCAAACTGTTTGTTGGGACCCACTGGCGGGGTGAAGCAAAAAAGGGTGATCAAAAGTCAAATAAATAAATGCTTCAAGTCCTGAAGCTATTCAAAAATCAGATACCATGATTGCTAATTACCCTGCAAAAAATTGAGCTCCTGCAGTTTGAAAACATATATGGTATAAATATAGTTAGCATCGTCAAATAATGGTTGATTAATTTGTCCACACTTTTCCTTTCTTACTGCACAATCCAGAGTAACTACAGGTGCTCTTATGTCAACGCAAGAGACATTTATATTGACATAGTTATGGCACCACCTATAGGAAACCTATGGGAAATGCACAGAGCAATCCAGAGTAAATTTTTCCTACGTCAACGTAAGAGCTCCCATAGTTACTCTGGATTGTGCTTTAATCTGCTTTTAAGCCATTTTGGCTAGTGACATTAGCCAGATTTTGTGACTATCATTCTACAAATGAATCATGTGCTGGGTGAAGTATTTCCTTTGGTTGTTCTGAATATCCTGCTGGTCAATTTCAAGCACAATCCTAACCATGTCTACTCAAAAGAAAGCCCTATTGTGTTCAATGGGTCTTACTTCCAGAAAAGTGTCTTTAGGATTGCAGCCTAAACAAGATTTTAGAAGAGGAAGTCAAGAAAATCTTCTCAATTTATGTTCCTCCACAACATATCTTATGTTTTAAACTTCTTGCTGGTTCTTGGTTCTCCATTATTGCTCTCTGTTTCATTTTTATTCTAATAATTAGAATTTTTATTCTAATTTTTATTCTAATAATTTTTAAAAATAATTTTTATTCTAATATTTTTTTTCTTACACAGTTCTGGTTTCGGATCCAAGTTTGCAGGTGGTTTCAGAAGAAACCACAGATGATGGATTGCCACAAACCAACAAAAGAAAGAGGAAAATGTTATGAATAAGAAGGGGGATTCATGCTTCTTCACTTAGGGCACAAGCCAGAGTAACTACGGGGAGTCCTTGCTCCGGTGTAAGAACAATTTACTCTGGATTGCAATATGAATTTCCCATAGATTTTCACTAGCTGATGCAATAACTATGGATGCACGTAATGTCTCTTACGTGCTCATGTAGTTACTCTGGATTTGGCTGATAATGCCAAATTATGGTTTAGTATTTTGTTACCATCTTTCCATCCCTTTCAAAACCTCCTGGCAGCTTTCCAGAAAACAGCGTGAAGTTGAGTTCGGGGTCTGGCTTGATGAAAATGTAGATTTGATAATGAATGGAAAGGAGGGATAGGAGGAGTGTAAACTGTAGGTATCTGAGTACAGAGTCCTTAAATTGCGGAATATACATGATGCTGCACAGCCAAGGTAACCATAAGCCATAAACAAAAAGAGAGGGCAAGCCCCCCAAAATATAGGACTACAAAGAAAAATATAGGACCTGGCAAAATTAAAGCTAAAACACACACACACACACACACACACACACACACACAAACACATAAATCACGCTTTCATGTGGTTTAAACACTATGGCTGCAATCCTAAAGACACTTTCCTGGGTGTTAGACCCAATGAAGATAATGGGGCTTACTTTTGATTGTGATCTATAATACTTACTAAATTTAAAGCTATCAATTGTAATTTATTACATATAAGGTGCAATCCTAAGAAATTTAGGCTGGCCTAACTCACGTGGCCTATCTTTCTATGATGGTGTGAAGAGGTCGTCGTATGTCTGTACATTGTTCTATCACCGACAGGAGTGGCGCACAAGCGTCTCACAACACTTTTGTGTCACCCCAGGTCTGCATTATGGCTGCAATCCTAACATCCACTTAAACTGGCCTAAGACCCAGCATAAGTCCTGCACAGGACATCTGCTTGGGCATAGGCTGGTTTAAGGGGATATTAGGATTGCAGCCAAAATTTATTTATTACAAGAAGGTAACCATGCTACTCGCTTACAAGGAGGACATTGGAAGGGAAGGAAAAGGAGGACATTGACTTTTTTTCCAGGATGGAAGGTGAAAATGCAGGCATGTCCTGGAAAAGTTGGACATATGGCCACGCTATGCACCACTGAGCGAGGAACATTGTGCCAAAATCCTGCCTGGATTTTTAGGATTTTGTCCCTATTTCAGACTGTTGGCAGAGATCCATATCAACCCAGGCTGCAAAAAAGGCCTCATCCCTGGCACGACTCCAGGGATGACGTCGACACGGAACCCATGCAAAGGCCCACAGCTCCGATTTGCAATTACTGATATGAAGGGAAGCGAAGCTTGGGGTAATTTTTCTAAATCTCCTTGAACAATGCAGCAGCATTGACAGCAGCTATGTTCACCAGAGAAGCCAGGCTCGTTTGCTTCCAGAGAGGGTACTCTTTCCTTTTTACTTGTACAAAAAAGAAAGGGATGAATAAATTGTGATTTATGGGATGTCAAAAGCGCTGGGTGTTGTTTTTTCCTCCCCAACAGAACTCAATATATTCTTTTTTACTCGTTCTCCCAAGCAACTGTTTGCAGTCTGCAGAAGGATTGTTAAGAGCCGCTGGGATCTCCTTTGAGAACAGAGTCATAAATGGTCGGCTGCAGGGAGAGGAGGCAAGAAATCGGGAAAAACTGTAGGAGAGAATTTTGGACAAAGGGTAATAGGTGGAGAGAAAAGGGCTCAAAACTTTATGTTCGAGGCAAGAAGAAATCCCTCTGTTTGCAGAAAGGTTCCCATTTAAGAATGTCCGTCTTTCCAGGGACACAATTTCCTATTGAGGGCATGCCTTCCGATTATGTTGGACGCAAGATTTAGGGCGCAATCCAGAGTAACTATGGGGAGTCCTTGCTCCAGTGTAAGAACAATTTACTCTGGATTGCAATATGAATTTTCCATAGGTTTTCACAAGGTGGTGCCATAACTATGTTGACGTAGATGTCGCCTACGTGCTCCCGTAGTAACTCTGGATTGTAGGGTTAGGCAACCACAAACTAAAAATTAAGGCAAATTTGCTGTGCAAGGAAATTTATTCCCATTTGATTCCTAAAATTTACATCCGGAAAGGATGTTACTCCCAAGGAGAAAACATTATGAAATTGAAGGAAGCAAAGGCTAGCTTTGCACTTAGATTAGGGCTGCAATCCTAAAGACACTTTCTGAGAGTGAGACCCATTGAACACATTGGGACTTACTTTTGAGTCGACATGTTTAGGATTGTGCTCTAGGTTTTCAAGCTGGTTAGATCTGTAAGAACATCAAACCCAGAAAAATTGGTGACTTCTCTAAAATTTTCTGGGTGTGATGTGTGTACTGGCCTGAGCAGCTGGAAGAACTAATATTGGTGCAAACTGGCTTTTTGGTACAATCCTATGCCTGTCTACTCAGAAGAAAGTCCCATTATGTTCAAAGGGATTTACTCCCAGGAAAGTGTCTTTAATATTGCAGCTTTTGTCTTGTTCCCCATGGCCTGGTGGAGGTGACCAGTCACCAGATCTGCTCTGGCCTACTGTTGCAAGATTAAGCTTCCAGGATTATCCTACAGTCTGCGACATCAACAACACAGCATTTGATGGAATTCTGATCTGATGACTGCGACAAAAACAGCATATAATTTTTTTTTACCAGTGTACTTGCTGTCAACAGTGTTTTGATTTTTTTTCTCGTCCCGATCCAACCAAATGCAGTTCTGCCTGCCATCCACAAAGTGGTGCATAGACTGCAATTTCCTACATTACTGTTCAAGCTACTCGGAATACTGTACAGAGGTCTCACCCTTCCAGTTGAGCACTGAATTGCTGAACATGATGCTGAAAATGCTTCCATGCATGCATGTTCTGAGAGCCTGTCAAATGATGATGGTAAAAATAGCAAGTGGAGCTTTCAAGAAATTTTAGGATCCTTCATTCTTTTTTTTTCCTTCCAAAGCAAAGACACTGTGCCTTTACTTTGCACAAAAGTTGCAGTCCATTTCACTCTCCCATTCATTCTGTGCAGAAAATGCTAGAATAGGAACTTCTGGTCGCTGACTATAAGAATATTTATTTAGCATGTAGCATGTATTTCTGGAGATGAAGTAGAGAGAGGCCCTTAGCACTGTGAGATCAAGAACCCAATCCTAGTCAGCTTTCCGGTTGGGAATGTTATATCCTGTGGTGGGCAGATGGTGGTTGAGGTCTAGGTTTGCCATATATCCCGCAAAACAGGGACAATCCTGTTTTTTGGGAATTGTATTCACATATTAGCAAGTGTGACAGAGGGTCCTGTCCCAAATTTGTGGTAGAGAATTACAGAAACCATGTTGAGGCCTCCTGAAAGTAAGGGAATGTTTGCCCCTTTACCTCGGGATTGCATTGCAGCTGCATCAGGTTTGGAAATTAGGATAGGATTCAGCCCCGAGTCTCTCTTGCAAAGTCAATAATAACTAAAAGCAAACAAAAAGTTCTTTGTAAATCCAGATTCACTTTACAAAAAGCACCTTTTCTTGATCCTATACTGTGCAATATTACACATGGATACATGTGCATACACAGGCAAAATATTTGCATCGTTTTGTTTTTTAAAACAAAAAGTTGGGTCTTCCTGTGTTGCACTGCTGCTCCCCCCCGCCCCGACCGTTTTCAAGGGGAAAAAGTTAACTTTCCCCTGCACCATATTTTGAAGACAGGAGACTGTTGGCGTTTGGTTTTCAAGGGTCTTCTCTGCTGAGAATGTCTCGGTTCGGGGCAAATGGTGCCACTATAGGTGTGCAGCGTTTTATAGTCTCCCTTATTGCTGCACTGTGTGTTACCGCAAGTGGTAGGCACTAGTAATTTGTGTTTAATTACCTGAATTTGCAAAATCAAAAAATAATAAAAACAGCGTGATTTGCAAATGCAAATTTCATCCCCCAGTTATATCATACACAGGCAGGACATGCCAAGTCCTGTCTTCAGTGTTTAGTATTTGTTCTAATGATGTTCAACTAACTGGTTGGTTCCTGATTTTAAAGAAATCAACTAGTTCTTTTTAAGTAATTATTCTTCGCCTATGGGATTTTAACAATGGGCCTGTGTTACAGAAGCCAGGCTTTGCAAAGTCTTAAGCCTGAAGATCCGTGTGTAATAGCAGCACCAGTTTTTGAGGGCCTCCATTCCCTTCAACACAGGGGAGACGGCAATCTCATCAGAATTAACTGTCTGCCTGGATCTGTTTTTAATTAAGCTCCTATTGTGCTTCTAAAAGGTCAAGGATGACACAGTCCTGTTTTGAGACTGATCTAGAGAGACTTTTCCCAAGCAAGGCATGGGCCACCTTTAACATCCGGAGTCAGGAGATGGAGACAACTACGTAGCAAAGGATGGTGGAAATGTCCTTGATTGGTGGTGCCATTACTTGATACAGAAGAAAAAAGTTTTGTTTAATTCCATTATGTGCTTTTTTGGTCCCCGAGCCGGCTGGTATTCTGGGTAAGCCACCAGTGGTGTAAGAGCTAAACATGTCAATGAGGGGTGTGATGCTAGTTCACCGTCTCCTGGTGCACCCTAGATAGCACTAAGGCTGCTATCCTAAACACACTTTCCTGGGAGTAAGAGCCATTGAACTGAGTGGAGCTTACTTTTGAGTAGACATGGTTAGGATTGTGCTCATAGTGTGAACCAAACAACTAGCAACAATTGGCAGCCAGACTACATTGAAGAATTGGCAGGTGGCAACAGTTGGCAGTCAGAAATCAATCAAATATTTTAAATGAATGAATGAATGAATGAATGAATGAATGAATGAATGAATGTGGAATTCCTGGCTCTTAAAATACATAGCAATAGAACATTAAAACTAACCTCTGATTTACCATAAGGGCAAAATCCAGAGTAACTATGGGGAGTCCTTGCTCCGGTGTAAGAACAATTTACTCTGGATACCAATATGAATTTCCCATAGGTTTTCACTGGGTGGTGCAGTAACTATGGGTGCACGTAATGTCTCTTACGTGCTCCAGTAGTTACTCTGGATTTGGGGGTAAGTCTATGTATTTGCCACACTCACTCACTCACTCACTCAATCAGTAATTAAATACATTTCCCTGGAGCTGTGGACTTACATGAAAATCCCAATAGATTCTACCTGCAGTCATGCATCTCCATCAAAACTGGTTTGGTTTCCTGTTCATGCAGAATTGTATGGACTGTCGATTTGATTGACACATTGGCAGAGCAAACAAATCTGTGCTCCATTTCAAATGCAGGCCAGAGTCACATAAAATAGCCATAGAACTGAATTAAAGCAATTTGACTTCTTCACAATGCAGTTTTTTTCCTCCCTGAGCCTCTATTTATATTTCTATCCTTGCACATACCTGCATTATAAGCTCCATTCTTTGCTGCTTACCTACCCTTGGCATGGCCACCAACCATGCCATTCAGATTTTCTTCTGGCTGCTGTAACTGTGCCTACTGCAGGTCTCCAGCCCCTAATCCCACCTGACAGGCTGCTCCTTTGCCTGTTGCATGCATACCTGTACTATGAAAAAGGCCTGAAGCAAGCTGGAAAGCGGTATGAATTAAGCAATGGCAGTTCTGGTTGGTATGTCTATACAGACAACTGCAAAGAGAGCTGGGATGGTGTAATGGTTAGAGAGTTGGACTGAAACCTGGAAAATCCAGGTTTGAAACCCCCCTTGGCGTGAAGCTTCTTGGGTGATCTTGTGCCAAACACACACTCTTAGCCTCACCTACCTCACAGGGTTGTTGTGAGGCCAGCAGGAGGGGAGGAAATAAAGATTTGTAAGGCACCTTGGGCATTTGTACTGGCATGGGAAAAGTTGGGTATAAATTCCCTAAATAAATTAGAGGTGTAATGAAGGAAGATCATGAATTTTAAAAAATTCATGCAATGGCATATCCTACAATCCAGAGTAACTACGGGAGCACCTAAGAGACGTTATGTGCACCCGTAGTTATTGCACCACGTAGTGAAAACCTATGGGAAATTCATATTGCAATCCAGAGCAAATTGTTCTTACACCGGAGGAAGGACTCCCCGTAGTTACTGTGGATTGCGCTCATAATCAGTTTCTTATAGATCAGCAGTCTCCAAGTGCATGCCAGCAAATGTTTACTCAGCATGGATGATAGTGTTTGGTCATGAGCACCTACATGCACCCCCGTTCTTTGCTTTAGCAGCTTTTGCCTTGAAATCTAGGTGCTCAAGTCTAGTGGGGTGTCGGAAGCAGCTGGAACAGGAAAAGATGGGGGCACAAGATGGTTCCCCGGTAGAACTTTAACCAGCGGTGTACCAACAGCCCTGCAAACCCATGGCATGATATCATGAATGTGGATGACTTGTGGATGATTCCACTCCACAACAAGTGGACTCGGTCACCACACAGGACAAACATTAAAGAAGTTGTCTTGGGGTGCCCCTCTCTATAACCTCAAAAGAGATTACTTCCCTCCCTAATGAGAACACTTGCACCAAACACTGCAGAGTATTTCTTTCTGGATATGTAATGTTAGTGAAAAATCTACTGTATATTTGCAAAAAATGAAAATGAAGTTCAAGAATGTCTCTCCTCTGCTCCTTGAATTAACAATATCACTCATCATTTGGTGGATTCCTATGATTTTTGCAAGAATTAATAATATCCAGTACCCTGAACACTCATCCACAGGAGTGTCTTTTGTTTATTTGTTTAGCCTGACTTATCTGGGTGAGAGAAACTCTTGTTTGAGATGATTACGGGATCTTCTGCACCAGTAGTTTTCAACACCCTTCACTGCTGAGTCTTTCACAGTAAAAAAAATTGTTCAAGTGTAACAGAACCCCTTCAACGTGAGAATTAACACTTGAATCTCTACAGCTTCCCTTCTCTGAAGTCTCGTTCCCCAACATGATGAGCATTCTCAGTTGAGCATTCTCAGACATCACTTCTGGTGGATCCCAACAGATTGTCAGTTTAAAGAGTGGGTCCTGGCGCTAAAAGGTCTGAGAACCACTGAAATAGGGTATTAAGCTAGTGATGTTCGTTATCTTTGCTGCTTGCTTTCCTGTTCCACTTTGCTACTTTGCTTTCCTAGCTTTGCTACTTGCTTTCCACTTTCCCAGCTTAGCACCCTTCCTCTTTCTCTCAGTCCTCCCTCTTTCCTTTCACCTGGGGAGGAAAAGGAGGAATAGAGGCAAGTACTGTGGAGGGACGATCCCCAATTAGCTTCCCAGTATTCCTGGGAATGTCAAAATCCACATGTGAATGTGCTAACATGCATTGTAACTAGGGGTACAATCCAGAGTAACTATGGGGAGCCCTTGCTCCGGTGTAAGAACAATTTGCTCTGGATTGCAATATGAATTTCCCATATTCACTGCATCACTAGGTGATGCAGTAACTATGGGTACATGTAAGGTCTCTTATGTGCTTGCGGAGTTACTCTGGATTGTAGGGTAAGAGTGCAATCCAGAGTAACTACAGGGAGTCCTTGCTCTGGTTTAAGAACAACTTATTCTGGATTGCAATATGAATTTCTCATAGGTTTTCACTAGGTGGTGCCATAACTACGAGTGCTCGTAATGTCTCTTACATGCACCCATAGTGACTCTGGATTGTAGAGATAAAGTGCAAAAAGATCTTCAGAATGTGTTGTCATTCAAACCCAAGTTTTGTTCCTTTCTTTGTGAGTTTGTCCCCTACCAATAAATTTGTAATGCAGCTCCATTGTTTCCGTGAGACACACAAAAGGGCCTCATCATTCCAGATTTGTCTTGCGTGAGGGATCTCAGGATTAGCAGCCTGGAAATCTTTTTCAGAGTTTTCTTTCAGGTGCCTGTCTCTTGAGATCTCTGCTTTCTCAGTACATGATTCTTTTTTTCGTGTTCAAAGAATTGGATCCTTATCCAGTAGCCAAATTGAATTCATTCAGGCAAGGTTAAGAGCCATTTGATACACTTTTAGATTAAGGGGAGGCAGCCCTGCATATATATCTCTTCCTCATCCTTTGTTCTAACCGCTACTGCGGATGGGCCACTGAAAAGCATTTTTTAACTGGCTCTTCCATAAATATTGATTGGAATAAATGGAGATCAGTACACAAAAGGATGGAAACTAAATTATTCCCTCTATTGTATAAATGAGGTACAGAGAAGGAACGACATCACTAGGGTTGGAATCACCCAGTACATGAAGCCAGAACATCATCTCTATGATGGACCTCCTCCCATGGGGCAATGTCCTGGGCAGCAGAGATGGAGATGTACCATCACCACTGACTTAACTGGCTGTAACTTTTGTCTTCTTCTTGGATTCCACCAGTCTTGAAAGACTATGGTATCATGTTTGATGCTGCATGCGAAGCACAAAGGCCTGGGTAGATTAATATGAAGGAAAGGCTGTTACCCAAGCAGCAAATCCCCCCTCTCCATGCCACTGAAATAGTCCAAGGGAACAGCAGAGCCAATACGGTTGGTTCCAGTTACGTCGCAGAGCTGGGCTAAGGATAGGAGCTCACCCTGTCTTGTGGGGACCTGGGTCTTGAACCCTGGCCTGCTGGCTAACAGGCATAGTGTCTTAACCACTTGTGCCACCCACACCCATTTTGTAACATTTGAAAAAATAGAGATATTTCAAGGTGGTTTGTTTCACTGCAATCCACATGAAAGATATATAATGTTATACCAACATATTAATAATTTTGGCCAGTGGTGCATGGCACCTGGCACAGCCACTGCATCAACTTCAATGGACAGTGCATGTGATGTCTCAATGATAAAGAGAAAGAACTGGAAATGAAGATATCTCTATTAATCCAGCACTGACTGAAGAGTTACTGATCTGTTAAAGGCTTACCAATGTCAACCTATTACCTTAACAAAAAAAGAAATATATTGAGATATATTATATTATGCAGGAATTTATGCATTATTGGAAAAGTCATTACGGGGGAGAATTTAGTTGGATAGACATTATTTAAATGAGATGGGGATTACTATTCTTTTAAAGAATACATCCATTAATTACGCAATTATTATATAAGTCTTTGAGTCTAATTGTCTTTAAATTGATTTATTATGGGAGTGTTCTTGTACTTTTGCAAATTAATTGCCTTTCAATTGATATATTAGCTGGATTATTATTAAATATATATTTTTTCCAACAGAGATAAATATTATAAGTCGAGATGTGTGGTGGAAGAAGAAAATGAGAAGGAAAGCAGAGCATAAAGATGGATCTTTGTGTAGTATGTCAGCAAGGACATGCATGTATGTACGGCGGGGGGGGGAACATAGCTTTATTTTTGCAGATGAGACCACATAAATCTGAAGGCACTGCTTTTTTCCTCGCAGCTGCACTTCTGCAGTGTGGCGCTGTGGCTAATGAGACATCCACACTGTTTGACAGTCCTCATCTGCTGCCACTTGCCCACTGTTGCCAAACTCCCGGCAGCCCTTGGTCCATCAGGCCCAGATGCTGCGCTCAGCCATTCTCCTGGCCAGTCAGGTGTGCACCACATTGCTTCCAACCATTTCCCAGTTGCCATAGGAAGTCCTCTCCAGGGTACCCATCTGAAGATGCAACGGATGAGATGGACACACATATAAAGGAGCAAAGTTCTCTGCACAACCTTGAGAAGTAATTGCAATCATTGCTGAAGCTAAGCTTCACCTTGGGTACTCATGGCTGAATAAGCAGAGCCCACCTGCAGGCTCATCACAGGGGTGAATCCAAGATGAGCCATGGATGCATGGCATCTCCAAACTGGCACACACCACGGGGAAAGGCACCTGCTGAGATGGAATCCAGATGGAGTCCAGATCTACATGCCCAGCAGACATGGCCACAAAGGCCAAGGTGAAGAATCCTGGAGGCCAGGTATATGAATCCTGAAGGCCAGGTATATGAGGCCAAGTATATGAATATAAAAGTTGGGTATAAATTCCCTAAATAAATTAGAGGTATAATGAAGGAAGATTTTTTTAAAGTCAGATCCAGGCCAGGTATATCCTCCTAGTTGACCAGGGCTCTGAATTAAGGTAGTGCTCATGCCCCAACTGCACATGAACAAAAACTGGATCTGTACCTGGCTTAACATGGTGAAAAAATAGATATAAATATAAGAAATAAAAATAATCTTATAAGATACAGTAGTAGTAGTAGTAGTAGTAGTAGTAGTAGTAGTAGTAGTAGTAGTAGTAGTAGTAGTAGTAGTAGTAGTAATGGAATAGGTACTAACTGAAAATGGGAAGACAGTTGGGCATCAGTAAGAATTTCAATCAACATCCTCGGTAATCTGATTGCTAAGTTGGCAGATTCTCACAGAAGATTCACTTGAGAAGCAGCTGTTAGAAAGGTTAGGGGGGGATTTTCTACGACAGCCTGGGGGTTGGACTAGATGACCTTCTGGGTCACCTTTCAGTTCTATGATTCTATGAACAATTGTGGGTTTTTTCTGTTTGTTTTTTTGAAAGACACGCAGTGAGCCTCTCAAACTATAACTGTCAATAGGAGGTTGTGAAAGTAACACCTGTAACAGTGGGTGACAAGTGACAGTGGCTTAGTGGTTCTTGATGGGTGCTCACTTCACATAAAGAACGTCCTCCCTGTTTTTCATGCTTCTAGGTCTGGGGGTTGAGACAGGGCGGTTCAATCAGGGTTTTCAATGGAAAGTATAGGGAGGAAAATGCTTTGCACCCCTTTTCACCCCCTTGTGGTTGGAGTTTCTGAAAACTGGTCCTTAGAGGGTGCCTCCATCATGGAAGGATCACCCTCCCCAAATTTCACACTTTTAGGCCCAGTGGTTTTGGCTGGTCACCGATGAGTCAGTGAGTCAGTCAGTGACTTTTCAGTATGTATGTATGTATGTATGTATGTATGTATGTATGTAAGTATGTATACGTATATATGTATATGTGCATATATGTGCATATATGTATATGTGTATGCATGTATGTTGTGTGTGTATATATATATGCATATGTATGTGTACACACACACACACACATATATGTATATGTACATATACACATACATACGCATATACATATATGCACATATACATATATATGCACACACCATAAGCTAAATAATAAGTTCTCCATATTTGCTCAATCTAGCTTCTTTGTAGTTTCAACCCGCTGGCACTAATCATGTGCATGGGAGCCACAGAGAGCAAATTCTCCCTTCCTTCTGTATGCCAGCTCTTTGTATGTTTAAAGATGGCTGTCATGCCTCCTTTTCCACCCTAAACAAACCCAGCTCTTCATCAGCAAGTTCTTCTAAAGACTAGGCTACCAGGTTTCACTGCCTTTGCTGCCCTCTCCCGAACACCGTCTGTGAGGTTTTAAACGGGGTCAGGCTGGTTAATGATGTAGGAAGCAGCATCCTTAGCATTCATGAAGACCTAATTGTTTGAGAATTCAGTCTGGGTAGCTTTGTGGGTTGAGCATTGAAGGCTGCAGAAAAACACACACACACAAACAACAAACAGGTGGAATGTGCTCCTGAATCAATGAAAGATCAAAAAGTACTTTGTACATCTCAATCCCTTCTACACTCCTGGTTTATTATTGCCGTTTTTAATAATGGGCCTTGAAACCACAAACACTGGGAGATATTGCCTTGTTATTATTATTAATAATAGAATCCTCCAGCACTCAAGTTAATATTTAAGGCAGCAGCAGAAAACTCAAAATGAAAACATACCATTGGAAAGAATGGTTGGCTAAAGTACAAAGTATATGGGATTTCAGACTTCCCTTGATATACCTTCATTGTCATGCCATTGATGAGCGCAACCCTGAAACATGTGGGGATTTGCCTTATGGTGAATCACAGCACTGAATCACCCTTCTCACTTAATTCCTCCGGTAATTCCAAACTGTGTGCTGCAAAAGTGATGCAAGGAAATACATAATGAAAAGTATCTGGGAGCAAAAGGTGCCCACCTACCGAGGCAGCCCACCTGCTGTGTCTCTGTGGGACTCTGACCCACATTCCTTCCATTCGGGCTGTATTTCAAAGTGTGCCATGCACACCTTGAACATTTCAATGACACCCGGGGGCAGCAGAATTGCTTGGCTTCCAAAAAAATAGCTGCCAGTTGCATCTCCGTATGAATAGAAGTCCTGTGATGTGTTTTCGACAGAGGAAGAGGCAGAGCATGAGGAAGAACACACCAGCGCAGGCACCGCTGTGCATTAATAATAATAATAATAATAATAATAATAATAATAATAATAATAATAATAATAAAGAGGGCCTCTTATTTTAAGCTGGAAAAATAAGTGTGTTGCTTCTAATTTTGCAAATAACAAAACATTTTTCTCAAGCTGTTGGGAGGTTCTGTTGGGCCACTGAGAACATCTGGATGAACATCTAGATGTGTACTTGTTGTGACTTGGTGGACACATGAAAAGGGGCTTTTCACACTTGCCCCAGGTTCTAGAACTCTCTGCCAGAGTTTGTGGAAGGAGTTTCTGATGCTCTGACAGTCTTGAGGGTTTTCAAAACTTTGTTGCAGCCTAAATTGATGATGTCACTTCTGGTCATGACATCACATCTAAGTTACTGACATCACTTCTGGTGGGTCCTGTTAGAGTATAATTTTAAAATTTGGATCCTAGGGCTAAGATGAGCACCATTGCTATAGAACAGGGGTCTCCAAACCCAGGCCCAGGGGCCAAGTGTGGTCCCCATTAAGACCTCTCTATCCGGCCCTTGGACAAGCCTTGTAATCCACTCCAATATATGAGAATTTATGTAAAATATATTCAAATTTTAAATGTAAATTAGTTTTCTGGCCCCCAACCAGGGTGACCAGATGACCGGAAAAACCTGGATTTGTCCGGATTTTTAGCCTTCAGTCCGGGTGTCCTACATTTTGGCATCATTTTGAAACTTTGTGATACAGTACCCCATCATGCCATATGTCATTGGATTCGTATTGAAGAGCAGAATCCAATGCAAAAATCAGTATCTCCTTCCTATCAAAAGTTATGGTCAAAAAACCGAAAAACAAAACCAAAAAAATTACATTTTTTGGCAATTTTTTTCAGCGGGTAGGAATTTTGGCCTGGGATTAGGAATTTTGGCCTTGGGGTTCAGGAATTTTGGGTTTGGCATCTGGTCACCCTGCCCCCAACACACTGTCAGAGAGATGATGTGGCCCTCATGTCAAAATGTTTGGAGACCCCTGCTCTAGAAGAAAAGAAACTTGAGATGCAGGGGCACCACCATGGTGTGGAGAACAATGCATCACCCCTCTGTCTTGCTCATGCATCACCTTCGCACATGTGCACTGTCAGGACAATCCAGAGTAACTACGGGAGCACGTAACAGACATTACATGTACCCGTAGTTACTGCACCACCTAGTGAAAACCTATGGGAAATTCATATTGCAATCCAGAGCAAATTGTTCTTACACCAGAGCAAGGACTCCCCGTAGTTACTCTGGATTGCACCCTGTGCCTCTGAAACCTCCATCCCTGAGTGACGGAGGCCCTTCGTCACTCAAGCTTCAGAGATGCAGTGTGCGTGTGTGAAGGTTGCACATGCACACCAGACCTCTCCAACCTAGTGATGTGCAAGCCTGCTCTTTGCAAGGCTGGAGAGGTCTGAGGGAGTTGCATCGGTGGTGGGTGATGTGCCGAAGGGGTTTATCAAACCCCCTTTGGTGCCTTACCCACCTCTGGTGCATGAACTGGTGTGAACCACATAAACTTCACCCACCTGGAGACACTCCTCTCATGCTCTCCTATTAGCGATCTCAGAGTTACTGTAAAAAGCAGCTTATAAATGGAAAAAAATGAAATTTAATAAAATAAAAGGCTAACACCAGTAGCAGCAGAGCTTCCATCAATATACAAACTGGATTTCTGCTGAGTTAGAGCCTTGAAATCATCTAATTCAGGTACCGTCGATGCTCAATGACAACAGTTCTCTGAAGATAACGGCAATTTCTTTCATTGCTTTTCCTGGGAATGTCAGAGATGGAAACTGGGACCTTCTGTATGCAAAGCAGGATCTCTCCCCACTGAGCCTCTCCCCCTACCCAGTGATGATACACCACTTCTATCAACAAGAAGATCATAGGGGATGGAGGCATTCATCCTTGCAATGGGATTTCAGGTGAAATGCAATCCCTCCATAAACTGCCAAGTGCCTTTTTACAAGGCAGATTCATGCCATTATCCTCATTTTCAACCGCAAGAAAATGAAACTGAAAATGCAAGTAATTTACCTGAGGTCAGACAGACCAGATAAGTGACAGCATTTGCAACGGAAAATGAGTCCCTTGCAAAATCCAGATCATTTTATCACCCTAGCGCTCCACTTCTGGCTATGGCTCTATTGCAGAATATGTTATCTTGCCCGTTCTGTAAGCAAGAATTACCTGAATGGAACCTAAATGTGAATATTGCCACGATGAGACCACTCGCTTATACCACCCATCCATGCAGCCTGTCTTCTAAACCTTAAATCCCATCTTTCTCTTTTTTTTCCTGGCTCTCTCTCAACAATCTCTATGGCCTGATAAGCATAACACAACAGCGTCTAAATAAAACCTGGACTCCACCAAGCAGAAGCATAAATCTCAAACCCTCCCTGTGGCATTTTCAAACTACTGCACTTTAATACACAGTGTACAATCATGTTCATTTGGGAAACCAGCAGGAAAGGGCATTTCCAGGTGGATGAAAGACCAGTAACGAAGCGCCCTCAACCCTAGGCTTGCAAACCACCAGAGTCCCTGGAACTACATTAAACATGGGGCAATCTAAATGGCACAAACAGACTGGAACATTCATGGTAGGAGAAACAAAACAAACAATGAATCAAGGCCGGTGGGTATATATTTGGCATTAAAAGTCAAAATGCATCTAGCTAAGAAAAGTCAATTGACAAAAATCTACTTTTGGAACAGCGGTCGCCACACTCACAACCACTGTCAGATGGTAAACCAGCTAGACTAGACTAGATCTTAGTGTTCCACCTCCAAACTCCACTGTTTGGACTAGACTAGACCTTACTTTTCCACCTCCAAGTAGATCTTGGCACCAAGATGCTCCGGGCAGTCCCATCTGTTGACCAGCATCACAGAAGGATGCTGTATCACAGAAGGATGCAATAGGACATTTTGGCAGCCCAGTGCAACCTGGTGTCCAGATCTACTGTGTACACAGGCTGCACAAAGGAAGAATGGTAAGCTCCACTCATGGAATGGAAAGCTCACCCCCAACCTGGATCCAACACCTGAGACAGGTTTGGAGGAGCCTGTTCTTCAAGATCTCTGGAAGTTCAAGAAGTTCTTGGAATTCTTCAGTTCATTAGCCGGGACATTGGAGTCAGAAGTAATTTTGGGTGTTGGAGGCTATGGGCAGAATCCTAACCAATTTAGGCCAGCACAACTCAACCATCCCTCTCTTCCTGAAGTGGTGTGGAGAGGCTGGTGCATGGGTGGTGCATGCACCCCAAAGCAGTGCAGATGTGCCTATCACACTTTTGTAACACCCCCAGGCCAGCATGGAGTTATGCCGACACAAACAGGAGTTACGATTGTGCTGCTTGTGTATGAACTTCACAGTTGGGTAAAATTGGCATCTTCCATCCACACACAGAAAAAAACATTTTAAAGAAGTTTTCGCTTCTATAATATGGAATTTTCCTTCTGAGAATACAGTGACCAAACTTGTTGGGAAACAGCCAAGATTGCAAGAGTGTCACTAGAAAAAAAGGGCAAACAAGGGTACAATCCTAACCATGTTTACTCAAAAGTAAGCCCCACTGTGTTCCATGGGTCTTATGCCCAGGAAAGTGTCCTTAGGATTGCAGACAAAGCAGTATCATGAATTGAGAAGGGGCAATTTGGGTTCAGGTAAAAAGGGCATCCTTGGGTCAAAATTCTCATCACAGCTTTGCTGATTTATCCGAAATCATTCAGTACATTCACTGCATGCAACCTTTCATGTTCACCTCTTCTCTAGTCAGTCAAGCAACTATTGATAATTCCTGCCAAAGTTGGTAGATTGCCAAAGTTGGTAGATTAAAGTTGGTAGGCTAGCCAAATATGAATTTATCTATTTGTGCTATAAAGATGCAACCACACACAAGTATCTGCTTTTAGGGGTTCGTTTCTAGATCAGTGATTTTCAACTAGACTTTCAGCCACACACTGGTGTGACATGGAAGGTCCTCAGGTGCGCCACAGGATTTTGGTCATCAATAGTAGGGCATTTCTGGGATTTGCCCTGTGCACATGAGCCCCCGTAAGCATCATGTTATGTCTATCAAAGGTTAAAAAAATTGATGGTGTGCCTTGACAATGTCAGCACCTCATCAGTGTGCCATGAAAAGAAAAAAATTGAAAATCACAGTTCTAGAGACTCTGAAATCACAGTTCTGGAGACAGAGCAGGCCTCCATCAGTCTTGGAAGACTATGGTATCATGCTCGGCGCTGCATACGCTGCATGCGAAGCACGAAAGCCTGGGTTGGATTGTTATGGAGGATAGGCTGTTACCCAAGCAGCAAATCCCCCCTCTCCACGCTACTGAATTAGTCCAATGGAAAGGCAGAGCCAATACTATTGGCTCCAGCTGGCGTCACAGAGCTGGGCTAAGGACAGGAGCTCACCCTGTCTTGTGTGGCCAACCTGGGTCTCGAACCCTGGCCTGCTGGTTAACAGGCACAGCGTCTTAGAAAGGCAGGATAAATATATGAATGAATGAATGAATGAATGAATGAATGAATGAATGAATGTGTCCTCATATGTAGGGACATAGGGACATACATCGTCACCAAGATAACACATATGATGTGCATATTTAGAATGAGTTAACAAATGCTAAGTCACTATTATGGATCACAATTCTGGGAACTCTCAACTACCTGAAATAACAACATTTGAACAAGCCGCAAAGACGACCTACCGCGACATCAAAAATGATGACCTACCCCATGACATCACAAACAAACACTTGGATTTATGGAATTTATCTCTGCCAAAGATGCTCTAAGCCAGCAATTTTCAGCCAGTTTGCCACGGCACATTGGTGCAATGTAAATCATCTGCAGGTGTGCTGCAGCTGCTTGGGATAAGTCATAGGGAGATGTGAGCCACACACTGGCAGCATGATGTGCCTTGCCAAATGTCAAAAATCTGATGATGTGGCTTGACAATTTTAGAGCTTTGTCGGTGTGCCGTGAGCAGAAAAAGATTGAAAATTGAGGCTCTAAGCACAGCTCCACTTTCCTTTCTAGAGTCTCTTGCACATTTTGTCAGCCTGGATTCACGTGCTTGGATATCCGATAATCCAACTGCTTCTGCACACATGGTAGCAGCTGCACTGGGGACCGACTCCTGCCCAAAACAAGGTCAACAGTTAAGATCCTTTTCCCTAACTGTTCCCACTACTTGTTCTAATGATCCTTTTACCTGCATGGAAACCTGTGGACTGAGGCTTTCCCATTCTTGCTAACGTTAAATCCTACACTTAAGTAGCACTCTCGTTTTTTTGGGGGGAAGGAGTTTTCTGCTCATAAGACAGCTAATTAAAAACCAGCAAACCCTCAACTATCTTCAGTGCCAAGTTTGCCGACTGCGAGCAACTCGGCCTGATAATGAGATGACACCTACTTGCTGGACGCACACAAGCAAAACAGGTGCAGGTGGCGCGGCTCGCTATTCTGCCATGTTGTTCATGACCATGTCACTTCATGAGGCATTTTATGAGATGCCCGGCATTTATATTGCCGTGGCATCCCTGTGATGATGGCTTTTGCAACTACTGATAAAGCTTTGTTGGTGTTTTCGATCAAAGCCTTGCCTTTCATGGCTTTCATTATAATTCAGCTATTTCAAGACACAGGCAGACGAGCTCTGGTTGCCCAGATGGGAGCAGGTTTTTTAAATTCCCCCTTTCTTCCCCCTGTTGTTGCTCTTGTTTTAATTTGAACTGATTACAAATTGGCAATTTTTGTCTTTCTGAGCATCAGTGGCACAATACAAAGCTTTGCATGAGGAATACAGGACTCAACCTGCTGTGCTACAGCAATCCTTCATACAGCCTCATGTACGGCTTTTTTCTGAAAGCTTCTACCACAAGGAGTCAAATATCTCACGAATCACATGTGATACCTGCAGGAGAATATTTCCATCTGCACTTCACCTTTGCTAGCTTTAAGCAAAAGGATGTTTTAAAAAATTCATCTGCAATTCAAATACAAGTAACTTTTTGAATACTTTTATCGCTGAATGAATTTTATAGCATGCCCCTATGTGAAATTCCTGTATAAAATGTTGGAAAGGATTCTAGCCCATGATATCGGCATGCTAGTGCTCTACTTGTTCCCTTCCTGACCATTCGATCAAAGAATATAGTTTGCATCTTGTTGTCCACTGGAATTCCATTACAAAAACCCTTGGTAATCCTTTGTGAACTTTTTAGTTGAAAAGCAGTATATAAATACTAGATAGATAGAGAGGTAGGGAGATAGATAGAAAGAAGACCCACTTGGAAAAGACAGAAGTGGACCCCAAAGCTAGCTTCCAAGATGACCTAGTCCAGGATGACCATATGTTCTGTTTTCCCTGGACATGTCCTCTTTTTTAGCCTTGTGTTCTGGGAAAAAAATTTCCATTGTCCTCCTTTTCCTTGTGAAGGGGCAGCATGTAGAATTCTTGTAATTAATCGATTATATGCATTAACTTAGATGTAATTTTAAATTTAATAAGTACAGTGGTACCTCTCATAACAAGTGCCTCACATAACAAGCGTTTCACATGACAAGTATAAATTTCCAAGAAATCTTGCTTCACACAACAAGTTCTGCTTCACTTAACAAGCAAGCATGCATGCTATGCTATGGGCACGCATGCTAAGCAGCCCTGATGCTCCTCGTGGAGGCTCTTTAAAAGGGATGCTGGCCAGGGCTGCTGCCTCTAACTGGCTCCCACCGGCCACTGGCCAAGTGCTCCCACCGGCCACCTTGAACCTCCAGCAGCAGCTCAGGTAAGCCTCCCAGGAAAGTGTCTTTGATTGAAGCTTCCTAACCATGTCTACTCAGAATTTAACCCATTGCGTTAAATGGGGCTTACTCCCAGGAAAGTGTCTTTGATTGCAGCCTCCTAACCATGTCTACCCAGAAGTTAGCCCCATTGTGTTAAATGGGGCTTACTCCCAGGAAAGTGTCTTTAGGACTGCAGCCTAAGTAGACTTCGTAGGATCATGCACATTGAATGCATGTTTTGAATTCCAGTGTTTTGTCATCCTTTTTACATGAAGTTAATATTTTTATATGAATATTTTGGGGGTTGTGGAACCAATTGTCTGAGTTTCCATTATTTCCTATGGAAAAATCTGCTTCACTTATAGAGCGTTTCACTTAGGGCGCAATCCAGAGTAACTACAGGGAGTCCTTGCTCCAGTTTGCTCTGGATTGCAATAGGAATTTCCCATAGGTTTTCACTAGGTGGTGCAATAACTATGGATACACGTAATGTCTCTTACGTGCTGCCGTAGTTACTCTGGATTGTAGGGTTACAGAGCATGTCTCTGGAACGAAGTAAGCTCTTTATATGAGGCACCACTGTAATACAGTGTATAAATGAACTACATAAAAGCAATGCACCCCAGCTCTGGAACTCCCTTTTCCTAGAATTAAGAACTGCTCCCTCTTTGGGCAGGGCCTAAAAACATTTTTATGGACTAAAGCAGGGGTGTCCAACATGAGGCCCGGGGGCCGCATGCGGCCCAGGACGAGGGTGGATGCGGCCCTCCTGCAAAGCTGGCCACCACCGTTGGAAAAACCGGCTTTGTGGCAGCAGCCATTTTCAAATTTCATGTGCTTCTCTGCGCATAGCCCTGGATGGCCACCACAGAGCTGGTCTGAGCTGCCTGGCTCCTCCACCTACCTGCCTCCTGGCACTCAGAGAGCTTCAGGCCCTTGCAGACGTTGCAGCACTTGCCCACCCACATCCCTCAAAAGCAGCCTCTATCCCAGCCGCTGCCTGCTGACCTTGAGACCTACTCAGAAGTAAGCAACATTAAAGTCAATGAGGCTTACTCCCAAGTTTCAGTCTAAGAGCCCAATGATGCATAGGATGGACTGTGATCCTCTCCAAGCTTAACCTTGGAGATAGCTGCAACCCTAACCATGTCTACTCAGAAGTAAGGCCCATTGTACCCAGTTGGTCTTACATTTGCCGCTCCAAGAGGCAGCCCAGCAAGCACCCCACAAGCCCCGGAGTCCTTTCCTTTCTATGCTTGGAGCAAAGTGCTCCCAGCTGCACCCTTTAACTGCTGACTCCCAGGAAAGTGTGGCTGGGACTTCAGCCTGAGTGCCCAATCCTATGCATGACTACCCAAAAGTAAGTCCCATGATAGTCAATGGGGCTTACTCCCAGGCAAGTGTGGCGGGGACTGCAGCCTGAGAGCCCAAGCCAATCCTATGCATGACTACTCTGAAGTAGAGTAGGATAGATCTTCTTTTCTCAGCCTGGTTATTACAATCCTAACCATGTCTACTCAAAAGGAAGCCCTATTGTGCTCAATGGCTCTTACTCCCAGGAAACTGTCTCTAGGATTTCTCCCTTCTTTCCAGGATAGATCTTCTTTTCTCAGCCTGGTGATTACAATCCTAACCATGTCTACTCAAAAGGAAGCCCTATTGTGCTCAATGGCTCTTACTCCCAGGAAACTGTCTCTAGGATTTCTCTCTTCTTTCCAGGATAGTTCTTCTTTTCTCAGTCTGGTGATTACAATCCTAACCATGTCTACTCAAAAGGAAGCCCTATTGTGCTCAATGGGTCTTACTCCCAGGAAAGTGTGGAGAGGATTGCAGCTTCAGAGCCCCATCCTATGCAGGTCTACTCGGAAGTAAGTCCCAGTATAGTCAATGGGACTTACTCCCAGGAAAGTGTGGAGAGAATTGCAGCCTCAGAGCCCCATCCTATGCAGGTCTACTCAGAAGTAAGTAATTTAATTTTTTTAATTTTAAAATTAAAAACCTCCCTGCCCTGCCCCTGGCCCCACCCCCTGGCCATGGGCCTGCCCACTTCCAGGGGTGGGAATCAATCAAGTATATGAAGGACCAGCATCCCAAAGGCTAATGCAAGGCCCTTAAGGCTGGCTCCAAAAGTAAAAGGAAAGACTCTACTTCTACAACTAATTTAATACACACACAAAAATAAAATGGCAAGAACTGGCCAATGTCTTTACTCAAGGTAAAGCCAATGGTAATGGAAATAAGCCAATGCTAAAAAAATGGGAAAGAAGTGGCCAGTAACCGAGAATGATTCATTCAGGTCAGGGCGAGGCAGAACCAGCACCCAGCCTCCTTTCTACTTTTCCTTTTGTCCTCTAGGCACATGTCAGCCCAAATCTGCCCTCGTCCCCCCAGAGCCCCCATTCCTATCCTTACATTCTTCTACAAGGTGATTCCTTGCAGGTCCCAATCCAAGAACTGGAATCGTGACTGAATCTGCTCTACTCTGTGCAGCTCTACTGCTTCATTTACATAGCCCCACCTCCTCATCTGCATAGCCACTCCCTCTTTCACAAATTTGTGTTCTGCTGACTTTCAGGGTCACAGAGTTTTCATGATTTTACTTTGAAAGTGGTATGAAAATACTGTAGATAGATAGATAGATAGATAGATAGATAGATAGATAGATAGATAGATAGATAGATAGATAGATCGATCGATCGATCGATCGATCGATCGATCGATCCCCCCAGTGGATTAAAAAAAAATCAGTTGAAACCAATTCAGTGGAAAAAAATGGCTTTAAAAACCCACTTAAAGGTTTCTTGTAAGTTATTGTCACACCAGCATCAGTGATGGGCCCAGCCTCCCCAACAACCGGTTCTCTGGAAGTGGGCGGGGCCAGGCTGTGTCAGGGGGTGGGGCTGGGGAGAATTTAAAGGGAAATTTTTTAATTTAAAAAAAAATTTAAAATTAAGCATGCAGCTTACTTCTGAGTAGACCTGCATAGGATGGGGTTCTGAAGCTGCAGTCCTTTCCACTCTGCCCTGGGAGTAAGCCCCATTGACCAGCATGGGACTTACCTCTGCGTAGTCAGGTTGGGCTCTCAGGCTGCAGATCCAGCCACTTTCCTGGGAAAGGGTTGCAGAATCCTGAGCCCAGTCCTGTGCAGGTCTACTCAGAAGTAAGCCCTATTATAGCCAATGGAGCTTACTCCCATGAAAGTGTGGCTAGGGTTGCAGCATCCTCAGAGCCCAGATCTGTGCAGGTCTACTCAAAAGTAAGCTCTATTATAGCCAATGGGGCTTACTTCAAGGAAAGTGTTGGTAGGGTTTCAGCTGGTTTCCAGAGCCAGGCTCAGCCCCTGCAATAAAAGGTCTATGGAACTCCCTGCCACAGAAGATGGGAAGACAGGTTGCAGGCAGAGAAAGAGAACTCTTTCCCCTCAAACACACCAGAGCCTGCAATGGAAGTTCTATGGAACTCCCTGCCACAGGAGATGGGAAGTCACTTGCAGGTGGAGAAAGAGAACTTTTCCCCCTCAAATACACCAGAGCCTGCAATGGAGGGTCTATGGAACTCCCTGCCACAGGAGATGGGAAGACACTTGCAGGTGGAGAAAGAGAACTTTTTCCCCTCAAACACACCAGAGCCTGCGATGGAGGGTCTATGGAACTCCCTGCCACAGGAGATGGGGAGACACTTGCAGGTGGAGAAAGAGAACTTTTTCCCCTCAAACACACAAGAGCCTGCAATGGAGGGTCTATGGAACTCCCTGCCACAGGAGATTGATCAGCCAGCCAGGGGTAGGTGTATCATCAGTACCTGATGTAAGAGTGCATTCTGTCCCTGAACTGAAGGCAGTCATCGACAGCAGAAGCAGCAGCAGCACATCACTGGGCTGAGTAAACATGGTCTACTCAGAAGTAAGCCCTATTATAGCCAATGGGGCTTACCCCCAGGAAAGTGTTGATAGGATTGCTGTCTCAGACCCCAGTCCTAACCATGTCTACTCAGAAGAAAGTCCCATTATAGACAGTGGGCTTACTCTCTGGAAAGTAGACAGGGCTGGAGGAACACGGAACAAAAGCCCTGGAGGATCTCATCCTAACAACACTCTGATGCTCCTCCTACAGTCTCCGTCCCAGAGCTTTCTTAGCAGCTGTGTGTGGCTTCTGTATTCCCGCCCAAGGAGCCCTTTGTAGAGCTGTCAATCACAGTGCCTGATCCCAGGCTGCCTCATTTGCATATGAGAAACCCATCATGCTTTGCGAACTGCACAAGGAAATAACTTCTGAAAACTTGCTAAAAATAAGGTTTTTACTCAAAATAAGATGTTTAGCAAAGACAGGATTCCTGAATAGCATCAGACAAAGGTTTGGGGCATGAAGAATTTCCTCACTCTGACTTGAAAATACTGAAGTTGAAGAGATTTATATAGTGCTCCAGACCTCTCCCATTTCAGCTGTGAGTGTCTGATATGCTCTGGAATGACTGCAATGCTTTGTCCGAATGAGGGTAATGGGAGCAGACTGTATTTTAAAATTAAAAGATAACCTTAGGGAGGGGGAGAGAGAAGGGGAGGGAGGCTCAGAAGGGGAGGGAGAAATTCAAACACACTTGCATGCAATTCAAAGATGACGGCCCCCAATTAACAACCTAAATAACAACCGGTTCTATAGAACCGGTGCGAACTGGCCTCAGCCCACCTGTGACCAGCATCCATTGATATAGATACTATACCTCATTCAGCCTCTAGATGCATTGAATAATAAAACTTAGTGGAATGAAATTATGCTTATGTAACAGTAAGAAGGTTGGAAATTGGATTTTGATGCTTATTTCTTTGTGAAAGGTAAAGGTACTTCCTCGCTAGTTGTGATCAACTCAAGTGCTCATCCGCTTTACAATCTAGCGTTGTCCAAAGATGAGCCCAATCCTAAACATGTCTACTCAAAAGTAAGTTCCATTGTGTTCAATGGGTCTTACTCCGAGGAAAGTGTCATTAGGATTGCAGCCAATGTCTCTGTGGTCATGTGGCTGGGATGACTAACTGCCAAAATTGCACAGACACTTATCTTCCCACTGAAGAGGTATCATCTATCTATCTATCTATCTATCTATCTATCTATCTATCTATCTATCTATCTATCTATCTATCTATCTATCTATCTATCTAGCTATCTAGCTATCTATCTATCTATCTATCTATCTATCTACCTACCTACCTACCTACCTACCTACCTACCTACCTACCTACCTAAAAGCTAGCTAGCTTTTGATCTGCTTTTGAACTGCTAGGAGCTGAACAAGTAAAGGAATCACACTACATCGACCAGTACTTGGGTCTTGAACCACTGACATTCAGGTTGCCAAGCACAGCGTCTTTAACCACGGCGCCTCCACAGCCCTTTTCCTTTGTTACATGGCATTTAAAGATACACCTTGGTATCACCTTGATACACCTTTAAAGATACACCTTGGTGAGTCAAATCAGTGGATGCCAAATCAGTGGATAACAAGATCCAACCAGTATTTTTGCAGAAGATTTCCAGCGAACACACTGAGTCTCCATCCCAGGTTCCCGACACAAACAAAGTCCACCATTTGAACCAACATTGCTTGAATATACAATAAAGCTTGAATATACAGCATACCCCCAAATCCGGAGTAATACGGGAGCACATAAGAGACATTATGTGCACCCATAGTTACTGTACCTCCTAGTGAAAACCTATGGGAAATTCATATTGGAATCCACAGTAAGTTGTTCTTACATGGGAGCAAGGACTCCCCGTAGTTACTCTGGATTTTGCCCATAGCTTGAATATCTTTTGTCCAAAAGATCCCAAAGAGGATATAACAAGAACAAACTTAAGTTCATTTTGAAGGCCATTTCAGGACAACTCAGATCCACTTTCCTGGGCGTAGTTTTGGTAACTCCTGTTATGCTCCATGGAAATTGTGCACAAACAGGCAGCATGCTCAGAATTTGGTTTTAAAAAAGAGTTCTCTGATCAAACAAATATGCACAGAGCACTTATCATAATCTCAGCTGTCTTAACTTTTTTTTCCAAAACTACTTTGCAGTCATCCAATTGATGTGTAATTATCTCCAAAATACTTTGCTGCCCATTTCTCCCATCTTGATGTTGTTATTCTCTCCCGCCGCCCCTCCTCTGTTTATCTGGCCTTATCCCTGGTTGATACAGCCTTCTAATTATTTATTTGCAATCATCTCCCATTAAAAAGAAGAATGTTACAGAACAAACAAGCGAGCAAAAGCAAACACTGCCTCCTTTCAATATTTCTTTGACAAGTCCCCATTTTTAGCTGATCAAATAATCCCTACCACATCAGAACACTAATATAATTCCCTTCCAAATAAGCATTTATTAAAATGTAAAACAGTTCAATCAAATTGGGCGCAAATATATATATATTTCTCACTCTTTTTTTAAACCACCACCCAAAGCCCACCTGTATCTCTTATTTATTTCAAATTACATTTCTAGAATTTTAATACAAATCTGTCCTGGTTTTTTATTTTCAAAAGCTGCAAGGAGGAAACCTGGAGGGTTTTAATTTTAAAGCAATGCGTTTAGGACTTTAATTTTGCTTTAGAATTTGTTTTGGCTCCTGATTTACAACAAGTCTCCTTTAGTTGAATAATTTTCAAACAAGTAAGATTCTACAGATAATATTTTTTTTGATAGGAGAGGTGGGTGGAAGGTATTAGCTCTAAGGTGCAAGCTGTCAATTTTTCATAATATGTCAATGTTTACGTCAACACATACATCAACATATCAGTGTTTATTGTACATTACATTTACAAACCTTTATTAGGTATAAATGGTCTTCAGTTAGATGTCCAATGCAAGCTGCTTAAAGAGCAACTCTTTAAGCAACTTGCATACCAACACTTACATTAAAAAATATTAAAATATGGCATAGGTTTACATACAGGATTACTCCATATTACTTAAAACCAGAAACATAGTACCATTCAAATTAGTTTTGAAAGCATTATAGTTTTATAGTGGTCTATGGAGCAAATAGAAGGCAGAATATATAGGTGAAGCAGCTCATCTGCATATACTTCCCAGCATGTCTTGTGATGGAAGGGGACAACTGACGAGTGGCTGTTGACCATGATGGCTGCACTGAACCTCCAGATACAGGGGCAGTGATCCTTAGAGTACTATGTATATGGGAGCAGTAACAAGGCACCATTGGTACTGGTAGCAAGGTAGTACCGGCATTCATCTACTGATTGCGGAGGAATATTCACAGCATTTATTCTCTGGCCATTATTATTATTATTATTATTATTATTATTATTATTATTATTATTATTATTATTATTAATGTCATTCGGTGCCTATTGCTATTACTCAGGCTCATCTATCATAGGTTTTTGTGAAGAGAAAGGCAGGAGATGAACCATGCACACCACCTTGAGCTCTTTAGAAGAAGGGTGGTATGAAAACATGAAGATATGGATGGATGGATGGACAGATGGATGGATGGATGGATGGATGTCCCTGGTAACTGGGCAAAAGGCACTCTTTCAAGTGGGTACTCCTCTTTTATTTAGCAGGGGAAGAGTAACTGTCACTCTTTTTATATGTTTTTTATATGTTTTAAAACACTTTTTATATGTTTTTATAGTAGCTTCTGCTAGTTTTTTTTTAGCATCTTATTAGATTGTGAATCCTTTTGGGACAGAAAGCAATTAGCTATTTTATTTTCTCTGTAAATCGCTTTGTGAACTTTAGTTGAAAAGTGGTATATAAGTACTGTTGATTGATGGATTGATTGATTGATTGATTGATTGATGAGGATGTCAAAAATTGTAGGGCTCCAGTGTCAGATGACCTAGCTACACATTTCAATATACAGTACTACATATATACAAACACCAGCCTGGGTCCACCTTCTGAGAACGACAATCTGCCTGGGACACAAATACCACCCTGGATGTGATGTCAAGGGTGGAACTTACATCAAACAAGAAGTGAAATCCCTGTGCTGCCACAGCTCCTTCATGTCTACTCAGAAGTAATGCCTATTGTATTCAATGAAACTTACTCCTAAGAAAGCAGCCTGAGTGCCTCATTCCAAGTTGGTGGCGCCCAGTGCCAGATTCCAAAATGGTGGTGCCCAGCTTTCCGGGTCCCTCCTGGAATAAAGTTGCAACCACCCAAGTAGGTCCTGACCACCACTTTGAGAACCACTGACCATATAGGGTGTTTTCTACCACTCTATATAAATTGGTTGTGCTAGGCTTCCTATATAGGAGAAAGCGGGTATTACATTCCCCTAGAAGGGAGATTTCCTGACATTGCCCCTTACTGAAATCCCAAGACCAATTTCTATGATGTATATCAGCCTGTCTCCTGCTAGATTTGATTTTCTATTCATTTTTTAGTTTCCAGGACTGTGCAAGGTCAAACTGCCCGAGGTGATGTTATGGGGCAAGCAAATGGCTGAATGATTAATAATAAATACTGGCCCTTTCTGTGCCATAGGAATTTGAGGGGGTGAGGGTGACATTCTTGGTTTGATTGATTTAAGCCAGTCCTGCCGTCTGGGAGATTCTTTCCTGTAATGACCATTAATACTAATGGCCCTGTGAGCACAAATCAGAAAGGGAGGCTTATTGCCTGGTGGGGGTTAAAGGAAACACAAATAAAAAATATGCCCGGCTTCCTACAAGATGTCAAATGAGTTGAGGAGAGTAAAATGCATGGCTGGTTTCATGGATGTGTGCCCGCTGTTTTTATGGTGCTCATCAGTATCTAGTGTCACACTTTTATTGCGCTCCAGGCTTAGTGCAATGTGTTGGTGTATGGTCAGTGCCACCGGGGATACTGGCAATGACATTGATTAACAGAATAGGCATTAACAGGTTGCAGTGAAGAAGAAAAGTTATATGGGTTCCTAGGTCTGGTATGTCTCTTGATGGCCTATTGCTCATCATGTGGTTTTGTGCATGGATAGTCAAAGACCTCCTGGTGTGCCAGGTAGTATGCCAGATTGCCAGAATAGCATAGTAGTTCTGGAGTTAGATCTGGAAGATCTAGGTTCAAATATCTACTCCACCATGCTTCCTAGGTGACCTTGGACCAGTCATCACATAATAAATTGCCTACAGGCTTGGCCACCTGTGGTTTATTCTAGATTCTTGGATATTTCCCATCTCTCAGCTTCACCAGTCTCACAGGGTTGTTGTGAGGATATAAAGGAGAGTACATAATGGAGGGGAGAGACTGAATGTAACAGTCTGGGCTCCTTGGAGGAAGGGTAGTATGGAAGCATGGAAGAGCAGAAAGTGATCAAACACTAGTGGCGCATCATGGATACTTTTTTAAGTGGCACATGCAAAGCGTTGCTGTGGATGGGAGACAGTCAGTGGTGGGTTTCAGGGCATTCTCACAGGGTCTATAGAACCCTTTGCTAATTAGCGCCTGCTTCTGAGAACCGGTTACTAATGGGACATAGAACCTGTTGTTAATTTAGGTTATAAGGACATAGAACCTGTTGTTAACTTATTTGAATCCCACCACTGGAAATAGTGGATGGGAGACTATCTGCTGAGATAGTTCCCATCCAACACAAAGTTGTCACTCCAGCCAACACTGGGTTCCCAGACCAAAAGGGACTGACAATATCCATGGAAAGGTAAAGATATCCAAGCAGAAGCTTGATAGATCACATAGGCTGGAAAATCTATCCATATGGTGGAGTGGCACTTTTATGATTCTGTATATAAAAAGAGGCATGCTGCAAGTTGGCCACCACGACCTAGACTAGGGTTGCCATATATACTGAAAAACAGGGACAACCCCAATTTTGGGGGATTGTGTTTACATACTGGCAAATGGGACAAAGGGTCCTGTCCCGATCTTGTGGAAGAGAATTATGGCAACCCTATCTGCATCCCATCGTTTTCCTCCCCTCCACACTTTCTGTACCCTCTGCCCCCTTTTTTGGGAACCCAAGGAGCAGATAGATAAGCTATGGAAGCAAGTGGGCAAATTCATGCAAAATATCTGTCCAGTTCCAGGTTGTGGGCAACTCATAAGAATCCAGTATAAGCCACAGGGGACCAGGAGTACAGAAACCTCATTATGAGTTGAAACATTAAGGAGGAAATAATAACTAGCTGAACGTTTGGAATATTCTGGAACCAACTCCGTGGAGCATACCATAACTCATGGGATAAGTAGTTACCAGGATCTAAGCATCTCCTGTTTGGATTCTCTCTATCTCCGACTGGTCCAGATAAGGGAAGAGGTGGATTCCACATAATTAAGAAACTCCATCTTCCTATATGTCTTTTGGACTGCACCCCAAGTTCCATGAGACAGCCCGGATCTGCGCTCTTAAATAGGTAATGAGTATGCCCCCATGAAGATATTCTTCTATATGCTACTGTGCTGTGCAATTAGAGAGGACCCAGGCACATGAAAAACTGTTATTAGCATTGAGTCCCTCCAGGAATTTAGTAAGTGTTTGCTTTTTTCGCTGCACCGGGGAAGATTGCCCAGAATAATATCATTTTGTGTGTTCAAAGACTCAGGAGTGTACTAAGTACGAAAGAGAGAGAGAAGGGGAAAAAACCACCATTGCAATAAGCAATATCTTAAAAGCATGTGAAAGGTTTAAAAAGTGGATCCATGTAGAAAATAATACAGTGTTTTAAAGACTAAATTGCCAAAATGATACTTTCTGTTGCGCTGCTTCTATCTCAACCATCCCAGCTGAATCCCTAATGCAGTCTGTTGCAAGAGATTTTCTTTCCTTTCCATTCTTTGCCTGCATATTAGTACCGTGAATTGCTCTGTTTATAGCAACACTAAAATTGTACGAAACTATCCTAGTTATTTACCAAGTGATTAAACCACAGTAATTTATTATCACTTTATGCGGATATTGTAGTGTTGGGTCTCAATAGATTTTGATGGTTTTTTTTTTCCCCGCTCCTTAATATTCAAAATTGTTTGGATCCTATTGCTATAGACTTGTTTGGGTCTTTTAGTGTTTTGCGTAAAACTCACTGCTGTAATGGGTTTTATGAAATGAGACATATTGTCACGGATCCAAAACCATATAAAGATAATTATCTTGTTCATTTGTGTTTTCATAACAATGAAAAAATGCTTTTCCGTCCCTTTCTTATCCACCTTTTTTGACCTCCCATAATAGCTTGAACCATCAAGGTCTATATTCCTATAGATGAGCATGTAGATCTAATAGCGTCTGCATATGTATATGTAGATCTAATAGCGTCTGTGTGTGTTTGTTCAGCGCATTGGCTATGTATATTCCTTTGGAAAGGGGCATAACAAAACAGAGGGTGGCTTAAGACTTTTATTTTAATAGACAATGCTCCATTAATCACCTTGTAGGAGAATCATTGCTGGAGGATAGCACATTTTTAGCATGGCGGGAAGGCACAATCAGAACCAATGTCTCCAGCTGGTGTAAATCAGGAATGGGTGTAAATCAACGGAGACCCACGTGAAAAGGATAGGGTATCAGTCTCAATTATTGCTGGAAGCCGAAACCTCGGGAAACCTCCTAAAACAACATTTTCATGGGGCTCGCTTTAAAAGCAAAACAAGAATGCCTTTCACGGCTTGAAGTTAGTAGCGCCAAGAGGCACCAGACTGGCATCTCTGGAGAGGTAGTTTCTGTATGTAATTGTCAAAAAGAGACAACCTATACAACAGCAGGGTAACAGCCATAATCTCAAGGCTGCCTCAAGCCTGACAAAAAGGAGCTGTCACCTCTGTCGAGACAGATTTTTTGACCTCTTCCCTGCACGGCTATTGTATTCAATGTACTGTAAGTTCCTTACTCCAGTCAGTTTGCCCTTCCTCATTATTATAATTATTGTATTATTAGATATAATTCCCATTATATAGAGAAGTGTTTCTCAACCAGTGGTACAGGCACCACTACGCAAGGTGGTATCTAGTTGTACATGAAGGACCTTTGGGTCCCTGCATCAAGACCAGGAACATGACACAAGAGAGGTAGGAGACTTGAGTCAGTGGGTAGAGCTCCAAAGCATGCTTTTCTGTATTCAGAAAAACCCTCCCATCCATCCTGAGCCTTTAACTGCTGTTAATCACGTCCTATGTGGTCTCCCAACTCAGAAGTAACTGGTGATGATGTCATTGCCAATTATCTCCAGTGGTAGTTTGAATGGGTGGACCATGTGAAGTGGTATGGTGGAGGACAAATGTTTGGAAACACTGTCATGAAGCAAAGGCACCTGCAAGGTTAGGGTCTCCATATATCCTGGGAAACAGGACAGTCCTGGTTTTTGAGGATTGTGCTCACATACTGACATGTTGGACAGGGGGTTCTGTCCTAGTTTTGTGGACGAGAGTTATGTTAACCCTATGTAAGGGCAGAATGTCACTTTGGACACCACCACCTGGGTGCAGTTGGCTTGAACCCTAAAAAAAAACCTGAGCTGCAAGCCGATCCAACCATCTGAGCAAAAGGTCACAGTGATAAGCGTGACCTTTTCATGCTTATGGTAAAGTAATTCCAAGTGCTTCTTATATCAATCTTATTTCCCCTATGAGAAAAGGAGGACACATTTAAGGATTATGATGACAGTCAACACTCTTGAACATGCTCATCAAAGTGCCCATTGCTGTCAGGTCATTAGGAAATGAAGTTGCCTGAATTCTTAACTTCACAGATTGGGATGGGAAGCAGATGGATCTCTGTGTCCATGCTTTCTGGGGACAATGTGGGAACACCCAGGAATGGTCTTCTGAATGCGCTTGTACATATACATGTCTATTACTCTATGGTTGCAATCCTATAGACACTTTCCTGAGAGTAAGTCCACAAAACACAATGGAACTTACTTCTGAGTAGACATGCTTAGGATTTCACACAAAGGCCGCAATCCTAACGACACTTTCCTGGGAGTAAGACCCACTGAAAACAATGAAGCTTACATTTGAGTAGAAATGGTTAGGATTGTGTTCTAAGTCTTCGGGACAGTGCTTGCCTTGTCCATCAACCAAGCAATACAAGCGGATCTGAATTAGTTCACAGACTGGCACCAAGCATAGGATCAGTATCTCTTAAGACCAGCTTGGCTGCACATGTGGGGAACTCCAGTTCTTGGTTGTTACTGCCAGGGTACAATCCTAAACAATTTAGACCAGGCAACTCAGCCATCTTCCCATTCTTGTGGTGATGTGGGGAGGCTGGCGCATTTCTGTACACTGGGCTACATCCTCCAGGAGTGGTGCGGTTGTGCCGTACAACATTTTTGTGACATTCCCTAATGGGACTTGTGCTGGCCTAACTGGGGATTAGAACCAGTTTTTTTTAAAACACAATGGTATTATTCATTCCCAAACAAGGTCGTGCTTGGGAGGAAAAGCTTCTACAATACATGTCATGATGCAACGCTGCATCGTTTTTTACCCCAGGGTTTTACACCAAGATGCATTTTCATAGCATAACGAAGTGCTGCATGTGTTGGCAGGAAGGAGAAAAAATTCCACCGCCATAGAATACCCTAAGAATTGTGGAATATAAATTATCGAAAGAACAGAGCACAATCCAACAGCTTGCGCACACAAAAGCCTTGCCAGTTTTAACTCCCTGTGTGTTATGCTAGAGATACATACATACACATCCAAGCTGTCTTTTATTGGGCACCTTCCAGGGCATTCGTCCAAAAGGAGAGGAGAAAGCCAGGAAAGAAACATCGGGGAAGACTGATAGGATTGTGCTGTAGCTAGAAGGCAGCCATGCATAATGAAGGATGGCTACTGAAATAACAGTCTGAAAACCAATAGGCCAGGTGTTTAATTTTTCCTTTGTATTGTGATGTAAAATAGGAGGGTACAAGACAGTTTGGCGTCAGCTTTGATGAAGTGGGAGTCTTACTAGGAACATGTTATAACCTTAATGGGTCTTAATTAAAGTCCAGCATCCTTACTCAAGGGCAAGTTCGTAGAGACCACCTGTAGCATCTTCTGTGCCTTGGTGCCCATTTTTGAAGCATCATGGACCCCATCCTTATAGTTTGTGCTACAGCTGAGTTCTAGAACCATTGACCCCAATGGGGTGGTGGAGCCACAGCTGTGGGGTGTTACAGGAATTGCAACTTACAAGACTACTGGACTGGAGTACCTCCAGTAAAAGGAGGAGGAATCTGGTGTACCTCTTCAGGTTACTGGTGATGGTGTCCCATTTTGCTCAGTTTTGCAAGTGGGTTAACAATAGTTAACCCAATAGTTATTACTCGTGCTGGGTTTTAGGGTATCAATCCTTGCTAATAAGAATATTTGGGTACAGTGAACTTTGCTGGAAGGGGTCAAGTGGATGGGGAGACGGTGGCAATGGGGGTGGGAAGGGCAAACATGATCCCAGGGAACTGGTGGGACCTGTCTCATACAGTCTGAGCAACTGGCTACAGTGATGGAGGTCCATTGGGCAGAACGGAGCATTTGGGTAGGGGAGGAAATATCCCCTTGGCGGAAATACCTCCTTGGGATACCAAGGATACTTTCAGCCTTCTTTTCACCAGTGAGGTACATAACTAGGGTTGCCATAATTTTTTTCCACAAAATCGGGACAGGACCCTCTGTCCCATTTGCCAGCATGTGAACACAATCCCCCCCAATCAGGATTGTCCCTATTTTTCAGTTCATGGCATCCTTATATACTGGCACAGGTGGCACCAGTGCAAGTTAGGATTGGGCTGTTTGACCTTTTTCACTCCAACAGACATTGCATTTCCTATCTGAAGAGCCATCTCTCTGTCCCTCCCTGCTTCAAAATGTGTTTAGGATAAATAGTAAGACACATTGGTCTTGTTAATGATCAAATCATAGTTTTAAGTTGGTCTCCTTTTCGTAGTATCACTCAGTACGAATTTAAAAGAAAGCACTTATGCCTGAGTGCTTTATTGATTGCTCCACAATACTATCCAAAAATGATAGAAATGAACTCTATACATGATTCCTCATACATTAAATTCTTGGTGAACCAATGAGCATTAATAATGCTTCTATGCATCCAATGCACATTCATCCTAGTTGATTTTTAGAAAGCCCTGAAGATCAAATTGACACGGCTGCACTAATGTAACAAATGCTATAATTTAGTGCCTACTGCAGATCCAGACCCCCACCTGGTACCAGGCGGTTGTCTTTAGATGGTTAGACCCTCCTTTTGCTTCTTCCTCACACAAACAACGGACATCGATAAATCTCTTTGTTTGAAGGGTTTTAAAATTCTAGGGATTCCAGGTCAGGACTGCATTTTAAAAGCATTGATTTCTTGGGCTGCAGAAACTTCAGTTCAGGGCCATTCAACCATTTTCTGTTCTAATAGCTCTCTACTTCACTACAATAGCAGCATCTCATCAACTCTACTCCACTACAACAGAATCACCTCCAAGAATAACACTAATTTTGATGCAGGACAAGCTGTTGAATCCGAAAGTTATTCCTATTAGGAGAGCGTGAACAATATGAAACATAGGGCACAATTCAGAGTAACTGCGGGGAGTCCTTGCTCCGGTGTAAGAACAAGTTTGTTCTGGATTGCAATATGAATTTCCCATAGGTTTTCACTTGGTGGTGCAGTAACCACGGGTGCACGTGATGTCTCTTACGTGCTCCCATAGTTACTCTGGATTGTAGGGACAATATAAGAACGTCAAGTAGATTAAATCCATCAAATTCATTATACTGTTTCCTGTAGTAGTCAGCCCAGGAAGCTTCCAAGTAGAACATTAAATGCAACAGTTCTATCTACAGTATTTATATATTCCTTTTCAACTAAAAAGTTTACAAAGTGGTTTACAAAGAAAGTGAAAAATTGGTTAATTAATAGTTTTACAACAACTGGTATCCAGTGCCATTGAAAATGCCATTGAAATTGAAAATGCGACTTTACCACTATCTAGCTATGTATCCATCTATGGGCAAAATCCAGAGTAACTATGGGGAGTCCATGCTCCGGGGTAAGAACAAATTACTCTGGATTCCAATATGAATTCCCCATAGGTTTTCACTAGGTGGTGCATAAAGTCTCTTAGTTGCTCTTGTAGTTACTCTGGATTTGGGGGTATATATGTATGTATGTATGTATGTATGTATGTATGTATCTATCTATCTATCTATCTATCTATCTATCTATCTATCTATCTATCTATCTATCTATCTATCAACAGTATTTATATACCGTTTTTCAACAAAAAGTTCACAAAGCAGTTTGCAGAGAAAAAGCAATAATTAATGGCTATTGGCTAATAAACCAGGAGTTTATTCTGGGCAGGAAAGGCTACTTAGGATCTAGGTCAGGGACAATGGAAGCAAAAGAAGAAAGAAGCTTTAAATAGTTAAAGTGAGAGCTCGAGGGAATACACAGGGATGTTGCCCTCGTCACCTGGCTGTCAGAACATGCTTTTCTTTAATTAAAAATGTCACACGTGCCCTTCTCCTTGCTCTGTGACGGATGTTGCCAGTTTTGCCGTATTTTAGATGTGTCACATCACAGTGCATCATATCCTAATTAACACATCTTGTCAGGTCCAGTAGTTGGCTAGAGCAGCACGTCTCCAGCAGCTGTCACTGGGACCCAGCTTGAGAACTGGGGCAAGTAGGATCTCCACTTGGTAACTGTTCTTAACAGGTAACAGAGGATGGATTTTTCTGTTAACGGGGGAAAAATAAAGGGAGCTACTGGTCTGCTTGACCACAGAAGGATGATCATTCCACAGGGAGGGTACCGCATACGGAGAACAATACTTCTGCTGTGATATAAGAAAAGAGACTGACATTGTAGCAGGGGTTGACAGAGGGCAAGTGACAAGCATTTGATGACAAACAGAAGCAATGCCCCTTAGGAGTTTCAGTGCCACAGGAGGAAACTAATGGAAACCTGTGTCACCAGCGCAGCCAGATGCTCCAACTGGGACCACCCTGGAGATGGAGGAGAAGCACATATGCCGATTGCCAAGGCAGGTTTCAATGCTTAGTCATTGATGCCAATGAAGACAAATGCCCTACAATCCAGAGTAACTACGGGAGCACGTAAGAGACATTACGTGTACCCGTAGTTACTGCACCAGCTAGTGAAAACCTATGGGAAATTCATATTGCAATCCAGAGCAAATTGTTTTTACACCGGAGCAAGGACTCCGTAGTTACTCTGGATTGCACCCTAAATTAGCTAATGCCCATGTGGATGCCTTGTGCCAGAAAGGAGAACCATGGGGGAGAGATGGGGATGGGAATGATGAAATAAACAACACAGTTGTCACACACTGGAGACATTGGTTTTCAACTGCTGGAGACATTTCAACATAGGAGACATTGGTTTTCAACTGTTTCTCGCGGTGATTTTCAACTATTTTTATCTCACAGCACATTGACAAGCCACTAAAATTATGGGAGGCATGCTCCGGCCAGCTCTTGCCAGGCTACCTCCACTACAGTGGCCGCTCCACTCCACTACACTCCACTCTAGATGGGCACATGTGCTCCCACTTCAACCAGGAGTCGGGGGAGGAGGCCACTGGGTAGCTCAGAGCCATGCTTTGGCAAGCCCTGGCTAGGCTGCATCTCTGTGACTGTCCCTCATGGAGGGCATGTAGAACCTCCCCAGCACCCACCAATACGACCACCAGGGGAGGAAGCCAGGCACAGGTGCAGCCATTCACACACACGACTACTGCCTGGGACAGGAAATGTGTGGTTCCCTGAGGCAAGGAAAGATGGCAAGGGAGTGAAGGAGAGGGTGTGAGGGTTGCTCTTCTCACTGGGCCCTACTTCTGGGACCCAGATATGGGAGAGAAAGAGCAATTAGGGCAAACGGGGCGTAGCAATGACCTCTAGCATCCACGCCGCCAGCCATTTTAAAGGCCTGGGAAAATCATCACCCCATGCCAAAAATAAGTGAATACCTGACAAAACTTACAAAGCTTTATCATTTTGGCACACTGACATGGAGCTAAAATAGTCAAGGCACACCTCAGTTTTGTGACCATTGACAAGGTGTACTGTGCTGCTGGTAGGAGGTTCAAATCCCCCAATTGTCCTATTCATAAATGATTTTCCCAAATTCCCACAGCATAACTGAGGACCATCCATGGCACTGCATATCAGTGTGCCATGGCTAGGGATGCCATAATTTTCTTCCACAAAATCAGGATGGGACCTTCCGTCCCATTTGCCAATATGTGAATGTGATCCCTCCAAATTGGGATTGTCCCTGGTTTTCGGGACGTATGGCAACCTTCGCCATGGCAGACTAATTGAAAAATCACTAGGTTTGTGGGAAGAAACTGACTGATTGACTGATTGACTGATTGACTGACTGACTGACTCACTCACTCACTCACTCACTCACAGAGGATGGTAGTAGATCAAACCAAATATTCAGGGTGTCCTACAATAGGCACATGGGCCTTGAAAGCCCTTGATCTGGTCCTTGGGTTCTACCATCAATTGTTTCATCGTAGGGCTGATATGGTGCAAACCCGGAAGATGCGAACCTGGGAGAGCAAAAAACTTAAGTCCTAAAAATATGTGTGGATGCTTGGAAAATGAAAGGTTTTGGCAGAAAATGGTAGGAGCATGATTTTTGTGCTTTTAAAAAAATGATCCTGGTATATGCAGATTCTGGTATCTGCAGGGGATTCTGGAATGGAATCCCCAGGCATACCAGGGGGTCCAACCTGTAGCCTATCATATCAAGATAAAAAGATGCCTTTTCACAGGTTAAAAGCAATATAAAGGACAAGGCACTCCAAAAGTAGGCCATCCAAAGAAAACGTAGGACATGAAAAAAGTTAAAAACACTCATATGTTGCTTTCATGTGGTTAATTTAAACACTATATTGCTTTCCATTCAGTTTAAAACTATTACTGTTTATGATTTATTACATAAAGAGCATTTACTCACTCAAAAAGTAAGCCCCATTTTGTTCAATGGGTCTTACTCCCAGGAAAGTGTCTTTGGGATTGCAGCAATAATGATTAATTACAAGAATGCTACATGCTAACTGCTCACAAGGAAAAGGAGGACAATGAAGATTTGTTCCAGGACACCAGCCTAAGAAAGAGGACATATCTTGGAAAAAGAGGACAAATGAGGACTCTGACTTCTCATCCTACGGTGGTTCATGGACAAAGCTATTGTTGAATGATGGGCTTAAAATTGCTCAAAAAAAATCCAAATGAGTTGGAAAGTTTGTCCTTAGAAGACAAATATTTTGCAATAATAATAAAAAGGGAAATGTCTTAGGAAGTGCTGATAGGTTTGCATCCCCTTAATGATCACTATTGCGGGTTACAGAAAATATGGAACATTTCTGAGTAAAATCAATGGCATACAGGAAAGAGAAGGGCAGAAGAAGACAGACCACTTTCTGCCTTATGAATGTGGGTTATTATCTGCTGTATAAATCACAGTTCTCCAGTGCAGCGGGTGACATACATTATTTAAAAAATGATTTAATATATTGATTCGCTTTAGTGTAACTTAAAAAGATCTCCACTCGGGATTCAGTAGGGATTGATAATATTGCTTTTCGTTTATGCGGTGCCCTAGACTGCAAAACCAAATGAGGACTTGAGCTACATCACTTCCATGCAAACAGTCAATGAAAGATGGAGACGGTTTAAGTGACCCCCATCAACTTCACGCAACACCATCCTCATGGGTTAACTATTGAATTGAACAAGGAGCCAGGTTTTTCAATAAAACCCAAGTGCTCTGGCTTTACAACCGACTGCTTTAATTATTAGAGAGAAGAGCCTGTTAAATTTGGAAAATGCTTCTTGGCCTTTGCGACTCTGCCTTACTTTCTGTGCAATAAAACAAGACGTCTTGCCCATAAATGCAGAGCACCACCAAGCTTTCCTCCAGCCACTAGTGGTCTATCCCCCAAATCCAGAGTAAATACCGGAGCATGTAAGAGACTTTACGTGCACCCGTAGTTACTGCTCCACCCAGTGAAAACCTATGGGAAATTCATATTGGTATACAGAATAAGTTGTTCTTACACCGGAGCAAGGACTCCCCGTAGTTACTCTGGATTCTGCCCATTGTCTCCCATAACTAAGCCCACACATTTTTAGTTCCTGCTTTGATCTTTGTGGCTCTTTTCTTTTAGGCAGAGGTGAGCAGAAGGTTTAGAAAGCAAGAATGGATGCGCAGGGGTTTGCTCGCGTCTTTTTTTAAAATCCTGAATTTTAAACAAAACCAAGAGGGTAAAAATAAAGAACACTCGTTTTCTTGAAAAGGCTTCTCATTTAATTGGATTGTTAGCACTTTAAAGGAAAAAAGTTCCCATTAAATCTGCTAAAGTGCTTCTTTAAAAAAAAAAAGTGTGTGCAAGACATGGTGACCCCATTATATTCTGTCTTAGTGGTCTTGGTGGGTATAGAATAATGCTGTGTCTAAAGACTGGGTCACATATTACTTTTGATGTCAAAACCAGATTTTTAACCTGGCCACTCTATGCCTTAGAGCACAATCCGAACCATGTCTACTCAAAGGTAAGCCCCACTGTTTTTAATGAGTCTTAGAACACAATCCTAACCATGTCTACTCAAATGTAAGCCCTACTGTGTTCAATGGATCTTACTCCCAGTAAAGTGTCTTTAGGATTGCAGCCTTACTCTCAGGAAAGTGATTTTAGGATTGCAGCCTTACTCCTCCACTGGGTCGGCTAACATTATGGTCAGAAGGATGCTTTCGTTTCTGGTATCTTTCTGCACATATTGATTTGTCTGACTTTATAGTATACTGGCCATACTGGGAATGTTGGAACTCATCAAGTGAAGCTAGATGCTTTTGTACCGAAGGGAGCAGAAAAGAAACTGTTTAAGTTTTATTTATGTAAATCATTTTCTAGCTAAGCTATCAGGTATGAGATTTATGCCTCCCAAAATTGGTAATAGAAAGTTGTCCATGTTAATGCATGCCAATGATATCCTCCTTATTTCCCCAGACACAAGGGGGGTCTGCATAGATTGCTTAAGGAGAATGCCTTACTTTATCAACAGGCTGAGCTTAAAATAAATCACATGAAAACTAAAATTACATTTTTTCCCCCTAAGAAGTCTTTTAATAGGCATATGAAGGGTAATGTGTGAGGAACAACTTAAGCTCTTTAAGTACTTAGGTCTTTACTTTTCAGCCGCAGGAAACTGGAAAAAATCAGCTTCAGAAGATTAAGATGTCTGCGCAAGACAGCTCCTAAGCAACTCCTGTGTTACAAGGCGCTAAATACCGTATTAATTCAAGTCTAACACTCACCTTTTCTGTCCAAATTTAGGCTGCAATCCTAAAGGCACTTTCCTAGGAGTAAGACTCACTGAACACAATGGGGCTTACTTTGGGGTAGACATGGTTATGATTGTGCTCTTAGAGAACAAGAGCAATCAATGGGTCTTACTCTTAGGAATGTATGTTTCAGATTGCAGTTCAATCCTAAGAATGTCTACTCAAAAGTAAGTCCCACTGAGTTCAATAGCACTTCCCAGGAAAGTGTGGTTAGAATGGCAGCCTTAGGGCACAATCCAGAGTAACTATGGGTAGTCCTTGCTCTGGAGGAAGAACAAGTTACTCTGGATTGCAATATGAATTTCCCATAGGTTTTCACTAGGTGGTGCAGTAACTACAGGTGCACGTGATGTCTCTTGCGCACTCCTGTAGTTACTCTGGATTGTAGTCTTATTCTCCAAAATCAAGGTGCACATTATATTGGAGGGCACATTAGATTCAAGGAAATATGATATTTTGATTATAAATATAGGTCAATATTTGGTTTAACAGTGTGCTATATTGTAATAAAAATGTAACACAAACCCATTGTTGTATGAAGTAGTGCAATTATGTAACAATCATAAAATAAACCTATTTTCATATTATTGTTGTTGTATGCAGTAAAATTAAATTGTGCTCTGGCTTTTCAGCAATGCATTTCAATAGCCAATAAACATTTTTTAATAATCCCAAGCCTTTTACAATAGGGGTGAACATTAGATTCAATGGTGCATTAGATTTGAGTAAATGAGAAATTTTTTGCTAGCCTGGGAAGTTATGGAATTTGAACTTTATATACTTATACTGTATGTGTTACAGCAACTTTTCTTAAACTATGGGATGGAACACACAGGGAAAATTGCGTGTGTATTTCAGGTGGGTCATGTAACATGTAACTCAACCAGCACTGAAAATACCGTACTTGAAAATCCAGAGCTGCTGGATTGGGTGGGCTCCTGGTGGAAAGAGCTATGGTGATTTGCCTTGAATAGGTGAGTGATATTGGGTGGGTGGGCTGCGGGTGATACTGGGTAGGGTGAGTGGGCTGCGAGGGGGGGCGGTTTTGGGGAAGGATACAACTTGTAAGTCTGTGTTCTGCTTTGACTTCTGAACTGGAACATTTTAATTCCAAGCTGTGCAAAAGAACAGCACAAGCACACCATGTATACTTTGAATTGTATACATGGAGCTTTGAATTGTATATACGGGTTGAACGGAGCTTACGTTTAAAGCTTAAATTGATGTCACTCTTAGCCATGACATCATTTACATGACATCATTGATGACATCACATCCACTGGGACCAGACAGTATGTTATTCTAAAAAAGTAGATCCCAGTGCTAAAAACTTTGAGATCCACAATGCTACAGCACATGGATGTGGTGGATATTTCTGGAATCCAATGCAAAACTATTTTTTGAGAACCGTGTTAGCAGATGCCTGCACAAAGCAAACATGACAGGATTGCACACACAGTTGCACAAAGATTATTTTCCTGTAGTGTTATTATTAAATTATTTTTCTTATCCATCAGAATGCATGCATGCAGCACTAAAACAACTCTCAAAAAGGATTTTGATGCAAACATATGCAACGAATATAAAGTTGCGTGTGTAAAGATGCATTAAAAACAGTTGAGAGGAAAAGCCTTTTACCAATACTGCTCTAAAAAAAAAAACAGGCCTCCATCAGTCTTGGAAGACTATGGTATCAAGCTCGGCGCTGCATACGCCGCATGCGAAGCATGAAAGCCTGTTATGGAGGATAGGTATACCCAACCAGCAAATCCTCCCTTCTCCACGCCACTGAATTAGTCCAATGGAAAGGCAGAGCCAATACGATTGGATCCAGCTGGCGTCGCAAAGCTGGGCTAAGGACAGGAGCTCACCCTGTCTTGTGGGGCCGACCTGAGTCTCAAACCCTGGCCTGCTGGTTAACAAGCGCAATGTCTTAGCCACTTGCGCCACCCACAGCCTTGTGCCACCCTACTGCTCAACTGCACTGATAATATAGACAGAAAATTCATCTGAGTCGCTCCTGGATTATTTTCTGTGTCTTTCCCAAAGTGATGTTCACATCACATGCATCTCATATGCATCTCCCTCCAGTCCTGTTATTAAGCCTTCTCTCCCTTCTGTGCTTCCTTTTCTATGACTTCTATATTCCCCAGTGCCAATTTCTACATATGCTGGAAATAAATTGGAGAAAGAAAAGGAAAATCGATTAAATGATGGCCAGGACTGGGGGCTCTTTAGCTGAATAAATGTGCTAATTCATTGGAATTTGTAAATCTTTGATAATGAACATTTAAAAGGCAAAGCCTAATGAGAAAAATCTCACAAACAAGCAGCAAAGTGATGGTAGGGTATGCTTTTTAATTATATGCTGATGCCTTTTTCATCTTTCTTTCCTCCTTTTAATGACTGGGATGCCACACCGTAAGGCCAGTGCAATACAAAAAGCCCACTTTAATATTCTTTTTAATTGAGATTTTTCTTCTTTCCAGGCTGCATCAAGGCCATCATTGCCAACTTGATTTAATACAGAGGCCCCGTGTAGGCAGGGAAGTAAGATATCTGATCTGAATGCAGGAATAAAGAGGAAGGGGCTTGTGAGAAACCCCAAAGAGGAAGCCATACTAATATTCACCTTAAAGATTCCAACAGACTAGATGTAAATATTTCAGTGGTTCTCAAACATTTTGCTGTTGGTGGCCCTTTCACTTCCAACAAGCCATAGGAAACCCTACTGTTTGGAGGATCATATACAAATAAACACTGATTTAAAACGTAATAGTGTGCAAAGTGGTTACACATGTTTGCCTTTGTGCAGTTTTGTGAGCTATGGGGCAGCTGATGTGAAGGATGATACAGTAAGTCTGCAAACCTAAAGACACTTTCCTGGGAGTAAGACCCATTGAACACAATGAGGCTCAGTTTTGAGTAGACATGGTTAGGATTGTGCTCTGGCCCTACAATCCAGAGCAACTACGGGAGCACGTAAGAGACATTATGTGTGCCCATAGTTACTGTACCACCTAATGAAAACCTATGGGAAATTCACATTGCAATCCAGAGCAAATTGTTCTTACACCGGAGCAAGGACTCCCCTTAGTTGCTCTGGATTGTGCCCTAAATGTCCTATAGCATCACTATGCACACTTTGGGAAACTCTAGCCTAAGCTGAAGCAGGACCAAAATCTCACCCAGCTTGTCTGGTTGCATATGTGTAGGCTTGCCATACACCCCCAAAACATGGACAGTCCCGATTTTGGGAGATTGTGTTCACATACTGGCAAGAGTGACAGAGGGTCCTGTCCCTCTGTGGAGAATTATGGATTTTGTGGAAAGAGAATTATGGCAACACTATATATGTGTGTTTTAGGCTGCAATCCTAAATTCACTTTCCTGGGAGTAAGAACGATTGAACACAATGGGGCTTACTTTTTAGTAGACATGGTTAGGACTGTGCTTTTAGGCTGTAATCGTTACTTCCACATAGGCTGGCATAAGCCCTGGCATAAATCCTGTGCTGACCTCGGGGTGTCACAAAAGTGCCATGAGACACTTCTACTCCACTCCTAGGGGGGTTAGTCCAATGCAAAAGCCTACACCAACCTCCCTACACAATCACGGAGAGATAGGCCAGGCAACTTAGGCTGGCCTAAATTTCTTAGGACTGTGCCCTTTGTGAATTAATGTTATGTGGTTCTCTTTCTACTGCATCAGGATGCCTGGTTGCTCTGTTTGTCAAGAAATGTTTAAATCCATGCACGGTTCACGAACATGGCATTAGATGGTAAAGGTACAGCTAAATCTAAATTGGAAGGGAGGTGCTGGGACCAACACCACTGAATGGTATCTTCTCCAACATCTGTTGCCAGTGGCTCTTGTTTCATTATCATCACAAACTCATCTCTGAGTGTAAGAGGATGAAACAAAGCAGAAGGTCACGCAGATCCAAAGAAGGCCAGGACTAGCTATATTGTGAGTGATTCCTTTGAAACCAGCACATGGCATTTCCAATTTCTGTTTTCTGTGCTCTTAATTAACCAAGGCTTGTAGCCTTCATTTTTGATTCGTGTTAATTATGTCCTAAGATGTCTTCTTCATCACAATAAACTTGAAAAGAGCTAACAGGTCACAGGTGGGGATAGAGTCATGAGTATCCTCACATAGGGTTTAAGGGTTTTTTTCCTTAGACAAAGGATCTGAACTAGATTGAAGAGGAGGTGGCTGTTTATCATGCAAATAATATTTTTACGGTGCAATCCTAAAGTGCTCTTTGGATGGCACAAGTGCCTTACACTGGCTCGGGGGAGTTGCGAAAATAGTTAAAACAAGTTTGTGCCAGAAAATGAGTATGGGAGGTTGGTATAAAATTGTGCATTGGCCTCCTGCACTGAGTAATGTCCCAGCCAGGTTGATTTGTGGGGGGCATGTTCAGGGATCTTGGGAGGATGGTGTGGACAGGGAGGATATGGAAGGCTTTGGGATTGTGGGTGGATGAGCAGTGGGTGACAGGGCCAGGATCCAACATTTATTCTGGATCCTAAACCTTTTCCTGGGTAGCCGAGGACAGTTTCAGGCTACTTGGATTTGCGCTGCAGATTGGGGTGGTGCAGATCTGAATAGTCCCATTGGTACTGCAGTGGCTGGCCCTACATAAAGGGAAAATTTTCCCTCACTTCGGGGTAAGTCACTGGCTACCTAAAACTTGAAACGCTGTTAGGAGCTCCATAACCAGACCATAAGTGGTCACCATCTGCTTTTTGCTATGCCACATGCCATAGGACTCCTCAAAAGTCTGTGATTGTGCTGATGTGGCTCCCCCAAGACTTTGTTCAGGGCTCCAGCACCTGTAGGAGATGCTCTAGGAGGATTTCCTGCTGCAGGCAGGGGGTTGGAATAGATGACCCACTGGGGTACCTACCTTCCAACCCTATGATTATATGAGTCTATGAAAGATTCAGATCCAGAACATTTGGTAAATTGTGGTGGTATTAAATAGAATGAATATTTTGATATTGAAGTCTTTTATTTCACAACCAAGCTCTTGAGTGAGACTGGTAGGGCTTTGAAATAAAAGTCTCCAGCTCCACCAACAGCATTCGAGACTCCTTCAAGTGGAAGAATTTTATGGTCCTTGACTTGGAAAGTCAAGTCACTTTGGTTTTGGGGATAAAAAAACAAAGGATCCTTGCAGGAAGACAAGCCTAGTTTGCATTCAGAAATGTAAAGCTGGCTCTGCAATCCACTTCTTTGTGCTAGGAATTACCTTTGTGCAAAGGTGTTTTTTTTCCTCCTCCATTTACTTATCTAATGAGCAATATAAGAAACTTCATTTCAAGAGAGAGACGGTGAGAACAAGAGGACGTTTTTCTATTTTATTTTTTTCCTCCAAAAATCCTTTCTAAAGGCTGCCTCGGAAACTTAATTCAATTTCTTTGGCTACTTTGTATCACTGATTCTCAATGAAGGAAGCACAAGCATCCAGGTATTGATTGACAATGAAATGAAAGGACACAACTGTCCTCTTTAAGCAAAGACGGGCAGAGGATCAGAGCGATCCCAGACTAAGTGACATCCGAATGGCTCTCATATCGAAGCGCAATGTGGCAGCTGCCGCGGTAGAAGGCACGTGCATAAGCCGTGGGATCGGTTGGGCTGGGGAAGGTTGAGACTGTGGAAAAAGCCACCTGTATCTATAATGGTAATTATCCCACAGAAAGGTCAGCTCCCATTCTCAGTGAAGTGTACAGCACATTTCAAACGGAAAGAATATGTCAGAGATAGCCGGGCAATTATCATAATAATGCGTTACATTTGGTACTTGTCAGTCCCAAGCTCTTTGCAAGTCATAAGCGAAGACGAGTACCACCTTTTCCCCCTGAAATGCAGTCAGCCCTGGCACAAATCTGATGGGGGAAAAAATGCAGCTGAATTTCAGGGCTCACCAATATATTTCAGAAAAAGCCCTTTAAGGACCACACCATTCTTCAGTGCCGGTGGGGAAATCACCGGATTGAATTTTCCTCCTCATCGAAAGATCCTTCCTCTAGTATATCCGGCAGAGTGATTCTAAGCTCGCTTCCTCCTCCTTTTAATTAATGTTTTATAAAAACATTTATACGGCTTCTCTCCCATAGGACTCAAAGCAGTTCAAAAAGAGAACACTGAAGCAACTCAAAGCCAAAGGACTACAAAGCAAACACCGCAAATCCAATCCAAACAATGATTCAGTGGCAGGGACCGACATCCGGAGAATCACCCAGCAACACAACATGAGCTCTCTTTAACAGCTAGGTTTTCACCATTCATCTGTGGCAGTATTTTCTGGCATCCATAGGGGAAGCCATGTGGTGTGGTGGTGCTGCAAGCTGGATTTGTCGCTACAGCATCTGTGAGAACATTAGCCTTCATCATAAAGTGGGAAAGATCAGATCTTTTTCTTCTTCTATGACTGTAACAGCAGAATGCAGATTTGCCCTACAATCCAGAGTAACTACGGGAGCACGTAAGAGACATTACGTGTACCCGTAGTTACTGCAGCACCTAGCGAAAACCTATGGGAAATTCATATTGCAATCTAGAGCAAACTGTTCTTACACCGGAGCAAGGACTCCCCATAGTTACTCTGGATTGTGCCCTTGGTTACACAGGGTGACCATATGGAATGCAGGACGGAGTGCCTCTACCTTTAAGTATTGCAAAGAGGAGGGAATTGAGGCAGGTTTAGCTCATCATAGAAAGGTTTAAAAAGCAGCACCTGCCTCAATTCCCTCTTCTATGCAATGGTTAAAGGTAGAGGCTCTCCATCCTCCTTTCTATATGGTCACCCTGGACTTGTATCCTTCTCCAACCACACAGCCCTCCTTCCTTTCCAGAGTCCTATCTTCCCACCTATTCATGGCAAAGCACCATGGCACTATTCCACTAAGGAGCCTGGTCTGATCAGCAGTTCTGAACCCGGCATTTTCAATGGAAACTGAGCTAGGTGCTATGTGACTCACCTGAGATTGGGTCAGACACACCTACTAGATCTCAATTCACTCATTGAAAAATGCTTCAATAGAATAACTGGAAGTCTGGAAGTTCTCAAAGTTGGGATTGGGACCCCCTTAGGGGTCATGAAATGCTGGGCATCTTGGAATCTGGCACTAGGTGTCACTATTTTTTAATGGGCACTCAAGCTGCAATTCATACTTTCCTGAGAATAACCCTACAATCCAGAGTAACTACGGGAGCACGTAAGAGACGTTACATGTACCCATAGTTACTGCACCACCTAGTGAAAACCTATGGGAAATTCATATTGCAATCCAGAGCAAATTGTTCTTACACCGGAGCAAGGACTGCCTGTAGTTACTCTGGATTGCACCCTAAGTCTCATTGGACACAATGGGATTCACTTCTGAGCAGTGCTCAGCATCACAGTAATGTGGATAGATACTAAATACTGTAGATAGATAATGTCACTTTGTTGGAAGTCACGTCTGGACATGACATCATTTCCAGGTTGATGACATCACTTCTAGGGATCCCAGATAGATTGTCATTCTCAGAAGGGGGTCCTGGGCAAAAATACTCAAAAACCACTTGCGTGGACAAATGGTGCCTTCGTCCTACAAGAAAAATTGTGCCCCAAGGGATAATAAAAAGTCATCTGAAGTTCTGAAAACACAGCAATATATGGTAAAGTGAATTCTCTGGATTCGTTTGTTGAACGGCACAGAATTGTGCTGCTTTCAGAGTGAATTAGGAAATATTTACAGCGTTTTTATCCAAAGCAGCATCAAAACACCACAAATGTGCTTTTACGAGGAATGCAAATATGGTAAATGGAAGGCACTTTTCGTAGCTCTCATAAAAACAAAACAGTCTAAGAAGTTGCTTTGATGGCACAATTGCGGGAACTTGCAAACTTTGGAGGCTGCTGGTGACGAGTACGAATTGCGCCGCCAAAATAGGGATCTGGAGGACTCTTCAAGCACACCTTCGCTTTCTGGCAGACTTCTGAGACTCGAGCCAATTAATAAGAGAAACTAGCTCTCTGAAGAGCCCACATCAGGCCGCCTTGGGAACATTAGCCAAAATTGCAATGAATTACGGTGAACTAAGGTGACCTTAATAAACTACCGAGCACCTCGAATGCTCTCACTATCTAATCATCCAGCAGCCATAAAGGAGCAGTATTTGTCAAGGCAGTGAATCCCAGCCCTTATTTTAGCTGTGCAGTAAAGCAGCTCAAACCTTATTTTATCTGAGATACTCTCAAGGTCATGGAAAAATGAGGTTTTTTCCCTCCTGCATTTGTCCACTTTCTTTTCCTTTGCAGTTTCAGCCCTTAACTAGATTCCCAATGGCTGACATGTTCACAATCATCTTGCAAAATAGTCTTAACATGGCTTTTTCATACATGATTTACTAGCCAAACATGGGTAGTAAATTTGATTGCAAACTGCAGGACCTAAACCCTTTTTGCACTAAAAAATGTGCACTTTTTTCAGCTGAATTTAGTCTCCAAAACTGGGTGCACATTAGATTTGATGGCTGAATTAGATTAAATATGGTATTTTGAGTATAAGAATATCAGGGTTGATATGCATGGGAGGGTTGATGCGCATGGGGGAAGGGTGCGCTTGGGGATTGATGCACATATATTTATGAATGATATATATGAAAGATACTATGCTATGCTACTAGCAGAATTTAGCCTTTGTTTAAATCTGTTTTTGAACTATATTAGTGGGGTGCCTGAGCAGGATGAGGCACCAGAGGGCATTACTCAACACTGGCCACTGGGTGCCAGTGGGACCCAGTGGACAGCAGCAGGTACCAGGATCCTGACCAGGCACCACCAGTAAGTAGCAGGCACTGGCAGATAGTGGGCACTGGGCATCTCTACTTGGCACCGCAAGGTCACAAGGTCCCATCAGGTACCACAGACCAGTGGGCAGTAGGCGAAACATGCACCAGGCACCATGTATCATACCAGGCAGCCACAGAGATGGTCAGTGCAGAAATTCTTCCTCCACCAGGTGTTTCATGGCGGCCTTTGAGGTCAGAGTGAGTTCCTTGGAGAGGCACCAATGAACCTACTATGAAGAAAAGGCCTTGAAACATCACATCCCCTCATCCATTTTTCATTTCTTTTCTCCGTTCCTTCGTTCCTCTGCAGTTTATACCCAGTTCCTCTGGGTTTATACCCAGTATGCAAATGAGCAGAGAGCATTCTGGGTAAGAACAGCGGGTTCTACATGCAAGCTGAGACAGGAGCCCCATGCAAAAGAATGCATGTAGTGGGGTCCTGGAAACATTTCAGCCTTGCAAATACAACTTTGTATTTCAACCATCCCCCCATAGCCATGGGTACCCCTACAGGGCAGTGAAGGTTTGCGGGCTGGGTTTCATCACTCTTCAATTTTAAATATAGGGATGAAAATACGCTGCACTCCTTTTCGCCCTCCTAGGGGTTAAATTTCTGAAAATTGGGTCTAAGTGGGTGCTCCCATCAACGAAGGAATATCCGCCTCTCCAAATTTCATCCTTCAGTCAGGGATTTATCTATGGAAAGCATAGGGAGGAAAACACATTGCACCCCTTTTCACCCCTTCTGGTTGGAATTTCCGAAAACCTGTTCTTAGTGGGTGCCTCCATCACAGAAGGAACACCCTCCCCAGATTTCATGCTTCTAGGTCTGGTGGCTTTGGCAGGGCATCGATGAGTGAGTGACTTTTCAGTTTTATGTATATAGATTGAAGAGTCACTCACTCACTTACTCATCAATGCCCAGCCAAAACCACTAAGAAGAGATTTTGGGAAATTTAAACTGGAAGGGAATGAAAAAGGAAGGGGGGTGTTGGGCAGGGAGGGGAATGTTGCATGAGGTGGGGGGTATTGATGGGATAATGTGCATGGGGGGGGGTTGATGTGCAATTATTCTCACAACTCGGATACATTTTGCTAGTTATCATATAACTATTTCTTGCACGCAGTAAAATGAGGAGACTTTTTGAAGTGATACGCACCCAGACGGAGTACTGGCACCTCTGTGTGAGTACTCTCTCTCTCCCCCTCACTCACTCACTCACTCACACACACACACACACGAGTACCTGTGAGTACCAGCAAGTGAGTAGTGGAACATATTTTTCCAGGAAAATAGCACTGAATAAAACTAAATTTTGCACCTGCTTTGCAGCTGCACATTGCAATCACCAGTAAACATTTTTTTCCATAATCTCAAGCCTTTAAAATTATGAGATTCTGTGTAATTCCAGTAATTATGGTTAGTTATCGTATCTTTTCATCACCCTTTGGTGACCCACCAAAAATCAGGTCATAACCCACCTGGTGGATCCCGACCCACAGTTTGGGAGCCACTGAAGTACACAATAACTTGAGAGCAGGTGCAATTGAATGTGGTGAGTTTTCTTCTGAGTAAACATGTGTAGGATTGTACATACATAGGATGGTACATGTGTAAGATTGTACTGGAACTCTCACACACTGCATACTACAATATACCAAGTAACAGATAATAGATGCTGATGTCAAATATAATTGGGTGCAAAAAGGGAGCTTTCCAGAATTCAAGCAATGTTTGAAGAGGCTGATGAAAAGTGCACAGAATGCTAAACATTACACATTGGGTGCAATCCTAACCAATTTAGGCTGGCCTAACTCATCTGACTTATCTTCCCAAGGTCATGTGGGATTGTCAGCATATGCTTGTGTGCAGGCCTAACCCACCCAGTATTGGGGCAGGACACTTTTGTTACACTCCCAGGTCAGCACAGGACTTATGCCAGGGCTTAGGCGAGCCTTACCTTACAATCCAGAGTAACTACGGGAGCACGTAAGAGACATTACGTGCACCATAGTTACTGCACTACCTAGTGAAAACCTATGGGAAATTCATATTGGAATCCAGAGTAAGTTGTTCTTACACCAGAGCAAGGACTCCCCATAGTTACTCTGGATTGCGCCCTAAGTGGTGGTTAGGATTGCAGTATTTGTTGGGGAATAGGCCGGTTTCAAGTTCTTGGGTCCGTCATGCAGAGGCAAGACCAGGCATATGACATGAGTGAAGGACCCCATACTGACTGCTCTTTAAATACAATCTCTGTCTTCATCCTCCAACACATCTGACATTAAGGAGGAAGGTCTTCTGGTGCAGTAGGTTAGATGCCCCACTAGGCTTGAGCTCCATTATTATTATTATTTTAAATAAAATTCCGCAGCAATTGTCATCCTCATCATCTTTCTAAATGTTAACTAACTCATTTAACTGTTGGACAAGAACTGGAGAATTTCAAAATGCAGCAATTTAATGAACTCTCTTTTGGCTGAAGTGCCAAGTGAATTATCATGTGAAAAGGATGTATATCTTGTGAGAATTATGAGCCATAACAGCAAAAATGGAGAGGATTTATGAGTGGACCATCTCATTATGAAAATCCAAAGCTGTGAATAAAATGTACAATACTGTGAAGGCCAAGAGAAGGACTGATTGGCCCAAAAGGTGAATTTAAAGAACGACTCAGAAATATACTTTATTCCTGTTGTACTGAAATTTGAGGTTTTTAACACGAAGAAATGCAAACTTTAGCACAGGACCAAACCAGATCATTTTTTAAAATAGATATTTAATGTTTCGTGAAATAAACTGAACAACTAAGCATCCAGAAAGACACAGGATTTTCCCCTATCACCCACAAACTGCCACCTCGCTGAAATAATTCAGTAATGATTGTTATCCTCCATCAATATCCTCAGTTTCCCTTTGGGAATGTATTCTGAACATATGAAGTTTTTGCATGAATAGTGGTCTGCTTCAGAGGTGGGCACTTACCGGTATGAGCCTACACGCCCGTACCGCTTCTTCCAGTTTCCCTGCCGCTAGCGTACCGCCAGCGACAGGGAAACGCAAAACATAGCGGACCGGTATGGTCTGCCATGTTTTGCACCCACCGCGCCTGCCTAGAAGCGGGCATCGGCGCTTGCACAGGTGTCGGCGCTTGCACAGAGCCTTCCTAGAAGCCGGTGCCAGCTTCTAGGAAGGCTCTGCTTGAGTGCCGGTGGCGGCGCTTGCACAGAGCCTTCCTAGAAGCCGGTGCCAGCTTCTAGGAAGGCTCTGTGTGAGCGCCGGTGGCGGCGCTTGCGCAAAGCCTGCTTAGAAGCTGGCAGGCCGCCATCTAAGCAGGCACTGCGCAGGCGCCAATGTCGCCCCGTCCCTCGCCCCTCCCCAGTCCCGCCCCTTGCCCCACCCACACACCCCTGACCCCGGCTGGCCCCTCCCACGTCCGGCATACCGGATCTTGGGATGGGGCCAGCCCATCTCTGGTCTGCTTAGCCTAGGGTTGCCATAATTTTCTTGCACAAAATTGGGACAGGACCCTCTGTCCCATTTGCCAGTATGTGAGCACAACCACCGAAAAGTTTTTCAGGAAATATGGCAACCCTAGCTTTATATCAGTGGCTCTCCAGAGTTTTTGGTAAGGATCTTTCCCAGCCCTGTCTGGACATAACAGAGATTGATCAAGCATACAAAGCATGTTCTTTACCATTGACTTATGGCTCTTTTCCCCTGACCCAGACAGTGCATGGCCCAGACACCAGATGCTAGCTTTGTCCATCTAAGAACTTAAGAACAAGCCTAGAGTACCAAACCAAATACCCATCAAGTCTAGCATTCTGCTTCCCGCATAGGATGGAAATAACTATGGGCAAAATCCATAGCAGTTACGGGTCCATGCGGTTACATCACCCTCAAGTGTTATCTTATGGAAAGTCACCTTAACCGCTCCAGAGCAAAAGGCTTAATTTGACTTTATGATATGGGCCTAAGTAGGCTGCAATCCTAAAGTCACTTTTCTGGGAGTAAGATCCATTGAAGACAATGGAGCTTACTTTTAAGTAGACATGGTTAGGATTGTGTTTCATACCAGAGTATTTGGGGATCTCAGACTTTTTGTTGCATCAACTCTGGATAACCTTTCATTTCACAGGTTTCCCAGGAGCAACCGTTAATTATTCAGGTACATTTTAATGGGCCCTTCTGACAATGTTCCTTGGCACAGCAAGCATTAACCATCAGGAATATTTGGCAGATACAGAAGCTCAACTGGCCTGCCTCGCTATCCGACGGTGGCGCATGTCAGCGTGCCAGCAATTGGTGTCATTAACGATAATCCTGTATGTGATTTTCCCAACAGGAGAGAGAGAGAGTTAAAGGGCAGGGAACTGATGCGTAAGAAGAAAAAAAGAATTTTTCTTCTTTTATAATCTGATTTTTCATACTGACAAAGTTGGCATTTCCCCCACGCTCTGTAAGTTGCAACTATAGAGCAACTCAGATAAACCATAGGTCATGCCTTGAACTGGAAATGAATCAACACACTCTTATATATGAGAGTATCATAAAGGATACTCAATGACATAAATGACTCAATGACATAAATGACAATAAATGACATAAATGACTCAATGACATAAAAATCATAAATGGCTCAATGACAAAGCACATTAATTTGCATGTATGAGGAAGATCACAGGTTTAATTCCCCAGGACTTGTCTTTCTGGGGCCTGATGCTCAGGGTGACCAAATGCCCAAACCTCAAAAGGAGGACAAGGACTGGGTTCCTCTCAGCCTGGTCTTTCTGGCAGATTTTGGCACATTTTCCTACTTACAAGTAAAGCAGTGTATTGGGCACTTTCACTTTTCCATAGAGCTCAATACGTAGTTTTCATTTTCGTTTTTTGGCTTAACTTTTGATAGGAAGGATATATTTCGAAGCTCTTCAATATGAATCCAACAACATAAAACATGACGGGGTACAGCACACTATTGAAAAGCTACAAAATGAAGCCAAAATGAAGGATAATGAAGCCATTTTGGAGGACACCTGGCTAAAAAAGAGGACAAATCCGGAAAAATCTGGTCATATGATCACCCTGCTGATGCTGTACTACTTACATAATGGTTGGTATGCAAGCCTCTGCTTGTACCATTTCTAGGTTTAGATTAGATCAATAATTCTGAAAGCCAGGTTAGAGCAAGGGCACCATCATAACCAACTTTCCAGCTCCAAGGTGAGAGCAACGCAACTCGGAGATAAGGGAACAAGGATTCGCTTATCATGAGGTCTCCCTCTCTGCTTCCCAACTGCAGGATTCAGCACAACATGCCCCAGTGGCATATCATGCATTGGTTAGGTCTGGTTAGGATTATGCCCAGAGACTCTTTTCTTACTAAGTCAGAGTGGTCTTGGTGGATCAGTAAAAAAAGCAGGCCTCCTTCAGTCTTGAAAGACTATGGTATCGTGCTCAGCGCTGCATACGCTGCATGCGAAGCACAAAAGCCTGGGTAGATTGTGATGGAGGATAGGCTGTTACCCAAGCAGCAAATCCTCCCTCTCTACACCACTGAATTAGTCCAATGGAAAGGCAGAGCCAATACGATTGGATCCAGCTGCGTCACAGAGTTGGGCTAAGGACAGGAGCTCACCCTGTCTTGTGGGGCCAACCCAGGTCTCAAACCCTGGCCTGCTGGTTAACAGGCACAGTGTCTTAGCCACTTGTGCCACCCACAGCCCTGGTGGATCACTAGTCAGGTAGTATAAACCAGTTTTTTTGTCCATATACTAATGTTTTGGTGTCTTCTGCTTCTTAATAGCACTAGATATCCTTTAAGGAATGGAGAGTTGGCAAAGAAACTAGCCAGGAACTCAGCTTTGATTTCATTTCACTTGAAGTTTTATAGTGAGGGTCCCAGATGCAGCCCGTGGTGAACTTACAACCATCCCATGGCCAGCCTCTGGTCCCCTAAGAGCCTCTGATACAGTTGACCAAACCAGATGGAAGCTGTGATGGTGGAGTGGGGAAAATGGGGATCCATTTAAGTGTGTGCTTTATTTCATAGAACAGAACTTTCATATAGTTGGAAGGGACCTAGTAGGTTATCTGGTCCAGCCCCCTTCCTATAGCAGGAATGTTTCTACAGCTTCTCCGACAGGTGCTTGTCAAGTGCTGTGTGTTGGTGCTTATAGAAATCCTAAAAACTGGAGCTCATTTATTCAATATAATGTTCCATCTCTAATGTGTTTATTTAAATTTGATATTTAATTTTTTCCAGCCAGTGTACCAGGTATTTAATGTGGCCCGTTGGCCAAAAAGTTTGGCAATCTTACTCCCAGGAAAGTGTCTTTAGGATTGTTGTCTCAGGCTGGAATCCTAAAGACATTTTCCTGAGAGTAAGACTCATTGAACACAATGGTGCTTACTTTCGAGTAGACATGGTTAGGATTGTGCTCTCAGTCTCAAAAATCAGGATGCACACTAGATTTGATGGTTAATAATATTTGAATGAAATGGCATTTTGATTATGAGTATAGGGTGTGCATTAGATTCAATGGTGCATTAGATTTGACTGTGTATGTGTGTGTGTATACATGTGCGTGCACACACACACAGTATACATATATAGAGTGTTTTTAGTTTTTAATTTGCCAGGACCCACATTTTTCTTGAGTGTCCTACATTTTTTATCCTTCTTTTGGTTATGACATATGATCACCCTTATACAGATGGAAAATTTATTCTCTCTCACACACACATGTGCGTGCATCACACATACACTGCAGGAGTGCAGTATTGCCCCACGGTAAAGCAGCTCTCCCATTGTATAGTGCCAGCAAAGAGGGACAATGGCCCATATCCTAAAGCCAACCCTTTGTGATGGAGCAGTTGAGTTGACTTTCCATAACACTGGAGGGTGACCTAACTGCGTGGACCCATAACTGCTCTGGATTTTGCCCAATATAGGCCTATGACTATATGTATTAAATAGCAAATACTACTGGATGCAGGCAATAGTCAGGCGACTCACTCAAGTTTCTACCAGCAGTAATGACCTAAATGGTGTTAATGGGCACGAGTGGTCCCCCATATAGATATTTATTTATTGGCTAATTATGAATACCACACTTGGAACTTGGTTTCGGCTAATGGCCACATAAATACTGGCAATTACTCATAAACAATGAATACAGTAAAGGAACAGATAAGAACATGGTTTGCTTCAAGATCTTTTTCTTGTAAGACTCTGTTTGGGCTGTGGGTGGCGCAAGCGGTTAATACACTGTGCCTGTTAACCAGCAGGCCAGGATTTGAGACCTGGGTCGGCCCCACAAGACAGGGTGAGCTCCTGTCCTTAGCCCAGCTCTGCAACGCCAGCTGGATCCAATCGTATTGGCTCTGCCTTTCCATGGGACTAATTCAGTGGCGTGGAGAGGGGGGATTTGCTGCTTGGGTAACAGCCTATCCTCCATAACAATCTAACCCAGGCTTTTGTGCTTCGCATGCAGCGTATGCAGCACCGAGCAGGATACCATAGTCTTTCAAAAACTGACGGAGGTCTGCTTTAAGACTCTGTTTCCAGATTCCTCCCCACCTTCGTTGTCTGCCTCTGAATATATTCCAATTGCACTGCATAACCAGCGGATATAGCATAGCAGCTGCGACCATGACATACGAGCTGGATGTCCTCGGTGCAAATCTTGGTCTCTGAATGGCCTTATTGGGTCAAAATTCTATAAATTCACATGACTTAATGCACCAATTTGAGGTCTGTTGTTGAATGTGCGGAAATGCCCTGATAGATTTAATTAGAGGGACATGTTTTCTCATGTTCTGCCAACATTTTTCTTTTGCTAATTGAAATATAAGCCTGTTTGCTAATGGAAAAAAAATATATGTCACTCAGGCTCTGCATTAAGAGCTTCAAATGGTGGCTTTTGATTTTCTGTGTTTCTAATGAACAAAATTGGAATCCTGAACATTTTTAATGAGCATTCCGGCACCGACATGCATTTTGCTGAATAACAGGACAACGACAGCTAAAAAGAGAGGAGACATGTCTTCGCCCACCTCTTATGGCAAAAAACAGAGTTGTCATCCCATGGGGACTCTCCCAGACACAGAACGTGCCATTTATAGCTACAGATCAAAGATGGTCAGCTTGGTGTATTTCAGAGGCTCATCCTTGGAGTGAACATAGGATCAGCAGTGTCCCGTTGGCTACGCTTTCAGAAAAGATGGTCCCCTGTAGATGCATCACCCCAGAGTATGAAAGATGCCCCAAAGCAAAATTACCAAAGGCAAGTTAATGAAAGAGTTCCCCCTTTAAAAGCAAAACCTCAGTTACAAAAAATCCTATGAAGTCAGAACATGGGAAACACCCCAGGAGAGTTCAAGCAAAGACAGGGAGAACACAGAGAGGGCTCATTTTGTTAGCTGAGCTAACAAATAAAGTAGGTTAGTAACTTGACATGCAAGGCAAAGGTTGTGCGGAGACTTGTATGCTCTTTCACACCCATCCTCCAAAGATGCACTGTTCTTACTCATAGGGCACAACTTGTTCTTACTCATAGGGCACAATCCAGAGTAACTACGGGGAGTCCTTGCTCTGGTGTAAGAACAATGTACTCTGGATTACAGTATGAATTTCCTATAGGTTTTCACTAGGTGGTGCAGTAACTACGGGTGCACGTAATGTCTCTTACATGCTCCCATAGTTACTCTGGATTGTAGGGATAGAATCCTAGCGTTGGAAAGGACCTAGTAGGTCATCTAGTCCAACCCCCTGTCTGTAGCAGGAAATCCTAGAGCATTGGGCCAGCCATGAACTCCTTGGGCCACCCATGAACTCTCTAAGTTCAGCCTTAGAGATGCCACTGAGCTGGTTAAGAATACTGTATTTACTCAAATGTAACGCTCACATTTTCCAGCCAAATTTGGTCTCCAGAATAAGTGTGCATTAGATTTGATGGTTAATTGGATTCAAGTGGATGTGGTATTTTGATTAGAGGGTGCACATTAGATTTGATGGCGCATTCGATTTGAGTAAATAGGGTATTTAACATTTGTTACTGGATATTCTTTTCTAGGGCTCTCTGACTCATTCAAAGGGTTGGAGAGTCCATGCAAGGCCACCCAGGCCTTAGAAGGCATCCAAAAAAGTACCCCTTGATACCTCCTCAATGCATGGTTCCCTGCTGTGGGTGGCCCAAGCGGTTAAGACACTGTGTCTGTTAACCAGCAGGCCAGGGTTTGAGATCCGGGTCAGTCCTCACAAGACAGGGTGAGCTCCTGTCCTTAGCCCAGCTCTGCAACGCCAGCTGGATCCAATCGTATTGGCTCTGCCTTTCCATTGGACTATTTCAGTGGCATGGAGAGGGGGGGATTTGCTGCTTGGGTAACAGCCTGTCCTTCATATCAATATGCCCAGGTCTTCGTGCTTCGCATGCAGCGTATGCAGCACCAAGCACGATACCATAGTCTTTCAAGACTGACGGATACTTGCAGGATCCCCCAATCCCCTCTTAGTTATGCCACTGATCCTGAAGGTCTATGCGAACCTGGAATACTTCAAGATGCTGAGAATCCTGCTGCAGTAGCTATGATCTTTATAAACCTAAAAATACTGAAAGTTGGAAAACTTTGAGAGAAGCAAATGTTGCCGGCTCTTCCATCCTTTATTTTTATGTATTTTTCAACTTATCTCCCCAAATGTTCTTCCCATAGTTTCTCAGAGCAATCATTCCTCTGAAGCATCTGCTAGTGGACAGTTGGCTTGACCCAGTAGAGCAGTTCTCCATCTGCAGAGAGCACTTTCCACTTTGCCCCATCTGCTGAAGAACCCCTACGCAACTGCGAGTCTGGAAGTTGTGTATGTTTCTCACGCCTTTGTAACTTCCACCAATCGCATCTCGATTTAATTCAAAAATTAGTTGTCAGGGAAGAATTAAATTATTCCATATTTCTTTCCAAAATAATGCATTTCAATGCATATCTTATACAGATTGTGGGGTGGTGGTATTTTTTAAAAATATGTTTTAAAATGGGATGTTTGCTGGTGTGTTTGCTTCACTTCCTTCCCAGAAGCAGCTTGGAACAAGTGCAACTAGATAATTAGTTTTCTGCAACCGCTGGACATCAGCAGTGAGAATTTGCAAAGCGCAAAATATGTTCCTGTCCCAGAGGTCTTGAACCCAAAGCTGCCTGGATTTATTCCAACATAAATGTGTGCAAAAAACTAAATAAATCCCCAACACAGACACACACACACACACAACAACAACACATTTCTAGAGACATCACCAATAATATTTTTGCAGCAATTATCCACCTGTAATTTTAGGAGGAAAAAAAAGTTTCGTTGCTGTGTTTTGTAGCAAAGTATGCATCAGATAGATATTCCAAATTCTGGTGCTGTGGATACAAGATAATTTAATTATGCCCCTTTGTTTACAACAATTTTATTTTTCTAGCGTGTGACATCAAATCCCACAATTTGTGCAGAGTGCAATGTTACTCACAGCGTTTTAGCTTTAATGCTAATTTTCAATGCTGTATCATGGCTTAATTATTACTGTGAACCCAACATAGCGTTATATTGCAGGAACTCGGGAAATGATCAACAATGTCTTTGGAAAAAAATAAAGGAGCGAAAAACCACCTATATCTGGATTTATCAGTGTTGCAGTTCACTATAGAATTTGATGGAGCCACGAAGAAGAGTGTAACACTGGAAGATGCCCATTTCCCGTAAATAAAAGGACATACACTACAATCCAGAGTAACTACAGGAGCACGTAAGAGACATTACATGCACCCGTAGTTACTGCACCACTTAGTGAAAACCTATGGGAAATTCATATTGCAATCCAGAGTAAATTGTCCTTACACCGGAGCAAGGAGCAACAGTTTGCCTGTTCCTGGGGTGGGGGAGATTTAAGGTGCAATCCTCACCTAGACAGGGTGACCAGATGCCTAAATCTCAAAAGGAGTACAAGGTCTTGGATTCCTCTCCACCTGGCCTTTCCAGCAAACAATGGCACATTTTCCTACTCACAAGTAAAGCCATGATACTGGGCACTTTCACTTTCCCATAGAGCTCAATGCATATTTTTATTTTTCAGTTTTTTGACCATAACTTTTGATAGGAAGAAGATGTTTCAAAACCGATTCTTCCATTGAATTCTGTTCTTCAATACAAATCCAATGGCATATGACATGATGGGGAACTGCAAAGTTCCAAAATGAGGCCAAAACGAAGGACAATGAAGCCCTTTTGGAGGACAACCAGACAGGAGTCTGAAAAGGAGGACGAATCTGAAAATTTCTGGTCATATGGTTACACTGAACCTAGACTGGCAAAACTCATCAGTCTTCCCATTCTCATGGTGATGTAGGGAGGAAAGCGCATGTCTGTGCACTGGCCTAACCCTCCCCCAGTTTTGGTGCAGAAGTGCCTTGCGGCATTTTCGTGACATCCCCAAGCACAGCACTTATGCCAGGATGTGAGTTGGCCTCATTAGAGGTTAGGATTGCAGCCTTAGAAACTACCCATTTAAATTTGTTTCTGATCATGAATAGAGGGAACTTAAAAGGTGAAACCTCTAATCATGTTGAGATATTATCCAGAAGATAAGAAGATGATTAGTTTTGACTTTGAAAACAACAGTTGGAAATCATAACTTCCACTGTTCAAAAGCTCAAACAGAGTTAGTGTCACTACTTTGGAAGTACTTCTAAAAAGTATCTTTAGTGCATGCCTAATTACTCCCGAATTAGCTGGGTGATTCATCAAATCTAATTATGGATGCATAATGAATTTACCAAATACATATATATTAGCAAGACCACGTCTATCCAAATCCCCACAACTCAACCCATGTGTTATTTGTTTTCATCTGCCTCCCCCCCATCCTTTTTATAAGCTAATTAGCTCAAATTATTTGTATTTGAATAAAGGGCTGAGACACACACAAGGAATGATGAACTCCCAAGTAAGTAAATGAAAATGTATGCAGCCTACATTAATTGTGACGGAAGCTTCATAAAGAATTAATATCTTTCAGCCATCTCCTCTTTCTGTCATAATAATAGGTCTAATCGAGATTAGTGGATAAAGCAATGAAGAGCCCATAACTAATGCAGCTACACTAGGATTAGTAAATGAACATCTTTAGGCAGAGTTCCGGCTTCTGATGTTCTGTGGGGTAGAAAGTTTCTTCTTCTACCTATGGAAAATCAGGACATTATTGCAAAGTGCTGCACCTACATGTTTATTTCTTCTCTATAAGATCATAACAAGAGCCCCACTTGATCAGGCCAAAGATCTAGTACCGTTTGCTGGATCTCAAAAGAGCCCAGAAGATGCCATTGGGAGCACATAAAATGAAAAAGAAGCCTGCATCCTGGTGCCCTCCCTTGCATCTGGCATTCTAAGGGAAAAATCCTGAGTAACTATGGGGAGTCCTTGCTCCGGTGTAAGAACAACTTACTCTAGATTCCCATATGAATTTCCCATAGGTTTTCACGAGGTGGTGCAGTAAGTATGGGTGCACATAAAGTCTCTTACATGCTCCCATAGTTACTCTGGATTTGGGGGTATGGTAGCCTACATGTAGGATTGCCATAATTCTTTTCCACAAAACAGGGACATGACCCCCTGTCAAACTTGCCAGTGTGTGAATGCAATCCCCCAAAATTGGGACAGTCCTAGTTTTGGGGGACATAAGGCAACCCTATGGGTACATATGGTATCATATGTTTTTTGGGGGACATATGGCAACCCTGAACAGGCCTCCGTCAGTCTTGAAAGACTATGATATTGTGCTCAGCACTGCATACGCTGCATGCGAAGCACAAAAGCCTGGGTTGGATTGTTATGGAGGATAGGCTGTTACCCAAGCAGCAAATCCCCCCTCTTCACGCCACTGAATTAGTCCAATGGAAAGGCAGAGCCAATATGATTGGATCCAGCTGGTGTTGCAGAGCTGGGCTAAGGACAGGAGCTCACCCTATCTTGTGGGTCCGACCTGGGTCTCAAACCCTGGCCTGCTGGTTAACAGGCACAGTGTCTTAACCGCTTGCACCACCCACAGCCATGCAACCCTCCCTACATGTAAAACAAGGAAGTTTCACATACCCATCACAAAAATACCCATCATAGAAACATCCAGAAATGTTTCCAGTTCCCTTTTAAAGGCATCTACGCCAGGTGCCATCATCAAATCCTGTGGCAATGAGTTCCACAGATTAAAAAATTCCTTTATCTAACGAAAATACCTATCTACTCAAATCCAATGCACCATCAAATCTAATGTGCAACCCACACATAATTAAAATACCGCATTTACTCAAATTTGATTCACCATAGAATCTAATGCGCACCCTGATTTTGGAGACTGAATTCGGCCAAAAAGGTGAGCGTTAGATTTGAGTAAATACAGTATTTCCAAAATTTTTTTTGCAATTCCAAATGATTGCAGAAAACTGGGACCATTAAGCCTCTTCCAGAACCTGTGAAAAATAAACATGCCTGTGGAATCACAAGACCAGTCACCCCCCATGTATATTTACCCAGTGCCTTTGAATCAATGTCTTCTCTGTCATAGGCCGACGTGAATCTTTTGATCATTCTACAGGTACATCTTTCATCATTCTGTGTATAGGTTACTGACGCTGGGCATATAAATAAAGAGTTTGAAGAATAGATCGATCAAGTCTGAGAGACTGAGTGAGTTTTTTTTCACCTCTGGGAGCTATATAGTAAAGTAACCTAGAATGTCAGTCAATCAATCACTTCTTCCCCCTTCTCTTTCTCTCTCTTTCTCCCTCTCCACTTCCTCACTCAATGTGCTTCTCTTTCATTCTCTCCTCCTAGGCATTAGGCTTGAATTTTATAGAATAAATGAATAAAATATACATTTTCACTTTTCAGGGTGTTTTATTGTCGAGAAGTTGAAAGGAAGCCCGAGTGGAGGAGAAAAATGTGTCTGCAGACAGATGACTACATAGATAAACGAGGAACCAGCAGTTGCACCGCAAATGAGTGGTGGCTTCGGCCGATTTCTTCTCCATTTTCGGTCTTAGGTCAAATATATCGCGGCAGAAAAAAGGAGCTTCTATCATTAGCTCGTAACTCCCATTACCAGGCAGCAATATCATTAAAATTAATGGGAAAACCCACCATGGTGCTCAAAATCCTATTGAAAAGTATGAGAGATGTAAACTGTAGACACACCGAGTGCCAGAAGTAAAAAAAATGAATTGGTAGCAATGCCGGGATGCACTCTGGTGTCTGCTTAGAATGAAAGGGGACTTAAATGGTATGAGAAAAAGAGTTTGTTTGTAATCTGTGCATTGTGGTGTAGTTTTTGCCACTGCCTTGCTGAGGTATTTAAGGTAAAGATGTCCCTGCAGGTTACCCTGTTAGTCATGACTGACTCTTGGGAGTAGTGCTCATCGCCGTTACGAGGCCGAACAGGCAGCATTGTCCGAAGATACCTCCATGGTAGGGTTGCCATAATTCTCTTCCACAAAATTGGCACTCTCTGTCCCATTTGCCAGTATGTGAACACAATCTCCAAAAATTGGGATTATGCTCGTTTTTTGGAACAAATGACAACCCTACTCCAAGGCCATGTGGCCAGCATGACTAGACACCACTAGTTACCTTCATACCAAAGTGGTACCTATTTATCTATTTTCATTTACCTGCTTACAAACTGCTAGGTTGACAAGAGTAATGGGAGATCGCTCTGTCTTGCAGTATTTGGATCTCGAACTGCCAACCTTCAAGTTGACAAGCACAGCATCTTTAACCACTGAGCCACCACTGCCCTTAACGTATTGTAGACATGCACAAAAAAATGAACGACAATGAACGGCTGCAGTCCTAAAGACTCCTGGGAGTAAGACCCATTGAACACAATGGGGCTTACTTTTGAGTAGATATGTTTAGGATTGTGCTCATAGAAATACAGTGGCTAGAACTGATGCTAGTACTGATATAGGAAGTACTGCTAGTACTGACATACAAATGCTAGTACTGATATAGAAAGCAATTTAATTAACCCCAATTAAATTTAAACAATTAAATTATTATGTATTTTGTCAAAGTCACAATTCTGAGGCTGTGGGACAACCCATGTATTGTTTCAGGTCTGGTAGCTTTTATAAGGTGGTAGGGCTTATATCAGTGTACAGTTGGCTTTGCTGCAAGACCCCAAAATCTTGATGCCTTAATGACTCCCATTCTAGAAATCACTGGGACATATAATGCACCTAACTGAAGCGGGATCGATGCTTTCAAATGCGATTTACATTCTGAGAAGGCCACAGATGCAGAGGAAGAATGATAGCATGTGGTCCGATAAATGACAAAAAATACCTTGTCAAATGAATAAGTACACATTGGCAACCACTGTTGGGTTAAGAGGATGTCTGACCTACCCACAAATACATAAATGGACGGGCATCAATGGAGCACCAGATGGTGATTTATAGTCTTTTGTCATGGGGTTAAAGCACAGCTGCTAGCTATAAAAGCAGCTTAGGAAGGAGGACCTCAGGATAGGAACGAGGAGAAGTTTCACAGAAAAGCTCTTGCGCCAGCGTGATTTTGTTGTGTACATAAGTAGCGTGCAAGACAAGGTGACTGGGGAAATTAATAAGGTTGCAAACACCGAGGGAATTCCAAGGGCAGACCACAGAGCAAATCAAATCACAGCTTAGTTTTTCATTACATTTTCCATTAATATCCAAGTTGTTTGGGGGCATCTCAGTTCAGCACATCGTATGAGCTTTTCTTTTTTTCTTTTTTGCAAGGAATGTCGGTGTCTCACAACTCCACTCATTCAGAACAGCCTGTAATTGCAATGTTGATTTGCAACACCTTCCCATCCACCCACTCCTACCTAATGCATACAGGAAACTATAGTAACAATAACTTCCTACGGACAGGTTGTTGTAACTAAATTTGCTTCCTAGAGGTTGGGTTCCCCAGTCCAGGGTTCATAGAATCATGGAAGGGACCTAATAGGTCATATAGTCCAGCCCCTGCCTGTAGCAGGAAATCCTTCTTGCAGGCATGTCCAACAAGAGGCTAGAGGGCCGCATTTGGCTTAGAAAGCCCATAGATGCAGCCCTCGGGACCTCTTGTTGGACATGTCTGTGAGCATCTCCAACAGTTTCTGATGTTTCCAACATTGTTTTGTTGATCCACTGTGGTTAGGATTGTGGTATGTATATCTGGTATAGCTTAACCCAAATCTTCAGCAAACCTACCATTACAGGGATTGATGTCTCATGTCCATAATTCCTTCTGGGTTGTGACCCACAACAGTCCAGGTAGATCACACATTAAATTCCCAGCCTCAGCTGTCAATGTTCCTGGTTGAAATCTTCAACAACCAGACTGCAGTGGTTCAACTGGTTAAGGCACCATGCCTGTTATTGGGTAGGCCATGGTTTGAGAACTGGGTGCAGCAAGATGGAGTGAGCTCCTGTCAATTGCCCAGCTCATGCCAGCCTAGCTGTTCAAAAGCATGTAAATGCAAGTAGATAAACAGGTACCTGCAGCAACTTGCAGGGCAACCTGCAGCTAAAGCTGTCATATGTCCTGAAACACAGGGACAATCCCAATTTGGGGGGATTATGTTCACATATTGGCTAATGGGACAGAGGGTCCTGTCCTGGTTTTGAGAAAGAGAATTATGGCAACCCTACCTCCAGCCAGTCACGGCTGGCAGGGCAACCTGGCAGGGACCTTAACCTTTTAAAAAAAACCAGACTGCCCTATACCTAGCCTCTTGTCAGTTCAGACTCAAGAAACCACTGCATAGAGAAAATCCCATAAGGGAGCAGAATTAAAGTCCTGTACCAAAACTCAGCAACTCAATATGTCGGATCGAAGACTGAATTGATTTGGCTGGAATTTAAAAAAAACTTGGCATCCATCAGCATTGAAAGACTATGGAATCATGCTTGATGTGGTATGCGAAGCACGAAGGCCTGGGTAGACTGATATGGAGGATAGGCTGTTACCCAAGCAGCAAATCCCCCTCTCCACGCCACTGAAATAGTCCAATAGTCCAAAGCTGATACAATTGGTTCCAGCTGCATCGCAGAGCTGAGCTGAGGACAGGAGCTCACCCTCTCTTGTGGGGATGCAGGTCTCAAACCCTAGTCTACTGGTTAATAGGCACAGTGTCTTAACCACTTGTGCCATCCACAGCTCTATTGGCTGGAATTGGGGATAGGAAAAAGTGTCCAATTCTTGGCAAAAGTGGGATGGTAATTTAGAAGGGGTCATACTGGGATGCTTGTACCACTGGAATTTGCCCTAGGCTGCAATCCTAAAGACACTTTCCTGGGAGTAAGACCCATTGGACCAAATGGGGCTTACATCTGAGTAGACATGGTTAGGATTGTGCTCCTATTTTCTGTATTTTAACAAAAAATAGTCAGGCCTCTATTTGTATGCATGCACCTGTAATGCATACATACACAGTGCAGGAGTATATATATATATATATAGCACTAGAGTTAGGGGAAGCCAACCAAACAACTACTTCTAAAGCAAGGGAAAGAAGAATGGGTTTGACTTCGAAACACAACAAGGTGGTTTAAAACGCTCCAAGATACAGATCTCCAGCTGACTGGCATCTAAGCAATCAGCCCGTCTTCCTGCTAATGAATTCAAAAGCAGTCAAGTCCATTTCCATTTTCTGATTTTTCTATAAACAATTTACAGTGCAAATGTCTTTTTTGAGGGATACAAATTGTCCTGTATTAAGAATCTTTGCAAACGGTTTCTAGATAACAACAGCTCTGAAAGGTTATAAACAGTTCCAGGAACTCCTTGGAAATTACCGGTATGCATTTTAAAAATTTTATTTAGTAGATGAAATCTCAGCATTGTATGCAGAGAGTTGGCTGAAGTGGTAAGTGCGTTTAAGCAGGAGGAAATCGTCGCAAACGGAAAGAGCGCATGCAATCAACAAGAAGCCTGCTGCTAGAAAATGGTATATCGGTTTGAATGATAATGCAAGGCGCTTTCCACCCAAAATGAGTGGTTGAAACCCAGCACTGGTTTCCAGAGCCCTTTCAAAATGAGTCACTGGTGGTGGGCATTTCATACAAAGCTGCTCGGAAGACTAATGTTATGAACCTGAGCATGAACTTGGCATTAAATTCAACTGATTTCATGTTTCCACACTTTAAGCCTAGGCATCTATTTGGTTTAAGTGCTTCGGAGATCACTAACTTCAATAGATTATGAAACCTTTATTTGCATTGATACTAACTTCAATATTCATTATACAGTGGTACCTCTCATAACAAGCGCCTCATATAACGAGTGCCTCACATAACAAGGATAAATTTCCAAGAAATTTTGCTTCACATAACAAGTTCCACTTCACTTAACAAGCAAGTGCGCTATTGGCACATGTGCTATGAAGCCCTGATGCTCTGCACAGAGGCTCTTTAAAAGGGCTGCCGGCCAGCACTGCTGCCTCCAGTTGCCTGGAGGTGCCAGAGGCAGCTGCCCCTAACTGCCCCCAAGTTCACCCACTGGCCACCTTGAACCTCCAGCAGCAGCTCAGGTAAGTCTCCCAGGAAAGTGTCTTTGATTGCAGCCTCCTAACCATGTCTACTCAGAAGTAAGCCCCATTTTATTTAATGGGGCTTACTCCCAGGAAAGTGTCTTTGATTGCAGCCTCCTAACCATGTCTACCCAGAAGTAAGCCCCATTATTTTAAAAGGGGCTTACTCCCAGGAAAGTGTCTTTAGGATTTCAGCCTAAGTAGACTTCATAGGATCATGCACATTGAATACATGATTGGAATTCAATTACAGTGTTTTGTCATCATTTTTACATCCAGTTAATATTTTTATATGAATATTTTGGGGGTTATGGAACCAATTGTCTGAGTTTCCATTATTTCCTATGGGAAAATCCACTTCATTTAAAGAGCATTTAACTGAAAGAGCAGGCCTCCAGAACGAATTAAGCTCTTTACATGAAGCACCACTGTCTGTGTTTGAGAAGAAGAGTGGTGATCTCGACAACAGAACAGCTATAAGCTAAGAACATAAGAAGAGCCTCCACTGGATCAGTTTAAAGGTCCATCTAGTCCAGCTTCCTGTATCACACAGCAGTCCACCAGATGCCTTGGGGAGCACATATGGCACCTGCATCCAGGTACCCCCAACCCTGCATCCGGCTTTTTGAGGTTGTCCACATCTGCACACACCTTTCATGGCTTGTAACCTGTGATGGTCCTTTCCTCTAGGAATTTGTCTAATCCCTTCTTAAAAGGCATTGAGCTTAGTTGCCATCATCACATCCTGTGGCAGGGAGTTCCACAGACCAACTATATGCTGGGGAAATAAATATTTTCTCTTGTCCGTCGTAACCCTCCCAACATTCAATATTAGTGAATGTAGTTGATTTAATATCTGCAATCTATGAATGACAAATGCATTATTTATGTATATATATATACATAAAAATAAAATCATGAATGCTAAATGAGTGGCAAGCTAAAAACGTCACAACATGAACTACGCTAGATTTCTTAGTTTCAGTGATAGATTTAAATAAAATATATTTAATAAGATATATTTAATGAAGATGGGAGAACTTCTAATCCCATTTGTTATGTTATTTACTAAGGAAGCTTTCCCTTCTGGTCCTTCACTTTGTGATCCTCTACATGGAAGATCAAGGTGAACATGTATAAGCATAACGTATAGCTAGTTTCAATTTATACTGAAAAGAGAGGCAATCTTTCTGTTGTGGCTCGTCATAAGAGTAATAGGAGACAACAATGCGCTGACTATGAACTACAATACTATAAGTGTGATCTTATTCAAAATGAATTCTCAGTTATTTTCACCTTGAATTTAATAGCATCCAAGTTTTTTCATAATTACAGAGAATCTTAACACTGAACAACTAGCTTGCATATGCTTCAAATAAGTAAGCTAGAGGTCCAATTCAGATCTAGGGCGAAATCCAGAGTAACTACAGGGAGTCCTTGCTGCGGTGTAAGAACAATTTACTCTGGATTGCAACATGAATTTCCCATAGGTTTTCACTAGCTGTCTCTTACGTGCTCACGTAGTTACTCTGGATTCAGCTGTTAACAATGAATTTTAGTAAACTCAAATATACATGAGCCTAATGCTGGCTTCCCATGGCAGGGCAAGCTGAAAAAATAACATATCATACAGTATGCTGTGGCAATGCAGGGATGCATGGCTCCATAGCCATGTGTCTACCACAGAAGATAAGATATACACCGGCTGGCTTAGTGGTGGAGTGTGTACAGCTCTGTTTGGTCCTCACCAACCAGGAATGGCTTTGCAGGGGAGGGGATCCTTGCACGCCACCCTCCAAAATCCACTGCTTCTTCCCCCTCTTGCTATGCCACTGTTATTATATGCCACTTGAGCAAAATTCAGCAACTCAGAGTAATAATAAAACCTTTGAGTCAAAGAAAAATAAAGTGGAGGAGATGGAAACACTATCCACTAGGCTTACAGTACGGTCCTCAAAATTTCCCAATTAACCCATTGCTGCCTGGCCCACACATGTACACGTGATCCTTGTTGTGTGTATGCAATGTTGGGCAGAAATGGTTCACTTGGAATCATGGTACTTTTCACCTTCTTAGGTTGCAATCCTAAGAACACTTTCTGGGGAGTAAGCCCACTGAGCCCCAGTGAGGCTTACTTCACAGTAGACATGTATAGGATCAGAACCAGTTTTGGATAGGGAATCTTCTCTTTCATCAGACTTTCAATACATTTCCCCTCCACAAAGAGGGTTAAAACCCCAGATCATTGGTTTCTTATAACATGGGGCACACTCCAGAATAACTATGGGAGCATGTTAGAAATATTACGTGCACCCATAGTTACTGCACCACCTAGTGAAAACCTATGGGAAATTCATATTGCAATCCAGAGTAACTTGTCCTTACTATGGAACAAGGACTCCCCGTGGTTACTCTGGATTTCACCCATGGTCTATGCTTAAATTTCTTTATAAGGAAACCTCACAGTCCACCCATTCTTATTCTCTTTGCTTGACTTTGACCCACTTCAAAACATCATTTTCAAGCCAGGGGTTAAGGAAAGAAAAAGGCAAAGAGGATAAAGAGTAAGAGAAACAAATATGATAACCTGGATTATCCTTCTCCAAATCTTCCCCTGCACACTTGAGTCTCGGGTAATCAGAGGAAGATCAAGTTACTCTTCAGCAGTTGCATGGATTAGCATCGCACCTTCGTAAGAGAGCTTTCAGAGCCTTCCAGAGAGATTTGATGGGGGAGACAGAACACGCCATCGTCTCAGAAATAAAAATGCCTTTCTGCTATTACTGAAGTTAGATCCTCTGCTTCCACTCGCCTTGTTTTGGGAAGGAAGCAAAGGATAGGAAGATCTATCTGAAGGGAATAATTCTCCCACGCATTCTGTCAGGATATATATATATATATATATATATATATATATATATATATATATATATATATATATATATATATATATATATATATATAGTTTCAAACAACAAAGAAAAAGAAATATAGTAAAATAACGTTTCCTAGGGTTATCCATATAAATAAGTAAATTTAAAAAAAAAACTTTCCTAAATTTGAACTCTTTGGAACATTTGGACAATCACCACTTGGAGTGTTTTTGAGGGTGTACTCACTGGTACTGAGTACCAGCACCTCAGTGGTGAGTATCAGCACCTCTGTGCCCCCCAACTAGACATGCTATGATTATAATGCCTATTAACAATTATGATTACAATTAGCAGTTAACCTAATTGTAATCCAGGTGCCCTCTGAGGCATTTGGTGGGCTGTTGTGTGATACACACAGCTGGATTAGATGGGCCTTCGGCCTGATCCAGTGGAAGATTTTCTTATGCTCTTATGTTCTGATCTTCATCATGAATACCCATACCTTTATAATATCTTCATGGTACCCCCACCTTTATTTATAGAAAAAGTATTGATAACTGCCATAATGTTTCACCTTTTCTCCCCCATGGAAATCATTCAGAGAGCTCTGGAATCCCTGAACCATCCTACACTATGTATAGGATTGTACAACCAGTGGTCCAGTAAGGGAAACTGCAACCAGTGGTCCAGTAAGCCAAGGGAGCCACCAGTCCAAAAAGTTTGGGAACCACTGCCGTATAGGAAGCCGCACTCTTAAAAAGAATTCAAAGAGAAACTGTAGTTAAACTTGAAGAACATTCACAGAAGTTATATAAATATATTCTGAAGTTATATAAATATAATATATATTATAATCATTGTGATTAGCAAAGATAGACAGACCACCGCACAGCTTTAACTCTGCTGCTTTAGAAAATGCGAGTGTTGATTTGAGACTGACAGATGGGGTTTTCAAGAGGCAGCCTTTATTGATTCCCTGTCATTGAAAAAATCTGGAAAATGTTGTGCTAATGTATCATTTCATTAAGAATGTACAAGCTTAATAAAATAAATGTTTGCCTGGTTACATCTCAACACAAGCAGTTTCTATGGATGTCAAAGACTTCAGGCAGTATGAAGTACAAGATGTAGTCAGTAACTACAGGCAAATTCATTACCAAGAAAGGACATCTGGAATTCAAACATGTCTTGGACTGCATATGAGTTTACTTTTTTTAACAACGAAGGGAGAGATAATGATATAAAACCAAATGTGTATCCGTGCAGGATCTCAATCCCTCAAAGGTGGGATGACATGGGGACATGTGATGAGCATCCTTATGATTCCTAGGAAAAGTTCTCTCAAGGTCTATATGGCCATGAGAATCTGGTCATATAGACTTTCAAGGTCTGTATGGCCCATAGAACCACGTATATTGACTTGGCTACCCATTCCTTAATCCAGATTGAAGTATGTCAGCTGTGAGCACCATAGAATGGCCTTGGGCTGAGGTTCCCAACGTTTTTAGTACCAGGACTGACTTTATAAAGTGACAATATAATGAGATCCATCTAGGTTTACCAAACATTTAAAAAAAGCTGATCTAGAAAGAAATAGAAATATTTTATGTATTTATTATTTATTTTTAAGCATTAATGATAATGAAAAAGACCCTCAAACTTTATCTCACTATATCTACACATGCTTGTAAACTGAAGAAGTTCAGTTCAAGGAGAAATTAGCAGCTGCAGTATCTAATTTTTCCATTACCTGATCTTTGGTGACCCATCAAAAATCAGGTTACATACTCCAATAGTTCCCAATCCACAGTTTGGGAACAACTGCACTAGTTTGGGGCTCTGAATCAGGGAGATTTCATGCAATCAGGTGATGTGGTGGGTAAAGGGTGTACATAAACACCTTATCTATCACAGGTTAGTATAAACTCTGGAAGGTGGTTTAAATGTATAACTTGGGGGTTCTCCATTGCAGATCCCATTTCTTAATTATGAGAAAGATATGATATTAATTTGTGTCTGTCCACTTTTTGTCCATGCAGGAAAACTCACAATGGCAGGGGCAAACTTCCAGAGGGCAGGAGACAACAAATTATATATCCAGAGGTTGTGGCTTGGCGCTGATGAGTGAGTCAGTGAATCAGTCAGTCAGTGACTTTTTGCTTTTATATATAAAATCACCTACTGACTCACTGATTGACTTATCAATGCCCAGCCAAAGCCACTGGACCTAGAAATGTGAAATTTGGGGAGGGTGTTCCTTGCATGATATAAGCACCCGCTAAAAAGCAATTTTGGGAGATTCAAAATGGAAGGGAATGAAGAGGGGCACAATGTATTTTCCTGTCTATACAGTAAGAATGCCTGGTGCTTCGAAAGGATGCCTAGTGCCCACCGCCCACTGGTGCCTGTTGGTGCCTGCTGCCCACTGGTGACCATTGGTATTGCCTTGAGTCTGGTGGTGCCCACTGCCCACTGCACAGTGATGCCCGCTGCCCAAAGTTACCCAGTTCCTGCTAGGGATGCCAAGTGCTTACTGGTACCTGCTGCTTGCTTGCTGCATGAGTAGTGATACCTACTCGTACCCACTGCCCAATGATGCCAAGTAGGGATGCCTTGTTCCTGCTGGTGTCTGCTGCTGACACCACTGCTCCTCTAGTACCGTCTGATACATGCTGGTGCCAAGCAGTGTCCAGTGTCCGCTGTTGCCCACTGCCTGGTGCCTACCACTGCCCACCGGTGCCCAGCCATGTCCATAAGCCACAAATCTTCTTGAAATGTTACTCCTGCAACAGCAGGTTCATTCTGCTTGTATATTATAAACATATTGATTAACCAACCATGATGACTACCTAAGGAACTGTCTTCTTTAACTTTGCCCTCTGTTCCTTCTTCTGAAAGGCTTTAATAAAAAAGTGTCCAAGCCAGAATTTTCTAGTTAAAAAAAATTCCAGAAGTGTCATCAAAATTTTACAATAATGCATGTGCACAGAGAAATGTAAAGGAAGAAATTGCTTAATGCAAGCAACACAAACTCCAAGTCAGCAAAAATTGGGCTGCCACCATCTATTATGCGGTTTCCGACAAGCCAGTTGCCATTAAAAGGAATTGACAAGGTGCAGACTTGGGGAGGCAGGGTTGGGAATGGGGGGGGGGAGAAGAACGGAGTCAATAGAAGACTAGACTTTCAGCTTTTTGTAACTTTGAAAATGCAGCATCTCTGAAAATTAGATACAGACTGATGGTATTTTCATAAACTCCTCGAGTGCCTGTAAGATGCTATGCTAATTCCTGGAGCACTTTATGAAGAATGAGGATGGGAGACCAAAGGCAAGAGTTCATAATTGCTTTTTAATATATTTCCAGAATTCATTCTGCCACACGCTATCTATACCAAAGGCTGAGCTGGCGGAAGGGGGACAGTGTCGGATGGAATAAATAGGACCTCATAACTTTCATCAACCTATATTAAATTGTACTGAGCGCCACAATAAACAAGACCAGCAAGGAAGCGCATACAATAAGGGAATAATTCTGGCAACATGGCTGCAAATCTCCTTCTCTCTGAGGACCTCATTGATCATCACCATATTCAGTTATACAATTAAGGGAGCTATAAACAAAAGACAAAGAATCCTCATTTTTGCTTTAAATTGAGTTAACTTGAAGAACTGCTCAGAAGTCTAGTCTTCTGGCTTAGGATATGATCTCTTTATTCTAACCCAGGTGTCTACAAACTTTTTGGCCAAAGGGCCCCAGCAAATTCATCACACAATGTTGAGGGCTGAAAAAATGAAATATAAAATTTAAATAAACACATCAGAGATGAAATTTAGATTAATGAACGAGCAGAATTTAGCCTTTGTTTAAATCTATTTTTGAACCATCTTAGTGGGGGGTCTGGGCAGGATGAGGCACCAGAGGACATTACTCAACACTGGCCACTGGGTGCCAATGGGACCCAGCAAGCAGCAGCAGGTACCAGGATCCTGACCAGGCACCACCAGTAAGCAGCGGACACCAGCAGATAGTGGGCACTGGGCATCTCTACTTGGCACCACAAGGCCACAAGGTCCCATCAGGTACCACAGACCAGTGGGCAGTAGGCGAAACATGCACCAAGCACCATGTATCATACCAGGCAGCCACAGAGATGGTCAGTGCAGCAATTCTTCCTCCACCAGGTGTTTCATGGCAGCCTTTGAGGACAGAGTGAGTTCCTTGGAGAGGCACCAATGAACCTACTATGAAGAAGCCTTGAAACATCACATCACCTCATCCGTTTTTCATTTCTTTTCTCCGTTCGTTCCTCTGCAGAAGAGAAGGGTCTAGAAGGTCTCAGGCAGTATGCAAATGAGCAGAGGGCATTCTGGGTAAGAACAGTAGGTTCTACCTGCAAGCTGAGATGGGAGCCCCATGCAGAAGAATGCAGGAAGGGGGTCCTGGAAACATTTCAGCCTTACAAAGGGTTAGAGACACCTGACACCCCTCCTGGGCATGGGACACACTTATTGGGCATCCCTATCTGGCTTCAGTGGGTACCACTGGGTACTGAGCAGTCCTAACTGGCACCAATGAGTATCAGGTAGTAGGCACCACTGGGTACCTGGTATGACTGGGAAGTGGACACCAGCACCACCGGCACCAGGCATCCCTACTTGGCACAGTGGGCACTGTGCATCCCTACCAGGCAGCACCAGAGGATTGCAACCCCCTGGTGCAACAAGCCCCCCTACCCTGTGCAACCCCCTCCCCGTGCAACACCTACCATGCAACAAACCCAACTGTGAAACATCCCCACCTCCAACAACCCCCCGTGCAACAACCCCTTCCCTGTTCAACAATCCCTTCCTGCAACAACCCCCCATGTAACCCCCTGGCAACCCCTGTGCAACACACCCATGCAACAAACACCAATGCAACAAAATCCCATGCAACAAACATTCCTGTGCCACAACCTCCATGCAACATGCATCCCTCCTGTACAACACACCCCTCCTGATCCCCCTGTGCACCATCCTCCTTTCATGCACTATTCTCCTTCAACTGTGGGCAGCCCTATTGGGCAGGTGCAAAGTTTGGGACTTGATTTAATCAGTTAATTAGAACAAAAATGTTGCAAAAATTAGAAAAAAAGTGTTGCACTTCTTTTCACCCTCTTAATCCCTAAACAGATAGATGGGCTCAAATTTTGTATGATTTCTGCAAGTACAAACACACAACACAGAAATAAAACATATGCTTAAATTGACCCCTAATTCTTCCACCCCATAATCACAGCTCCAGTCCTGTTTGGTCAACTGGATAGGCTCTTAGGGGAGCAGTGGCTGGCTGCGGACTTGTTAGAGACTCGCCATGGGAAGGGTTTGGAGACCCGCCCCAGGCCAGGGTTTGGAGACCGAGCTCTAACCAGATCAGGAAAATCAGCACATATACAAACATACTGTACACCTTCCTCTTGTTTTAGGGAACCAGGAGGACAGGGAGTCCTCAATATTTCTCAATCAATAGAAAATTGGTTCGGATTGTGTTCTCAGTGCATCTTCAGAAAGTATCGCCTACAATCTGTGAATCTATGGAGTCAGCAACCAGATGGCACAAGATTAAAAATAAAACTGCCCATCTATGAGAGAGCACAAGCCTATCATTTGGGAAGAAAGGCAATGGGAAGGGGGAAAATGGTCTCTTAAGAAACAATATTCCCTTAGGCAGTCCTGGAGGAAAAATACATTACTCCACATATGTCAAAGCAAATGCTTGATCACTCAGGTAGTTTCTTGTACTTCATGCTGTCATGAACACTGAGTCCACAGTTTACAACATTCTGTCCACAGTTAACAAATGCATGGGGTTCTCCTCCGTCTTCAGAGAGTCTCATGTGTTGCTGGTTTTATTTTTTGTGCATTATTAATTACCGCTGTCACTCGCTTCTAACTAACCAAGGGAATCCAACAACTGTAGTTACAGAAATAAAACCATTCATCAAAGAGGCAAGGGTCAGGCTGTAAGTCTTCTTTGTTTTTTTCCAATGGTCATTCTACCTATTTCCTCCGCTTGGCATCTCCCAAGATCCAATGTAACATAGGATGAAGCACATAATTAAAAAAGGAATAAATAGAGATTTCTATTCCCCCAGCTCATGATAATATTGGCATGTGAAAATGATTGTAAAGAATCTTTAGCTTGGTTTGCAAGTGTCCAGGTTAGAAAAGTGATTTGCCTCCATTCTTTGATTTGCCTCCATTCTTTTATATCTAATTTCGGCTACGTAGTAATCAGACCCTATTATTTGACCCTATAATCTGACCATACAAGGATTATGGCTGGTCAGCTAGAGTCATTCTGAGCTAGAAGAACCTCCAATAGTAGACTGTAAGGTGGCTCAGGAAACTCAGAAATCCAGCACCAAAGTGATGCTCTTTATCCCTAGCATATATCATCAGAGGTATATGTTGAACTTATAAAGTTCAACATGAACTTATGAAGTTATCATGAAGGTCAAGTTCTCATTGAGATGCTTGAGACTGAGATGTACAGTAGCTACTGATTGTCCTATCAACCCAGAAAATGTTTGGTTTGCTAAAATTATAACGAGAACATGGATTAGTGGGTCCAATGTTACTTAGCAATCAGACTTAGCACCTTTGGACTATATTAGCTGCAAATTGAATAAAAAGGTAAAGGAGTCCCAGAGCTGCTAAGTCTGACCGACTGTAGAGTGTGGTGTCCATTCCCATTTCTAGAGCCATAGAGCCAGAGTTGTCCGACATGTGGCTCGCATGCACATGGAACGCTGTTACATTCCCACCAAAGTGGTACCTATTTATCTACTTGCATTTCCATGTTTTTGAACTGCTAGGTTGGCAGGAGCTGGGCTAAGGTTGGTTGCTCACCCCGTCTTGTAGGTCCTGGGTCATACTGAACACTGCATATATATTTGAATATGTTCTAGGCCAGTATTTCTTAATCTGCGGTATGCATACAACTTGTACTTGAAGTGGTGTCTGGTGATTACTCATAGGATCCTCAGAGTACCACTGCCTGATAGTGAGACCAGTAACACAACACAACACAAATACTGATGAGAGGCATGGCTTTGTGGACAGATCTCCAGTGCACACTTTTTACATGCTTGAATAAGCCATTCATGTTGAGCCTCTCGGTGGTGTTTGTTGTGTTGCATCTGGCCTCCTAATCTGGAAATAACTGGTTACTTCAATAGGTGTAGTGTTGCTATATATCCTGAAAAACAGGGACACTCCTGATTTTGGGGGATTGTGTTCACATACTAGCAAATGGGACAGAGGGTCCTCTCCCAATTTTAGGAGATAATTATAGTGACCCTAAATAGGTGGAAATGTGCAAATTTGTATGGTGGAGACAAACACTGAGAAACAATGGTCGCAATCCAGAGTAACTACAGGGCGTCCTTGCTCCAGTGTAAGAACAATTTGCTCTGGATTGCAATATGAATTTCCCATAGGTTTTCACTAGGTGGTGCAGTAACTACAGGTGCACGTAATGTCTCTTATGCGCTCCCATAGTTACTCTGGATTGTAGGCAATGTCAGAGGTGTGCTTTTCTGGTGATTATGAACAATCACTCCAGTAAGGATTTAAGGTTTCTCCATAATAAGGACAGCAATCAAGTGGCCTACCTATCCATCAGAGCATAGAAACAAAAGTTACTACCTATGAAAGGTATAGGTATAGGTATCTATAGGTACAAGGTATACAAGGTATACAAGGTATAGGTTAAGGTATAACCTTCTTGCTGCATTTCAGATGTTCTACTGAATTCCCAGCTTGGGCAGATGTCATATTTTGCCATGCCTCAAACTGTCACGCAAGAAGATTAAGTGATGTTAACTTAGTTCTCAAATACAAGACTCCATAATAAATTTCATTAGAAGCTGCTGGAAAGTAGGGAATGCAGAGCCGCTGCGGAGTGTCATGTGGCTGGCAGCTCTAACGTATATCTTATGGAACTTATCATCTAATTATAAAGAATAAAGCATATTTTTTTTCTAGTGTGGTTACATGTGGTAATGAAGCATGCAGGAAGAAACTCAAAAGATAGATGGGGGCTTTCACTGCTGAAGCTGAAAACTTGCTTAACTTAATAGTCTATTTATTACATTTATTCCCTGAGCATACAGAACTCGATTAATATCTTCTATCTTGTCCTGCGCTATACAATTAAAACCAGTGAAATGCATTTGCCCAGGCAGGCTTCTTGCCGTGGATGGAAACCGGAGAAGGCAGAAGCTAAACGATTCTTTGAGGAGACAGACAAAAAGTTGTGAATGCTTTGAATAATGAAGGAGCCCAGCCAGGATGTGGGAATCCCACACAGTATAAAGGTTAAGAGCACAATCCTAATCATGTCTACTCAAAAGTAAGCCCCATTGTGTTCAATGGGTCTTACTCCCAGGAAGGTGTCTTTAGGATTGCAGCCTAAGAGAGGAAGAGTGATGGTGGCTGGGCAGACAAAACTTGGTATGGTTTATGACGACTCACAAATATATATATACAGGTCCAAATTCGTTATACATGGATTTTTTACACATGGATTTGACTCAACACAAATGACCACTGCAAATCACAGTTTTAAAAAACTGCTTTTCTACTGTTGTAGTAAGTAGTCATGGAAGTAATCATTCCATTTTTCAGTGCCAGAATCAAACTCCTGAACCCCTTATTCAGTTATGTGCAATAGAGGAGCAAGAAACCGGGAAGTGGGTCTTTAAACATATTTTCCCATCATTTTATTTAATAAAATAATATAAGTAATACAAATAAATAATATTTATAGCAAGTGATTTTTTAAATTCACTGGAAATTTCCAGGCAGAGGAGGTAGGTCATGACAATACTTGCAGGGGGGGGGGGGTAATGGAGGCACTTTTTAAAGGCTCCCCTGCAGAGTGGTAAGCACCAATTATGCATGATAGGGGGCTATCAAAGGGTGCCAGATCCAGACCCATGTGCTGTAGCCCGGAGGGCCTTGCTTTAAAAAGACATTAACAACTTATCAATATGCAAGGTATACAGACCCTCCCGCATTATCCTTTGGGGTTCTGTTCAAGATTTTGGGGCCCTGTAATTTTTGGAAGGATTTTTAAGGTCCAGTGACTCTCAATGTTAAAAACACATGCAAAACAGCATGTTCAGAATACTGATCTGAAACATTTCTCCAAGTGCAGTCACATACCATTTGTGTAGTCACAAATGCAATCACATACCAAGTCTAATATATTAAAAATTAAAATATTGAAAAAAATGGGGAAATTGGCTTGTGACCCCCCTATTAAGACCTGACCCACATTTAGAGAAACACTGCTCTAGCGTTTCTTATTTTCAATCAAAAGTTATTCTCAATGAAAACTTATTTTCAAGTTTTAAAGTTTTTTTTAAACACACTCCCTAGAGGTGCACCTGATCACTGTGTTATAGTATGCGGTGAAGATATGGATTTTTAAGTAAGAGCACGGAGCACTTTACATAAGAGACAACCGTTTAGATAATACTAGTTTCGTGCCAACTGCACATCGATGATTGCAGATAAGTGTCTGAACAAACATAAGATGCAACTTTTTATCAAATCACATCCTCGGAATACCTGTGGCTGTAATTGGGAAGGTTTTTCACACCACATCAGGAGTTTGTTGCGCACTGAATTTAGGGTTCGTGTTTATAAATCTTGTGTGATTACTATGGGCAGCACACTCAATCACTTTCACATGAAACTATACATTCTCCCAAATCCAGAGTAACTACGGGAGTACATAAGAGACTTTACGTGCACCCATAGTTACTGCATCACCTAGTGAAAACCTATGGGAAATTCATATTGGAATCCAGAGTAAGTTGTTCTTGCAACAGAGCAAGGACTCCACATAGTTATTCTGAATTTTGCCCATAACGTTGCACATCCCTTTCCCCTTGGAAATAATCTAGCACGAGAAAGAAAGTAAATATATGTAAGGACTGGGGTTTAAATATTCCCATTAAGATTAACATCTGTGGTAATTGACTTAACGAGGGGATTTTTTAATGCTTTCTAAGGTTTCTCAGAAGAAGGCGAAATAGAATGTCACCCCATGAGCTCGCAGCCATGAATTTGCTTTTGAAATAATGTGTATGTATCAAGAGAAGCCCCTAGCTAAGACTTTAAGGCGCTGATTTCAGGGGATTTAATAAGAATGTAATTTGTATAATTAGCCATTCATCAATGTCAGTTTCATTAAACGAATGCCAAAAATATTACCTTCTTCAATAAGACCTAACCAGATTGGAATATATTATGCAAAAAAAATACCCAAATACTTAACAAGTTCGTTCACTCTTCTCCCAGGCCCTGGTCTGTCATAAGGCATTTTACAAGCCGGGAAAACGGCACACTTGGGTAACTAACCAAATATTTAGGAAAGAAAGTGAATGTCAAAATTGTTTCACTCACAAAAATAAAGATAGCTGATAAGATTTCCCATCTCCATCAAGAAGCTGATTATTTTATGAATCCAGGGCTGTCCATCAAGTAGCAGGAAAGTAAGGCTGTGGGTGGCGCAAGTGGTTAAGACACTGTGCCTGTTAACCAGAAGTTTGAGACCCAGGTCCGCACAAGACAGGGTGAGCTCCTGTCCTTAGCCCAGCTCTGCAACGCAGCAGGAACCAATCATATTGGCTCTGCCGTTCCATTGGACTAATTCAATGGCGTGGAGAGGGGGGATTTGCTGCTTGGGTAACAGCCTATCCTCCACATCAGTCTATCGAGGCCTTCGTGCTTTGCATGCAGCGTCGAGCACGATACCATAGTCTTTCAAGACTGATGGATGCCAAGTTATTCAGAAACACGGCCACAGTTGGTTCCTCTGAAGTGTGTAGGGACCACCATTCCCAACAACTGTACCCCAATGGCTGTGCCGAAATATTGTCCCATGATAGCATCTTCATGTGTATCCTGGCCTAGGGTTGCCATATGTCCCAAAAAACATGGACAATCCCAAATTTTGGAGATTATGTTCACATACTGGCAAATGGGATGGAAGGTCCTGTCCCGATTTTGTGGAAGAGAATTATGGCAACCCTAGCCTGAAGATCTTTCCAGTTGGAGGCATCAAGCAAGAGATGGCAGACCAGAGACCCAAAACCATCACAGGGTCCTCTCAGGCAACACATATGCCATCAACTGGCATCCTGGGGAACAATTAATACACTACTGATAACTTGTCACTCAACATTTGGAGTGCAGGGATGTTAACATAATACAGGAGCCTATGGGCACAGTCCAGAGTAACTACCAGGAGTCCTTGCTCCAGTGTAAGAACAATTTATTCTGGATTGCAATATGAATTTCCCATAGGTTTTCACTAGGTGGTGCCGCAACTATGTAATGTAATGTAATGTAATGTAATGTAATGTCTCTTATGTGCTCCTGTAGGTACTCTGGATTGTAGGGTATGTTTCAGCTGAGCCCAGGTGCACAGATATCACAACTTGGAGCCTGATTTATTGGGAATGGTGAGGCTGGAGCAATATTGCTTGCTAATTTTTTTTAATTAGGAAAAAAGTGCAAAGAAATGTAATTGTTTGCAGTGAACTTCCCTTAAAAACCATTGGTAGCCAATCATTCTCACAATTTTGTATTGTATATTTGTGGGTGTAAAAAAATGTTCCACAGTTCTCTAAACTTATCGCTTCCTGCTCTTAAAAAGTTTTAACTCTTTCACACAAAGAAGAAACCTCTTTAAAAGTTTATTCCATATTTTTTTGGGGGGGAATAAGATGATTATTCTATTACACAAACAGGAAGCTGAGATAGAAAAGAAACCATAATGAGAATCAAGGAGAGGGGTGAAAAGAGAGATTTTAAGGCTGCAATCCTAAAAACGCTTTCCTGGAAGGAACACCCACTGAACACAAAAGGGCCCACTTTTGAGTAGACATGGTTAGGATTGTGTTCTAAATCCTATTTGGAGTAAAACCATCCAACTGGAACAAAATGGTCCAAGTATCCAGAGGTCCAAAAATGGTCCAACCATCATGTTGGACCATCACTTCCTTCACTCAGCATGAAACGTTCAACCAGTTGGAAACTTTTTCTCCCTCCATGGAAACTCTCTCTCTCTCTCTCTCTCTCTCTCTCACTCACTCACTCACTCACTCACACTCACACACAAATACACTGTTTCTACAGAGCTACACCTATTCCAGAATGATAGCACTTGGAAAACCAAATTGATATGAACAGTTTTAACATGATAGTTTCAAGGAAGAACTTTTTTGAGTGTTTCAGGAATTTGCAGGGATGCACAAGGCTGAAATTCACCTGTTGGCTATTCTATTACGAAGCTATCCTATCTAAATTTTGCATAAATCATTAAATTTTCTATGGGTATATAAGTGTTTTAATGTTCCCCTGACACATGTGGGGAAGAATTGTGATAGAACTTCAGCCACAACCTCATACGTAACACACTAGGGATGCTACAATGAAACCAATAAATATAAAGGGAAAAGAAGGATTTACTACATACTAAAAAGGCAGAGTGCATTTAAATTTGGGAGATAAATAATTTTATTTACAACCATGCCAAGGGGAGAAAAGAAAGATATATGACGTTCTGAAGAATAATTCATGTTGCTCCAGATTGGTCAATGCTGGAAAGGCTTGGAGGAGAGGGGCATCCATGCATCCACATGTTACATTATTTATTTATTTGTTGCACCAGATGATAGATGCGTTCTTACCACATCCGTACTGTCAGCCTCGTAAATTAGGTGTGCGGGAGGGAAAAGAGATCCTTTCATACCCATCTTCCTTCACTACCCACCTGTTCTCTTGTCAAACTTCTCCTGAAGTACTGCTGCAATCATACTTTCCCCCGTCCCTCCTCACCTTCTGGTTGCTTTCCGTGGAAAAAGAACTCTCAAATAAATCCTCCAGCTTCACATTTCCAATGTGAGCCTGTTGCACACTAAACCTAAAGAGTATTGATTGCTCATACGCTGTTGACTGACAAACCTGTCTCGGAGGATACATTTGGGAAAACAGGAGGAGGAGAGACACAGGGGTTGCATTTAGGTTGGCCTATGACTCTGAATTTTTTGCCATCATTTCCATATTTAGGACAAAATCCAGAGAAACTACAGGGAGTCCTTGCTCCGGTGTAAGAACAAGTTACTCTGGATTCCAATATGAATTTCTCATAGGTTTTCATTAGGTGGTGCAGTAACTATGGGTGCACATAAAGGGCAAAATCCAAAGCAGTTACGGGTCCACGCAGTTACGTCACTCTCTAGTGTTATCTTATGGAAAGTCACCTTAACTGCTCCGGAGCAAGGGGCTTAATTTCACCTTACGATATGGGCCATATCCTACAATCCAGAGTAACTACGGGAGCACGTAAGAGACTTTACATGCACCCGTAGTTACTGCACCACCCAGTGAAAACCTATGGGAAATTCATATTGCAATCCAGAGCAAATTGTTCTTACACCGGAGCAAGGACTCCCCATAGTTACTCAGGATTGCGCCCATAGTCTCTTACATTTACTCTGGAAACTCTGTAGTTACTCTGGATTTGGGGGGATACTCTGGTTTATCATGGACCCCTGTGTGTATTCAGATTTATGCCTGCTTCTGAGGTGGCCTAAGTCAGAGGAGCTGTGAGGGGGCTTCTCTGCCCTGGAAACAGGCTCTGGATACAGCCTAACTGCACTGCTCTAGGCCGTGCTCAACATACCCTCAACACAACCCTGCTAAATTGCCTAGGCCAGCACTGCTAGGCCGGTCCAGGCCCATCCCAAACCTCTTATGGTCCATCCCAGGTCCATCCCAGTTCTCTCCATCTTATGCAAGCTGAAGTCTCTCTAGTGTAGTTAGGCTGGCCTATATTGGAGTTAGGCTGGCCTATATTGGAATTAGGCCAGTCTAGTGCTAGTTAGATAGGCTAGCTTAAATACACTACAGTATTCTCCCAGAAGATAAATAGTATTTTTTTTAGAAGAGGAAGGAGCTATGACCCCAGATTAAACAGGGGCACGCACGATCCCCCAAATCCAGAGTAATCATGGGAGCATGTAAGAGCCTTTACTTGCACCAATAGTTACTGCACCACCTAGTGAAAACCTATGGGAAATTCATATTGGAATCCAGAGTAACTTGTTCTTACATTGGAGCAAGGACTCCCCGTAGTTACTCTGGATTTTGCCCTAAGTGTCTTTTAATTATATTACAACCAGTGTCTTGCTTCTTCCATCCACAGTGAAGGATCTTTCAGAATGCCAGAAGCCATAACCTGGAAAAGCAGTGATTCTCAAATGTTTTAAAACCAGGACTTATGTTTGGAACAACAGTCTGTCGGGACTGACCAGGTATGATGTCATTAGCTTGGAAATAGTTGGCATGGTTGGAAGTGACATAATTTAGGCTTCAAAGCTAAAGTGTTATCAGCCAACAGCCCCAGTGCTTTAGAAGACCTGCCAGAGCCTTTTGGATCAGGTCCAGTAGTTAGCTTCAGGGGGTTCTCACAAGTTTTAAAACCCTTTGCTAATGAGCGCCTGGTTCTGAGAACCAGTTACTAATGGGACATAGAACATGTTGTTAATTTAGGTTATTAGGACAGAGAACATGTTGTTAATTTATTTGAATCCCACCACTGGTCAGGTCTGTCCACAGATTTGATTATCCCTGGTCTGGGAATGGATCCCCAAAGATACCAACATCCCACTATATTTTAACATAAACCAGCACCAGAAACTAGTTCAGCATTTGCTTCCAAATGTTATTCAGAAACTGAAGCATCTCCCCCACATCAAAAAAGAACATCTGCATCCTTCAGATCTCCAAAGCTCATGTTTGTGATACTGTTTCCAGAATGTCAGTTCTGCATTCAGATCTTTTCTGAAGTGTGCACCGTGAACTCAAGCGATGCTCGCGTGTCTAATTGCTCCATCAACACAGGACACAGAGACTCAAAGTGATGCCTTGCAAGGAACTACCTTAAATGGCACAGTGCATTTTTTCCTCCTTTAAGCTGAACTATGAATCAGTGCAATTTACCTACTGCATGTCATGGTGTCTTCCCTCCTCCCCCCCCCCCCAATTCACCTGAACTTTCCAAAGAAGATATTTTGGGACAGACAGTTAAGCACCTAAGGCATCATCTAGTAGTCAGATTCAACACGGATGCGCTAGAAAGACATAACCTATTTGGCAGGTAGAATGATTAAATGGTGGACGACATTTGCGATTTAAGTGCAAATGGCAAGTAGCACCTTAGGTAGCTAGTTAGTGACAACTCTGTGGCAGCTCTTATATGGCAACTCAATGACATATTTTATACAAGGACTGTCTCCCTTGGTAAGGAGATGAGACTATCATATTCAATGCTCCAGGAAAGCATGCATAGGATTGCAGCCTAATGTAGGATGGCCAGCTTCTAAATTCATAAAAGTCACTGTTTTGCAATATCTATAACTATATCTAAAACGATTGATTGATCAGTCAATCAATAAGATAGATAGATAGATAGATAGATAGATAGATAGATAGATAGATAGATAGATAGATAGATTGATTGATTGATTGATTGATTGATTGATTTGGTACAGCTCAACATAATCCCTTTTGGATGAGCAAGTTCTATTATAAGGTTGGTGAGTACAAATTTTGGAAAGAAAGAATTGTATTGTTATTGAATACATTTCCTTAAGAATATCAATGGCATTGCTTAGAATAGTGTTCTTGAATTTTGGAGTTGGGACCCCAAGGGGTTAAGAAGCTTCAGTTCCAGGGTCGTGACAACTTATGGAACGATAAAGATTTAAGATCACTGGACTTGAGAACCACCAGGTAAAGGGGGAAGCACTGGTATAGCTCTTCAGGTACTGGGAGATTGTGACTGCAATCTTAAAGACACTTTCCTGGGAGTAGGACCCACTGGACACAATGGGGCTTACTTTTGAGTAGACAGTTAGGATTGTGTTCACAGTCCCAATCCTGCCCAAGTTCTTAAAAATTGTGTTAAAATAGCTTTCATTTGTGCTGGGTTTTATGCAATGATTGATTTCTCTGTAACGAGAAAGTTTGATTACAATGAACGATGCAAGGAGGATACAATGATTGAAACCCTATACATCAGTGATCTCTCCATCACCCTTTGGATACTCACCAAAAATTAGGTGGTGACTACTCGTGGGTCCTGACTCTGGGAACCACTGCTATACATGCTTATCTAAGAGCAAGCCCCATCCAAAGCAGTGGAAATTTTTTTGACATTTCTTATTCTAACTCTATGACGTATCCTAAGGGTGCATCCTCTATGGCATCTTATACTACGAGAGCAATCCTGGAGGTACCTGGGGTTGGCACAAGTCTGTTGAGCTGTTCCTGCAGGGTCACAGTGATGCCGGATCCAAGCCCCATTCCTTGGGTAGCCGGAAGCAGCCTCTGCCTGCTCCTATTTATTGATATCTGTGCCACCTCTGCCATATCTACTGGTATCTGTGCCACCTGTGCCATATGTGTAGGGAGAATGTCAGAATCTTGTTACCATATGAGTAGGGGGAATATCAATAATAATAATAAAAATAATCAGTGCTTTTTCGAGAAATAGAGGTGGGGTACTCACCATGAAGAAGTTATTTGTAATCTACTCAGGGCCATTGAGGCGCCAGTACTTAATAACAGTGAGTATCCTGTCAAAAAGACCCCTGATGATGATAATAATAATAATAATGTTTACTAATTTTCTAGTTTATTAGTTTGTGTAGAGGTTCGTTTCCTTTTTTTCCAAGTATATGAGCATATGATTGAATATGCATATGAGTTGTGCTGAGATATACATATATGTTTGGAGTTAACTCTCGGGCTTTGGTGTGATCTAAAAGGAAAAAAAATCTAGATCTCCAATCTTTTAAAGAAGAATGAAGAGGAAAAGTTTCCATTCAAAAGAACCGTATCCAACCTTGCTGCGAGTTTGATTGAAAGGTACTTGAGATAGGAGGACAAAGAGTCAAAAGCAAGAGAGAAAAAAGTTACCGAAATAGTATTTACTGCAAAGATAAACAGACCTTGCACTGAGTAATCTATCTCTATGTTTACTTGGTCACTGGTACTAGAGAGTCTACACCTGATTAGCAAATGACATAAATATATGTAGGTTCTTGAAAAGTGTATGGGATTCTCCCTGTCTTTTGCTCAGTTTGGAAGATCTGTACAGTGGTAGTATGGGGCTATAGTGGGGTAAACTTTCAGAACTTTCGAATTATAAATATAACTATATATAAATACTATAGGTAGGTAGGGTGCAGTGGCGTAGCTAATGGGGTGCTGAGCTGTCTGTCTTGGAGGGAGCATCACCTCTTTGGAGCCATTCAATGTGGCTTGACTGCTCAACCAAAACTGACTGTTCAACCCTTCTCTAGCTACGCTGCTGGATATATGAGTACCCACAGTTCTCATGACAGATTTGGTAGTTAGCACTCAATTCAAACCATGAATAGATTATTCAGGATGCAATCCTAACCTACTTAACTCACCTAGCCTAACTCACCGTGGTGGTGTGTGGGGTGGGGGGGGGGGGCGGTGCATGCTCTGCCCCACTCCTGGTGGGGCTAGGCCAGAGCTCCAGAGCCAGAGCCGGCTTTCCCACAGCACCACAGGGAGTTATACCAGTTGAGTTATACTGGCCTAAATGGGTTATGATTGCACCCTCAGTTTCTTTCAATGCCAACTCATGCCAGAATAATTTGACTTTTGAAGATGTAGTTCTTATTTCATGCTAGAAAAAGAAACCTGGTTGGACAATCTAGGTAGCTGAATACTAGATTAGAAGGGCTTAGCAAGATATTTAGAGCATTAATAATAATAGTGATCACAATCGAGGTGATCACAATTGTAGAATCATAGAGTTGGAAGGGAGCCAGTGGATCATCTAGTCCAATACCCTGCCTGTAGCAGGAGATCCTCATCTTGTGGGAACCTGGGTCTTGAACCGTGGCCTGCTGGTTAATAGGCACAGTGTCTTAACCACTTGCGCCACCAGAAGAAGGTCCAGGTGGGACCTTGGTATCCACTGATTTGTTATCCACTGACTCACCACTGATACCGGAATCCACCATTAAATGTCTAGTAGCATGGAAAAAAGAACAAAAATCCAATCTCCAATATCCACCATGGGTGCCCTTTGGGGAGAAAGGTGGAGTACAAATCTTATAAATAAATAAAATTATAAAATAAATATCTCATCTTCGTGTGGTTAATCTGCACAGGTTGCAGTTCCTTGGGATTAAAAATAGTTTAAAGATCTATTCCAGGTTTCGTTTTCCTTCATTGTCACCCCAGAACGCATCAGTATAAAAGCTATTTTATACTGATAATTTACTCATATATATCAGTTTTACAGTGCTATAAAGTTTTATACTGCTGTTTTATACTTTAAAACTATTTTTCCCCACTGATTTGTCATCCCTACCAAGTTTGGTCAAACTTATTTTCCTTTAAACTCAGCCTCAAGACTCTGGCAGTACTAATCAATTCCCTGGGCAGAAAATGGAGCTACACTTAACGGAAATCTGCGCTATTTTCTTCATACTAGATTACATCCTACGCTACCTATGCAAGGAACGACACAGTGAAGGGAGGAACCAGGCACCTATAAAAATCTGATTAATATGTTAGAGGTATCTCCCCCCAAAAATAAAATAATAAAAAAAGAAATGGAGGAAAAACAGAAGTGGGTAAAGTTCGAATAAACGCAAAGTCAAGCATAATAATGATTTGGGCAAAATGGCAAGTCTGAAAAGGAAATCGCATTGTGAGTGTACAAACCTCTAAATGGTACGCAGATGGGAGGGAGAAGGGTAATCTTCCGGAAAAGCCTCTAATTGTCTGCCCACACTAATAATTTCAGAGAACGCTCCCCTCTCCCCCTCCTGCGTATAATTACACCATTCCATCTGTCTATCAGCAGGTTTTTTACAGCTCCTTGCGGCAGCTCCACGCTCATCCTTGCAGCGAGATGAGGTTTTTCAAAGATTTAAGAATCCTTCTGACACATATCCTAAAGAAAAGGCACTCAGGAGAGGTAAATCCTACTCCTAGCCCTGCTAAGTCTCTATTAAAAAAGTCATATAATCTCTATGAGCTCCATTACTGTGTCAAAATAGGAGATAGACATAAAGGGGGGGCTGTTTTATTTCTCCCACTTTTTTCCTTTTCTCTTTGGTGCGCTTGCCTGTCCAGGTCCTTCAAAATCTTGCATCTTGATGAATCAATTGCCAAAGGAAAGGCGAGTTAATGGCTCACATCTCACAAGCAGAAATAAAGAACAGTAGACTGAATGCTGCCTAGTTCTTTAAGGGCTAAATCCATAGCAGTTACCGGTCTACAAAGTTACGTCAGACTCTAGTGTTATCTTATGGAAAGACATCTTAACTGCTCCGGAGCAAGGGACTTAATTTCACTTTAGGATATAGGCCTAAGTGATCTATGCATTATTTTTTTCCATTACCACCACCTTTCAGTGGGGAAGTTCATTGTTCTAATGAACTTGAACATGAATGAACATGAAAGATCATGTTCTGATCAATGTTCTAAGCCAGGTCAAATGTGAGTCACCGAACACAGCAGTGATAGGATCAGCTAACAGACAAGGTGCTCAGTGCTATGTTTCCAATGAAGCAGCTTTTCAACTGCCACAGTCTCCCCAACTATTAAGTAAGGTAAGGTTGCCTTGATAGTATGACCAGTCATAGGGTGCAGTGCTCATCTCTGTTTCAGGGGCCAAAGAGCGAGCATCGTCCAAAGATGCTGGCATGGCACATGGAATGCTGCTTACCTTCCCACTGAAGAGATAACTTATCTATCTACTTGCATTTACATGCTTTCAAACTGCTAGGTTGGTAGGATCTGGGCACGTAGTAGTACAGTGGTACTTTCAATGACGAGCATAATCCGTTCTGGAAGCATGCTCGTCATTTAAAGTGCTCGACATTTAAGATGAGCATTCAAAAAGAGAGATTGCAAGTTGGAGGGGATGGTAGGGAGTCATGCACGGCCACCACATCTTCGCCCCCCAGTAGCTATGCTGCTGGGAGGATGAAGAAGAGAATGGACTCCCTCCTGTTCCCCACAACCTGTGATTGCAGTTGGAGGGGATGGGAAGGCATGCACGGCCACCACCTCTCCACCCCCAGCTATGCTACTGGGAAGGTGGAGAGCAAAGATTTCTGAGAAATTTTTCAAAATACTCACCATTTGGGTTACTCATTATTGGAGGTACCACTGTACTTTCCTACTATGCATTGTATTGCATAAGGCACCCCAGTATGGGCAAAATCCAGAGTAACTATGGGGAGTCCTTGTTTCGGTGTAAGAATAACTTACTCTGGATTCCAGTATGAATTTCCCATAGGTTTTCACTAGGTGGTGCAGTAACTACAGGTGCATGTAAAGTCTCTTATGTGCTCCTGTAGTTACTCTGGATTTGGAGGTATGTAGCTTGTGTGTCCTTGGGTAGATAAATCAGGGAGGTCCTATAAACAAAGGATGCTCTCAGATCTAAAGGTAGGATTTGAAATTCAGTGATGTAGCAATCTTAGAGAAGGTAAAAAAGTCTATATGAGAGATCTATGGAACCATATCCATGTTGCCTGAAATTCTCCCCTGGAAGAAAGGTAGAATATGTAGAAACAACATCCAAAAAATCAGCAAGCAGAGAGGCCAGCCCAGTGGTTGGTTCTTCATCGCTACAGAAGATAAGCCAAGGTTTCTTCAAGGCTTTGCTCTACAGGCTGGGCTCACAAAGGAATCTGAAAGGGTCATTTACAAATAATAGATCCACAAAAGCTAGAATCTGTCCGGCAACAGCCTTTGAGAGCATCTTGCAAAGGAGAAAAATTGGGAAAAAAGGAATATGGCACTGGACATAAAAGAACTGTTTGAGCGAGGTAACTATAGTCAAAGATATTTCAATGAATTTCAATCATCCCTTAACATCAAGGCTCATTTTTTTCAATATCATGGCTCTTTTGACAATAAATGAATTGCATGATTTGGATCTCCTTTTTTTTGGTTCCAACTCTTTCATGAACCATTTCTTGATAAGGGACGTCAAAGCAATCAGTTCATCTATCTGCATAAAATCGAAACATCAAAATGTCATGTGCAAAAAAAATAAAAAGGGCGACCTCTTCATATTCTCTTGCTTCCAGTAAAAAAAAAAATTAAGATTTAAAGGAATTATTTTGTTCTCCATCTATTCTTTTCTTTTCTAAGAGGGACAGGCATTAATTTTCAAGGTCAGGTGAATTTAAGAAAAACAGCTAATGCAAAAGAATCTACATTTTTGAAACAGATTTGCAAATGTCAATACAAAAGAAAGAGATACAATGGAAAGAACCAGATGGATTTTTCAATTATTGTTATTATTTGGGATAAAGAGTAGGAATTAGCTTTGAAATTCCAAGGCTGTCTTACTAAAGGAAGGTTAAAGTCAGGGCAAGATACACATAACTAAAAAAGAAAAGAAACCATCTATTTTCATATCAACTGTTTTGGAGATGAAATTCAGAACCCTTTTAAAAAAAGCTGGAAACCTCCCTATATGTTTCTTTCCCATGGGCAGTAAATTTATATTTTTTAACTCTGAATTATTTTCCTGTCCCAGTGTCTGGTTTAAGACTTGATTTTAGGAAATCTAAATTTCAGACTTTCTCATGAAATTTCTGACAGTCTTGGGGCAAAATCCAGAATAACTACAGGGAGTCCTTGCTCCAGTGTAAGAACAACTTACTCTGGATTCCAATATGAATTTCCCATAGGTTTTTACTAGGTGGTGCACTTACTACAGGTGCACATAAAATCTCTTAAGTGCTCCTGTAGTTATTCTGGATTTGGGGATTGGATGTCCTGACCAATGTGAGAATGGTTGCAAAAAGGCACCATTGCTAGACCTCATATATGACAAATGCCAGCTGTGGGTGCAATCCTAAGCACCCATAGTTGGAAAGTCAGTATAGGATTGCAACCTTTGATCTCTTATAAAAGATCTCATATAAGACTACATTCCTATGAATACTTTGCAGAGAGTTGGCCCACTGGTGTTGCCAGGGAGGTGCAGGATGGTGGAGGTTGCACTGGGTGAAGTGCATAGGGTGTGACACCACCACTGACCAAAATTTTTAAAATCTTGGAATTTTTGAATAATACCATCATGTTATATATCCTTCGATTGATGTATTTACACAGAATGAAATGGAACAAACCATGTTGAAATATCTATTTTATCATAAGAAAAAGCAAAAATAAACAACAACAGTGAGGCAGGGCAATGGTGAATCACCATGCACACCGTGCTGGAGGCACTGGCCCACCCATGGGACGATGTGCTGAACTCCTGCATCAGGTGGCACAAACCCTTTGGATGCCACACTGCATAACGTGTCATGTTGGGTGCTACCCCTTCAAAGCCAATGCCAATCCTATATAGAGGCCTAGAAGTGTGGCAAGCACATATGTTCTCATAGGGACGTGGTTAGTGGAATGTGATCACACAACATTCAGTTTACATGGAAAGCTAAACCCCGTACTTGAGTCTCAGTCCACATCTTCATAGATCTCACAACACATAGATCTTCATAGATGTCATATATCTCACAACACCAACTCAGAGAATTAGTCCGGTCGTTCTGTTAATATGATTAGTTTTGAGCAGGGAAATGCCATCATGAGACAACATTTTCATATAATAACTCAGTGTTTATTCTTTTGCCTGCAACAGGAAGACAACTGAGATAAAATTGCAAAAACGCAGTGTAGTAAATACAAATCCTAAAAAGACTTTTTTACCCCGCAGGTATTTTTTTATTCTTAATGTCTGCTACAGAGGAATGAAAATGCCACCTCCGGGCTTGAAATCTCCTGTATCTGCTCTTTCCTATACAACAGCACCTTCATAAAGTTAGGAGGACAGCTTCTTCCCTCTGTGGCTTGTCCAACAAAGAGGTGTGAGGATTCGACAGCCGACGCGGCTCATCCTAAATGGACCCAGACAGTCCCTCCCAAGGGCCAGCGTAGCAAAGCTTCAGAGCTCCGTTCTGTCTTTTGTTCCCCGTCGTTCTCCTCTGAGCTGAATTTAACAGCTGGGGCATCAGTTGGTTGCTGCAAAGCTTCGGGGAAAATACCCTGCTGAGTGTGGACGTTGCAAAAGTTTCCTGTCATCGTTCTATAAAAGTTAATAAAGAGACACATCTCTACTCTCACCCCCCCCCCACCCTTGACATGCTGCAGAGGACAAGACTAGCTATGGTGACATCCGAGCATTGCCTGAAAATGTCTCCGGACTCAAAATGTCTCAGCGCATAACCACCTGTAGTGAATCAGAGATGCCCAAAAAGTGTGTGTCCAATATTTAGCTTGAGGGGAAAAATTGACTAAGGACCAAGCTGGATATAGCATCACATTGGTGCAGGGTGATCATATAACTGGAACAAATGGACAAAAATGTAGGACACCCCAGAAAAATGTAGGACATGACAAAATAAAAGCAAAAAACACTCATATACAGGTATCCCACGCTTTCTTATGGTTCGTTTTCTGACAATCCACCCTATCAAAGTTCATACCCAGAACTCAAACCCAGAACAAAGTTCATACCCAGAACTCATTAGTTCAACGTATGTTCTGTCTTTCTTTGCAGTTCTAAAAGCCAAAATTGTGGGCCCACCCATGTTATATCTCCTGGTTTAATCCTGTTTCCAAAGGACTAGCCCCCAAATCCAGAGTAACTATGGGAGCACATAAGAGACATTACGTGCACCCGTAATTACTACACCTCCTAGTAAAAACCTATGGAAAATTCATATTGGAATCCAGAGCAAGTTCTTCTTACACTGGAGCAAGGACTCCCCGTAGTTACCCTGGATCTTGCCCTAAGTGAAAATCCATTTGCAGAAATCTTTGTGTAGCAGCAGGGAAGTTGCAAGATAAAAGTGGCATTTGCAATTTGCTAAAGACACATTGGAAGCATATAAAGTAAAAAAAAGATTTTATTCCACTTTTCAATGGTTTCCACTTTTGGATGGTCGTTGGGTCCCAAACCTGTCCGATAAGTGGGGGATGCCTGTATATTGCTTTCATGTGTTGATTTATACACTGCATTACTTCTTCTTAAATTTAAAGTTATTACATATAATTTATTACATATCATTCATTAATTACAATAAGGCTGCACACTGGCTGCTCAAAAGGAAATGGAAGACAAAAAAGATTTTTTTCCAGGACATAAGGCTAAAAAAAGAGGACATGCCCTTGAAAAAGAGGACATATGATCACTGAAAATTAGTTTGTGGTATCTCATTTCCAATTTAAGCCATTACCTATTGCATAGCATGACATTTAGGAAACTGAATGAGTAACCTCAGCCCAGTTCCCACAAAATCCTAACCATGTCTACTCAAAAGTAAGCCCCATTGTATTCAATGGGTCTTTCTCCCAGGAAAGTGTCTTTAGGATTCCAGTCTTCCTTGCAGGAAGGTCTTGCAAAGTTGGGTGCCTCTGTTTTGGAATCTGGCACTGGGTGCTGCCTTGGAATGGGGCACTCTGGCTGCAAGGGATGGAGGGTGTGGCTATGCAAATGAAGGGGTGGGGCAATGCAGGTGAAGAGCTGGGAGTGTGGGTGTGGCTATGCAAATGAGGAGGTATGGTTATGTAAATGAAGGTGTAAAGCTGCACAAAGTGGAGCAGGTTCAGTCATTTGATTCAAATTCTTGGATTGGGACCTGCAGGGAATCACCCTATAGAAGAATGTAAGCGTAGGAATGGGGGCTCTGGGGGATGTGGGCAGATGTGGGCTGACATGTGCCTGGAGAACAGAAAGGAGGCCAGATGCTGGTTCTGCCTCGCCCTGACCTGAATGAATGATTCTGCGTTACTGGCCACTTTCCCATTTTTCTTAAACCATTGGTTTGTGTTGCAGTCATGTCAGAGTGTTTACCCAGTTCATATTGTGGAAAGTATCTTTCAGTCTATGTGGAATATATCTCTGAGTCTATGACTATGAGCACAAGCCTAACAATGTCTACTCAAAAGTAAGCCCCATTGTGTTCAATGGGTCTTATTCCCAGGAAAGTGTCTTTAGGATTGCAGCCTATGACTGCTTTTTCCTTTTACTTTTGGAGCCACCCTTAAGGGCCTTGCAGTTACCTTTGTGGTGCTGCTCCTTCATATGATTGATTCCCCCCCAACTTCCTATTTGGGAATGACCATCAAGGTGGGCACCAGTTCCTCACTGCCTTGATGGCTGCTGCAGGGCAGGGCTGGCAGCAAACACCTGTGCTGGCCATTTGTGGCATCTGATCAAAGCCCCGTTGCTTGAAAGTGGTATCAGAGTACGGCTGGCGTCTCCGGCACACCAGTGGCACTTTGGCTCATCTGTGCCATGCTCTGCCAAATGATCCCCACCCCATGGCATGGCCTGTTGTCATAACCAAAGAAAGAAGGGAATCCCCCACAAAAATGTAGGACACCCAAGAAAAATGTAGTAATGACAAAATATATATTATTATGATTATTATTTATTATTATTTATGGAATTTCTGTCCCACCTTTCTCCACAGTGGACCCAAGGTGGCAAACAATACGATAGACACACATACATACAAATATTTAAAATATTAAAAATGCTTTAGTCCGTGAAAATATTTTTAGGCCCTGCCAAAAGAGGGAGCAGTTCTTAATTCTAAGGGAAGGGAGTTCCAGAGCTGGGGTGCATTGCTTTTATGTAGTTCATTTATACACTATATCAGTTATTAAATTTAAAATTACATCTAAGTTATTGCATATAATCAATTAAATACAAGAATTCTATATGCTGCCTCTTCACAAGGAAAAGGAGGACAATGGAAATTTTTTTCCCAGGACACAAGGCTAAAAAAGAGGACATGTCTGGGGAAAACAGAACATATGGTCAACTTGGACCAGGTCAACTTGGAAGCTAGCCTTGGGGTCCACTTCTGTCTTTTCCAAGTGGGTCGGTCTTTCTTTCTTTCTTTCTTTCTTTCTTTCTTTCTTTCTTTCTTTCTTTCTTTCTTTCTTTCTTTCTTTCTGTCTGTCTGTCTGCCTGCCTGCCTGCCTGCCTGCCTGCCTCTCTATCTACAGTAGTTACATACTGCTTTTCAACTAAAAAGTTGAAACTAAAAGCAGTTTACCAAGAAAATTTTAAAAAAAATTAATGACAAATGGATTCTATTTGCACAATGAGACTTGCCCCCAAATCCATAGTAACTACGGGAGCACGTAAGAGACTTTACGTGCACCCATAATTACTACACCACCTAGTGAAAACCTATGGGAAATTCATATTGGAATCTAGAGTAAGTTGTTCTTACACTGGAGGAAGGACTCCCCGTAGTTACTCTGGATTTTGCCCATGGGCTGTAATCCTATACACACTTTCCTGGGAGTAAGCCCCACTAAGCACTAAAGGTCTTACTGGCAGGGCTGGAGGGAATTCTGGGGGGTGGTGGGTACTGGGAAGGCTAGTGGGGTTTCTGGGGTATGGGAGTTACTGGCAGGGCTAGTGGGGGGTTTCTGGGGGTGGTGGGTACTGGCTAAGGTCTTACTTTTGAGTAGACACTGTTGTGCCAAAAATCTTATGAGCTCTCTGGACTGCTTAATCATAGAATTATTCTCACCAGTTTCTACTTGCAAAGAAAAAAAAATGAAAAAGGTAAAAAAATAGAGATTCTCCCTCTGGATATCTGTGCCAATTTCTGCCCTTATATAAAGAAGTGTGATGGAAGTTGCCAAGAAGGTTCAATATCAATAAAATGAACTCTCCACAAATTTCCTAATGAGAAATGAATGGGTCCTTACAGCACCAGTTAACTTGAGTGCATATCGGAGCTTGGGGAAATAGCGCTTTTAATGGGGCACTCCTTGAATAACCAACCATTGCCTCTCATCGTTACGGATGTGCTTTCCTCTTTCTTTCGATACAGCAAAAAAAATGGCAGGCTTCGTTCCCGCTATGGGTCCCGAACTCCCAATTCATCTGCTCAGAATTAAGTGTCTCAATTAAAGATTTGATTTACATTTAATAGGAAAGTTATTCCAAGTCAAACCAAATAGCAGAATTTCATTATTGAAGTTTTACACTTGTCAGAACCATGCACTTTTTTAAAAAAAAAGTGATTTTATTAAACCTCAATAAGTGGTCTTTTAATAATTAATTAGTATTTAATTAATAGACAATAACTGTTGCCACTTGATGCATCTCCTCTGCAGGTTTAATCCAGTTCTTTACTACCTTTCATTAACTGCTTGAATGACTCCAAATGTACTGCTCTACAGAGCAGAACAATTCTTATACCATCTCAAAGTCTAAGCAGGACATTGTGGTGTTGCATGCAGAAGAACAGACAGACAGGCAGGCAGGCAGGCAGGCAGGCAGGCAGACAGACAGACAGACAGATAGATAGATAGATAGATAGATAGATAGATAGATAGATAGATAGAGACAGAGACAGAGACAGACAGACAGACAGACAGACAGACAGACAGACAGACAGACAGGATAGAAGACAGGATATATGTCTTTCTTGCTTCACATTTTCCAGAATCTGCTCAAGGTCAATTATCAGGCCAGGTCAAGATTAATCTAGGATCCATTTCTATTGGAGAGGAAATGACAAATTATAAAAGTTGAACCCATTTCCTTTCCTGCAACGGCATAATCCTGGCAATTGTTTTGCTTCCTTTACATGCTGCTGTGATGCTCCCTCCAAGACTGACTGCCCTACCCCCCTCTAACTATGCCACCACTACAGAGGATCCATGTTGGGTCATTTGGGACCTGCAGATGATGAAATCCATGTATTCCAAATCCATGCTAACATGGGCAACCTAAACACATTTGCATAGGAATAAGCCATGTTGAAGACATTTGGACTTACTTATGAGTAAACATGCATAGGATTGCCTTGCAATATATAAACATTGCAAATGCTCATAAGGCCATGAAATTCTGAAAAAGGCTGGTCCAACATAGCAGGATGTAAGGTGGGGAAATGGAAAGTCCAATTTAAACCTTAACTGAGGGCAAAATCCAGAGTAACTACGGGGAATCTCTGCTTGATGGGGAATCTTTGCGGTGTAAGACCTACGGGGAATCTTTGCAGAATCTTTGTGGGGAAACTACGGAACTACGGGGAATCTGTGTGGTGTAAGAACAACTAACTCTGGATTCCAAAATGAATTTCCTATAGGTTTTCACTAGATGGTGCAGTAACTATGGGTGCATGTAAAGTCTCTTACGTGCTCCCGTAGTTACTCTGGATTTGGGGGTAATTTAGCCTGGGGAAAATTTAGAATATTTGGATACAGAGTATTGGTATATAAGAATAGTAGCATTGACACAAGGCACCTCCAAGGGTTACTTGAATCATGGGTGTCCAACTTCAGTTTTATAAATAATAAAGCATATTACATACTGTATTGGGAAAAAGCTGAAATTAATAAAATGACATTCAATAAAATAAAATTAAAAAACTAGGGGAAAGAGACAATAGCCGGTCTATTCTTTTTTGAGCAATGTTATAAAAGTCAATAATGGAAAGCTACATTAAATAAAAGTTAGCCCTTCTATATTATATTAAAAATGCATAATATTCATACTGATTTTGAATAAAAAATGCATACGTCCACACCAGACTGCAGACGGTTCCTCGACATGGCACTTGCTGACACACTCTCCAATGATATCTGCCCATCAGAACAAGTGACGGGCTATTTTGCCAGTCTGAGAAAATTACTTAGAAATCAAATTTCATATTCTGCTGGCTCTAATACCAATGAATGTTACTTACACTGCAATACTGAATACTTACTGTGCAGAATCTCAAATTATTATATAGATCAATTTACCCAATTACATTAGCTGCATGGATATTTCCCATCATGCGTTTCACTAGTTTATTCATTACGAATGTCCACATCAATGTGCATCAAACATTAGGAGGGTGTAATTGGTATCCCAGTGACCCACTTGCCGGGTACTGGGAGGGAGCAGAATTTAAGATATGCAGAAGAGATGTATGGAGTATCTGGTCCACATATAGAATGCCCCAGGTTTAGTCTCTACTCCCTAATACTGTCCAGCAAATGGTAGGGAGAGAACTCTCCGGAGAGCTTGCCGGCAGTGGAAGCAATACTGATCTTGATGTCCCAATTACACCATTCAATATAAGGCAGATTCCTGTTCTGCTAAGTCAAATCAATCGGAACCCATGCTTAAAAATTGCCAAAAGTGGGATGGGGAGCGTGGATGCCAATTTCACAGCACCAACTTAAATCTATTCAAACGGTTCACCAAACTGTGGGTCAGGAATCACTGGGTGGGTCCAGGGTAACCAGATGCCCAAACCTCAAAAGGAGGACAAGGATTTCTCTGCCTGGCCTTTCCAGTGGACAATGGCACGTTTGCCTACTCAAGAAAAGCCACGATATTGGGTACTTTCACTTCCCATAGAACTCAATGCATATTTTTGGCCATAACTTTTAACAGGAAGGAGATATTTCAAAAACTTTTTTTGCTTTGGATTCTGCTTTTCAATACAAATCCAACAACATATGACATGATGGGGTACCGCACACCATTGCAAACTTCAAAAATCAAACCAAAAAGGAGGACAATGAAGCCCTTTTGGAGGACACCTGGATAGAAGGCTAAAAAAAGAGGACAAATCTGGAAAAATCCGGTCATATGGTCACCACAACTTTTTGGTGGCTAACCAAAGGAAGACGGAAAGATCAAAAAACCAATTTCCTCCAGCCATGGGGGTATTTAAAAAATCAAATACCGCTCAAATAAAGAACTCCTGAAGTTTGCCACTTCAGGGTAACTGCCCTGCAAGGAACTGAGCTTTTGAAGAGTGGAAGAGTGTATAAATAGAGAAAGATAGAGGAAGTTTGGAAGAGAAAGTCTGTTAAACTTGAGTGAGTCAACTAGGTGAGTCAAGGTAGAGTGCTATTTTTTTAAAAGTGGGTCCTGATGTTTAAAATATTTGCCCACTACTGATCTATTTGTGAAAATCTCATTGGGAAAATCTCATTGATATGTTAGTGAAAATCTCAAATTCCTACTTCATAGGAATTATCGATAATTCCCTGTCTTTGGCTGCAATCAACACACTTTCCTGAGAGTAAGGGCAAAATCTGAGTAACTATGGGGAGTCCTTGCTCTGGTGTAAGAACAACTTACTCTGGATTCCATTATGAATTTCCCATAGGTTTTCACTAGGTGGTACAGTAACTACAGGGGGATGTAAAGTCTCTTATGTGCTCCCGTAGTTACTATGGATTTGGGGGCATGTCCCATAGAACATAATAGGACTTACTTTTGAGTAGACATGGTTAGGATTGTGCTCTCAGTCTATTACTTCTCCTCACAAGGATTTGTCCAGCAGAATGCAATAGGCATCTTTTGGGGGTGGGATGGGGGGAGGTTGTTATCCCGGTATAAGACGCAACATCTGCAATACCCCTGCTCAGGGCATGGGGGATTTCTAAAGTCAGTGTGTTGAGAGAACGGTTCTGCAATGATACCAATTCTCCCAGGCACTCTTCCCTTTTAAAATGCAAGGCCGCCACTCAGGACCACTGGCAGCTAAAGACCAAACGGAACCATCGGCCTACTCGAAAAGGGAGATAGAATAACGATAAATGGCTCTGAACAGCAATGAAAAGGCTTTTAATGGCAACAGGCAAGGAGAATCACAGCTGTGCAGGGAAGCACAGCATGGACAGACCAGCTGCTCTGTCAGTCAGAGAAGTGTGGTGGGTGGGTTGAGCAGATGAATGAGGAAGTTATATATATATATAGGTAGTGTTGGCGCTTGCGCAGTGCCGCTTCTGGGCAAGCACCATGTGTCAATCTTGGCGCTTGCGCAGTGCCTGCTTAGAAGCAGGACTGCCCACTTCTGGGCAGGCACCACGCAAGCGTCAATGTTGATGCTTGCGCGCTGCCTGCTCTGAAGCGGGCCGGCCCACTTCAGGACAGGCACTGCGCAGGCACCAACGTTGGCGCAAGCACAGTGCCTCTACTGAAGCTGGCCGGCCAGCTTTAGTACAGGCACTGCGCAGGCGCCAACCTTGCCCCACCCCGCGCCCCTCCCCAGTTCCGCCCCCTGACCCTCCCCGCCCCTGACCCCGGCCTGGCCCCTCCCACTTCCGGCGAACCGGATCTTGGGAAAGGCCGGGCCCATCCCTGTATATAGATAGATAGATAGATAGATAGATAGATAGATAGATAGATAGATAGATAGATAGATAGATAGATAGATATAATAGGAGATATATATACCGAGAGAGAGACTTAGGATTGTTCAAAGGGTTTTACTCCCAAGAAAGTGTCTTTAAGTTTGCAGCATTCATCTCCAAAAATCAGGGTGTGCATTGGATTCGATGACACATTAGATTCAAGTAAATACAGTATTCTGATAATTATAAGTACAGGTCCGTATTTAGTTTAACCGTTTACTATATTGTCCTATATTGTAAACTGAAAAGTGTCTGACTCACTCACCGACTCATCAGCGCCCAGTGAAAACCGCTGGACCTAGAAGCACGAAGTTTCAGGATGGTGTTCCTTCTGTGATGGAGGTTCCCATTAAGAAATGGTTTTCAGAAATTCCAACCAGAAAGGGGTGAAAAGGGGTGCAATGCATTTTCCTCCCAATACATTGAATAATCCCTGACTGAGGGATGCTCTGCCCCATCCCTGGTCCTAGAAGCATGAAATTTGGGGAGTGTATTCCTTCCATGAGGGGAGCACCCACCAAGAACCTATTTCCAGAAATTTAACCACTAAGGTCTGAAAAGACGCATTTTCTGTCTAAACATAACATTGAAGACTGATCAACGTCCAGCTGATGCACTGGGAGGGAAGGTGCAAAGAAAGGGGTTGGAGTGCATGGGCGGTTGTGCTCATGGGGAGTTGGTGCGCATGGGAAGGATAATTACTGCCCATTGGGAGTTGCACATGGGGAGTTCTACATGGGGGAATGGTGTACATGGGGGATGGTGCGCGAGGGGGCGTGAATACACATGTGGGAGTGGTGTGCAGTGGTTGGTTGGTGCACATGTAGAGGTTGGTGCGCATGTAGGGGTTGGTACGCATGGGAGGGTATTGCGCATGCGGTGTTGGTGCATAGTGGTGTGTTCCTACACAGTGGGGTTTGATACATAAGGGGGTTAATGCACGTGGGGGGTTTAGCATGGGGGTTGATGTGCATGGGGGGTTGTTGTGCAGTGGAGGGGTACAGGGGGAATTTTACTTTCGCAATACAGGTACCTTTTTTCTAGTAAAATATATATTTACTATATTGTAATAAAAATGTAACATAAGCCCACTGTAAGAAGTAGTACAACTAGGTCAAAGTCATAACATAAATCCATTGTCATATTATCATCAATCATATAGCTCATTGTATTCTGCAAAATGAAATTTTACTTCTGCTTTGCAGCTCTGCATTACAATTGCCAGTAAACACTTAAAAAAAAATCTCAAGTCTTTTAAAATAGGGGAGCACATTTGATTTGATGGCATATTACATTCGAGTAAATACAGGTAGTTTCATTCACTTCCAGCATCTCACCAAGCAAGCACTCCGCACATGGACCACCACAAGGGACAGGGAATGAAAATAAAAGTTAAGGTGGACAAGAAGCATCAGAGTGTGAGGAACAGTTAAGAGTAAGGGAAGATTTAAAATAGAAATCCAGAGTAACTACGGGAGCACGTAAGAGACTTTACGTGCACCCGTAGTTACTGCACCACCTAGTGAAATCCTATGGGAAATTCATATTGGAATCCAGAATAAATTGTTCTTACACCGGAGCAAGGACTTCCCCCAGTTACTCTGGATTTTGCCCTAAGTTATAGCAGTATTTATTGGGGTTTTTTTCACCCATAAGGTCTAGGGTTACCAGTGGCCATTAAACCCTTCTCTGTTATAGATTGTGTTCATTTATCTTTTCATGGTCTTCTCTAAAATGAATTCCAAAAGCAGATGTCTTAGTAAACTGTCTTTCATAATGGCGCCTAACATAAATGCAATGTACACATGTCCACTACCACAATTAATTTCACAAGAAACCTAATTGTGTTTGCTGTGGATATATTCGGCAACATTTGAAAAGGCCATGATGTGGGAGGTTTAGAGAAAACCATGTACTTGCATGTTATTTTTAGACATCCAAGAAGAATCAATGGTCACAGGGTTCTGACTCATAGTGCGATTTAAAAGCAAAAGTACTGTACTGGAAACAGCCTTTTATCCAATAATGTTTTCCTACCTGACCGTACAGTCAAGTTTACTGACGTAACACCTTGTCAAAAAGCAAGGAAGCACACCAGATGGTGGCTTAGTGATCATATGCACGTGTTTATGGAAATGGCTACCATAAGAAGATGTATCTAATGCCCAATCACAGATTTAACAGGTAAGAGAGGAGAGAGGCAGAGGTGAACGAATGCTGAAACACTCCTGCAAGCAGTAACAACATTTTAATCTGACATTCTCAAGAGGCAAAACAAGAGCATAAAGCACAATCCTAACGGTGTCTACTCAAAAGTAAGCCTCATTGTATTCAGTGGCTCTTCCTCCAAGGAAAGTGTGTTTAGGATTGCAGCCTTAAAACAACTATGACCTATGAGATGCCATTATTACACACATATTCCTGTCGCAGTATTTGCCCTACACAGATCAGCTATTCTTCCCTATTTTGGCTGTTCCTTCCATCAACTGGGCAAAAATGTTTTTTAAAGACAGTCCTATGCAAGTTAAAAGTATTTGCATGATGTCATTTATCTGCATATTGTTTTTAGGGGTTAAGGGATCAGTGAGGTCTCCTTCCTTTGAAATGCTAGAGCATCGGAGGTTATATTTAAGAGGCCACCTCTGATCATCACCAGTCTAGAGCAATCACCTGGGCCGATGCCAGGAACCAGAAGATGACATTATCAATGCCCTTCTGATTTATGCAAATTATTTCTCACTTTTCCGATTAAGAAATCAGTTCCTGTTATCATCTGTATTTCTTATTCCGAGCCACAACACTAAAACACTTGGCAGTGATTACAAATAGCAAAAGTTATCTTTTGGTGCCAAGTCTACAGCGTTGATACTTAATAGCGTGGTGTAATAGAACCCCACACTGACATGTGGCATATTTAATATCCATCTTTCTTAGAAATAACAGTGTTCTGAAATTGGAACGGACTTTAGCAACGAAATAATTAATGTGGATAACCATCATAAATGCCACAAACGGAAGAATTACAGATGGTACTGAACCGTGATCGCTAATGCTCTAACCTGTTGTGACAGAACTTTAAAAATTGAAACTCCGTCCCCCCAGAGGCCGGTGAATGGAGACTTAGGCAGACAGAAAAGAGAGCTCCGTTCTAATTAAATTGCTTTCTCTCTTTACCCGTCTCCCCAGTTGGTCACACACACTCCGTTATGGGAGTATCCCAGTCTTGTGAAGCTTTCTAACACAGTCACAGATTCCCCACCATTGCATTGGGATTTATTTTTCTCTTGCCTCTAGTTGTGGGTTTTGAAAGCCACTCTGCCAACCTAAGCCATTGGTATTGCAATGCTAGAGATGGAAGCCATTTGAAGTCTGGAGCTGGCGCTGGAATCAAAAATCTGATTCCTGTATAGAAAACATACATGGAGTAATGGACATCATGTACTCCGTTCATGAAGGCTGCAATCCTGGGATTACACTTTTCCTGGGAGTAAGTACAATTGAACACAAGGCAATTTACTTCTGAGAAGACCTGCATAGGATTAGGCTCAAAGTCTTTGATTCCCTGCAGTGGCATACCATTCATATAGCATGAAGTGTCATGTGCCATAGGCGTATATATGCACCCACCTAGCACTTCCCCCACCCCAGCACCCTTCTATGCCAGCTGGAGAACACTCCCCGGCAGGCTCAGAAGGGCATGTGCATGGTTCCAGCTGAGCTGTGCATGTGTCCATCTGTGCCAGCAGGAGGATGCTCCCTGGCTGGCTCAGAAGGGTGCATGCATGGTTCTAGCTGAGACACGCATGTGCCCATCTGTGCCAGCTGGAGAAAGCTTCCTGGCTGTCTTGGAAGGGCACATGCGGTGTTTCAGCAGAGCTGTGCTTGTGCCCATCTTTGCCAGCTGGAGTGTTCCCCAGCTAGCTCAGAATGGCACATGTGCGGCTCCAGCTGAGCTATGCATGTGCCCTTCTGAACATGCCAGGGAACATGGCTGGTTCCAAAGGGCATGTACACAACTCAGCTTCTGAACCACGCATGCACTTTTTTGCAGCTAGCTGAAGAAACCCTCTGACTGGCTGCAAAGGGCGCATGGATGAACCACGCATGTGCCCCTGGTAGCTGGCTAGAGTGTTTCCCCAGCTGGATGTGAAAAGCCCAAATGTGTGATAACATCATTACATCATGCATGCTGGGGGAGCATATCAGTATGCCCTTGATGGGAGAGCCTCCACTTCCCTGCAAACTCAGATCAACTTACAAATTAAGGCTGCAATCCTAACCTCCACTTAGGCTGACCCAAGCCCTAGCATAAGTCCTGTGCTGGCCTGTGGTGTCACAGAAGTACAGTAAATACACTTCTGCCCAACTCATGGGAAGGTTAGACTTATGCACAAGCATATACTGACCTTCCCACACCGTCACAGAAAGACTGGCCAGGTGTATTAGGCTGGACTAAATTTCTTAGGATTGAGCTTAAGTTAAGCATGTGCTTAATGATGATGGGCAAAATCCAGAATAACTATGGGGAGTCCTTTCTCCGGTGTAAGAAAAACTTACTCTGGATTGCAATATGAATTTCCAATAGGTTTTCACTAGGTGGTGCAGTAACTACGGGTACATGTAAAGTCTCTTACGTGCTCCTGTAGTTGCTTTGGATTTGGGGGTAAGTGTGTTTTTTCTTCACTCAACAGCAGCTCAGTCATTAACCCCAAATATTATTTTTATTTGGAGTCCCTAAGGAAAATAAATAACTTATAAGGAAAATAATAGGTCCACACTGTGAGATGAGTCTTTTAGTTGATCATAGCTTAGCTTTGAAACATAAATTGATGGTGTCACTGATAGCAATGACATCACTTCCAGGTTAATGACATCACGACCAGTTGTCATACTAAAAAGTGGGTTCCCAACTTCAAACATTTGAGAACCGCTGCATTAGAGCTCCCCAAATGTGCAAGAATTTAACAGGGGAGGAAACACTGAAGTATATCAATGTCACAACACTCATGAATGAAATGTTAACCTGCTCAAATGGCAAAAGGGGGAACGACGACGGTGTTTTAACATACCCTAAAACAGAGACTGCCCCTGATAAATAGGGACAACTGGAGCATATGCCTGGAGCTTATTCCAACCACAGTATAGCCATGGAATATCGAGTAACATGATGTTAATTATTTAAATACAGCCTTGGAAAACAGATCGTGAATCCCTAATTATCTTTAGAGCCCTTTTATTATCCAACACTGCAATTTGACTTAGACAAAATAATGCTTTACATAATAGTTTTACAGAACGAGAATGTTTGGAGACTTCCATGATAGTTCACACATTTTGCACACAGGATGGTTCAACAGAGCATTTCGGAGCTCAAAATGGGTGGGATTATGATGCTTCCTTCCCCCATTCTGCCATTTTCAATGTATTTGGACTAAAAAAGATTTTGATTTTGATTTTTGTAAGGGATTTTTGCCAATATAGAATGGGTTACCCATTATCCAGAATATTTTTCTGTAGGTTTTGCCCTGGCAGAAACAGCTCAAAGATTTAATTCCTTTAAGGGCAAGGAATCCTTTAAGGACACCATAGTCTAATACTGACCCTGAAGTCTTTACTGACCCTGGTTTTTTAAAACTACTGTATAACTAAACTTTGGGTGAAATCCAGAATAACTACGGGATGTCCTTGCTCCAGAGTAAGAACAAGTTACTCCAGGTTGCAATATGAATTTCCCATAGGTTTTCACTAGGTGGTGCAGCAACTACAGGTGCCCGTAATGTCTCTTATGGGCAAGCCATGATGCACCTGTGCAACCTTCTGGTTCTAGAAGCAGGCTCTCTATAAATTAGGGTTGCCAAATGTCCCAAAAAACAGGTACAATCCCAATTTTGGGGGATTGTGTTCACATACTGGCCAGCGGGACAGAGGTTTATGTCCTGATTTTGTGGAAGAGAATTATGGCAAACTTAGGGCACAATCCAGAGTAATTATGGCAGCACATAAGAGACATTATGTGCACCCGTAGTTACTGCACCACCTAGTGAAAACCTATGGGAAATTCATATTGCAATCCAGACTAACTTGTTCTTACTCCAGAGCAAGGACTGCACGTAGTTACTCTGGATTTTGCCCTTACTCTAAATGCCAAATTACAGTACAGAATCTAGTTTTGTTGGGTGCCTCCGATGGGCATCTGGTGTTATATAGGAATCTGGACTAGATGGGTCTTTGGCTTGATCCAGCAGTGCTCTTTTTATATTCTTGGCAGTTTTTAATTCTGGGTCCATTCTAAGTATTTCCAATATGGTATCAAAGGTCAGGACTAAACTGATTTTTAACATAATCTTCAGTTTGGAAATGTGTATTAGGGCACAATCCTAACCAGGTCTACTCAAAAGTCAGACCATTTGTGTCCAATGGGTCTTACTCCCAGGAAAGTGTCTTTAGGATGGCAGCATCAATTTGATTATTCCTGTTTTACCTTTTTTTCAGTTGTGGTTCTCTAGCCAAAGTCTTTAAGAATGGATGGTCTGGGCATCCAAGTGAATAAAAAGCTCATGTCCACTGAATTAAGCGTTTCCCTAACTCTACTTGGTTTATGGAATCTGACAAGAGCAAAAAGTAAACTTGGCATGCTTGCAAACAAGGGGGTAGTCTATGGGCAGAAGTCATCACTGCCTTTATTTTCCAGGAGACTGGGTTAAATTTATCAAGCTTTTCCCCTTCAAGACAAAGCAAAACCAGGAGGGAGGAGGAGGAGGAGGCAAGAGATACACAGCTGTGCACCACAGTTAGCATCTTTCATTTTTTACGGTGATGCTGAGTGAGCTGTTTTGCTCTCCTGCATCTCTCGGTTGGGGTGAAGCGCTTAGATAAGAACCTCAAAAAGGGCAGAATCAAGCTTTTTCTTGGAGATCAAGAAATAGCATTTCTTCACCATTTGTTTGCAAGACGGCAAACAAGATCGCCGGATGTCCATTCGCAGGGCAAAAAAAACACAAACCAAAGCAAAAACCACAAAAAGAGTCATTTTCATCATAATTCATTTGTCTAATGGATAAGATCTGAAATGAGATATGAAGCAGATGGGGACCCTGAAGGTACACTGGTCTGTCACTTCCTATAAGGTGTCTCTCCAAGAAACCACTGCACAGCTTGCTATTTCTTGCCTGGAAATAGAAGACTAAGGGTGAAATCCGGAGTAACTACAAGGAGTCCTTGCTCTGAGTAAGAACAAGTTACTCTGGATTGCAATATGAATTTCCCATAGGTTTTCACTAAGTGGTGCAGTAACTACGGGTGCACGTAATGTCTCTTACGTGCTCCCATAGTTACTCTGGATTGTGCCCTAAAGAATAATGTTTTTAGCTAATTTCTCTTACCCCCAAATCCAGTGTAACTATGGGAGCACGTAAGAGTCTTTATGTGCACCTGTAGTTACTGCACCACCTAGTGAAAACCTATGGGAAACTCATATTGGAATCCAGAGTATGTTGTTCTTACACCGGAGCAAGGACTTCCCATAGTTACTCTGGATTTTGCCGTTAGTCACATATACTTTTCCACTTCTTCTACAGCATTTCCATTGTCCTTGTTAATCTATTAACACGTAGCAAAAGGGCAAGAATGGGCCATCCAAGAGTTATTTATCTTGCCAGCATGATGTCCCTGAGTCAGGATGGTTACACCAGGCATGACATTTTGTGATATATGGGTTATAACATCCTGATGCTCAGAATGCCATGGAGTATTAATCTCAAGGAGATGCTATTGAACTCCAGAGAGACTTAACATCCATAAGGAGAGATCAAAGATATGATATCTCTGGCACACGATACCGCCAGAGGTGATCATCAAGGAAACAAAGGAAAGGGGTCATTAAATGCCTGGAGTATTCAAGACCTAGGATGGAAACAAACAAGTATTTTATCACAGACCAGAATAAACACAAATGTGGGACTTCTGGGCAATTCTTTACATCTTCTTGCAAGTTACTGATAAATGAAGTATGGGCAAAATCCATAGCAGTTACAGATCCACAAAGTTACATCACCATCTTGTATTATCTTATGGAAAGTCATCTTACCTGCTCCGGAGCAAGGGGCTTAATTTCACATTAGGATATAGGCTTATGTCACTCAGGATGACCATATGAATGGATTTTTCCAGATTTGTCCTCTTTTATAGCCTCCTGTCTGGGTATGCTCCAAAAGGGCTTCATTGTCCTCCATTTTGGAACTTTGCAATTGTGCGCAGTACCCATCATGTCATATGTCATTGGATTTGTATTAAAGAGCAGAATCCAATGGAAAAATCAGTTTTGAATTATCTCCTTCCTATCAAAAGTTATGGCCACAAGACTAAAAATCAAAAATATGCATTGAACTCTATGGGAAAGTGAATGTGCCCAATATTGTGTCTTTACTTGTGAGTAGGCAAATGTGCCATTGTGTGCCAGAAAGGATGAGAGGAATCCAAGATCTTGTCCTCCTTTTTAGGTTCAGGCATGTGGTCACCCTCGTCACATCTGTTTCCATATATAACTTGTAAGTTCTCCCTAGGTATTTTTAGAAACACTTTCCCAGGGTTTTCAGAGACCAACACATAAACAATATTCCTAAGTACAGAATATCTATTTCTATTTCTATATATACATATCTATGTATCATGTGCATACAAACACACACAAAGGGTGCAATCCTAACCGTGTCTACTAAAAAGTAAGCCCCATTGTGTTAAATGGGTCTTACTCTCAGGAAAGTGTCTTTAGGATTGCAGCCTTTGTTCTTATAATATACATCACATTGCACAACTTCCAGCATTTTGAACCTTTTAGTGGCTGAATCTAACCACTGTGCCTATGCAATGCATGGTGGACACTGTTGTAAAAATATTATAATGTGCTTTGCAGCATCACAAAGAGCCAGTGTGCTGGCAGGAAAGTCCGAGAAATCCCATGCATGGAGTAGATAAATCCAGCGTGGGTTAAATCTTAAGTCTTGCATCATTTTCTATGTGCCAATGGAGATATCAGCACCCATTCGACTCCACACAGCCACAGGTCACCAAGACAAAGTGTGCGCAAAGCAAAGCATTGATATTCAGTCTTTCTGCTCCCGTCATTAATATTCTTAGAAGGTTCTCGGTAACACATTTATACAAAGCTACATGAGCTGTTTCTACATTTGCTTTCCATTTAAATAATGGCTTTAGCCAAACCTTTGATGCGCTGTTTACTTTAATTACCGCGCTGCCCCTATCTGTGTCTTGACACCATGTCACTGAATATTGTATGAATGTTCTCGACTCGGCAAGCTTCTCCCACCATGCGCTAACTCCATGCATCCCAGACCACCTCTCATCGCCTGCTTAGCCTCATCCCCCTTCACTCTCATCCCTAACTTTTCAGGTGGTTGCTGTCAACAAGATGTGGCATTTAGCTGAAAATTATCCTCCCCTGGTGATCGCAAGGGGATAAATAAACTAGTAAGCAGCTGTTTACCAAGCTGGCGCACAGAACTGACATTTGCTAAATAAGGGAACTAACTGATAGAAAGGCAACTCCTTTCCTAGAACTCATCCAGTTGTAGATTGGTGAAAACTACTTGCATTTTGCTAATGCATATATGGACATGGTTAGAAAATTGGCAGAACTATTAATCAGAATGATTAATACCCAAATGTCCAACATCATTATGGGCTCTGCTATGTCACAGGGAATTTTGGAAGTGATATGCATTTCTAGGTATGCTCTGCACACAATACCATCATTTAGTTTTTGGAATAGTACTTCCCAAGCATGCAAAACGTATCATATATAGGATCAGGATGCAGTCTACAACAACTTTATAAGGCAGTGGTCCCCAAGCTTAAGGCCCCTTTAACCTGCCTTGCTCAATCAAGCACCACTAGCTTGGATGAAGTGAAACCTCTTAAGATTTCATAACATTCAAGATGGTGATCCACATTTGTGAGGTCTTCCGAGATGGTGGCACCCAAGTTTCATGAAATGGTGGCACGGTCATCTTAGATTTTGTGAGATTTTACGAGATCCAAGATGGTGAAGTTTGGGAGAATAGTTAAGGGCATCTTGTGCCCCTTCCTATGATTGTGCCAGAACACCCTAAAGCAGCGGTTTTCAATCTTTTTTATCTCACGGCACACTTAACAAGGCACTGAAATTGTCAAGGCACACCATCAGTTGTTTTTACCATTGACTAGGCACATCAGACTGTTCAAATCCCCCAATTTTCCTATTAATGAGTGTCAGTCCCCAAATTCCCATGGCACACCTGAGGAGTATACGCGACACACCAGTGTGCCATAGCACACTGGTTGAAAATCACTGCCCTAAAGTGTTGCAAAGTACACTTTGGCAATCCCTGACGTAAGGTGACCATTATCATTCTCCATGCACTGAAACTGTAGTGCTGAGATAATTATTTACTCCAAGACCATCTCGTGAGCTCAAGGTAGAGGTAAAATTTTAACCACGCAGAACCTTGTAAGTGACATAGGTTATTAGTAAAGATTCAGCCTAATAACATAGTAGAATAATAATCCCTTAAGAACATAAGTATAACCCTGCTGGTTCAGGCCCATCTAGTCCATCCTCCAGTATCTCACAGTGGCCCACCAGATGCTTCAAGGGAACATTATATACATAAGAAAACAAGAGACCTGCTTTTTGGTGCTTTTCTTTCCACCTGACATTTTGTGGTAACCTCCTTCCAAAATCCAGAGGTTGCAAATACACATTATAGCTTGTAACCTGTGATGGATTTTCCTCCAAAAATTCTCCAGTCCAGGTGCCATCATCCCTTTCCTGTGGCAAGGAGTTCCACATATTAATTACTAATTCCCTTGATCATCCGTTAACCCTGCTGAATACCACTAGTAGCTACATTTTTTGCACCCCGGTGAAGAACGGCAATAAAAAATATTTTGCCCACAGTAGTGTGAAATCTTTCAAGATCCCTGTTGGGTCAGATGCTACAAAGCGCCCAGAACAAACTCTCTAGAAACCCTGATATCTTCTTGAAAATGCCAAACTGATTTGTGGAATGTTGCCGTGAATCGAACAGAGGGGAATTCTAGAGGAAGGAGAGACATCCTAAAGGCCACAGTCAAAAGTGAGCAGATGACAAAGTAGGAAAGAGATAATAAGCAAGGGAAAAGTGACAGGGACATTTTACGGAGCCATTAAATGCTCCCTGCCAAAATATTTCAGGCTCGGTGCAGCTGATGCTCTGTACAGTTTTAATGTAGGCATCGAGCGTGGACCTGGTGAAAAAAAGATCAATAAAACAACAAAGAAGCAGAAGAATAAAAAGTCTCATGGGATGGGCAGAATCATGCTGTATTTCAGGTAATATTTACTAAAGGGAATTGGAGAGACTAGAAATTACAGGTGGCTGTCATAAGGGTAGCGGGAGTGAAGTATGTGCATGACGTGGAGTTGTCAAAGCTTAAGAAGTCAGAACTTCAGGCAGGATTCACTCCCAGTCCATAGAGTCAGTGCAAAGGTGGAAGTTGAGATGGAGAGGGTGTGTTGCAGGACCCCTATCTAAAGGATCCACTTCCATACAAAAGAGAAAAACAGCTTGTATATTGATCAAGCAACATCTGATCCCTGGTGGTAGCAGCTTGTAGTACTTATGTATTCCATGGGAAAAGTCAGTCCTTGAAAATTCAAGCCACTCCTTGAAAATAGAAAATTCAGACCATTCTATTCTACAAAGTGCACTAGAAATAGAACTGAAGAACTTGGAAGGGATTTTTCAACTATGTTTAACTGCTGTGCACCAAAGTTTGAAAAATTTATCTCCTTTTCTCATACCAAAGCTTACAAAGCTCCATAGTAAAGTACAAATAAGTGTTTTTCCAGTAATTGTTCCATGGGCAGCTTGTATGATCCTTCTCTTCACGGTGTAGTCATCCTATCTGGGTATGCCTACCAACGGGATGTTTCAAGTTGGCCAAGATATTTTATCAGCTTTATCAGCTTTCAGTCTCCCATCCAAACCAGAATCATTCCTGCTTAGCATCCATCAGGCAGCCTTCAGCCAGAGTTATCAGAATTCACTTCCACCAAATCGGGACATTTGCCAGTATGTGTTTGTCCCTGTTTTTCTGGATATATGGCAACCCTACCTACAGCTCTACCACCAGATCATGGATGTTGCTTACTGCCTGGGTTAAGCCCTAACCCCAATCGTCCTCCAACGTGCTATTTAATAACAAGGATCAAGTTACACATTTCAGATCCCATTTAGTATGACCATTCCTTTTCATCCTATTTTGCCTATCAGATTCCCCTTTTCCGTTGCAAGAAGCCACCACATTGTCTTCCATCTCAACTTTTTTATTTATTCCCTGATCTTCTGATCACACTTTAATTATGATTGAGTACAATCCTAACCATGTCTACTCAAAAGTAAGTCCCATTGTGTTCAATGGGTCTTACTCCAAGGAAAGTGTCTTTAGGATTGCAGCCTATGTCACCATTGTTTATGATACCATTGTTTATGATACCTATGATATCATTGTTTCATGGTATCCTTCCTTCCCATTATTTCTCCTTTCACCTGAACATGTCCATCCTAGATTGATTTTGAGCCAACAAGAAGGGACATGTTTCATGAAAATTGTTGTCTTCCTCTCTGAAATGTAACCCCTCACCGTATGGGGGTCATAAGAGGATTGCATATGAAAAGGAAGATATTTAGCCACATTTAAGGCACACTTGGGATTAGGAATTCAGGGACACTCAGGATTAGGACATCACTTTTTATTACCTTCCAGCCTATCCAAAAAGGACTCAGTCTTTGTCTATATTCACTTTGAATATAGTGACTTGCCTTTTTATCGACATGGTCATCCAACTGGGCAAGGCATTCTTGTGACACATCGTGCCTTTTATAAACTATTCCACATGCTGCAAAAACAGAACAGGCCCTTGTTCTGTCATCAATGCATTTCTGCTTGCGACTCCACTCAGTAATTCATTGAGCATCAGGCAAATTAATTTATCACTCAGTGAAACTGCAATGAGCATTAATGAAGCCATTTAGCATTCATGCAGAAGTCCTCTTGATTTCCACAAGTACTCTATTGTAGTTCAGCATTTGTTGGGCAGTAATTAGTGGTACTTAATCCATAAAGACTTAAATTGTTTCGAATTTGGGAGTGCAGGAATTAGTTTTTTAGTTGCTCCCTCCCCATATACGGTATACGTATATATACACCCACCCAATACCTTGGCAATCCTCCTTCCTTAGATGGTTTTCTTCTTCTGTCACCATGTCCAGACACTTAAATAAAAATAGGAAACAGAATACAATCCTGGATTTTAGCCCATTTTGCCAGAGAGTTATACAGTGACCTTTAGCAAGACATTCTAATGCCCACTGGCTCAATCTCCCTACTGTAAGTAAGGCAAATATTTACAGAAAACATCTGCAGACCAAGACTGAGTTTATACAGAATATGCAGTGGATTTGGAGCCCCTAAAACAGACGGGCCAATCCTAAAGTGACTTTCTATGGCAGAAAATAAAAAAGTAACAACACTTTAATTTGCATGAAATATTGAGCAGCAGAAATAATAATAAGCTACTCTCTTGATGGCAGATTCCCCAACATTTATGTGTAGTTCGTACATCCATGTAGCAATTTTCTTTCTTGAATTACTGGTATCTACCTAATGGTAGATACTGTAAATTCTTCTTCTGAAAAGTTGCTCCAGGGACTCCTTCTATACATTCTGCCCAAACTATATAGTGGGTACTTCTCCTTCCTGCAATCAATATCAGCTTTGGAATAAAGTTGAATAATCTGAGTGTAATTTCCCCCCTATTTGTGTATTTTAAAATAGGGCAAAATCCAGAGTAACTATGGGGAGTCCTTGCTTTGGTGTAAGAACAATTTACTCTGGATTCCAATATGAATTTCCCATAGGTTTTCACTAGGTGGTGCAGTAACTACGGGTGCACATAATGTCTCTTACGTTCTCCTGTAGTTACTCTGGATTTGGGGGATAGTCTCACATATCACACTGTGACAACTACAATCGCAATGCAACATAACATGAAGAGTACTATGTTATTAGTATAAGGGAGAATGCAAATCAGCTAAAGATATTTGCACCTTTGCTGGACATATATGAACGACTCCAAAGAAAGTGCCAATTTTGCACCCTGAGGAATATCATAAGATTGACTGATCCTCACTGTCCTTAGGATCTCTTTAGATCAGATTGTTTCTGCAAGAACATGGCCTTACTTTGTAGGGTTTTATCCAAGGCAATGTCCACAACACAGTAATTAATTTGCGGAACTCATTGCCACAGGATATGGTGATGATGCTTGGTTGAGGTGCCATTAAAAGGGAATTGTACAGATTTACAGAAGAAAAGTCCATCACTGTTTACAAGCCACATAGGCCATCTCCGAATGGAAAGTGCAAGGAAGTATCAATGAGATTGATCAGGCTACAATCCTAAAGACACTTTCCTGGAAGTAAGATCCATTGAACACAATGGAGCTTACTTTTGACTAGTTAGGTTAGGATTGTGCTTATAGTTACCTTGTCAACTAGTTTGCTCCCACAGTGAACATCTGGTGTGAGCTACAGAATGATGGACTAGATGAGTCTTTGGCCTGATCCAGCAGGACTTAAGTTCTTAAGGATCTGTCTAGTCTCATGCATGCATGCATGTGCATATTCATACACGCAGTTACGCTCAGAGAGTGTTTGAGAACTATTGGCTCTTTTCATGTTTCATATTTAGCTCCACTAAGTATTAAAGATCTACAGTTCTTTTCTGGAGATGGATATAAAAAAGGGGTAAGATTTGCAATTATCCTGGGGACTGGATGAGAGGATGCACTTACAATATTTTTTGACACTGCACTTTGATCAATTTGATGGTTTTAATATTATAGAAATATTTCACTTTTGAGTGTGCATTGGAAAAAAAATCTAATCATCTATCCATCGGAGCTCTAGATTTGTCATGATTCACTGCAAAAGAGAAGGGGAAGTCTTTGGATTTTTAAAGAAAGAAAGGAAAAAAAATAAAAGCACTCATACCGCAGCGTCCCTTAATTCGGTCATTAGTTCAAACTGTGCCATTTCCACTTTCTCATTTCATAAGTCGCTACGTTGTTTTCCAAGGTATTATTTAAGCAAAGTGGCATCTAATTATGTTTTCTCTCCACATTCATTTTTTTTTAGTAGGTAATGAAAGCTATGGAGAAAACTTGTACAATTGATTAATGCATGGAAATGTGGATAGGGCAGAATTGAAGTAAGAGCACAAAAAATGTTTTAATACACTGCATATAAATATAAGTGAATTAGAATTTTTTAAAGCTACCTAGAAAACCCAGGCACGAGACTTTTCCCTTTTAAAATCAGCCACATAAGGAGGTAAAGGATGAGCCACTTGCTGCTAGATTAGTTGCCTAGTCAAGTAACACCCAATAATTACAACATTAGTCGTGCTGGTGTTCATTCCTTCAGCAGACAAAATAGGGTTTCCGCTGAAATATAGACTCTCAATGCAAAGCATGTATACAGCATCTCTTCCTTTCCGGAGATACTCCTCGGGATGGAGTTGGGACACCAAGTGCAACGGCGTTACAACCTGCGTTATCATAGAGGACACTGTGCTGCTGTTTTTACTGGCAACCATGAACCTTTCATTATAACTCAGTCTGATGCTTGGAAAGAAAAGAAAGACATGCTATAATAGACTCACTTTCCAGTCAATGGGAGCTGAACCATAAGAAACTTAATTGGTTTCTCATATAATTAAGACAATAAATCACCTGTTCTGTTTTGAAGTAGAATAACTAAACATTTTTTTTCTGCATCCAATTAATTTTTTGAACCACGGGGTGGTGATCCCACAGAGCAGGAAATGCAAAAGAAGGAGGCATCATACAGGAAACGATGTAGGCATCCTGAGTTACTATTAAAGGTTAGTTGGTGCAAGCATGCTTATTGTTTGTTGGGACTGTCATATTTTGTAAGAACTTGTATTTGTGAATGAGTCACCTCAAACATGATGGAAAAAGTACACTAGGGTCAGATCATATAGTTACCCCCAAATCCAGAGTAACTATGGGAATACATAAGAGCCTTTATGTGCACCCGTGGTTACTGCACCACCTAGTGAAAACCTATGTGAAATTCATATTGGAATCCAGAGTAAGTTGCTCTTACACCGGAGCAAGGACTCCCTGTCCTCTGGATTTTGGACTCCCTGTCCTCTGGACTACTCTGGATTTTGCCCATAGACTCCTCCATTTTGAGGTATGCATATGAAGTCATTGATAATAATGAAAAAGGGAGACATATGGATTTAGAATAATGACCCACCCTTTTGGTACCCCACTAAACAGCAGAAACCTTTGGGGCAACCTGTTTCTTTATAAGGATATCTTCTGAATTTGATCATCGTTTTGATATCATAATTTGATATCATAATTTGATATCCTTTATAAGGATATCTTCTGAATTTGATCATCTTCTTCCTAGCGTTCTTCCCACCATGGCAGGGCTCTGCAGCATATCTGCCTCCATTCAGGATCTATTGAGGACAATGGTTCTTAACCTTGTTGGAGATACTGAACCCCACAAGTTTCATATGTGCATTCACCAAACCCTTCATAGTTGGAAAAATAAAAGGTTTTGTCCATCATAACAAAAAGTATATTAATGCACCTGGCAACCCTGGTGAACGGAATGGACACACACCTCCACCAAACCCCTGAGACTGACTCACTGAACCCCTGGGGTTCGATCGATCCCAGATTAAGAACTACTGATCTAGGGCATGCTCAGATGTAGCATTCATGCATTTCTCTAATGTGGTCCATCCACCACTTCTTAGGTCTACCACAGGGTCGCTGGCCTTCGGGTTCAAGACTCATGGCTGCTCGTCACTCAGTGATGTCATTACATGTCCATACAATCTTAACCTTAACCTGTAATTTTGCCATGATTGATGTGATTTCCAACCATAGTTGTATGTAATCATTTGTGACATGGTTCCCCCTTATTTTCAAAGACTCAAGGTGGACTTACTGCTTCCTTTGAATTTACTCAGAAGTTGCACCCAAATAAAGTTACTGCAAAATTTCACAGGCTGCAAAAATAGGTGGCAGCTTTGATTTTACCTATCCCGAATCAAGGCCAAGATAGTCACAGGCAGACTTTGCCTTCCATATGCTGCTGGCCTGGCATACGATAACCCAGGAGACACGGCTTAGTGGTCTGGCACTTTCTTTGTATGTATTGGTCAGATGCCAGTGGCTTCCAATTAAAAGAAGATCTCTGGCAGCAGGCTTGGAAAATCCAGAGACCAAAGAGGGCTTCTGCTGCTGCCAGTCAGAGTGGAACGTAATGGAGTGAAGGATTGTTGTTGGTGTGAATGAGGTTGGGATGGGTTCTTATACATCACTCTTTAATTATATGCACAAATGAGTGGGGTGGGGAAGGGGTTACAGAATGCCAAAGACATCTCCACCGTGTCAAATGGGAGATGGGGCTAGCAATGCATCACAAAATTCCTGACCACTTGAGTTAATGGAGGTGAGTAAATAATGTCACGGACAGGCAATTCCATGGCCCATTTACTTTGTTCTCCCAGCACCTGCCTCCACTTTCTTTCCCATCAGCACAGCCAAGTCAACGCTAGCGTGCATTTAACTCTGCAGTCCCCATCCTCCCCCAACCGGTCCAAATCTACACTGCTACTTCATCATCGTGCTTCTTTCATCCCTGCTTCTTCCTCTGCTTTCCCCCTTTTCTTGCTGCTGCCCTGGTGAGCTATGCATTATCACAAAACACTGTAATTTATTCACCGTTACAATGTCATTAATTATGCTACAGTTTTCTGTGATTAAACTGCCTACCATCTTGCATTATTAAGCTGGTGTAGCACCGGCAGGGCACACAACTGCAAGCAACTTTTCTCAACCTGCTCAGAAGGTGCCGTAGCAAATATACAATTAGATTGCACTAAGTGGGGAAATAAGAGTTATTTATATGTCGCTGGGCAGATCCTTCGAGGCTTTCTTATTTAAATACTATGGGAATCAGCTGTGTTTTTTTTATTTCCCTCCACCCTTTTGGAAGTACAGTAATGCAAAAGTGATGAATGTTTTTATAGTGTGTTGGAAAGTAGTAAGCTCAATAGCACTGGGAGGTGTAAAACAACAACACACACCTTAGGAATTCTGTGTAAATCCTTGATCCCAACATAGGAAACGCACTATGACAAACCACCTTCATGGCATGTTTAATACATGTCCATACCATATCTATACATGAGGGTGTAGAGGCCCATGAATTACCCTACTTATCCTATTACAGTGGTTCCCAGTCTGTGGTTTGGGACCCACTGATGGGCCACAACCCACAGCAGCGTCTTGGTTGAGAGGATGATCCACACCCCAATTTCAAGCTAAGGACTGAAGAAGGAGAAAGAGAAGGAGAAGAAGAAGAAGAAGAAGAAGAAGAAGAAGAAGAAGAAGAAGAAGAAGAAGAAGAAACATTTCAGCCTTGCAAAGGGAAGATTAAGACACCAGATACTCCTACTGGATAACACCAGTAGGTCCTATGCTACCAGGCACCACGTGTCACTGGGCTACGTGTTAAGTTTGCCTGGTAGGGCTGCCTGTGTACACTGTGGGGAGTTGATGTGTATCGGGGTGGGGGGTTGATGTGCATTGGGAAGGTTGATGCACATCAGAGGGTATTGTGCTCCCACATCACAGACCCACATAGATACAGATAAAAAAGATTCATAAAATATTATTTCTTTATGTAGCTCTTTTTTAAAAACATCTGGTAAACCTAAGCATATAGTGTCATTTTAAAATGTGGGTCTGTGACATCAATTGGGGGTTGTTGGGTGGGGAGCGCTAGAAAGGGGTATCCTGGACAGATGTTTTTAATTTTACGCAATTTACCCGTCCGCACGAAGAGAGAGTACACATCATTTTATTTGAGTTAGCTTCTTTTGAGTTAGCATAAGTCCAACTCGCTGGGAGACCTGGTGCCTGAGGGCTGGATCTAGGCAAAATTTACATCCCTTTACCACTCCCTTTACCACTCCTGAAGAGCTTCTAGCAGCTGGGGAGCTCTCTATGCCAGTGTAGAGAACCCTCTGAACTGATAGCCTCCATCATTGGGCCTTTCCAGGTAAGTTACCCTCAAGGGGGCTTCCAGGTAACGGGGTCCTAGTGATTAAACTGTTGGGAACCATTGCCCTAGCAAGTTGTACCAGTACAGTGAGTTATCAAAGTCCTCTACAAGTACGGTTACCATTCTTCTCTTCCGCAAAATCTGGACAGAACCCTCTGTCCCATGTTCCAGTATGTGAACACAATCCCCCCTAAAATTGGGATTTTCCTTATTTTGGGGGACATGTGGCAACCCTATCCCTGCAGATCTTTCACCAAAAAGAAAAAAAACACACAATTACGGCATGCAGCAGATGGAGCAGAGCCTTCAGAATTGTGCAGCTGTGGTAGGGGGAGATCTTGGTAATGGTGCCGGGATAAGAATAAGGGTATTAAAACTGGGTCCCTATTTTGAACCTTTTTCAAGGCAATAATGTGCTCTTCTGCAACTTAGAACGTGTCATCTCTGCCAATATTCAAAAATTATTTTTTTCCTCCAAGTTTATTCTCCAAACACCTTCGGAAAGGGAGAAGACACCCACAAACACTCCAAACAAAATTGTTCAGAATAGTGTGTACGTGTTTTTTTTGCCACTGGCTTATATACATTCATATTTTGCTATGTTTCTTTACAAAAGATTGTTGTGGCTGCTGGGGAATATGTGAAAAGCAATAAAAACTTAAACTGTATTTGGGTCACCAGAAGATCTGGTCCCCTGTGGGTTATTTAAACAATCATCCCTCCTAACCTCAACTTAAAGCAGGGTTTAATCCCAAAAGATTGGAACAGACCACACCAATAATTCCTGGAATGGGAAACAAAAAGGTTTTCCAAACAGCCTCCTCTGGAAGAGGTCTTCATTTGGCTTGTCTAAAAAGCCAAAAAGATCATCGATCAGCAGAAAAGACGACAAACAGTGCAATCCTAAGCATGTCTACTCAAAAGTAAGTCCCATTGTGTTCAATTGTACTTACTCCCAGGAAAGTGTGGTTAGGATTGCAGCCACATATCTCTTCTTATGTAGGGTATTTGGGGGGAGTATGTGCCTATAATCAGTTTTGATGGTCAGGATGGTCAGTGGTAACGTGTTCTTTGGTGGAACACCAAAGAACAGGTGGATTAGATATCATCAATGCTGACCCCAGCATGAACATAAAACAACTGAAGGTAGTACTGAACAGCATGGAAAGGGCTAGCCCATAAGAGCACCATGAGTTGGACACGACTGAATGGTTAAAAGCATTATTATTATTATTATTATTATTATTATTATTATTATTATTATTATTATTATTATATGTACTATTCCACAGTTGCCGGGTGTTTGAATGGAATTGGCTCTATTAAGATTCAGTTCCTATCTAATGAACTAGGAATCACAAAGGTATTATCTCAAGATGTGTGAAGTTCCCAGGAATGCTGCTTTTTGTTTTATTATTATTTATTATTTGTTTTATTATTATTTATTATTTGTTTTATTATTATTATTATTTATCATCATTATCTTCATCGTCGTCGTCGTCATCATCACCATCATCATCACCTGTCTATGGCTGCAATCCTGACCACAATTTCCTGGGAGTAGCTACTAGTGAACACAATGGGACTTACTTCTGAGTAGACTTGCTTAGGACTGCATTGTAAGTGAAAGCAAAAATTCTGTCATAACCTTCAATTTTTCATTAACCTCATTGACAATAGACTCATTTGGAAGCAGTGTAGGTTCAAACAACAGAATATGGGATGACGCACAGTGGTCAAGGAGAGACCAGTCCAGAGTGTTAACAAGAAGAGCAACTGTAGGCATGATGGAAATGTTAAAAGAGCATTTGGGGACATGATAGGAATGACCAATATATGACAATGTTGTGGAGTATTTTCTGATAACTTTGACACCCAGTTGAGCCAAACAGCACTGGGTGCAATGACAGACCCTATAACCCACTAAGAAACTAATGGTTATTGAGTATGAAAAATCTTTTTTTCTGAATCTAAACAAGGCGGACACAACTGGCAGGGCAGCACAAGTCAAGAAGGCTTTACGGAATTGGTGACCATCTTATAAGTGATCAGTGGCTAAGAGAGAACCACATTATAATCTCCTAGAGCAAAAGGTTCTTTAATTTGAGGAGATTACATGGAAACGGGCGTACTTTAGAGGGGTTAGTATGGGTGGTGGCCCCCTCTGAGCCAGCAGCCTCCTAGCATTTTTCAGAGATCTTGGTTTTTGTTCCCTGAGTGTTCACCCCTCCCTACAGGTAGTCAGGTCCGATCAGATCAGGTCAAGGCCAAGAGGCCATCAGCAATCCCATTTTGCATTACAAGGGGGAGGACTGAGCCTGCTGGCTACTATGTCTTTCCAAGGAGGGGCAAGAAAGATAATGCCCAGCCTACTGCAGGGTCCTAATGTCCGCTTCTCATCTTTTGTCTTCTGGCATCAGTTGGCATGAGTTAGAGAATATTCTATTCTGGATCACGCAAATAAATTATTACAAATCTGTTGATGTTGGGGGTGCACAGAAATGTTTCTCTTTGGAAAAACCCTGTATGAGTTTCTGCTTTTAGATGTATTTTTAAATTTAATGTTTGATTGGAGTGGCAAGGGAATCTTGACCCATTGAAGGACTGCATCTGGGGCATCTTTTTTGGCTTTTGGAGTTCACTGAATGCAGGACTTCTATATGCTGATGGGGAGTGGTTCTTACATATAGGCAGTGATCGGATTCAAATAAATTAACAACAGGTTCTATGTGTTAATAACTTAAATTAACAACAGGTTCTATGTCCCATTAGTAACCAGTCTTCAGAACCAGGCACTCTTTAGCAAAGGATTCTATAGAACCTGAGAGAACCCCTGAAACCCATCACTGTATATAGAGATGCATTTATTCTATGTCAATTATTGTTATACTATATATATACTTGGCATAATTGTCTCCCCTGAAACAATTGTCACCCCCGCATCTCTTCTATTTTGACTACAGCCCGGCATGGAAATAGGGTTTGCTTGTTCATAGGCAGGTATGGAGCTTGACCATTGTACCTTGACCAGGTACTTCCATAGGCAGGTACAGAGCTTGACCATTGCATTGATAAACAGATGTTAGAATACTGGAGACTGAGGTTGCAATCCTAAACACACTTTCCCAGGAGTAAGATCCACTGACCACAATGGGGCTTACTTCTGAATAGACATGGTGAGGATTGTGCTCTCAAGCTTGCAATGCTTTGAAGGAAATCACATGGACGATTATGAATCACACATACACACAGTTCAGAAAACCATATTTCAAACCAAGTTATTGCATTGCATCTTGGCTGCAAGAGCAATGGGTGCATTTGATTGGACATGGCACATACATGTACAGTTGTAAGCTCAGATAACAAAAACTTAAATTTGTTTATTGCATTTTTTGCTAGTTGTAAGCTATACTTATAGTGCCATAATATACACGTATATGAAAAGTGAGGCTCATGAAATTCAAATCCTCAAGTGCTTATTAGATTGCAAGACTGCAATCATATACATATTTACCTGGGAACAAATCCCATTGAACTCAATGGGACTTTATTCTATTGAAACGTCAAACATCTTCATCTGCTGCAGCTTGGAGCTCTTTCTTTCTTTCTCTCTCTCTCTCTCTAACACTTGGTATATTTTTAATTGTTTGAATGCACGTATCTGTCTAAATTTCATAAATATACCAAATAGTACAGTTTCATGTGCTAAATTATACATAACACATTTTACATTCTTAAAATAATTAAGTAGGTTTAATGTGGTGAAGTGTTACATTAAGTTCAACTTTTCATCCTTCTTCCAAAAAACGTTAACCCTTCCAGAACTCTTTAAAAATTTATACCCATCTTATTTTGCTTTCAATTTTAATGCACAATTTGTGCGTTTGCATTGTTGTCACACTTCTCTCATTTCAATGCGATTGCTCTTAATTCCATTAAACCATTTTCTTCTTTTCCTTCTCTATCATTCACCTTGAATTCAATTTAATTCAATGTAATTTTTGCCTATGATGAAACACAACAGGATTTGTACCACAAAACAAAATATGTGGGTTTCTCTTAATGTCAATCAAAATAAACCAGAATTTCTTGTAATAATACTCTGTGACGAATACAATATTTGGGGGAGAAAACATTTCACTGTAACAAATGCAACATTTATTTTAAAAAACTTGGTAACTTGGATTGAGACTGTTTTGCATGACAAGCAAACATCTATATACATAAAACTGAAAAGTCACTGACTGGCTCACCAATGCCCATCCAAGGACGCTGGACCAAGAAGCGTGAAATTGGGGGAGGGAGTTTCTTCCGTGATTGAGGCACCAACTAAGAACAGCTTTTCGGAAACTCCAAGCAGAAGAGGGAGAAAAAGGGTGCAACACATTTCCTCCCTATACTTTCTAGTGAAGAATACCTGACTGATCAACTCCCTACCCCTGGACCTGGAAGCATAAAATTTGGGAAGGCTGATATTCCTTCTGTGATCCAAGCACCCACTCCAACCCAATTTTCAGAAATTTAACCCCAATGGGGGTGAAAAGAGTGCAGAATGTATTTTACATTGAAGGCTGATCAAACCCAGACACCAAACCCGCACCTGAATGGAATGGGATGTGAAGTGGGGGGACAGTTGAAAAGCAAGGTTATATTTGCAAGGCTGAAATGTTTCCAGGACCCTCTTCCTGCATTATTTTGCATGGGATTCCTGTCTCTGCTTGTGGGTAAAACCAGCTGTTCTTACCTAGAATGCCCTCTGCTCATTTGCATACTGGCTATAAACCTGTTAACTTCTGCAAAGGAATGAAGGAACGGAGAAAAGAAATGAAAAACAGATGAGGGGATGTGATGTTTCAAGGCCTTTTCTTCAGAGTAGGTTCATTGGTGCCTCTCCAATGAACTCACTCTGACCTCAAAGGCTGCCATGAAACACCTGGTGGAGGAAGAATTTCTGCACTGGCCAGCTCTGTGGCTGCCTGGTATGATACATGGTCCATGGTGTAGGTTTCACCTACCTTCCACTGGTCTGTGGTACTTGATGGTACCTTGTGGCCTTGTGGTGCCAAGTAGAGATGCCCAGTGCCCACTATCTGCCGGTGCATGCTGCTTACGGGTGGTGCCTGGTCAGGATCCTGGTACCTGCTGCTGCCTGCTGGGTCCCATTGCCACCCAGTGGCCAGTGTTGAGTAATGCCCTCTGATGCCTCATCCTGCCCAGGCACCCCACTAATATGGTTCAAAAATAGATTTAAACAAAGGATTAATTCTGATAGTATATGACAGTATACTGAAAAGTCACTGACTCATTCTCACGCACTGACTCATCAATGCTCAGCCAAAACCACCTAAACTATAAACATCAAATTGGGGGACAGTGTTCCTTCTGTGATTCAAACTGGAAAAGAGTCAACGGGGATGCAATTTGTTTTCATCCCTATACTTTACAATGAATTGCTGACTGATTAACACCCTGCCCAAGTCCCTGGGCCTAGAAGCATGAAATTTGGTGAGGGTGTTCCTTCTATGACATCAACACCCACCAAGAACCCTTAATTTTTGACAAATTTAACCCTTAATGAGGTGAAAACGGATGCAACGTATTTTTGTCTTAAAGACTGACTGGTCAACATCCAGCCAATTTGAAGCTCGCTTCCTGATGTGCTAGGGGAGATTGTGTGCATGGTGGAATGGTGCACATGCAGGGAGTGTACAGGGGGGTGTTGCACATGGGTGGATGACGTGCATGGGTGGGAGTGATACTCAAGGAGTGTGTGCACATGGAACTGTGTATGATGCGCCTGAGGGAGTTGATGTGCTTTGGGGAGGCTGATGCACACGGGGAGGGTGTTGCACAATGTGAGGATTCTCCAATGCGGGTACATTTCACTAGTTTCTAATAAATTTTAACTTGATATACAAATGAAGTCTTGATAAACAGCCAAAAAAACCTCTAGATCAGGATAAAGCCAGTTTCAATGCTTTCAATGCTCTTCAGCCTCTCCTAACAGACCAACCTATACATGTCTACTCTGAAGTAAGCTCATTACAGTCAATGAAGCTCACTCTGTAAAGGGGCAATGGAAAGGTGCCCAAGTGGTGACCACAATCCTTACCATATCTACTCAAACATAAGCTCCACTACATTCAGTGGGTCTTAGGCTGCAATCCAGAGCAAATTCAGCCTGCTCTGACCTAACTGCACTCTCCTAACTATTCTGTATCCAGAGCAGAAAGTTATGCTGAATCCAGAGAGTCAGGAAGCCTGGGCTGCCCTAACTGCTCCAGAGCATGCTAAGTAATTGACACAAGGGGAAGACTTGCTCCTGAGGAGTCACCCCTCAGATCACACTGAACAAGGAACAGCTGTGGTGCCTACAGTGGTGACATGACTCTGCACATCACCTGGTGCGGAAGTCTGTGCGTCATCCCTGGGATGCGCGCGCCCCCCCCCCCCCCCCACCTGGACTGCGCAGTCACCAAAGTTGGCGCCTGCGCAGTTGTTTCTGAAGCCAACTGGCTTCAGAAAGAGTACTGCGCAGGCACCATCTCTGACACCTGCGCAGTACTTTTCTGAAGCCTTTTGGCTTCGGGGGAGACTGTGCAGGCGTCAGAGTTGGTTCCTGTGCAGTACTCTTTCTGAAGCCATTCGGCTGCCGCTCCACCTCCTGAGTGAGGCCGAATGGCTGTGCAGAGGTGCGGACTTTCTCTGCTCTAAGGAAGTCTCCTCTGAAGCTGTTCGGCATGCTCAGTGTGTTTCTGCGCAGTGCACCTCAGATGGCCGTTCAGGCCAGCTCCTCAGACAAGTGGCAACTTCTGGCTGCTGCTCCGCCTTGGAGCAGGTCTGAATGGGGGTGCTGACGCCCGGGGCCTGCCAAAGGACAATCAAACTCCTCCGGCACATCACCCCATACAGAGCGCATCCCCAATGCAGCCCACACCAGCCGCACCAGTCTGGTGACGCCACTGGGTGCCTGCCTTATAAGGAGTCCCTGATGAGATGCCAGTACATTCTACAGTGAATACAAGGGGCTTCTTGGAGTGGCCTGCTGTATCCTGAGGTTTGTGGGCAGCCGTAGTTTGTTCCATATCCTGAGGTTGAGAGGCAGGGGTTGCAGCTAGGCTGGCCAAGAACTCAGATTTTTGGTCAGCACTGCCATTCTTACTCGGGCCTTATCATGGACCCCTATGGGTCTACTCATTACTATACCTGCTCCTGAGGTGGTATAACTCTGAGGGCTGGAAGAGGGCATTTCTGCCTTGGAAACAGGCTCTGGATACAGAGTAACTGCTCTGCCCTAGGCAATGCTCAACATGCCCTCAACTTGCCTCTCCTGAGCTGCTTAGGCTGCCCCAGTTAGGGCAGAGCAGGTCCACCTCTCTTAGGGCACCCTGTCTTGCCTTGCTCTGCCCTAAGCCTTCTTCAGAGTAACTGGGCTGGAGCATCTTGCAGTTGCTCCAACCTAGTGTTAGATAGGGCAACCTAAGGGCTCTTATGTGGACAGATTAGTTGCTCTGGATTGGGCTGTTACTCCCAGGAATGTATCTTTAGTATTGCAGCCCTAGCCTTGCATGTAGATCTAAAGTAAGTCCTATTATAAACAGTGGGACTCACTCCTGTGTAAGGGAGTTTGATTGCAGCCTGAGAAACCTGAGAGACTAATGCTGCAATCCTAAAGACATTTTCCTAGGATTAAGTCCCATTGAACACAATGGGGCTTACTCTTGAGTAAACATGGTTAGGATTGTGCTCTTAGTGCAGATTAATTTTACTTTCTTTATATTTTGTATTTTCATTATTTTGTATTATATTACAGTTTTGTAATCATTTTTATATGAATATGTGTTGGGTTGTGAAACAAATTGTCGGAGTTCCCATTATTTCTTATGGAAGAAATATGGATTTCTTCCATAAGAAATAATGTGTATATCGTTATTTGTATTATTTATATTTGTATATTGTTTTGATATACAAGCATTTTGGATTACAAGCATGCTCCCTGAACAAATTACGCTCATAAACGAAGGCGCCACTGTACCTGTATGTCGGTTATTATTATTTTCTTTGTTGAGGATCAATAGTAGTAGGGCAATTCAAGGATCAGACACAGCTTTGAGCCAAATGCTCATTTGGTCAGCTGTGCTGATCCTTGACAAATAATCACCACGAGCGAATTGTGCGCTGCTGTTGGGAGATTTTTTTTTCACTTTGGAAATATCGGTGGAGCATTTAATTATAAGACACTTGCCATATGTTACCAGGTAATTCCAATGTAAGCATCATTTCCATAGACAGCAAATGTAGCACATGCGTCCTTCTGCCCTCTGGACAACACTCAAAGAACCATGGCATTTACTTTGGGATTTACTGAGAATATTTACTAAGCTGTCACTCTCACATGCACACCCCCCCCCACCAAATCAAAGCCTTAGAGATCAGTGGGGGCTCATGTTTAATGAAAGTTGACACTCATATAAATCGGTAGAATAGATCCAGTACTTTGCTCTCCTATTCTTTTCACTAAGAGATGTCTCAAACCTTTCAAAACTTTCAGCATCAGGACCCACTTTCTAGAATTATAATCTGTTGGGACCTATCAGAAGAGATGTCATTAACTTGGAAGAGATTCAGTGGTGGGCTTCAGGAGGTTCTCACAGGTTCTATAGAACCCTTTGCTAATGGGTGCCTGGTTATGAGAACCGGTTACTAATGGGACATAGAAACTGTTGTTACTTTAGGTTATTAGGACATAGAACCTGTTGTTAATTTATTTGAATCCCACCACTGGATGTCATTAATCTGAAAGTGATGTCATTAACTTGAAAGTGATGTCACTAAAGTGACAAAAACCATTTTGTGATGTATTAACAAGTCTGCATTAAGCAAAAAAAATTTCAGTGCCTTTTTCAATAGTTTTTGAACCCTGTAGCTGGACAGGGTAACGTTAAAGAGAAGTGATAGTAGTAGTAACCATTCCTTAGGACAAACAGGCCCCGAATTTCTGCCTTCAAAGCCCTTGATACATGTCCTTTCCTGTTCTGAAATCATGAATAATGTTTGCCTTGCATTAATATTCTTCCTAACCAGGTATTTATAGATTTTCCTCCACACTCAGTCTGGGCTAAATAAATACCATTCTCTCATTGTCTCTTCATATGACTCATCATATACTTCTCCTGTGACCATTTTTTTAAAAAATTGGCTGCCCTTCTCTTCCCCACTTCTCTTTCCTCCACATTTTTCTCCCACTGAAGCAGCGCGTTGAGTTTCATTCAACCTCAGAATAGGGTTGCCATATGTCCCTGAAAACCAGCACTATCCCAGTTTTGGGGGATTGCATTCACATATTTATTTATTTATTTATTTAAAAAAATTTTATCTGGCCTTTCTTGGGTCAGAGACCAACTCAAGGTGCCTCACATTAAAACATAAATGGAACTGGCATACTGGCATTAAAACATACTGGCAAGTTTGACTGGCGGTCCTGTCCTGGTTTTGTGGAAGAGAATTATGGCAACCTTTCAAAGATGTACACAAAGGACACTAATTGGAATACAACTTACTGCACAATAATAAGAAGTAGGAGGGATTAATGTGCAAAATGCACCTGCAGGAACTTCCGTTTAGTAAGATTATATGGCTTGGGCTGGTGCACAATCACATGGCATATGGTATTCCTCAATGTCTTCATTGTTCTCCTTTTCCTTGTGAGCAAGTATCATGTAGAATTCTTGTAATTAATAATTAGATGTAATATGTTATATGGAATAGTTTTAAATAATAAGTAATATAAAGTGAAATCCTAACGTAGGCCGGCACAACTCAACGGTCTTTTTGTTCCCATGATGATGTAGGGAGGCAAGCACATGTCTGTGCACTGGCCTAACCCTTTCCCAAGAGTGGCACAGAAGTGGCTTATGGGCAAAATCCAGAGTAACTATGAGGAATCCTTGCTCTCGGTGTAAAAACAACTTACCCTGGATTGCAATATGAATTTCCCATAGGTTTTCACTAGGTGGTGCAATAACTATGGGTGCATGTAAAGTCTCTTATGTGCTCCCATAGTTACTCTGGATTTGAGATCAGGCACCTTGGTGACACCCCAAGGTCAGCACAGGACTTAAACCAGGGCTTAGGCCAGCCTAACTGGAAATTAGGCTTGCAGCCTTAGTATTTAAAGTAACTACATGAAATATATTAGAATTTAAAGTAACCACTATATGTATATATATATATATATATATATATATATATATACATACACACACACACACACACACACAGTATATTACCGTATATTGAGTCTTTTAAGCTTTTAATTTGTCATGTTCAGATTTGATGATTGTTGAGAGCATCCAAGGCTTCCTCATATCCGGAACCCAGTCAAACCCACCTGATGCAGAAGACACAGAAGGGTTTTTAGAGGTAGCAATAGGGTATATTTGGGGATAAGCTGGGTATATTTGAACGCAAAACCAAGAACGCCAGAAGCCAGGAACGAGATGCGCATCAGAGCACTGAGCACACTCTCAGCCCAATCCAGAGCAACTAATCTGTCCACATAAGAGCCGTTAGGTTGCCCTATCTAACACTAGGTTGGAGCAACTGCAAGATGCTCCAGCCCAGTTACTCTGAAGGAGGCTTAGGGCAGAGCAAGGCAAGATAGGGTGCCCTAAGAGAGGTGGACCTGCTCTGCCCTAACTGGGGCAGCCTAAGCAGCTCAGGAGAGGCAAGTTGAGGGCATGTTTAGCATTGCCTAGGGCAGAGCAGTTACTCTGTATCCAGAGCCTGTTTCCAAGGCAGAAATGCCCTCTTCCAGCCCTCAGGGTTATACCACCTCAGGAGCAGGTATAGTAATGAGTAGACCCATAGGGGTCCATGATAAGGCCCGAGTAAGAATGGCAGTGCTGACCAAAAATCTGAGTTCTTGGCCATCCTAGGTGCAACCCCTGCCTCTCAACCTCAGGATATGGAACAAACTACGGCTGCCCACAAACCTCAGGATACAGCAGGCCACTCCAAGAAGCCCCTTCTATTCACTGTAGAATGTACTGGCATCTCATCAGGGACTCCTTATAAGGAGGCACCCAGTGGCGTCACCAGACTGGTGCGGCTGGTGTGGGCTGCATTGGGGATGTGCTCCGTATGGGGTGATGTGTCGGAGGAGTTTGACTGTCCTTTGGCAGGCCCCGGGTGTCAGCACCCCCATTCAGGCCTGCTCCAAGGCGGAGAATCAGCCAGAAGCTGCCACTTGTCTGAGGAGCTGGCCTGAACGGCCATCTGAGCTGCACTGCACAGAAACACACTGAGCATGCCGAACAGCTTCAGAGGAGACTTCCTTAGAGCAGAGAAAGTCCGCGCCTCTGCACAGCCATTCGGCCTCACTCAGGAGGCGGAGCGGCAGCCGAATGGCTTCAGAAAGAGTACTGCACAGGCACCAACTCTGACGCCTGCACAGTCTCCCCCGAAGCCAAAAGGCTTCAGAAAAGTACTGCGCAGGTGTCAGAGATGGTGCCTGCGCAATACTCTTTCTGAAGCCAGTTGGCTTCGGAAACAACTGCGCAGGTGCCAACTTTGATGACTGTGCAGTCCAGGGAGGGGGGGCCATGCATCCCAGGGATGACGCACAGACTTCCGCACCAGGTGATGTGCAGAGTCATGTCACCACTGTAGGCACCACAGCTGTTCCTTGTTCAGTGTGATCTGAGGGGTGTCTCCTCAGGAGCAAGTCTTCCCCTTGTGTCAATTACTTAGCATGCTCTGGAGCAGTTAGGGCAGCCCAGGCTTCCTGACTCTCTGGATTCAGCATAACTTTCTGCTCTGGATACAGAATAGTTAGGAGAGTGCAGTTAGGTCAGAGCAGGCTGAATTTGCTCTGGATTGCAGCCTCTGTCTCACTGTCTCTTCCCCCACCAAAGGTATACTAATTCATGAGAACTTGTTCCACTGATTACATTCAAAGAGCTGCTTACCCCTTAACAAGATTTCTTTGCCGAGACCACTAGAAGTACACAATCAAAACCAAAGCACTGAAGCTTCAAGGTTAAAAATTGCCAGCTTCCTCCATCAAGGACTGCAGAGCATTGAAGGGGAAATTGCTTCCACTAGCAAAGAAATGAGAGAGGTGAGGGAGGGACAATTCTGTGCATGCATAATGGCAGCCCTTGAACCCAGAGAAGCATCTATATGTTGATGTTTGTTGCAAACAGGCATTTGGAAAAAAAAGTTGGCCATGTCTGGCCATCTTGTAACAGAGACACAGCCTGGAGCAAACGTCTTCAGGAGAGAATCAGGATGGAGAAGTTAACAGGAAAAAGAACCGAAAAGTACCCCCAGATCTAGAGTAACTACAGGAGCACATAAGAGACTTTATGTGCACCTGTATTTACTGCACCACCTAGTGAAAACCTATGGGAAATTCATATTGGAATTCAGAGTACGGTAAGTTGTTCTTACACTGGAGCAAGGACTCCCCGTAGTTACTCTGGATTTTGCGCATAAACTCTTGTAAAAAGTATTTGACTAACAAGTTGACTAACATATTAATTAGCTATTAATTTTTTCATTTTCTTTGTGAACTTTTTAGTTGAAAGGTGGTATATTAATACTGTAGACAGACAGACAGACAGACAGACAGACAGACAGACAGACAGACAGATAGATAGATAGATAGATAGATAGATAGATAGATAGATAGATAGATAGATAGATAGATAGATAGATATTGGGCGCAATCCTGAGTAACTACGGGGAGTCCTTGCTCCGGTGTAAGAACAATTTGCTCTGGATTGCAATATGAATTTCCCATAGGTTTTCACTAGGTGGTGCAGTAACTACGGGTGCACGTAAAGCCTCTTACGTGCTCCCGTAGTTACTCTGGATTGTAGGGATTGTTTTATTCTGCTTTCAATGCAGTCCTAAACCCTGGTTGGAACAAATCCCAGCACAAGTCCCATTCTGGCTAGGGGTGTTGCAAACATGCTGTGAGGCACTTCTGCACTATTCCCTAGGGGTTAGGCTAGTGCACAGACATGCGCCAACCTCCCTGCATCACCACAGGAATTGGGAGATGAATTGAGCTGGCCTAAATTGGTAAGGATTGTGCCCTAACTTTGCAAAGGGTGAAGCCTATTGGAAATGTGAAATGCACTTCCATGGACAGCATGAAATCCCTGATTTCAGCACCTACTTTGAAAGTCCCCAAGCATACATACAGGCAGCATACAAATTTAGCAAGAAAAAAAATAAATGAATCAACTTGTGTTCTGTTGCTGATTCTATGATTTGTCTCCATTTCCTCCAAGGATGAGAAAAACCATAGAAAAGTCCCCAGAGGAACTGAGTTAAGTCTTACTTTTACTCTCTTTTGGGTTTTCTCAAAACTCTTTAGGGGGTTGTGTTGGAAGAAGACTCTTTCTAGAACATTCAATTTGAATTTTCCTTTAGGTGAAATCTAGTTGTGGCAATCTAGGGATGTTGAAATTTGCCTTGGCTTTCCTGAGACGTCTCCCTGTGCAGGAACGTTGAAAGGAACTGCCAAATTTGCCTTTTTGCAAATGCCATCAGTAGTGAGATTGCTCCAAGCTAAAAGTTGCCCTTCCAAATACAGTGGTACCTCTCATAACAAGCGCCTCACATAACAAGTCTTTCAAATAACAAGAATACATTTCCAAGAAATCTTGCTTCACATAGCAAGTTCCACTTCACTTAACAAGCAAGCGTGTTATTGGCACACGTGCTAAGCAGCTCAATGCAGTGCTGCTGCCAACTTGGAGGCAGTTGCCTGGGGGTGCCAGAGGCAGCTGCCCCTTACTGCCCCCAAGTAGCCCCACCGACCACCTTGAACCTCCAGCAGCAGCCCGGTAAAGCTTCCCAGGAAAGTGTCTATGATTGCAGCCTACTAACCATGTCTCCCCAAAAGTAAACCCCATTGTGTTAAACGGGGCTTACTCCCAGGGAAGCTTCTTGGATTGCAACCTAAGTAGACTTCATCGGATCATACACATTGAAAGCATGTTTTGAATTCAATTCCAGTATTTTGTCATCGTTTTTACATCCAGTTAATACTTTTATATGAATATTTTGGGGGTTGTGGAACCATTCGTCTGAGTTTCCATTATTTCCTATGGGAAAATCTGCTTCACTTAAAGAGCCTTTACTTAAAGAGTAGGTCTCTGGAACGAATTAAGCTCTTTATGTGAGGCACCACTGTATGTTGTTAAATTTTAAATCCTACAAGAGTGAGAAGCTTACCAAATATGTTTAATCAAAGACTAATTATTCACAAATTTACAATTTCTTCTTCCCTAATGGAAACGAGATTTCTAGAAGGGGATTCTCATTTTAGAACTATTGCACAATAGTTCTTGCTTCTTAATGGATTGTTATCCCAAAATTATTTATTTTTTTGCCTTCCTGACACTCAACGCTTGCTCCACTTCATGTGTTTATGTGTTCAAAAATAAACCCATATTGCAATCTGCCATAGAAAGAGAGAGAACGTGTTAAACGCTGGCAAGGAGAAGCATGGAGGTTTTGGCTCTGCTTCTGTTTCCATAGCTGGAAGCTACAGTTGTAGATAATCTGACACTGAAGATCTAGAGGTTGAAACTTATTCTTCAAAACAGAATAACAAATCATCAACATGGGCCAAAAAATATTGTTTGTTTCAAAAAAGAGAGAGGAATAGCCAACAATTCATAAATAAGGTTGTATTAAGTTAACCCATATTTCTTATTTCTTTACAGACTTGTGTTTCCTAAACTTTAATTTTTTAAAAAAAGAACAGAAAGAAAATAGGACAGAAAATTGAAAATTACAGTTTTCAAGATGTGTTACATCTTGTTACAAGCAAGATGTTCTCAATTTACATTTCTTTGATATTCTACAAAATCATATATTATGTATCATAACTTAAATGATCAGTTAGTTATACATTTTCTACAAAAGAGAAAAAAATTACACATAGATCTTACAAGTTTTCACGCTCAGTGTCTTAACCACCAAGCCACTGCATCTACTGGTGGTTGTAGCAGATTCCCCTCCACTGTTTGTCAGAGTCATACCCACAACATGCCCAACTGCTGGTTTGGTGGGAGTTGGAACTTGTGACAGGAGCTCATCCTGTCATGCGGCACTTGGGTCTCAAAGTCCCAAGCAGTTGACACTGTGGGTCTCATGTTCACTGTGTGGTTTGACTCTTGTTAGTCCCTGGGGAGGGACAGAAGGAGATACTGTCCTGGACTATCTTGTCTACCTAACCTTGTAGCTACCTAGGTGTGATCACTTGGAGAATACAAGGCTATAGACAGAGAGACAGATAAGATAAGATAAGATAAGATAAGATAAGATAAGATAAGATAAGATAAGATAGATAGATAGATAGATAGATAGATAGATAGATAGATAGATAGATAGATAGATAGATAGATAGATAGATAGATAGATAGATAGATAGATAGATAGGGAGGGAGGGAGGGAGGGACGGACAGACAGACAGACAGACAGACAGACAGACAGACAGATTGCCAAATAGGGATGGAGAGATGGTGGAAGGGAAGAATAGATAGACAGATTAACAGATAGATAAGAATGGAGGGATGGTGGAAGGGAGGAATGGATAGATAATGATGTACCTATGGGCTGTGAGTGGCGCAAGCGGTTAGGATGCTGTGCCTGTTAACCAGCAGGCCAGGGTTCGAGACCCGGGTCGGCCCCACAAGCCAGGGTGAGCTTCTGTGCTTAGCCCTACTCTGTGACGCAGCTGGATCCAATTGTATCAGCTCTGCCTTTCCATTGGACTAATTCAGTGGCGTGGAGAGGGGGGATTTGCTGCTTGGGTAACAGCCTATCCTCCATAACAATCCAGCCCAGGCTTTCGTGCTTCGTATGCAGCGCCGAGCAAGATTCCATAGTCACTCAAGACTGACGGAGGCCTGCAATGATATACCTGGGGGATGGATGAATAGATTTATTTACTTGTTTGTGTGTTTGTTTATGTGTTTGTTTATGGAATTTATACTCTGCCTTTTCCATGACAAATGTCCAAAATAGTTTACAAAAATGTCCTTTTCTCCTTACAACAACCCTGTGGGGTAGGCGAGGCTGAGAATGGGTGACTGGTCTGAGGTCACCCAAGAAGCTTCATGGCTGAGCAGGGATTTGAACCTGGATCTTCCAAGGTCTCAGTTCAACTCCCGAACCATCCCATCTTGGCTCTCACTGGAGGAAGCACTCCTTGCTTCTTGCATCCGGTGTCTGTTAGCGCAATGCAGTTCTACCAGTTTCAAGAGCAGAATGAATACAAGTACTTGTTGCTATACAAATAAACATCGCAAAGGGGTAAGTGCTGGCGTTGCTTTGTGGCTGTCAGACTCCACAGAGGCTCCATTTATTGACTTTTTCTTTTTTTTTTATTCTGTAGTGGAAACTAAATTCCCTTTAGATGACATTTATATTTCCCTCATCTACGGCTTATGATGAATGTTGGAATGAAAGAATTCATCTTACAAAGCCCTTTACAATAAAAACAATATGCAAGTAAAATATCACATTCTCTCCCCCCTTCTGTTTATACAAACAGAGTTGCCCTCTTTAAAAAAAAATAAAAATGGAACCACGTATAGAAATTATTCTATCGGACTGGAAAATGAAACTAGTTTGATGTACTCTTCCAAAACCTCTTGTGATATCGCTAATATGTTTTTCCCCTTCTTGTCAGGAGTAATGTGTTTTCTACAGGCCAGCAGTTAGGAAAGTGCTAATGGTATATTTCTATGAGCTGAAGCACTCCTTTGAATAACCCTATCTTAATCTACTGTGGAGTTTGGTACAAGTTATTTTTCAACTGCAGAATAAAAGATCTGGCCATAACTGTACCAGACTCAATAAAACAGTTTCTTCAAGACACTAAAAGAAATTCACAGGAGTAAAATATGTAAGAACAGAATTCTGGGTTGATCTGGGCTGAGCCTACGACGCAACACATAACTCTATTTGCTGTACCTGGGAACCCGACTCTTGTAAACCCATTTAAAAGATATACTTTTATACATCACTGCTGGTTTTTGTGTTTAGGAAGCCTTCTGAAGGCTGGGTGCCAACCTCTAGCCATGCCACACGGGGCCACTTGTACCCATTAATCCCCCCCAGGTATGCCCCAGTATGTCCTAAACTTTCTTTTTTCCCCTCTTTCCAATATAGTCATTCCCTGCTAAACAGGGTGACCATATAGAATGGAGGACAAAGTGCTTGTATCTTTAACCATTGCACAGAAGAGGGAATTGAGGCAGATGTAGCTCAGCATAGAAGGGTTTGAAAAGCAGCACCTGCCTCATTTCCCTCTTCTGTGCAACGGTTAAAGATATAGGCACTCTGTCCTCCATTCTATACGGTTACCCTGCTGCTAAAACATATTTTACTCACAACTATGATTAGTTGTATCCCAAGATATAAGTTGCTGCATAGATAGTACACACCAGGCAACTTTTCAATAATGATAATTCATCCTCTAATAGATTTTGTGCTAGGGTTGTCATATGTCCAGGGTGATCATATGACCAGATTTTTCTGTATTTGTCCTCTTTTTTAGTCTTCTCTCCAGGTGTCCTCCAAAAAAGCTTCATTGTCCTCCATTTTGGTTTGATTTTGAACCTTGCAATGGTGTGCATGTCACGTCATTGGATTCATACTGAAGAGCAGAATCCAATGCAAAAATTGGTTTTGAAATATTTCCTTCCAATCCAACGTTATGGCTAAAACACTAAAAATCAAAAATATACATTGGACTCTATGGGAAAGTGAAACTGCCCGATATTGTGACTTTACTCGTGAGTAGGCAAATATGCCATTGTCTGCTGGAAAGGCCAGGCTGAGAGGAATCCAAGACCTTGTCCTCCTTTTTCGATTCAGACCTCGGGTCACACTGCATATGAACACAATCCTAACCATTTCAACTCAAAAGGAAGCCCCAATCTGTTCAATGGTTTTTACTCCCAGGAAAGTGTCTTTAGGATTGCAGCCTATGTCTCGAAAATCAGGGACAGTCCTGATTTGGGGGGGGTTGTGTTCACGTACTAGCAAGTGTGACTAGAGAGTCCTGCCCCAAAGTTGTGGAAGAGACTTATGGCAACCTTATTTTGTGCACATATAACATTGGCACACTTTTCAGTTTCATGCACCTGTTTCTTTACCTTTCAGTATTTCTGGTGTGCTAATAGGTTTTATGCCATAATAGTATATGGCTGTGGGTGGCGCAAGTGGCTAAGACACTGTCCCTGTTAACCAGCAGGCCAGGGTTTGAGACTCGGGTCGGCCCCACAAGACAGGGTGAGCTCTTGTCCTTAGCCCAGCTCTGCGACGCCAGCTGGATCCAATTGTATGGGCTCTGCCTTTCCATTGGACTAATTCAGTGGCGTGGAGAGGGGGGATTTGCTGCTTGGGTAACAGCCTATCCTCCATAACAATCCAACCCAGGCTTTTGTGCTTCGCATGCAGCGTATGCAGCGCCGAGCACGATACCATAGTCTTCCAAGACTGACAGAGGCCTGCTTGCTAATAGGGTAGTACACACATGAAAAAGTAACAAACTTAATTCTGGGAGCATTACTCAGTGGGAGGTATAAATGCAACTTCAAAGCACAAAACCAGCTTTGTAGCTGTTAAGCATTTGTTTTGGCATGCCAGAGTACATCAAACAGCCCATATCTGCTTTGTAAGCAGTTTGGGGGCTTCAGATCAGTGACCTGAACCAGCTGCATGCAGGCTTATTCATGTTTTATCCCACACAGCATGCTCATCTCTACCAAGCACCACTCCAATTAATAATAGTGGTAAGCATGTGATAAAACATGCTCTCGTGGACTGATTTAAGTTGTTCCTATACCATTGTTGGGAAGCAGCTACACATAATAAAAGCTTTAACACAATAAATCTAACTTAATTGTTGCTTGTGTTCAAGATACTATTCATTTCTGCACATTTCAGTGCATTTATTACCTCTTATGGAAGGGGATTATCACTTTCAATGAGTAAGCAAACAAAAACAACCTAAAGTGGTATTTGGTTGTCCTTAATATGTGGATTCCCTTAGAGCAACCACTTCGTAATAATGAGAGCACTAATCACTATGGTATGCATGCTAATTAAGCATTAGTTGTCAGCACCAACCAGTTTGCCAGAATACATCACCTACTGGTTTGGAAAGGGACTGTACCTAGAATCATAGAATCCTAGAGTTGGAAGGGACCTAGTAGGTCATCTAGTCCAACCCCCTGTCTGTAGCAGGAAATTCTCCTAGAGTAATTCTGAAAATTACAAGTACAAATACAAGTACAAATACCTTTATTGGCATAAAATATACAAAAACATTTAAACACAGATTTAAAATCAAAATAAAAAAACCATGCAATTCAGAGGGTCAATAATTCTCAATTTAAAGACTATCGTTCCGATTTGGCCTTTAATACGGCTGATGCAAAGATGGCTGTCTGTCTTATTAAGAAGGGATCTGGTGAAGAAAGCAGCTGTTTTAGCACCAGACTATCGAGTGGGCGTAGGGTCTCTGGAAGGAAAGGAGTTAAAAACTTACTGTGTGCTTCCACATGCAAGGACCAATAAAAATTTCTGAAAATTTAAAAATACCTGATTCTGAAAACTTAAAAATATATATTAGTGAGATCTGCAGTTTGGGAGCTGACCTTAAACCTAGAACAGGGGTGTCTAAATTTTGAACTTCAGGGTTCCTGGACTTAACGTATGTGTAGAAAAGGGAATTTCAGCTTGTGATATGTGAGATAAGAAGCTGCACCTCCTGAAATTCCCTCCTTAAAAGGTTCATGAGCCCTGAAGTTAAACGTTTGGAGACTCCTGACCTTGAAGATCCAGGTTCAAATCCTTACTCAGACATGAAGCATCCTTGAGCCACCCACTTTCTCTCATTCCCACCTACCTCACAGGGTTGTTACGTGGACAAAAGGAGATGAGGAACTATGGCCTATATCCTAAAGTGAAATTAAGCCCTTTGCTCTGGAGCAGTTAAGATGACTTTTCATAGGATAACACTAGAGGGTGACGTAACTGTGTGGACCCGTAACTGCTATGAATTTTGCCCTATGTCAGCCACCTTGAGATCCTTGGAGGAAAGGTGGTATAAAAATTAATTACTTTTTTGTCCAGGATTCCTGCATCTTAAAGTTTTTAGCAAGCAGAAAATCAACCTTAGCCTACACAACGGAGATGCAATGATGGTGACGCTGGTGTCTATTTAACCTCTGGCTGTATTCAGCTAGTTAGACTCAGCTGCCAAATGGAAGCAAAAATCTTATTTATGTCACTGTATAGAGGCAGTTTTTTCCTCTGTCAGTGGCTCTCTGCTTTGACACAGGAGGGGAACTGTGAATACACTTGCATCTGTATAAGACTGCTACATTGACAACACTTGTCATCAAATAGCGAGTCAAAGCTGCCCGGGTAAAACTCAGAATGCTTAGGATTCACAGCAAATTTTAGACAAGCCGTGCACCATTTCACACATAATCATTAAGTTCCGACATGTTCTCTGGGCATCATCACACTTATTTTTGCAGAGCTGGTGAAGACTTGCAGTCAGTGGTGAAGCCTCTTTCACCGTTGAGATAGACTGTCCTTCCACAAAATAAAAATAAAAAATAAAATAAGCGAGCAGCTCCATGACATAAAATACAGGCATTTCTCACTTTATGGGCAGGTTAGGGTCTGGGGCACTATCCAAAAGTGAAAACCTTTGAAAAGTGAAACCCAAGCTTTTTTAGTTTAGAAATGTTGTTTCCAATGCTTTTTTAGCCAGTAAGTTACAAATATCCTTTTTAAAAATTCTAGCTGCCATATAAAGATTTCTGCAAATGGATTTTCATTAACTCTTTGGGAATGGTCAGGATCTACAACATGGGGGAGGGCAATTTTGGCCTTTAGAATAGCAGAGAGAGGTTGAAAGAGCAGAACATGCATTGAATGAATGAGTTTTGGGCAGGGGTCTAGCTAGAGGGGGGCAAAACACTAAGTTTTGCTAGGGGCCTCCCTGCAGTGTACCTTTACTATACAGAACAGATATCCTATCATCACCACATCTGCATCACCATCAGCTTTGTTTGAAAACTTTTCCCAAGTCCTCCACCCCACAGTGCCTTAGGGTGCAATGCAGAGTAACTATGGGGAGTCCTTGCTCTGGTATAAGAACAATTTATATGTGGATTGCAATATGGATTTCTGGATTGCAATATGAATTTCCCATAGGTTTTCACTAGGTGGTGCCATAACTACAGGTGCACGTAATGTCTCTTATGTGCTCCTGTAGTTACTCTGGATTGTAGGGTTATTGACTTTCTATGCTGGCCAAGTTACTGGTGATCTGCAGTTCCCTATGGCTGGGCTAGTATGAAGTTTTCAAAGCGCTTGACATTATCTGGATCACCTTCATAAAAGTCTGTAAAGTATTAGTATCCACATTGCTTTGCATCTCTTGTAACAGACCAAAGGAGGAAAATTCAGAACACCACTGTCACTTCAAGTAGATAATTCTGAGCCAGATAAGTTAACGGCTTGATAAATAAAGCTTCCTACATCCAAGTAAAGAAAAATCCTGGAGCAACATTAAGGTTTAGCAAGAGCCATACGGGATACCCTTCAACAGCCTGATAAAGGATGGAAACATGGAACAATAGCAGTGTGGAGAGGAATTTCTATTCCTTGTTTCTCTATTTATCATTCCTGGTTAACAATATAAGATATACGATAGGAACAAAACAATTTGATGGCAGAGCATCATAAATGAAGTCTGCTTTCCCTGGAAACTGCATAACCATTTGAATTAATTTAATTTGAAATATCAAATTAAATTAAACTGTAGAATAATCCCCAAGGGAGAGCATATTTCATTTTCAATGTCTTCTGATGGAGTGCGCTCTGCCAAAAGTTTTTGCTATGCATCTGGCTTCAAATCTAAATTTATTGCATTAGCTCTGGGAAGACTTTTAATAGAAAGCGAGAGATTAAAAGCAGGAGGAAAAGATTCAAGTTGCATATTGGGTATGGAGAGAAAGAAGGAGCCGTGTGGAAATGGATCCGACTGTGTCAACAATGGGAGAGTGGGGTTCAAATGTGCAAAGAGATAGCACATAAGCCTGCGCAGTACGTACGTGTGATGCAAATGTTCATGCTGCAATGGCAAGAGAAATAAAATATGCCACTGAATGGGCTACTTTCATTCTAGAGTTTGGTAAGCGCATTACTCCTTTATCAAGCAGAAGCAAGTTGGTTATGGTAGGGTGCCAAATACAGCCCCTTGTAGGCTTTGGAGCCTACCTGTTACTTTACTATCTCATAAACCCATTACTTCCAAATGGACTCTCATTAACACCTTTGGGAATGGGATTGGCCTGTAACTAAAGTTGACACACAGACTGCAATCCTAAAGACACTTTCCTGGGAGTAAGACCCATTGAACACAATGGGGCTTAGTTTTGATTAGACTAGCTCTACAATCCAGAGTAACTACAGGAGCATGTAAGAAACATTATATGTACCCGTAGTTACTGCACCACCTAGTGAAATCCTATGGAAAATTCATATTGCAATCCAGAGCAAACTACGGGACTCCCCGTAGTTACTCTGGATTGCACCCATAATGTGCAATAACGTGTACCCAAAATGTGCAAAAAGGATTGTGCTTACACTCTCTGTTCTTCTCACATGCACAAACATATTAAAACATATCACCAAGTCATGTGCAAATCAACACGAGGAGGGCAGTTTTGGCCTTTAGAAAGGCAGAGAGAGGTTGAAAGAGTGGAACATGTTGAAAGAATGAGTTCTGGGTATAATTGAAAGGTGCTGAAAGAATGGATCATCAAAAAATGAACTGTGCCCACCATTCTAGACAGACAGACAGACAGACAGACAGACAGATAGATAGATAGATAGGTTTGATGGATGGATGGACGGATGGATAGATAGATAGTCCATATATTTATGCCATACACTAAATAAATAATATGGTGATGGTGACTCTTCGCCTTACTGGCTTTCCCTTTTCAAGTAGCCTGGTTCTACACATGCTCACATGCTACATTTTTGAAAATGTCAACCACACATTCGCTTGCACTAAAAATGAATACGAAATCTGGCCTTGGAACCTTATACATATAGATATTGATATATATAAAAGGTTCCAAGGCCAGTATCTTGTAATCATTTTATATACGATGGGGTCCTCGGGTGAACTGGGAAATGAAGCTTTCATTTTCTTAAGCAGCGCAGTTGGAATTGAGTAAACAAGGAGTCACCTTCTTGCTATTGATAGACTGCTTGCCTTTTAAAACAACCACCAAAATAAAAACAATTCTCTGCAGAGGCTGGAGCTGGTAAAGTTCAACGGGTTAGGAGAAAGTGGGAGGTGGCGACCCCATCAGTTTTTAAAATAAAAGGTCAGATGCAAAAAGCAGCACTTACAAAATGAATGATATTGCTTTTCACGGCAAGAAATTGTAGAAAATTACAGCCGGCAGTGGTCTATAGGCAGAAGCTGGGAGAATAACCTATTTATTCCCCCTTTGGACACTCCTTACTCTGCTTCAGAGTGAATACACAGAAGCAGATCTTGGGATAATCTACTGGATATACAGTGGTACCTTGCATAACAAGTGCCTCGAATAGCGAGTGTTCCACATAGCGAGTAAACATTTCTGTGGGCTTCTGCCTCTCATAACGAGCATGAGTCACATAATGAGTGCCCATTGGCTGGGCTCCCTCTCCTCCTGTCTGCATTGGCTGGGCTGAGGCACTGAGGTGGGACTTTCTCCTCCTGCCTTCAATACATAAAGAGACCAGCAGAGGGTGATCAGGAGCCTCTTCAGTCCAGCAACAAAGATGGCTGCTCCTGAAGCCAGAAAACATGAGGCCAGCCCAGCCTCTGCAGCCTCCATCAGGTTGGAGGGAAAACTCCTCCTACACCCCTCTCTGGAGCCCCTCTCAAAAAGACCCCTTCCCCCCAAGGAAGCCCACCTGCGTGGACCCCACTACAACCACCCCTCTGCTCCCCACCACAATCTTCCCTGCCTGCACTTTTCCTTTCCCGTGAGTAAGCCCCAGTGGATTCAGTGGGGCTTGATTCTGAGGAGACATCCTAGGATCTGGCTCCTTTTCAATGCAAGCAGAAGCCAATCTCCTGCTGCTGCTGGCATCCTATGGAAAGAGCCAGGCATGCATCCTATGCACTTTCCTGAGTGTAAGCCCCTGTGCACTTTCCTGTGAGTAAGTGAGTAATCAATGGGGCTTGTTTCTGAGGAGACAGGATAGGATCTTGCTCCTCTGCTGTTGCAAACGGCCTATCTAGTTTGCATGGATAGATCTCACACACACAGAGGTTCCTTGTTAAAGATGCTCCAAAAGACACCAGTGACTCTTCTACTGAAAATTAGTCATCCTTGGCCATAAAGGTTTTTCTTTTCTTTTATACTGTACAGATTATTATGGTGTTTTATTAAGATAATTGTGGTCTTATTATATTATAGTGTTTTGAATTCAATTCCTGTGTTTTGTCATCATTTTTACATACAGTTAATATTTTTATATGAATACTTTTGGGGTTGTGGAACCAATCGTTGAGTTTCCATTATTTCCTATGGGAAAATCTGCTTCACTTAAAGAGTGTTTCACTTAAAGAGCAGGCCTCCGGAATGAATGAAGCTCTTTATGTGAGGCACCACTATATATAAAAAACTGAAGTCACCGACGGACTCACCAGAGCCCAGCCAAGGCCGCCGTACCGAGAAGCATGAAATTTGGGGAGGGTGTTCCTTCCGTGATAAAAGCACCCACTAAGAACTGGTTTTTGGTAATTCCAACTGGAAGGGGGTGAAAAAGGGCACAACATGTTTTCCTCCCTATACTTTCCAGTGAAGAATCCCTGGCAGATCAACGCCCAGCCCTGACCTCTGGACCTGATAGCATGAAATTTGGGACGGTGGATATTAATTCCATGATGGGAGCACCACTCATCAAAACCGCCACACCTAGAAGCGTGAAATTTGGTGGGGGTGTTCCTTCCATGATGGAGGCACTCCCTAAGAACCAGTTTTTGAAAATTTCTACCAGAAGAGGTTGAAGAGGGCAGCAATACTTTTTTCTCCCTATACTTTCCATAGATGAATCACTAACTGAAGCATGAAACTTGGGGAGGTGGATATTCCTTCTGAGATGGGAGCACTCATTAAGACCCAATTTTTCTGGAATTTCACCAGAGTGAAAAGGGATGCAGCGTGTTTTCATCCCTATACTTAACATTGAAAACTGATCAATCCTAGACCCCAAACCTGCACATGGCCGATAGGGGTACCCATGGCTGTGGGGGGGATGGTTGAAATACAAAGTTGTATTTGCAAAGCTGAAATGTTTTCAGGACCCACTTCCTGTGTTCTTTTGCATGGGACTCCTATCTGAGCTTGCCGGTAGAACCTGCTGTTCTTACCTAGAATGCCCTCTGCTCATTTGCATACTGGCTATAAACCTGTTCTACAGAGGAACGAAGGAACGAAGAAAAGAAATGAAAAACGGATGAGGGGATGTGATGTTTCAAGGCCTTTTCTTCATAGTAGGTTCATTGGTGCCTCTCCAAGGAACTCACTCTGACCTCAAAGGCTGCCATGAAACACCTGGTGGAGGAAGAATTTCTGCACTGACCATCTCTGTGGCTGCCTGGTATGATACATGGTGTCTGGTGCATGTTTCGCCTACTGCCCACTGGTCTGTGGTACCTGATGGTACCTTGTGGCCTTGTGGTGCCAAGTAGAGATCCCCAGTGCTCACTATCTGCCGACGCCTGCTGCTTACTGGTGGTGCCTGGTCAGGATCCTGGTACCTGCTGCTGCCTGCTGGGTCCAATTGGCACCCAGTGGCCAGTGTTGAGTAACTCCCTCTGGTGCCTCATCCTGCCCAGGCACCCCACTAATATGGTTCAAAAATAGATTTAAACAAAGGGTTAATTCTGCTAGTATTATGCTCTGTGTGTGTGTGTGTGTGTGTGTGTGTGTGTGTGTGTGTGTGTGTGGTGTGCTAGAAGAGTGAAGTTTGGGGAGGGTGTTCCTTCCATGATGGAGACACACACTGAGAACAGGTGTTCGGAAATTCCAACAGGAAGAGGGTGAAAAAGGATGCAACTCATTTTCCTCCCTATATTTTCCATTGAAGAATCTCTGACTGATGGACACCACCCCAATTCCTAGACCTAGAAGCATGAAATTTGGGGAGCAAATTCCTTCCCTGATGGGATTACCACCATGAACTGCTTTCTAGAAATTTAACCCCTAAGGGGCTGAAAAGGAGTGCAATGCATTTTTACCCTATTCTTAACATTGAACACTAATCAATGCCTAGCCCTAAATCCTGAACCTTCCTGATTAGATGCCACAGTTGTGGAGTGGGTGTTGCACGTGAGGAGGGTGGTGCACATGGGGGGGGGTGAGGTGCATGGGAGATGTTGCACATGGGGATTTTGCACATGGGGAGAGGATGTGCATGGGGGTGTTGTACAATTGAGGGCTCGGACACAGAGTTGATGATGCACAGGGGGGTTATTATTATTATTATTTTTTTAAAAATTTGTATCCCGCCTTTCTCAGGCTGTCTAGCCTGACTCAAGGCGGCTATTTTACTCCCGCAACATGGGTTCATTTCACTAGTATTCTATAAAACAAGTAATCTCTTTTCAAACATGTTCTTTGTAGTGTGGTGGCATAGCTAGAGGGGGTGGAGCAGTCACTCTTGGAGGGAGCCTCACTCCGTTAGAGCCATTCTAGCTATACAGTTCCATTTTGCAACCATGTACCTGGAATGGCTCAGAAGGGGTGAGACCCCCTCTAACTACGCTCCACCCCCTCTAGCTATGCCACCATTGGAGTGAACCAAGGCTAGATGACTCTCAAATTTATTACAGAAAAAGAAAGACAGAGAACCAAACACACCCTTGGTAAGCTCCAAGATAAGAAGAATGTTATTCAATCAAAGACATTAGAACTGCAATCCTTGACACTTTAGTGCCCTTCCTAGTTTGTTTTAAATCTTGATTGGAAGAGTTAGCCTGGCAATAAAATTAGCGGTAAGTCAATAAAGATCAGAAAGAAGAACGGCAAGAAACCACCAAGAAAAATCATTTGATCACAAGCACAAAATGCGCCTACGATGATGAACTCACTTGATGGCTGGCCAAGTTCATTATGATTTTAACCATGAATCCATGAAGAGCAAGATCATCCTATTTAAAGAGATAAGAACACAACAACAAAGGGCCTTGGTTTTGTCGGTGGAATTTTTCATTTACAGGAGTCACGAATGGAAAATCAATACCTACTTCGGGATGCTAAAGGAGTATCAAGCTTGATGAAGCTTTTTCTTCTCTTTTTCATTAAGCCAAACACACACACACACACACACACATCCATGCCAGAATTTGTGTGCTGGAAGCATTCTAGGTTTCTTTCTGATCCAACGCACAATTTCCCAAGATTTTCTCCAGGAACAACCTCATTCTATCTATCCTTGTCAAAATAAATCTCTCTCTGAATTTCAAACAAATAATCTCCACAATATGCCACACTTGCAGTCCTCTGTCTTGTGCACACAAATATACACACCCTAAGCACATGCTCCAGTACATCTGGCAACAGAGCCTTCTCAATAGGATTTCATCTTTACTCAGGGAGTAGAGGTACTGAAATGCTTCTTAGAAGGATGCAGCTTCAGATTCTTGGAATTTTTAGGGAAGAAACCTTGCCGATCTTTCCAACCTCATCTATTTTGTGTATTTCTTATATGGTAAATTCTTATTTGCAATATTCTGCTCTAATATCTAGAAGAGGGTTTCTCAAACTGTGGGTCACAACATGTTGGGTGGATTCCACATGGGTTCTCATATCCACTCATCTTGCGACACCATAGATGGCAGTGCACAGGTGAACAGATAGGAAGAGCCACAAGAGACACCATGTGCTGCAATGCCTTAAGGCAGTGATTTTCAATAAGATTTTCAATCTTTTTCATCTCTTGGCACACCACCAGTTGTTTTTACCACTGACAAGGCACACCATGCTCTTCAAATCCCCCAGTTTCCTATCAATAAATGTCCCTCCCCAAATTCCTATGGCACACCCGAGGACTATCTGTGGCACACCAGTGTGCCACAGCACACTGGTTGAAAATCACAGCCTTAAAGTGTTGCATCACACACTTTGGGAACCCATGATCTTACCCAATCATTCTCAGACTTTTTGGTCTGAAAATCTTTCTACTCCTGACAATTGTCAGGAAGCTCTGAGATGCACAAACTGAGAATTGTTACACCAACAGTGCAATCCTAAGCATGTCTACTCAGAAGTAAGTCCTATTGGGTTGAATAGGATTTACTCCCAGGAAAGTAAGTATATGATTGCAGCCTAACAGTGCAATCCTAAGTGTGTCTACTCAGAAATATGTCCATTATGGGCGCAATCCAGAGTAACTACGGGGAGTCCTTGCTCTGGTGTAAGAACAATTTGCTTTGGATTGCAATATGAATTTCCCATAGGTTTTCACTAGGTGGTGCCGTAACTATGGGTGCACGTAATATCTCTTATGTGCACCCGTAGTTACTCTGGATTGTAGGGCTAGTTCAATTGTACGCATGGCCAAAAAAGTGAGGTTAAGATTGCAGCATAAGCATTACAACATATCGTGGCTTACAGTCACAGCACAGATAATCATACTCAAGTTTGACATATGTCCTGTTTTTCCAGGACATGTCCTCTTTTTATCCTCTTTATTTTTCTTCTTTTCTTTGTGAGCAGGCAGCATGTAGAATTCTTGTAATTAATAAATTGGATGCAATAAATTAGGTAATGGTATTAAATTCAATAGTAAGATATTGTTTAAATTAACCACATGAAATATAGAAATTAACATCATGAAATGTGTGTGTGTGTGCTTTTAGCTTTTATTTTGTTGCATCCTACATTTTTCTTGGATGTCCTATATTTTTGGTGGGCACTGTCCAAAGTGGTTATGACGTATGGTCACCCATATCACACTTTTCAAACACACTTAATCTAGGGTTGCCATAATTCTGTTCCACAAATTTGGGACAGGACCCTCTGGCTAGTGTTGCCATATGTCCTGGAAAACAGGGACAGTCCTGATTTGGGGGGATTTTGTTCACCTACTGGCAAGTGTGAGAGGGTCCTGTCCCAATTTTGTGCAAGAGAACTTTGGCAACCCTACCATAGTTCTCTTTTGCCAAAAATTAGGATTGTCCCATTTGCCAAAAATTGGGATTGTCCCTGTATTTTGGGACTTATGGCAACTCTAACATATCAAATTCCAATTTCACTCTAAATGATGTATACCAACTGCCTCACATTGGTCCTACCACTGTAGTAATCATACCGAACCACAGTAATTCCACGTATCACTGTATGATGCAGCAGACCTCAAAGTTCAGCCTGAAGGACAAAATGGAATTTGTATCTCTTACCTAAAATCTCATGCCTCTGTCAGTCTTGAAAGACTATGGTATAGTGCTTGGTGCTGCATACGCTGCACAAAAGCCTGGGTTAGAATGTTATGGAGGATATGCTGCTACCCAAGCAGCAAATCTCCCCTCTCCATGCCACTGAAATAGTCCAATGGAAAGAAAGAGCCAATACGATTGGATCCAGCTGGTGTCGCAGAGCTGGGCTAAGGACAGGAGCTCACCCTGTCTTGTGGGGCTGACCCGGGTCTCAAACCCTGGTCTGCTGGTTAACAGGCACAGCGTCTTAACCACTTGCGCCACCCACAGCCCTGAAATAACCACATGACAACAGCTGCTCATTTGCCTAGATGATGTTTTGGCAAACGGGCTAATTAATTCTGTAAGTTCAAAACTAAGCTGGCCTGAACGAAGGATTGCTACAAACAAGAAAGCGGTGACATCTGTCAATGCTCACTTCTTCAATTACGCAGCGGGGTGTGCCTCGCGTAATGAGATATAGGGTGCCACCTCCATAAGTACTTTGGGCCACAGACATCACAGTCATTTATTCAAATGCCATGTTGCACATGACATTTCTGAGCCTTTCAGATGCTGTGCATTTTGGAGGCACTGGCAATGAAGCAGAAACTTTGTGGGGCAAGCTGTGAAATCTCTGAAATGAAAATCAATTCCATCTCCATTTCACGGAGGCTAATGTGGCATTTACGACACAAACAATGATTTCTTTTGGGCAAGAAAATTAAAAGCCGCGCTACATAAAAAGGAACAATGTTTAAACTTCTGGTGGAAATGATGGCTTGCACTGGAAATGGTTATAAAAGAAAATATTATGGGGTGGGGGACGGGGCAGAGACAGATTTCAGCAACTGTTTGTTGGCGGATTTGCTCAGAATTAGGACTGCTTCTGACAAGCGGAGTAGAGCTCTGTTCTTCTTTGCATTCCCATCAATATGAAAATGTTATCAGAAAGATTTATGAAATGCATTTATCCAAGATGATCTCATGAATAAAAACTTGGATCTTCGTAGAACATCTTATGGGATTGTGGATCATGGACAGGATAGGTCTGCTTTCAGAATGCCTGATTATTTACTGACATTGCCTTTAAATTCTGCCACCGTTGCTTGTCTTGAGAGCTACAACTGCACAGCCCACATTGATGTTAGTTTATCCTGTTCACTATGAAATTTCCGACTGATGGAACAAGCCGGGTGATTATTCTTAGCTGGGAAGAAACAGAAGGAGCCATAAGGGGAGGAAAAAGATACTCAACAGAAGTATGCTTTTGGCAATACCATCATAAATCCTTTGCAGGAGAAAAAGAAACATAAGGCACAAGCCTAACCATGCCTACTCAAAAGTAAGCTCCATTGTGTTCAGTGGGTCTTACTCCCAGGAAAGTGTCTTTGGATCGCAGCCATAGACTGCAAATCCTAAAGACACTTTCCTGGGAGTAAGACCAACTAAATAACATGGTTAGGATTGTGCGCATAGTTTAAAAAATCCTGAAAAAACTTACAACTGGTTTTGTTAAGTTAATGCACACTGCAAGGGAAGTTCCTCCCAATGCAGTTAAAGTCCTTCATTTTCCTGGCAAAATGAAGCAGAGATTTGGTGATTCATAAACCGCATCAAATCATTGTGTAGGATCAGAAATGTAATGAAAGTTATCTGGCTTGCATTTAAAATATACAACTTAGGAGGAGGGAGAGCAAACAAACAAAGATTTGTACGTATTTTGTATTCCATACAAAGACTTGCATTTTCTTTTATCATCAAATAAATACATTACTCTTATTTCCACAGGTGTGGGTGTGGACCTACCATCTTTCATCTCCCCATTGCTCTTCTGCAGGTGAATCATTTTTGTTCTTCATTGCTGCCTTCCGTTTGTGGTGAAGGCCATCATTTACAAATGGACCTGGATTCGAAAAACAAGCTATCCACTAAGGTTAGGATCCTGGAAACCTAATCAGGCACCAAAACTATGGAAAGGGTTCCACTGATCCTATGGGATCAAAGGGGTTAGATGTGCCAGCAAAAGACCCTCAGGAAGACAGGAGAGGAATTGTAGCCATTCGCTGACATTGGTAAAGGAGTGGTAGAAAGTAGGGTAGATGCATTCAATTCCTTTCTGAACCTCATATTAAGAAATAAAATGATTTCTTGATTTTTCCCCCCTCCAAAAACTTCATTTGCAACTTATCTCCAAGTCCAGAGTAACTATAGGAGCACATAAGAGACTTTATGTGCACCCGTAGTTACTGCGCCACCTAGTGAAAACCTATGGGAAATTCATTTTGCAATCCAGAGTAAGTTGTTAACCAGAGCAAGGACTCCCCATAGTTACTTTGGATTTTGCCCTTAAAAAAGTAAGAATGAATAGTTTTTTTCCCTTATAGGTTAAGGTTGCTGATTTACCTCGATCTGGACAATTTACATGACTTTCCCTTGCCATTAATGCTTCAAAGAACAGTGATCGTTCCCCACCCACCGCCTCCTGCCCATGAAAAATAAAGATGGAAAACACCACAAATTGTTCAGCACAGTCTCCCAAAATGCTAATCGGCTGCAAAACATCTAAATCGTGGCTGGAGAGCAGCGAGCATGATCTAAGGTAAGGAAACAACACTGGTGCATGAAGAACTATTATTTACCAATGTCAAAAATAACTAGCCCATTTACATAACTGTAGGGCTGTGTGACAGCTCCTTCTGGGAAACAGTTTTCACGGCAGAACAAAAATCAAGAAAAGGATCTGCGATTTGAGCGAGTTTAAGTGACAAAAACTAAGGGAACTTCTCGACCTTTCAAGGTCTCTGCTCCATTATTAATGCACTGAATCGTAGGGCAAAAAAGATATTTTGGGATTTTTTTAAATACAAAAGCTGCTACACAAAACATACAGGGAAGTTCCCTTATTTGTTCTCCTTTTGACTACTTTATGAAGTGCCAATAATTGTTGCCATAATTAATAAGTTGCCATAATTCTCTTCCATAAAACTGAGAGAGGACCCCTGTCAAACTTGCCAACATGTGAATGGAATCCCCCCAAAACCGGGATTGTCCTGGTTTTCTGGGACATATGGCAACCCTACCAATAATCAACCTTTCCAAAGTGGGCAAACCTTTCCATTTTGGTTCACAAATAAGGGAATCAGGGTCAATCCTAACCAATTTAGGTTGGCACAAGCCACCTACCTCCCCGTTCCTATAGTGGTATGGAGAGGCCAGCGCATGTCTGTGCACTAGCCCAACCTCTCCCCCTAGAAGTGGTGCAGAAATGCCTTATAGCACTTTCACAACACCCCCAGTCCAGCAAGGGACTTGTACCAGGACTTGTGCTGGCCTAACTGGAGATTAGGATTGCAGCCACAGATACACAACTCAAATTTTGTATTGAGTTGTGTATCTGATTCCCTTATTGACTGATGACCCAAGAATGGACTTGTTTTTTCTGCAGTTGGGTATGCTTTCCTCTGCCAGGCTGGTTTATGAAAAAATGAAGTAGACCTTGAGAATATTTTTTCAAATTTATATACTTTTTCACATTTTAAACATTTTTATAGGTTTATTTTTATTCCTGAGCTCTAAGGACCTCAGGATGATATGCTCCTCCTTCTGCCCTCCATCAACCCTGTGAAGCTGATAGTAACTGGCCCAAGGTCACCCAGGAAGCTTCAAGACTGAGCAAGGATTTGAACCTGGATCTTGCAGATTTAAATCAAACTCCCAAATCACTATACCCTTCTGCCTCTATAGAATATCCTATATAGAATAGAGGTCATTTCTGGCTTGAATGTCCTTCATGAGGTTGATGCAAGACTCCCTTAGATCAAGGCTGTCCAAAGTTTCCAGCCAAAGGGCCACATCAAGTATCCAGCACAGTGTCAAGGGCCAGATAAAATATTTTAAATATAAAATCTAAATATATTAGAAACAGATGAAAGAATAAATGTCCAGGATTTCCGCAACCACCAACACACAGCACAGAAATAATAGGACCCTCAATCATCTACCACAGTATCACAGCTCCAGTTCTCTTTAGGGGATCAGAGTCTAGTCCAGGGTTTGGAAATCCCTGCCTTAGGGTGCAATCCAGAGAAACTACAGGGAGTCCTTGCTCCGGTGTAAGAACAATTTCTCTGGATTGCAATATGAATTTCCCATGTTTTCACTAGGTGGTGCAGTAACTACAGGTGCACGTAATGTCTCTTACATGCTCCCATAGTTACTCTGGATTGTAAGGTTAGAGAACAAGGAGTCTTACCTTAGGAAGACTTTAGCGGTGCTTTATGGAAGTTGTGAACATGTGTAAATTATTGATCACAAAAAGCTTGAAAGTAGCAAATGGCTGATGGACTTCCCACCGTGGCCAGCACTCAGACTAAATGGTGCAGACTCTCCCCTGTCGGCACAGAGTTTCACAGCATTTTGTTTCAGGAGGCTTCCGGTGGGAGAGTTTTGTTGCACACCATGGTAATGCAACACAGCACTGGCCCGTTCAAGGGCAAAAAACTACGGGAATCCTGCATAGCACTGATGTATCCTGGCTGTACCTGCTTTTAACAGCCTGAAATCAGCACGGGAACACAGTTTGCCCACTCGGTCTTCTTGCTCTGACCATCCAGAGATTGAACTGTAAAACAAAGTTTCCTGTTAAATGCTGCTGTGCCGCAAGGAACAGGACAGCTCACCGGAGCAAAAAAAAGAACAAACAAAAATAGAACAATTCTGGATATTCCTAGCAGAAAAAATATTCACCCGGGGTTTTTGGAAGCCAAGAAGATGAACACCAAAGCTGTCCGTGGCTCTCGTTTTTAATTAGAACTGCCACTGAATTGAGCCTGGAGTTAAATCTTGAGACAAGTTTGACAGCTCCTGATTGAGCAAAACATCCAAAGAATTGTCAAGGAAAGAGAAATAAAAGATGTTTTGTTAAGCTTTCATTGCAATCCTATCCGTCACTTAGGCTGGACTAAGCCATGGCATAAGTCCTGTGCTAACCTGGGGTAGCACACTTGTAGCACAAAGTGTAGTAAGACACTTCTGCTCCATTCCTGGATGGATTAGGCCAATTCCTAGGCATATACCGACCTCCATAATGGAAAGATAGGCCAGGAGAGTTGGGCTGGACTAAATTTCTTAGGATTGAACCCTTTGTGAAACATCTCATGGAGGATTACATCAGCCTCAACCTAGATCAATGTAGATTGTGGGCACTATGGGCACCCTCTGCTTCTTACAACCCCAATAGCACCATCCAATGCTCATCTTGCTCTGGTGGAGTGCACAAGCTGTGTGCACAGGCTGCCTCAGAAATGCTATAAAACATTTTTTGATGGTAAACCATTTTTTGATGACACTGGTGAAAATGCCTGTGCAGGCCCATAGAGGCCCATATAAGGAACATAACACCAAAACAGGTAAGGCCCATGTTGGACAACAATGAGGGAAATAGCAAATAGGGGGTTAACAAGGTGGGAGATGAAAGGGGACGGGGTGGATTGGGTTCAGGGTGTTGGATCTGTGGCACTAGTGATCCTACCCCTTACCATGTGAGATCCACCAAAGTGGGTCAACTCAGACATGAGCTGATTTAGCTAGCACAGGTCTGTGTAAGCCTATTGCTGTGGCTGGGGCTTTCCCGTGGGCAACGAACAAACATCTCCTTACCTTGAAGAGACCTCTAGATGGTTCACTTTCATGCAGAATACAACGCCTTTGGATGGTGAAATGTTCAGTATTATCAAAGAAAGGGGGGAAGTGTTTCAATTAGGTTAGTGAAGTTTCTCATGGCAGAAGTTCGGGGAGCTCAAGTATTGACAGCACCTTCTAGCTTTTTAAGAAACATTTTTCCTATTACGTGAAAAGCTGAATGCAATTTCCATTTCATGTTCTCATCAAACACAGAAACAACACCAAGAGATGATGATGAAGGAAAAACAGTGATTAGCAACTAAGTTATGTTGATAGAATTTGGAGTTTCCTTCCCAGCTCAGCAAGTTTCTCAACAAGGAGACAAGCATGAAGAAGAGTTTTCAGGTCCATAATGGGGATGCTTCCTTATCTGTGGGGATTCTGTTCTGGACCACCCTTCCACAGATACCTGAAACTGTGGATACGGGCACATCCTCATCCATTAGGTCCATCCATCCTCTGAGCTTCAGGAAACTGTGCACGCTTGGCGGGGGGGGGGGTAGTCCAGATCCAGTCCACAGATAAATGAATCTTTGGATATGAGATCCACGGATATGGAAGTCCTCTGATGCCGAGTTTGTACCTGAGTGCCAAGCTAAAATCTAAAGGTTATGCACTTTCTTGAAAAGCAAGTTGATGTGAAAAGGATGCCCTTGAGGATTCTGGTTAAAACATGTGAGGTCTGGAGACCCTATGCAATGCCAATGGGTTTTCCTACCCTCACTGGAGTTATCTGAAACAAACCAGCCCAGCACATTTGTTTTATGCTAAGTGAAGAGGAAGGGGCTCTATTAAGAGAACAAGTCAAACACACGTATTCCAGTATAACTTGGTAATGTGCCCTGTCAAAACTGTGAAATACTATCTAAGTGTATATTTCCCCAAAGCCCCGAAAACACATTTTTGCATTTAGATCCCATAAATTTGCACATTTTATGCCTGTACACCAACATCTCAATCCCCAAATACTAATATTTTCAGCATTTCAAATTTCATTACATACACTAACCAAGTGATGAGATCCAGTTCCCAGGACACGCAGATAAGCAAATGCCGGTTCAAGAATCAGCATGAGAATTTGGTCCGTGCTAGAAACTTGCTACAGGTGAATTAAGTTAGAGTAAGTAATAGTATACCTCCCTGATTCTGTATTCACCATCGTTAACACAGGTTTGATTTCCATTTTACCCACATGTATATTTCTGAATATAGATTCAGGCCCATACATTCTTTTAGTATCCTATATATATATATATCTAAGAATGGCTAATGTTGGCTGTGCACTCTTCATAAAGCAAGTTTCTCTCTATGCCGGCATAATTATATGTCATGCATTAAAATACTTAAGAAGCCAGCATAAAGGCAATAGAGCACCTTGAATAATGTTTTTCTATAGATCTGGACCTCATCTCTGCTCTTCACAGCTTTGGGCTCTCCACCTTAAACAGCTTTCCATGATCCTTAAGTCAACAGCGCTCTCATGCAGGGTTACAGGGATGACTTTACCACCCCCTGAAGGCTGGCTGCTTAAGTTAATATATAGATTGATGGTGTCCTCAGATAGCACAGCCAAGGAAAAGGAAGAAAATCAATTTGTATCAGCCAGAGGGCAGAGTGGTCAGGTTCATATATGGATTTATGAAGCTAAGGGTATATTAACTCTGGGAACTCTGTAGATTTAGGGCCAAAGAGATAGGGACAGAAATATGGTATATGCAGGAATACTTGTGCCCTATGCAATAATTACTTTGTTCTCAAGTGACAGAATGGATTGGAGTGGCTCTGACCAGCCAACACTTGCATATTCACGTTACATTTCATATACATATAGGTACCAAGAGATCAGGGGTCTCCAAACCTTTCCGGGCGTGAGATGTGGCCCATGGCGAGCGTCTAACTGGCCTCCTGCCAGCCTCTGATCCCCTAAGAGCCTCTGACCTCGTTGACCAAACATGCCTGAAGCTGTGATTGGTGTGTTAGAGGCATGGAAGTCCTATTAATTATTAATTAATGTGAATTTCTGTTCTCCGTGTTGGTGCTTGCAGAGATCCTTGAAATTTGAGCCCAATCATTAATTTAAGTTCCATCTCGTATTTATCGAAATGTTATATTGAAATTTTTTTTCCAGCCATTGACGCTGTGCTAAATATTTGATGAGGCCCTTTGGCCCAAACATCTGGAGACCCCCGGAATAGGCTAGTGTGAGGGGTGACCTTAGGATGCCACAACTGACACTTGGCAGCTGCAAGCTTGTGATCCCTTGTTTAAGACTTATTAAAGTAAGAGTAGGGTTGCCATATATCCCAGAAAACCAGGACTGTCCAAATTTTCAGGGACTGCATTCACATACTGGGAAGTTTGACAGTGGGGAGGTCTTGTCCTGGTTGTGTGTCAGAGAATTATGGCAACCCTAAGAAGCTTGAGGATCAGGGAATCCAAAGGTGGACTTCTATGGCCTATATCCTAAAGTGAAATTAAGCCCCTTGATCCGGAGCAGTTAAGATGACTTTCCATAAGATAACACTGGAGGCCTGTATAACTGCATGGACCCGTAACCGCTATGGATTTTGCCCTATGTCTCTGATTTCATCTAGGCATATGGAGAAGGACCACAACTCGGAGGCTATGCAGGCAGTCAAGCCGATGTTCCACTGTGAGGATTGCCACTTCAGAGATCTAAAGGGCAACATGGAAAGATAAATCGGAGATTGAGGAATGGGTCAGACTCTTGAACCTGGAAATGTCTGCAAGCAATGCTGTCCTCTTAAAAACTTGGAGCACAAGACCTGTGGCTGAATCAGGTCTGAAGGTCAGCACAACTCATTTTAAAAGCAGGCTTCACCTTTACCTTGAACTACAGAATGCATACCATAGAGAGAACATAAAGCGTCTCTAATTCATGAAGCAACCCTTATGCATTTATATATATTCTTCCTCCCCAGGAGCAATCCAGATTGGAGAAGCAAAGTGTATTAAATCAGACATTTTCAACACTTTTCATCTCATAGCACACAGAAAAACCGCTAAAATTGTTAAGGCACATCACCACTTTTTTGCAGTCGCTGCCAATGGAGCCTCACCTCCTTCAGTGGCCCTGGTAATAAATGATCTTCTGAATTGCCATGGCACACCGTGGCACACTCATGTGCCACAGTGTATTCGTTGAAAATGTCTTCAATGGGAATCCTTTGCCCTCTGATTTTTTTAAAAAGGAATTTTATTTTAATTGTACACAAATTTACATGAATAATCCCTCTGATGGAAGTTGGGTGATGAACCACAGCAAGCCAGTAATTGCTGTGGCAGTGGAAGGTCTCAAGATGGAAGACCTTCAGACACTCGTCCCTAACATAAGCACCACCTTAGAACATGATGTACAGAATGAGCCCATCGTTTTCATTTCGGGGCTGGAGAATGAGATCATGCGCAACCACCACATTACTGATTCACCTATAGACCTCTGCCATGGAAACAGCACCTCTTGGAGCATCACTGCCCTTGCAAAACACCTCTGAGTCACCGCTGGATTCATTCTGAAGGTCAACCTGTAAGAGCCACGAGGTGGCCCTTGGCTGGGTGGAGTGGGCAGCCCTCCCATAGTCGGCAGCCTTGCCCACGGGACGTCACCAGTCTAGACTTTTGCCTAAAAACATTTACGTCAACCTCTCCGATTCCTCCGCAGACAGCCCACGGCCCTGGCCTTAAGACCTTAAGGCCCTGCAATCTGAAACTGCCATTAAACAACAATGCTTTGTTTCCAGTTGACATTCTGAACCTCGGAAAGGGGACGATAGGGCTTTGCTTGTCTCCCTTCCCAGTCTCATCATCTCATTTGAAGTGGCTCTCTGCCTTTACCCTTTCACGGGGGCACGGGGAGAAGGGACTGCATTTGCTCACTGATATTTCAAAAATCTCTAATTAATGGGAAAGATTATTCATGCATTTAAGCATTTAGAAAGGTATTCAAGTCAGAATAAATATGATTTCCATGGAACGATTCCCCCACCCCCATAACCACCCAATTCCTTCCTGGCAAGAAAGAAAAATCGTGGTGGTGGAGAATGGAAGGTGTGGGTAGAGAGGAAGACGTGTGGCAGTGATACTAATCATGTGCCATGAGCAGTGATGGGATTCAAATAAACTAACAACCGGTTCTATGCCCATCTGGCAACCACTTTTAAATGGCTATTTTTAAACTTTATATGATCTATCTCTTGTTAACAACCAGTTCTATAGAGTAGGTGCGAACCTGCTGGAGCCCACCACTGGTCGTGAGGTTCAGATCACACTATTGTGTGGTTCAGATCAACAAACATATAATTATTGTTGAATTATTATTGTTATACTGATGATACACAGTCCTAAGAAAGCGATTGTGAGCACAATCTTAACCATGTCTACTCAAAAGTAAGTCCCATTATGTACAATGGGTCTTACTCGCAGGAAATTGCTTTTAGGATTGCAGCTTGTGTCTATAAGAAATTCATGACAAGTGGTGCTAATTCAAATATCCCAGTACAGTGGTAACTCGCTTAATAAGCACCTTGCTTAACAAGCGTTTCACATAACAAGCAAAATTTCCAAGAAAACTTGCTTCACATAACAAGTTCCGCTTCACTTAACAAGCAAGCGCGCTATGGGCACATGTGCTATACAGCCCTGATGCTCCGCACAGAGGCTCTTTAAAAGTGCTGCCGGCCAGCACTGCTGCCTCTAACTGCCCCCAACTTGGGGGCAGTTGCCTGGATGTGCCAGAGGCAGCTGCCCCTAACTGCCTCCAAGTTCACCCACTGGCCACCTTGAACCTCCAGCAGTAGCTCAGGTAAGCCTCCCAGGAAAGTGTCTTTGACTGCAGCCTCCTAACCATGTCTACTCAGAAGTAAGCCCCATTATTTTAAAAGGGGCTTACTCCCAGGAAAGTGTCTTTAGGATTTCAGCCTAAGTAGACTTCATAGGATCATGCACATTGAATACATGTTTTGAATTCAATTCCAGTGTTTTGTCATCATTTTTACATCCAGTTAATATTTTTATATGAATATTTTGGGGGTTGTGGAACCAATCATCTGAGTTTCCATTATTTCCTATGGAAAAATCCGCTTCTTTTAAAGAGTGTTTCACTTAAAGAGCATGCCTCCAGAACAAATTAAGCTCTTTATGTGAGGCACCACTGTACTTGGATATCCCAGTACCCAGTACATGGCAGGCGCAGGCAGATTCCAACTGCCCAAGGATAGAATTAATAAGAAAGGATGCAGTCCTATTCATGTCTGCTCAGAAGTAAGCCGCATTGTGTTCAGTGAGTTTTACTCCTAAGAAAGTGTGCTTAGGATTGCAGCCAAAATGTACTGTTCTGATGTAGTGTTCAGAGGATTTCCAAATGTGCACGGTGGGGGCTCTTCTTTGCCCACTACAACTAAACTATATGTATGCAACTGGGACATATGCATATTTATTTTATTTTTGTACCACCCTGTCTCTAAGAGCAGTGTACATACCTCTTTCTTCTTTTGTTCTCACAACGACCCTGTGAGGTAGGTGCAGATGGGAACAGTGACCGATCAAGCTCACTTGGGAAGCTGGTGCAAACCAGAAGTTTGCACCCAGGCACATTGTTTCCACGCGGTCCTATAAGACACTGAGGGCAGTAGTGGCTCAGTGGTTAAAGACCAGTTTAGGAAATTGTTATCTGTGGATGGGGTTTTGCAACATGGATACTAATGGCCCACTGTATTTATTTACTCTGCAATAGCCTCGTATCATAAAACAGGGTGCTTATGTTAATAAAATGATCCCAACATCCCTTTAATGCACTCAGACAGCCAGGCACCTTTTAAAACATTAAATAAAATGTCTAACAATAAAATGTCTAATACTGTCTAACAATCCCAAAATTGATATGATTGCACTTTATGGATTAGCTGCATTTCTGAATAACAACATTTGCTATCTGCATTAAGTGCTAATGGGCAGCATGAAAGGGAAGTAACACATTGCCAATTTGCATCCATGTACATATATTTATGGGCCTGAAGAAAACGGAAAGGCTCTAGTGAGCTAGTGTGCATGAACCAGAAGAGCAAAATGAGACCAGGGGCTATTATATACACTACTCTATAGGGACTGCACATACAAGGAATTGCTACTATATAGGGAATGGACTTGGTTGGTTGACATCAGTGGACATCAATCAATCATTTCACAAAATTATTATGGGGCAAACAGAGTGGAAGTATTGCCTGAACTCAGTGGCTTCACTAGGGTTTGTGTCACCCGGTATGGGAGGCAAGCGCATGAATCACAAGTGGGGCAAGACCTTCGGTGATGGGTGTGGTGGCAGCATTGCCCTGTCCCACTTTTTCATAGCTAAAACTTTTGATAGAAAAGAAATACCGAATTTAGTAAAATCTAACGCTCACCTTTTTCAGCCAAATATTGGGTGCAATCCTAACCATGTCTACTCAGAAGTAAGCCCCACTGTGTTCTATGGGTCTTACTCCCAGGAAAGTGTCTTTGGGATTGCAGCCTTAATCTCCAAAATTGAGGTGCACATTAGATTTGATGGTGCATTAGATTTGAGTCAATACAGGTATTTTGATTATAAGTATAGGTCAGTATTTAGTTTAACAGTTTACTACATTGTAATTAAAATGGAACATAAACCCCATTGTTTTATAAAGTACTGCTATTAGGTAAAAATCATAACATAAGCCCATTGCCATTTTATTATTATCATATAACTCATTATTGTATGCAGTAAAATTAAATTTTGTATCTGCTTTGCAGCTGTGCCTTACAATTGCCAGTAAACTTTTTTAAAAATCTGAAACCTTTTAAAATAGGGGTGCACATTAGATTCAATGGTGCTTTGGATTCCAGCAAATACAGTACCTCAACATAGTTTATTTCATTGCATTTTGCATGAAATCACATATCAAAATATATGTTTATGTGTATGAATCCCCTGCTTTCTAACAGTTTGTTCTCTGCTCTTTCATCACCTTTCAATTATATCCAAAAATCATTCATTCAATGCATGCGCATCATCCCCCATGTGCATCATCCCCCAATGTGCATCACCCCACATGTGCATCGCCACCCCATTCTCATCTTCTCCCCATGCACAACACCCCTATGTGCAACACCCCCATGCACAGCATCCTCCCCTGTGCAACCCCTCCCTCCAAACAACACCCCCCATGCACCAGGCCACAAGCACCAAACTGGCTGGAGGTTGGTCAACCTTCCATGTTAAGTATAGGACAAAAACACGCTGCAACTTTTCAGCCCCTTAAGGGGTAAAGTTTTCCACATCAGTTCTTGGTGGGTGTTCATGTGACAGATGGAACACCCTCCCCAAATTTCATGCTTTTAGGTCCAAGGTTTGCATCATGGCTTGGATCAGTCAGATATTCTTGACTGTAGGGGGAAAAACACGTTGCACCCCTTTTCACCCCCTTCTGGTTGGAATATCTGAAAACCAGTTCTTAGTGGGTGCCTCTGTAATGGAACACCCTCCCCAAATTCCACGCTTCTAGGTCTGGAGGTTTTGGCTTTGTATTGATGAGTGAGTGAGTGAGTCAGTCAGTCAGTCAGTCAGCCAGTCCTCTTCAGTTTTATATATATAGATCTGGAATGTCTTCAATGGAATTTAACACAAAATTTAACACAAAAGAGTTCATACAAACTCTTCAAAAAATTTAACACAAAAGAGTTCATACAAACCACTAAACACAAAACGTTACACAAAAGTAACACAAAAGTTATTATTTGGGGTATTCAGGCAACAACATGAAGGGGAAAAATCCATTCACAAGGCAAAGGCATAAGGAGCAAAAAGAGATGAATTGCACTTGTTGTCTTGCAACACACACCTAGAGGCTTTGTTGGATCTGCGGAAAAAATAATGAGGTATGCTAGGAAATGTGTTATTAACTAATATGCTTTCATTAATGTGCCATTAGCCATCATTGCATTTTCAGCGTAGACAAAGACAGAGTAATGTGGGGTGGGGGGGGGGATGGTGGAGAAAAATCAATTCCCTGAAGAGACAGTGTCTCCATTTTACATACAGGAAAAAACAAATCACTTTTTGATGTCTTATTGCACACTTGAGATTTTAAACCACTTGTATTTGCAAGTGGTTTAACTCCAACGATGCCACATTACAAGCATCTTACTTACATCCACCCACAGTGGATGCCGACATCTGTCTTTAAATGCCATTTTGCTTTAGTCCCATGTGGTTGTAGGGTTCTAGACTGGCATTATCCAAACCATGGTTGACGCAACATGAAGAAATCTGGCTCCAAGTCATAGATGCAGTGGTGGGCTTCCCCCTTTGCTAATGAGCACCTGGTTCTGAGAACCAGTTATTAATGGGACATAGAATCTGTTGTTAATTAACCCCCAATTCAAACCCCAAGAGACTTTACGTGCACCTGTAGTTACTGCACCACCTAGTGAAAACCTATGGGAAATTCATATTGCAATCCAGAGTAAGTTGTTCTCACACTGGAGCAAGGACTCCCTGTAGTTACTCTGGATTTTGCCCTTAGGTTATTAGGACATAGAACCTGTTGTTAATTTATTTGAATCCCACCACTGCATAGATGTAATACCATACTCAGCCACTAGATGGGGAGAAATCATTCCATTGGATACTATTATTCACTCCAGCTAGTGCAGTGGTTCTCAATCTTCCTAATGCTGTGACCCCTTTATAAGTTCCTCATGTTGTGGGACCCCCAACCATAAAATTATTTTCGTTGCTACTTTATAACTGTAATTTTGCTACCATTATAAATCGTAATGTAAATATCTGATATGCAGGATATATTTTCATTGTTACAAATGAAATGTGTGTTCTATGCACACACTGAACACAATGGGATTTATTTAAGAGTAGGCGTGCATAGAATTGGGCCCTGAGGCTGCAATCCTATCCACATTTACATGGGAGTAAAAGCCCCCTCACTATAATGGGATTTATTTCAGAGTAGGCATGCATAGGATTGGGCCCTGAGGCTGTCAGTCAGCCCCGGTGAGTGCACAGCTACAGCCGGAAGTCTGGCAAGCCTGACCTGGCCCCCCTGCACCAGGGATCTTTAGGTGACCCCCAGAAGGGTCCCAACCCCCACTTTGAGAAACGCTGATCTAGTGAATGAATGTAGTATCCTGGAGTAGTTCTCAAAGTGGGGATCGGCACCCCTTGGGGAGTCGCTAATTTATTTTGAGGGGGTGATGAAAAACTGGGCACCATCATTTTGAAATCTGGCATTTTGGAATAGGGCATTCAGGCTGCTTTCAAGGAAGTCTCACTGAACACAATGGGTCTTGTTTCCAAGTAGATATGGAGTAGCTCAGGCAACACTGTGATGGCACATCTTGTTCTGGCTGTGACATCATTTCCAGGGGTACCAGACAGATTGTCATTCTAGGAAAAGGGGTCCCAGCTGTAATGCTTGAGAACCACTCATTTCTACAAATGCATTCTAGTGCAAAAATGAAAGAGCAAGAAGCATGAAATAGGTTTTTAAAGCTACCATTAACCCCAAGAAGTTTGCAACTATTTACAGGTATTTCCCACTTTTAAACAGTTCGTTTTCTGACAGTTCCACTCTTTCAACACCTTTCCATCATTCTCAGGTCTCAGTCAATAAACACACTCTTTCCACCTCTCTCAGCTGGTCTAAAGGCTAAAATTGTCTCCCAGGGGTGACCGGATGCCAAACCCAAAATTCCTAAACCCCAAGATCAAAATTCCTACTGCCAGGCCAAAATTCCCACCCGTTTTTAAAAAATTGCCAAAAAAATGTATTTTTTTGTTTCTATATTTTTTGTTTTTGGGGTTTTTTTGGCCATAACATTTGATAGGAAGGAAATAACTCAAATCTGATTTTTGCATTGGATTCTGCTCTTCAATACAAATCCAATGACATATGACATGATGGTGCACTGTGCACCATCGCAAAGTTCGAAAGTAAAGTCCAAATGTAGGACAATGAAGCCAAAATGTAGGACACCCAGACAGGAGACTAAAAATCTGGACAAATCCGGATTTTTCCGGTCAGATGCTCACGCTGGTCTTTTCCTTGATGTTGATTTGCATGTGACATGGTGATCAAACTGCTTTTGGCATTTCCTTATGACTTCAATAAATAGCCACGATTCAAATTCATAAGATACGCATTGCTGAAACATCCCTTTGTTAATTTATGTAATTTTGACTAAGAGTTAATAAATACCTTATTTACTTGAATCTATTGCGCCATCGAACCTAATGCACACCTGATACTTTTAATCAAAATACTGTATTTACTCAAATCTAATTAACATCAGATGTAATGCACATCCTGATTTTTGGAAACTGGAAGCACAATCCTAACCATGTCTACACAAAAGTAAGCCCTATTGTGTTCAATGAGACTTACTCCCAGGAAAATGTATTTAGGATTCCAGCCTGAATTTGGCTGAAAAATTTGAGTGTTAGATTTGAGTAAATACAATACGTGTTATTTAGGCTTTTTGCAAGAGATATTTATGGTTTTTTGGTGAAAATTTGCATTTGCAAGCTGAAAAAGACCGGGTTTCACTTTTCAACGGTTTTTCACTTTTAGACAGTGCTCTAACCCATCCAATAAGTGGGAGATGCCTGTATTAAAATTGCCCTTGAAATAATAACAGATAACACCTCAATTTGCTGTTTTAATTTTAAAAATTTGGAAAAGAAAACCACCAAAAAGACCTTTGCTTGTAACTCTCAATCATATCCGCTTTGTCATCCCCCAAACACTAGGCTACAATCCAGAGTAACTATGGGACCTTTTACACCGAAGTAGTTGCAGTGTCACCTATGGGAAGTGCATAGAGCAATCCAGAGTAAGTACTTCTTATGTCTTCCCGTAGTTACTCTGGATTGTAGGATTAGCCTCTCCTGGAAAGGAGAGTAATTTTGGGTTGCACATTTATTATTGCATTGTTTGCTATTTTACCGTCTGCCCTTTCTACATTTAAAGCTGATTTTTCCATCTGACTTTGGAACACAATCCTAACCATGTCTACTCAACAGTAAGCCCCATTGTGTTCAATGGGATTTACTCCCAGGAAAGTGTCTTTAGCATTGCAGCCTCACTCTCCATCTCACATCACCTTGGATAGCTGCAAACTGTGGAGTTCCAGAACAGACAAACCATCAGTTGGCTCCTGACAGCTCCCATACTATAATATGGACCTGTCAGATCTGCTCCCGGTAATGACAGCTTGCAGAATTAACATGTATACTCCTACATAAATGGAAGCTAAAGAAAAAAAGGAAGGATCTGGGACTCAAGAGGTTTGTGATTTTTTTCCACCCATCTTTCCTTCAGCCACCAAAGTGCAACCATGTGTTTTACTCCTGATTTCCCTTTTAAAAGCTAGGGAGGGGGCAAAAAAAATAATTTAATAACAGGCTTCCCGGCCAGCCTGTGCGACATCATTCGAGCACTCGAGGTTTTGTGATGTAGCCATTAAAATCAGATTATGAGATTCTGTGGTGCAGCAAATAGGCTGTTCTCTCATAAACAGAGTTGTTTGCAAGGAGCTTTTCCACCCACCCACCTTGCTTGTGCTACATTCATTGCTCTCAGTTGGTGGGTTTTGGGGGGAGGATTTTGGATTCAACTTTTTGGAAACACAACAAAAAAGTTAAGGCATCTGCCACATTTACTTCACCTACGGGCGCAATCCAGAGTAACTAAGGGGAGTCCTTGCTCCAGTGTAAGAACAATTTACTCTGGATTGCATTATGAATTTCCCATAGGTTTTCACTAGGTGGTGCAGTAAGTACTGTTAATATCAGAGTGATTGGTTGGGTTACATGAGAAAGTGGAAAGGGGAACAAATATTAGGACAACACACAGGTTGTGCCAGGGGGTGGGATTAAAAATTTGGGAGTGCAACTGTACCATAAATCTCCAGTTTAAAGCAGATGTTGAAGCAGATCCACAGAAGTAACATGTACATTAGCAATCTCCAACACACTTGCTTATCAATCTTATCTAGGGAGCACCGCATTTACAGTAGACTTGCCACCAACACCCTGGTTCATGATAATGGGAATTTTTTAGGACTTGTCTGAAGTTCACATGTGCCTAGAGAATACGATGCACTCGCACACTGTTAATGGGAAGCAACAAGCATTCGTTGCCTGCAGTGTGCAATGTGCTCCTGCAATGTGAAAGGGATGTTGGGAAGATGCATTCTCAAGAGGTGTTGGGTGGTTTAAAGCTGGTCTTTCCACATGCCAAGGGAAGCTCTTCAAACTATAGGTACTACTCTGAAACCAAAATCTCAGCTTCATCTTATCACAAAAAATAATATCTAGCTTTGCAGAGTGTATTGAATCAGCTGGACCAGTAAAACTACAAAAGGCCCAATGCTATCTGATTTTCCAACTCCGGTATAGCCACAATGCAGCTTGTAAGCGAACACATGTCCCTATATCATAAGAAGACCCCTGTGACTGCCACCCCACCACCACAGGTGGACACCGCACTAATACAACTGCACCAGTGCTGGAAAATTGGATAGGATCAGGCCCTTAGCTAACTCAGTACAACTCTGTAGACTCCGAGATATGTATATAAGGGGAAAGGAGAAACTGTAGGTCTAAGCCAGTTATGTAGGGTATGACAGCATGTGGTCATCAGCTCATGTGGATGGCCTTCTGCTTTCATTTTCCAAGTTATCCTGCTTGTAAAAAGCTGCATCTTCTCTGAATTAGGCTGAAATCCTAAAGACATTTTCCTGGAAGAAAGAGCCATTGGACACAATGAGGCTTCTTTTTGAGTAGACATTTTCAGGGTTGTGCTCTTACGGTGAAATCCAGAGTAACTATGGGGAGTCCTTGCTCCGGAGTAAGAACAAGTTACTCTGGATTGCAATATGAATTTCCCACAGGTTTTCACTAGGTAGTGCAGTAACCACGGGTGCACGTAATATCTCTTATGTGCTCCCGTAGTTACTCAGGATTGTGCCCTTAGTTTTCTAATGTTCCACTGCTTGTTCAAGACGCCTCCTTATGTGAGCAGATGTTTACTCATACCAAAGCAGATTCATATTCTAAGAAATTTAATTTTGAGTTGCAAAATCAGATGCATGACTCATTGCCACGGGGGAATTCGAACAGGTGTACTTTTCTAAAAGTTTCAATCAAATAAGTTTTTTTTTTTAAAAAAGAATGGAAAACATGGCTAGCAATAATTATAGAGAACAAAGTATATCATGTCCCTTGTAGGTAACTACAGTGTTTAGCTAGTTCAATCTGACTAGATCTGCACAACCTGACATCTTAAATTCCATTTTACACTCAAATTATTGCTCTCTGCAGTTTGTTGCTGATCAAAAAGGAGTTCATTAAAAATCAGGTCATGTTGGCCCAGATCTCCTCCTCCTTCAAGTATACATACATTTGGGGTGTTGTGGTGCTGCCCCTTAGCATGGCCTGGGTTGAAGCATGCACCATATGGGACTTTTATATTTCTAGAATTAATTCCCTCCATGTAGCAGTACACATCTGGCCTTCCGTGATGTCCAAACTGGCGGTCACAGGTCTGGTGTGATCATCATGTGGTAGTGCAAATTGTGAACAATAAATCTGGGGGAGGAGACTTTTGGTATTGGTGGTGGTAAACTGGACCCTAAAAACTATTGCATAGTTCAGATATTGATATAAGGGTTCAGGTAGATTCACCTAATCACCAGCCAGACAGCAGGCACCCAGTGATGGGAGAGGATGGTGCTGGGCTCACAGATGAGTGCAGTGCAGTGATTTTCAGCCTTTTTTCATCTCGTGGCACACTAACAAGGCATTGAAATTGTCAAGGCACACCATCAGTTGTTCTTACCACTGACAAGGCACACCTGGCTGTTCAAATCCCCAATTTTCCTATTAGTTAATGTCAATCCCCAAATTCCTGTGGCATACCTGAGAACTATCCTTGAAAATCACTGGTATAGAGGAATTACCTTATGAGTTTGTAGACAATCCCCCCCCTTTTCAAAGTGGTTTTGATTTTTTTAATGGAGCATTTTGCCCGATTGAGTTCTGGCCTTATCACATAATGCACCTGATCATGCCCAACAGGGATGGCTATTTGTTACAAGCAAGTGCACTCCAATTGGATCAACAAGGACCCTTTGTTTTTGGGTGTGTATGTCTATGTCGTTGGGATGCCAATTGGCTTCCCACGTGTTTTTGGGGTGTGTATGTCCATGTGTTGGGATGTCAGATTTTCTCCCCAGGCAGATGTAGCACCATAGTATTTGATGATGAACGGATATTCGATTCATAGAATGGAAGTGGCCAGGTGTCAATATGTACCTGGTATGGGTTGTCACAGGAATGGATGAAGCATTAATCCACCAGGCTCAGATCAGATGGGAATGTCCCACCCTATTCCATCCACCAGGCTCAGATCAGATGGGAATGTCCCACCCATGTGAAAGGTAAAGGTGTTGATGGCCTGGCTTCTTTATTGGGGTATATGGGGGTAAAACATTGGAAGAATGTGGGATAAAATAATTTATGTATGTATTTTATGCATGCTGTGTCAGGGTAAGACTAGTACAATGGGGAAAATGGGAAGAGTACAATAGAGGAAAGAGAAACATTATTCCTCCCCAAGCTTGTTGCAATGAAGTGCACGTCACTTGTATTAAGATCTAAGCTGCTACATTGATACATTAAAGAACACAATCCTAACCATGTCTACTCATAAGTAAGCCCCATTGTGTTCACTTATTTTTCACTTTGCAGCCAAAGTAAAGGCAGCACATTGATGAAATTGTTCCATTTATTTTGGTTGCTTTGCAGTGCTAAAAACTTGGTTAGGATGCAGTTTTAGTCTCTGAAGTTTTTGTTATGGTATAAAGTTAATATCACAAACATAATAATGATATAACAACCCCGTCTGTTTTGCTACGCTGGGCCAATGGCCCTTACCTTTAGAGTTCTATAAGCTGTATGCCTTTAGGTGGTTAGTCTACAGATCAGTTCCTGGAACTCAAACTCCCGTGGGAACGTTGTAAGGAGGAATAATTTTTTATTCATTACATCCGGAGGGGAAAATGCAAGCAATCCATCATTATTTGCTGAAAATAAACAGACAACAAAAAGGTCCAGTGCTAAATACTGATCCCTTACACCAAAGTTTCCCTTTTAGACCGATTTTGGCCTTGATACTGCGTGCCAAGTTTTCTTTAAAGAGGATGACGAAGCTGGGCTGAGCTGTCATTCGAGAGACATTTTTGAAGACATTTTGGGAAGAAGGTGAAATGTTCCTAAAATAATTTTGACAATTAATCTTGAGAATAGAAGCTTCTCAATTCTGAGAACCACTTTCTATCTATTTTGGGGAACTATTAATGGAATCATCACCTTGTATCTAAGTGCCAAGTAAACGGTTTGCATTTATATAGCTGCTTTCCATTTATGGCGCTCTCCCAATTCATCTGCAGGAATTACTTTTCCAACCAGTAAAAAATGTACAGGTGAGAGAGGTTGGAACATCATGTCCTTAATGGGTCACTTATCAGAACAAGCAAGGATATGAAACAATAGTCTCCTTCAAGGTCACAATCAGTGATGGGATACAAAGAAATTAAGAACCGGTTCTCTGTCCATCTGGCAGCCACTTTTAAATGGCTGTTTTTAAACTTTATATGTCCTATCTCTCCTTAACAACCGGTTCCATAGGGTAGGTGCAAACCTGCTGGAGCCCACCACTGGGATCCTCAGTTGCAGATACAGTTACTTTGAAAGCGTGGACATTTTTTTCTGCAAACTACATAGATCAATGGTATTCAAAGTGGGGGGTCTGGAGCCACTTGGGGGGGGGGTCAGGACTTTGTTTCAGAGTAGCTGCCAAAAAGTTGTATGCAGCCATCTTGGAATCTGGCACTTTAATGACACTTCCAAGCCATAACATCACTTCCGAGGGGTCCCAGACAGATTATCATTCCCAGAAGGGGGTCCCTGGCTGAAATGCTTTAATACCCACCTACATAGGTTGCGTGTGATTTCCCCCCCCTTTTATTATTTAAATAAAACTTTATCCAGTGTTTTTATGTTTGTCCTTTACCATGCATTAAAGTCACGTGTGCACTCCCTCCTCACTTGTGTGATAATTGGGATGAAATTAATTTATTTCAGATTTTTATACCTTCCTTTTCCAAGGAGCTCAGGCAGGTTCCATGATTCCTCTGCTCTGTCCTCACGACAACCTTGTAAGGTTGGTGAGGTTGAGTGATGGTGATGTCCAAAGATCACCCAAGAAGCTTCATAACTGAAATTTCATAACTGAAATTGAAATTTGAACCTGAATCGTCCAGGTTGAAATACTGACACATCAACCCAAACCTCAGCGTACAAAAGGAGCTGATCTCACATTTTTCTTCCAGAACCTCTAACCCTACATTCCAGAGTAATTATGTGAGCACGAAAGAGACATTACATGCACCCGTAAGAGACATTACTACACCGCATTACATGCACGTAAGAGACATTACTGCACAACCTAGTGAAAACCTATGGGAAATTCATATTGCAATCCAGAGTAAATTGTTCTTACACCGGAGAAAGTTACTCTGGATTTTGCCCTAAACTTCCAAATTCCAAAAACAAATAAAAATATGCAATGTAGCACTCCCAGCCCTATCTCACAAGCAAAGATCCTTGCATAACATTACCTCTCTTCCTCCTGAGCATACAACGTGATCAATGAGACACAAACATTATACCACTTATGGAGGTGTCTTTCCTGCCACTAGCTCACCTGTGCACTATTTTGTTCTGACTTAAAAGTGCTCCTATCTCTGACTTCTTTGATGTAGCAGTTCTGCTAGATCCACCCTCTCTTTCAAAATAATCTACTTTTAATAGATGCGCTATGGAGCGCCCAGGTGTTGGAGACAAAAAAGGTAGGAACAACAAAATTAGGTCAAAACTTGTCAGGGAGAGATGAAATAAGTAACAGCTGCTATTCCAGCTTTTGTTCTCTTAGAATAAATCAGGTTTTTGTTTGCATGTGTGTGTTAAGTGCGCACACACATTCACACACACACATTCTTTTTTATTATTAAATGAGATTTTGGCTCTCGGTATATATATATGTTTTTAAGTTTTATGCAGCAACAAAGGCAGATGGAATAATGCATCTATCCTAACAACAGCGGCAGACTCTGTTTATGGAAATGTGCAGCTGAAGAAATGAACAGCTGATTAATGAAACCAATCAATAAACAATAGCGTGGGTTTATTGTCTCCTGTTGAAACGGCTCATTTTCCAGCATCTGCAGGGGATGGACATGGAAAAAAAAAGAGATGCTTTGCATTTGGAAGTGGATTTGTTCTCCTCCACAGTAATTGGAACAGTTAGCATTGTGCATGTTGTTCTCTTCTGGGGTTTGCCAATAAAAAAATCATCATCGTCATCAAAGAGGAGCAACAATGGTCCTTGCAAAGATATTGGAAAGAAAGGATGATTTCAGGGCTGGCATCTTCATGAGACCAGGTGAAGCAGCTGTTTCAAGTGCCAGAGTGGAAGGCTATGAGCAGGGCTAATTCACCCACTAATAGCACAATCCAGAGTAACTATGGGAGCTCTTGTGTTGATGTAAGAGACATTTACGTCGACGTTGTTACGGCGCCACCTATGGGAAACCTATGGGAAATGCATATGCAATCCAGAGTAAATTTTTCTTGCGTCAACACAAGAGCTCCCGTAGTTACTCTGGACTGTGCTGTTAGCTAGCTGCTTCGGATACCTTAAGGCACATCTGGAGATCAATGGAACTCCTAAAGCCAATCCTGATCAAATTAGACCGGCATAACTCACCTGTCTCCTCATTTCCGTGATGCTGTGGGGAGACTGGCACATGTCTATGCCCTAACCTAACCCAGTGGTGGGCTCCGGCAGGTTTGCACCTACTCTATAGAATCGGTTGTTAATGAGAGATAGGATATATAAAGTTTAAAGATAGCCATTTAAAAGTGGCTGCCAGATGGGGATAGAACCGGTTGTTAATTTCTTTGAATCCCATCACTGGCTTAACCCCCTAGGAGTGGTGCAGCAATGCCTTGTGCACCAGGACTTGTGCTGGGATTTATGCTGGCCTAACTGGGAATTAGGATTGCAGTCCTAATGTCCCTAAAAACTTCTTGAAGAGTACTTATTTCACCTTACTTACTCCTCCATTACTTTGACTTTTTCCCCCACTACTGATCCTTGAGCTCTTTCCGATCTAATTTAAATGGAATACATAGAAATAATGTTATTTCTTTCTGCAGCCAGTTAAGCTCACGAAAGCAGCACCACCACAAACATATCAAATAAAAGAACAGCAATAAAACTAGGAAAGGAAGAAGCAAGCCACCTCTCCCCCCCCCCCCCCTATAAACCCTAACCAAATTGGGGAGCAATCATACAGTGCTAAATTCCATTACTGACATAAATTGACTTAGATAAAATTTCTCTCTCCTGCAGGACTGGATTCCACCAGAAGAAGCCAAGGGACACCCACCGTGCACTCATCCTGGCTCAAAGACAGCTAGGATCTCCATAGGAAGCACCGGATAATGTTTCCGACTCGTTTCATCTCCCAGATAGGGCCACATTTGCCAGAGGTGAATAGGGACAGTTGCAGCATATGAACTTGGTACAAGAAAAAGGTGCGTTTTTATTTCTGAAACTATGGAGGAAACGGCAACAACATCCATCAGCTATTCTGGAATTAGAGATAATACAGTGGTGCCTCACATAAAGAGCTTAATTTGTTCCAGAGGCATGCTCTTTAAGTGAAGCAGATTTTCCCATAGGAAATAATGGAAACTCATACGATTGGTTCCACAATCCCCAAAATATTCATATAAAAATATTAACTGGATGTAAAAATGATGACGAAACACTGGAATTGAATTCAAAACATGCATTCAATGTGCGTGATCCTATGAAGTCAGGCTGCAATCCTAAAGACACTTTCCTGGGAGTAAGCCCCATTAAACACAATGGAGCTTACTTCTGAGTAGACACGGTTAGGAGGCTGCAATCAAAGACACTTTCCTGGGAGGCTTACCTGGGCTTCTGCTGTAGGTTCAAGGTGGTCAGTAGGGGCACCTGGGGGCAGTTAAGGGCAGCTGCCTCTGGCACCCCCAGGCAACTGCCCCAAAGTTGGCTAAGATAAAATTGACCCCCAAGTTGGGGGCAGTTAGAGGCAGCAGTGCTGGCTGGCAGCCCTTTTAAATAGCTTCCGCACGGAGCATCAGGGCTGCATAGAAGGCATGCCCATAGTGCGCTTGCTTGTTAAGTGAAGCGGAACTTGTTATGTGAAGCACGATTTCTTGGAAATTTATATTTGTTATGTGAAACGCTTGTTATATGAGGCGCTTGGTAAGCATTTAAACCGGAGAGCTCAAAATAATGAATGCTTCTGCTCAAACACTTTCAAAGCAGAATCAAAACAAGTCAATGTGTGTTTGAAGAATGTTCATCATTACGGACAAATTCACCACTCACAAAGTTTATGCTTTTTTCCCCTTATTTGAACCTTATCAAGCAGTTGAAGCTGACCAAAATTTGATCTCCTATGGAAATATTCAAGCCTCTGCAAATGATCAAAACTGATGGGTCTGGAGAGATTTCAACTTTAGAAGAACGTTCTTTGAAACATGCATCAAAGCTTGTCTCCATTTCTGGATGAACATGGAGATTTTTGTGCATCTCCTACCAGAACATCATGTTCAGCCACATGGTTGGGGTTGTCTTAGCAAGTCTAATAGTAGACACTGTGTTCAGATGGAGGATGGAGTACCAGTCAATGACACGTATGCAGGGTTCTCGCAGATGAAAACTTATATTTGTTCTCTCTGTATAAGAGGAAAATGGGATCTGAACGAAATGAAAAGTATTTTGTGTGCAGAGGAACTCGTTCTTCCTCACAAAAGGTGCCACAAGTGTTAATGGACCTTCCCTCAAAGAATTGCTGAACAATTTCAGTGCTTGTATAGGTAGAAAGTAGTAAAAGAAAGGAGGATAAAGGCCCATTTCCAAAAATAAAAAAGGCAGTTCTGACTTCATTGGTTATCCGGATAATAAATTTCAATAAAAATAAATCAGGCAGTGTGGATGAGACATCCTGATTGCAATCCGCAAGCTATTTGCTCCATGGTTGTCCTATTAAAGTCAATTAGACTGCTCAGGAGTAAGTGGGTTGTAGGACTGCAAGCCTCAAGACCCATCCTCTTCAATTACTCTCTGCAGGCTTTCAGCAGGAGTTAATCAGGTACCGAATATGCCTCAGAAGGATTCTGTTGGAAACCAATTTAACCTTCGACTTCAAGGACGGAAACCAAGTCGGGAAGCAAAGTTTGTTAGTCCCCATAAAAGGAAAGACCAGAAACCCAAAATACTTCATTGAAAGGTACACTCATCAGTCAGCCTATCTCAGTAAAACTCTCATGTCAAAAAGAAATGTTGGCTTTGCCTGGGTTTTAATAATCTGGTGTTTAATTAAACTGGTGTTAATAATATATATTCCTATTATATTATATTATATATATTACTTTAAAGTCAAAGTAATGGAGGAGTAAGTAAGGTGAAATAAATACTCTTCAAGAAGTTTTTAGGGACATTAGGACTGCAATCCTAATTCCCAGTCAGGCCAGCATTAATTATTTGTCTTACTCACTGAGGACTCAGAGTGATCATGTGTCATAACCAGTGGTGGGCTTCGGGGGTTCTCACAGGTTCTATAGAACCCTTTGTTAATGAGCGCCTGCTTCTGAGAACCAGTTACTAATGGGACATAGAACCTGGTGTTAATTCAGGTTATTAGGACATAGAACCTGTTAATAATTTGTTTGAATCCCACCACTGGTCATAAGCACAAAGCTGGAGAAGCCCCTCAAACTGTAGGACATCCAAGAAAAATGTAGGACTTGACAAAACAAAAGCCCAAACACTCATTCATCTTGCTTTGATGTGGTTAATTTAAACACTATATTCCTTATTATTTAATGTAAAATTATTAGATATAATTTATTAATTACGTAATATAATAATTTACTTACCGTATTTCCCGGCTTATAAGACACACTTTTTTTCTCCAAGGGAGGGAAAATGCCTGTGCGTCTGTTAGAGTGATAGGGCCAATCCTGGAGCACCTTACCCCATCATGTCATATGTCATTGGATTCGTATTGAAGAGCAGAATCCAATGCAACAATCTCCTTGAGATATCTCCTTCCTATCAAAAGTTATGACCAAAAAAATCAAAAATCAAAAATATAAAAACAAAAAATACATTTTTTGGCAATTTTTTTAAGCGGGTAGGAATTTTGCCCTGGGGGGGTAGGAATTTTGGCATTGGGGTTCAGGAATTTTGGGTTTGGCACCTGGTCACCCGGGCACAGTTGTAATCCTAAGCAGCCTTCCCTGGCTTGGAGACTTGCTCCAAAGTAGACATGCAAAAGACCTGGTCCCTCCTGCTCCATGCCTGTGCCTCCCTCACTCTTCCCTATCTCTCTAAATCCCCTCACCTTTCCCTACCTACCTAGTTCCCCCCACTCCCTAAAGAAACCCCCAACTTACCTGCCTTCCTGGACCATTTGCAGTTAGATTTGTGCAAAATGTTGTTGTCTGATCATTTGCAATGAGATTTGTGCAAAAGTCACAAATCTCTGACACTAGAGATGATGAGTTTTTAGGGTTACCAGAAAATTAGAAGAGTGCTTGAAACTTAAAGTCTTTCCTCATTTGTTAATAATGGTTCTTAATACCACTGTTGACTTTACATGGTTGAAATATTATTCTGCTATATTTTATTAAATATATTAGTACACCATTTAGTTCAAAATATTTTTTTTTTCTTGTTTTGCTCCTCTAAACTTTGGTGCATCTCATGGTCCGGTGCGTGTAATCAGCCGGGAAATATGGTATTTATTAATTAAAGAAGGTTACATGCTACCTGCTGAAAAGGAAATGGAGAACAACGAAGATTTTTCCCACAAAGCACAAGACTAAAAAAGAGGACACGTACTTGAAAAAAGGACATATGGATACCCTATGACGAATGCTACTGTTTTCATTTATTTTATTAGGTTTTCAGTAATGGGGGGTGGAGAAAGGGAAGTACAAAGGGTATAGGAAACTTACTTCTGGGGAGACCTGCTTAGGATTGCACTGTAATTGTAACTGTTAGGAATGTGAGTCCCTGCAGGATTAGCAGGGCTAAGCAGAGTAGTTGTGCAGAGGATGAGAGGGCAGCAGCACAAAGTAAACACACAGCTGTTTATAGTTCAAGATAACTATATTGTTCAAAACGACAGGCAGAAGATAAGTCAAGTAAGACAGTCCAAGGTCAAAGCAGTAGATCAGTCATATACATACATCCAGTTGCAGGGTTATTCCACTCTCAGTAATCCAGTTAAACAGTCCACAAGTCAGTCCACAGATACAGTCCAGTCCTTCAGAGTATCAAACAGTAATAATACTCCTCCTCAGTAACCCACACTTTGCAATAACCTCATACACACTTAAATATAGTGAAACACCAATCAGTTAGAGATATTGCAGTCATGTGACCAGTGACTCAGCACTTCCAATTCTGCTGAATCATGCTGTAAGAGCAGTTACAGATTGCATCAGCTAGATTGCATCAGCCTTCTGCAGTATTGCATCAGCCTTGAATCCACTTGCCTGACCAAACATTATTAGATTCAAACCCTAACAGTAACAAATGCAAGGTTTCATCCAGGTTCTTTCTCTGCACAGAGCCCTAAAGTGAATGTAATAATTTATTTTATAATGTGCTTTAAGTTCTCAGAATATACAAATAAGCAAGAACTGTCAAAGAACATAGGAATCTTCCATATGGTTCCCCAAGGTCAGCTTTGATGATACTGACTGGTCATCTGATGTGACATCTGGGGGTCCGTCGGAAACTGCTCCTGCCTGTGCTGCTTACGATGGCTGTCCATTTTCGATGGTTTTTTTGTGCCTATTACATTAATTGGCATCCTTCAGTCTTGAAAGACTATGGTATCGTGCTCTGATTGGAGGTCCTGAAACAACATCCAGTGTGGCTAAAAAGGCCAATTTGAGAGTGTCCATCCCTTCCACACTCAGGACAAATAAATTCCATCCCCTGCCCAGGCCCCAGGTTTCGCTGCTTTCCTCACGCCAAAAAATGTTCTGTATTAGAATATCATCAAGAATCGGCCCCAATCTCTGAAAATTTTATCATTTACTGCTTTTCTGACATGCCGCACTGAAACCTGCACCTAACACCATAATCTGTGATGTTGCAGGACCACAAAAATGTATGATGTGCACACAGTTAAATATTGAAAATTTTATCGGTCATAATTGTATTTTAATCTTGAGCAAATCACAAAATAATGGCCACCGCAATAACCATAATTATACTATAGATCTAATTATCTCGGGATCGTCGGCCAACCAGATCCTTTCAGATCTCCCAAATATGGCCCATAAATCAAATTCTGGAACTACCCAGTAAAATCAGATCGAAATAAATGAACACATATTTACAGCCACACAAAATTCTTCTTCTCCACAAAAATCGGCTTTTCCTCTCAACGACAAGCAAATGCTTTCCAAGAACTCCTCACCGCTAATCAGACATTACATCAAATGTGCACAGAAGCAGGAACCAGGATCTCCATATTTATTTACTCACAAACATGTAGGCAGATCCTTGCTGTTCAATGTACTGTATACATATTGGTTTTCCTTGATTGTGCACATTTCATTCACCCCATTACACGCACACTGACTGAAGCAAGTCCCCAGATGGTATCCCAGTTGGCATCACAGCAATGATAAGGTAGGAAAGAGGCGTGCAAGAATCCTACAAAACATTACTGATCAACAATATGATGTGGGTGAACAAATGGCACTAGTAAAACAATCCCATCTCTATGGCTTGAAATTATGCTTGGCAATGAAGCATACATTCAACTGTTATGCACGCATATGAGATTGCTCCCCAACCCCAGTTAAAGTGGCTTGTCCTATATATGGTTCTGGACGCCATCTGGAGTGGTGTGGGGGTGGCAACAAATAATAGGGCCTTCTCAGTAATGGCACCAACATTATAGGCTGCAATCCTAAATCCACTTACATTTGAATAGACATGGTTAGGATTGTGCTCTTGATTTATGAATTGGTCCCTCTCTAGAAACCTTCTAGCAAGGCCAAAAGATTTTAAGGCAAGCATTCTAAGTTCTCTTTAAATATCTTTTAGAAAGATTTTTATAACCTTGGGTTTTTATAAGATTCTTTAGGAACACCATCATAACAACTGCAAAAGGTGACAATATTCAGTGATGACTTTCTGTTAATAAATGGCATATCTTTACCCACTTTAAACATTATTTTCTCCACTGAACTTTAGCATGTGTTGATGAATTCATTGCTCGTCAGACCAAACAGATACAAAGCAGCTAAAAAAAGTAACATGAACTTGACTTCTGCATGTGAAAAATATGTGACTCAGCCCCATAAGTGTAATAAATACATGAAATTCTGCACTCACAATTGTCAAATATGTCCTCCCCACAACTCATATTATAACTTAATGAGTCACATTATGTTATGTATTATTATCTGATAATGGCAGGCACACTACATTCCTATAGTATACATTCCTACATTCCTATAATGATAACGTCCCCACTTACCCTACAATCCAGAGTAACTATGGTAGCACGTAAGAGATGTTATGTGCACCTGTAGTTACTGCACAACCTTGCGAAAACCTATGGGAAATTCATATTGGAAACCAGAGTAAATTGTTCTTACACTGGAGCAAGGATTCCCCATAGTTACTCTGGATTGCACCCTTAGAAACACTTTTGTAGAGAGGAAAACCTAGGTATGCCATACACAGTACACATTCAAGAGGGAGGTACAGCCAATTACAAACTATTGATATGCATTACATTTTGTATGTAAGGTGTCACCATCTTTCATATACTGATGCTCAAGCTATTATACATATACAGGCACCCCAGCTCTGGAACTCCCTCCCCTTAGAACTGAGGAGAGCTCCCTCTATACAGAGCTTCAGGTGGAGCCTTAAGACCTTTTATTTTAAAAAAGCATTTTAAATGGGGCATAGGTTGAGGGGCAGTTTTATTGTTTTATCATTTTATTTTTACTGTTTTTAACGATGTTTTTAGTCTGTTTTTATTGTTTGAGCTTTTTAAATTTAATTGTATTTTAATTGTTTTTAATTATGTTTTAATTTATATTTATAATTCAATTTTAATGGTGTTTTATCCTGTTGTTAGCCGCCTTGGGCTCCCTATTGTAGGGGAGTAAAGGCAGGATATAAATAAAATAAATAAAATAAAATAAATAAATATACATGCACATGTGTGAAAGCTAATGAGTAGGAATTGGGTTAAATACAATCTCGATCCATCTGATAATGAAAGCATTTGAAATTCATACATTTGTGATTCATACATTCAGTCCTTGAGTTCTGTGGCTACCAAAGTTGGGAAGTCGTACGCATCAGTGTCTTGCTAAGGGATGAGACAGGATAAAGGAAAGTGATGAAGGTGACAGCCTGTTTCCCAGGTTCCCAGCAGAGCATGTCTTTAATTTCCTGCTGCCAAAGATGAAACTTTATATAGGGACCATGATATGCATCAGTATATGTGTCCCAAAACTTTATATAGGGATCACGATATGTGTTGGTATGACACATATGTGCATCAGGTGTTGGAGGACTGCTACTGCTGCCATTTCATTCCCATTAACCGTCTCATGGTAAGTTTCAGGGATGATGGGTCAGAGAGTTAAGAAAGTAAGAGTCAGAAATACTGTATTTACTCAGATCTAATGCTTACTTTTTTCAGCTGAATTTAGGGTGCAATCCTATCCTTATCTACTCAAAAGTACTCATTGTGTTCCATGGACACACTGTGTTCCATGGTGCAGGAACTACACGCCCAGGAAAGTGTGTATAGGATTGCAGCCTAAGGGCACAATACAGAGTAACTACAGGGAGTCCTTGCTCTGACATAAGAACGATTTACTCTGGACTGCAATATGAATTACCCATAGGTTTTCACTAGGTGGTGCCATAACTGCGTCAATGTAAATGTCTCTTACGTGCTCCCATAGTTACTCTGGATTGGAGGGCTAGTCTCCAAAATCAGGGTGTGCATTAGATTTGATGGTTAAGTAGATTTGAGTAAATGTGGAATTTTGATTATAGGTATAGGGTGCACATTAGATTCAATGGTGCATTAGATTCGAGTAAATGCGGAGAGAACTACGGCTACTTCCTTTACATTCACCCCTATTTTCCTGTTCCCCAGGTTGATTTTTATGATGCCTTGGGATGGGGGAGGGAAACAGCTGCCGTCAGATATTTCAGGCACCTACAAAGCCTTAATGGCTTGCTTATCCCCCAAATCCAGAGTAACTACAGGGGCATGTAAGAGACATTACGTGCACGCGTAGTTACTGCACCACCTAGTGAAAAACTATGGGAAATTCATATTGGAATCCAGAGTAAGTTGTTCTTACACCGGAGCAAGGACTCCCCGTAGTTACTCCGGATTTTGCCCAATGTTTCAGCTCTGATTATGGACCCACCAAGTTCATTTTCGTTGAACTTGGAGATGCTCACAAATCTCCATCATTGAAAATTTGTTGTACTCATGTGACATATTTTAGGTGTACATGTACAACATTTGGATTGCTACCCTAAAAAACTATGGGTTAAGTCATCCCACAGCTGCAAACGCAACTGCATTCATCCTCTAGAACAGCGATTCTCAATCTTCCTAACGCCGTGACCCCTTTATAAGTTCCTCATGTTGTGGGGACCCCCAACCATAAAATTATTTTTGTTGCTACTTTATAACTGTAATTTTGCTACTGTTACGAATCGTAATGTAAATATTCGATTTGCAGGATGTATTTTCATTGATACAAATGAAACGTGTATTCTATGCACACATTGAACACAATGGGATTTATTTCAGAGTAGGCATGCATAGGATTGGGCCCTGAAGCTGCAATCCTATCCACACTGACATGGGTTTAAAGGCCCCCCGGACTGTAATGGGATTTATTTCAGAGTAGGCATGCGTAGGATTGAGCCCTGAGGCTGTCAGTCAGCCCTAGTGCGTGCGCAGCTACAGCCAGAGGTCTGGCAAGCTTGACCTGGTCCCCTGCACCAGGGGTCTTTAGGCAACCCCCAGGAAAGCTCTAGATGACCCCCAAAGAGGTCCCGACCCCCACTTTGAGAAACACTGCTCTAGAAAAAGGAGGGGAAGAAGAGGAAATTTTCTGTAGCCAATCTGGTCTCCAGTGACTTGCGATGATAGCTCAATACCGTGTTTCCCCATGACATCTCTGGAAGAAAAAATGCAGACCAGATAAGCTAAGGACTCATTATTATAGTGTTTGAAAACCACCAGAAGTCCAAAGACCACAGTCCAAGAATCACTGCTTAATTTACTGAGACACATGGCACATAAATGATCCGCTAAGAATAATTAAATTGTGAGCTCTAATTTCCCATAGGGAGCCAGTCAATTTCATATCATGGAGCATGCTGTGGATCAGGTGTCATCAACCATTCTGCCTGAGAAGCCAACCTCATTTTTGCCTGGTAAACAAGTCACAGAAGCATGAATAATCATTTTATATATTTAGATTAAAAAGTCTCATTTTTTTCCCCTTGCCGAACCATTATATTGGTTTATTATTTTTCTGTGCACACTGACAATGCTAAATCACATCAGCCAAGCTGTTGCTGTTTATTATGCTGTTTTGAACAATGCCGAGTTGGCTAGAATTTGCATTAGACCCAGGTTAGTTAAGCTGGAGTTTGGCTCCAAAATAAAGGCTGGTATGAATACTTATTGTATTTGTAAGTAATGGTCATACACATGGGAACTTAGTGCTAAACTGGAAAAGTCTACTAGCAACAACACAACATCATTAAATACAGACAAAGCAAATAAAAAACATACTTGCATGTCACAAGTTCATGTTTCCTGCCACATCCAGCCATTAAATGGATTACTGATTTGTTCCTAGACTTAATTTTCCTACACAAGGGTAATGCATATCATATCATATTATAACCACACACAATAAGAGGTTGAAAGAGACCTCATGGCTCATTAAGACCCTAATTTCTGCAATAGCAGAAAATATTTTTGTAACTAGGGTTAAAGTACAACAATCTACCTATGTTACAAAGAGGCCAATCCTAAGCATGTCCACTCAGAAATAAGTTCCATTATAGTCAATGGGGCTTACTCTCAGGTAAGTCTGGATATGATTGCAACCAAAGTATAACAGAGTACCCACATCTTTAAGCATTGTTTTGTTAGTTGCAGCTCAACATGGAAGATTTTAAAATTTCCTATTCTGTACAATGGGTAAAGATTTATGTAAAGGTTTACAATGGGTAAAGATCCCATATGTTTCTGGTAACCCTATTTATAAAGCTTCCTTGTGGGCAGATGACAGATGGAAGGACACAAAACTATTACCTCTAATGATGGGATGCTCCTGAGTACAAGACATACCCTACAATCCACAGTAACTACGGGAGCATGTAAGAGACATTATGGGCACAATCCAGAGTAACTACGGGGAGTTCTTGCTCCGGTGTAAGAACAATTTGCTGTGGATTGCAGTATGAATTTCCCATAGGTTTTCATTAGATGGTGCAGTAACTACAGGTACACGTAATGTCTCTTACGTGCTCCCGTAGTTACTCTGGATTGTAGGGTATGTGTACCCATAGTTATTGCACCATCTAGTGAAAACCTATGGGAAATTCATATTGGAATCCAGAGTAAGTTGTTCTTACACCAGAGCAAGGACTCCCCGTAGTTACTCTGGATTTTGCCCATAATTAGGGTTGCCATAATTATAATTAGGATTGGATAATCCCAATTTTGGGGGATTGTGTTCACATACTGGCAAATGGGACAAAAGGTCCTGTCTCGATTTTGTGGAAGAGAATTATAGCAACCCTAGACATAACTGAACCCGCTTCGTGATTTAGTAGACATAATTTAGACTGGTTCAGAAATTTATGTTCTGACACTTGATGGTATCGCTTGAGGACTGCAACATGGTGATGACTTGCAGGTGCGGATGGGCAATTACAAATCCAACACCATGCCCAGAATTTCTATATCTTTCTTATATCACCCTAGACAATCACCTCCCCAAAGCCACATCATGAGTGAAAACACTTCCCCGGTTTTTTGTACACGTTTCCAGCAAATATCTACAAAAGTGCCAATGTTCGTGACTCATGCATTCAGTCCTTCAGGAATGCGCCTACAAAAGCTGAAGAGTTGTATGCATCAATGTTTTGCTAAGGTATACATTTTTAAAAGGAGAATGAAAAACCTTTGCGAATAGTAAATTTGCTCAAAGATTTCAACTTTGTGGCCTGTTCATGCTCACTTTGATTCTGCACACAAATGTTTGAGCAGAGGATGTTCAATATTTCAGACTCCCCTTGCTGATGAAAGTCTTACTACACCTTTAGAGTAGGGCCAGCTTTAGGAATGGTGGTAGCAATTAAGACAATGGATGAGTCAGGAAGCAGTCTGGAAACAAACCAGATAAAAGCTGGAGTATCACCCACTGAATTGTATGCAATGGATGCGTCAGGAATATAAATGCTTGAACAAGGAACTGGGTAGACCAAGATCTAATGTGCTAAGATGGGCTGACTGTTGAAACATCAGAATTTTTTCAAGCAGCAAGGAATGGGGTTTGAATCCTATAAACTGGAATTGTTTCTGATAGGATGAATCAGGTTGTTGTAACTCTTACGTAATCACTCTCTGGAAGTACTGGGTTCCATCTACTATTTACTAGTATTTATTTATGTACTACCCACTACTAGTGGCTTCTGCTGGTGTTATTTAGCATTTTAGATTGTGAGCCCTTTTGGGACAGGGACTCCATTAGCTATTAATTAGCAATTAATTTTTTTCATTTTCTTGTAAACCACTTTATGAACTTTTCAGTTGAAAAGTGGTATACAAATACTAGATAGATAGATAAATAGATAGATAGATAGATAGATAGATAGATAGATAGATAGATAGATAGATAGATAGATCTATATACATATAAATAGATAGATAACCTCTTTACTCAAATCTACTGCTCACTTTTTCCAGCTGAATTTAGGGTGCAATCCTGAGTAACTACGGGGAGTCCTTGCTCTGGTGTAAGAACAATTTGTTCTGGATTGCAATATGAATTTCCTATAGGTTTTCACTAGGTGGTGCAGTAACTACGGGTACACATAATGTCTCTTATGTGCTCCCATAGTTACTCTGGATTGTAGGGCTAGTCTCCAAAAATGGGGTGTGCATTAGATTTAATGGTGCATTAGATTTGAGTAAGGGCGCAATCCAGAGTAACTACATGGAGTCCTTGCTCCGGTGTAAGAACAATTTGCTCTGGATTGCAATATGAATTTCCCATAGGTTTTCACTAGGTAGTGCAGCAACTATGGGTACACATAAAGTCTCTTATGTGCTCCCGTAGTTACTCTGGATTGTAGGGTATATGCAGTATTTTGATTATAAGTATAGGTCATTTAGTATCACAGTTTACTATATTATCATAAAAAAGGAACATAAACCCATTGTTGTATGGGTTTTATTAGGTAAAAATCATAACTTAAACCCATTCATTATTATTATTCTTATTGTTATATGCAGTAAAATTAAATTTTGAACCTGTACTGCAACTGCTTTGCCAGTAAACATTTTTTATCTCAAGATTTTAAAAAATTGGATTAGATTCAGTGTTGCACTAGGTTTGAGTAAATACGGTATTATTTGTACATTTACTATTGGGGGGTTATGAGCCCTCTCCTAGCAGCATGGTGTGCCCTGCCAGTTGTAAAAAAGCTGACAACGTACTTTGGTAATTTTTGTTAGTGTGTCATGAAATGAAACGGTTTCAAAAACTGGAATTTAGAAGCTCATCCCAGCTTGCAATTTGTTCAGTAACTCAAAATTCCCACTGCCTTCCATGTCACAATTATCAGGACTTCAAATATTTGATGCACCACTTTTTCCAGTTGCAAGCTACTATCTATATGAAAGAACAGATAGGTTTCTTGCAACATCTTTGGGGTGGGGGCGGGGGTGAGAGGTGGTTCTACTACTATTGCAATGATGCTATTTTATCTGTTTGACCTCATCACAATGCCAGAGACCCCTACACAGTGAAATGAAAACAAGAATTTTAAAAAGCTCATTATGATATTTGTACAAGGAACAGTACACCAGGGGTATAAAAGGTCTAGCTATCTTGATTCAGTTACTGTATGGCTTTAGAAAAATAAAAATTATATCTTTATTGCTCTGGAAAAGTTTGCACTTCATATCTGCTGTGATAGGAACCTCGACTAGGAGGATCTTGACTTGTCTTCCCAGTTTAAACATTATTTGATGGCATTTCACCTGCTGCATTATTGCAGACCTGGAATAAGCAAGACAACTTATTTTTTTAAGCTGAATTATTAGTATTTAACAGTCTGTATTAGTCCTGTAGTACCCCAATCTACTCAGCCTCTGGGTCTTCAGCAAAATTCATATCAGATACTGTAAGGAAGATAATCCCTAGAAAGCCAATTTTCAGAGCTGACCTCTTAAAAGTTCTGGTCTCATAACTCAGTTTTAGGGAAAAATCCAGAGCAGTTATGCGTCCGCACAGGTACGTCACCCTCTAATGTTATCTTATGGAAAGTCACCTTAATTGCTCCGGAGCAAAGGGCTTAATTTGACATTAGGATATGGGCCTTCATCTACCAAAGCAGAAACCAGTGCATTTACTATTACAAATACAATTGCAATAAGTGTTCTGTGCAGTCAGTAAAACATTTGTAAACATTCATAGATTTTCACCCTATGGTTATAAGAAATTGCAAGTTGTGCATGTTGGGAGAGCTCCTATATCACCATCATATGGATGTGTACGTGTATCCCTGATCCAAGAGCATTAATGTGCATGCCAGAATTCAGTAAACACCCCACCTGCACACCTTTTGGCGTGCAGGGAATCAGAACTTTGTGAGGTCTGGATTGCACAGTAGTACATATAGGTCATGCCTCATTATCCGTGGGAGATCTGTTTTGGAAACCAATGGAAAAATCAATGGAAAAAATTTTTCCATTAATTTCTATTGTCACCCCAGAACGCATTCATATGTAGACCAATGGTGGGCAAGCTGGGCCACTTTAGGGTTTCAGAACTTTTAACAATCATATAGAAAAGGGAATTTCAGGAGGTGCAGCTTTTCATCTGTGAGCTTTCGCATCAGCCCAGTATAGACACTATTCTGCATACAGTCAATAGATGGGGTGAATAACGAAAACTAATGAAATTAAATAATTTTTAATGGCATCAATCTAGGAAATTGAATTTTAGTGTTTTTTTCCCCTTTGGTATCATTTGTGAGTCAAATCAGTAGATATCGAGACCACTGATATCGAGACCAATATTGAGTAGATATTGATGTGGTATAAGGCAACTCCCCCTGTTCTTAGAGCCCCCCCCCCAAATCAGTTGTATATAAAAAGGATCACTGAAAATTATGAAGAAGAGCCCCCTGTGCAGTCATTATTTGCTACCTTGGCTGACCCACATCAGCCTATGAGCTACTACTAGTTCTCTGCTACTTTGTGACCTTCTATACTTTCATGAGTTGTCTTGGGTAGAAAGGCAGGGTAAAAACACCATAAAGAAATACTGCTGTTGAAAAGCAGTATTTAAATGTTCTCAACACCCCCACCATTCATAAGTACTTGGGTGCAACTACACCTTTCACAGGGCCAGAAATCTCAGTAGCTTGTTCTTTTTTTATTATTGGAGCTGTATTATTTTACTAAGGCTGCTTGTTTTTTTTATGTTCTCACTGGTTTTGCTACCAGCCAAATGCACTCCGGAGTAAGGACTCCTTGGGGACTTGCAATAGCTACTGCATAAACGGAACAGAGCGACAGATTTGTTGCTAAGGCAATGGGTAACATCCAAACACAACTCGTTCCCCTTTTACAGAACGGGAAAAAAACCATATACTGGCCAGCCTTTTGAACGAAAAGAAAGAAAACCTCCCGCATTCAAAACAAGTGGCAACCATATTTTCTACGACCGCCAGCAAGAATTCATATATCTTAGCTTGGCCGCAGGTGGCAATGATAGGAGATAAACCAGGCGAGGCCGAAGCAGGGACCGTTGAGGTCTCAATACAAGGAGGAAATTACAGCTCAAGACGGGAATTTTTCCACTAGCTGTCAAGATTTTCTTACGTTCTATGGAGTGGAGAAGTTTTTGCAATGACCTTTTTGCAGACAGGAGTGAGAGTTGAGAGACCTATTACCACGAATAAGCCAATTTGCTAGGAAAGTGTAAGTGCCAATTTTCCTCCTTAAATACATTATATTGAAAGGTAAATGGCTATAAACAGAAAGTTGTGCTTTTCCCTCTCGCTCTAAAACGATCTTTCCGAGCGTTGTTTATGGGGCATCATTTTAATACCTTTACCTAGGAAAGGGACACTGATACGAGATATGGTGCGTTTCTAAATTGATTTAGTGGTTTTTCAAGTGTCACTTTATTATTATTATTTTTTTAAAGGAAGACATTTGCAGGAATAAACCGCCGACTTGAAATGCTTCTAACAGGAACAAGAAATGAAATTCAGCGTTTAGGTGTTCATTATCATAAAGACACATCACATCAACACAAAAACTGTTGTTTTTAAAGCAGCCACTATATATAGCATCAGAACCACATGATGTGATAGAAACGGCAGCTTACCAGTTCTGTTTGCATTTGTGGATTTTTGACTCTAAAGCTTTTGGTAGAACATGAAGTTGTAACCACAGGTCAAAGTGTCTAATCGTTTCCCTAAATTGACAACTTATTTTTCTTCGTTCTGTAGTATTTTTAAACTTAACAGATGAAACCATAACAGAATGAAAGCAAAGCATAAGTAGGTACAAACATAGAATAATAATTTAAAAATCTGGAATGGAGATGTAGAACAAATTGTATAGCAATTTATTTGCATGAAGAAGGTCTCCGACACAATCCCTGGTATATAATAGTGTTGGGAAAAGGATTGCATCAGTAACCCTTGAAAGTTGCTGGCAAGAAGTAAACATATCTCTTATTTAGATGGAACAAGAATCTGGCTCAGAATAGTAGCTGGAATATGGTGAATTATAAAATGTACCCATATGAAATACCTGACGTTCGTCTGGCTAGACGTACACTGTCAAGACCTCAGCAATCCAACTTTATGATTCTAACATGTTCAGTGGTAGGCTTTTAAAAACTGTATTTAGGGTGCAATCCTAATCATGGCTATTCAAGTGTAAGCCCCATTGTGTTCAATGGCTCTTACGCCGAGGAAAGTGACTTTAGGATTGCAGCCTTAGAACACAATCCTAACCATGTCCACTCAGATGTAAACCCCATTGTGTCTAATGGGTCTTACTCCCAGGAAAATGTCTTTAGGATTTCAGCCTTAATTAGATGGCCAATTTGCAAGGCCTTTTCAGTGGTGATGCCTTCTTTAGTCCCTATGTTGACTCTTCACATATGGTCCAATCTCTTGCCAACTTGGCATAAACTAATTAGTAAAGAGCCTTCTCTTTCCAGAGACTGTTTAATTGTTGATGCTTTTTCTGATTCCATTTTGGCTACTGATCTGGTACATTGTAGCAAGGAAAAAAAAAAACTCTTCTAATTTGGCTGTATTTTTAATGTCATGTTTAATTGTGTCCTTTTTTAAAGCTGCAAGGCTTGTAGGTGGGATTTGTTTTATTTAAACCTTCACTGTCAGAGCCTCAGTTTCATGCAGCCAAGTTTCAATCATGCTGCACATCATGCAAGCTACATCTCTAAGGATGCCTTTAAACTTTGCTGCGTTGTGTAGCCCAGCCCTTGATAATGTGTCTATATGTGTTTTGTTTTCAAACATTGTGGAAAATTGAAATATGGGGCTTCTGGAACAACCGTGGAGTACCAACATTTTAAGTAATTATATGTATATACTTGGCATCCAACAGTCTTGTAAGACTATAGTATTGTGCTCAATGCTGCATGTGAAGCATGAAGGCCTGGGTAGACTGATATGGAGGATTGGCTGTTACCCAAGCAGCAAATCCTCCCTCTCCACGCCACTGAATTAGTCCAATAGAAAGGCAGAGCCGATACGATTGGATCCAGCTGGCGTCACAGAGTTGGGCTAAGGACAGGAGCTCACCCTGTCTTGTGGAGCCGACCCAGGTCTTGAACCCTGGGCTGCTGGTTAACAGGCACAGTGTCTTAGCCTCTTGCGCCACCCACAGCCTTGTAAGCCACAAGCCACATGCATATAAAAAGCCATACACATATTACCCATTAGCTATTAATTAGCTATTAATTATTTTCATTATCTTTGTAAACCACTTTGTGAACTTTTTAGTTGAAAAGCAGTATATATTGTAGATATTTAGTTAGTGAGTTAGATAGATAGATAGATAGATAGATAGATAGATAGATAGATAGATAGATGAAAACAACAACCAGATTCATGCAAGAAAGCATGTTTTCCAACATTAGGGATAGAAAGTGATGCCCAGCAGTGCAGCTAGATCAGTGTTTCTTAAAGTGGGGGTCGGGACCCCTTTGGGGGTCGCCTAGAGCTTTCCTGGGGGTCGCAGAAAGACCCCTGGTGCAGGGGGCCAGGGCCGCCAGGTCAGGCTTGCCAGACCTCTGGCTGTAGCTGCACGCGCACTGGGGCTGACTGACAGCCTCAGGGCCCAATCCTATGCATGCCTATTCTGAAAAAAAATCCCATTATAGACAGGGGGGTCTTTACTCCCATGTAAATGTGGATGGGAATGCAGCATCAGGGTCCAATCCTATGCATACCTACTCTGAAATAAATCCCATTGTGTTCAATGTGTGCATAGAACACACATTTCATTTGTAACAATGAAAATGATCCTGCATACCAGATATTTACATTACAATTCAGAACAGTAGCAAAATTACAGTTATAAAGTTGCAACAAAAATAATTTTATGGTTGGGGGTCCCCACAACATGAGGAACTTATAAAGGGGTCACGACGTTAGGAAGATTGAGAACCACTGAGCTAGATGGAGAATAAACATAGCCTGGGGTCAATGCATCAAATGTGTAGTTCTTATTCCAGTATCCGCTCTTTAATCAGAGGCTTCCATCAGTCTTCCATCAGGCTTAATAACTGCATACATCATCATCTACTCCAGCAATTTTCCACCACTGTGTCACTTTGGTGTGCCACAAATGGTCTACAGGTGTGCAATGGGAGTTATGGGTGATATCAATCAATCAATCAATCAATCAATCAATCATAACCTTTATTGGCATAATTTATGGGTGATTTACAATAGGTCATATGAGAACATAAGAAGAGCCTCCACTGGTTCAGGCCAAAGTCCCCTCCAGTCCAGCTTCCTGTATCACACAGTGGCCCACCAGATGCCCCAAGGAGTACACATCACACCTGCGTCCAGGTGCCCACACCTGCATCTGACATTTTGTCCACATGTGGCTTGTAACCTATGAAGATCCTTTCCTCTAGGAATTTGTCCAGTCCCTTCTTAAAGGCATTGAGTCTATATGCCATCACCACATCCTGTGGCAGGGAGTTCCACAGACCAACTACATGCTGGGTAAAGAATTTTCTTTTGTCCAATCTAAGCTTCCCAACCTTCAATTTTAGTGGCAGTGCAAAGCGTCTTGTTAGTTGTCACAAAATGAGAAGGTGCCTTGACGGCTTTCGTGCCTTTTCAGTGTATTGTGAGATGAAAAGGGCTGAAAATCTCTGATCTAATCCCACACAGTGATCCACTGCAATTAACAAGACTGATACAAAGGATGCAAGACTCCCATCCCTGTCTCCCCATTCTGGATGAATACGGCTTAGTGAACAAGGACCTACTGTCATTATGGAGACTGTTTCTCTGATTAAGAACTCCTTAATTATAAGCACCTCTCACAATAGAGGCAGAAGAGTTTCTTATGTTCTGGATCACACAAAACCTGGAGAAGATAATTTAAGTCCTGCCTCTAGCAAGAACTATCCAAATAATGTTAGGCAAAAAAAAGTCACAGCGACAATACATTGATTGTAGCTCCTAAGATTTAATCAGATGTCCTCCCTTATGTTGTTTTTGATTGTCAGTTCTGCTCATTAAAGCACACGCTGAGCGTCGGGGACGTACCTCTTCATTTGGAACAGGCGGCTTCTCCTGCCCACAATTATTTCTCTCTGGGGTATTCACAGGATAAAGCTAGTGACTAATAAGAAAGATGTTCTGAAAGCATGGAACTAGGAATAAAAAAACACAGGTGTTAATTGAAATAGCATTTCTGATCAAGTTGCACCAGCAAGGTTGACCAATCCAAAATATAAATTGACAACTGGTGGGCTGACACATACAGCTAGACCTAGAACCTAGAATGTGCCACCTTATGCACAGGGCCCAGCTGGAAAAACAAGCTTAAAGCTGGTCCTGGACACATCATCAGGTAAGGCAGGACAGCATCTCGCATGCATCCACAGATGTCAGGAAGTCTTCGGCTGGTCCAGTTATTCAAAGGCAAAATGGTCAGCATTCAATTCCATATACTGTATACTTTTTGAAGACAAGGGACTAAATTCAGGAGAGGCAGAGCAGGATCTAGCCATTCAGACGCTGTGCAAAAGTACAGAATATGGGACCTCATAGGTCTTGGGTAGAGACTGCTGAGATGTAAAGTTTACTGGCATTTCAATTCCAAATACCAGTTGTGTGGCAGACTGAGCACACACACACACACACAAAAGCATCCACTAATATATATATTAGGAAGCCAATTCTGAAACTATAATAAAACAGTGCTTTGCAGGTCTGGGTCAACCTGGGTCAACAGCCCACCAGTTGCCAATTTATATTTTTTCCTCTTCCACCTTCACTATAGGAATAGAGATTTGAGAGTAGAAAAGAGAGAAAAAGAGTATGCAGAGATCTGAGAAGCAGGTAGGAACTCCTGAATTTTTCATTCTTATTTTCCTTCCTTAAACACCCATTATTTGAGCCTTCCCCCCACCCTTTTTTTCAGAAATTCTTTGCACCTTGTTATTGGGGCTGTTTTTTTAGGACACATTTAATGTGCACCCTGCAGGGAACATACGTAATGGCCAATGGCACAAATCAGTGGGTTGGCATGCAAAAGAAAGGAACAGGGCAAAGGTAAACGTGCAACAATGGAGACCTTATAACATGGAGCTTATACTACTGTAGTAGCAAGGCGAAATCAAAAATAAAAAGTAATGCAGTGTATTCATTAACCATTCATGTGAACGGGGCCTAAATGTAAGCAGTTCTTAGGTCAAGAGAAGTAAAAAGAAAGGAAATTCCTAGAAGGAATTGGAGGAAGGTGATGGCACAAAAAAGTTGTGGGGTAATGAAAAGAAGCAAACTCCAGAAATGAGTTGCAAAAGTCTAATCCAAGTGTACAAATTTCAGAATTAACAGACTTTACATTACAGATTGATTATTTTTTTTAGCCATCAAACATCCAAACATTTTTGTTGAAGATTTAAAAAAAAATTTCCGAAGTGTCAACATTAGAAGGTTCCGTGTACAAAGCAGGTACATGGATAAATGTAATGTACAAAGCCAGGTACAAAGCAGGTACAAAGCAGGTTGTAAGTTCTATTCTCTAATGCATGGTGGGTACTTATGCAGACATTGTTGAAAATCTCAGAGGCCAGCAGACATCTAACCATTATCTGCTGATACAAGATCAGGAAGTATTTCTCATTATATTTATGTAATTATTCCAAAATCTAGGCCAATCTGAAATCCCGACACCTTCCCATGCCAAGAAATATAAATAAAGGATTCTCAATCTGGGTGAATAAAATGAACTTAGCAGGAACTACTGTAGTTACAGGAGTTTTGGAAAGCTGGGAATGGGGTGTAGATCATCTGCTCGTATCTATGACTCCCACTATGGAAATTTATAAAATGCATAAATTCAGCTGCAATCCTAAAGACACTTTCCTGGGAGTAAGGCCCATTGAACACAATGAAGCTTACTTTTGAGTAGACATGGTTAGGATTGTGCTCCAAGTCTGTTACTCAAACAGACTAAGGGCGCAATCCTGAGTAACTACGGGGAGTCCTTGCTCCGGTGTAAGAACAATTTGCTCTGGATTGCAATATGAATTTCCCATAGGTTTTCACTCGGTGATGCAGTAACTACGGGTGCACGTAAAGTCTCTTACGTGCTCCCGTAGTTACTCTGGATTGTAGGGTAAGGGTGCAACCCAAAGTAACTACTTGCTCCGGTGAAAGAACAATTTGCTATGGATTGCAATATGAATTTCCCATAGGTTTTCACTAGGTGGCGCACTAACTACGGGTGCATTTAATATCTCTTATGGGCTCACATAGTTACTCTGGATTGTAGGGTAAGAGTTCAGAAAGCCCAGACCCTGAAACCCTTACTCTGCAAATCGAAGCGTCACATCGCTTGGAGCTTTCTATGAAGAAGGACCCAATGGAATTGAACGAGATTGATCCTATGAGGCTGCTTTTCTACTCCCTGTGACTTTGTGACCCTCAGGCACCACATCTCCCCCCGCAAACACACCACCGCAGCCCGCAAAACGTTTGCTGAGCAAACAGGTATTCCAAATCTTTTTCTAGGTACAAATCAATTTTAATTACAACAAAGCCTCTGAACAATAGCACCGGCAGCCAAACGGATCCCAAACTGTGTAGCTGCTTCTTCGCACCCGCTAACTATCTCAAATTAAATGGTGAATTGTACTGCGGCAGAGGTTTTGTCATGCAAACGAAGGAAAACAACTTCCTTTCCAATTTTCTCATGCATAGAGACAGCATTGTTGAGACAGAGAATATATTTTGCCATCTCAGTGGTTCTGCAGGAGAGATAAGCGGAATTGCACAAGTTCTGCAATTTGTCGGAATATACATTTTTTAAAAAAAAATACACAACATCCCAATGTATTATTAAAACCAAATATTTAAGCAACATTAGAAGAAAACCAACGAAGTCAGCAAATACAGGATTGAATCAGGATTTTTTTTTCTTATGTCTTCAACTCACCCTCAAACATATATTTGTTAATATTTTTCACTTCTCCTAATTCAAAACATAATGCTTAGGATAATAGAAGAGCAAGTTGATTTTCTCATCACAATCAGTTTTGCAAAACAGAGATGACAATCCAAAATGTTTTTAGGCGGTAACACTATGTATATATGTATTTGGGAGTAAACTCGACTGCATTTTTCAATCTATATAAGAAGAGATCTGATGGATCAGGCCCAGGGCCCATCTAGTCTTGCTCCTTATATCTCATAGTAGCCCACTGGATGCCTCTGGGACTACACAAGACCACAAGATATTGCATCTCACCAACAAAGACTTTGCAATGGCCAATTTTTAATGAAAAAAACCCAGCCAATTTGGATGACAGAATAATGATTCCTACCCAGACCTCACCAGCTAAGCTCAGACTGTACACGATCATAGAATCCTAGAGTTGGAAGCGACCAAGTGGATCATCTAGTCAAACCCCCTGCCTGTAGCTGGAAAACCTCATCTTGTGGGAACCTAGGTCTCGAACCCTGGCCTGCTGGTTAAGAGGCACAGTGTCTTAACCACTTGCACCACCAGAGGACTGTGGCTTATATATAAATTCAGCTGTGCAGCTATGACTGTCCCATTTAAGTCCCCTGGACTTTTTCATACAATTAGGCTACCTAGAATCTAAGTCCTCTGGTGGCGCAACTGGTTAAGACACCGTGCCTGTTAACCAGCAGGCCAGGATTCAAGACCTAGGTCCCCACAAGACGAGGATCTCCTGCTACAGGCAGGGGGTTAGAATAGATGATCCACTGGGTCCCTTCCAACTCTATGATACGTGGTCCACTAATCTCTATATGAGCTTTCATACTGTTTTGATGTGATTTTGGTGAACTCCAGTTCTGGTGAACTACATGGAGGAAGCCTGATCTGAGTTCCTAGGCACCATTACAGATATTCCTCATTGGCATCTGAAAGCTTTTATTCCATATCACAAAAGAAGACCACAAAATAGGGCTGAGATGTAGAGTGGGGTGTAGAGGATTGCAGTTTAGACTATTTAATGTAGCTACACCTGATGGATTTCTGAATCCTGTCAAGACCATCATCTCATGGGAGAAACTATAGACTGAGGGTGCAATCCAGAGTAATTATGAGGAGTCCTAGCTCCAGTGTAAGAACAATTTATTCTGGATTGCAATATGAATTTCCCATAGGTTTTCACTAGGTGGTACCATAACTATGTCGATGTAAATGTCTCTTATGTGCTCCCGTAGTTATTCTGGATTGTAGGGTGAGTCTAGGACATCTTAAAATAAAAAAGGTGTTTTGTCACCATAAAACTTCTTTGAGGATCCTATTTGTTCTAAATTTCAGTTTTAAAACTGTATTCAACCCATATGAGTAGAGCAAGGCCTTATATATAAATCAGGTAAGAGGCTTCCAAGACCAAACTCCATGTGTTTCATCCCCTGAAGCTAAAAGGTCCAAAGGATTGCTTCCTTCCCATTCCGTTTCATGTTCCTCGACTATTTCCAGGCCATTACAACCTACATCAAAATTCAGATGTCTCAAAACGCACCAAATCTTGGACACTCCTCCTATTCTTCCAAAGTGCTTCATCTCTGCCACTGTAGCTTTCTGCTTTCCCTTTCATTTCACTTCCATTAATAAGGACTCAACAGTAACTTAGTTGTACTACTCCAAGTACTGTACTGTGTGTTGGTGAAGCGGCATTGTATGGCTTCCAAAGAAACAGCGTCACCAATTCCCCTTCTGCCCTGCTGAAGATGGTAGGTTGTCTTCAAAGGAGATAACTGCAAAATGCTAGAATCAAAACTTTTTTTACTGCTTTAAGCTGGACTTGTCTTGCCTATCGTTTGTCAGGTGTGAACATTTAAAATCAGAGGAGAAAAAAATGGAGGTGGATATTAATTTTTTCCCCTTTAGAATCTGGACCAGAAACTTCAGTTATAGTTCAGCAGACCTATTTCTGGAAGAAATTCATGCTAACCTCTTTTAGGGAAAGACCTGGGGCTATGCACGGAAACTGCAAACAGGGCAAAGGGGATTTTAATGGGAAGGAGAAGTACCTGAGCAGGGGTCAGCTACCTATGCCACAAGTGCCAAACTTGGCACGAAGACCAGTTTTCACTTGTGCTTGTGGATCGATTTTCACACCAAGAAGCTGTGTTGCCACCTGAGATCCTGGACAGAACATGGGGTCTCCTTTCTAGGATTAATTCTCACTTTTCTGGAATTATATTCTATAATTTTAAAATCATGTTGGCACTGGCTAACCGTCGATCTGGAAATTATGCAAGGTCAGCTGGGCAACTGGCTGACTGAGCATCCAGCTACCTCAACATGTGGGATGATGTTGAAGGGCATCCTTAACTGTGTAAGGATGGCCCTGAGTCAGGCTGTTTTGCCCTTCCCTATTTTTATAGCTACCCGCACGACTTAGAAAGCAGTCCCTGTTTTATTAATATGTTGTTAAGAGTTAATAAAGTGGCCCTTTAATCCACATCTCTCTCTGGCTGTTTATTCTCACCGGTGGGAGGTAATAACATTGTAACATAAGGTCGGCACAACACCGTGGAAAGGTTGCTGACTCCTGTGTTAGAGCATCTACTTCCCTAGCAGGAGGTTCCAGATTCTAAGGGCAAAATCCAGAGTAACTACGGGAAGTCCTTGCTCCGGTATAAGAACAACTTACTCTGGATTCCAATATGAATTTCCCATAGGTTTTCACTAGGTGGTGCAGTAACTACAGGTGCACATAAAGTCTCTTATGTGCTCCTGTAGATGCTCTGGATTTGGGGGAAAATCAGGTAGACTAGAAATACATCCTTCATATCCGCAGTTCCAATATCTGTTGTTCAACATCATGTTCCTGCATATTGCAAATCACTTCTCTGCTCTTTAGAAGTCATTCTGAGAGGTGAATCTGCAGATATATGATCTACATATATAGGATTTCATTTGGATTTCAGCAAACCTGCCTGTAAATAAGCTCCAAAAGCCTTGAAGCAACAAACAAAGTTACATATCAAGGAAAATTACAAAAACAGTATCACCCAAAGTAAAAACACTCAAATGCTCCTATAGGATCACTAGCTAATCTGACCTGCATATAAATTCCCCATGTCTTATAGAAGGATCATTTGGCTTCCCTTGCAAATTCTCAGATGCTTCCCTTTAGGTGAAACTCTGAAATCTGTTCTGAATTTCAATATATATAGAATTTTAAGACCAACCCTACTTCTGACTAGGCACAAGGTAGTAATCCACTAGGGTTTATTTCCATTTCAGATCTTATGATTCTGCTGGTGCAGACAAGAATTTCAAAGTCCTCCTTATGTTTGATTCTATCCTATTTAAATTCCACCCAGGATGAATCTTCAGAGAACGGCTGCAGAAATCCTTGTGCATGGTGTTCAAACGGGAAAAAATGGTGATGGGGTGAGTGCACAAGTACCACAGCTTTTCAAAAACTGTTGTGAAAGCAAGTGGGGGGGGGGACATGTGATAAACAGGTTTTCATGGAACATCATAGACACATCTTTTAATTTTTTCATGATTGTTAGATATTCTGTGGAAGAGCAGAACATTCCATGGAAAAAAGAAGCAAGTTCTCCATGTCTAATTTCTGAACAAATCAACCTCCTATGTGCAACATCTCCCCATGCGCATCAACCCCCATGAGCATCAACCCCCATGTGCATCATCCCCCCATGCGCATCATGGGGCCAAGCATTCCCTAGAGCCAATTTACATTTGAATCCATGTAGGGCCGGATTTAGGTTTAATGAGGCCCTAAGCTATTGAAGGTAATGGGGCCCTTTATATGTCCAGCTGTCCTTTGTCAACAACAAATTACTCTGGATTTCACCCATAGACAGTGATGGGCTTCAAAGAAATTAAGAACCGGTTCTCTGTCCATCTGGCAGCCACTTTTAAATGGCTATTTTTAAACTTTATATGTACTATCTCTTGTTAAGAACCGGTCCTATAGCGTAGGTGCGAACCTGCTGCTGCCCACCACTGTAGACAAACTACTGGTTTCAGATTGATGAAGCAATCATTTCTTTTTTAGTCAAACTGAATTGAATTTGCTCCCTAAATTCCCCTTATAAAAGTTATCCTCTTTGAATTTCGATGCTGGACAGTCTTTGGGTAGTCTCTGAAAGTTCCAAAACTGGCTGAGTACTATAATTTGCCAAATATTATTTACTATTATTAATAATAATAAGTAGTAATAAATAATATTATTTATTATTTACTGAATAATACTGTATACCAGAAGGCAGTAATATTGATCATCTAATAGGTATGAAATGGTATATGAAACTGCAGTATATCATCTACTGCAGGGGTCTCCAAACCCTGGCCCTCGGGGTGGCTGCAGCCCTAGGCAAACCTTAAGAGCCCTCTATCCGGCCGCTGGACAAGCCCTGTAATCCACTCCAATACATTCCTATATTCAGTGGTGGGCTCCAACAGGTTCACACCTACTCTATAGAACCAGTTGTTAACAAGAGATCGGACATATAAAGTTTAAAAATAGCCATTTAGAAGTGGCTGCCAGATGAGCATGGAACTGGTTGTTAATTTCTTTGAAGCCCATCACTGCCTATATTTAAATTTATTGAAATTTGAGATGTAAATTAGTTTTTTTGGCCCCTGATGGGAAGATAAGCCAGGTGAGTTATCCTGGCCTAAATTAGTACTGTATCTTTAGTGTCCTTAATTATTTAATATGTAGTCTTGAGAGGCAAGTATCAATCCACTATAAAACCGTCTGGATAGAGGTATAACACTGAGCGCATTTGACCGTGCATTTTTGTCCCTGGCTCTGAAACTCTGTTAGAGAAACATCCCTGCCAATCTTAATAAAAGTAGTTGGTGGGATCTAGGTAACAATATTGAGTCACCGGCCCTATCGGACTTGCAATGAGGGTAAAAGACTAGAAAAATGGGAAGATCTGTGTGCAGAACACCTGTCAGCCCTGCTCGGGGCCACCTAAAAGTATAAAATTCACAACTTTTTTAAACAGGAGAAGTGATCATTCTGGAAGCTGTTGTTTGACAGGCTAACAATACAATATAAATCTTCTACTCCTTCTATTCCACTTGCAAAAAATCTAAATTCCAGGAGCAGGCAGCAATAGCTATGTGTGGCTGTAAGTCCTTGGGCACAATCCAGAGTAACTATGGGGAGTCCTTGCTCCGGTGTAAGAACAATTTGCTCTGGATTGAAATATGAATTTCCCATAAGTTTTCTTTAGGTGGTGCAGTAACTACGGGTGCACGTAATGTCTCTTGTGTGCTCTCATAGTTACTCTACTTACTGCACCAACTACGTAGTTACTGTAGGGCTTGTTACACAGGGTTGCCATATGTCCCAAAAAACAGGGACAATCCCAATTTTGGCAAATCCCAATACTGGCAAATGGGACAGAGGGTCCTGTCCCGATTTTGTGGAAGATAATTATATTATTTTGTGGAATATATTTTGTGGAAGATAATTATAGGATTATAGCAATCCTATATTTACAGCAGTGTTCAATACACAGCGTTGGTAGCCCTTCCTCATTAACTATTAACCAGCAGGCCAGGGTTCGATTCCTGGGTCAGCCCCACAAGACAGGGTGAGCTCCTGTCCTTAGCCCAGCTCTGCGACGCAACTGGATCCAATCGTTTTGGCTCTGCCTTTCCATTGGACTAATTCAGTGGCGTGGAGAGGGAGAATTTGCTGCTTGGGTAACAGCCTATCCTCCATAACAATCCAACCCAGGCTTTCGTGCTTCGCATGCAGCGTATGCAGCGCCAAGCATGATACCATAGTCTTTCAAGACTGATGGAGGCCTGCTGCTCTCATGAAGAGTCGTGTCAATGGACTTTGCTAAACCTGATCACAGTCCTCCCATGAGTTAAAATAGGAAGAAAATAATTTCTCTCCCTGCACTCACTATAAACTCAAAATCCAAGCAACCCTATTAGATAACTTGGGTTTTGATGCGCCTACAGCTTGCTGTACTTTGTTCCATTTTTTTGGCGGATGAATTGAAGCTAAGCGGCCATCAAAGTCTTGTAAAATGGGATTCGGGATTGCAAAGAGGACAGCACATCCCTTGCTTCGGTGTACTCAAGGTCTTAGCACAGGATTGCCGGTGGAACATTAAAAGCAGCCAAACAACCCAAAAGGATATTTGATTCATCTTTTGCTTTAAAAAAAATAGTTTCTAAAGAAAAGAGGGGTTCAGATTTTTTTAAAAAATTGAGAAAACTCAGGGAAAAAAGATAAATTCACAAGCTGCTGGATTTGAGAGAGAACAAATTAATCAGAACAAGCAAAAGCAGAAGCTCTTTTGTGTAACATAAAAAATCCTAGTTGGGCAGTTTTGAAGCCATTAGGGAGAGATGGAAGATGACAAGTTTTCAGTTTTTATTTTGTTTTTCCCCCTCTCTGTGTTATTTAATGTGTATATCGCAGAGGGAGAGAGACTGTCCACAGCAGACAGAAGTGGTAAAGCAAAATACAGTCTTAAGATTAGAAACAAGACCTGCAACAACCAAGTAGGTCCAATTTCTTTCTTTCTTTCTTTCTTTCTTTCTTTCTTTCTTTCTTTCTTTCTTTCTTTCTTTCTTTCTTTCTTTCTTTCTTTCGCTCTCTCTCTCTCTCTCTCTCTCTCTCTCTCTCTCTCTCTTTTTAAGGGAGCAATCCAGAGTAACTATGGGGAGTCCTTGCTCCAGAGTAAGAACAAGTTACTCTGGATTCCAATATGAATTTCCCATAGGTTTTCACTTGGTGGTGCAGTAACTATGGGTGCAAATAATGTCTCTTACATGCTCTCATAGTTACTTTGGATTGTAGCCTTAATTTCAGGTAATGATGTCACTAGTGTTTGCATAAACCTGTGTAGGGAGCCAATGCATCACCCCCATAATGCAATTCCACAAGCGATGGGTGTAGTGATGCACCACTGGTCTGCCCCACTGGTTTTTTAGCTGTAACTTTTTATAAAATAAAGATATTTCAGCATGGTTGAAAGTCCCAACAGTGAAGCAATCTGACGAAGCAACACAATTTTAGTGGTCCCCAAGGAGCCATAGCACCATGGCATCCTTTCCAATCAGAACAAAAAGATACTTCCAAACCAGTCACTCTTCCTACTGATTATTTGCTCAGTTTATTCCCGTGGGTTTCCAATTCTGCTGTCATTTAACAACCTGACCCTACTGACAGTCAAAAGCAGGTCCTTCATTTTCATTTCTTCACTAATGTTTTGTCCCAGACATTACAGACAAAAAAGATAATTTGTCTTGATTGGGTAACAAAAATTTCTGCCAGGGACTTGATGCATGCAATCAATGTGAACTTGCAAGGGCTGTTTCCCCCACTAAGGGCAAAATCCAGAGTAACTACGGGTATCCTTGCTCCGGTGTAAGAACCAAGATGAATTTCCCATAGGTTTTCACTAGGTGGTGCAGTAACTACGGGTGCACATAAAGTCTCTTATACACTCCCATAGTTACTCTGGATTTGGGGGTATGAATTGAATGAAGATGCTAACCAACTTAGAACAAAAACTGATCAATCAATAATAAGATTTAAATGAATTTGAATTAATTTATCTGAATTAAACTGATTTGGATCTGGAAGGGATGCTTAAATACTTTACTTGCTCAACATCCCAAACGCAAGAAGTGTGGTTGGCTTTCTCGACCATCTCCCAAGATCCAGATAAAAATTGTGAGGAAAGAAAGTCCCATTCTACAAACATCTGCGTAAACAAACATCTAGGGAGTTAAACTGCTAGAATCAGTGGTGGGCTCCAGCAGGTACACTGGAGCCTACTCTATAGAACTGGTTCTTAACAGGAGATAGGACATATAAAGTTTAACAATAGCCATTTAAAAGTGGCTGCCAGATGGGCAGAGAACCGGTTCTTAAATTTTTTGAAGCCCATCACTGGCTAGAATGCTGGAGGCGGGTGAGTTAACAAGAGTTAGACACTTAAAAGAACATTAATCACATTCTCTCCTGAAAAACAGCACTCAATGTGATGTACAATTTTAAGGAAAATAAAGTGTGACTGAATTAAAATCAACTATTACAATAAAAAATAAATAAATTCAGGCCAAATGAAAAAGCTATAAATAACTCAAACCAAACAATCAGCAAGAGTCTAAAATTACATCCCATCCAAGCAGCAGTGGTTCTATTGGAAATTCAAACAGTATAAACAAATGACCATCTGAGTAATGGCTATTGCAGTGGTTCCCAAACTTTTAAGCACTAGGATGCATTGGGCACAATCCAGAGTAACTATGGGGAGTCCTTGCTCCGTTGTAAGAACATTTTGCTGTGGATTGCAGTATAAATTTCCCATAGGTTTTCATTAGATGGTGCAGTAACTACGGGTACACGTAATGTCTCTTACGTGCTCCTGTAGTTACCCTGGTTTGTAGGGCTAATAAGACTTATTGGGACTCATCTAGGTTTACTATTCTTTAAAAGTACAGTAAAACTGAAGACATTCCTGTTTAAGTGCACAACCCTAACCATGTCTACTCATAAATAAGCTCCATTGTGTTCAATGGGTCTTACTCCCAGGAAAGTGTCTTTAGGCTTGCAGACTTACCCTACAATCCAGAGTAACTATGGGAACACATAAGAGACATTTACGTTGAAGTAGTTATGGCACCACCTAGTAAAAACCTATGGGAAATTCATATTGCAATCCAGAGTAAATTGTTCTTATGTCAGAGGAAGAACTCCTATAGTTCCTCTGGATTGCGCCCTTAGGGTCAAACCAGACACAGTTTTAAATTAGTATATGCTTCCAAGTAAACTGGCAAGTTTAAAAAAAATAACAAAGATGAGTTGTTTGAGTCATACATGATTCAATGTCTGATTTCCTGCTGACAAGAAGCTACTGAAATGTATAGAGATGTTCCAGAATACAATGTACTGGTGATGGTAGTACAGCGATGGTCTGATGGTTCCATCAAATGGGTTACAGAACACACATGAACACTCAGATCTACCCCATTCTGTGGACTCAAATAAGAAGAAGAATGTGGAGTAGTTGGAAGTAGTGAAGAGAGTAGAGTGGTAGAGAAGTGAAGAGAGTAGAGCGTTAGAAGAAGTGCAAAGAGTAGAGTGGTGGGTTAGACCAAACGTATTGAAGATAGTAGTGAGTTAGATGGTGGTGGGTCAACTCAAGCAAAACCTTAAAAGCAGCAACATAACATACCCTACAATTCAGAGTAACTACAGGAGCACGTAAGAGACGTTACGTGTACCCGTAGTTACAGCACCACCTAGTGAAAACCTATGGGAAATTCATATTGCAATCCAGAGCAAATTGTTCTAACATTGGAGCAAGTATTCCCTGTAGTTACGCTGGATTGCACCCATCATAACATATCACATAATATAATAATTTGATCCAATATTTTTGCATCAAAAATATCAATATTTTTGATCCAAAGGTTCCTAATTATCCTCTACTATCTAGCCAAATAAGTTCAATGCAGCTCAACAGGGATGCAGCCTGAACTACTAAAGCAAGAGAGGATGCCAATCATCTGGTAGACTTGATGTTTATTTGCTTGGATGGGTCACAACCTGGACCATCTTGCTTTATGGTCAGGCTTCATAAAAGCTATTGAACACATTAAGGGCTGCTCCCTAGGAATTCCTATAGCAACAGGTACGGACGGCTGTCCCTCCTCTCTTTGCTTAGGCCACAGCTTTTATCTGTACACAAGCACTTTTGCATCTCTCCAAACAACTTGCTGTTAAAGCAAAGGAGGCATTAAGGTTTATCCTCCAGCATGGCACATTTGCGTTTAAGGTGAATGGGAATTAGATGTACGAATACTTCAAGGGGACGAGGAGCCCCTTGTGTTGTGTGCATTATCATTTATACTAACAAAAAGAGCTTAAAACGTTAGCATATTCTTTTGAAAACAGAGCTTTGCATTCTATTAAGAGAAAGGGAATAGAACCCACGGCGCATTATGTTTCCAGGCGCCTGTCAAGAAATGCTTACAGATGACGCCTGCTTAAAAAGCATCCAACTGTAGAAAATATTCACAATTGCCTGATCCTCGTGCTGATCCCTTGACTAAGAAGTGGCAAAGTTGCTTCAATTAAAATCCCTGCCGACCTGAAACTTTTCTTCCTCGATAACTTCTCTGATAACTTTTTCCCCTCCTTCCCCCCCCCCCCCCCCGTTTCAACTACCGCTTGCTTTGACCCTCCTTGGGTGTCTCAGAATGGGCACTTTTCCCCATGCTCAGAACATCCACAAGATCTCAGCTCTCTTTTGTCCTCCAAATTCTTTCTCAAAATCCATCTTTCTTCCATCACTTTTTGACTTCACGACCCCTTATTTCTCATCCCTATCTGTCGCCAAGCCTAAGGGCTGAGGAAAACGCTGTCAGAAACCCTGGAGAGCTCAGATGACTTTATTAGTTCTCACTATAAGGCACAGATTCCCTATAAGGCAGCTGGCTGTGTACATGAGCCACACTTGGTTGCATTCATCTCTTGCTACCTTTGTTCCTTTCCTTCTTTCCTGCTGGAAATTTAATTGCAAGCTCCTTGGGACAGAAAGCTATCATTTTTATTTAGCTTATTTTACTAAGCATCAGGTACATTGATTGCACTTAGTATTAATCATTTAATGCCTGATTTGATTCTAGACATTTCCGTTGGTCTCCTTTTCTCATGTATTAGACAGCTTAAGAGCAGCCTAGCTTTTCCTTAGCATCTGCTTCTTTATTTACTCTCTTTTTAAGCTGGCCCCGCTTGCCAATCAGTAGCCTGACCCTCTTCCCTAGTCCATAGACCAGCGCCATGAACCTCTTCTGTGGTGGGTCTTCATACAAGTCTGGAAATCCTCATTGAAAGGCCCTGGAAACCTCTAGGACTCATGACCTACTCTATATGGACCTCAGAGTGGCCCACAAAAGCAACTTCACATCAGACATTGGGCTTGTAGAGACCAGTACAGTTTTTTCATGGGCCCAGCATGTCTCAGAAGATGAAACATTTGTCCATTGGGTCACCTGTACCCTTCTGAAATGTCTCCAATTCACAACCAATTAAGAGACCAACTTACAACCCCCCAAACATAGGACCCACCAGTGGATCTTGAATCACACTTTGGAAACACTGCCTTAGGGCACAATCCAGAGTAACCACAGGAGCACGTAAGAGACATTATGTGTACCCATAGTTACTGCACCACCTAGAGAAAATCTTTGGGAAATTCATATTGCAATCCAGAGTAATTTGTTCTTACTTCAGATCAAGGACTCTGGTTTTCACCCTTAGTCCTTTTGATGGCACAACCAGAAATTTATTTCAGGATGCAATCCTAATCCCCATTTAGGCTGGCACAAATCTTGTCCTGGCTGGGGGTATAGAAAAGTGCTGTAAGGCACTCCTGGGGACGGGTTTGGTTAGAACAGGACACAGATACGTGCCAGCCTTCCCACACCATATGGGTGAGTTAGGCTGGCCTAAATTGGCTTGGAATCAGATTGCGCCACATTCACTCTCTGGCAGAATAATCATGTACAGCTGGGGATTCCCTTGGGGAATCACGACAAGTCAGTGTAGGCATTATTAGCATAGATGGAGCAATGTTCTGTCTCAGTAGAAGACATTTCCGTGCCCTGCGTGGAGAATGTCCTGCATGCAGAAATGAACGGTAGTTTGAAATGCTGTTGTTCTTTAGGCTTGCCCTTCAGAAAGGAAGAAGCTGGATCTTGGCCCCTGCTGTTTCTAGAAAGTTTTAAAAACTGAGAATATGTGCTTCCCGCTGAAGTCATTCCAGCTTCTTTTCAAGGATAATAAAACCCTCTGAAAAGGGGGAAAAAGTGGAAAAAAAGAAGGTATTTTAATTGGGAACTGAAACATTCTGCATAAAACAAAAGGATTCGTGTAAAGGAAGGAAGAGCTATTTTGATATTGGAACGTTAATGACTCTGTGCAACCCGATCTGCTTTGGAAATGTCACGGCTGGTTCTTGTGATAATTACTGAATTTCAGCATTGGTGGAGGGGGGGGGGGGGGGAGAGAGGACCAAACACAAAGTATGGAGATAATTGCCCAGTTGGTTATTTATGAAAGATGTAGACTTTTTGTCTCTCTCTTCCTCTCTACGTGTAAATACAGAAGATCTGGTAATTATCACTACAGCGACTTGTTAAAGTATCAGAAAGCAGGAGGAAAAAAACAAAACAACAAACCCCATTGTGGCTTATTCATTAAAATTCATAACACATCATCATCATACCAATCTGGAGATTACAAACCACTGCCTTCACTAAAGGGAGGACTTGCCAAGTTTACCGTGCCGTTGCTCATATCAGCCCAAAAGCTCACTTCCAGTTTATTATGAATAACATGTGGCATAAACAGGGCACTAAGTACAAAACAAAGGAGGAGGATAACAACATTTGAAATGCTAGCACTGATCTGATAAATGCCCTAACATGGTGTTTCTCAACTGGTGGCACACATACTGTTGGTGGTACAAGAGTAGGGTTGCCATATGTCCTGAAAAACAGGGACAATCCTGATTTGGGGGGATTATGTTCATATATTGGCAAGTGTGACAGAGGTTCCTGACCCAATTTTGTGGAAGAGAATTATGGCAACCCTATAGAGGTGGTGTGTGGTGCAGCCTTTGGACACCTGTCTCCCAGCAGTGAGAACACAACTCAACATAACAAGCACTGGTAGGACTTTTGGCTTAGTGGGCAGAGCTGTAGCACATAGTTTTAGAGTGTTCCTGCCTGTCCTGAGACTGTTATTGGACATGGACTTCCAACCTGGAAGTAACTGGCAATGATGTCAGCACCAGTTACTTCTGGTGGTACTTCCAATAGCTGGACCATGCAAAGTGGTGCATCAGGGAACTAATATCAAGAAGTGCTACTAAAGCAATGATATGCATGCAATTAGATCTTGGCAAACCCAAGTCAGTTTAATGCTTGCTCTACTTTAAGGTGTGTGAACAAGAAAAGCATTTAGGGGGAAAAAACCCATCTCTCTCTCTCTCTTGCACAAACACACCCACATAAACACACACACACACACAGAGGAAGTTTTACAATTTTAATCACTCCCACAATTCAATAGCATTTCACATACAAAAGTTGGTTCCCTCCGCCACAACATATAATCAGATGCGCAGGAAGAAAACATATTTATTTAAATGGCAGGAGTGGTTGCTGTAGCTGAAGTGGAGTGAAGGTAAACACTCTATAGAATCATTATAGCAGTCACCCAACTAGGCTACATTAAGAGTGCTGCAAAGCATCTCAACTCCCTCGAGGAGGGGGAACGTCCATTATATATATGCAAGGCAGATAAGTGGAATTGGAGTTGTTAGCCTACATAAGAGTAACAACAGAAGGAAAATAAGAGCCAGTGGAGAATACAGAAGCCGACACTAGTACTAACAATACTTGTTCTTTAATCTGTCCTCAAATAACGTGCCCATGAACGTGTGCAAAGAAGGGATCACATTCCCAAGATCAGTGAAATGCTGTATAACAAGTTGTTTTGGATAAAAGTTTGTGAGAATTTTAAAGTGCCACATTTTTAAAGCAGCAGTTCTCATTTTTTTTAGCATCAGGAACCACGTTTTAAAAAGAAATGCTTTCAGAAACAAGAGACTACAATTAATCTGGAAGTGATATACAGTAATCAATTTAGGCTTCAAACCGGAGCCACAATCAGCCAACTGAAATTGGTGCATGACCCACCAGGTAGGTCCTGATTCACAGTTTGAGAAACATTGTCTTAGAGTATAGGCAACTTTTTGGGAAATGGCTGCAATCATTGATTGCAGAACATGTGATTTATGCAAGAGGTCCCAGGTTCAATTCCTGCAGTCTGCAAGACTGGGAAATATTTTAAAAACATAACTGGGTAAACAACATTTTAATACAAGTTTACATAAAGATCTCTTATATTCTAGTAATCTTTACAATTTTTAAACTATTGCTCCTTTGGTTATGATTAGACCGGAATCAATTCTCTGCTGTAACCATCCATAAAAGGTTTTCCACTTATCCTCCCTCATTAGATCTCCTTTTAACCTTTCTGATAGATTATCTATTTCCACCATTTCATATAATTTCAGCAACACTTGTTCTACTTTTGGTATTTCTACTATCTTCCACCATTGCGCATATAATATTCTTGCCGCAGTTACAATATGTATAATCATATATGTATCCTCTTTTGTAAATTGTATAGGAATCATATTAAGTAGAAATAGCTCCAGAATGAAAGGAATTACATAGCCTAGTATTTCTTCTATACTATATCTTTCATTAATCTCCAATATTCTTTAACCTTTTCACATGTCCACCACATATGGTAGAAAGTACCTTGCATTTTTCCGCATTTCCAACACATATTAGAGATTCCTTTATACAACTTTGCTAATTTAACAGGCTCTAAACACCATCTGAAAAACATCTTATATAAATTTTCTTTATATGCAGTTGACTTCGTCAATTTAATATTTCTCCTCCAAATCTTATCCCATTCCTCCTCCTCAAATGTCCGTCCAATATTCTTTTCCCAAACAGATCTTATTTCTTTAACTTTCCTTTCTGAATTCTCAAGTTGTAAAAAATGTTTATTTTAATAATATAATAATAATAAAAAATAAAAATATTTAAAAAGACTGGGAAATATAGTCTGTCCACACACCTATACACACACACACACCTGTCCACACACCTAGATTCCTATATACAACTTTTTCTGTAATAAAAGCTCTAAAGTACAGTATTGCATATTTTTCCATATGTTGACTACCTCCCTAAGGTGATCAATTTCCTTCAGCCCCTTGGATCCAGCTGGCATCGCAGAGCTGGGCTAAGGACAGGAGCTCACCCTGTCTTGTGAGGCCGACCCAGGTCTCAAACCCTGGCCTGCTGGTTAACAGGCACAGCGTCTTAAGCGCTTGCGCCACCCACAGCCCTACCACAAGCACAATATCAATTTTATTGATATTGAAGAGGAGAGAGTGAAAAACAGTAAAAGTTACCAAATGTTGCAACTGAAAATAAGCAGCCAAACCATGCAATCTGATTATTATTAATATTGTTAATATAATCAAGGGATTTGGGGGCCAAAGAATGGGACTTATCAGAAAAATGGAGACCTAACACTTAAAACACACAAAAAAATGCTAGTGTTGCTAGTGTTGGCCCATTTGGGATGCACAAATGAGATTCCCATTTCATGTAAGTCCAAATAAAATGAATGGATGGATTAAATCCTGGGGGGAAGTTATTAAATTCAATGGCTTAAGGGTTTGCATCTCATATGAAAGAAAATCATGCAAATGCCTTTTATCTCACTTCTGTGATACCTGGATTAAGTCTTGACTCAGCATTTGAGATGCGACATCTTTCCTTGGGAACCTGCCCCATTATTATTCCAAAAGGGAAGGGCTGCAGGATCATCAAAATAACACTGTCGAGTCCCGGTATCGCTTAGTTCTCATTAACGAAGAAACAAAATCCATATTCAACAGAGTTAACGAGTTCTGCAGAGAAGGGAGCTGGGTGCTTGCCAATCACTCACTTTCTCTAATTTTTCATTGCCGAGACCAATAGATGGCAATTCCCCGGCATTCTTCCAATGAATGGAGAGAGTAACACCAATCCTTGTTATCAGTTCCCATTCAAAAGAAGCCAAACCTTGGATAAATGATGCTTTGTGACGCTGGTAGAATAGGTTTGACAACATGTTTTCTGATGTTTGGAGAATGGGTTTGACTCAAAGCTTCACGTATGCACTGGGCATCACAGCATCTTTCAATCTTCAGAAACCTCATTCATTACTTTCTGGCTGGGGAGTAAACAGATTGCCATCTCATAAGACAGCCTGTGATCACCCTATGATTGATATGACTCTAGGCTTGCTCATATATACTTCCAAAAGATAAGGTCCTCCTACATGCCCAGGTACTAGAGGTAGATAAGAATATGAATCAGACCAAGGTCGCATCCAGTCCATCTTCCTGTATCTCACAATGACCTACGAGAAGCCTCTGGGAGGACAGAAGAAAGTAGTTGTATCCTGTTGCCCACTCACTTGCATCGGGCATTCAGATATAGGCTATCAGTCAGTAGTTGTCAAAGTGGGGGTCACAAAAAGCTGGGCGCTGCCATCTTGGAATCTGGTACTGGGTGCCGCCACCTTGGAATGGGACATTTCAGGCTGCTTACCTAGAACTCAGGCTGCAATCCTAAAGACCCACTGCAATCCTGGGAATAAGACCCACTGAACACAATGGGGCTTGCTTTAGAGTAGACACAGTTAGGATTGTACTCTATGGCTGCAATCGTAAAGACACTTTTCCAGGAATAAGAGCCATTGAACACAATGAGGTTTACTTTTGAGTAGATATGGTTAGGATTGTGCTCTAAGGCTCCAATCCTAAAAACCAGGTAAGCCTGCATAAGCCCCAGAACGAATCCTGTGCTGGCCTAGGGGTGTCATAAAATTGGTTTAAGGCACTTCTGTGCCACTCCAGGCAAGGATAAGGCCAGTGCACAAACATGCGCTGATCTGTCTATATCACCAAAGGAACAAGAAAACCAAGAAGTTGTGTCTAGGTTAGGACTGCACACTTAGGGCGCAATCCAGAGTAACTACAAGGAGTCCTTGCTCCGGTGTAAGAACAATTTGCTCTGGATTGCAATATGAATTTCCCATAGGTTTTCACTAGGTGGTGCTGTAACTACAGATACATGTAATATCTCTTATGTGTAGTTACTCTGGATTGTAGGGCAAGTCTCATTGAACATAATGGGACTTAGGGCGCAATCCAGAGTAACTACGGGGAGTCCTTGCTCCAGTGTAAGAACAATTTGCTCTGGATTGCAATATGAATTTCCCATAGGTTTTCACTAGGTGGTGCAGTAACTATGGGTGCACATAGTGTCTCTTACGTGCTCCCGTAGTTACTCTGGATTGTAAGGCTAGGTTCAAGTAGATATAGAGGAGCATTGGAATCACAGTGATGGTGCTTCCTGTTCTGACCGTATTATCACTTTTAGGTGGGTCCTGGTCAGATTATTCTCAGGGGTCCCAGGCTGAAAGGCTCAGGAACCAGTGAGCTATCTTTAAAACCCAAATATCTTAAGTATATCCTAATTTTTAGAATGGCCCTTCATTATCCATGAATTTGATGCCTACAGGTTTTCCTTAAAATAAATTCTGAGGCCAAATCTGGAGGACCTCAAGAACCTCTGGTATTAATGATTACCTATTCTCTCTGGTTGTCCATCAAATAAAATATTTATCATACCATCATTTGACCACTGTGCTTTCTGACACACTATTGGAAAAACAACAGTCACATATTTGGCTTTCTTAAATTTGTGACAAACACCCTCATATTTAAACCTTACATCCAATATCTAGTCCTCCAACATACTATGGGGAAAAAGGAGTTCTCTCTCTCTCTCTCTCTCTGTGTGTGTGTGTATGTGTGTGTGGAGAGAGTGTGTTTGTGTGCGCGCACGCTGTGTTCTGGGATACCTTCCAATAATTCATGTCTGGACATCATCCTTGATTGTGGCCACCATGAAATTGGCCAGCCTGTTCAAATATTTTTAACCAGCCTTTAAAATAGAGTATTTAAACCAGTGATTGATTTGGCTGCACTGTGTCAAAGCAGCATAAAGTCTGAAATAATATTAAAAAACAGAACACCATACCATCATAGGACAGTCTTATAAGAAGTCTGCTACTTTTTATATACCAGTCTCCTCTGGAATCAAATGATGTGAATACTAACCTTCATTGATAGTTGGTGGGCTTATTAAGTAGTATCTCCAGTTTTAACAGAACGCTAATTGGAGGTTTGGAGAGAGGGAACTAAGCGGGCCAATAAGAGAAAGGAAATAGTTAGCACTTGTAATGAGCATCAGAGCTCTAATGCTTTTGCTTCCCCCCTCCCATTAAAAGGCTAGGAGTGGTGCTTATCAATGGTTTTCAATTATGTATCAAAATAATTTTATATCAAATTATTTATTTTATATCAAAAACTTGATTTTATATCAAGTCAAGAACACATTCCAGTCCCAATAATAGGAAATAATTTCACCTGGGCAAAGTTGCCCATCTCTGTTTCTAGCTTTACACAACCTGATCTACCTATTAGCGAGGGTGGCCTTCATTCTCTTCCACAAAATTGGGACAGGACCCTCTGTTTCATTCGCCAGTATGTGAACACAATCCCCCCAAATCGGGATTGTCTCTGTTATTCCGGACACATGGCCACCCTATATGCAACATAATTAGGGACTAGAATCCTAAAACAGTAATGTGAACTATAACATCTCCATCAGCAAGTGGAAAGACATTGCCTTTGAAAATTTCCCTCTTCTTATCTTCTTTAAATAACTTGGTAAATCTGAGATTGATTCTCTATTCTAGTTTGCTGCTTTTTGTGCTATTTTTCTACATGAAGGAAAGCTTATTTCTACACAGGGGTTGTTTAAAGCATGATTCCTGCCTGCTCTTTAAATCGGTGCAATCCATTCTGCCACATAGGGTGCAATCCAGAGTAACTACTGGGAGTCCTTGCTCTGGTGTAAGAACAATTTACTCTGGATTGCAATATGAATTTCCCATCGATTTTAACTAGGTGGTGTCGTAACGACGGGTGCACGTAATATCTCTTACGTGCTCCCGTAGTTACTCTGGATTGTAGGGTATGTTGTTCTGCTTCTTCAGGCCAAGTTTGTGGACTGCATCACTTCCAACTGCAAGTATCCAACTGTTTGTTTCCAAGTGATCCCTGCACTGTGAAAACTAGTACCTCAGGGAAAATAGATTTTCCTTGATATGTTGGGAGATAACCAAGTTTTATATCAAATGAGGTAAATATGTCCCTGCTAGCCTGACTCTAAAGGTGGTGCTCATTCCCATGAAGAGGCCAAAGATCAAGCATTGTCCAATGACGTCTCCATGATTATATGGCCGGCACAACTAAATGATAAAGAAGCACAGAAAACTGTTACGTTCCCACTAAAGTGGTACCTATTTATTGACTTGCATTTCTATGCTTTCAAACTGCTAGGTTGGCAGGAGCTGGACAAGAAAGAGGAGCTCACTCTGCTTTGCGGTACTCAGGGTACTTTTGCTGGGGAGGGGGATAGGAGTTTTGGCCTTGGGGTTCAGGAATTTTGAGTTTCGCATCTGGTCAGCCCAGCACAGTTGCAATCCTAAGCAGCCTTCCCTTGCTTGGAGACTTGCTCCAAAGTAGATATGCACAAGACCTGGTCCCTGATCCTCCATGCCTGTGCATCCCTCACTCTTCCCTATCTATCTAGATCCCCTCACCTTTCTCTACCTACCTGGATCCCCCCACCCCCAAAAGAACCCCCCAACTTACCTGCCTTCCTGGACCATTTGCAATGAGATTTGTGCAAAATGTTGGTGTCTGATCATTTGCAATGAGATTTGTGCAAAAGTCACAAATCACTGACACTAGAGAAAATTAGAAAAGTGCTTGAAGCTTAAAGTCTTTCCTCATTTGTTAATGAAAGTGATAATGGTGCTTAATACCACTGTTGACTTTACATGGTTGAAATATTATTCTGCTATATTTTATTAAATATATTAGTACACCATTTGGTTCAGAATATTTCTTTTCTTGTTTTGCTCCTTTAAACTTTGGTGCGTCTTATGGTCCGGTGTGTGTAATAAGCCAGGGAATACAGTAGGTTCTTACAGGTCTTAACATCTGCTCTTATATGGTAGACACAAACTTTCAACAAGTTGTCCGATCATTGTGTATAATGGCCCTAAAAAAAAAGTTTTGACCAGAATGGGAAAAGGCTGAGTGAATCACCAGTAACAATTTCTTTTGGAGTTACCTGTAGGTGTGTAGGTGGGCGTGTGTGTAATAGCAGCAGCCACACAAATATCTACCCTTCTCGCACAATAAAACCAACTTTGACACTAATTGAATCCGAAAAACCCCAACGGACCAGCTCTCGATGCTTGCAACTCCAGGGCCCCATGATCAAATTGTTTTCTTTTTCCACGCTGATCCTCGTGAACTCCTCTGCTCAGCTCTCTGTGCCCAGAGGCGACAGGGCTGGAAATGGAAGCACAGGTTTGCCACCCCCCTCGAGTGCCAAACTGTCAGTGCTCACTCCATTAGCATCAGATCTGCCCCCTCTCTTTTCACCACGTAGGGATTGACTTCTGGAAATGGGAGAAAAATAGAAAAAGGAGCAGAGTGGGCTGGAAAACACACACACACACACACACACACACACACACACACACACACACACACACACACACTAATCATAGGAATGAGTCTCTAGCTGGGCTGGATTCAGAGTAAGGCTATAATCATCATAATACAGCCTCGTATTCTTGAAAGGAAACAATTCAGTACATCAAAGCAGTGTTCCAAAAGAGGGGTGTGTGATGCCAAATACTGACATCCTGATGTGATGTGCTAGTCTCTACTTCCCCCAATATATGGACTCGAAAGAGAGCAGTCATGTAAGAAGAGACAGCACGGAGGCCACTCTAGCCCACCACTCTACTCTTCCTCTTCCACTCCATCCCCATCTTTATTTTTCATCCAGGGAGGAAGGGTTCCTGTTCCTATAACCTGTTACATGAGGAGCAAGCGGGAGGACAGAGTTAGGCACCCCTCTGAAAAAGGCTGAAAATGACTGCTCTAACCACTCAATATAGGAACTGGTTCTAGAAAATCTTGTCTTACTTATTTCATGGTTTCCCCAAGATCAGCAAAAACTTGCAGAACACATAATGTATTGACTCAAATCTAATGCTCACCTTTTCCAGCCGAATTAAGTCTCCAAAATCAGGGTGCTCATTAGATTCCATGGTTAATTAGATTTGAGTAAATGCGGTTTTGATTATAAATACAGGGGTGCCTCACATAAAGAGCTTAATTCGTTCCGGAGACATGAAATATTCTTTACGTGAAGCGGATTTTCCCAGAGGAAATAATGGAAACTCAGACAATTGGTTCCACAACCCCCCAAATATTCATATAAAAATATTAACTGGATGTAAAAATGATGACAAAACACTGGAATTGAATTCAAAACATGCATTCAATGTGCATGACCCTATTAAGTCTACTTAGACTGCAATCCTAAAGACACTTTCCTGGGAGTAAGCCCCATTTAACACAATAGGGCTGACTTCTGGGTAGACATGGTTAGGAGGCTGCAATCAAAGATATTTTCCTGGGAGGCTTACCTGGGCAGCTGCTGGAGGTTCAAGGTGGCTGTTGGGGGCACTTGGGGGCAGTTAGGGGCAGCTGCCTCTGGCACCTCTAGGCAACTGTCCCCAAGTTGGGGGCAGTTAGAAGCAGCAGCGCTGGCCGGTAGCCCTTTTAGTCAGTCTCCCCACAGAGCATCAGGGCTGCATAAGTGCTTGTTAAGTGAAGTGAAACTTGTTATGTGAAGCAAGATTCCTTGGAAATTTATACTTGTTATGTGAAAAGCTTGTTATGTGAGGTGCTTTTAATGAGAGGTAACACTTTATAGGGTGCACTTTAGATTCAATGGCGCATTAAATTTGAGTAAATATGGTATATTGCAGAGCTTCTCATAATAATCCAACCCAGGCTTTCATGCTTCGCATGCAGCGTATGCAGCGCTGAGCACGATACCAAAGTCTTTCAAGACTGACAGAGGCCTGCTATGCTTTCATCCAGTCTGCCATTGCATTCAGCTACAATGTGGTGCCTTAAGGCTTTTCCCAGTTGCTTATTAATGGGGAATAAAGCCACGATGATCTCTCTTGCCAATCTCTCCGAATTTTTCTTTTTCCTCTTAAGTGTCCCAGGGAGACACAACAGCCTTCATTCTGCCCTCCATCACTTGCACCACTGAAGCTCAGCTCTTTGCCAAATGTCTTCTTTTCCTATTCCTTGGTCAACAGAGGCTCATAAAATTAAAAAAGAAAGGGAAAAAAAGAAAGATTCGGCAGCAGTTGCTGGTTTACGAGCTCTGGTTTCCAGCTTCCTTAGAGGGTGACGAGAAAACGGTGCACTCAGTAGCTCCTTGAAATCAAATTATTTTCTGGCTCACATGCAAAGCCCATTCATGAATTAACAACCCTTTGCTTAATCACGGCAAGTTGATATTTATTGCAGGTACATTTTACAAGATGAATTCTGTCACCAGACCTGGCAGGCATTCACCAAGTCCCACCAGCAGCTGCAAGTGTTCATTAGGAAGGGTTTCGGTGTTGGCTCTGAACTGCCACTTCCCATCCGCTGGCTTCATGAGGAGGGAGCAGCAGAAGCAGCAGGTTCCATTAAAATGTCTAAAACAGATAGTGGGACACACAACGGTAGAATTAATTTTTTCTAAATGATGGGATCTGGAAACCAGAAAGCAATACTGATACATCATGCATGTGAGTTATGGGATGCATCCATGTGCTGACCAGAACCATGTCCTAGTTTCCCAACTCATGATTAAATATACTGTATGAATATCTAAACCCTGAGTCAAGATAAACGACAAATCAGACAGTGAAATCATGGCATAAAATGAGCTTGCAAATAATTTTAAAATATTATGTCTGCACTAAGTAAAGGATTGTTAAGGCATTTTCTCCCCTCTCTCCTTGCAAGGTGATAAGCAGGTCTCACTATGGTGCAATCCTAACCTAGGCCAGCACAACTCATTGGTCTTCCCATTCCTGTGATGATGCAGGGAGGCAAATGCATGCCTGTGCACTGGCCTAACCCTCTCCCAGGAGTGGCACAGAGGTGTCTGACAGCACTTTTGTGTCACCCTCAGCTCAGCACAAGATTTATGCTGGGGCGTAGGCTGGCCTAACTGGAAGTTAGGGATGCACAACAGGTCTCCCAAGCTCAAGCATAGTTGATTGCACCCTTAACATCCAGAAGCTTAACCAGGGTTAATCCAACAAACCAGGTTTAAGCAATAAATCAAGGTTATGGTTATATTAGGGTTAAATCCAGGTTAAGAATTTTTCCATGGAACATTATCTACCACACATTATTAAAACACACTAGATCCAACAGTGATCTAGAGAAGGTAATACTGAGATAGTAGGAACCCTACTGACAGCTGTTCAATAGTATTAGATGTTTTCATCCAAACTTTTATAAATCCATTATCTTGCTATATTCCAGTTCCCCAATTCTCTGGCAGCCCAGTTTGCATACCATGCAAATTATTCATTAATTATTCAAATCACATGTCTTAATTGTTGCATTGTCCAAATCCTTTGTGTCTCTTCTCGCAATTACGTTCACAAGGCTGTCATAGTCTCCCTGTCAACAGTACTTCCACCCCCAGATTGCAGTACCTGAAAGTGCTCTCTCTCGGTGAATTATACAATACCTAAAGGGAGAATATGCTGAAGATTAATCTTGGCACTATTTGCCTAGTAAACGCTAGTCCCAGAAAGGCACACGCAGTACATTTTTATTTAAACCAGAAGTAAAATGCATCAACATAATTCACAGCAGGGATGGCCAGCTTCTTGCAATGCCCAATCCTCTATGTGTATATGGAAATATGGCACTTACTTCACCTCTTCTTCTGTTTTCCTGACGAATGTGTAATGATCAGGGCTACCCAATTATCAATGGAAAAGGAACCACCAAGCTCTGGGTGATTCAAATGTCCATACACTAGATCTATAGTGGAACTAAACATTTCTTCTACTGGTTTTTGGAATTAACTTCCAGTTTGATTGGAGGGCAACAGAGGACAACAGAGTGGGTTACTAACTCAACACTAGTAGCTTAACATAGCTATAGCTTAACATACCTATAGATGCCTAACATATCTATTGATGCCTCTGGAGGCTCCAGATAAGTAATTGTGTGAGCTTTTAGGAACAGACTACAGTGTCAATGGAGTTCCATATCTGCGGGGGAGAGTGGTTTGGAACTAGACTCCATAGATAAGGGCAGGGGTAATCCCATATACCCATATACCCAGGGGTAAATCCCAGTAAACTCAGGCTGCAATCCTAACCACACTTACTCCCAGGAGTACTATTGAGCACAATGGAACTTACTTCTGAATAGACTACTGTATATGAGTTAGCAGACATGCCTAGGATTGTACTGCCAATTCACTAAATCAACTGACTGTTCTTGTTCAACCCAACATAACATAGCTCTGAATGGCTAGATCCTGAATTTCTTTTGGAGCTTTCCTCACTGCTTAACCCTTAGGATACTAACCGTGTCCATTGGACCCACCAAGAAGTTTGTGTGTTGTGTTTATTATTATTACTTTTTAAGACTTTCTGACTTTTTTTACTGCTAATTAGACAGTTACAAATCTAAAAGCATGACACTTTTGAATTTAGTTTTTCTGTAAATTCCAATTTATGGGTCTTACAGTAGTCATATGGGTCTAATGGACCCGTGCGGTCTTAGGTGATAAAAAAAATCCAGGTCTAATGGACCCATGCGGTCTTAGGTGAACATCCCACTGTTCTAAGCTAAAATTTTACTAAAAAATCATTATTTCACAATAAAAATAATTATACTAAAACTTGACACAACATTTAGTCAATTATATGTACATTATATGTACCTAACTATCGGTATGGGTCTAATGGACCCCCATCATGTCATATGTCATTGGATTCGTACTGAAGAGCAGAACCCAATACAAAAATCCATTTTGAAACAGCACTTTCCTATCAAAAGTTATGGCCATAAAACAAAACAAAAAACCTAAAATATGCATTGAACTAAAATATGCATTGAACTTTATTGAAGTTCAATAAAATATGCATTGAACAAAGTTCCTTATACTTTTCCTTATAGAGTGTGACCTCTATTTTTATAATGCTTACTTTTCTACTTGTTTACTTGTCTTAAATTCCTCTAAATGTTAAGTGTTTTTATATGATCAAATGATTTTATTTGTGTACTGGTCAGTGACCACAATAAAGATATTTGATTTGATATGCATTGAACTCTACAGAAAGTGAAAGTGACCCATATCGTGGCTTTACTCAAGAGTAGACAAATGTGCCATTTGGAAAGGGTAGGCTGAGAGGAATCTGATGACACCAGAATTGTCCTGATCCAATGAACAAAAATCACCCCAGAAGGAGGTCCCTGATGATTGCATTGAAATCCATTGAAAATGGATATGAACTGTTTACTGGCGAGTATGCAGGGATGCCTTGGCTGGAGTGGAAGGTCAGTCCAGGAGAGTTCAAGATTTCCAAAATGGTCCTGATCTGGGATGTTACTAGGGCATTAGAAAGTGGGCAAGCTTGAAGGCACCCCTTGTGACCCAAATGGTTTAAATCATGGTTTGCAGAAATAATCCCATCATGTTATACACCTTTGAATGTGTAATTTACAGCAGAATGCAGTGAAACAAACCACTGTGAAATATCGTTATTCTATTAAAATGTATGGCTAAAAGAACCAGTGGAAGCGGAGCAATGGCACATAGCCATGCCCACCATTCATATTGTTGTCCCGCCCAATGTATGGGGGTGATGTGCTGGCTTCCCGCACCGGGTGACGCGAACCCTAGTGACGGCCCTGATGTTAAGAAGTGGTGTATTAAATAATAAATTCTGTTTAAAGGTTGTAGTTGGTCTCTCTCTCTTATACATACACACAGCCATGTACACGCATATGTCTAATTTGATGTCAAGATGTATCTATAGAAATATGATTCATGTTAAGTGCTTTCATTAAGAAGGGAATACAGTCAGGAACTTGTTTAATTTAGAATCTAGATCAGTGTTTAATTTAGAGTCTAGGGGTGCAATCCTAACCATGTCTACTCAAAAGTAAGCCCCACTGTGTTCAATGAGTCTTACTCCCAGGAAAGTGTCTTTAGGATTGCAGCCTAGGTCAGTGATCTAGAGTTTAATTTAGAGTCTAGATCAGTGATTTTCAACCTTTTTCATCTCACGGCACACTTAACAAGGCACTGAAATTGTCAAGGCACACTAGTTGTTTTTACCATTGACAAGGCACACCAGACTGTTCAAATCCCCCAATTTTCCTATTAATGAATGTCAATCTCCAAATTCCTGTGGCACACCTGAGGACACTGCGGCACACCAGTGAGCCATGGCACACTGGTTGAAAATCACTGGTCTAGACCATCTTCTTTATGAAATGAATGTCCTTTAGGCTTTAATTGATTCTTTCTCTTCCTCTACATTGCTGTTACACGAATATAATAGGATCGCACAAGTGCAATTATAAAGACTTGAGGGTGCTCCACTCAGAACATAGGAACAGAGTGACAAAGCCATTCTTTGTTTCAAAATAATACATTGCAATAATACATTGCAACAATACATTGCAACAATACAATACATTGCAACAATACATTGCTACAAAATACCATCAATACATTGCTATAAACTAAAATCTGCTGTCCTAACCATCTTCCCCATCACACCACACCTTTGCCCTGGAGATTTGTAGTTCCGAGTTTGGCTGGATGAACACACATCAGAGGTGCGATGTGGAAATGCATCTTTGAAAGTGTCACTGGATCCATAAAAAGGGGGAATTCCCTCTTGATACCAATAATCCCAGGGAGCCTCTTTGTCTGCCTCAAAATCAAAATGCTAAGAGTACACAGACAAATGTTGCAGGATAAATCAAATAAGTAGAATAGTTTTTGGCACAAAGAGGGCATTTCCCAGTTCAGTGGTGTAACAGTTTTATGGCTGTACTGGAGGAGGAAACAATAATTTGTCACACTACAAGGCTGCTTCCTTTTCACTATGTGATCACCAAGCTACTGGTGAGATCTGTATCTGCCCTGAGCTGGAGTTATTTCAAGAGCTCCAAACACCCTCTTTTGTTGTAATGAAAGGCAAAATAACACAACAAAATAATTTTAGAGGTATTGGTTTGCCTAGGCAAATAAGAGGTGACATAGCCGTTTGCAGATTAAAAAATGGCTACAACTTAATTAAACACAACAATGCTAACTCAAAATAGAGGTTGTGCCTTGTTTTCCATTGTAGTTTTCATTCCAAAACATTAAATGGATTTTAAAAATAACAAACCAGTGGATACCAAATCAGAGGAAAAATAGCTTTAAAGACCCACATCCAAGTATCTTGCCAGAAGAGAGATTTGGGCTGCAATCCGAAAAACACTTTCCTGGGAGTGGAGTAAGACCCACTGAACACAATGAGACTTACTTCTGAGTAGACATGGTTAGGATCATGCTAGGCATCATAAATATCTTGTTCCACATCCAAGGTTCCACATTCAAGAAGCCATTGATGATGTCTTGCCCTATATACATGTTTATCAAATTTTGACCTGTGATGGCACTTGGATCACAGCCTCCCTGAAGGATCCAAATGGGCTAGCAGTTCCACATGGCAGAGGACTATCTGTCTGTCCGTCCATCCATCTATCCATCTGTCTGTCTGTCTACAATATTTATATACAACTTTTCAGCTAAAAAAATTCATAAAGCAGTTTACAGAGGAAAGAAATAATAGCTGATTAATAGCTAATATGTCCTTTTCTCAAAAGGGCTCACTAAAAATCTTTAGGACTCAAATCATAATGGACTTTAAGGGGTGGAATAATGCATCAGGGCCATATTGTCCTGGTGGCACTAGTACATGGGAAGAAGCTGTTATTTCCTAAAATATCTATCCAAGAGGCAAATCAGATTGGGATTGGGATCCATTGCCACTCCAAGATGTGCTTATGAAACAGCACGTACAAGACAAGTTGTTCCCTTTTTTTTCCTTGTGAAAGCACGAGCAATTCACACCACCACAACTAATGTCACTTGGCCACATGAAGAGCCATGCCTGCCAATATTTCACAAATAAACAGGGACATGCTTGTTAACATTTTAATTCCCAATCAAGGATAATTTCCCAAGCTTCTTCCCCTTCACACATTGCACATTAGGATGTATTCAGTTCCACTCCACATAATATCACACGTAATGATGTGTACCTTGATGTCCCTGTTCCACATAGCAGAAGCTGATCCGCCTGTCGCATTCATTTACACTATAATTGTCTGTCCTGTGTTCATTTGAAAGCCAAACACAGCAGTGTTCGTTGTTTAAGAGTTATATAATAAATGCACATAAATTGGCCTCCAGGGTTTTAACAAAACAAAATAGGCCTCCGTTTAAGTGTAAATGTGTGATATAACAGGCCATCATTACACGATACCTTAATAAAGAGAAGGTGCATCTAACACCCACTTAAGAGGGTTAACTTCCAGGAATCTTGTGGGGAAGGGCAAAACTCTTAAAAACTGCAGTTATTACTAGAAGAATTAACACTCATAAAATGTTAAGTCTCTTGTAAGATGCAAAAAGGTACAACAGGAAAAAATAAAGAAAAAAGGGATTGTCACAAAAATGTTGGATCTTGGAAAGTGCTTTTAGGATTGGATCTGGCCATGCACAACCAAAGTGCTATACTCTGATAGAAATACCAAATCTATATTTGGCAGAACCTGGTTGCAACTGTTGTGCAGATGTGCCGTCCTTTCCTATGATGAAAGCGGATGAAAGCAAAACAAGAATTTGCTTCCCAGTTATTGGCACCACGACACACTTGTCACCTGCAATACAGTAGATCACAACACAACTGCCAGTGCCGAGGAGGTCTCTTCTGGGTGCTGCTGGCCTGGTGACCCATTCTGCTGGCTTCTGGCCATCTCAGAATGGCAGAAGCCTCCCCAAATTCAAAGGCAAACTGGACGTTGTCTTTGAAAACTGGATCTGAGCCTACTTGTGCAAGAGAAAGGCAGGCTAAAAATCCAATAAATAAATAAATAAATAAATAAATAAATAAATAAATAAATAAATAAATAAATAAATAAATGGTGATGATGATGCCTAGCATCCTCCAGGAATGGTGCGGAAGTGCATTACAGCACTTTCATGACACCCAGGCCAGAACAGGACTTGTGCTGGCCTAACTAGGGGGTGTGCCGTCAGTGTCGTATAAAGTTGTGCAGTTGCTACTTTTCTATAGCCAGTTTGTAATAAGGTGTCAATTATTTTTTTTTCCCTTTAAAAATTATGTGTGTTTTTTAAACCTATACAACCTAAATTCTTGAGCTCCTATCAGGAGCAGGGGAGAAAAATTCTGACCAAGCCACAATTGCTTACAAAATTCCAACGACAGTGCCTAATTTAGAAAACTCCTAATAAATCAGCAAACACAATTGCTGCGACGATGCCACATTTGACAAATTGAAAATAAATTGCACCCACCCTGAGAGCTGAAAGAATAAATTCAGTATTTTCTCCCTAATCCATTCCCACATGAGGAGCCTTTTTTAGGACACCTAATCAATAGTATATGTTCCACAAACGTCTCTACAAATAGAGCATCAAAACAAGAATCAATTTCATCATAAATATATAGTCATTGTGAGTTTCTCTTGACATATATAGATTCATTAATTATATACAGATTTGCTTCTCTGGACACCAGCCAGATCTCCTACAGACATCACATCATTTTAAGATCATCATTAGAAAATTCTTAATACTTTGAATCATCAAATGCACATTTAGAAATTTCTCAATTAATAAACATATAGATACATCATTTTCCTCTCCACGCACAATTTATCATACAAAGTGGAACCTCTCCACAGAGAAGTTAATTTCCTACTGCAATCATGCAGGTTTGGAATGAGATTTGTAGCAACAAGCGACAGTCTATGTCAATTTCTCCACACACAAGCAAATAGATGGGAACCACAGCACTGATAATTAATAACCGAAGTATAAATGAGAACAGAGCTGCTTGAATTGTTGATTGTTCAGATAAAGTTTGAAAACTTTCCATCTATAAATGTGCAACTTCTTATGCCAGGTTAACATCCTCCTGCACCGTTTGGTAAGTATCCATCCATCCATTTGGTAAGTGTCCTCCCGGAAGCTGTGAGAAACAATATAATTTTCACATCCTTATGGAGTGTCTTACTGTAGCGATAGCAATTCATTATGTCCTGCTCTATAGGCTGAATCAGAATTGACTGTGGTCCTTACAAGGCTTGCATTAGGAACTGATGCACTATAGAATATCTGCCACTAAGGGCAAAATCCAGAGTAACTATGGGGAGCCCTTGCTCTGGTGTAAGAACAACTTACTCTGAATTCCAATATGAATTTCCCATAGGTTTTCACTAGGGGTTGCAGTAAAGTCTCTTACGTGCTCACATAGTTACTCTGGATTTGGGGCCAGGGCTACAATGCAGAGTTAACTCGGGGATCTTTTACACCAATGTAGTTATGGTGCCACCTACGGGAAATGCATACAGTAATCCAGAATAAGTGCCTCTTAAGTCTTCCTATAGTTACTCTGGATTGCAGGGTAACTTAAGTTGCTGAGGCCTTCAAAAAGAGCCTGACCCTACAATCCAGAGTAACTATGGGAGCATGTAAGCGACATTACATGTTCCCATAGTTACTGCACCACCTAGTGAAATCCTATGGGAAGTTCATATTGCAATCCAGAGCAAATTTTTCTTACACCAGAGCAAGGACTGTCCGTAGTTACTCTGGATTGTGCCACTTGAGACTTTGTACATCAGGAAAGCATAATATCATATTTATTCGAATCTAATGCACTATCAAATCTAATTTGCACCCTATACTTATAACCAAAACACCACATTGACTCAAATCTAATTAACCATCTAACGAGCACCAAATCTAATTAAAAATCCAATGCGCACTCTGATTTTGAAGACCAAATTTGGCTGGAAATGGTGAGCATTAGATTTGAGTAAATACTTTATTTAGGGATGGGGACTAACTATGGTGTCGCTCGTTATGCCAACGTCTTATGTACAGCTTTTGTCTCGCCTCCAAACACCCTTTTTCATTGCGAGCCATAAAGATGTTCTGGCACCACTTCCCTGAGTTTCCACTACTCTGAACTCAAGTCACCCATGAGTTACAACAGTGACAGGTTGCAACTCATCCAGAGTCATTTTTTCAAATAATTTTGACTTGAGTCTCAGAGAACAATCCTAACCATGTCTACTCAAAAGTAAGCCCCATTGTATGCAGTGGGTCTTACTCCCAGTAAATTGTCTTTAGGATTGCAGCCTCAGTCTCTACAAGAGTTCACTCAGAGAAGTGGCAGAAAAAGTAAGCACACAAACAGAACAGAGTCACAAGCTGCAATCCTGGAAGTAATACCCATTGAACTCAATGGGACTTACTTTTGCGTAGACATGGTTAAGAATTCAATGACAAGCACACACAAAAGCTAGACTTAGCATGGAGTCTATTTATGGTAAAACTCATGTATCACTAGCCAGGTTTGACAGGATTTAAGTCCATACTAATTGTGAAAAAACATGTTTCTGTAACTCAAGACCAGGTTATCATGGCCAGTCCCTGGCAAGTAGTAAAGTCAAAGTTAAGAAACCAAACCAAAATTACAAGCTAGCCTTAAAAAAATAAAAAGAGTATTTTGCAGTTGTCTACAAACTTCTTTTCTTACTGTTGTAGAGATGCAATCAGCAATAAGAAATGCAATGGACCACCTGCCTTTGCCTGATTCAGCTGAAATATGGAATTAAAACATAACTGCCTCTCTACAAAGGTAAGAAAAGCTGTTTTTTAAAAATGTGATTTTAAAGCAGTGCATTTTCTCCTTTCTCTTCCTTCTCATTTGTAGCGGCCTTTTGTGTTGTGTCAAATCTGTGTATAAAATAATCAGTGTATAACAAAGTTGGATTTTTTTAAAGAATGTGTATAGAAAGTATGTTATCTTGCTTATGTCTGCATAATTACACCTTTTTCCTAATAATCCCTCACCTAAATTTGATGATGATGATTTATCTATTTATCCATTTATTTATCTTTCTATTTATTTATTTGATTTATATCCCATCTTTCTTCCCTGAAGGAAGGATGCCAAAGGTGGTGATTAGATTCTTTTGGCACACCGAAGCATGACAGGTAGACTAAAATTAGATTGTTATGGGCAAGTGGGTTGACTTTTGGATAGAGACTGGAATTGACATTCCAGTTTAATCATTGGTCTTCTGAGCATGTTTTTGGCTGCTTCATTTTCCCAATGTGTTAAAAAAAGGAATGCTGATGTTCTGCATCACAAGCTTGTGTCAATGATGAGTTACGCTACGATCCAGAGTAACTACGGGAGCACGTAAGAGACATTACGTGCACCCGTAGTTACTGCACCACCTACTGAAAACCTATGGGAAATTTATATTGCAATCCAGAGTAAGTTGTTCTTACATCGGAGCAAGGACTCCCCGAAGTTACTCTGGATTGCGCTATTAGATAACACTGCCCAACAGTGCTTTTGTTTTCATGGTTTTGTGTGCTGATTCTATGTATATTTGGTTTCCTGATTTCAAATATAACAGTAATTTTTATTAGCTCCAGTTTTTGAGATATAAACATCATGGCACCCTATGGCAAATTAGACTTTTGATTGACAGATGCATAGACACTCATTAGCTCTGTATCTCAAAAAGTATAGCTAATAGAGAAAAACTATTTACATATTTGGAATCAGCAAAAATCAGTTCTAATATTTCAGGAAACAAACAAATCCTTTTTTATGTTGCACAGTGTAATCAATGCAACCCATACTACTCTGTACGCAGTTGTCCTATGATCTGATGATCTGAACTGTACGCAGTTGTCCTATGATCTGAATTCCTCTGATCATTGGATGAGTTCAAGGATATATAGAGCATCTGGCAGATATTCTGAATCCCTTTAACCTCTCAGTCATTTGGGGGCATCTCGTCCTCAGAAAACCCAGTCCTGATGCACCAGCTTCACTTTTGCAAACTCAAGCTCTTACAAAAAAAGGGAGTCTCAGATGCACATTCTCCTAACAAAAGAAGTCACAAAATAAATAGGACTTGAGCTACATAAATCTAGGTTCCAGAGCGACCCTATTAAAAAGCTGTGCCACTTTCATTAAAAGAAGCATAATTCCGAATTGGTACATCCCAGGCAACAGTTCCTGGCAATTGTATTTGTCTCTCTACTCGAGCTAAGAAATTAGTTATCTTCCTAAAACAAGCCGGCAGTTTCAAATGGTGTTTTTGTGTAATTTGCATGCCTCAATAATGTTTTATGTATTATGCTGCTTATAAGCTAAAATGTACATGCACGCTCCTGCAAATTTAGGTAAATTATGAATAAATTAAATCTTATCTAAATAAACAAGTGTCTTTTTGAACAGCAATGCAAACTGTCATGAATATTTAAGTGGACAAGGATAAATCTTCTCCATACACAGTGACTTCAAAGAGGATTTTCTAGCTTTCCGATTTTTGGCTTGGGTTTTTTTTTAATACTTCTTCCCTTGTATACTTTATACCCCTTATACTTCATTTTCCCCATTAGAGAAAGGAGGAAAAAGGAAGGAAGGAAGGAAGGTAGGAAGAACACACAGCCCTAGGGTACAATTACTAATTGGAAGGCAAGGGAAGTCATGCTGGAAAACCTGTACGGTAAAGCTGGATGAGAATCCCCACCAACAAACAATAATAGCAGGCATTCACAAGGACTAGAGAGTGGTGTTTTTTCATCCAGTACTGCTCTTACCACCAGTGATACATGCAAGACTTTAGACCCTTGCCACCTGGAAGTGAGACCACCAAAACAAGTTTCAATAGTATACTCAGATTGACCGACAGAGCTCCAGTGTGTGCTTTTCAGGGTGACCAATATGTCTTCTTTATCCAGGACATGTCCTCTTTTTTTAGTCTTGGGTCCTGGAAAAAAAATCATAATTATTCTTTTTCTTGTCAGCAGGTAGTTGGTGGTCCCATCCCATAGTCTGAGAAATACTAACCTAGCACATTCATGACAAAGATGAAATTCAATCCAGGAAAGTCCCAAATTCATATCTAAGGGTACCGTCTTATCCTACATTCCAGCACTAATGCAGCCACAAGGTAACCCTAAGTTAAGGGAACAAATTTTCCCTTACCTTGAGGAAGGTTTCATGACTGGTCAGCACTGGAGAATGCGGTGTATACCCCATTGGAAATGTTGTATCAGCATGGAAAATTGGATAGGATTGGACCGTAATAGCACAATCCTAATCCTGGTTAGACCAGCACAACTCCCGGTACAAGTCTATGCTGGCCTGAAGCTGCTGCAAAAGTGCCATAAAGCACTTCTGCGCTACTCCTGGGGAGCGATCGGGACATGTCCACAGGACACAGACTTGCGCCAGCCTTCCCATGCCACTGTGAGATGAACTGTAAGACGGGTGAGTTGTGCTGGCCTCAACTGGTTAGGATTGCATCACAAGACTCTTTGCCGCTGCACTACATCACTTAATGTTCAGCCTGCATATTCATAAATTCTATATTCTACTACAGAAATTAATGGAGTACATACTCACCTTGAAGGAGGGGCATTGCCAGGGTGGTGCAGCAAGTGCAGGCCACAGTGGGTGACACGCCCCAGGTGGGAGACGTGCTGGAGGAGTTTGAACTCTAGCAGCCACAGAGGTCAAAACTCCAGGCATATGCACTGGTCTGGGAATGCTCTGAGCCCAGTGTGCATCTGGGCATATGCACAGGGTACCATGAGTGCACCAGTTTCCAGCATGCATGCCCAGAGCTCTGAACATGTGCACAGTGAGCCAGAAACATCCTGAACTCTGAGCATGCATGCTGGGCACAAGTGCGCTCTGTTCTGAAGTGGAGCAGAGGCGACTGAGTGTGCTGGTGCCCAGTGCGCATGCTTGGAACTCCAGAGCACTCCTAGCCCACTGCACGTGCCCAGATTTCCAGGCATGTGCACTGGGCAAGGTGCTCCTCCTCAGAGTAAAGCAGAATGAGTGCACTAGTGGCTAGTGCGCATGCACATACGGACGGGGGTGATGCACTCATCTTCACACGGGGTGACATTTCGCCCTTGCCTTCAAGGCAAACTATTCAGATCAGAAGCAGCACATTCCTTGTCAGGACTCACTGGCGTCTCTCTGCCCTTCCACATTTGTGCCAATTTGTTCCCAAAAATAACCCTATGGCTCACTAGTTGACCTTGTCAACCATTTGCACAGGACAACTCTGATTCCACAGGATCCAGCTTACTTGAACTGTAACTCCAGCCTGCTGTAATACCATTTATTTATTTATTTCACATATGGCATACAATGCATGGGCTTATGGTAAATCAGATGTCAATGTCCAGTCCATCCAGCCATTCAAGGACAGAGTGGCCTACAATGAAAAAAATATCAGACACTGGGCCGGAATAAACTCTTGATTTATATTCTGCTACACCACCAACTTCATTTCATGCTTTCAGGCTGATGGTTACAAAAATCAGGTCCAGAAAGCAAACATTTGGAAACTGCAAGCACAGGAAAAGTCAGCCTGATGCATCACTGTCCCTTTGAGCAGAGATAATGATATAAAGTCTAATATGAAGCCCATCTATCTGCTCTGGTCCAGCTCGCCATTATTCATGATCAGTGCACGTACTGGTAGCAAAGCTGTAATTACAGAGAAAAGCCCCGTAGAGTTTAATTGAATGTGTTTATTAAGAGTTTGGCCTTTTCTGAAAAAAGGGTGCCATAGAAGGGCAAAGGGTCATTATCAGCTGGAGATAAACCCTTGATAATCTGCTCACAGCAAGGGACGGGATGCCTTTTAATACCCTCTCCACATTGCAATAGTTCCTGATTAAGGCACATCTGGAACGCCAGTGATATAGAGCTGCCTTAGGAAAAGGAAGGGCAAAGAGGGACACAGCTTTGCTGTAATTGTTTACGCTCCACTCTCTCGGCAGTGGTATTGGCTTGAGAATTGAGACACGGCATGGCAATATATACTTAATGAAAAGTGCAAGATAAAGATTGCCAAAAATAGGAGAACAGGTCAGAATGAGGTTCCCTGAACCGCAACGAAGTGCAGAGAGGTGAATGACTCTTTAAAACAGGATGAAGAGAGTATCCCGGGAATGGAAGACCATTTTTTCCAGCCCCGGCATTCCCATCCATCCATGACTGGTCCAGCTCCCCACCAGTTCACCTCCATCTTCAGTTCATTGCTAAAAGGAGTCACCAGTTAACCATCCATCCTCATGGGTTCCATTCTGTGTCCACTATTCTTTAATGAAGAGCACAATCCTAACCAATTGTGTTCAATTGTTCTTATTCCCAGGAAAGTATCTTTAAGACTGCAGTCCAAGTCAACCAATGTACACACTTAGGGTGCAATCCAGAGTAACTATGGGGAGTCCTTGCTCTGACGTAAGAACAATTTACTCTGGATTGCAGTATGAATTTCCCATAGGTTTTCACTAAGTGGTGTTGTAACAACATCAATGTAAATGTCTCTTACGTGCTCCCATACTTACTCTGGATTGTAGGGTAAATAGAATTCAGCTTCCTGTATTAAAAGGGAAAAATTCCTCCCTACTTTGGGAGAGTAGAGTGAAATTAAGGTGACTGTTCAAAGTACGGACTACCTTCTTAAAGTGAATCTACTTTATCTCGGTTGCGAGTGTGTGTAAACATGTTGCACACACAAACCCAAGGAAGTCTGATGATAAAACTGCTGACACAATGGGAGCAAGAGAGGAGCACCATGAACCACACGGTGCAGCTGAACGGGTGCCTTGAGATCACTCTTCCTCTTCTATTTTAGTCCCCAGTGACATTTAATCAATCAAGCAAAGCTGGGACCAGACTACAAAATAAAACCCTTAAAGATGCCTTCCATTTACCTTCTCTGCCATGACCAAAAAAAAAGGTTTACAGGTGTGTTGGGAAAAGGCATCACAGAGAAGAGCAGGAGATGACAAATGAAACCGTTTGAGAGAGGAAAGCAAGCCGCTTTCCCCTCTCACCCACCGAAAAAGTGATGCCTTCATTTAAAAACATATAGTTGAGAAGTCTAATCACAGAGCACTCAGCTGTGAGGTCTATCCATTATCAAAAGACTGCTAAACAGAGAGTGCTAGCCAGACCCAACTTAATAAATCAAAACTGACATGTGCTCCCAAACTGATATAAAATAGGTTCTTTAATGTCTGTGACCTGCATAAGTTCTATTCATTTTACTTTCTAAAATAATAGATGAAGAGCAATCAAAAACAATCTATTCCCCTCTGGCAGGAATCCTGTGTTTTCATTTTTCAAGTGGGCAGGAAGATTGGCTGAAGAATTGCAATTCCTGTATGCACGGGGCAATGCACGGGGACAAGATATCCATGTTGGAGAGGGGTGTAGATCAAGAACTTCCACAGGCCAACTCAGGTCTATTCTAAATTCTTAGATTTAAGATTATATCTTATGATTACATCTTAGATTACATCTAAATTCTTAGATGTAAGATCCGCAGAAAGAATTTGCTGGTTGTAACAAGCATTTTCACAGGGGTTCAGTCAAACTGTCCCTTTCCATAGGCATTTAACTATAGCAGCAAAGATAATAAAGGGCCTTTTAAGTAGGGTTACCAAAACTCTCTTCCACAAAAATGGGATAGGACCCTCTGTACCATTTGTCAGTATCTGAACACAATCCCCCAAAATCAGGATTATCTCCCAAATCCAGAGTAACTAAAGGAGCACATAAGAGACAGTACATGCACCTGTAGTTACTGCACCACCTAGTGAAAACCTATGGGAAATTCATGTTGCAATCCAGAGTAAATTGTTCTTACGCCGGAGCAAGGACTCCCCGTAGTTACTCTGGATTTTGCCCAATGCCTGTTTTCCAGGACATATGACAACCCTTGAAAACATTTCATGCACCTGATAAAGTTCAGACTTTCACATCTGGATGTGCTAATCTTGACATATAAATCAACCAAGTTCTCTGTTGCACATACCAGGCTAAACTTCAGATCTATAACAAAATATGCAAGACTTTTTGGTGGGAACAAAAGTCTTGACAGAAATTCCCAAATTTCATCTGAGTTTAGCTCTCATTTTGTTCTATGATTGAGGGCACAATTCTAACCATGTCTACTCAGAAGAAAGCCCCATTGTGTTCAATGGATCTTATTCAGTGGTGGGCTTCAGGAGGTTCTCACAGGTTCTATATAACCTGTTGCTAATGAGTGCCTGGTTCTGAGAACCAGTTACTAATGGGACATAGAACCTGTTGTTAATTTAAGTTATTAGGACATAGAACCTGTTGTTAATTTAAGTTATTAGGACATAGAACCTGTTGTTAATTTACTTGAATCTCATCACTGGTCTTACTCTCAGGAAAGTGTGTTTAGGATTATAGCCTAAGAACCAACCTGATTGAACAATGCAAATAGGTGAAGATCTGTTAGACTTACATTGATTTAGATTTAAATTTAAACCAGGTCACGAACCACTATTTCCATATGGGAGGAAAGAAGTCAACCAGTCAAGGATACTGTACAAGTTTCCTCTGCATCAGGTAGTGATACTAGCCAGGGAAGTGTCCATATTATTGCCATAAAGGTAATAGTAACATAAAGGTGTGCTTTAAAAGCAGCCCAGTGTCCCTACAAGACCACTACTCAAGATTAATTCAAAATAAAGAGCATTTTAGGAGTCTAAAACATTTCCAAAAGACTATTTTTGCTAGATTTGTGAAGGTTTTCAAGTACAAAAAACTATTTTATTGTACCGTCTCCCAAGATTCATCACAAATGAAAGTGTTCTTTCTAGCTAGGGATAGTATTCCTCCGGGAGAATTATGTTAGTTCTGTGAAGTTAGCATAAAGCTCACAGATTTATCTCGCAGCAATGTTTCCTTCTTTCTTTTTAAACAAGAGAGCTTTTTCCGTTATCAATTTCAATCACATTATACAAAACATAACACTTAGAAAAAGAAGAAGTAGAAAAAGAACTTGCATTGTGTGTTTCTTCTCCACACCCCATCTTTCAGCTTTAAGAAGGAATAATTCTTGATCTTTTCAAATGTAAATCAAGCAATTTGCAAAAAAAGGGGGGAAAAAAGTATTTTGGCATTTAAGCAATGTGGCTTTCATAACAAACCTGGATTTTTATTGATTTTCTGAACTGTCATCTAACTGAGTTATCTATGGTTTGTAATTTGCAGCTTTAATGAGGAAGGATTCTTTTCATTTATAATGACTAGTAAAAAAATCCTGAGCTTGCACAATTTAGCTTGTGTGTCCTCCCATCTTCCCAAACTCCGGCACGCAGAAAAGAAAGCTTCGGAAAGTATTTTGCTTAGGTCTGTATCAGCGGTTTTCAAATCTTCTTCCTTCTGCATACACTTTCTACCCAGTCTTGTTCAGTTGCTCATTCTACAGTGAATTTGTTGGTGACACTGCAATGGAAAGGTCTGCCAAATGACTCCATACTAACATACTGTACATGAATATAGTGGTACATTCTAACAATGTGTGCAAATCAGTAGTTTCCAAACTGTGGGTCAGGACCTGATTTTTGGTGGGTCACAAAGGGTGATAGAAAGATCAGATAACAAACTACCACAAGCTCTGGGACTCAGTGGTGGGCTTCAGGGGGTTCTCAAAGGTTTTATAGAACCCTTGACTAATGCGCGCCTGGTTCTGAGAACTGGTTACTAATGGGATGAACCCTACAATCCAGAGTAACCACGGGAGCACGTAAGACAGATTTACAGTGACGTAGTTACAGCACCACCTAGTGAAAACCTATGGAAAATTCATATTGCAATCCAGAGTAAATTGTTCTTACGTCGGAGCAAGGACTCCCCATAGTTACTCTGGATTACGCCCATAGAATTTGTTGTTCTATGGACATAGAACCTGTTGTTAATTTATTTGAATCCCACCACTGCTGGGGCAACAATCCAATACTATTGTTGCTAATTACCCTGCAATGAGTTTGGCTACCCTGAAGTTTGTCATCAGGGAGATAAAGTTTGAGGGTCTTTTTCTGGTTATTATTACTTATAAATTAATGAGGTCTTTCTTTCTTTCTTTCTTTCTTTCTTTCTTTCTTTCTTTCTTTCTTTCTTTCTTTCTTTCTTTAAAGTTTGGTAAACCTAGGTAGGTCCCAACAGAGTGTCATTTAAAAAGTCCCCGTTCCTATCCTTTGGGCTCAAATACAACAAATACTGGCTTAACTCTTTAAAGGAGTATAGATTGCAGATGACCACTCAGTAAAAATGTAGGGACATTTCTCACCATCCACAAAAGGTGCAGAGAAGAAATCAGAGCAAAATTTCAGCTTATCTTATAGAGTTTTAAAATTGTTACAGATCAGATTTGTTTTTAATTTCCTCTTGCCAATTCATGTAGTTTGATATGGTATATACTGTATTTACTCAAATCCAATGCTCACCTTTTTCCAGGGTGACCAGATCCCAAACCCAAAATTCCTGAACCCCAAGGCCAAAATTCCTAATCCCAGGCCAAAATTCCTACCCGCTGAAAAAAAATTGCCAAAAAATGTATTTTTTTGTTTTTGTTTTTCTGTTTTTTGGCCATAACTTTTGATAGGAGGGAGATATCTCCAAATTGATTGTTGCATTGGATTCTGCTCTTCAATACGAATCCAACGACATATGGCATGATGGGGTACTGTGCACTATTGCGAAGTTTCAAAATGAAGCCAAAATGTGGGACAATGATGCCAAAATGTAGGACACCCGGACAGGAGGCTAAAAATCCGGACAAATCCGGGTTTTTCCGGTCATCTGGTCACCCTGCCTTTTTCAGCCATGGAGCACAATCCTAACCATGTCTAGTCAAAAGTAAGCCCCATTGTATTCAATGGTTCAAAGACACTCCTAGGAAGGTGTCTTTGGGATTGCAGCCATAATCTCCAAAATCAGGGTGCGCATTAGAATCAAAGAGTTGGAAGGGACCTAGTAGGTTATCTAAGATTTTAGATCATCATTAGATTTTATAGTTAATTAGTTAGGGTAAATTTAACATTTTTATTAAATGTATAGGGTGTGCATTAGATTTGATGTATAGGGTGTGCATTAGATTCAAGTAAATGCGGTATTACACCCTTGTACCTGCCTAAGCAAATGGACTGAACTCAGCAAAAGAATATAAGAGCACAATCCTAACCATGTCTACTCAAAAGTTAAGCCCATTGTGTTCAATGGGTCTTACTCCCAGGAAAGTGTCTTTAGGATTGCAGCCTAAGTGAATTTGTTATCTTTAGCTGCCACAAGGCACTGTTGCTTTCCTTCCTCTTCTTAGCTGACAATTCTCTCTCTCTTTAAATCAGAAACCCATTAGCCTGTTGATCTAACCATACAAATATTGTCAATAACAAACTAAATGCTAACAGTGCATTCCATGTACACATTCCCTGCCTTTTGAGAATCTTACTGGAAATAAGGTCTGACTTCCTTTAAATCATTGACAGCTTTCTCACATTGACAGATAACCAATAGAAATTCTATTTTAAAAGAGTTTTATTGCCCCAGCAGCCACTGCGCCTTGATTTCCGGGCAGACATAGCTGGCCGGAGGGCAGTTTGGGGGAGATTGGCAGCAGAGAAGTAAGGGCGCAATCCAGAGTAACTACGGGGAGTCCTTGCTCTGGAGTAAGACCACTTTACTCTGGATTGCAATATGAATTTCCCATAGGTTTTCAGTAGTTGGTGCAGTAACTACGGGTGCATGTAACGTTTCTTACGTGCTCCTGTAGTTACTCTGGATTGCAGCCAAAAACTCCCTGGAAAAATGGTAAGCGCCTGTCATGCTGGGGATGCCTTTTCCAGCACACAGTTTGTAAGTCATGCTCCTAATGCATGCAAACACACCTTCCTTCTGCAAGTGTTTTCTGTTCACAGTATGGCAACCATCAGCCTACTGCGGAATTGGGACAGAGATTTCCAACCTTTTTCATCTCCTGGCACACTGATGGGTTTTGTTAAAATTGTTAAGGCACACCGTCCATTGTTTGAGCATTGATGAGGCACACCATGCGCTGATAGAAGGCTCAAATACCCGAATTGTCCTATTAATAACGACCCTTCCAAATTCCACAGCATACCTGAAGACTATCGACAGCACACAAGTGTGCCACGGCACAGTGGTTGAAAATAACTGAATTAAGGCTTATATCCTAAAGTGAAATTAAGCCCCTTACTCCGGAGCAGTTAAAATGACTTTCCATAAGATAACACTAGAAGATGACGTAATCGCATGGACCCATAACTGCTATGGGTTTTGCCTTAAGAGAAGAGTTTGGGCAAGGTGTTCCAAGCATGAAAACGGCATGGACCCAAGAGCTCTTCCAGCCAATTGGGGAAAATAACAACTTAAGCTGTCAAACACCTTGCTCAGCCTACCTAATTGGAAGGATATCCCTTTGGGAAATTGAACCACTGTTAATGTATAGAATGACTCTCTGACCCAAATAAGTCAGCTTTGACTGGTGAGACAAGAGGGAGCAAATAAAGGGGTATGCTGGAGAAAAATAAAGAAGAGGTTGGCCGTGACTTTTTTATTCTCTTCCACTTTGAGATGAAGACCCTTGTCCCCAAAGCTCTGCTCTGGCTATTAACGGGGCAGCAAAACAGACCAGGGAGAGTTTATTTCCCTGATTTGGAGATTATTTGTATGCATGTCAGGAAAAAAAGATCTTTTTTTCTCTGTTCCATACACATTTGCAAACTCCTGCCATGATTTGCCTTTGTTGGTTGATCCTCTTTAATATACAAAACAAAATGCAGGAAGGACAACAACAATGACATTTGAATCTTTTAAAAAACTGTACACAATTGTGACCCAAATTTGCCAGGGAGAACAACTAGGGGAAAAACTCAGCACACAGCTTGGATGTGATTTGGGGTCTCATTTTCTTCTTAGGTGTGTTGGGGTATATCACTAAAATGAGGCCATTTTCCTCTGGCACATTTATTTAAAAACTCAACACACTTCTTTGGGATACTCTATTAAACGAAACGTGAAGTTTTGGAAAGGCTTCAACCATTGGGCTCAACCCTCCTCTAAATCTCTGCAAATGGGGCAACTACAGTACACTCAGGAAAATGCCATATTTCTAATTCCCTGCGCCATGCCGTCCCTGTGACATATTTGGACAATACTGGCTCTTTGGCCCTATGGGGAGCACCACTCCTTATAGTTGGTCATACCCCCAAATCCAGAGGAGCACGTACGAGACTTTACGTGCACTAAGACTCTAGTGAAAACTATGGGAAATTCATATTGGAATCCAGAGTAAGTTGTTCTTACACCGGAGCAAGGACTCCCCGTAGTTACTCTGGATTTTGCCCATAGCTAGGAGGGCAACCTATGAGGGTTATCTTACCTTTAACTATATAAGGATCGATGTGCATCCATTAGCGATTAATTAGCTATTAATTTTTCCAATTCCTTGTAAACTGCTTTGTGAACTTTTTAGTTGAAAAGTGATATATAAATACTGTAGACAGACAGACAGACAGATAGATAGATGTGATCAGTATGATAAACAAATTAGGTTCTGTGTGCAATATTTGCGCATCTGAGATCTGTGGCCCAGATGTATGGAGCAGCACCGGGCAAACAAGCTGGACCTTATAAGGTAATAAATCCCACTGAACTGAGTGGGATTTATTTCAAGATCCATATAGCAACAAGCTGAAAGCCACAGTCTTTAGCTCATAAAAGTTTCAGTAGGACTGGTAAGCGTTCAATCACTAACATCTCCAACAACAACACTGCCAGTAGCACATCTAGGGAGGACTTCTGCCAGAAGTTTAGAAATGTCACTGTCATTCAAAGCAGTCAGTCCGGGGGTAAATGGTCTGACTTGCTATATAGTACCAGCTTTCAACTCCAGATTGATGTCTATAAGTGCTGATGACAGAGTATACAAGTGACAAGAACTGACGCCAGTTCTGGTTTTCTGACATTCTGTTTCCAAGATTGGCTTGGCTCGTTCATGCATCACATTTGTTATTAAGGTACATACTGAAAGAGTGAGTGATTTGGATCTACATATAGTATATAAATGTGAAAATAATTAAAGAGGTTTGAAAATAGTATTTATTTTTCAGAGAACTAAGCCCACTGTGTTCAGAAAGGCTTGGGACCACTGTGTTGTTGTCCATTAGGTTTAGGTTTCTGGAAATCTAGTAAATTTGTAGTGCCAAAACATTAGGGTTAAGTGCAAGGAGTACAGCTTGGGACAGGAAACCATCTCCACCATCATAAGAATCCACCAGAGAACCTTCGGGAGGTCCACAAAGTTCATCAGGAAGTGCCAAAATATCTCAGAGACCTTTGAAAGATTCAAGGTCTTCAGAATGTCTTCTGCAACCAGCATAGATGTTTTAAAAGTTGGCCACCCCAATACAGATAAACCATCAGGCAAACAGATCAATAAATGAATAAGGAGCTAAACTGAGGAGGGTTTGGAAGATGGAAAACAAGATCTGAGTAGATCTCAGTATCTGAGTAGATCTCAGATACCGAGTTGATCTCATTTCAGAAGAAACTACGGTCAGTATTCTTTATCCGCCAGAGGTTGGTTCCTTGAAACCCTAGTGGATAGCGAATTCTTAACCATTGATCCTATGAGATCAATGGGGTTAGGTGCAAAGGGCACCCTGGGGGAGAAGTGTATTAAAGAATCTAGCAGAGATGAAGGCAGCTGGAAGTACCAAATTATCTCTGAATGCTGCAGAGTCCTTCCTGAGGCTGCAGGTCCTTATGGAATGGGACCCACAACCTGCACAGTCCCCATTAAAACAAACAGTAGAAGCTTCAGTCATTTTAAAGGAGTTGGTCACAGGCAGGGTGACCATATTTCCTGTTTTTCCAGGACATGTTCTGGATTCTTGAATACTGGGGGGGAAAATCTTTGTTGTCCTCCATATCCTTGTGATCATTAATCTTTGTAATTCCTAAATGATTTGTAATAAATTATAGAATGGATATAAATTCAATAATTCAAAAACTGAATTCAAAAATTCAATAATAAGAAATATAGAGCAATCCTAACTATGAGGACAATCGTAACCATGTCTACTCAAAAGTAAACCCTGTTCTGTTCAATGGGTCTTACTCCCAGGAAAGTGTCTTTAGGATTGCAGCTCATGCTTACTTAAAGGTAAGCCCCATTGTGTTCAGTGAGTCTTAGGTCGCAATCCAGAGTAACTACAGGGAGGCCTTGCTCCAGTGTGAGAACAATTTGCTCTGGCTTCCAATATGAATTTCCCATGGTTTTCACTAGGTGGTGCAGCAACATGTAATGTCTCTTACGTGTTCCCGTAGTTACTCTGGATTGTAAGGTATCTCTTAGGAAAGTGTCTTTAGGATGGTAGCCATAGAATTTAAATTAACCACATGAAAGCAATACATATGAGTTCGCTTTTATATTATCGTGACCTGCTTTGTTCTTGGATGTCATACATTTTGGTAAATGGTAAACAAGCGTCCTCTTTTTTTGGTCACGACATATGATCACGCTGGTCATGGGCAAAGATCCCTGTCCTTTTGTAGTAGATAATGACAGGATTGTAGAGCAGATAACAAGAGAAAGTAGCAAATTCTGCCCCTGGCAGATTAGAAATTTAAAGTTAATGAATTTGTCTATAAAGAAAACTAGCTATAATTAGTTTTTGCAGCTTGATTTTCCATTGTTGCCGGTCACGAGATGCAATCTATGTGAAGGTTTTCATCATTAAGTTTTCCCTCTTCCAGGGAGGAGAGTCAACTTTGATATGGAGAGGAAACGCACAACTTTTTGAAACAGGAGGCTCATCTCAAAGACAGTTCTGCCTCATTGCTACTCCACAATCCTCCATGCTTAAGTCTCCTCTGGAACCTACAAAGGGATGCACGTGCCAAAGCTGGCATGCTTACAACTGAACTGACAGATGTTTTCCTCACCTTGCTGCCAATTTAGTTAACAATCTCCCATCTACTGGAACAGATCAGCCGGGGAAGCTGACAGCGGTATAATGAGTTTACGAGTTGCTGCATTGCTTTAGTCTCCCATCCCTAAACGGGAGGCAAAGGACTTCGGAAATCCAAAGAGAGAGAGGACCTCCTTGGCTTTTGGGGACGTTCCAACATGTCCAAACCTGTAGAAGTCTTGGAGAACTTTCAGTAAAAATTATACTTAAAACCCATTGATTTTTACGGCAGATCCTTTAGCACAAACTTTTCAACTTTAAGGCCCCTGGACTTTTAATAATTGTATTAAAAGGGACATTTCAGCAGTAATTTGGTTCCAGTCCAATACTGTGTCTACCTGGCACTTGAGGAGTTTGACAAGCAAGGGCTGTTTGGCAAGGCAGAGTATGTGAATGATGCTAGCCTTGCGCTCAGGTTTTTAACAGACCCATTTAAGTAAGGGCAAAATCCAGAGTAACTACGGGAAGTCCTTGCTCCGGTGTAAGAACAACTTACTCTGGATTCCAATATGAATTTTCCATAGGTTTTCACTAGGTGGTGCAGTAACTACGGGGGCATGAAAGTATCTTACGTGCCAACAATAGTTACTGTGGATTTGGGGGTTAGCAAGGAAGGAAGGAAGGAAAGAAGGAAGGAAGGAAGGAAGGAAGGAAGGAATCAATCAATCAACCAATCAATCAATCATGGAATCACACTTGTGAAAATCTTATTGAAAATGGATTTATGTTCAGCCAACTGATTTAAACTGCCTTGCACCTATTGTGAAAGATGGTATATAAATATCATAATAAATAAAATAAATGTGCTTGCTAATGGGGAAGAATATGAGATAAACAGATCCCTGCTTTTGATAAGAATAAAACAGCTAAGGCACCCTCCAAGTATTTTTACAATCCTTTTCTTTAAATATAAAGGATGAAAGCACATTAATAATTGTGTTTACCCTACACAACTATGATTTAGCAATTGTAAAAAATCAAGGATGCATGAAATATTGCACATCGACTTTTTGAGAAGATTAAAGCTACACGAACAGAAAATGACAGCATTCAAAAAGGGGGAAAGAGTTGTAAAAATAATAACTGGGAAAGTTTCCCACACCATTATTGAAAGACTTTGGTGTTGGTCCAACTGAAGTCATGGACAAGTTGTCATTGATAATAACAGGTGGCTTTGAGTCTATCCATACAGGTGCATCTCCATTAGCTAATAATCCAGTAAGCTCTATAGACCTTGATTGAGCATAATTAGAGGGTTGGTGTGCATTCCTAAAATTACCCAAATGCGACATCCACATTAAATTACTAATGCACTTGGAGCACAATCCTCACCATGTCGACTCAAAAGGATACCCCATTGTGTTCAATGGGTCTTATTCCCAGGAAAGTGTCTTTAGGATTGCAGTTTTGGTTACTGATTGCTGAATTGTGACCACAAATATTGGGCTCTGAAGTGGATGGAAATAACTATTTTCCCAGCTTAAAACATGCACCAGACTGTAACACGCACCTAGATTTACAGTCTGGTGCAGTTATAGTCCAGTGCGGCCTGGTCTGGTATGGCCAGAGCACTGCATCCTCCAGCACATCCAAGCCTCTGAGAGGCTTGGGTGCACTGGAAGAGGCGGCACTCTGGCTGTGCGAGGCTGAGAGAGGTTGCGTGACCAGCGCTGCCCCTTCCAGAGGCAGGAAGGATGGAGGTTCTGCCTCTGATGTCTGCCTTCTCTGATGGACGCTCTGCCCTAGCCGCACGAGGCTTGGGAGGGTCTCATGTGACTACTCCCAGCCTCTGAGAGGCTTGGACGCTCTCAGGGAGGTGGCGTTCTGGCCCCCCAAGGCACTAAACCTCTCCCAGCTTTGGGCGGCTAGAACACCAGAACTCTGCCCTTGGGCATGTTGGAGGGCGTGTTGGAGGAGCGTGTTGGAGCCTTGGGCATGTTGGAAGAGGTGGTGTTCTGGCTGCACCAGACACGGGGGGAAGCTGTATATACAGCTTATAAGATGCAGGGGGATTTTTACCCCTTTCTAAGAGTAAAAAAACCTGCGTCTTATAAGCTGGGAAATACGGTAGGTTCAATGGCCTTGTTGGTTCTGACTTTTTCGAATCCATTTGTTGCCAAATTTTAATTGAGGGCTAGAAACTTGTTTCTATCAATCCACACGTGCACACAGAGTTTGGGTTCTTTATAGGCTATATGTCTCTCCTCATGTCTTTGACCTCAAGTCCCATAAGCAAATCCTTCCTACAAACAGAACATTAGTACTTGTCTTCAGATCAACAGCTAGAAATGTCTCGGCTGAATAATTCTGTGTATCTGTCATGCCATAACCCTGACAGTAAAGCAAGGTGAACGTTTGTAGTGGGGTGTCAGGATTTTTATTGCAGCGGATTTGGAGCCAATCATCCATCTATTGCCATTCTTAACTCATAACTCCAGTCAGCGGGAAAAGAAAACCCCATAGCTTTCCAAACCATGTAGCAATTTCACCTAATAATCACCCAGCTAGAAAATTAAAGTTCAAAACCTCGACAACTGAGTAAGTGAATTTCAACACACATACACACACGCAGTAAATTAATAAATCCCCCCTGAATCCATAATAGATACATCTTTGTTCAGCTACAGAACTTTGATATAAATTGTAGCTTTTTAGGCCTGGCTGTCAAATGCACAATATATATCATCCGAGAGCGGATATGGAGTTCAAAAGTACATATAATAATATAATTAAGATGGCTTGACAAGAATGTATTTTTAAAAGTGTAAAATAGCGGCAGGTATAATAGGTTCATAAAGTCTGTCAGATTTACTTCTGCAGTGAAGAAACTTAAAAATGTTTTACTTTAATGCGATGCAAATTAAGGCAAGGATATTCGCATAACACAAGCCGTTCGGAAGGTGGGGTGAAATTGACAAAATGAGCAAAAAGGATTTTTCTTTTTTAAAAAAGAGTCAAGTACAGGCCAAATAAGACATTAAACTTTCCAGATGAGCAGCTGGGTAGATCAAACAAACAGATTGCCAAGCAAGTCAGGCTTGTTTATTGAATGCACCAATTTGAAATGGGTTTCTTTCCAGACGGTCGAGGAAGAGTAACAACCATATACCCCATCTTTTATTTTTACAGCAACTAATGCTGTGGTGGATAGGATCCAGCGGCAATATCTGCCACCATCCCAGTTTTGCCTTCTCCTTGCCTTCTCTCTTCCCTGGCATCTGGGTTGCAAATCCACTGTCAACAGTTTCTAGGGTCTCTCCGACCAGCATTTTTACAGCAGATCCATAACATAAGGAGGTCTAAACTTTCATTTTAAGGTCCCCAGCCATTTAACCATTGAATTGAAGAGGGAATTCCAGCAGATGCAGCTTGTGATCTGTGAGATGCCAAGTTGCACCTACTTAAATTCCATCCTTTACACACCATTATTAAAGGTCCAAGAAACCTGAAGTTTAAAGTGTGGACACCCCTACTTGAGTACACTGAAGACGGATGCTGTGGAAAGGTAGGAGCATTATCCTGGAGTACATCCTTCAAGTATTATATGTATATGGTATAAGTATACCAAGTATTATTCTTAAACTGCCAAGTATTATACTTATATGGGGATTTTGAGATACACCAGAAAAAACTGCTTACCAAAGACCACATACAGTGCAATCCTAAGCATGTCGACTCAGAAGTCCCATTGCATTCTAAAGTATTTACTCCCAGGAAAGTGTGGTTAGGATTACAGCCTTAAAAGATATTCATGTTCAAGGTGAAGCAGAAAAAATGGCTTACCAAAGACCACTTAACAAGTATTCCTGATCAAGGTGATCAAGGTGAAGCAGGGATTTCCCACCCCACATTCTTGGCCATTGCGTTCAACTAAACTCATCCTCTACCTACTAAATGGATTTTATTCAGAACAGTGTGTGTTGTACAATCTACTAGGCTGGATGCCTTTGGTTTGCTGAAAGATATCCGATGGAGAAATTCTACTCTAGTTACTTTTACCCCCATCTCCATGCGATGCAGGAGGTCACACACCATCCCGTGTGGATCCTCAAGGTCTGGTGCTCACAGCTTGCCTTTGAACTCCCTGCCCTTCCTTCTCGTGAACCTTGTTTATCACAGCATGAATTTAAAACGGAATTTAAAGCGTGAATTTGATTTCAGATTTATTTTTTTGTCTAACTTTTCGGCAGACAAGCAGGAGACAGGTTGATCCTCACAACAGGTGTCAAGTGAAGCCAATTACAGTGAGGTATTCTTAAGTCAACAATGAACCAAGATGACAGCGGTGGAGCAGAAGATGGGTGGAATGAAAATCAAGGCGTTTGCTAAGCGCCATGTGGAAAAGCAAGACATGTGATCCTTGTTAGTCTGTCTCTAGCATGGATGCGTGCATGACACACACACAGAGAATGAACGAACGACTGTCTACAAAGGCAATTCCGCCAATTATTCTTAAAGGTGGTGCTCGTCCTTGTGACATTGTCTGAAGACATCTCCGTCATCACATAACAGTGTTTCATGTGCTTCCACCCATTATTATCAATTAATAATCTACTTAAACGGTCTTATAAACAACAGTTCCTAAAATACTCAAATATATTTACTCAAATACAATGCTCAACTTTTTCCACCCAAATTTAGACTGCAATCCTAAAGACTCTTTCCTGGGAGTAAGACCCACTGAACACGATGGGGCTTGCTTTTGAGTAGACATGGTTAGGGTTGTGCTGACAGTCTCCAAAATCAGAGTGTGCATTAGATTTAATGGTTAAATAGATCCAAGTAAATGTAGTATTTTGATTATAAGTATAGCCTGCGCATTAGATTTGATGGTGCAATAGATTTGTGTAAATACAGTATTATTTACTTTCAAGATACTTTCCTTCCACACACTTAGCCCAGAAGCCTTTCCCTATCAGAGTTACTGCTTTTAAAATAAATCTCTTTTTTAAACTTGTTTTAGCCTTTATTGACAATCCATTCTCATTAAGCTCAACACATTTGTCTTCATAAAGTGTACATCACAATTACAATATCAAAGGATTTGTATCTACATAATAAAAATGATCTGTAGCGCACCACAAAGGAAAGCATAATCACAACCTCCAATTGTTAATTATGTGAATAGGAAGCCCCTATATATCAAAAGTGCACCTGCAGGGCGCCATGCTTTTAAAAACAACCAACAATGGAGGGTTTTAGGTACCGTTATTTCTGTCGTTTTATATTAGCAATTTGCAGGCTTCCTGGATATTTGTGGCGGGTACATTTAGCTCCAATGTACCAGGCTACTCAAACAAATTGGCTATTCAAAATTTCATGAACATCCTATTATGATCTGATTTTAGGTACATTTCTGCCATTCTATGCGGGCAATTTATAGATGTACATGATATTTGCAGTGGGTACATTTAGCACACTGCTAAATGAAGCCCCTTCCTTTATTGCAGCCAATAATTTAACAATATTTCAAAGAAATCAAATGCCATAAAGCAGACATATGGTTAAAACTCAAGTTTTTTTTAAACAATGTTTTCTTTAATGGTTTCTGCCCATTCCCTTTCTCTGGATACATTTCTGACTCTTGCAACATGGTGTAAACTTTATATAGGGCAGAATTGTAAATATGAGGACACATCCAAGAGATTCTTGTCGTGGGGGGAAGAAATGAAGCTGCCACAAATCTTGAATAACAGTTTGCTGTCATTCTGGGCTATGCAAAATTTCATGTCATGGCAATATGAATGTCAGATTATAATGAAGGAAGAAAAAATTGGAGAGAGTACTAGATCATGGTATAGCTATTATGAATATTTATATCTTAATGTACTAAAAAATCAAAGTGGTTTATGTAGCAAAATAAATTGTGCCTTGCTCTAAAAGGGACCCCCAATCTAAAACAACATAGGAGACCTGCAAACAGCCACTGCAGAGGTGGGAGCTCTGTTATGAACAGAGCTTCATATTTTGGGCAAACATGCATTCCAAGCCCCATAAATTAGGGATTGCAGCCTTATGCATTCCATGCATTCCTAGTCCCACATATAAGGGATTGGACTCAGAGTTGGGCCCTACTTCGCCCAACAACCGGTTCACCGGAAGTGGGGGAGGGGTCAGGGGGCGGGGCAGGGTCAGGGGGCAGGGCAGGGGTCAGGCAGTGGGGCCGGGTCAGGGGCCGGCCTGCCACCCACCGCAGTGTGCTGTGGCTGCACATGGGCGGGGGGAGGGGCGGGGAGAGGGGTGGGCCCCAACCCCATCACACCGCGCATGCGCCAACCCCCTGCGCATGCGCAGTGTGTCTCCTCCAGGAGACGCACTGCACATGCTCTGGAGGTTGGTGCATGCGCAGTGCGTCTCCTCCAGCTGCAGGAGACGCACTGCACACGCGCCGGGGGTTGGCACATGCTCAGTGCATCTCCTCCAGCTGCAGGAGACGCAGTGTGTTTCCTCCAGCTGCACACGCGCAGTGCGTCTCCTTCTCCCAGCGTGCAAACCGGCACGCTGGGTTTTCTCCCCCCCCCCCCACTGCTGCTACCAGTTTGGTAGTGGCAGGGTTTTTGGAACAACCGGTTCAGGCAATCCAGCCCAAACTGGACTGGGCCCACCATTGATTGCACTCCAGAGTAAGGGTGCAATCCTAACCAATTTAGGCCAGCCTAACTCACCAAGCGTTTTTTCCCATGGCGGTGTGGGGAGGTTGGTGTCTACCTGCACCCTGGCCCAACTCCTCAGGAGTGGGAAAGAAGTGTCTTACAACACTTTTGTGACACTCACAGGTCAGCATAGGACTTATGCCAGGACTTATGCTGGCCTAACTGGAGTTTAGGATTGCAGCCTATGTTCCATACACACCAGGCTTTAAAAATTCTGCAGTAAATTCAACCCATTTGAAAGACTTGGCCAAGTGTCCATGAGACTTCCACAGTTCAAGGGAGCAATCTAATCAATTTAGGCCAATCTAATCAATTTAGCAGTCAATCTAAATTGATTAGCAATCTAATCAATTTAGGCTAACTCATCTGGCATATCTTTCCATGGTGGTATGGGGAAGTCAATGTATGCCTGTGCATTGGGCTAACACCCCCAGGAGCGGGGCCAGGAGTGTCTTACAGCACTTTTGTGATACTCCCAGGTCACAACAGGACTTGTGCCGGGGCTTAGACCAACCTAATTTAAGATTAGGATTGCAACCTAAGTTTCCTTTTTCATTCTAGGGTCTGCCCATGAACAGAAATCTCAAATTGTTGCATTCACAATACCGGAAAAGTCAAAATGTAAACTGGCCCTAAAGTCATGAGGATCAGACAAAGCAAAAGAAGTCCATTAAACAAAAGTTACTTTTCTAAGTTGTCTATGGCTGCAGTCCTAAAGACACTTTCCTGAAAGTAAGATCCATTGAACACATTGGGGCTTACCTTTGAGTAGACATGGTTAGGATTGGGCTCTAAGCGTTCCAAGACGCGTGTACTCAAGATTATATTTAAACAAATAAGAGGAATGAAATCCCTAAAATCACGGAAAACCGAACAGTAGATCTTGAAACAGAATTCAAAATTCATCCCAACCAGTTTTGCTCTTTTACTCACCAAACATTTGTGCGCATGCTCACACCTACCTACCCACAATTAATTGATGCTCGTCTACACAAGGAGAAAGAGAAAGCTTGGAAAGGTTTAGTATTGCTGACTCCATTCTCCTGAAAAAAATGTATTTTAAAGAAGTGTCTTTACTGAGAAAAATGAGAAAAACAAAAATCAATAGAAGAGCGAAAGTCTATGTGGAATGAATTTTGAACCTTTTTGAAAGGTCTAACTCTGATTTGGGAGAGCTTTCCTGGTAACATACATTTAAATGCAAATTTTCAGCAAGCCAAAAGACAGGAGGAGCTTTTTTTTTTCTTTAAAGAAAGAAATTCAATATCTGTAACTGGGTAACACCTTGTTGGAGGAATTAGGGTGGCAACAAAGCGATCAATATAAGAGACTGCTAAACTACGGGATTAGCTATTCAGGAGGTGGCATTTGTGCCACTCGTTTGCCTGGGTGAATTATGGATGGAGACAGGATATAAACCCAGATTGGAAACAGAAGCTTTTCATTTTGTCTGTGCAATACTCTCTCCTGTAACTTTTAACGCCTGTAGAGGACACGGTCTGGAGCTCACACAGATCCCAGACGTTCACTAGACTAGTTTCCAACATCACATAGGAAAACTTATTGCTAAATAACTTGAATCACTTTTATGGAGGTTAGAGGTAGAAAGAATGAGACCCTGTATTTTCTATGGCTCCTTGTAGTTTGCTTTGCCTGAACAATCAAAAGGAGCTAGATAGTTTCCAGGACCACAATGTCTGGATTTAGGAAAAGCCCAGATAGATATAAAGGGTCCAGATAGACAAAGGGCACAATCCAGAGCAACTACGGGGAGTCCTTGCTCCGGTGTAAGAACAATTTGCTCTGGATTGCAATATGAATTTCCCATAGGTTTTCACTAGGTGGTACAGTAACTATGGGCGCACATAATGTCTCTTACGTGCTCCCGTAGTTGCTCTGGATTGTAGGGCCAGTCAAGATAGATATAAAGGGTCCAGATAGATAAAGAGCACAATCCTAACCATGTCTCCTCAAAAGTAAGCCCCATTATGTTCAATGGGTCTTACTCCCAGGAAAGTGTCTTAAGGATTGCAGCCAAAGTCCAGATAGCTATAAAGGGTACCTACCAGTAAGAGGTAAATTCTTTTTTTTTAAATCCACCTTTTAAATTATTTGTCAAGTATAAAATCAAAGTCCACTGAATTAAAATGCAAATTTGATGTTAATGACAAGTAAATATATTTAAGAGTCTAAGGGCAAAATCCAGAGTAACTATGGGGAGTCCTTGCTCTGGTGTAAGAACAACTTACTCTGGATTCTAATATGAATTTTCCATAGGTTTTCACTAGGTGGTGCAGAAACTACGGGTGCTCATAGAGTCTCTTATGTGCTCCCGTAGTTATTCTGGATTTGGGGGTTAGAGCACAATCCTAACGATGTCTACTCCAAAGTAAGCCTCACTGTGTTCAATGGGTCTTACTCCCAGGAAAATGTCTTTAGGATTGAAGCCTTAGGCTACAATTGTGCATTTATTGCTGGCCCAAAATCTCGAAGGATTCTATCCAGGTGTGATGCCAGGGTCTGCATCACCTGGTGTGCACCCCTTCCCCTGCACTGTGCAACCTTTGCGCATGTGCAGTTCATCTTCCTAAGTAATGGCAAGTGGCTAGAGTGGCAAACTGTGCATGCGCAAAGATTGCACATGCTCAGTTCACCTCTGACGCCTCTTGCCCTTTCTCACAAAGGGCAAGGAGCTTCAGTGGTGAAGGACGCATGCGCAACATTTGCGCATGCATCCTTCAGTAGGAGAACGCTCTCACTGAAGAGAGGAAGCCCTCTCTTCAGCAGGAGTGTTCTCCAACTGAAGGATGCATAAGTAAACATTGCATATACGTCCTTCATTGGGGGAATGCTCCCACTCTGGAGAGGGCTTCCTCAGCCAAGTGGGAGCATTCCCCCAATGAAGGACGAATGCACAATGTTTGCACAAGTTTCCTTTAGTAGGGGAACGTCCCTGCTGAGGAGAGGATGCACATGCATCCTTCATTGGGGGATGCCCTCTTCTCTGCTGGAAGGTCCCAAAGTGCATGTACAAAGGCATGTGCAGTGCACCTCAGTCAGCTATTTGGACCTGCTCCAATGTGGAACTGCAGCCTCTGGCTGGCGCTCAACCTTGGAGCAGGCCCACGTGGCGCACTGATGCCCGGGGCCAGCTGGAGGCATGTCAAACTTCTCCAGTGCGTCACCCCGCAATAGCTCATCACCCAGTGAGGCCCAAATCAGCCACACCAGTCCGGTGACGCGACTGATTCTATCCAATGTTGACAGATTTCCCAAATGAAAAAGAAATAGAATCAACAGCTGTCATAGGTACATCCATTTGTTTGACAACAAATGTGGCATCAAAATTACACAGATACAAGTGAGCTTACATGTAAACCATCATAGGAACTGATCAGAGTGGGCTACCGAATTGTCCCACCGTCCCCCTCAATGTATAGTCTCCATTGTCCTTGGACTTCCATTCAATCCCTATAGGCATGACCCACTTAAGCAACAGGGCAAGGATTCAGTGCTGGCAGTAGCAGAGAATGACAATCTCCTTTTCAGCCAACCACTGCTCTTCCCAGTTTATGATGTGAATTGGCAGGATGTACGGTATTTACTCAAATCTAATGAGCCATCAAATCTAATGTGCATCCCAATTTTAAAAATCTTGAGATTTTAAAAAAATCTGTTTACTGGCGGTTTTAATGCACAGCTGCAAAGCAGGTGCAAAATTTAATTTTACAGCATATAACAATGTGTTATAACCTGTATTTATAATCAACATACTGTATTTGTTTGAATCTAATATGGCATCGATTCTAACGCACTCCACAATTTTAGAGACTAAATTGGGCTGAAAAAAGTGTTAGCTTCGAGTAATGGGGGTATTTAATCAAATTACGGGGCTGTACTATTTTCATCCTATGCTTTCCCTTCCCCTTTTTCTTGCTAGAAACTACAGTCGAGACTTCTCCCTCCCGCAGATGTGCAGAAGGTCTAAATGCCAGATTGAATTTCAACAAAGTTGTATGTAGGGCACAAGTCTATCAATGTAACAAATATACAGATGTTTAACACAGATGTTCTCGTGCCCAAGCCTGGGCACATCCTGTTAACATATTTGCTGTGGCGAGTTGTTAAAGCTGAGCTAATGCCAATCGTCTTAGAAGATTAATAATAGACTAACATTGCATTACCGAACCATTAAACACACTTGAGAACACATGGCAACCTGTCCTTCGTTAATGCCTCATCTTACTGTCCGAACAAGGTCAGAGTCACTTATTGCGTCCCCAACCCCTTCTTTGCCCCCACCTCGAATAACATTTGATTGAGAGTTACGACTAAGCTCTAATCTCAACCACTGCAGGCTTCTGTGCAGATGCTACCAATAGATATTTTCTCCCTTCTGGACAAGGAATTCATTCAAGACATTCTGCAAGGAAATAATAGCCAGAATTTAATATAAATGGAATAATTTGCAACAGTTTTAGACTCACATCGGATGTTATTTGGTTCACATTTTGATTTTCTGAAGACAGTTGCAAGTTGCTGTAGAACAGTGGATATGTTACGAATATTTTTAATATATTAAGAATCTCCTGGATTCTCAATACCAGCCAATGGGAAAAAAATTAAACACCTTGTGGCCTTTTCAGCACTTTTCAAGCATTAAGGGTGCAATCCAGAGTAACTACGGGGAGTCCTTGCTCCGGTGTAAGAACAATTTGCTCTGGATTGCAGTATGAATTTCCCATAGGTTTTCACTAGCTGGTGCAGTAACTACGGGTACACGTAATGTCTCTTACGTGCTCCCGTAGTTACTCTGGATTGTAGGGCAAGGCAACTATGTCAATGAGCATGTACTGCATCCTGTTAGGAGGCAGTTACAGTGGCTGCTTCTGGAAGCTTCAGTGACTCAGTAAAGTATATACATGTGTTGCTCGTTATCCACTACTGGAACCTCCAATAGGTAAAAAAAATCTATGGATTAAAAAAGTGGGAAAAATAGATTTAAAGATCCACTTTCAGGTTTCCTGCTCCTCTATTACTCCTAATGGAAGAAGGTTGTGCTTCAATTTTAAGTGTTTTATTATGGATTTCCAATTGATACCAAAAATGTGTTTAAAAAGCAGTTTAAAAAAACAAAAAATCCCTTTAAATGTTTTAAAAACAGCTTTTCTTACTATTGTAGAGCAGTAGAAATGCAAAGGACTTTTCTTTGGATGGCTTAGCTGAAGAATGGAATGATTGCTTGCAGGACTGAGAGCACAATCCTAACCATATCTATTCAAAAGTAAGCCCCTTGTGTTCAATGGGTCTTACTCCCAGGAAAGTGTCTTTAGGATGGCAGCCTGACTCTCTACAACAATAGAAAAGCAGTTTATAAAAATTTGTAGTGACAATTTGTGTTGAATCAAATGTGTGTTTTAAAAATATGCGTATAATAAGGTTGGACCTGTAAGCTTTACTATACTATATATAAGCTTATACTATATATAAGCTTTACTATACTATATATGACCTTAATGTCGGCGGTTTGTGACTTGAGTGCTGCATGATGGAGTGAGCTTCTGTCTCATCCTGGCTCTTGCGAACAAAGCAGTTTGAAAGCAGGAAAATGTAAGTAGATATATAGGTACCACTCCAGTAAAGGAGGTAATGACCCGGCAAAAGTGTGCCCAGTTTTACCAATGCCCCCAAAACATGGATCAGACCTCTCTAATCCAGAATACTGGACCCTGCCTTAAAACTAAAGAAGTTGCCACAGAAGCTGCTTCCAGTTAAGGGGACATCTGTTTCTTTACTTTGTGTTTGGATTGCATTTGAAAGTTGGAAAGATTTGGGCCCTTTTAATTCTATAATGCTAGGGAAATCAAATGTACCAGGGGAGAGATCATTACCTTTTCAATACACCACATTTTGTTAGGAAACTGATTGTGTATTGATCTGTATTGAAACTGTTATAAAACTGATCACATGGAGTATTAGGAAACTGATCATGGCCATTTTTGAAACCACACTTCATGTTCAGTCTAAGCTTGCAGTCTACTCATATATACATTAACTTGAAAAGTGCATGATAAAGGCAATTATTTAACTATCAATCCTAGCTTAAAGAAGAATGGTTATACTTTTGTTCCAGTAGACCAGTGATTTTCAACCTTTTCCAATCTCACGGCACACTTAACAAGGCACTGAGATTGTCAAGGCACACCATCAATTGTTTTCTCAACTGACAAGGCACAGCAGACTGTTCAAATCCCCCAAATTTCCTGTTAATAAATGTCAATCCCCTAATTCCTGTGGCACACCTGAGGACTATCCATAGCACACCAGTGTCCACACTGGTTGAAAATCATTGCTGTAGACTATGGAGTAAAACCCACTAAATTCATTTCTGGTATGCAAGAATAGTCGAAATGTATGAGATGGTGAATTTCATCTTCTTAGTATCTCAGAGGGCTGGTCAAATATTTCTACCCCAAAATTTTATTGAAGCAAATTACCGGTAATATACTTACCTAGGGTTGCCATAATTCTTGTCCACAAAAGCAGGACAGGACTTTCTGTCCCATTTGCCGGTTTGTGAACACAATCGTTTTGAAGGATACATTGCAACCCTAAACTTATTACATCAGACTTTAACAGCCTACACAGACTGCCCCCCATCCAGATCCCCACACGGCATGCCAGACACTTGTAAGGGAAGGATTTTGTTCAAGCACCGGTTTCTTTGATGTGCCACCAGAACGGACCTTAGTACTTTCCTGGGAAGGTTTGTGTCTACATTCAGGCTTCTATTTTGAGTGCTGACCAGGGTGGAATTTGGCAGTATCCCTCCTGCAGATTGCTGGTCCACATGGTGCAATTCCATGCGCTTTTGCCACTGGGGATATGCAATGCATCCCATTCTGAGGATATGCATTGCATCCCATTCTTCATCCATCCCATATGCATTGCATCCCATCCCATCTTGCAACACTTCATTGCCATGGGAAGATCTATTGAATGAAGTGAATGAAATTGCTTTTTGCCCCTTTCATATTTGGTGCTTGAAAAAGAAAAAAATGTTTTTTTTTATAAAACACACACATTCAGAATTACTTCATTTCTTACAATGTTTCTCCCATTGACACATGGAGTAAAGCCCTTAAGAAAGAGAAGAGAAAAGAACTATTATTTTAGCATCGGTTGGTAAGGTATAGCGGACACTCATTTCTTATTGTAGGAAGCAGAAAAATATTTTTAAAAAGCAAAGAGGGCATCTTTGGTTAATGCAAAAGTAGAAGACCGAAGTCGTTTGTTCCTGTCGTCAAAGGAAAGTTATGCTCGATAGCGTAGCCAATATAATACCTGGTGTATTTACACTATGCATTAAATAACTATTATGCTAAGATGTACTCCGCTATAATGTCTAAGTGTATTTATGGAAAGCTAAATTATATTGCTAAGTTTATTTTAGTTCAATGGAATCCCATGAGATTGGGGAGGTATTTTGCAAGTTGGAAAAAGAGAGAAGGGGGAGTGATCGAGCATCTTGGTAAAGCGGTGCACATATTATACCTGGATAAATCATGGCAAAATTACGCGGTAAACTTTTTCTTTGATGAGACAGCAGGATGATGACATGTAATTACCACCCCTCCCTTCCTCACAGCCGCATTGCAAGTTTATCAAAATGTTAATGCAGGCATAATAACAGGCTGAATGTTTGTGCCAAAAAATGTCAGAGCCTTCTAACTGACAATCAAACATATGATTTTTTTAATGTGCTCTCAAATGAACAAGATGCATCAACTGACACCAAGTGTGCAGCTTCCTGACAAATATGTAATTTTCTTCATTCCTGGCACCACCTTGCTATAACATATATATGGGGAGGGGAGAAAATGAGATCAGATATGGAATAGGGCCACATAGAGCAAAATCCATAGCAGTTACAGGTCCACGCAGTTACGTCACCCTCTAGTGCATTCTTATGGAAAGTCATCTTAACTGCTCTGGAGCATGGTGATTAATTTCACTTTAGGATATAGGCCATATACATGGAAAAGTCTATATAACCCTATAATCCATAGTAACTATGGGAGGAAGTAAGAGGCATTTACGTCGACGTAGTTACGGCACCACCTAGTGAAAACCTATGGGAAATTCATATTGCAATCCAGAGTAAATTGTTCTTACGTCAGACCAAGGACTCCCCGTAGTTACTCTGGATTGTGCCCTTAGTCCATGATGCTATTAAGTATGTGCATCCCAATCAGCTTCTGTTCTTTGGGAGCTGCAAATATGAGTAGTTGCAACTGAGCGCAACTATGAAAGAGCACCAAACAGAAATGTCAGACTGTATAGGTGCATACAACAATGTATAGGTGCATTGTATACATGCAATGTATACGTGCAATACCAATTGTATAGGTGCAATGTTGTCTAGCCTTGGTTTCAGATAGAGGCTCTCAAACACACACACAAACACAAATCTTCAAGTTTCTTTGAAATGAACACCCCGACAAGCAGAGATGCAAAGCAAGCGTAAGTATATTATTCAGAAGAATGAGAGTCTGAGTGACGATCCTTATGGAGAAAATGATAAATGCAGAACTCCGGGTGGACTTTCACTCAATTAGAATTACAGCTTCTCTCTCTATTTGGTATGCATCAGAAAGAGATACGGTTTCAAAGCTTGGCGGTTTCCTTTCCTGCTTAAAACAAGTGTGCCTCCTCCGAGGAAAACTGTGTTCATTACAGAAAACCACCGGAGGGTTAGAGCTGCAACAGCTAATTTACTGCTGAATCAGAGGGGCACAGTTTGAAGAAGTCTCTAGCCAAGCAATTTCATTTAGGTCATTCCCAACAAAATGATACCGGACATATTGCAGTAGACCACACCGTTTGGCGTAAACTGGGCCACAGTGTTTCCAAACTTCAAACAAAGATTTCAAACTAACCGCAACTGATTTAACTCTCTAACCTGCTTTTCAGTATGAGCTTCTTAACCTTGAAGCTTGAACTATGGTGCAAGTTGCCCTATAGCAAAAGCTGGACTAACTTCAAGGAAGAACCTATGACTGGGTACCACCTTCCATGTGCAACATGGAAAACGTTGTATAGCTTATGAACAGGGGTGTCACAATTTAAGAAGAACCTAAAGCCTTGGGGCTACCTCTTATGGGACAAAATTGTGAACGTGGGGAACTGTAAAATCCTAAACATTTATTGATGAGCTGTCACCTTGATGAACCTTACATTGTGGAGGACTTTTCTGGACAATGATAAGGCCATCCAGACTGCCATAAAGCAATATAATCTGCTTTATAATATATAAAGCAATATAATCATAATAAAATCTGATATTCTAGACATGGAATTGATTATTAATTATTAATATTAAATTATTATTAATAATTATTATTAATTATTAAAATTAATTTTTTTTCATCTTCTCTGTAAATTGTTTTGTGAACTTTAGTTGAAAAGCAGTATATAAAAACTAGATGAGATTAGATACACAGATAACAATGAAGCTCATTCATACTAATAATTCTTTTGTGGGTAAACTTAGGTCAGTGCTCAGTTTTGTAGTCTGAGCCTGGCAGAGGCTGTAGGTGGGCAGAGCACTCTTCACCACTGAAGGAGATGCATATGGGGAGGGCGAATGGAATTGACCCATGGATAACTGCAGGCCTCCGTCAGTCTTGGAAGACTATGGTATCGTGCTCGGCGCTGCATACGAAGCACAAAAGCCTGGGTTGGATTGTTATGGAGGATATGCTGTTACCCAAGCAGCAAATCCCCCCCCTCTCCACACCACTGATGGAATGGAAAGTCCAATGGAAAGACAGAGCCAATACGATTGGATCCAGCTGGCATCACAGTGCTGGGCTGAGGACAGGAGCTCACCCTGTCTTGTAGGGCCAACCCGGGTCTCGAACCCTGGCCTGCTGGTTAACAGGCACAGAGCCTTAACCTCTTGCACCAACCACAGCCCACATAGATAACTAAATCTGTGGATAAAGGACCAATTCATATGGAAGTTTTCTGTAACATAATGGGTGATATAATGAGCATGGGGGGATACTATTAACATATTGCTCCCTTATATGCACAGTTCCATAACTGTGGGGTAGGGTACAGAATCCTCATGGATTCAAGGAGACGACTGTAGGTGGGTGACAGTCATTTGTATGTATGTATGTATGTATGTATGTATGTATGTATGTATGTATGTATGTATGTATGTATGTATCTATGTATGTATTTATGTATGTATGTATTTATTTATTTAAAGGATTTTTACCCCACCTTTTTCTGCCACGTGGACCCAATGGTTTTTAAGGCTATAAGAAATATCTGGAGAAATTGTATAAATTTTTGGAAATTGTATAAATATCTGGAGAAATTGTATAAACACTCTTGGCTTTTTCTTAAAATTCTTAAAATTCCTTGACTTTTTGCTTCAAGGAAGGGCCTCGGAATTAAATTTCAGCAGCAATTCTTTTCCTCTTGCACATGAAAGAGGCCGAAGGTCGGACAACATTTTTGCATCTCCAACTTTTACCAATTGGCTTCAAGTGTTTTGGTTTTAATGGCGTTCATAATATCGTATCAAATGCAAGTCACACAGGGAAAGAAGGTTGTTTGATTGGGAAGAAAGCTTCAAGGCTGTGAACTAAGAAGAGGCAAAGAGCAGCTGTGATCATGCCTTTTATGTTTGGAAATGGGAACGTTTCATGAAAGAGTCTAATCAAAAAAGTTCAAGTTCATACAGAAGGAGGAATGGAGGTTGTTGAGGGGAGGGGAGAGAGACGAGAGGGAAGAGGATCAAACAGGCACACAAAACACTGGAGACAAAAAGCAGGCACAGCATGGGCTGCAAATAAAAGATGCGTGGATTTCGGGAAGCCTTGAAGAAAAGGAAGAGCAAACACAGAGGTATGTTTAATCAGATGCCCCAGAAGCTTTACAGACATCTAAAGGAACAGGCATGTAACACTTTGTGCCTTGGCTGCACCCTTCATCCGACGATCTCAAAGTACTTGTCAAACGAAGCAAGTGGCTCCCTCTGATAAAGAAGGGGGAAGATGCGCAGAAGAAGAGTGGATCTGTCCGACATGGTGCTGGCCAGTTCAGATTACATTTACATAGTTCATTAGTTGCATTAAGAAGGTCAGAGTAACAGATAAATGGAGGGGTAGACATGGCAGGGACAGCGAGAGGGGACAGCAGCAAGGGCAGCAAATGCATTGCAGATCAATGAGACAAGGCCTTGTTTTTCTCTGCTGGCTCCACATCTGCATTCAGAACACAAAGTTGTCCTCACGTTTGAAATTTCATCATTGGAAGAGGATCGCAGATATGGCTGATACCAATTTTCAGGCTTCATTTAGCAATGGTGGACCCTCAATTACATGGTACCTAAGAGTAAATTCATGGTACCATGAATTACCAAATTCCATGGAACACCGGATTACTGGGGGCATGATGTTGTGCCACATCATCTTGCCTTGTATCTACACCTGGTCCTTCAGAAGTTGTGTGAAGCTCCCAGCTTTGAGCCTCTGGGAGTCACTTTGTGACTCTGGGAGTCACTGAAGAGACTCCCAGATTATCAGCACATCCAGAAGATCCTTCAAGTCCCTCCAATTGTCAGCTCAGCATCCATAGATATTCAAATGGATAGGTGTTGAGCCCATAGGTAAGAAGGGCCACTATAATGCATGGATTTGGGGTGATCTCACAAACACTGTGAAAAGTGAGCCACTGAGCCTAAAAAGTCTGATCCTAGATTTCCACTTGAATAGATGCCCACCATCTAACTCCAAGTTTACACTGTGTAACTTAGGGCACAATCCAGAGTAACTATGGGGAGTCCTTGCTCCGGTGTAAGAACAATTTGCTGTGGATTGCAGTATGAATTTCCCATAGGTTTTCATTAGATGGTGCAGTAACTACGGGTACACATAATGTCTCTTACGTGCTCCCGTAGTTACTCTGGATTGTAGGGTTAGTGCACAACAAGGATGTCAAACATGTTTCATACAGGGGGCCAAACAGCACTCATGAGATCTGAAAGTAATGTTAATAAGTAGGACTTAATCAGAATTAATCATCCACATACATCCAGGGTAACCATATAGAATGGAGGACAAAGTCCCTATACCTTTAACCATTGCATAGAAGAGGGAATTTAGGCAGGTGCTGCTTTTTAAACCCTTCTATGCTGAGCTTAACTAAATTCCCTCTTCTAAGCAATGCTTAAAACTAGAGGCACTCTGTCCTCCATTCTATACGGTCACCCTGCATACATTACCATCTCCACCAAAACAGGAACATTCGATGTAATGTTCACACTGTTGTTCCACTGGCTTTTCACAAGCTGAGCATCGGCGCACCAGCTCGATAGACACAAAAGTGTGGCAGGAGACAGACGCAGCTTTCTGGAGATCACTGTAGGAATAGCTTCAGAAAGGACACAGGGACTAGTTTGGTTTCCCAGTCTTCAAACTTCTCAACAGTGTCTGTTTTTGGATGTCACAAATGTATGTGACTTAAAAGGGGGGACCCCGATATATCAAATGCATCTTATTTTTTCCTCCCCAACCTCTCTCTAAAGCAGGTGTTGGATAATTCAGTAATTAGTATGCACATCTAACTCCATCGCAGCCTCTGTTGATCTCTCAATTATAGTTAGCTGGGTCCTCTGCCGTTTGCAGTAGTTAATTAGAGCATTATTGAACAGCCTGGCTTTGCAGCCAAGCTTTGTAATCAACTGTCAACTCAGTCCCGTGTACTTAGAAACAGTTTAGTCCTTGACCTCTGCATATTGGGTCTGAATTGCAGGTGCTGACGGGAGAAATGTGCAACTAACCCGTACAAAAAATAAACTGACATTCCCCCAAATCCAGAGTAACTACAGGAGCATGTAAGAGACTCTTCGTGCACCCGTAGTTACTGCACCACCTAGTGAAAACCTATGGGAAATTCAAATTGGAATCCAGAGTAAGTTGCTCTTACACCAGAGCAAGTAGTCCTGTAGTTACTCTGGATTTTGCCCAATTATTGCATAAAGGAAAAAGATGGGAGGGGAAAAGAATTTTTTTCAAAAAGTAGCATTAAGAGCAATCCCATAGGATGCTTTTGTTCCTAATTCTGAAAGAACATCCCAAAAAACATCAGTATAAGGAACAAAAATAGAAGTTGCTTCGGAAATGAGAATTCATTTGATTGACATAATTAGGGGCAGTACTTAAAAGGGTATTTGGAAGAATTATATCTTAAAATCATGTGATCCGTCTTTAGATGTGCCAACATTTCCTGGTCAATTAACTACTCCTCCATTCTTCCTTCCAGGCTCAAGGGATTGCAAAAGCTCTGAGTTATGTCGAGTTATGTGCTACAGTTTTCTCTGAAACACTCCTGAGATACTTAAGTACAGTGCTGGTTAACGTTTTGATGAAATCTGCCAAAGTTAAGTTGAGAATTTATAAAGTGCTATTCACACACACACACACACACACACACACACACACACACACACACACACACACACACACATACACACCCAGTGGTGGCATTCAAATAAATTAACAACAGGTTCTCTGTCCTAATAACTTAAATTAACAACAGGTTCTATGTCCATTAGTAACTGCTTCTCAGAACCAGGCACTCATTAGCAAAGGGTTCTATAGAACCAGTGAGAACCCCCTGAAGCCCACCACTGTAAAAGTGTCTTATATAATATATAAATATGTTTTCCAGCCTGCTCCATGCAGTGATTTGGCTGCTAGAACAGCAAAACCCAGTTCCTTTGGAGAGGTCTAAAGGCCATTAGGCTCAGATCTCAGCATCCCCCTTACTATAAAAACAAGGATACAACACTTTTCAAAAGACTGTTTGAAATTAAATGTCTATTAATCCCTCTTCAAATGTGTCAGCTTTGCTCAGGGAGACATATAGGGGCTCAATCCTATCCAACTTTCCACTGCTAATGCAGCTTTAGTGCATCCCCAAGGAAAGGGTACATGTGGTAACGTATGTTAAAGAGTGCCCATCACCCCCATGCCACCATTTGGCACATCTGGGCACTGGACTGCCCATCACCCCCATGCCACCACTTGGCACAACGGAATCACTGTTGCAAAGTTGGTTATAATGGGGAGCTCACTCCATATTGCAGATCTCAAGGTTAGAACCCCCAACCTGCTGACCTTCAGGTTGACAAGCACATGTCTTTAACCACTGAGCCACTAGTGCCACCCAATATGCCAACAGTTATCTGCTGCCTTCCCCTAATTTACGTATCCATGCAGCAGGTTTGCTACCATTTTTCTAATGGAAAAAAATACTTTCACCAATACTATCAAATTTTAATGGAGACCGTTAAGGTTAAGGACACTTCATCAAAATTAAAAATTAAGTGGGTGAAGATTAATAGCACAGTAGAAATATCTAGCCTGGGTCTAAATAAAACTCTGCAGGTAAAAAGTGAGCAATAGCAGAATTTCATCTAGCCGAGAGCATCCTCAAATCGAGTTACTCTACCGCCTAGCCAGACCCCTTGAAGAACGCTAAAGAGGGACAAAGGAGACACGCAGTGAATTAAGGCAATGACGTTCTGCATCAAATGGACGTCAATTTCGGGTGGTTTTATCATTGACCCGCACATGGAAGTAGCTGTTATTACATCCTGGAAGCAGAGCTCAGGGAAAGAAATAAACAAAGAGTGAAGATTTAAGAAATTAAGAAAGCAATTTAGAAGAGGATAATTAGATCTCCCTTTTGCACCACATTGGGAAAATTAAATTACATTTTTATGAAGGTGTATGTATCCACTCAGAGAAGCACTGTAGAGAGATTTTTTTTAATATCCTTACTCTGCTATCCCATCTCTCTTCTCCTTTTGCTTCCAAGGAAGTGGCACTTTTAGCCTTCAGCTGTCATAGGCGTTCATCTTCAATAATTGCATTTGCTGTATAAATTGCCAACAAATGCAGAGAATAAAATTAGTTTTCCTTTTTAAAAAAAATGAACCCAAATGGAAAAATCTCTAACCAGTATCAGATGTGGGAGAAACCATTCTGCTCTCTTTTCTGGAACAGGCAGACAGCAGGGATCTGGCCTGATTCTACTTTAATTACCAATATATATATACTTAAAAGAGCTCAATTAATAAAGGACCAGTTTGTGGAGAGGGGGTGGGGGATTTGAACCCAGACCAGTTTTGTCATTCTACATTTGAATGAGGTGTGATGGGTCCAGAATAGGGTTGCCATAATTTTCTTCCACAAAATCAGGACAGGACTCTCTGTCCCATTTGCCAGTATGTGAACACAATCCCCCCAAATCAGGATTGTCCCTGTTTTTTGGGATATCTGGCAAACCTATTCCAGAAACATGATGCATTGTTTAGAGGTGCACTAACTGAATCATGATCTAGTAAACCATGAAATTGACTCGGGACACAAGCCTGACCAATTTAGATAAGCACAACTTGCTCATCAAGCCATTCCTGCTGTGGTGTAGGGAGGCCAGCACACGTGTGTGCACTGGCCTGACACCCCCAGTAGTGGCACAGAAGTGCAATAGGGTTGTAGTCCTCAATGTTCCTCAAATAAAAAAGTTCCACGGCCCGGATCTATGGAAATTTTTTTTCCATTGACTGGTTGGGGTGCTCATGAGCAGTTTGCTCTTCCCTGAAACAAACTGGGCATGCACAACCCAGTGAGTGGGATGCAAGTGTGCCGTTTTTCTCGGGACCAAAAGCTGGCTGTGCATAATCACTCCAATGACGAGGCTACTTCTGCCCTATTGCTCTGGGGCAGGAGCAAACTGGGCATGCACAGCCCAGCGACTAGATGTGGGTTCATTGTAACTTTATTTCTTCCTTGGCTAACAGATCTATCCAAAAATTGTGATTCAGAGCAGTTGGGGAAGATGACTGGAGCACTTTTCCCAACATCTCTTCCAAAAACAAGATTATTAGGACAAAATCACAAGCTGGTAGTACTTCCCCAACCTCTTCTCTCTTTTGCCTCCATCTCCTCTTCTATTGGATTTCCAAGCTGATTTTGCTGACTTTATTTAATGAGGTTTATTGTTTGCTCTGCATAATTTTCAAAGACTTGTCACCCACTTTGCGATCGCCTTCAGATCTCCGGCTTGGGGAAGGGAGAAGGAATCTTTGAAGCTACCTTCATTAATTCAGTATCTAGTTTCCGCATTTAACGCCGCACGTGTTTTGAAGCCACTATGGAAACATCTAAGAAGATTCCCCTTGATACTACGCATTATAAAGGAGCAGCTATAAAATAGCTTGGCTTGCCATCCTTGGCTGTGTTGTAACTTCACTTGAGATATATTTATAATAAAAAAAATAAGAGAGAGAGAGAGAGATATCAAAAAAATATTGCTGTGCGACTCTGATAATGACTTCCTATGGCTTTAGATGGCATGGAAGAAAGATTTAATTTTAATTATCATCAGCTCAATTCTTCCAATCCCGAGTTATTGAAAGAGACAGGCAACAGATAGAAAGAGGAAAGGACACAAAAGAGCAAAGGCATTTACAAGCCACGTCTTGAAATATTTATAACTAGTGCATTTGTTGTTGCTGATGGAGTGCTTTGGTCTTGGTGGCCTTGTTTTCATTTGTTTGCAACCCTGTTTCATTCTGTCTTCAGACATAGACTTCCCCCCAAATCCAGAGTAACTACGGGAGGACGTAAGAGACGTCACATGCACCTGTAGTTACTACTGCACCACATAGTGAAAACCTATGGAAATTTCATATTGGAATCCAGAGTAAGTTGTTCTTACACCGGAGCAAGGACTCCCTGTAGTTACTCTGGATTTACTCTACATAAGCTTCTTTTTGCACCTTGAGTTATGCTAAAGGATTTTACTATTTCTTTCCCATTTTCTCTCTCGTCTTTCCAGTATAAACCAGCGTACGACAAAAACATAGGATCACTTTTAGATTACAAGAGCTCAGGCTATTCACTATCAGGCCTGTTAGGCTACAGTCCAGAGTAACTACGGAACCTTTTACACCGACGTAGTTACAGTGTCACCTAGGGGAAATGCACAGAGCAATCCAGAGGAAGTGCCTCTTACGTCTTCCTGTTGTTACTTTGGATTGTAGGGGCAGTCTTCAGGTACTGTACTGAATCACAAACCCAAATGCATGGACAGGCAGTCAAAAAGTGGACTCTTATCACTACTGCTCCGATTCTTAAAGAAGAAAAAGTTAGGAGAAGTCTTGAGATCAGAAGGGAAAGAGAACAGCGTCGGGGGGAGGTAAAGAAAGTCAGAATTAAGAACAAAATATATTAACAGAAAGGAAAACCATGACTGTACACAGTGAATAATTAAATGAGATCATATGTTGCAGGGGTCACGTTTGGGGAACATGACTGAGATACACAAAACTACAGGGGATGCTTATAAATACTAGTAGAGTAAACCTGTTGTTGTTGGCATGGCTGGGCATTTGCACTGGCACGGGGTGTCAAGAACTGGCAGGCACTGGCACTGAAATGTAACAGGGGACACTGGTGGGCAGCAGCAGGCACCAGTGAGCATCCCTACCAGGCACCGGGGACAACTGTGCTGCGGGCATCACCAGGCAGTGGGCACCAACTAGACACCAGGCTACTGGGCACATCTGGCAGTGGGGATCACTGGGCAGCAAAGGGTACCACCAGGCAGCATCGGGCACCAGTGCGTAGTAGACCTCATTCAGCAGTAGGCACCAGGCATTCCTGCCAGGATGGCCAGGCACCTCTTCTGGGTACCAGGAATGGGGCACAATGGGCACAGGGCACCACTAGGCACTGCACGTCCATACCAGGCACTGGGCACTAGGCACCAGAAAGCAACATTAACCAGTAGTCACAATTGGGCACTGGGCACCAAATTGTTCTTAGTGGATCCTTACATCACAGAAGGAATACTCTCCCTAAATTTCATGCATCTACATGCAGGGGCTGGGGCTGGATGATGTGCAGGGAGGGGTGTTGCTGTAGGTATGAGTTTGGTATTAGTAGGAACACTGAGGGATCTAAGTCCTGCTGTCTAGGGATGTACCTTATCAAAAAACTGAAAGTTTTCCTCGACAATTTTAGCACCTTGTCAGTGTGCCATGAGATGAAAAAGATTGAAAATTGCTCTCTCATGCAATGCTCCAAGGTAACTCTTACTCGAATGAACCAAATTTTGACCCTGCTTCTTCTTTCCTACAAAGCCAAGCAATATGAAACTGGCTTGGATCATGCTTGCCTTGCATGCGTGCAACATCACAGATGCATGCCTACAGCATGTCAGGCAACTGTGTACATCTCTGCATTGGCAATAGGTGATTTGCACGCTACTTAAGACACACAAGTATATATATATATATATATATATATATATATATATATATATACACACACACACACACACACACACACACACACACACAACTGAATGTAAAATGTGCCAAAGTGCCATTGCATTTGTTCCTTGCTAATTCCTGCAGTGTTCTTAAAGCTAGTTTGCTCTTGGGGCACTTTGAGCATTAAGAACAGATGTTTAGAGAAAGCGAGTATCATAAGAGAGTCTGCTGATGACATTGAAGTAAGTCCCTATATATGCTGGGGTTCTGCAATGCAGTTTGGCAGTTGATGCCATGGAAGAGTAAATACCCTCAACTTCTTTGGAGGCTACTTGTAGTTGAGTTAGGCTAAATGCTCTTGGCTTGGTGTTTTGCTGCAATTCATCCCAGCTGTTCTCTTCTTGCCAATGGATTAGAGATCTCTGCTAATTTCGGCTGTCATCTGGTGTTCAGGAACGCTAGGGATTCTAATAGGCGAGGGTTGGTGGAAAAAAAAAATGCTACTCAACATTCAGACACACACTGATACATTTTTAAGAACCCACAATGGCAAGTAAATTGCAGCAATTGCTGCCATTAGTGTAGTAAATTTTGTTCCCTTCCTATGATGCTCTGCGTTAGTCATGCATTTATTTTATATACATTATTATGTAGCAATTAGTAGACACAGTGCTAATTAGGTTTTACATTGTAATGCGAGTCCCTCTAAACTTTTGAGTCATAACATTTCAAGCTTTTTATGATTGCAAGGTCACTTTTGTATTCCGCACAATAGCCTTGATATTAATGAATGCATTTGATATGCAGCGCAGTATCACATGTTTTCCCTTGGTGGTCATTAGCATTTATCAGTGGGCATTTTGTTTAAATTACGACAGATTAATATGTGGCTAGGAAGGGACAAATAAATATTCCGATTAATTACAGCTCAGATCACCAGGACCAGTGATAATGGTGGCCATCTTCAACGGATGCTGATTCGACCTTAAAAGAGAACCTCCATGGACTTCCAAGAAGTTTCTAACAGGAAAATATAAAAAATTATCAGCCATTGATTTATGAAGTATAGGAAGATCTAAGGAAAAATAAAAGCCAGTTCCCCTGAATTACTTGTGGACTACACTAAAAGAAGAGTTGTTCCTGTGATGACGAGAGACACATGCAACACCATATATAGGGTTGCCATATGTCCCGCAAAACCAGGGACAGTCCCGATTTTGGGGGATTGTGTTCATATACTGGCAAGTGTGACGGAGGGTCCCGTCCCAATTTTGTGGAAGAGAATTATGGCAACCCTAACCACATATAACTTGCACATCACCTGAAACGCCATGCTTCTCAACAAAACCATTCACGCGTTCAGTTGCCAACCCGAAAGCACGCGGCAATCATGTATAAATGAAGCGGTTCCCATGCATTGCAAGAACTAGGCGCAATATATAAAAAGCCCATGAGCAGGTTTCAACCAGCTTTTCCAACTTCTTAAATTAAGGGATGAGAACACAAATGTGTAGAATTTAGGGAGCCTGCCTTCAGTTAGAATGGGAACATATGGCTCGGAGAATTTAACAACTGAACATTACCATTACGGAGAAACGTTTCCAACAGACTTGTATGTTTTGTTGAAAGTGCTCCGTACGGATTGTTCCCTAGTAATTCTTACAACCATCCTGTTTACTAGGCCAGCCTTATCTTAATATTGCAGATGTGGACGGCTGGAGGTTCTGGTTTGCAAAAGTTAATTTATGGCCAAATTTGATTTGATTTTATCAAAAATAAATTGATTTTATCAAAATAAATCTTGCCATTCCAGAAGAGGTTTATGGCAGACATACATTCTAGAACTTTGTTTTTCAACAGTGTACTTGCCGTCAAGGTATCACTGGATACTTGAACACAAGATATCACTGAATACCATCACTATTTACTTCTGGAGACCACTGTGGGAGCATCTAGGGTCAGTTAAGAGTCTCTGGGTCTGCAGGCGAACATGAGCTTGAAAACCATGCACTAAAGTTCTGCCTTTAGGTTCAGGTTTCCTACCAATGTTGGAAGCTCCCATTGCAGTCCACTGCCAGGTTGTGGGTCCTCTGCCAACTTGTTGGATCTTATGGAATAAAAGGAAGCTGAGAAGATCCAAATTTTTCTTTTCTGATTGTTCCCTCCCCGGACTCCCATAGGTTGATATTTTGAGGGACACCATTGCAATGGTGGTCCTCAAAATCAACCTATCACTTTTATTCATATAACTAAAGATTGTCATTTAGGTTTACATAAAAGAATACAGTATTGGGGATGAAGCCAACCTCTACTTCATCATCCTTGCTATCCTCGACACCAAATGGTCTAGTCTCTAATGCCAAAAACCTTCAGGATTTTGGAGGTGGACTCAGATCTTGGAAGATCCAAGTTCAAATCCCTGCAGAGAAGTTTCTTGAGTGAACTTGGATCAGATACTCTCTCTTAGGCCAGCATTTCAAGTATGGGAAATAAATAATAGAAATATAGCATTTCTAGTATGTTCCTAGGATCTCTTGTGTTCCCCAAATCCCCTTCAAGAACTGTATAAGTAGCCATCATCTGTTCCCTGCTCAGTATTGTCCTTCTTGTCTCATGTTTGTGGTTCTCCTTC